>OX463231.1:23746571-24996571 GCA_949820135.1 Sylvilagus floridanus
AAAGTCCTGAGAATTCCTATTCCTCTCCAGTTACTGTCCTTTGTGTTATGAACATTTCCAAGTTAAGCATTTTGCAAGTGGTGAGCCATTAACATTTATGAATTCTTGCTTCCTCTATCAATTCTTCAAACTTTCTCCTAAACCATAAATAACTTTCTGTCAAATCCAATGTCTTTATGAATCCTAATCTCCTTCTACTGTATGTCCTGTAGTGTGACTGCTCTTTTTTTAGTTATTAATTAATTTTTTGAAAGGCAAAGAGAGAGAGACATCTACCCTAAACTGGTTCACACCCCAGATTCCTGCAACAGCTGGAGCTGGGCCCAGCTAGAACCAAGAACCAGGAATTCGACCCTAGTCACCCATGTAGGTAGCATGGTCCCAATTAATTGAGCCATCACCTTCTGCCTCCCAGGCCTTGCATTAGCAGGAAGCTGAAACTGGCAGCAGAGCTGGGATTCAAATCCAGGCATTCCAGTATAGAATTCAAACCTCCCAAGGAGCTTCTTAACCACTGCACAAAATGCCCACCCACCTTTTTTCTTAAAATATTTTTCCAGGAGTTTGTGTGACTCAGCAAAATCCTGGTTTCCTAATGGATTGAGTGTTTCTTTGGGTTCCTATTTTATTATTCAAGCCTGAAATTATTCTACACAAATTACTGAAAAAAACTAATTTATTCACTCTCATAATATCAAATAGCACCCATATGCTTGTTTTTATATTCAGCCATTGTTAAGTTGAACACTCACTTTAAGAGAGCACAGTGTTTGGGGCCAGCGCCATGGCTCACTTGGTTAATCCTCCACCTGCAGTGCCGGCATCCCATATGGTGCCGGTTCTAGTCCTGGTTACTCCTCTTCCAGTCCAGCTCTCTGCTGTGGCCCAGGAGGTCAGTGGAGGATGGCCCAAGTACTTCGGCCCCTGCACCAGCATGGGAGACCAGGAGGAAGCACCTGGCTCCTGGCTTCAGATTGGCACAGCGCCAACCTTGGCGGCCATTTGGGGGGTGAGCCAGCAGAGGGAGGACCTTTCTCTCTGTCTCTCTCTCTCTCTCACTGTCTAACTCTGTCAAATAAATAAATAAATAAATAAGAGCACAGTGTTTAGTACTAGGGATAAAATTAGAACAAAACTGATTTGCTCATTAACCTTTAATAAAAAAACTATGTAAGTAATTTGTTAAATACAATCTTTGATTGTTATTTAGAAAACAATATATTGCCCTCAGAAAGTCTACAATAGTTAGACCTGATATGTAAAAGATTTTCTTGGGGGCATTATATTTGGCATGATATTAGATGCAAAAACAAGAGTTTTGATGATTTACTAACAATAAAATATTCCAGGTTGTAACAGCTGCAAATTAAACTAAAGATTCTGAAGCAGGATATGAAGCTTTTAAGGTTTTGGCTATCAAAAAATGCAGATTGTGTTGTAATAGCAGCTTAATTTGCTTTTGCAGGATTATCTCTCCTCCAGTGGAATGTTTTAAGTGTATGTTGGGCAAGATTTCCTGTCTTTCTACTGCTGAGGAGTATGTATGTAATCCAACATGGAACAGCTAGGTTTAAATCTAACTCAGAACATCATTTTCCAAATGTGAAATCCCCAAAAATCAAAGTCTAAAATCAGTGAAGTCTAAAATTCCAAGGTTAGAATCCCAAAAATTTCAATCCTAAAAAAATAATTTTAAAACTTCTCTAAAATCATTTATGTACATTCTAAAAGATTTATTAGAGAAATATATAAGAACATGGAAGAAGATCTTGTAGGCCACATTACACAGGATAGGCAATATTAATGTGTATTTTTGCAAGCATAATCATGCCATGTATACAGACAGTCTTATGTAAATAATAGGAATGATCAGTTGAACCAAATTCATAAAGAAATGGGTAAAAAAATTGCAATTTATAGACAACTAGCACCATGGTTAGTAAAGGTATTCACTCAGTTTTATAATTAAAGTCATAGAAAATAGAGACAAACCAGCTAAGTCTTCTGAGACTGATCAACCATTGCCATGAGTCAGCACCACATATGCAGTCAGCCAGGGAGCCAGTTTTTGAAGAGTATTTATCAATCACAAATACAGATATACAAAAAGGACATCTCTCCATTTATTGAAAAAGTTTACAATGTTTATATACAAAGGCAATGCCACAATCCTTTACTTGCATGTAGTTGAATTAAAAAAAAATCCCCAAATGAATTGACTTAAAATGTGTTTACATAGTTTATACTTCCAAAATTGACAATGAAATGAAGATGAAATACACAGCATGACAAATCATTAAAAAATCTGACAATTAAAAATGGTGGGGAAATAAAACAAAAGAAAATTCAGCATACAGAAAAATATATTTAGGGGTTGGTATTGTGGCCTAGCAGGTAAAACTGCTGCCTACAACACTGGCATCCCATATGGGCACTGGTTTGGATCCTGGCTGCACCACTTCCAGTCCAGCTCCTTGCTGATGGCCTGGGAAAAATAGTAGAAGATGGCCCAAGTGCTTGGGCCTTTGTCACACATGTGGGAAACCTGGTTGAAGCTCCCAGCTTTTGGCTTTGGCTTGGCCCAGCTCCAGCCATTGCTGCTATTTGGTGAATGAACCGCAAATGGAAGATCTCTTTCTGTCTGTCTGTCTGTCTTTCTCTCTCTCTGTAACTCTGACTTTCAAATCAATCAATCAATGAATCTTTATTTTTCTTAAAAAAAAAAAGTATGCTTCAAAGATATTTGAGGGCAATTGTGTGAAGTTTCCAGATTTTTAGGTATTTTTCTCTAGCTTATAGAACTGGGTGTTTAAAAATGTTGTATCATAATGAAATAGAGAATAATGGTTAACAATTACATTTAATCAAGGCTTAAGGTTAAGCATTTAATCAAGGCTTAAGGCTTAGGGTTAAGCATTGAATTTACTCAACTGTGTATGGTTTTATGACATCCCAGAAGACATGTCCAGCAGGCATTGGCTATGTGTGCCTGAGGCCCGGGTAACAGTAAGTTTTGAGGGTCATCTCCAGCAAAAACTCTGAGAAGCTCCAGATCCATATAACCAACTTCCCAATGAGCGTCTTCACTCGGAGGCCTCTAAGACTGCTCAAACTCTGTTAAAAAATCTGAACTCTGTCTGCAAAGCCTGAAACTTTTTCTTTATTGCTTTTAATGAACTAACTCACTGTCTACAGGTTTCCACAGCCAATAACTGTGAATCATAATTATTTGTTGTTTCTTCAATACTTCCATTTCAAAAACAATCAACAAGATCTCTTTGTACATTTAAACCTGCTCTCAAATGAACTTTGGGCTTATGATATCATCATGCTATCATATAACTTTTTGCATTTATTATGCAACTGTGAATATTAAACTTTACATTTGTTCCAGAAGTTGAATATGTTCCAAGGAGTGATATGTGTGTTCCTTTAATGTCTGTCATTATTCTCTGGGATTTTACTGTTGTTATTAGGTTGCTATATTTAAATTTAATGAAGCATTTATTCTCAATCAAGAAGGTCATTCAGATGATACAGTTCTATAATCTTGTGGTGTGAAACCAGAGTAATAGGCTTTATTTGGTGTGGGATTAGAAATTATTGAACATACTTTATGTTTATTAAGATATTTTGTTGCTCTGATACTTATAGGTAGGGTAAAACATAAAGTATAATATGCTTTACTTAATCTTTTCTGTGACCCTCAGTATTAATATGTTAAAGACAAAAAATTCCCTAGACAAGGACAAACTGGCCTTTATTTAGGTATTCAAGTAATCTTTTTAATATTCATTTATTTATTTGAAAGACAGAGTGACAGGCTTAGTGAGAGAAAGAACAAAATCTTTCACCCACAAGTTCACTCCGCAAATGCTATCCAACAACCAGAGTTGGGTCAGGCTTAAGCCAGAATCCATGAACTCCATCAGAGTTTCCCACGTGGGTAGCAGGAAGTCAAGTAGTTGAGCCATCATCATCTGCTTCCCAGTTGTATTAATAGAGAGCTGGATTAGAATTGGAAGAACCAGGACTGGAACTGGCACTCTGGTATGAGGTACAGGTATCCCAGCTGTCAGCTTGTCCAGTCGCACCACTACACCTGTCCCAGGAATTCACTTCTAAGGTCTGATAGTAAAGTCAATCTTCATCACAAGTCCACTCTTTCTAAATATGTAAATTTCTTTAAATCTTAAGGTATGGTAAAATTTTAAAAATAGCATGTGTTGCTTAACAAATCCTAGGGTTTTAAATAGCTATTTTGAAAGTACATAGGAAATTCAAATATATTTTATTCATATATGTAAATTAGTATATATTCATGTATATACATATACACACACACACACATATAAAGCTCAGATGATATTTTTTCCTTTGCTCTGGGACTAACTGGAAAGAACAAAGAAGCAAAATCAGCTCATTTCTTACACACTTGTTTTCCAATTTTCTCTAAATAAATAAAACTATGTACATTTTGAGAATTGTTCATTTACCGAATTAAATTATATTTTTAGTGTTGATTGGCTTGTTTACTACATCTTATAGGATGTCCTTCACATGTTACATATTTCTCAGAGTTGATCCATGGACCACTTTGCTTGACTAGAAAAAGGGGGAAAAAATCAGTGTTTTGGAAAAAAAATCCTGGTCAAAATATGTAATGGCAGAATGTATTGCATGAGATCTAAGAATGAATTTCAGTAGCACTGTTAATGACACTTGTACTGTTTACATTTTAGAACTAGTGCTGAGAACCCTCAGATAATACTGATTTTAGTTTGCTCATTTAGGATTTGTACAGAAAATAATCAACAAGTAAGCAAAGGAGATAGCAATGGCACAGGCATTGTGGCATGGTGGGCTAAGCCACTGCTTTGGATACCCACATTACATATCAGAGAATCGGATGAGTCCCAGGTGCTCTACTTCTAATCTCACATTCCTGCTGAGGCATCCTGGGAAGCAGTAGATAGTGACCCAGTAAAGGTGTACCTGCAGCCTACCTGGGATACCAGATGGCATATCTGCCACTGGCTTGGTCGAGTCCTGTCGTGGGCATTTGGGAAGTGACCAGCAGATAGAAGATCTCTGTCTCCCTGTGTGTCTGTCCCTCTGTCACTCTGCCTTTCAAAAAGATAAAAATAAATTAACATTTAAAAGGAAGACATTAAGCTTACATAGCTCAGAAGTAAAAATGATAAAGATGAAAATAATATATATTTGGACTTGAAATCCAGTGGCTTTCCAAACAAATGGAACTTTCATAGTGAGTATGATCTTTGTAGACAGAGTAAGAAAACCTGATTTTAGTTTCAAATTTTGGTTTCTTGGACATCATTCCCTTCCCTACCCAACATATAACTTAACAATTTTTATAGCCATAAGGTACATTATGTTTTGCAATTATTATTATAAAATAATTTATGCCAATTTTAGTCTTTTTTTCGTTTATGTGTGAAAATACAGGGTATATAAATTCAGATGTATAAATTCAATTTTTGTCATACTATAATGAATTCATTTTCAACAACCAAAGTTTTACTTAAGAAATTAGATTATATTAGGGCCATTGCCATGGTGCAGCAGATTAAGCTGCCACCTGTACTATATGGGTGCTAGTTCAAGTCTCAGCTGCTCTGTTTCTGCGCCAACTCCGTAATATATGTCTGAGAAAGCAGTGAAAGATGTCCTAAGTTCTTGGGCCCCTTCACCTATGCGGAAGACCTGGATGAAGCTCCTCGCTCCTGGCTTCAGCTCTTGTGGCCATTTGAGGAGTGAACTTGTGGGTGGAAGAGCTCTCTCTCTTTCTCTCTCTCTCTCCCTCTGTTTTTCTCTCTCCCTCTCTCCCTCTCTCCTCTCTTCCTCTTTCCCTCTCTCCTCTCTCTCTGTCTTTGTAAGTCTGCCTTTCAGATAAATACATGACTAAATAAAAATTTAAAAGATTAAGTTATATATAAATGCATTTTATATCATCAGTTATGAATTAATTCTCCAACACAATTTTCACTTTATTAGAATTAAAAGTCAGAGGGCCGGCACTGCAGCTCACCAGGCTAATCCTCCACCTCCAGCGCTGGTACCCCGGGTTCTAGTCCCGGTTGAGGTGTCGGATTCTGTCCTGGTTGCTCCTCTTCCAGTCCAGCTCTCTGCTGTGGCCCGGGGAGGGCGGTGGAGGATGGCCCAAGTGCTTGGGCCCCTGCACCCTTATGGGAGACCAGGAGGAGGCACCTGGCTTCTGGTTTCAGATTGACGCAGTGCGTTGGCCAAAGCAGCCATTTAGGGGTGAACCAACAGAAGGAAGACCTTTCTCTCTGTCTCTCTCACTGTCTAACTCTGCCTGTCAAAAAAAAAAAAAAAAAGTCAATTGAGAAATTTACTCTGAAAAAGAGAATTTGAACCGACTAGTCTGTTCATTCTTTATCTTTTTTAAAGATTTTATTTATTTATTTGAGAGGTAGAGTTATAGATAGAGGGAGAGACAAAGAGAAGTCTTCCACCTACTGGTTCACTCCCCAAATGAGCTCAACAGCCAGATCTGGGCTGATCTGAAGCCAGGAGCCAGGAGCTTCTTCTGGGTCTGCCCCGTGAGTGCAGGGACCCAAGCACTTGGCACATCTTATGCTGCTTTCCCCAGGTCATAGCTGAGAGCTGGATCAGAAGTGAAGCAGCCGGACTAGAACCAGTGCCCATGTGATGCAGGCACTGCAGGTGGCAGCTTTACCCACTCCGCCACAAGCACCAGCCCCTATACTTTAAATCTTAAGTACAAGTAAAAACCCAAGAAGTCTCAGAATAAAAATGAAGTAACAGGTTTTTTTTTTTTTTTCTTGTCTTTACAATCACTGTGTGATGTCTAATCTATTATTTAAACACGGGACTAAGAAGTACCACAGGAGTTAGAGACACAGACTGTGCCTGAAGCAAGCCTGAATGACTCAGAACTGCTGTGAATTTAATCTTGAATGAGTGTGTGCATGCTTTCAGGTGGAATATAAAGTTTATTAAAGTGTAAGTAATAAAAATGTGCTAGCTTGAAAGTCACACATATTTTGAAACTTCACAGTAGTTGAAGTAATTATATGGCAGTTATTTTAGCAATTATTGTTTTTAAGATCCCTGCATACTGCAAATTTGTTTTGCCTACACATGGACACCTATGGCCTCCACTTTGGTGCACACATTGAATTTTTCATTGCCTCTTTACTATTGTTTTTATTTCTTTGCTATTGACCCTCTGAGCTCTGTGATATTCTTCTTTCCTTTACCTACAAACATAATAAATCTACTACAAAGCTGAAAGATCCTCCCTTTTCATTCCACTTATAGAAAATTCCTTTTGAAATTTCAAGTCCCGACATGTGTCACTTTATTCATTTCCCTCCTCAAATCCTCACAGGCAAAAAGTAGAATTTTTCCTGCACTGCCCCACCATTTCATTCATACTGCAAACAGAATACTTGTCATCTTATTAAGACCTCTACATCAAAGTGCACAAACATACTTTTGATATATGCTTACAGTATAATAATATTAAAATCATGATTTCAGATATTAAATGGGCAACCTTCTTGTAGAAATAACTGTGTGAAGTTTTTCCTGGAATTGTCAGTTTTGTTTCAGATCATTTCTTTTAAAGCAGACTGTTCAGCATGAAAACCTTGATATATAGTTCATGGCAATGAATTTACCACAGTATGTTATTAAAAATATGTTCCAGCTGGCGCACCGGCTCACTAGGATGATCCTCCACCTGCAGCGCCAGAACTCTGGATTCTAGTCCCAGTTGGGGCACCGGATTCTGTCCTTGTTGCTCCTCTTCCAGTCCAGCTCTCTGCTGTGGCCCGGGAAGGCAGTGGAGGATAGCCCAAGTCCTTGGGCTCTGCACCCACATGGGAGACCAGGAAGAAGCACCTGGCTCCTGCCATCGGATCAGCGCAGTGCACCGGCTATAGCAGCCATTGGGCGGTGAACCAATGGAAAAAGGAAGACCTTTCTCTCTGTCTCTCTCTCTCACTGTCCACTCTGCCTGCCAAAAAAAAAAAAAAAAGTTCCTAGCAATACAGATGTGTCACTTAGAAGATAAATATAAAAATCAATCTTTACCCTGTAATATAACACATGTCTCCATACTGTAGCATGCAATTAACTGGAAAATACCACTATGCAAAAATAAAGCAACCCTACAACATAAATGGATATCTCCTAGAAAATTTTTTATTACTGCTGAGTAGTACTCCATAATGTATATATGCTATAATTTCTTTATCCAGTCAACAGTTGATTGTACAATTTCTTTTGCAACAAAATGTACATAACTGGAAACCATTATACCAAATGAAGTAAGGTAGTTCCAAAAAGACAGTTCTTTTTTTTTTATTTGACAGGTAGAGTTATAGACAGTGAGAGAGAGAGACAGAAAGAAAGGTCTTCCTTCCACTGGTTCACCCCACAAATGGCCGCTATGGCTGGCGCTGTGCCAATCCAAAGGCAGGAGCCAGGTGCTTCTTCCTGGTCTCCCATGTAGGTGCAGGGGCCCAAACAGTTGGACCATCCTTCACTGCCCTCTCGGGCCACAGCAGAGAGCTGGGCTGGAAGAGGAGCAACCGGAACCAGAATCGGTGCCCATATAGGATGCCGGAGCCACAGACTGAGGATCAACCAAGTGAGCCACGGCGCCGGCCCCAAAGACAGGTATTGTATGTTTTCCCTGATCCAAGGTAACTTATAGTGTACCTGAAATTTAATGTATTGGAGTGAAATAGACATTTTAAGATTTGATGATTGTTTATAGCTTTTGTCTCTTCCATTGAGGAACGGTGGTTTTTTTTCTTTTCTTTTTTCTTCATAGTAGTTGTTGAAATCTTAGTATAGGGTTACTAAGGTACTTAGTTTAGGGTTAATTATATAATCATTATGCAATCTGAAAATATATTTTTGTAAAAATTGAGAGTGGAAATGTGTGAGTGAGAAGGAGATGGGTTGAAGCATGGATGGGATAGAGGTTAGGGGGAAATGTTGCTATATTCCTAAATCTGTATATATGAAATTTGTATAACTTAAATAATGTTTTACAAACTTATTTTTAAAAGATCACAATGTCTTATCAAAGTGCATATATCTTATAAGAACTGTTAAACAGCATTTAACAAAATGTGATCAATTAGTAAAAAGGAAGACAAACACAAATGTTCTAGGAGATATCCATTTATGTTGTGGGGTTGCTTTATTTTTGTATAGTGGTATTTTCCAGTTAATTGCATGCTACTGTATGGAGAAATGTATTATATTACAGGGCAAAGATTGATTTTTATATTTATCAAAATATAGCTCAGTATTTGGTATCTTTCCAATTTTTCGTGTAGGCACCAGTTACTATAAACTTCCCTCTTAACACTGCTTTTGCTGTATCCCATAAGTTTTGGTATGATGTTTTGTCATCTCCATTTGTTTCCAGAATTTTTTTTTATTTCTCTTGATTTCTTCTGTGACCTACTGTTCATTTAGGAATATGTTGTTCAGTCTCCATGTGTTTGCATATGATCTAGAAATTCTTGAGTTGTTGATTTCCAGCTTCATTCCACTGTGGTCAGAGATCATGCATGGTATGATTTTTATTTTTTATTTTTTTGAAGTTGCTGAGACTTGCTTTATGGCCTAGCATATGATCTATCCTACAGAAAGTTCCATGCACTGATGAGAAGAATGTGTTTCCTGCAACTGGGGGGTGAAAAGTTTTGTAGATATCAGTTTGGCCCATTTGGTCCATAGTATCATTAACTCTGTTGTGTCTTTGTTGATTTTCTGTCTAGTTGTTCTGTCCATTGATAAAAGTAAGGTGTTGAAATCCCCTGTTACTACTGTATTGGAGTCTATGTCTCCCTTTAGATTCATTTACATTTCTTTTATATAGCAAGGAAGTCTGGAGTTGGATGTGTATATTTATTTATTTATTTTAAGATTTTATTTATTTATCTGAAAGGCAGAGTTACAGAGAGGCAAAGGCAGAGAGAGAAGGAGAGGAAGAGGGAAAGGAAGAGGGAGAGGGAGAGGGAGAGGGAGAGAGAGAGAGAGAGAGAGAGAGAGAGAGAGAGAGGCCTTCCATCCACCGTTTCACTCTCTAAATGGTGGCAACAACTGGAACTGGGATAATCTGAAGCCAGGAGCCAGAGCCTCATCTGGGTCTCCCAAGCGGGTACAGAAGCCTAAGAACATGGACCATTTACCACTGCTTTCCCAGGCCATAGCAGAGAGCTGGATTGGAAGTGGAGAAGCTGAGATTAGAACCAGCACCCATATGGGATACCAGCACAGCAGGCAGTGTCTTCAGCCTCTGGGCCACAGTGTCGGCCTCTATATATTTGTACTAGTCACATCTTCCTATTGAATTGATCACTTAATCATTACATAGTGCCCTTCTTCATCTCTTTTAACAATTTTTATGTTACTCTATTTTGTCTTATATCAGGACGGCAGCACCTGCTCTTTTTTTGCTTTCTATTAATGTGGAATATCTTTTTCCATCCAGTTGCTTTCTGTCTAGGTGTACCTTTGTTGATGAGGTGTTTTCTTGTAGGCAGCAAATAGATGGGTCTTGTTTTTTTAATCTATTCTGCCAGTTTGTATTTTTTAACTGGAGTGTTGTGGCCATTTACATTAGGTGACTATTGATAAGTAACAACTTGGCCCTGGCATTTTTCCATAAATTTCCTATTATTTACTTTGGATTTATTTTTTACTTTTACTTGGGAATTTCTGCCTTCTCATTCTTCCATAATGATGGCTATCTTTCTGTTTCTGTGTGTAGCACATCCTTAAGCATCTTTTGTAAGGCTGGGTGAGTAGTGACAAATTCTTTCAATTTCTGTTTGTTGTGGAAGGTCTTTATTTCACCTTGACTCATAAATGATAGTTTTGCTGGGTACTGTATTCTGAGTTGACAGTTTTTTTCTCCCAAGACTTGGACTATATCTCACCATTCCCTTCTAGCTGTAGGGTTTCTTTCTTTCTTTTTTTTTTTTTAAGATTTATTTATCTATTTGAAAGTCAGAGTTATACAGAGAGAGAAGGAGAGGGAGAGGGAGAGAGAGAGGGAGAGAGAGAGAGAGAGATGTCTTCCATCTGTTGGCCACAATGGCCAGAGCTGTACCGCTCTGAAGGCAGGAGGAGCCAAGAGGTTCTTCGAGGTCTCCCACATTGGTGCAGGGGCCCGAGGACTCAGGCCATCTTTTACTTTTACTTTCTCAGGCCATTGCAGAGAGTTTGATTGGAAGTGGAGCAGCCAGGACTCAAACCAGCTCCCATATGGAATGCTGGCACTGCAGGCGAAGGCTTTACCCATTATGCCACAGTGCCGGGCCCCTGCCTGTAGGGTTTTTGATGAAAAATCAGCTGTGAGTTTAATTGGAGAGCCTCTAAAAGTAATCTGGCATTTCTCTGGTACACATTTAGAATCTTTTCTTTTTGTTTTATTGTGAAAAGTTTGACTACAATGTGTCATGGTGAAGATTGTTTCTGGTCATGCCTATTCGGAGTTCTATGTGCTTCCTCTTTTTGGCTCTCTTTTTCCAATTCAGGGAAGTTTTTTTGTAATTATTTCACTAAAAAAGCCTTTTAGTCCATTCTCTCTTTCCACAACTTCAGGAACTCCTAAAACCCATGTGTTGGATTGCTTGATAGTATTCTATATATCTCTAACACTGTTTTAAACTTTTCTGCTTCCTTTTTTTTTTCTTTATTTGGCTTCTCTGTAATATTTCCAAAGATTTGCCTTGCAGTTCAGATATTCTTTCTTCTGCCTTACCAACTCTGTTGTTAAGGCTTTCTGCTGCATTTTTTATTTGATCTATTGAATTCTTTATTTCTAATGTTTCATTTTGAATTCTCTTTAAAAAAAATCTCAATTTCATGAGAAAAATGATTACTCATATCATGTATGGTTTTCTTTAGTTTGTGGATTTGCTTCTAATTGCTTTTGAGTAGTCCTATGATTATTGTTCTGAATTCTATTTCTAGCATTTCCTCAATCTCTTCATCTTCACATTCTAATATTGAAATGTTGTGTTCTTCTGGTGGAGTCATGGTATCTTCCTTTTTCTTGTTTCTTGAATTTCTGTGTTTGCTGTTAGTCATTTGTGGGATTGATTTTTTACCTCTGATGGCTTTTATCTGTGAGTTATGCCTCTGTGGCTTAATGGTATGTCTGCACTTTCAGTGAATATCAAGAACTGTGTGCTGCATATGGCCAGGGAGCTCTGGTCAGTGCTCCAGGGTGGGGTGATTATCCAGGGTAGCAGCCTAATTGGGCATGGTAGAGCTCAATGCCCAGGTGTTAACTCCCAGAATCTTCCTTGCCACCATATGAACCACAACAGTGACCTGTGCAGTCTTCACTGTGAGCACAGTGAATGTGTGGAGCTGCTTCCAGTGATTGCCCAGAGACTCAGCTACTCCCTAACACCTTCTCATAACCACTGAGTCCCCACAGCCTCAGCACACAGGGCTCCCACAGTCACTGGGTAGAGAAACTTCTGTTTGCCCTGCCAGCCCTGCCCAGTCAACAGAGAGGCAGATGTCTCCAAGCTGCCACCCTCTCTGGCTCTCGGACACTGTAGTCATACACTGCACCTGCATTTGTGCTGTGTGTCTGCATCCTCCACACAGGTCCACAGGGTTCCTCCTTCTCTTGTAGGATTTCCAGTGCAATTCTCCCCCTGAAAGTGCACTTCCTAAACCCCTCTTTTTCACTGTTTATCCTACTTTATTGTGTCACATCTCTCCCTAATCCATCATCTTGAAATCTCCCAAAATTAAAATTTAAGAAATATACTTCCATAAAAATTACAGTCACAGAGAAAAGAAATTCATAGAAGACTTTCTATAATTGCATTCTTCATTTATTTGTGTTTAGCTGTGTTGTGGAGCTTATACAAATGATCAACTGTTTTTGGTAATAGTATAAAGTGTTTAGTATACTTCATGAGGTAAAATATCCAAATGCAAAGTTTTCCAAATGCTAAAACTTCATGGTTCCTTGGTGCTTATATTCAGAAGTAAATGTTTGTCATGTATCCTTCATAGAACTAGAACCTGTTATACATAAAATAATAAGTAAATAGTCATATTTTAAAATTATAAGTATCTTGTTCTGTGTTTTGTTTTCTCATGTCAGCCAACATTAATGAACATACATTGGAAAGATGTTAAAAACTAAGAAAAGCATGATTAGATAAAAATGGCCCATAAAAATAGCAATGACCAAAATAAATCAGGGTTATGTGAATTATCTCTGTTCAGTTCATGTATGTTGCAAATGGATCAGTAGCAGCTCACTGATAGACCGTCTATCACTGGAACATATTCATCTTGTTTGCCTGCACTTCCCAAATATGTTGAGAAATAAGTATTTTAGAATCAAATTTCCACATATGCATACATATATAATATTCTTATTCAAAATGATTAGACAATTTTAAAAGCAAAATCACTTGTACAGAGTGTGTGTTTCAGAGTACACAGATAAATGCATGTACCTTTCTTTGTACTTTTCTACCTCTGCTGGTTATGCTTTTCTAGATCTAAAATATCATTTTGCACAATGGAATTTGCAAATGAGTAAATCACCCCTTTGTGCCTGGAAGCTTGATGTTGATCTTTTAGCTTTGTGATTTTTTCATTCCTCACCCTAATCACAAACAAATTCTTCAGTCAGTTGCATGATTGGCTTGAGAACAATTTGGATTGAAGTCAGATGAGCAATCCAGATGGTATCTAATATTGCATCTCAGTTTTTGGCTGGACTCTGTATGCTGCATACTCAGTGGCAGAGGAAAAGGGAAGAGCTGCTAACAGATGACACTATTAGGACTAGCATAGCCAAGATAGACTGACACCATTACAGTCTTCAGCAATCTGTTTTATATCTATATGTTTCTCAGTTCAGATTATTTAACAACGGTGTGCTTTGAACATGTAACACCACCAAGAACAGAGACATATAAAAACAAAAAATTTATTCTTTAAATTCCTGATTAATAAGAAGGATTTTAACAAGATTCTATATTGAATGAGAAACTGTTTATAATAGAGATTAATTCTATGAAATAATAATATATTAATTTCTGTTTACTCATTTAAATCTATAGTATACATTAATCTTACAGCTTTGAAGGCAAAAGCCTGGTATTATATTTTATGATAACCTCAATAAAGTTAAGGAAATGTATGTAATATTAACTACATGAGTGACTTGATTTTTAATAGTTTGATTCACCATGGATAACATTTTGAGAAAATGATAGGCATTTCAAAATGGTAAGTATTCCTTTCAAACAAATTATAAATAGATTGCAATTTTCTGTTGATAAGATTCATATGCATTGGAAATTTATTTAATTTCAAAAATTCAAAGAAGAAAGTTGAAATAATATTCTCTCACACAGAAATTATTCTTAAATAATTGGTATATTTCTTTTGTCTTTTTTTATACCTAAGAATCTCAGTCTGTTTTTTCATTGTTGTTGTTGCTGTAATACAGTACCACCAACCAGGTAAATCATAAATAGACACACACATTGTGGTCTGGAGGCTGAAAGATCCAGGATAGAAGGGCTGCCTATGGTGAAAGCCTTCGTGCTACATTGTAACATGGTGGCAAGTGAGCAAGTGATGGTGGAGAAGGAGAGATTGTGTGAAATCCTGCAACAACTAGCTCACTTCTGTGATTACAGCACTAATTACCTGTCAAACCTATCACCTCTCAATATGGACACAAGGCCAATTAAACTATAATATGACTTTTGAAAGGGACATGCAAACCTCAACACTGTGTCTCAGTATGTGTAGAATTTGAGAAAATATCTTTTTTTTGTATTTATAAGACAGATTGGAATATGAGAGAAATTGTTGTGAAAACATAGCAACTTATACATAGTATAATGATAGTTGACAGAGTTGAAAATAAGAGTAAAATATCAAACTTATGTTTGCCATTTCCTAGGTATTTATTTATATTCAGCTTATTCGATTTTAAGAGCATTTTACTTGGCATTTTTTGTGTGAGAGAAATTTTTTTTGAAAAGATGAAAAATTTAAAATAATTCCATGTCACCTATGAATAATGAAGTCAATATATTATACCAGTTCTGCCAAATCCAAATATTATATTCTATCTCTGCACTTTCTGCCAAGAAGAGAAATTAGTAAAGCCATGTGTATAACTAATAGGTTACAGGCTTTAGGGAGAGAACTAATTAAAATATCTCTAATTTTGTGTCTAGAAACTGGACAGTTTGGAATGATGGAAGATAATCAATTTCTACAAATTTTAGGGGCATGGTCCCTAATTTTATTACTTTCTGTTATACAGAAACACGTATGTTAATTTTCCTGCAAGTGGATTATTACAATGATTTATAATATTTTTCTTAGTCAATGCAGAAGCAGTGCAAGTTGTTTTAAGAGCTTTTTTCAAAATAGAAATGATGCAAATGTACATGAATTAGTTTCCCACAGAAAGCTTTGTAAGTTTGAATGATGAGGTTAAGTGTTTTTTCTTTGGGTGTCATTAATTATGCAAAAATTAGATGTACCTACCAGGGATTCCAATTCAATCAAATCAAGGTGGCATGTACCAATGCCATCTCACTAGTCCAAGTGATTGATTTCTGTTCACAATGATCATAATGATAGGACTAAGAGTCAAAGGGATCACACAAACAAGACTAGTGTCTGCAAATACTAGCTGATAGAATAAAAAAGGGAGAGAACAATCCAACATGGGAAGCAAGATACACAGCAGACTCATAGAATGGCAGATGTCCTAAACAGCACTCTGGCCTCAGAATCAGCCCTTAAGGCATGCAGATCCGGCTGAAAAGCCCATGAGAGTATTTCAGGCATGGAAAGCCAAGACACTCTGTCAAAAAAAAAAATGACCTAAATGAAAGATCTCCACATGTGAGATCCCAGTGGAAAGAAGGTGGTACCTTTCTCTGAAGGGAGGAGAGAACTTCCACTTTGACTATGACCCTGTCAGAATAAGATCGAAGTCGGCAAACTCAAAGCGCTTCATAGCCTTGGCAACTCATGACTAGAGCCTAGGGTGATTACTGATGCCATAAGCAAGAGTGTCAATTGTTAAGTCAATAACAGGAGTCACTGTGCACTTACTTCTCATGTAGGATCTCTGTCCTTAATGTGCTGTACATTGAGATTTAATGCTATAGCTAGTACTCAAACAGTATTTTTCACTTCGTGTTTCTATGTGGTTGCAAACTGTTGAAATCTTTACCTAATATATTCTAAACTGATCTGTAAAAACAAAATTAGATGTACCTATTGTCTCTTTTTCAGTATATTCTGTATCTTTTAAAAAAAAAGATTTTATTTATTATTTGAAAGGCAGTTACAGAGAGAGAGAGAGAGAGAGAGAGAGAGAGAGAGAGAGAGATCTTCCATCTGTTGGTTTAGTCCATAAATGGCCACAATGGCCAGAGCTGGTCCTATCTGAAGCCAGGAGCCAGAATTTATCTGGGTCTCCCACATGGGTATAGGGGCTAAAGTCCCCAGGCCATTTTCTACTCCCTTCACAGGCACATTAGTAGGGAGCTGGATCAGAAGTGGAGCAGCTGGGACTTGAACCAGTGCCCATATGGGATGCTGGCACCACTGACACCTGCTTCACAGGCTATGCCACAGCATTGACCCTCTATATTCTGAATCTTAAAGTTTGATTTACACTCTTCACTAGCATTTTAAAAATTATTTTAAAGAGATTTCATAGAAAACTTCCCGTGGCGCATGAAATAAGAATTCCTCTCACACAGAAGTTGGATCTTGTCAAATTACTGATTTCTTTCCACAGTATTTTCCATTTAATTTTTCATGCATACTATTTTCTTATAATTACAAAGTGAATAATTAGAGTAATAATATGTATGATGCATGATTTTTTGTGTAACATGTATATATGTATCTACTTTTACAAAAAATATTAAAGTATAATTGAAAAAGTATCTTTCCAAAATTATTCATTATAAAAATAAAATTATTGTCATAAATTTATCCTCAAAGGTTGTGTTTCTGTGAAACCAATGGAGGAAATAAAGCAAACATTTTTAAATAAAAAATAGGGAACATTTGCAGCAAGTTCCCTCACGTATGTGTAAAAAGTTGATCTGAAAACTTATATAGAATGGCAAAAAACTCATAATAACCAATACAATATGGAAGAAGAGTAAAGTCAGAGGACTGACATGAACCACCTTCAAGACTCACTATAGTGGGCCAGTGCTGTGATGTAGCAGGCTAGGCCTCCACCTGCAGCACCAGCATCCCAGGTGGGCTCTGGTTTGTGTCCCAACTGTTCCCCTTCCAATCCAGCTCTCTGCCTATGCCCTGAGAAAGCACTGGAAGATGGCCCAAGTTCTTGGGCCCCTATATCCATGTGGGAGACCTAGAAGAAGTTCCTGACAACTAGGGTCTGATCAGCCCAGCTCCTGCCATTGCGGCCAATTGGGAGGTCAACCAGTTGTCTCAGTCTCTCCCTCTTTTTGTCTGTAGCTCTACCTCTCAAACAAATAAAACCTTTAAAGAAAAGAATAAAAAGACTCACTTTAGGCACTGGAAGCATCGTGGTGCAGTAGGTTAAGTTGCCACCTGCAGTGCTGGCATCTCATATGAGATCTGCTTTGAGTCCTGGCTGTTCCACTTTGTATCCAGCTCCCTGCTAAATGCACCTGAGAAAGCAGTGAAAAATCACTCAAGTACTTGGACCCCTTCCACCCATGTGGGAGACCTAGATGGAGTTCCAGGCTCCAGGCTTAGGCCTGGTCCTGCCCTGACTGTTACAGCCATTTGGCAAGTGAACCAGCGGATTCAGGGTCGGTCGATCTCTTTCCCTCTCTCCCTCTCTCCCTCTCTCCCTCTCTCCCTCTCTCCCGCTCTCCCTCTCTCCCTCTCTTCCTCTCTTCCTCTCTCCCTCTCTCCCTCTCTCCCTCTCTCCCTCTCTCCCTCTCTCCCTCTCTTCCTCTCTCCCTCTCTTCCTCTCCCCCCCTCCTTTCTGTAATTCTGCCTTTCTAATGAATAAATTCTTAAAATATTTTTAAAGGCTCAAGATATAAGTACAATAATTAAGGGAGGTTGTGCTGGCAAGGAACATCCAAAAAGATCAATGGTACTGACTCTTCAGCCAAGAAAAACACCATAATAAATACAGTCATCTTATCTTTGGCAAAGCAGGAAAGGGAATTCCATGGGTAAAGGAACAAATGGTACTTCACCAGTAGATATTCATCTACATGAATCTAGATATAGATCTCAAACTTTTTGCATAATTACATCATCAACCAAGCTGCAAATGCAAAACTAAAAAATACTCAAAGGGGCCGGTGCTGTGGCATAGTGGGTAAAGCTGCTGCCTGCAGTGCCGGTATCCCATGTGGGCACTAGTTAGAGTCCTGGCTGCTCCTTTTCCAATACAGCTTTCTGTTATGGCCTAGGAAGGCAATACAAGATGGCCCAAGTGCTTGAGCCCCTGCACCCATGTGGGAGACCCAGAAGAGCCTCCTGGCTCCTGGCTTCAGATGGGCCAAGCTCAGGCCATCGCGACCAACTGGGAAGTAAACCAATGGGTGGAATATCTCTCTCTTTCTCTCTGCTTCTCCTTCTCTCTCTGTGTAACTCTGACCTTCAAATAAATAAACAAATCTTAAAAAAAAAATACTCAGAGACAACATAAAAGAAAATCTAGGTGTAGACTCTTACAGGACTAGATTTGGAGTTTACTAATGGCTGCTTAGGTACACCAAAATCATGACCCATGACAGGAAAAAAGACAGACTTCATGAAAATGAAAACATTTTCTTTGCAAAAGATATCAAGAGAATGAGAAGATGAGAGATAGGCGGAGAGAAAATAGGATAGAATACTAACAAACATTCAACAGAAGCGCTCTAAAAACCTAATTATAAAATGTGTAAATGATCTGCAAACATACAGATGGCAGACACACATGTGAAAATATGCTCATCATCATACTCACCAGCTAACTGCAAATTAGAACATCAAGGAGATATGACTGAACACCTATTAGAATGGCTACTATCCAAAATATTGAAAATACCAAATGTTGGTGATGATGTAGAGCAACAGAATTTTTCATTCATGCTGGTGGGAATGCCAAATATACAGACTTACTGGAAGACAGTTTGGCAGTGCTTTATAAAACTAAACATATTATTTTCACATAAGCTAGCAATTCACTACTTGGTATTTAGCTAAAAGTGTTGAAAAATTATGTTACACAAGAATCTGCATGTAAATGTTTATAGCATCTTTATTCAAGATTGTCAAAATTTGAAAAGAACCAAGATGTACTTTAATAGGTGAATGAATAAATAAACAGAGGTATATCAAGAAAGCCAATCTGAAAAAGCTACCTACCATGTGATTCCAGATACATAGCATTACAGCAAACGTAAAACTATGGAAACTGTAAAAGGACCAGTGGTTTCCATGGCATCAGCCAAAGGGATAAAAAGAGAAACAAGAGAAATATTGTGGGTTTTTATTGTACAAAAACTACTTTGAATGCTATTGCAATAGTAGGTGCATGCACAGAATGTCTACTCACAGAATACACAACACATAGAGCATACCCTAACATTAACACCATACTTTAACTATTAGTGTTATATAAAAACCATTCATCAATGACTGTAAACCTCCACACTAACGAAATATGTTGATGATATTGGAAAATGTGGTGAGTGGTGGGTGGTGATTGGGGTATTTTGTAACCCTATAGTTTCTGGTGAATTTTTCTATAAAGTTAAGACTTCTCTTAAAACTATTCTTCAAAAATTAAGAGAAACTTAGAAATTTATTTTCAATTTTGTGATAAATTCAGAGATTTTCAAATTTTACAAAGTCTGTCTTGATCCTCCATATCACATTTCAACTACCACTGAAATCCCTTAGTTTTCTAATAGCAAAACTCCTGGAGAGAGTTAATTATATTTGTAATTCCTATCTCTGTTTTTTCTCTCTTTAACTCATGCTGTTAATAACACTTAATTAAGCCAGTAATACCAAATCATTGCAAACATCAATTGCGTTCTAAGACCCATTGAACAATTTTCAGACCTCTTCTGAAGACTTTGAGATGGACATTCACTCCCAATTACCTGAAACACTTTCCTTACTTGCTTCAAAAAGAATTCTGTATTTCCTGTTTCCTCACTAGGGTGTTCTTCCCAGTCTCATTTGCTGGTGCCTCCTCATTTCTTTGACTTCTGAATGTTAAGAGTGCCTTAGAGATCTGCCTTTAGACCTCTTCCTTTCTCTTCACATTCATTCATAAGATGAACTTTAGATTTTACCTAAAAGCTCATGATTCACAAAGTACATTTCTTGGCCAGAAACTCACTTCTGAAATACAGTTTTACTTACCTAAATTTTTACTGAATATTTTCTTCCTAGCCATACCCTTGACTGAATCCTTCTGCCCCTAACACTGTCCTCTTCGTACGCTCTTCATCTCGGGTATGGTACACTGTTTTGTTGCCTAGACCCAAGACACAGCTCTATTCTTGAGCTCTCCCCTTTTGTTTGTCCACAGACCATCTTCAGTTACCAGCAAATATTATTTACTCGGCCAAAGCCATTCCAAATCTGGACGTTACTCATCATGTCTATTTGTTACTTTCAGTTGTTGGATCATCTTTTCCTGCTCAGATGAATGAAATACTGCTAAAACTGCTCTTCCTGTTTCTGCAACTGCCCCATTACAAACGAGTCTGTATGTGACCCAGCTCCCTCAAAGTGAAAGCCTCTGTCTTGACACTGGACTATAAAGTTATACTGGACCAAACCTATATTATATCAACCATATGTGTCATTTTGTATGTTATAGTTGCCAAATTTTAAAAAAGGAAAAAGAAATTATTCTTAATACATTTTACTTAACGTATCATACACAAAATACTGTGATTCTAGCCAATAACCAGCATAAATATCATTGGCATATTTAACTTTTTTCTATTTTGAGTTTATTTACTTGCAAGCAGAAAGATGGAGAGAGAGAGAGGGAAATAGAGAGTGAAAGAGGGAGAGAGAGAGAGGGGGGCAGAAAAGAATGGAAGAAGAGGTGAGAGGGAGGTTATGGGGGAAAAGCTGCTATAATCTAAAAGTTGTACTTTGGAAATTTATATTTATTAATAAAAGTTAAAAAAAAAGAATGTAAGAAGCGACAGAGACAAACATATAGCTGGAGGGAGGGAGAGAGAGAGAGAGTGCTTCCAGTGGCTGGTTCAATCCCCAGATGGCCACAACAGCCAGGGCAATGCTGGGTTGAAGCCAGGAGTTAGGAATTTCATCTGGGTCTCCCATGTGTATGGCAGGGACCCAGTTACTTGGGCCATCATTTGCTGCTCTCCCAGACATATTAGCAGGAAGCGGGATCAAAAACAGAGCAGCAAGGACTCAAATCTGCCTCTGATAAGGTATAAGGTATAATGGTATAAGGTATACCATTGTTGCAAGGAGTGGTTAAATTCATTGTGCTACAATACCAGCCCCCATTCTTTTTTTCATTCTAAGTCTTCAAACTATGGTGTGTACTTTACATTTTCATAACATTTCACATTAGAGTACCAAATCAGACTTGAAATTCACATGCTCAATAGTGGTTAGGATATATTGGTTAGCATAATTTATGGTCTATCCTCCACTACCCATAATCTCTCTGATATTAGCATCTGCTACACTTTTCCTTGCACACTTTGATCTTCTTTGGCGTTTTCCTTCTGTTTGAACAAATCGGAACCCTTCCTACCTCAAAAATCATTTAACTTTTCATTTTTTCCCCTTGATGGCCTTTTTTAGATACATACAAAATCTACTACTTTATCATTTTCAAATAACAGCACATTTGTCACATTTGTATTTCTTCCACACCACTTCAACTGTACCTATCACCATCTGGAATGATTTTACTTTTCATCACATGAAATTATTACCATTTACAAACTTTCTACAGAAAGAGTAATTTCATATGATCAAATTATACATGTTGGGAACGGCGCTGTGGTGTAGCAGGTGAAGCCAACACCTGCAGTGTCAGCATCCCATATGGGTGCTGGTTTGAGTCCCAGCTCCTCCACTTCCGATCCAGCTCTCGGCTATGGACTGGGAAAACAGTGGAGGATGGCCCGAGTGCTTGGGCCCCCACACCCGCATCGGGGACTGGAAGGAATTCCTCCTGTGTCCTGCTTCAGATCAGTGCAGTTCTGGCTGTTATGGCCAACTGGGGAGTGAACCAGCATATAAAAGACCCCCTTCTCTCTCTCTGCCTCTCCTTTTTCTGTGTAACTCTTTCAAATAAATAAATAAACCTTTAAAAAATTATACATGTGTATTCAGTCTGTGTCTGTGTCCTATGTAAGCTAAATGAAAGCAAAGATATCTGTTTGTCTACTACTATATTGCCATCATTTAGTTCAGTGACAGCTAATCATAGATACTGAATAAATAAATATTTGCTTGAAAAATAATTTTAAAATTAAGAGGTCTAGATATTATTATGTCTATTATTTTATGTTTATTTATTTTATGCATATGAAAGGCAGAGAGAGACAGACAGATATCTTTCATCTGCTGGTTCACTCCACAAATGCCCACAACAGCCAGGGCTGTATCAAAGCAAGGGCAATATCCTGGAACTCAATCCAGTTCTCCTGTATGGGAAGAGGCCCAAGTGCTGGAGCCATCACTGCTGACTTCCAGGGCATACATTAGCAGGAAACTGGATAGGAAATAAAGGTGTGACTTGAATTTACATACTCTGATATGGAATTTGGGTGTCCCAAATGGAGTCTTTTTTTCTTTTAAGATTTACTTAGGGGCATGGTGGGTAACTGCCTGTGGCACAGGCATCCCATATGGGTGCCAGATTCGATGTTCCTGGCTGCTCCATTTCCAATCCAGCTCCCTGCTTATGCACCTGGGAAAGCAACAGAGGATGGCCCAAGTCCTTGGGCCCCTGCACCATAGTGGGAAACCCAGATGATGTTCCTGGCTTTGGCCTCATCCAGCCCCAGACATTGAAGCCATTTGGGGAGCAAATCAGTGGATGGAAGACTTCTCTTTCTGTTTCTCCCTTTCTCTGTAACTTTGCTTTTTAAATAAATAAAATGAATACTTTTTAAAAAAGAAATAACAATATAGTGTAATCATTAATGAAAGCAAACATTACTGGAACTATTATGCTCAATGTATTTATTTACCTATTCCCAAGTAAAAATCTATCTTGAAATGTAGTCCCTTAGAATAGTGGTTACCATGGGGCGAAGCTACCATCTGTGGGATTATGACTGAACGCCTCTAAGTCAGAATCCCGCCCAGGCGGAACGATACGGCAGCGCCGAAGGAGCCTCGGTTGGCCTCGGATAGCCGGTCCCCCGCCGTCCCCGCCGGCGGCCCGCGCCGCGCGTCCGCCTCGGCGGCGTGCGGCGTGCCCCCCGCCGCGCGTCGGGACCGGGGTCCGGTGCGGAGAGCCCTTCGTCCCGGGAAACGGGGCGCGGCCGGAAAGGGGGCCGCCCTCTCGCCCGTCACGCACCGCACGTTCGTGGGGAACCTGGCGCTAAACCATTCGTAGACGACCTGCTTCTGGGTCGGGGTTTCGTACGTAGCAGAGCAGCTCCCTCGCTGCGATCTATTGAAAGTCAGCCCTCGACACAAGGGTTTGTAAAAAAAAAAAAAGAAAAAAAAAAAAAAATGAAAAAAAAAAGAATAGTGGTTACCAAGCTTTCTATGAAAATGACCACAGAGAAGTTGTTTTAGTTTTTACAGGTCACAAAGTCTGTTGAAATTTGTAGATGCTACCAATGTAGTGTGGAAGCAGTTACAGATAATACATAAATAAATAGGGCTGGTCTGTTTCCAGAAGAACATCATCTATAAATAAAGGGAGCAAAACCATGGGCTCTAATTTTCCAACATTTAAAACAACAATCATCAATAGAATTCATGAGTCTGTGGATGGGCTGTGTAGATTTGCTTATCCAGGGCAGGCTTAGCTGATTTCAGTTAGGCTACTCCTGTATCTGAGGTCAGCTGGAGGCTAGATGGGCCTACCTGACATGCTTGATGTGTGACTGGCTGTTGGCTAAAGCAGTGAGCGTAACTGGGCCACGTGGCTTTCATTGTCCGACAGGCAAGATTGGGGATATCAAGCGGAGTCCTGGTAGTATTCAGGGAAGAGAGTAAAAATAAGCAAAGTGTTTTGAAGCCATCTTCTATTAGTCAAAGGAATTCATAAGGTCACCCTACATTTTCTCAGCGCTGTAGCAAATTTACTTTTGTAGGGAGAAGCTTCAGAGCCCAATTCAAAGAGGCATCTACTTTTGCCAGTATTCTAATATATTATGAATTCATAAAGTAAGCCAAATAAGCTATATTTATGAAATGCTTCATTATTACAAATGTTCTGTATCTACATTAGTTCAGTATGTATGAGCCCATGACCATTTTCTAATTACAATATTTATAATTAGCTTTTCCTAGCTGGCAGGAAGGTTTGAATTTGGTTGCTATTAGTCTTTGCCAAAACCTGTAAGTATTCATATACTTGCTTTACTGCTCCATTTTGACTACTATTTCACTAATCAGAAGCCTCTGGACATTCATTCTATCTTTAAATTTATAATTTTAGCTATAGATCCTTATGAATCCTGTTTCATTATTTATATAAATATGTGTGATACACATCTCTTATCAAGGTATGTGAATTGAATCTCTTGTGCTGGGAGAACATGCTAAAATTTCAACAGTTCTGATAACAAATGATTCCAGATTTTAATCTCCGGTGTTAAATATCACCATGATGCCTTTTATTTTGGTTGCACCCTAGAGGTAGTGATTCAGTCAAATATTTTATTACCTGCTTATCTCTGTTTGCTTCACCAGGCTGTTTGGAAAACAAAAGCAGATGGAGCTGGCCAGAAATGTAGTTCATAGAGACAGTTACTTACCCATTAAAGTTTGTGATAGATATAAACAGGTAGCACAGAAAGAACTTGTTTTTTTATGGCAGCAATTGATTTTTTTTCATACACTGCTTAATCTACATAGAAATAAAAATACTCTCCAAAGACAACTTATTTTCAATATGTGTAAAATTCAAAAAATGCTATGATCTAATAAATTTAAATTTTGTTCAGGTGAAAATTACTAAATATTTCTAAATGAATAATATTAAATCAACGAATAAAAAAGTATGTATAAAATTTCATGCCACATAAAAATAATAACATGAAATGAAACTAAAAATAATTGTACAAATAATTACAATTCATCAAGAATTTTCTCAGTCAAGTTTTTAAAACAACTTATTAGAAAATTGTCACATTTCTTCTTATGATTTTTCTCTGAGTTAAATAAATATCTTTTTAATAGAAAACCATTATTTAATAAATATAAATTTCAAAAGTACAACTTTTGGATTATAGTGGTTCTTCCCCCCCATAACCACTCTCCTACCTGCAAATCATCCCATCTCCTACTCCCTCTCCCATCCCATTGTTCATTAAGATTCATTTTTAATTATCTTTATATACAGAGGATCAACTGCGTACTGAGTAATGATTTCAACAGTTTGCACCCACACAGACACTCACAGAGTGTAAAGTTCTGTTTGAAGAATAGTTTTACCATTAATTCTCATAGTACAACACATTAAGGACAGAGGTCCTACATGGAGAGAGAATGCACAGTGACTGCTGTTGTTGATTTAACAATTGACACTCTTATTTATGACATCAGTAATCACCTGAGGCTCTTATCAGCTGCCAAGGCTGTGGAAGCCTCTTGAGTTCACAAACTCTGACCTCATTTAGACAAGGCCAAAAATCAAAGTGGAAGTTCTCTCCTCCCTTTAGAGAAAGGTACCTCCTTCTTTGATGGCCCGTTCTTTCCGCTGAGATCTCACTCACAGAGATCTTTCATTTAGGTCATTTTTTTGCCACAGTGTCTTGGCTTTCCATGCCTGAGAAACTCTCATGGGCTTTTTAGCCAAATCCAAATGTCATAAGGGCTGATTCTGAGGCCAGAGTGCTGTTTAGGGCATTTGTCATTCTATGAGTCTACTGTGTATCCCGCTTCCCACATTGGATCGTTCTCTCCTTTTTAATGCTATCAGTTATTATTAGCAGACACTGGTCTTATTTACGTAATCCCTTTGACACTTAATCCTATCTTTATGATCAGTTATAAACTTAAACTGATCCCTTTGAATAGTGAGATGGCATTGGTACCTGCCAATTTAATGGGATTTAAAGTCCCATGGAAAGTTTTTAGCTTTACCCTTAGGGGTAAGTCTGAAGGAGTGTGTGCTGAACTGTACATCTCCTCCCTATCTAACTCCCATTTTTTTTTTTAATGGGGACCAGTTTTCAGTTGGATTTAAACACAGAAGAATAATTGTGTAATTAAAGAGTTCAACCAATGGTATTCTGTAGAAAAAGAAAATACTAAAAAGAATAAAATAGTAAGCTGTTCCTCATCAGTCAGATCAAGGGCTGATCAAGTCGTTGCTTCGCATAGTGTCAGTTTCACTTCTACAGGTTTCCTTTTAGGTGCTCGGTTAGTTGTCACAGATCAAGGAGAACATACGATATTTATCCCTTTGGGAGTGGCTTATTTCACTCAGCATGATGTATTCCAGATTTCTCCATATTGTTGCAAATGACTGGATTTCATCTTTTTTTTTTTTTCTCTGTGTAGTATTCCATAGAGTAGATATCCCATAATTTCTTTATCCAGTCTTCTGTTGAGGGGCATTTAGGTTGATTCTTTGTCTTAGAGGATTTTTGCATCCATGTTCATCAGGGTTATTGGTCTGTAATTCTCTTTCAATGCTGCATCTTTTTCCGGCTTAGCAGTTAAGGTGATACTGGCTTTGAAGAAAGAATTTGGGAGGGTTCCCTCTTTTTCGATTGTTCTGAATAGTTTGAGAAGAATTGGAGTTAGTTCTTCTTTAAATGTCTGGTAGAATTCAGCAGTGAATCCATCTGGTCCTGGGTTTTTCTTTGTTGGGAGGGCCTTTCTTACTGTTTCAATTTCTGTCTCAGTTATGGGTCTGTGTAGGTTTTCTGTGTCTTCCTGGTTAAATTTAGGTAGGTTGCATGTGTCCAGAAATCTATCCATTTCTGATAGATTTCCCTGTTTGCTGGCATACAAGCCCTTGTAGTAATTTCTGATGACTCTTTTTATTTCTGTGCTGTCTGTTGTTACATTCCCTTTTCCATCTTTAATTTTATTGATTTGGGTCTTTTTTTTGGTTAGTTGGGCCAATGGGGTGTCAATTTTGTTTATTTTTTCAAAAAACCAGCTCTTCATTTTGCTGATCTTTTTGTAGTTTTTTAAAAATTTTATTCTGTTGATTTCTTCTCTAATTTCTCTTCTACTGGCTTTGGGTTTGGTTTGCTGTAGTTTTTCTAGATCCTTTGGATGCATTGATAGCTCATTTATTTAGTGCCTTTCCAATTTCTTGAATTAGGCACCTATTGCTATAAACTTTCCTCTTAACACTGCTTTTGCTGTATCCCATAACTTTTGATATGTTATGTTGTTATCCTCATTTGCTTCCAGAAAGCTTTTCATTTCTCTTTTGATTTTTTCAATGACCCACTGTTCATTCAAGAGCATGTTGTTCAGTCTCCATGTATTTGCATATGCTCTAGAGATTCCTGAGTTGCTGATTTCCAGCTTCATTCCATTGTGGTCTGAGAAATGCATGGTATGATTTCTATTCATTTGAATTTGCTGAAACTTGCTTCATGGCCTAGTAAGTGGTTAATCCTAGAGAAAGTGCTGAGAAGAATGTGTATTCTTCAACTGTTGGATGAAAAGTTCTGTAGGTATCCGTTAAGTCCATTTGGTCTATAGTGTCAATTAAATCTGCTATTTCCTTGTTGATTTTCTGTCTGGTTGATAGGTCCATTGCTAAAAGTGAACTATTGTAGTCCACCAATGCTATTATATTGGAGCCTAAGTCTCCCTTTAAAATCCTTTAACATTTCTTTTAAATAGCCAGGTGCCCTTCTCAATATGCTTATCATCAATTGTTAGAGTTCCATTTCTTGCATTTCTTCTATCTCATTGTCTTCATAACCTTTTATTGAAGTGTCATGTTCTTTTAGGAGCATCATGTTGTCTTCCTTATTCCTGTTTCTTGGCTTGTTGGGTTTGTTGCTTGGCATTTGTGGAGATACTTGTTGGTTTCTTTTCCTTTCCCCTCCACCCCCACTGTGTCAGCTTTTATAATTGCACTATTACTCTATATAAGTGGACTGTCTGCTTTCAGTGAATCTCTAGAGACTTGTAGTGGGTGTGGCAAGAGAGTTCTGTTCAGTTCTCCAGGGTTAAGGGTGTGCCTAAGGTAACACACACAGATTTGGCACGGTAAATCTCTCTCTTTCTCTTTTTTTTTATTCTGAAGGGAAGTAATTCTGTTCAGCTGAGCTCTTCTCCTTGATGGAGACCAGTGTCTGAGCACTAGCTCCAGTGGGTATAATATTTCTCTGCTCTGTCCCAACGACCACACAAAGGAACTGTGCAGTCCTCAGTGTAAGTCCCGATTCTCCAGCAATGTCTCTCACCAACTAGCCAGGACTTGGGCCATCTTGTACTGCTTTCCCAGGCCACAGCAGAGAGCTGAATCAGAAGAGGAGTAGCCGGGACTAGAACTGGTGCCCATATGGGATGCCAGCACAACAGGCGGAAGATTAACCTACTGGGCCATGGTGCCTGCCCCTGCAAAACTTTTAAAGAAAAACTAATCTCAACTCCTCTTAAACTAGTCATAACAATTGAAAGGCAGTGAATGCTCCCAAACTCCTTCTATGAGGCCAGCATCATCTTAATTCCAAAACAAGGAAAACACACAATAAAGAAAGAGAACTATAGACCAATATCCCTGATGAACATAGTTGCAAAAATTCTCAAAAAAACTAGCTAATTGAATCCAACAGTACATTAAAAAGATCATGCACCAGGGCCAAGTAGGATTTACCACTGGGATGCAGGGATAGTTCAACATATGAAAATCAATAAATATGATATATCATATTAACAAATTGAAGAATAAAAATTATATAATTATCTCATAGATGCAGAGAAAGTATTTGATACAATACAATATCCTTTCTTGATTTAAAAAGGAAAACTTTAACAAATTAGGCATAGAATGAACATACACACAATCAAGGCAATAAATGACAAAGCCACAACTAACACAATTGAATGAGAAAAAGCCAGAATAATGTCCACTAATATTCATAACTTGACAATTATGCTTACTCTCACTGTTATTACCAAATATAATTCTGGAAGCTTTAGCCAGAACTGTCAAGCAAAAAAGGAATCAAAGGGATACAAATGGGAGAGGAAGAAGTCAAATTATCTGTGTTTGCAGATGACATGATGCTATACACAGTGAAACCAAAAGACAGATGAAAAGAAATTCAGGATTGCTAGCCATCAGGAAAATACAAATAAAAACCACAATGAAGTTTTACCTCACCTCAGGTTGAATGGCTAGCATCCAAAATTAAGAAGACAACAAATGCTGGCAAGGATGTGGGGGAAAAGTACACCAATACACTATTGATGGGGATGTAAACTAGTGCAACAATTGTGGAAGACAGTACAGAGATTCCTCAGAAATCAGAAAACAGATCTACCAAATGACCCAATCATCCCATTCCTAGGAATTTACCAAAAGGAGATTAAATCAGCATATGAAAGAGTTATTTGTACAACTATGTTTTTAGCAACTCTGTTCACAATAGCTAAGATATGGAATCAACTCAGATGTCCATCAGCTGATGACTGGATAAAGGAAATGTGGTATAAACATATCGGAATACTTTCCACCACAACAAGGAATGAAATCCTGTATTTTGCAACAAAATGGATGCAATTGGAGACCATTATGCTTAGTGAAATAAGCCAGTCCCCAAAAGACAAATATCATAGGTTTTCTCTGATTTATGGTAACTAAAATAGAGAGTAAAATTATAATATATATGAGTGAAATTGACATCTTAGGAATTTGATTATTGTTTATAGCCCTTGTCTATACTCCTGAGGAAAGGTAATTTTTCTACTTACTATTTGTTGAATTATTTATTTAATGTAGCATTAAGTTCATGATTATAAAGTAAATGAAAACAAAGTCATTACAAAAAATTTTAAAAACTATGGACGGAAAGTAGAGGGAAGGTGAGAAGTATCAGTATGTTTTTAGCAGTATATCTGAGATTCAGAAAAGCTTTTCCCTTTGTATAAATAAATAATTATTTGTAAATAGTCCATATATGCACAAACTTATATATCCTAGTTTTTATTTATCTTTTCCTTGCATTTTTAGTGAAAGATGCTTGTTCTCACAGATTTGGAAAATTTATGTCACAAAAATGAGACTCTGTGTATTTTCAACATTATAACAATGAAATGAGTTTCAGTGTTAAAATACTAGTTCTGGGGCCAGAGCCGTGGCACAGTTGGTTAATGCTCCTCCTGCAGTGCCGTTATCCCATATGGGCACTGGTTGTAGTCCCGGCTACCCCTCTTCCAATCCAGCTCTCTGCTATGGCCTGGGAAAGCAGTAAAAGATGGCCCAAGTGCTTGGGTCCCTGCACCTGCATGGGAGAACAGGAAGAAGCTCTTGGCTTCTGGCTTGGGATCAGCACAGCTCCGGCCATTGCAGCCATTTGAGGAGTGAACCAATGGAAGGAAGACCTTTGTCTCTGTCTCTCCTTCTCACTATCTGTAACTCTACCTCTCAAATAAATAAATAAAATATTTTTAAAAGACTCTTTATAAAAAATAGTAGTTCTGTAACTTTAAAAATCCAAATAGCTGTTAATATAAGCTAGATATAGGGCAAAGAAATGTTAGGCATTATCATGTTTCCACTCAGGCCTTGAACTCTAATAAACATAAATAGTTACAAGCAAAAAATTCTCTACTATTTCTCTCTCCAAACAATAAGTAACCAATTTAAGTCTGTTTTGTACTGTTTATTTTTCCTAGTAAGGAACCCAAAGAGTTGTCTATATTTTTTTTCATTTTCAAAGCTTCAACAAACTTTCTGTCAACCAATGTTTGTCATTTATTAACAAGTGAAGTTGGTGTTACTTATTTTTTCCTAATTAGTTTTCATACCCTGATAGCCAAGGATATATATTTGTGTGGATTTTCAGAATCGCATTTATAGACCAGATTGATGAACACTGAATAAAAACTATATATGCCTCAGTGTTAAAATTGTATTCTAGTATGTATAGTTCAATATTATGGTTATTCTGGAAGCAGTTACTTTATATGCAAGAAAAAACTGTACTTACTATTACTGTTGTGGTAATTTGATGAGGCTTAAACCATGCTAAGTATATTTTTGTGCATTTTGTTGTAGTACACATTTTGTATTTATTTTCAAAACTTAAAGTGCTACAAAAATTCTAAATCGTAATACAAAAACCAGACTGCAGGTATTTCTAGAAAATAATTTTATCAATGAAAAATAAAAGACTAGTTTAAATGCAGGCTGCCCCTTTGAAATCTCAAAGATATCTTCAAATTAATTATGTCAAATATCAACACTAAACACATATTTATCAAATGAGAGTGTTCAAACCCATCAGTAACAAATGATCATAAAACAAACCCGTTGGTTCTTGAGCTATGCCATACCCTTTTCTACCTTAGCACCTACATGTTGCCCTTTTTACCCAGTGTTCTCTCCCAGGTAAGCTTCTCCTTCAAGGTCCACTCAATTACCCGCATTATGTTAGTCTTTCTGTGATTTTCTTTCCTGGAATTAATTGCTCGTGGTACTCTGCTTCTTCAAAACCTTGTACTTAACCTCTGTTATAACAAATGTTTCACAACGTGTTATAATTATTTCCTTAGGTGTTTATCTCCTCCTAAGTTTGCTTTTTGAAGAGAAGGTCTAATGCTCAGAGATTTTGTATCCCCATTGCAAAGCATGTAACCGGACATAGCTTGATTATCTAAGACTTACTTGCTGAATAAATGAATATGTAATCAGTCCAGAGATTGACCCCATCCCAAATTCAAGACCAGAATGCATGATCACACTGTGATCTAGAAAGGTCTGTAATGTAGGTGCTGATAAGTACCCCAGGATTATTTTGTGGTATGATAGTTCTTATGTGGTTGTTTTTGTCTATGTGAACCAATTGACCAGGACTGCAAATAAAGTTAGTACTCCTTGCTGGCTTCCTTATATGTATCACACTAACAAGCACTCTGAAATATCAGGCCTGACACTTTCTCCAAGTTAATGAAGATAATTCAGTGTATAAAATTGTGCATTTATGGTTCTAAGGTCATGGATTCAAATCCCAGAATAAAACTGCAGTTAAAACTGTAACTTACATAGCATAGAGCAATCTGTGTGAGAACCATTGGTAGAAACTTATCAGACGAAGATGTCAAATGCATGTTACTTTAAATCTCTTTCTCCAGTGTAGTTTAGTTCCTATAGGTCTCTACAAGAGCACTTATTAAATTATTATTATAACTATTCTTGTCTGATGTACTGCCACTGTCCGCACTATATCCTGACACTCTTAATTTCATTATGAAGCATAGATGAGTCTTAAATATGCTTTCCCTGAAGGCTTCATTTTCTCTTTTCTGGGTAGAACTGTATTTAGTCAAGAACCTCCTTACAAAGCAAACTTGGGTTTAGAATGCCTAGGATTTCATATTTCTAGCAGAATTACCGAGTCATCAGGTGGCTCCAGGTCAGTCACATAACTTCTCTGTACCTAAATTTATTTCATCTATAATATGTTTTGTAATATAAAAAATGACTTTGGATTCAGAAATTAAAAAGTGTTCTTAAAGTGAAATACTTTTAGGTAGTTCCATGTAGACGAAAGATTCTATCTCCTGACGTAAGTCGGCTATACTCTCTTGCCAGCAATCTCAAGCTAAGGCTCTCCAGGAAGGGCCCTGGTTATCCTTGCTTGTTCTCGACTAGCGTGAGAAAAGGATGAAAAGATGTTCTGAACTGAAGTGATTAATTCACCACTTATCTGTTTATTCAAAACATATTTACTCAGAAGATGCTTAGTAGCTCACATACATCAGCTCATTGATATCAGAATCTTCCATTCCGTTAATTCTGAGGGCTATCTTTTTCCCACTGTTTGAAAAGATAAATTAGGAATCAGTCTTTTGGATAATGCTGAATAATGATTGAAAAGCACTTTTTTTTAAAGATTTTTATTTTTTATTTTTATTTATTTGAAAGGCAGAGTTACAGAGAGAGGTAGAGACAGAGAGAAAGGTCTTGCATCTGCTGGTTCACTCCCCAGATGGCCGCAATGGCCGGAGCTGCACCAATCTGAAGCCAGGAGCCAGGAGTTTCTTCCAGGTCTCCCACACAGGTGCAGGGGCCCAAGGGCTTGGGCCATCTTTGCTGGAAAAGCACTTTGAAGAACTAACTTCATGATTTCCAAAAAGAAAAACAATAGTGAAGTAGTAATAATTATATCAATCACTTATAAATGCAAATATCCATGGTGAGTAACTTAAATATATTAATAATATTTCTGGATAAGATGCCTTTCTTAAATATTTACAGATAAAGAAGGTGAGTAAAGCAAGTTCACACAATAAATGAGATATAGGGATTGGAATTTAGGTGGTCTAAATACGAGCACTAAGATCTTGATAATTATACTTGAGAGAATATTTACATCCTTAGAAATTTTGTAAATATTTATTTTTATATATGACGTTTCTTCAAAAAGTTTGTAGAAAGTAGAGTTAAAAGATAAATTTAATTATTTGATGAGCTGTTAAGACACCACTTGAGCAATCTGCATTCCTTATCAGAGTGTCTGAATTTGAGTAATAGCTTCAGTTTCAATTATAAGGTCCCTGGGGGGCAAGAATATGATGGCTGAAGTACTTGGGACACTCCCACCCAAGTGAGAGACTTGGAGTGAGTTTTGTCCAGTCTCAGCTCTTGTGTGTATTTGGGGATGAACCAACTGAGGATCTCTCTATTTCTGACTGGCTGGCTGGCTGTCTCTCTCCTTCTCTCTGTCATTCTCTAATTCTCTTTCTTTCTCCGTGTGTGTGTGTGTGTGTGTGTGTATTTCTCTGCTTTTGAAATGAATAAAAGTGGATATTTTTTAAAAAAGATAGCTTTATTTTGGTTCAAGAAGATTGAAACCCAAGCAGAATTTTTTCATAATATGCATTTTCCATGAATTTTATGAAGAACCCTTATATAGAGACATCGTAGTCTTTCTCCAAGTGCAAATAAATTGTCATAAATTGTCGATTAACGAGACATTCTTTAATGTAAGTGGTTAATAGACCAGACCTCTTTTGTTAGCCAGCCTCTTCAAACTTTACCCTTTAGAAGGAAATCTGTTATAGTAATTAATTGGAAATAAAATTTTCTAAGATTAAAATGGAAGGATTTAATAAAGCATTACCAATTCAAGTTAAGTAAAGAAATGAGGCACTACAAAGGTTAAATTAACTAAAGAATTTTGGAGAAATGGAATGTAATGTGTTCATTTCTTTAAAAAAGTTTTGTATTAAGCTTCCTAATTTTATGTTAGATGAAACACAAAGAGAAATTGTGTTTTTCTTCAGTTCATTAACACAGAGACTGTGATCTGCCTGAGACTATCTGGTCAATGATGTCCCTTCAAATATTGGCTTTCTATATGTTAATGGTAACATTATTCTTCCATCTTTAGTTAATTTCATATTTTTGTTAGAATCCATATTTGTGTTATTTAAATCAAAATATTAAAAGTTCTGAACATGACATTTGTTTCTAAGAACAGTGTATATATGTGAAACAAGTAAAAACAAATGTATATTTTAGACTTTTTTAAGAGTAGTTCTAGATTTGCAAAGTTAAATGGAATGTAGAAAGTTCTCGTATTTTCCCTCTCCCCCTAAAAACTTCCTGAACATAGAGTTTTCTCTATTATTAGCCATCTTACATTAATATAGTATATTTGTTATAATTGGTACATTAATATTGACACATTTTTGTTAATGATAAACCATATTTTACATTATAGTTGATTTGTACAGCTTTATGGATTTCTAAGTGTTAAAGGCTGTGTATGCACCATTACAGTATCATTGATTTCTGATGTTTCAATTATCCATTCTGCCACTTTCCCCAGAACTTATAGAAACCACTGATTCTTTTACTTTTTTCATAATTCTGCCTTTTCCAGAAAGTACTGTAGGAAAACTCACATTGTTTTTTCAGATTTATTTATATCTTTTACTTAGCAATATGCATCCATATGCATCTATAATTCATGCATGTCTTTGTATGCTTGATAGTTAATAACCTTATTTGCTGGTTACTATTCTAGTGTATAAATACACCATAGTTTATTAACTCACTCATCTGTTGAAGATATCTTGTTTGTTTCCAGTTTGCACTAGTAATGAATAACACTGCCACAAACACTTGTGTGTAGGTTTTGTGGAGATAAATCATTAAAACATTTGGGTAAACCTAGGAGTCAAATGCTGAATTACAAGCACATTGGGTTAAATAGCTGCCTGTGACCCTGGCATCCAATATGGGCACTAGTTTGTGTCCCAGCTGCTACACGTTGGATCCAACTCCCTACTGCTGTGTCTGGGGAGGCAGCAAAGGATGGCCAAAGTGGTTAGGCCCCTGCCACCCATGTCAGAGACCTGGATGAAGTTCCTGGCTCCTGGCTTTGGTCTGACCCAGCCCTAGCTATCCAGGCCATTTCAGGAGTGAATCAGCGGATGAAGGATATCTGTCTCTCACTGCCTCTCCCCCCAACCCCGTAACTTTGTCTTTCAAACAAACAAATAAATAAAATCTTAAAAATTAAATGAAACGCCGGTGCCGCGGCTCAACAGGCTAATCCTCCGCCTTGCGGCACCAGCACACCGGGTTCTAGTCCCGGTCAGGGCACCGGATTCTGTCCCGGTTGCCCCTCTTCCAGACCAGCCCTCTGCTGTGGCCCGGGAGTGCAGTAGAGGATAGCCCAAGTGCTTGGGCCCTGCATCCCATGGGAGACCAGGAAAAGCACCTAGCACCTGGCTCCTGCCATCGGATGAGCGTGGTGCGCCGGCCGCAGCTCGCTGTCCGAGGCAGCCATTGGAGGGTGAACCAACGGCAAAGGAAGACCTTTCTCTCTGTCTCTCTCTCTCACTGTCCACTCTGCCTGTCAAAATAAATAAATAAATGAAACAAAAACATAACAGAATATTTCTACTTTTATAGGATACTGCCAAACTATCTTCTAAAGTATTGTAATTTTATGTTCTCATCAGAAATGAATGGGTCACTATGTGGCTCTGCAAAAACATATTGACAGTTTAGAAAAAAAACTTGGTGTCAAACAGTTGTATATGTCAGTTTTGTTTTAATATGCTTACTTTCCATCTATAAATCTTTTCAAAAGTATTTCTTTAAAGTCTTCTGGCCATTTCTAAATATTTTTGAGAAAGACTTGTTTTCATTTTGTTCACTTTTAAGGCTTCTTTGTATATGAAGCTAAAAGTCTTCTGAAAAGCATTTTGGGAAGTTTCTCTTTTGCAGAACAGTGGTTTTCAATTTAAATTACATCCAACTTCCAATTCAACAGAAAAATTTTCTTGTTTCTTCTTTTATTTAAAAATCCACTTGGTTAGGTCAGGTCCATCCTGATAACTTCTTTTATAAATATCTTAGTTAAGCTTATTAACTTAGTTAATTATAAAAGTCAACCACTTGGGGAACTTGATTGAATTTGTAAATCCTTTTATCTTATAAAGGATTAATCAGTTATAATTTTTACAAGTCCTACTCACACTTAATGAGAAGAAACTATACAGGGCTTGTACCCAGAAGGTGGAAATCCTGGGGATCACCTCTGGATATTGCCTACCACAGCTCACCCTCTGGTGCTCACCTCCTTATACTCTTCCCATATGCAAAACACAATATTCACCCTATCTCAGATTCCCCAGGAGTCTTATCCCATTGTGACATCAGTTCAAAGCCCAAAGTTTTAAATCTAAATTTTCAATATTTTAAGACTTCAAAGTTCACAATTTTTAATTGGTTGAATCACTTTTCTATATATAATATATGTAATCCACTAATTGCAGCCATTTGGAGCACTGATTCTTGACTATCTGTAAACCTGTGTGAAATGAAAAAAAAATTGCATTCAAGCTCTTCAACTTGCAGAAGACAAACATGTATGCATGTATAACTAACTTCAGAGCTTTGTAGGGCTTAATAAGAATAAAACTAAGGAATATATTCAATCATCCTTAAATAAAACCAGTCAAATAAAACATTCAGCTTGCGTAATATAAACAGAGTAAAACCTAACAATGAATTGACAGATGCATTATAATGTATGATAGAAAAGCCTAAAATAACTTTCACATGAAAATATCTTTACTTGCCTTTGCACCTATTTTATGGTAACTGGCATGTATTTTTTCCCTTGGATCAATTTTGGTAATTTATTTTTTTCCAGCAAAAACATTCCATTTGGGGCTGGCACTGTGGCGCAGCAGGTTGACACCCTTGCCTGAAGCGCAGGCATCCCATATGGGCGCTGGTTCGAGACCTGCTGCTCCTCTTCCAATCCAGCTCTCTGCTATGGCCTAGGAAAGTAGTAGGTGATGACCCAAGTCCTTGGGCCCCTGCACCTGTGTGGGAGACCCAGAAGAAGCTCCTGGCTCCTGGCTTCAGATTGGTGCAGCTCCAGCCGTTGCGACCAATTGGAGTGAACCATCAGATGAAAGACCCCTCTCTCTCTCTCTCTCTTCTCTCTCTCTCTCTCTGTCTCTCTGTCTCTCTCTCTTTCTCTCTCTCTGTGTAACTCTGATTTTCAAATAAATAAATAAATCTTTAAAAATAAACATTCTATTTCTCTAATTTTTTATAAAGTTGCATGTATCTGTAAACTAATTACCAATGTCACAGTTTCACTGAAAAGAATAATTTCTCATTAATAAACAATCCAAAAGTTTATATGATTTTTTTACTTACAATTGTTATACATTGACAAGCTGTTTAGTAATTTACAAAACCTGGCAAATCAGTTATTTTTTTCCTATATATAACAAAACATTGCAGATGTTTTCTTTTTTGATAAACATGTCCAAAATTCCAAAATGAAGTTATTTTGTCTTGTCAAAGGTATAAGTATACTTTTACACATTTTTTCCTTTTTTAAAATAACATTTTGTATCAGAAAAAAGGAAACACAAATAATGACCAAAAAATAGTTTTCATTATTAAATTGTTTGTGACTGTGTGTCCTGTGAGAAAGGTTTAATAGACATGCTGGCATCTATTACATGTCATAAATAGAATGTGTGTGTCCTTCTCAGATTCATTTGTTACAAACCTAACAACCATTGGGTGGTGTTTGGACTTGTGGCTTTTGGGATGATACTTGCATCCTGAGGGAGCCCTCGTGCATGCAGCTATGACCTTATAAAAGAGGTCCCTGGGAGCTTTCTAGATCTCTTTCTGCCTTGTGAAGATACACATATAAACAAGAGGTCACAATATATATGTAGTCTGTCTCCAGAACACAGCTATGCTAAAACACTCATCTTGGACTGTTAGCATCCAGAGCAATGAGAAATAAATGTCTGTTGATTATAAGACACATGGTCTACAATACGTGTTGTAGCAACCCAAACTGACAAAGATGGTAAATGATTATTGCTAATCATAAGCTAAGCATTTATACATTTTCTCTCTTCATCCTAGGCTATTTATACTGTTGAACTATAGGCATATAGATTCTTGTATGATCTCATAAGACATCAGCACAAAAATTCAGTAATACACTTGGGTTGCACTTTTTCTGTACTAGAACATCTGTCTTAATGGAAAATTTTCTTTGAAAATGTTGATGATTCGTTTAAATACAAACTCCAGTTTAGGGGCCAGCATTGTGATGTAGTAGGTAAAGGCACCACCTGCGATGCTGGCATCCCGTATGGGTGCCAGTTCCTGTTTGGACTGCTCCACTTCCAATCCAGCTCCCTGCTAATGTGCCTGGGAAAGTAGCTGAGTACTTGAGTCCCTGCACCTATGTGGGAGACCTGGAAGAAACTCCTGGATCCTGGCTGTGAACTTGCATAGTTCTGGCCATTGTGGCCATTTGGGGAGTAAAACAGTGGATGGAAAATCTCTCTGTGCGTCTCCCTGTCTTATGCTGTTAAACTCTTTCAAAAAAATTTTTTTAAATAGAAAGAAAAAAGTAGGAACTCTAATTTAATGAAATCTTTGAAACATACTAACAGAACTATTTCACAAATATTAACATAGCTGTTCCATTCTTTTGGAAAAAAAGGAAAGGTCTACCTCCATATATCAATTAATACTCTTAGAAATGGCCAACACAATCATGTTGCAACTACTGAATGCCTCTTCTTTTCATGTTGTAACCTTGAGACTTGTAACCTTGAGTCCACACATTAGCAGTTGTAAAAAAGGTATTTCTTCCTTTAATCTTTTACAGGTCAAAATGCTTGCTTAAGCAGATGTGGACCAAAAAACTTCAGATGCTGACGGCTGGGAGGTGACTACAACAACAGACAGCAAGTAAGGTAGGGATTTATGGCGATCGGCCAGAAAAAAAATTAACTTTCATATTAAAGACACCTCCACGTCAGCTGTGTCAGTACACTAGAAAGCTGGCAACCTTCTCCAGCTCCCCTTTGCCCTGCCAATTGGGAAGAGCATATATTGGGATCATAGTCTGGCCTTCCGGCAGGTGGGCTCTTAAATAAACCTGTTCTCTGGCATCAGCTCTTATCTCTGGTGAATTTGCTATCCTGGGCCTGATTTTAACTGATAGCAATGGGAGGATAGAAACATGTCGTTCAGCTAAATGTGTGATTTATGTGCAGCTTTGTAACAAAGTCCATGTGTTTATTTGCTTCTCATGAAGTTTTAGGCAAGGCATATTTTCAATTTGATGCTGTAGTTGTAAGCATTGGAATTACTCACTTTCATTCTGTGAGGTGGAATTCAGAGCAAGGATGAGTGTTTTAGTGTTTGATGTCCTCTGATAAAATTGAAGTGTGAGGCTATTTCTTTGAATGAAGCTTGTATTATTCGGGTTTATTTAGTTTCATTCCATCAATGTAATACTATATATCCACATTGCTTTAAAGTCAGGGACATAAAACTTAATACAATACAAGCAATAGAAAATTATCCTTCTCCACTCCTCAGTTTTATTCTCAGAGAGATAATTTTCAATGTTTATATTTGATTTATATGATATTTGCCTTTGTATTTCTGTATTAGTTTTATACTTTTTATTGCTTTATCCATTTTGGATAACTATTGACTACTTATAATCATTTCTACATGTGGCTTGTATTGCACACAACTCTGCTTATCATCTGCCTGTTTATAGCTATGTGATTGGCTTCATGAGATTGTATAGCTAGTCTTTTAGTATAAAATGTATTTTGGATTTTTTTCCATGTCAGTAAGTAATCTGGTATAACTATTTTAATCAATCCATAGTATTCCAGCACAGAGATGTTTCCTGATGTCTCTAAACAATATCCTAGTATTGAAAGTACATGTTCTACGGTCATAAATTCATTTTCATTCATTTAGAGTAATACTCATCTATTGACCACTCTTCTGGAATAAAAAATGAAATCATAATTTAGAAATTAAACTTATCCCAAAAAGCCCATACAACATGCACATAATACACATTTGAAGCATACAATCTCTGTTAGAATATACCGCTATTTTTTAGAAGGTATAGCCAGCAAACCCTACTCAGGGCTTAAATTTTGTAATAATGTACTTTCAATTTTCTTTAAAATCACAAGTTTAGACCTCCACTAAATAAAGAGTTCAACAAGTAGTAAGTAGAAAAACCGCTGTTCTTCAAGAGTATAGACAAGGGTAATAAAAAATAAACACATCTTAAACTGTTGATTTTACTCATATACATTGCAATTTTTTGTACTCTGTGTATTACTTACCAAATATCAGGGATAACATATGATATTTGTCTCTTTGGGACTAGTTTATTTTACTAAGCATAATAGTCCCCAGTGATTTTGAAAATAAATAAGCTTCTGATGAGATCACCCTATCAGTTTACTAAACGTACCCAAACACTTTCGAATTACAATTTAGGTTCAACCTGAAACCTTCACTAAATGCCTATGTCACTGATATCTCATTCATTTTCTGTTGCCAACACTGAATACTACAGCTTGAGTAATTTATAAAGAATAGAGGTTTATTTAGTGCATTGTTCTGAAGGCTGAGATGTCCAATACCATGGCACCAGTATCTGTTGAATGGCTTTTTGCAATATCATAACATGACAGAGGGCAATGCATGGAAAGACAAACCAAGAATGCTAGCTTGGGTCTCTCTCAGTCTTCTTATAGAGATAATGATACTGTCATAAACATCCTACCCTTGTAGTCTCATCTAATTCTGATTACCTCCCAAGGGCCCTACTGCAAACACCATTAACATATGAATTCATGGATTAAGTTCCCAACACAAGAACTTTAGGGGGACACTGAAACCATAGCATCTGTTATGTCTTAGACATCATATCAGACACTGATAATTTAGATATGACCCATAACTTCTAACCTGAAATAATTCAAAATGCAACTGTGAATACATTCACCCAACTGTTACAATACAATTTGGAAAGACATTTATGAGCTACTTACTGTTTGATATGGAGACTTACAGAGTCAAAGATTAAAAAAGGCAGACACTAAAATAGTAAGGACAGCTTTGAATCAGAAATATGAGATTGTGCTAAGGAAGCATCCAGTGTGAATGGAACTCATCTTTCATTTGTACAGAGGTGAGTGGGGATTTTAAAGGGAGTGTGACTGAGGTGAGCACGAGCTCATAGAGTCACAGAAATGAAATGTAGCAGATATGTATCATGTCTTCAGATGTTGGCTCAATAAAACAGTAAACTCTTTTTGGCAACATCCAGTCTTCTTAGGCAGGCATCTTAAGGGGGCTAAAGCCATCCTAGGGAAGTGATGTTGAGCTGTTAGAAATTATGCTCATGTTTTATTTAATTCTTTATAGGCCAAGTTGAAGCTTTGTTAAGATTGGACTCTAGTGGGTGTTTGGCTTAGTGGTTAAGATGCCTCTTGGGACAAGCACATCCCATATCAGAGTGGACAGGTTTAAATCCAAGCTTCTAGAAATTATCTCTACCTTTTTTTCCCAAGAGTGCTGGGGAAATTTATATAAATGAAATTGACCTGGATATCCAAACATAAATGAAATGTTACATAAAAATAGCATTGAGGTAATATATTTTTAGAAAGCTGAATTTTAGACTGATATACTTGCAATGTTTTTGCACAGAGAAAATACAGGCCAATTATTATAGTTTGCAAATCTCCAATTACCCTCATTAATTATTTAGGATGTGCTGTTCCATTGAGGCATAATTACACTGACATAATCTTTCATTGTCCAAAGACTATACTTGTATAGTGAATTACTTTCAGCCTTTTAACAGACTTATTGTACTGGAAACTACTTATTGTCTATTATGTATGATTGCTCTTATTGTTTGATTGTATTTTATTGCAAACTATTAAAAATACTGACATTCATTAGACATAGTGCTTTAAATAGTATTAAGATTCATAGATGCATGTATGCATGTGAAAAACTGTATTTTATTTTATATAAACATATATGTTTACATCATCATTGATGACTAATTTTTAAAAGAAGCAAAATATATTTTATATAATTCCAGTATTTATAACTAGTTATATACTTTCTTCTTAAGTTCACATTGCAAAATAATTTCCATCTTTCCCATCATTGTATGTAAAATTAGAATCTTCAAAATTTAGAGTGATTTTTTACCACTGCAATAAAAACAAGTTCAAAATAGAGAACTTTCATTCTGATGGTTTTTAGTTAGAAACATAGTTATTCATGAGAGATTAATTATTAAAAATAAATAAGATTCTCATTCTGACTTTTCAAGGAAAATATTCATTCAAAAAATTATCCTCTATACACACACCACATGGATACCTAAGTCAAAGACACCTGACTTGTTTTTGAGCTATTTTCCTTCTGATTGCAAAAGCCCTAGCTTAATCACAATATGTGAAAAAAGTCTGAGAATGAGACTGGGAATTGCAAATGCCTCTTGTTTTTGTCCCCAGTTCACAATTATGGAGGTTAAATGTTGTAGAGAACACATATGAAACATAGTTTATGACCAGGATATTAAGAAACCTCTATTAAAGAAAAATGTATTGGCACTAAAAGAATTTATTCACCTCATTTTGGCAACCTTAAAGCATACCAAATTAGACTCCCTATGAGAAATAACTCTAATAGAACCATTTAACACTTCCCTGGGGCTTCAGAATCACAAATCATAGAATGATCTTGGTCTCCCCCCATCAAATGTCATTAAAATTAAATTACAAAATTATCTATATTAATGTGGATTCTATTTTAATTACATAGTATATATTTCTTTATTGGAGAATACCCCAAAGAAGTTCAAGCAGTTCCTTGAGCATATGTCAGTCAACATATCTATCTTTGCATTAATGTACTACTAGCAGATATTACCTAAAGAATGTAAACCATGTCCTTTTAGCATAGCCAAATGTAATATCAAGGTAGGTCTGACATTGAAGATGACATTTTCTTGCAATAGAAAGGGTAACTATTTGGACTTCAGCAAAAAAAAAAAATGCAAAAAGGTGAAATTTTTTGGAAAATGATGTATGTATTTGCATATTTAATGTTCCATTCCTACGTGCTATGGTTTGAATACATGTGTCCATGCCCTGATTTCATATGTTGAAATCCTACCCCTCAAGGTGATCATATAAAGAGGGGAGAGCATTTGGAAGGAAGGTGATTAGTGCTCTTCTGAAAGAGTCCCGAGAAACTGGTTTGCTCTTAGGTTTTGTGAGGTTGCAGTCAGAAGGGACAATCTGTGAAGAGGACCCTCAGAAAATAACACTGGTGTCTCTTGAGCTTGGACTTTCTAGCTTCCAGAGCTATGATAAATATCTGTTGTTTAGAAGGTGCCCAGTCTAAGGTACTTTTCTGTGGCAGTCCTAATAGAACTAAACACTGTCTTTATAGATACTAACTATAGAATACAAATTAATTCATAGAAGATTATAACAGCACTTTTCTTATTTAACCTACCATGACTGTCATGCTATCCATGAATTACTTATATATCATGTGTGTCCCAGAAATATAATTATTTATTATGTTTATATATTTATTATATAGTTTCCTGGAAGCAAATATATACAATTATGTCTGTCTATATCTGTCTACATTCATTTCTTTATCTGTTGACTCTCCCTCTCTCTCTCTCTCTCCTCTAGGAAAAGATTCAGTTATTCTCATCTTAGAGTATCCCTAAGATACAAAATCTCTGGTATATATATTATTGCAGGCAATTGCTAGAGTTGCATATGCTATTGTAACATTCACATCTTGCAGTATTCGGTCTCTTGGAATTGGCCCCTCATGCTTCCTTTATACAGCTAATATGTCTTTAAGGCATTTCTGGCTTCTTCTTGCCTTTTCTCCTAGCTTCAAATTTTACCTAGCAGGTTTTTATTTTCTTTATCACAGAGTTAAATGTACTGATGCTAGATAACAGTTATAATTACTTTTTAATTTAGAATTAGGAACATAAATCCCAAAAGCAATAGAGTAACAGAAATAATTTAAAGTCCATTAATGAAAGCAAGTTTTGGACACTTCAATGATAATACTGTTTCCTGTCTGTAATTAGACTTCACTTGATTCTTCTACTAAATCAAAATTCACTTAAAGATTCTTAAAGAGAATTGATATCCTTTAGTAAGCTCAATTTTGACAAAGTAGAACAATTACTTGACAAAGGAAGAATTTAATGGATTTTAGATTTAAAAGCTAACATGATCTATACTTAACAATGAATGTTGAAGTAGAAATGCATTTAGAAAATCTGTATCAGGAGGAAATACTGATTGTTATAGAAGATTTTTTAAAAAACGGAACAGTTAAACGTAAGAGTCATTGCACTAAAGGAAATTCTTATAATACATAAATATATTAAAGAAAGAAATTGTCCCCACAGGAGGGTAAAGATTTTTTTTTTAACAAATTTCTCATGTTTCTATATTGGATAGCTGGGAAAATATTAGATAATGTGAGAATATGCTTAAGACCGGCCCTATTATCAATGTGACATATTAACAGTATGACATAAAACTTCAATGCACAAGTGCAAATTTTTTGTTCATTTCTAGAAATCAAGAGGAGAACTAACTTAATGGTGTGCTATGGAAATTCCTTCGGGTTACTATGATGATCCTCTTTTTCAAACATGTAATTTTCACTGGCAATGCTAACATTTCTAAGTAGTAATTATCAAGTCTCCTTTGCTTTAGCCAGAATAGTAGGTGGAGCGGTGGGGTTTCCTGAGAGGAAAATGAGAGAATAGAATGAATAAATAAAAGGTAAATAAATAAATAGAATGAATAAATAAATAAATAAAATGAGAGAATAGAATGAATAAACAGAATGAATAAATAAAAAATAAAATTTTGAGCTTAAATGTCACAGGTTAAATGGCTAAGAATCTGTGTTTTCTGTTTTAGTGAACAAGATTTCTTAATGAAAAAAATCAGTGTTATTATCAAGGATATTACTAAAAGATGAGAAAATGCATTGCAAATTTGTGTTTATTTTTCTCATTATGACTGTATATATATTTCACCCTTTTGTTATTGTTGAAAATATGTGCATTTTTAATTTTTACCAACTTGGAAGGTATTGAGATATATAAGGATTTTATTTTATGTGCCAGAATCTTTGCCAGAAATATGGACCCTTTTGGATGGAGTTCCAGGAATTAGAACTGCAAAATGTAGACCACCTGTTTTTGTGGTTAAGGTATAATTGGAAAGGAAAGAATAAAGGATGAAGGAGGCTTGAGAATCAAAGAAATAGCTTAAAGATGTAATCCACATAGTTCTATTTACAGAATCTAAAGGAACCAAAACAAATAATGTAGGTGTGGAATTGCTTAAAGGGCTAAGCAGATTGTAGGTAATGAATAGCTGGTGGATTTGAGCTTCCCCTTTTATTAGTTCATTAGCTTAGCTTATCTCCTGTATTGTTAAAAACAAAGTCCCAAAGATGACTGTGATAATTTCAACTTCTAGAAATGTTTTCATGTTTAATTTTCTTCTAATGCTTAATAAATGTGTGTCCATGAGGAAATTAGTCAACTTCGTAAGATTATTTATCTGTAAAATGGGAGCATGTCACTTAATATTCTTAGGAAGATTATATAATTGCTTACAAAATATTTAATGGTGTGCCTAGAAAAATTCCTTGTGATTTAGCTTCACAATCAGCAATTTATGTAATAAAATTTTATTCAAGGCTTCTTAATTTTGGACAAGTTAGCTTTATGAGCAACCTAAATACAATTTACTTCTCTCTTCAAATAACATTTGATTTTTCTTCTTTTTAAAAATGTGAATGTTTATGTTAGCATGAACAAGCTTAAGCTGATTACTAGAGACAAAAGATTGACAACAAAAATATTTTTCTCTTAGGCTAATAGGAAATGTCATTAAAAAACATTTGCCAAACACATAATTTGCTAGGATTTTATTTAAGCCAGGATGATGAATTATGTTACTTATGCCTTTTTGTTTCTTTCTTAGGAAGAACCATCAGGGACAATTAATTAATTTTAAATTTTAGTGGAACTATTGAAAAATGATACTACAGAGGGTTAGCTATACAGATGTTGATTTATAGATGCTATACAACAAAACATTCAAAAAACACATCGAAGCATTCAAAATTCCTAGTGGTCACTTTTTCCCCAAAATAAAATTTGGATCAGTTTGTCATTTTCTAACTCCTACAAAACAATAGTGTTGAAAATCCTCTTGAGAGAAAAAAAAATCCTTCTATGATTCATTCCAGCAAATAGATCAATAAAGAGATATAATCTTTATGCGAAGGCTGGTAGTTAGCCAGGAAACAAAGCAAACATCCTGGCTAGTTATTATGGAAACTGCTTCAAAATTGCAGATGCCCTAAATTTATGGCTTCTGTTGTTTTCTAGATCATTTTGCAGTTCACAGCTCAGGAGAAAATGCTGTTGCCTAATGACAGAGACAGTTGCATTTGGGTTACAATTGCCTTTCTGAAGCAGAATTAGCACTTCGCAATGCTGTGTTTGTCTCAAACTAGTAACTTCAAAAACGTGAGGAAAATACATGTTGCTGTATAAAGGTAGAGTCATGTGGGAGAAATAACAGGACTGTAAGCAGATCTATCTTTATAAACATAAGATATGTATTTAATGATAAATAATGTATTTTTATAAGTGTGTAGTAGCATAGTAACCTTTCTTTATGTTCAAGTATCACCTCATGTTACTAAAAACCAAAACTACTAATGTATTTGGAGACAAATTCGATTTTCTTTTCCTTTCTTTTCTTTAAGATTTTATTAACTTATTTGAGAGGTAGAGTTACAGAAAGCAGGAGTAGGCCGGCGCCGCAGCTCAATAGGCTAATCCTCTGCCTTATGGCGCCAGCACACCAGGTTCTAGTCCTGGTCAGGGCGCCGGATTCTGTCCCGGGTGCCCCTCTTCCAGGCCAGCTCTCTGCTGTGGCCAGGGAGTGCAGTGGAGGATGGCGCAAGTGCTTGGGCCCTGCACCCCACGGGAGACCAGGAGAAGCACCTGGCTCCTGGCTTTGGATCAGTGCGGTGCACTGGCCGCAGTACGCCAGCCACGGCAGCCATTGGAGGGTGAACCAATGGCAAAAAGGAAGACCTTTCTCTCTGTCTCTCTCTCTCACTGTCCACTCTGCCTGTGAAAAAAAAAAAAAAGCAGGAGTGACAGAGAGAGAGGTCTTCCATTTTCTGGTTCACTCTCCAAATGGCTGAAACGACCAGAGCTGGGTCTATCAGAAGCCAATAGTTTCTTCTGGGTCACCCACACAGATACAGGGGCCCAAGCACTTGGGGCATCTTCCACTGCTTTCCCAGGCCATAAACAGAGAGCAGGATGAGGAAGAGGAGCAGTCAGGACACAAGCAAGTGGCCATATGAGATACCAGCGCCACAGGTGGAGGCTTAGCCTACTACACCACACGCCAGCCTCACAAATTCACTTTTCTAAAGAGCTTGATTCTGAGCTCTCGTTTTAGTGTTCCTATCATCTATGAAATACGTGTTTTTTCTCTGACATTCCTTTTTTTTAAGATTTATTTATTTAAAAGTCAGAATTACACAGAGAGAGGAGAGGCAGAGAGAAGAGAGAGTCTTCCATTCACTGGTTTAATCCCCAAGTGGTTGCAACAGCCAGAGCTGTGCCAATCCAAAGCTAGGAGCCAGGAGCTTTTCTGGGTCTCCCACGTGGATGCAGGGGCCCAAAGATTTGGGCCATCCTACACTGCTTTCCCAGGCCATAGAAAGGGCTGGATTGGAAGTGGAGCAGCTGGGTCTCAGGGAGCACCCATATGGATGCCAGCGCTTCAGGGCAGGGTGTTAACCCACTGCACCACAGCGCCAGCCCCTTTCTGACATTCTTAATAGACCACTAATTAGCAACATCATGTGTACTTTTCTTTAATAATCTATTTCTTTTTTTGTTTTATTCAACTTTAGAATGGCATTTTTCTGCAGGAGAAGAATATATCCATTTTTCATAGCATAAAAATTGAAAAAAACTCTAACTAGAACGAAAATCAAAATGATCTGCAAGATGATGACACTATTTACTGTTTTTTCCCTACAATTTCCGAGAATATCAGTAATCTATAAAAGGAGTGGGCAAACTTTCTCTGTAAAGGTCACTTAGTAACTATTTTAGGCTTTGTGTGCCATATAGTCTGTTTCTTTTTTTTTTTTTTTTTTTTTTACAGGCAGAGTGGACAGTGAGAGAGAGAGACAGAGAGAAAGGTCTTCCTTTGCCGTTGGTTCACCCTCCAATGGCTGCCGAGGTCGGCGCGCTGCAGCCGGCACACCGCGCTCGTCCGATGGCAGGAGCCAGGAGCCAGGTGCTTTTCCTGGTCTCCCCATGGGGTGCAGGGCCCAAGCACCTGGGCCATCCTCCACTGCACTCCTGGGCCACAGCAGAGGGCTGCCCTGGAAGAGGGGCAACCAGGACAGAATCCAGTGCCCCGACCGGGACTAGAACCCGGTGTGCCGGCGCCGCAAGGCGGAGGATTAGCCTGTTGAGCCACGGCGCCGGCTCATATAGTCTGTTTCAACTATTCAACTCTGCTGTAGCTATAGCTCTGTTCCAATAAAACTTTATTTGCAAAAACAGGTCATAATGTTGTTTAGTCTATAGGTAAGTATTAATTCCAGCTATCAAAACCTGCCTGCCTCATTAATAGTTTATGAATCTACTTCAAATAACCAGTAAATTGATATATGCAGTGGATACATATCATTTATTTTTGTTGCCCTGCACTTGAACTCTCTTCTTGTTTGGATTATTTCTCTGTGATGAACATTGATGAGATTCACACCCTATTATGGGAAAGTGACATCCTCATGTCCAGGATTTTCATGCAATTAGAATATTAGCATTTTAAAGTTGGTACCCTTCCCAATGAACTGGAATATAAAATTAGAAACATGAATAATTACATTTTAAGAGAAATCCCTTCAGGCTGAAAATAACAGCAGAGACCAAAGTTTTAACATTGGGTTCTGTGTTCCAAAGTTATTCAGTGCAAAAGTAGCTTGCAGAACTGGGTTTGTCAATTGGTGATAAAATCTAAGTGGTCTGTTGTCAAACAATGGAGGAATTAATGTGTTTACCAGACTAGTTTGTGGCAAATTCTTGCTTGTTTCTGCTCATTTTTGTAAATCTCATGCTGTAATTTCCCTGGGGAAAATTAGATTGATTTGTTGGAACCCAAATAGTAAAAATTGTGCTCATGAACTGAGAAACTAATCTCTAGAATACTAGGGATTTTAAAGGTTGTACTTGGTTAAACTATTACTTATTGTGAGCTAAAATGAAGTGATCATCCAAGACAAAACTTAGCAAGAACCTGTGGCTGTGTTGTAGAACAAAATGAACGTAAGAATAACTCAGTGTCTGTGATGGGATATTTGTTAGTAACTCCACCATCTGAAACAGATCTTGCCAACTTTAAGTTTCTATTTCAAATCTTCATCTAATGTACATCATTTCTCTTTTTATTATAATAATGCAAAGATATTTCATAATCTATAATAAATGAAACTAGAGCATCACCATAACCATAAGGCAAACATATTTTGATTTTATAAGTTTTCAAATCAGTTAGTAAAATTCATAACCTCATCAAATATTTTTATGAAATGTAGAAATACATTTTGTTGTAATTCAGTTTTTAACCCCAGCAATTGGGTTCATCCAGTTGTAAAGCCAAATCTGCAAACCAAAACATTTGCAAAATTCTGGCATTCTAGTTTTTGATATTACATTATTTCTTTAAAAAAGATTGTTTTTTCCACATCCTTGCATGTGCCCTATCTTCATTGTCAGGCTAACCCTTAATTTGCTTTTATCAATGGAATGCTGAAAACTGTCTGCGATACATTCAAAGAAGCATTTGATGTGATTATAGGGTTGAAGTTTATACATTGTACTCTGTCCTGTGCCATAACAACTAAAGTACCAAGATAATAACTCCTCTTTCAACTTTGGCTTCAAAATGAAACTATATATATAGAGAGAGACCCAGCTGATCCATAGTTCATGAGGAACATGAATAATATTTTGAATATAAAAACATAAATATATGAAATAACTGTTTTTGTTATAGCCCAAGGAGAACTGAAGATCCTTTTTCTTTCCATTTCTTTTTCTCTCTCTCTCTTTCTTTCCCTCTTCCTTCCTTCCTTCCTTTCTTCCTCTCTCTCTCTCTCTCTCTCTCTCTCTCTCTCTCTCTTTCTCTCTTTCTCTCTTTCTTTTTTTCTTTCTTTCCTCCCTCCCTCTCTTCCTTCCTTTTTTATCACTGCAGCAGTTTAGGCAAAACGGTGAGAAATAGATTTCGGTACCAAATGTTAAAGCTATTATTATTAAGCTTAAAAAGAATATGATGTGAATTTAGACTGAAATTACCAAAATGTGTTCATTTTTACTTGTTCTGATTTCAATCTTTTCTACAACAGGAAATGACTTTCATTATTAAAGTAGCAATTGATAGGAAGTAATTCAGATGCTGTACATGTCTTCAGTGAAGTAAACAGGACTGTTCGAGTTAAGTTTGTCATATGTAACCTGCAAATCAGTTTATAAATATTTCTTTTGAGCGGTCTCTGAAAGCCCTGCTTTCTCTTTGGTATTTCAAGAAACTCACTGGGGAGGCAGCACCAGCGTTCATACGTCCGTATGCTTGTTTTAATTGATGAAGTATATTCTCTTCAAGGAGTAAGGGATACTAAAGATGATGTGGTTCCCAATTTTAATTCGGAAACTAGGATCTCAACGTGACAGAAACCAAGTAGTGACCATGACAACAAACTGAACAAGGTCAACATTAACAGGTACTTTGCCCAGATTCCCCCAGGGATACACAGATGAGAGTTTCATTATTGTTTTAATGCTTTACATTAACAAAATGTCCTACACCTAACCTGACTTCCTTTCATAGATAACCAATGAATTTTACTCACTTTCCAAAATTTCTTGGAAGGAGTGTTAGGTGCCCAATATATCAGAAAACACACAGGAAGCTACTGATGAGATACTGTATGTAAGATGATTAAGTAAATAATATTTAAGAGATAACCAAAGGGGACAGGTCTTATTTATCTATAAAATATTAGAGATGCAGAAAGCTTAAGTGCAAAATAAATAATTTAACCTAAGTACTCAGGGAATAGCCAACATGAACAGTAGCTTGTAATCATTCAACTTAAATCTTCAAGAACAACGAAAGGTATTTAGAAAAAACTAACCGATTACTTATATTAAGGGTTTGCCTACTTGAATTTTAGGAAATTGAAATAATTACCAGAATGGGAACAACATATTTAATTAGTAAAGAATGAAATTAATTTGACTTATATGACATAGACATTTTTAGAATTATAATGATATGAATATTAAATAATTCATATAATCACTATGATTTAATTAGTGACTTAATTGCTTTGCCGTAAAGCAATCAAGTTTGCAATCTTCAGATTGTAAGTGCCAATAAATTTTAAGATTTGTTTTTTCTGATAATGACTGAGATTTATGTATTGCTACTCCAGGTTTGTTTGGTGCTATTAGAATAAGTATCTTTTTTCTCATGTTAGTACCATAAAATATCACACATTATGATTGTTAATGTATTAGTATATACTGTACACATTTTAAATATAGATCTATTAATAAGAAATCATTTTATGACTAACAGTCCTGCAAGAAATATACCAACATTTAAGAATTTAATAATCGAACTCTAAAATTTGTTAATAAACAAATATATCTACTTTAATTCCTTCTTGTTAACTTGTACAAAGCTCTTTGCTAGCGTTCTGAAGAAACCATTGGTGGAGTAGAAATAATATTGTATCATGAGTTACAGCAATTACATCTACAGAGTAAGTCTTTGGGCTTGCACTAGGTCTTCAATCTTTACTTCTTTAGTGATCGTATTGTATGAAGTTCCTTATAGTATTGCTATTATAATTAAATGAATAATTTATCTAAAACTTTTATAGAAGCACTCAGTACATATATATTTATATACATATATGCTAGATAAATTTCAGTCTTTTTAAGAACAGTGTGAAATTCAGATATACTTAACAAAATTGGGCATTAAAGATTACTTTCAAGAATAATAAAGGCTTGGTTACCAGAAAATAATATTGGAATAATTCCCATGCTGTGTTGGCAGGCTTAGATTTGGGCTAGAATACCCTAATTCCCATGACCTTACTATTAATATGCTGTATTATTTTGAGAAAGCCTTTTATTTGGGCTAAAGAAAAGGTCATACTATTGAGATATTGAGCCTTAACCATAAGATGAAGAACATTTAAAGGAATAACTTAATGTATTTTATGCATTTCTGGTCATCAACTCTCAAAGTGGGAGCCCAGAGGTCAGTTTCTGTAATGAGATTCTAAAAACGTGGGCTGGATGTGAACATTAGCAGGTGGGCCCATGGTCAGTCTCAGGATAAAAAATGCACTCAGATATCAGGGTTAGCCTGAAGCTAGAGTCAGGTCAGGCAGATGGAGTGAAAGAACGTGTTCAGAGAAGTTGGGTCTGCAAAGGGCAGACAAGGGAAATGATCAAGTTCAATAAGCAATCAGGAAAGACCAAGAAAGGGAAGGCTTTCTAAAGTCCCCCATTGGAAACAGAGTGCTTCAATGTACAGTGGAAATGAAGTAGGCAGACATACAGGTTAAAATTGGTCAGATTTGTGAACTGGAAGACCACGTCCCTGTGTGACCTCATGCCCCTACCTGATGCCTTTGCCACGCCCCTGTGTGGCCTCATTCCCCTACCTGGCCACACCGGGGTGCCCACCAGCCAATCAGTTAATTAACCACTAACCTTTGGAGTGGGTTAAAAGCCTAGGGCACAGTGTGCCAGGGCCCCTGCTCTTCTTCCCTGGCCTCTCGCCAGGACAGGGCTTGCTATAGCCCTGCGCCTCCAGGGTGCATGGCCTTCGGGCCATGTGCTCTAGGCTTCCTGGCCTAGATGCTCATCCACGTGGCTGGTTCCTGCTGCTCAGTATGAACCCTCATTCACTTCTCTGCCCTAAATAAAGCTCTCACCCTCTTATGCACCTTTCTTACTAAATAAAAGCTTAAAATGTACCATGCTGCCTCGTTTATCTGTGCTGGTATTCAGAACTCTCTAAATATTAGGCAAGAACCCTCTCAGGCTTATTGATATCAGGGATTTAGTAATAAGCCCGTGGTGAAATTGTAAGGCACCCCAAATTCCGGTAGCGCATGTGGCACCCTGGATAGCATTTCTAGGGAACTTTAAGGGGCCACAATTTAGTGTAGATTTTAGGGAGTCTTTTCCGATTTCAGATCAGCCAGCACACTCTAAAGCACCTCAAAAGGACAAATCCTGGGGCCCACATTGTCCCACAGTGGGTTAAGCCACAGCCTATGACGTCAGCTCCCTGCTAATGCAACTGGGAAAGCAGCAGAAGATGGTCCAAGTACTTGGGTCCTGACATGGAAGATCTGAACACAAACTCCTTTTTCCTGCCTGGCTCATCCTCAGTGGCACAGCCATTTGGAGAGTGAACCAACAGATGGAAGATCTCTCTCCGTCTCTCTCTATCTCTGTATCTCTGACTTTTAAATAAATCAATAAATCCTTATAAAAATAACAAATCCTAAGTATGAAACAGCGCCCCCACCCAGTGATATCCCAGGTAAATACTATTGTTCTCTTTCAGAGAACACTGAATCACAGTATTCCTCCATTAATTCACTTATGTCAGTGTATAGCATAATACTGGTTGGAATGCTTTTCAGATAGAAATACTTCCTTTCTTTCTTATTTTAATTTTTATTTTTGAGTCAACGCATTTTAAATTTACATTATGGTCAAAGGCTTAGTGCCCCACTAAGTAGCTCAACAAATAAAATGTAAAATGATAGTTTTGCAAGAATCTAGGCAGAGGCTGTAAGCAATCATCTTTGTTTACATCCCTTGTCTCTACTGTTGAGGAATATTGTTTTTTTCTTCTTACTATTTATTGAACTATTTATTTTTGTAGGGTTAATCTTATGTGTATAAAATAAACTGAAAGTAATCATTGTAAAAATGAAGAGAGGGAATAAGAGAGAAAGGAGGAAAAATGGTGGGAGCATGGGTGGGAGTGAGAATAGGGTGGGAAGTGTCACTGTGTTCCTAAATCTGTGTATATGAAATACATGAAATTTGTTTACCTTAAATAAAATTTAAAAAAGAATCATCAAGGGCTGGTGCTGCGGTGTAATGGATTAAGCTTCTGCCTGCAATGCCGGCATCCTCTTATTGAAGTAGGCAGGCATACAGGCTAAAATTGATTAGATTTGTGAACTGGAAGATCACACCTACACCACGCCCCTGTGTGGCCTCATGCCCCTATCTGATGCCTTCGCCACGCCCCTGTGGGTCTCACCACCAGCCAATCATGTTAATTAACCACTCCCCTTTGGAGTGGGTTAAAATCCTGGACACAAGGTGTGGCCTGGCCCTCTCTTCTTCCTTGGCCAATTGTCTGGAGGGGGCTTGCAGTAGCCCCGCGCCTCCAGGGCGAAAGGCCTTTGGGCCATGTGCTCTAGGCTTCCAGGCCTAGATGCTTCATCACGTGGCTGATTCCTGGTGCTTGGTATGAACCCCTATTCATCTCTCTCCCCTAAATAAGGCTCTCACTCTCCTATGCATCTTTCTCACTAAATAAAAGCTTAAAACGTACCATGCTGTCTCATTTATCTGTGCCGGTATTTAGAATTCTTCTCTAAATATTAGGCAAGAACCCTCTTGGGCTTACTAATATTGGGGATTTATTAGTAAGCACGTGGAGAAATCATATGGCACCCCAAATTCTGGTAGCATATGTGGCACCCCAGATAGCACTTCTGGGGAAATTTAAGGGGCCACATTTTAGTGTAAATTTTAGGGGGTCATGTCCAATTTTATTATGGGCACCAGTTTGAGTCCAAGCTGCTCCACTTCTGATCCAGCTTCCTGCTAATGCACCTGGGAAAGCAGTGGGGCATAGCAGAAGAAGCTCTTGGCTCCTGGCTTTGGCCTCTCCCAGCCCTGGTCATCATGGCCATTTTGGGAATAAACCAGAGGATGGAAGATTCTCTGTCTCTCTGTCTCTCCTTCTCTCTCTGTATTTCTTAATTATTAAAAATAATTAACAATAATTAAAAGATTAAAAATAATTAACAATAAAAGAATCATCAGCCGGCGTCACAGCTCATTTGGCCTATCCTCCACCTGTGTTGTGGGCACCCTAGGTTCTAGTCCCGGTTGGGGCGCCGGATTCTGTCCCAGTTGCTTCTTTTCCAGTCTAGCTCTCTGCTGTGGCCTGGGAAGGGAGTGGAGGATGGCCCACGTGCTTGGGCCCTGCACCCGCATGGGAGACCAGGAAGAAGCACCTGGCTCCTGGCTTCGGATCAGCAATACGGCTGCAGTGCGCCAGCCATTGCAGCCATTTAGGGGGTGAACCAATGGAAAAAGGAAGACCTTTCTCTCTTTCTCCCTCTCACTGTCTAACTCTGCCTGTCCAAAAAAAATCATCAAATAAAAAGATGTGAGTTTCAGTTAATGGTGAGTGAAATAAGCCAGACACAAAAAGACAAATATTCTATGTTCTCTCTTGTATGTGGGAGCTAAAATTATGAGAGAAAGAAAAAAAGGAAGGAAGAGAAAGGGAGAGAGAAAGAGAGAAAGGAAGGAGGGAAAAAATGTCTGAGTAGGTCAGTTTTGCTGTAAATAAAATGTTGGTCAAACTTTGTTTGAAATTTTTGTCAAGTAAATTGTTATTGCTATAGTCTTGATGATGTATGCCTATTTTAAAACTTATTGAATAGGAACATAGGCACTGAATCCTTTGCCGTTTAATTCTGGTTCATCTCAAGCACTCAAGTTGCAATAGCAGCAGAAGCATTTGGTATTGGGTTTCTTAGCTGACTCTAGATAATTTCTTATCAGAGTGCCACTGTGTGAATAGTACTGAATCACTGTAATTTTTATTTAGCTGCTTTCTTCAGGGTCCTTCTGTTGATTTGGATGGTTTGATTTTCTTTTAGGTTTGATTGCATTCACATTATTTTCTTTTAGTGTCTCTCTTTCCAACTTCAGAGCTTGGGGCAGAGGGTATCTTCCAGAAATGTACACACATGAGTGGTGCACACACACATCCTATAAGCCCTATAATATCATCTTGCCATTCTTCCATTGACAGGGGAGGTCTATATTTTCTGCACTTAAAATGGGTGAACTCTGCAGCTGCTTCAACCAATATATTATGTTAAAAGTGATACTGTGTGGTTTCGAAGGCTTCTGTCTCTCCTTTGGACAAAACGTTGAAGACCCCTGAGTTGGCAAGTACAAGGTCTAGCTACGCTGACACCATCCTGCTGGAGAGACAACATGAGAGGTTAGCTGCCCAAGAACTCCCGAATTCCCCTCCTCCAGGTATTCTCTCATTTCTTAGCTTCCTTCTCCAAGCTGCCTTAAGTGATACCGAGTAGAGTAGAGAATTGTCACGAGCAAAGTAAATGCTGTGCATTTTTAAAACTATTATGCTATTGGGCAGTTCGTTATACAGCCCTAATAATGAGGGCAGGGATCTTCACAAATAGATGGCTAAGATTGCAAGAACAGAGAGCTTATTTACGTAACCACATAAAACCACTATTTACCACTACAATATGGCTCTCTTCTGTGGACCAGTGAGGTGAAAGATCTTACTAGTAATGTCCCTTTAGCTTAAGGTCAAATTTGGGTATTGTAATATTTATCTTAGATCTAATTTTTGTTCTCTTTATTTGATGATGATTGTATGAAGACATGTTCTATGCATGTTTAAATATTTTATATATTTCTCAAAAATCTAGTGGAATTTTTCCAGTAGCACTGATACATGAAATAATTTATTTAAATTATTTTAAAGTGAGTCTGTGGAGAGCTTTTACAACTGTTTTAAAAAACATTAATGTAGCTGAAATAATACCATGTATCTAACGAGATGATGTTTATCATGACCTGCATTTTTTTCTGGATTAAGTTCACATTTCAGAATTCATACATTTCCTTTGTCTAGCTTTCTGTAGTACAAATGTGCAATTTTGTCATAATTCCAAACCTGAAGCAAAAATAATTCATATAGTAATATAAATAGCATATATTAAGCAATAAACATAAAATAAAGCTCAAGGTTATATAGTAATTCCTTTTATTATATATATGTATTCATGATAATATTAAAATATTATTATGTATATAAACCTCTAACATATTTTTAGATTTTATTACATAAAATATATTATTAGCCTCTCAAATAATGAATTGAGAAGTTGTTGTGCTTTGACAAATTGGTGAAATAGAATGAGAAAAAGAAATAAGAAGATGTGAAAATATAATCACATAAAACTTGCTCTAGGGTGAACTTCTCTTTGGTAGTTATATGTTAATAGCTGAAACTCAAGGAAGAATGAGACCTAGGATGTACTGTATCTTTATATTTAGATACAGTTAAATTTCTTTGGAGGATGAAGCCAGCAGAAGTCAGACAGTCATGCTATAAACCAAAAAGAAAATTGATTTTCTTCTTATTTAAAATGTAAAGAATCTGGAAGATTGCATTGAACTCTTTCAATATTACTTCAAGAAAGATAAAAGATAAATGTAAGTATAGAACTCTTTGGGCATAAAATTATAAAAAATATGGAGCCATCATTGTGGTACAATCTGTCAACACTGCTTATGATGCTGGCAGCTCTTATCACAGTGCTAATTTGAGTCCCGCCTGCTCTGCTTTAGATCCAGTGCTCTACTAATGAGCCTGGGAAAGTAGAGGGTGATGGCCTCTGCCACCCATGTGGCTCCTGGCTTCAGCCTGCTGCAACCTCATTCATTTGACCATTGGAACCTGAACCAACAGAGAGGAAATATGCTCTCTCTCCTTCTTTTCTCTCTCTCTCTCTTTCTGCCACTCTTTCAACAAATCTATCCTTAAAAATTAATATAAATATTTGGTTTCAATTTCAGATAAAATGATTTTCTGCATTGTTCAATTGTAGGATAGTAGAAATACTATAGTACTGTAGAACTTTTATTACTTCAGTTCTTTATGGATATGCCCTTGAATTCTGCACAATCTGTTTATCACTAAAGAGTGAAATAAAAAATGTTGAAATAGGTATTATAAGTATTAAAGACATAAATTTGAAATTCAGAGGAATTAAATGACTGTCAAATCTACACAGCTGCTAAATGCAAAATACAGTATTTGAAATGGTGATTCAATTCAATATTGCTTATTCATTTAATCTACAAATACTTATTACAATCTTGGAGCAAATATTTGCTGTACACATAATCAAAACTTATTAGTATCAAGAATATAACAGCAAATTAAATATATCAATGAGAAAGCTTTGAAGTCCAAAACATAACTGGCATAAATACATTTTACAATACAAGAGAAAATAAATGTGAGGAAGAAAATATAAAGAGGTGTTCAATCTTATTCATCTTCAAAGAAATAAAAATTAGAGACCAAATGAAATAATATTGTGTACCATTTCTTGGCAAAATATTTTTTAAAGGTTTGCTTTATTTTTATTTGAAAGGAGAGTGACAGGGTGGAAGGGGAGAGAGGGAAAGATAGAAAAAGAGATGTTCCATCCACTGGTTCACTCTCTAAATGGCCACAGTGGCCAGGGCTGGGCCAGGCTGAAATCAGGAGCCAGATAATCCATCTGGATCTCCCAAGTGAGTGACAGCAACTCAAGGACTTGGGCCGTCTTCCACTGCTTTCTTGGGCACATTAGAAGGGAGCTATATTCATGGGGACCTAAACCAGAGCTCTGACATTAGATGCCAGCATCACAAGTAGTGGCTTAACACACAATGCCACGAGGCCAGCCTGGTAAAACATTTTTAAAATTATGATAATAGATCAAATTGACAATAGATAATTAGGAGAATATAGGTTACTTAAGATCCATTCATAGGAGAGAAAATCATATCTCCACTTTGAAAAAGGGAAATGCTAGAGTGAAGTGTGATGTCACAATGATAGACTTTCACATATCCTACTCTATCCACTTAATCGCTTGATGCGTACACAAAGGAAATGAGTTATATGTGCTCCATAAACATATGCAAGGATATTCATAGCTTAGTACTCTGGAAAGCAAAGTTCTGTAAAATCAAGCATCCACTAACAAGATAATTCAAAATAATAAAAAAGCAGATGTGCCTTCACGTAATTGAGTAACTTGTCTTTCAAAATTAACAGAGAGAAAACACCACAGATAATTCTCTGATACATGGAAGACGTTTATTTTTCTAGCATTTTCTGCTAGTTTTTTCATTTTACTTCACTGCTATACTGATGTAGGGTCTGTTAATTATTCTTGACACAGGATTGAAGGGATTAGGGACTGAGGGAAGTAGAGATTGGAAACATATGTATGCATGTATGTTAAAACCATGCTAATATACCCATGATAAATTATCCACCTATTCTAATATTTTAAAGCTATTCTAAAATAATTCCACATATTCGAATGAAAATGAAGGGCTTCGTATACATTTATTGCCCAAAATTGTTATTACTATTTTAGTTTTATTTTTAAAGAAATAACTTAAAGTTGACTCTAGTTAACATGTCATTTCACCTTTTCAAAATTCACACACATATTTAAAAACCATACAGAGCATATATCACAGTGTAATATAGTAATTTAACAATATTAACAGTAATCCTTTACAAAATTCAGTATCTGGGTCAGGCATTTTCCACAGTAGTGAAGGCAGCTCCCATTCATCGTTGGTGCTCCTGGATTAGAGTTCCAGCTGTGCTCCCAGTGCTAGCACCCTGCTAATACACAGCCTGGCAGGCAGTGCGTGATGTCTCCCGTGTGGGAGACCTGAAAGGAGTTTTCCTGCTCCTGGCTTCAGTTTGGCCCAGTCCCAGCCATTTCAGGCACTGGGGGAGTGAATCAGCACATGGGAAATCTCTTTATGTGTGTGTGTGTGTGTGTGTGTGTGTGTGTTCTGCCTTTCAATAAACCAAATAATTTTAAAAGAATTTAAATCAATGTCTACTCCATTTTAAAGGTGTCCCATTTGTCTCAAATCTATTTTTATACTTTTATTAGTTCCAGTCATTCAGGGTCAAATGAGTTCTGCACAAATGTCATAAGAGTCCTTTAATCTAGGAAAGCCCCCTCTTTCTTATGCATAGGAATAAGTATAAAAAATAGAAGACAAAGAGCATAGATTCATTCCAATAGAGCCAGAACAATTTATTTAGTATAGTTCAAGAGAACTTCATAATAAATCTGTCAGCACATTAATAACAGAAGGAAAATTACTCAAAGTGATAAGGTATCTAAAAAGTAGCTGATACATCAGAATTAACATCAAATTCATAAAATCGAGAAAAAAAATCTACTCTTAGTGCTTCTATTTAATGCAATTCTGGAGGTGTGAGCCAGTACAATAACCAAGAAAAAGAAACCAAATGAATAAAGTTTAAGATCGAATATATAAAACAGTATATTATTCGTGTCCTATATTGGAGAAAATTGAAGATTTTGAAAATCCTTGTCATGATTTTATTCATGTGAACTTACCAAGTTATGGAATGGAAAAACAATACAAATGCTTTCTATATATATATATATATATATATATATATATACACACACACATATATATATTAGTGTGTCTGTGAGAGAACAATAAATAACTTGAAAAATAACTTAAAAATTTTAAACTAACAGCTACAAAACACTACTGAGAAAAATTAAACCCAATAGATGTTATTTTTAGTAATTGGATAGCTCATTATTGTTAGATTCAATGCAGTCTCATTCAAAATGCTAACAAATGGGAGCAAGTGTTGGTTGCAGTGGCTAAGTTGCTGCTTGGGATGCCCACATCCCTTATAGAAGTACATGGGTTCAAGTCCTGCTACTACTTCTTTTCACAGTTTTGCTGATGGGTACCTTCAGAGACAGCAGTGAGGGTCCAGTGCTTTGGTCCCTGCAGCCCAGATAAGAGATCCAAATTGATTTCTTGGGTCCTGGCCTGTGCCTTGCCCAGCTCAGGCTATTGCTAGTATTTGGAGAGTGAACCAGCAGATGGAAGATCTCTGTCTCTGTCTCTGTTGTCTGTCTCTCTCTCCCTGTCTCTGTCCTTCTGCCTTTCAAATAATATGAAAATAAATGGTTTGAAAATGCTAGCAAATGGGGCCGGCGCTGTGGCGTAGCTGGAAAAGCTGCCACCTGCAGTGCCAGTATCTCATATGGGTTCTGGTTTGAGTCCCGGCTACTCCACTTCTGATCCAGCTCTCTGCTGTGGCCTGGGAAAGCAGTAGAAGATGGCCCAAGTCCTTGGGCCCCTGCATCCATATGGGAGACCTGGAAGAAGATCCTGGGTCCTAGCTTCGATTTGGCTCAGCTCCAGCCATTGCAGCCATTTGGGGAGTGAACCAGCAGATGGAAGACCTCTCTTTCTTTGCCTTTCTTTCTCTCTCTGTGTGTAACTATGACTTTCAAGTAAAATAAATAAATCTTTAAAAAAATCTTATTAAAAATGCTAGCAAATAACTGTCCTTGTAATGAGAACAAAGTTACTGGCACCAAATCTGCCAACAAATACATTGGACAAAAGAGCTAATATGACAAGTTCTAGGCACCAAACGGCAAGTATCATAGAAATTCTTTCTTGAAATACAAGAAACACATACAGTGAGTCCCAGGTATCCCCTTGATCGTTATCTGACTCCCTGGGAATGCATTTGTACAATAGAACGAAGAGTTGTGAGCAAGGGTATACACATCTTCTGATATACACAGCCTAATGTAAACCTTTCCCTTTAGAGTCAGTGGGGGCCGGCGCCGTGGCTCCACAGGCTAATCCTCCGCCTTGCGGCGCCGGCACACAGGGTTCTAGTCCCGGTCGGGGCGCCGGATTCTGTCCCGGTTGCCCCTCTTCCAGGCCAGCCCTCTGCCGTGGCCCAGGAGTGCAGTGGAGGATGGCCCAAGTGCTTGGGCCCTGCACCCCATGGGAGACCAGGAAAAAGCACCTAGCACCTGGCTCCTGCCATCGGATGAGCGTGGTGCGCCGGCCGCAGCTCGCTGTCCGAGGCAGCCCTTGGAGGGTGAACCAACGGCAAAAGAAGACCTTTCTCTCTGTCTCTCTCTCTCACTGTCCACTCTGTCTGTCAAAAAAAAAAAAAAAAAGTCAGTGGGACCTCTCGAATCACCTTTATTGAAAGCATAACGTATGATGATGTCAGTTCTGTGATCAGGTTAAAACAATTTCAGCCTTGCTAGTTGACTCTCTTTTTAGCCTTCTCTGTTCTACATTTTGAGGAAATATTCTGTGATGATAGAGAGATGCTTAGGCAAAATAACTGATGGCAGCAGTCCTCTGGTGAACAACCATCAAAAATCTGAAGCTTTCGGTCCAACTGCCTGAAAGCAACTGAATCCTACCAGCAACCAGGTGAGGCAGGATATGGATTTTTCCACATTTGAAGCTTTAAATGACCAAGCCAAGTGAAATATTCATTGTGATCTTTAAATACCCTGGAGTAGTGGACTCTGTATAGCTTTTCATAGACATCTGACCTACAGAAATAATGAAAAACAAACACTTATTGTTTTAAATTTCATGATAATTTGCATTTAGCAGTATATAAATATACCTCTCAAGTGCACATGATACATTCATCAAGACGTAATAGGTTCTGAGCCATTAAACAAGGCTTAATAAATTGAAAATAATATGAACCATGCAAATTATATCAGAATATATTGAAATTTTAAAATGGAAACCAATGACAGAAATATACATAATACATTTTTAAACATTTGGAATTTCAGCAACACATGAGTAAAGGTAAATTGAAACATGCATTTGAGCTAAATGAAATGAAAACACAATATATAAATTGTATAGGATACAGGAAAGCTATCTTAAAAGGAAATCTGTGGCATCAAGTCTACATAAATGTAGTCAAGTGTGGCATAATGACATCTCAATCAATTATGTACCATACATACAAGAGTTATATATCATATATCCTAGGTTTATACTAAGCTATATAATTCATTATCATCTATGCTTGTGTAAGTACACTCTGAAGTTTACGCAATGACAAAATAACCTAATGATATGATTCTTAGAATGTATTTCCACTGTTAAGTGATGCATAACTGTAAACACATACACATGAACAGAGACAGACAGGAGGAAGAGAGAGAGGGGACGAGAGAAAGAAAAACTGAAAATGAATAACTTAAGCTTTTGCTTTTAAAAAACTAAAGAGAAAAAAGAATAAATTAAATTTGTAACAAACAGCCATTAAGATCAGAGCCACTAAGAAATTATAAAGAGAAAAATCAATAAAAACAAAATACTTTTTCTTCTTTTAAAAATTTCAATAAGATGAATTGCTATCCAAGCAGATAAAGGAAAATAGAAGACACAAATTACCAATGAGAAGAATGAAAAAGGGATGCTCATATTGATCCTAAAGATATTAAAATGATAATAAGGAGGGTATTAGGAACAATTCTTTACTAACAAATTCAGCCATTTAGATGAAGTTCCTGAAAGACACAATAGCAAATCTCATTCAGGAAGAAAAACAAACTTCAATAGCTCTTGTCCTATTTCTTATAAAGGAATTGAATCTGTAATTAAAACCCTTCCATTAAAATCACAATAAAAACAACAAAAAGAAAATCCTTCAGGACCAGATGGTGAATTCTACCAAACAGTTTTAGAAGAAATAACATTATTTATATCTGTTCAATTGCTTACAGGAAATAGAAGACAAGAGGAAAACTGCCGAGTTGTATAATGATACTCCATGAAACTCACACCAAAACCAGGGGCAGATATTGTAACTAAATAAAACTATATTATATATATAATAAAACTAATATTCTTAATATATATTATATATAATAAAACTAATATCCTTAATTAATACAGAAGTAAAAAAAATTCCACAAAGCATTTTAATATCATATACTGAATCCAGTCAAATGTAAAAATAAAAAATGGATCATGTTAAAATACAATTTTATCACAGAAAACTTGGAATGTCAAACTACAAAGTATTTCTTGAGTGGTTTAAATTATTTAAGGAATTGATCTACTAGATTGACTGGCACTGTTTTTAAGTGCTATCTTGCTCAAATTGTTCCACAGAATCAGAACCAATTTCTATTTTTTCTGGTCAAATTGCAGGATTTTTTTGTTTGTTTTAAATGGAAACAGAGAATGTCTATGGAATGCAAAGTTTATATGAAAAGGCAAGAGACAGTAAATTGCACAATCTAGACAAAGAAGTTTAAAGTCAGAAGAGCTATACACATGACCACATAAGTACTATAAATATAGGATAATTAAAATTTTTTGGCATTGTCATAAAGTGAACACAGAAATGATGAAATATATAAGTCTATAATTTTGTTTTCCAAAATGATATCTACCAGTCACTTGTGCTTATCTGAATTTACATTCAGATTACATCCACTGCCACACTGGCATCCCATATGGACGCTGATTCTGGTCCAGTTGTTCCAATTCCAGTCTAGCTCTCTGCCATGGCCTAGGAAAGCAGTACAAGATGGCCCAAGTGGTTGCATCCCTGAACCCACACAGGAGACCTGGAAGAAGTTCCTAGCTCCTGGCTTCAGATTGGCTCAGCTCCGGCTATTGCAGCCATTTAGGGAATGAACTAGCAGATGGAAGACCTTTCTCTCTGTCTCTCCTTCTCACTGTCTATAACTCTACCTCTCAAATAAATAAATAAGTAATTTTTTGAAAAAAGTAATTACACTTGCATTAAATGAAAAATCCATTTCTCATCTGCACTGGCCACATTCTAAGCACTCACTTGACATATGTAAGTAGTCACTACAGTATTTGACAGCCCAGATTTATAGGTGAGTTCTATCACCACAGAAAATTGTGCTTAACAGAGTTTGTTTAGAAATGCTTTGACACCTACATGGTCACTCAGTTTTTGACAAAAATATCAAAGCAGTATATTGGAAATGAACATCTTTCTAGAAAATGGTGTTTAAGCAACAACATATCCGTTTGTGAAAAAATGAATCTGTACTTCTACATATACCATGCAGCAGCAACAAAAATGTATCAAGATAAATCCTAGTCCTGAAAATAAAAACTGAAAGAATTAGCTTCTTATCCAGAACAAAACAAAATCAAGCAAATAAAAAAAAATAAGACTTTAATATACCCCACACATATACACAAAGAAAATATCTTTGGAATCTCCATAGATACATTTAAAAGTAGACTTTTGTCTAGGAATATTAAAAAAAAACTGTTGACAACAATAAATTTTTAAAACTACAATAAACATGAGCAAAAACCTTGAGATGACTTTTTCAAAGGGTAACAAATCACTGGTAAACAATGGAGAAGTACTCAAGTTCAGTAGTACAAGAATAATGGTAAATAAAAGTACACATAATGAGATACCACTAGACCCTCTCTCAAATGATTAAAGCAAGAGTGACCAAATCAACTGATATTACCATCTTGGGAAAAGATTGTCAATTTCTTATAAGTAATACATCCTATAGACAGATTACTTCTATACATTTTCATGACTGCCATAAAAATATGCCCATAAAAATGTTTATACAGAAATTGCTATGGTTTGAATGTAGATTTTCCCCAAAGGCCCATATTTTAAAGGCTTGGTCCCCAGAGTGGCTCTATTAGGAGGTGGTATCACTTCTAGAAGGTAGGGCCTATTTGGAGGTCCCTACATCATTGATGATGTGCTCTTAGAGGGCAGTCCTTACAAGAGGGTTGTTATAAAAGCCTGAGTTTGTGTCCAAACACTTTTTCTCTTTCCTGGCTCACTATGTGATTCTTCCATTAGTGTTACAGCATTGTCACCCATGACCCTCTTCAAATGTCAGATCAATAGGGCCACTCAATCTCCAAAAGTCTGAGCTAAATAAGTTTTTCTCTTACAGAGTTAGTTTCCTCAGAAATTTCACTGTAGTAATGAAAAGCTAATACAAAAATAATTATAGCAAGTTTGCTTATATTGTTCAAAAGCTAAAAATAATCCCAAAGACTGTCAGTGGAATAAAAGGTACACAATGCATAGCATAGCCATTCAGTAGATCCTTACATAGTTCATCTTCGTCTTCATAGTTTAATATTCAAGTATTATTGTGTTCCTTTTCGGTTCATATTGTCTTCCTTGTTCATATTTCTTGTATTTCTATGTTTATTTTTAGGTATTTGAGAAAACTTTTGTTGGTATCTCCTCTAAGAGCTTTGTTCTTGGAAGTGTGCCTTCATGGACTACTGGAATGCCTATACCTTTAGTGTCTATCCAGATGTGCATGCTGGCTGGGGTCAGGGATCTCTGGCCAGCATTTGTGGGAGGGGCAAGAGTCCAGAGTGACACCCAACTTGGGTGTGGTAGATTTCCTCTTCATCATTAGGGAGAGGGGATGATCCTGCTGGCTGATGTGTTCAGTCTTAGCCCTTTTCCTTGCCAAGGTGAGCCAAATGCCTAGAGTGAGCTCACAGTTTCTGCACATCCCACAAACTCAGGCCACACAAACTATACAAAGGATCTATGCTGGCCATAGTGTGAGTGGGAAGTCCTCCACAATGACCTTCCCCAGCACTCAGGGCGTTCTGAGCTTCTGGATCTGGACCCAGAGATTGCCCAAAGACCCAGCCATATCCCACACCTTTCTCTATTTTCTGGCCTATCACAGTCACAGGATTCCCACAGTCACAACATGCAGGGCTCTCACAGTCACAGAAAAAAGGCGATCCATTCTTTGCCCGAGAGCCTCCCTATCCATGGAAAGAGCCACTCTGACCCCAGAGGTAGCTGCCTGCTGGAGAGAGGTTGATCAGTGCTCCATCTCTTTGAGCTGAGTCTGGTGCTTTGATGGGGGAGGGGGAGTAGTGTGCTACCCCTTCATGGTTCTTAGTAGGCACCCTTCCTCCTGCCAGCTCTCCAGGCTGAACTCCATGTCAGTGGGAACTGCAGATTTCTCCCTTAGACAAAATCCTCAAGTGGCACTTAGGCATCAGCAGCCTCCACTATCCTCATTCTGGGAAGATGGTACTTCTCCCCTAACCCAGTCAGCCACTGGGTATGTTCATGGAGGGAGGGGAAGAAAGCAACCTACTATCTCTTCATGGAGTTACATGGGTGCCTTGGCCCTGCCAACTCTTTAGGTCTGACTCAAAGTCAGAGGGGAGTCCAGGGTCCTTGTTCAGACAAGATCTCCAGTGGTACATGGGCTGCTGTAGACTATTCTCACCTTGCTCTGAGAAGATGGTGTCCCACTAGCCACCAAATGCTAGAGTCGCTATTAATATCTTGCCAGTTGCTGTGTTTATAGTTTTTGCCTCTCCTCAGCATTACTCTTCTTTCTGTAAGGCTTTCCATTGGAAATTTCTGTACAGTGATTCTAGGGAATGCAGTTACCGCCCCTGTTCATCTGATATCTTCCCATGGTCAAAATCAGTATATCTTTTTCCTGTACAGCCATCTCGGGTCTCCCTGGACAAATTTTACACCCTGTTCTGGACCCGCTAGAAGTCTCTCTCTTAGGTTGTTACCTCAAAACTTTAAAACATATGACCAATCTGAAACAGCTACCTCCATAACTCTAAGATCTACCTTTTCTGATGGTCTCCACCAACAAATAATTGAATATTTACCTCCACTGTACCTATCCTATTGAATTTGTTTTTCTCTGATTTTTCTCTTTCTCCATTTCATTGCTCAATTTCTTTCTCTTTTAAGTATTTGTGGTTGATTTCCATCACCTTAGATTTTTGGATTATCATAATTTATCTTTATTTCTAGTCTACATCATTGCACAGATATAATCTTATATAGAGTCTGATTTTTAAAGTGGTGTTGCCCTAAATACCATAATCTAACTCCCAGGATAATTCACCACCTATTTTTCTTGAAGAGTTTTTTTTTTCCTGAAATTTTTATTCAGCTAGCTATAAACTGCCTTTGTTTTTGAGGAGGTTTTAAGTAGATTGTAAACTATGTCAATCATAAAATTAAATTGAGGGCCGGCGCTGTGGCGCAGAGGGTTAAAGCCTTGGTCTGAAGTTCCGGCAGACCATATGGGCACCATTTCTAGTCCCAGCTGCTCCTCTTCCGATCCAGCTCTCTGCTATGGCCTGGGATAGCAATAGAGGATGGCCCAAGTCCTTGGGCCCCTGCACCCATGTGGGAGACCTGGAAGAGGCTCCTGGCTCCTGGCTTTGGATTGGCTCAGCTCCTACTGTTGTGTCCATCTGGGGAGTGAACCATCGGATGGAGGACCTCTTTCTCTGTCTCTACTTCTCTCTGTAACTCTGTATTTCAAATAAATAAAATAAATCTTTAAAAAATAAAATTGAAAGCCTGACTTTATTAATTTAAGCATATGAACTCTCAAAATCAATGGTTATCTTGAGTGAAAGAAAACAGGTAAATAAATAGATGGGGAAGATTGTAGTAATAATTATTGCTGTTACGATTTGGGCTTTCATCTTGGCATTTGTGGTGTTTCTGTGAAGTTAGAAATAATAAAAACAGTCATAATTGGGCCAATGATAAAATTGTGTTTTGACTTGCCGGCGCCGTGGCTCAACAGGCTAATCCTCCGCCTTGCGGCGCCGGCTCACCAGGTTCTAGTCCTGGTCAGGGCGCTGGATTCTGTCCCGGTTGCCCCTCTTCCAGGCCAGCCCTCTGCTGTGGCCCAGGAGTGCAGTGGAGGATGGCCCAAGTGCTTGGGCCCTGCACCCCATGGGAGACCAGGAAAAAGCACCTGGCACCTGGCTCCTGCCATCGGATGAGCGTGGTGCGCCGGCCGCAGCGCGCCTTCCGCGGCAGCCATTGGAGGGTGAACCAACGGCAAAGGAAGACCTTTCTCTCTGTCTCTCTCTCACTGTCCACTCTGCCTGTCAAAAAAATAAATAAATAATAAATAATAAAAAAAAAATTGTGTTTTGAGCTAAGGATCCTTTGAGTCATCTTATTTTTGTGTACCCAAAGTTTTTACAAATAACTCTTAAAATAAAGAAAGTTATATTTATTTTTCTAGAAGATATTTTATGATCATTCTTGTTCTGTCCTAGGTTGAGGAGAGCATGGTAGACTAACAAATGTCTCAATCTCTATGACACTTTCATTTCATTAGGCAAGGATGAATAACCAATAATCAAATAAGATACTACATATGTATGTGATACTTGTGTGTGATAAATATTAAGGAAGCTTAGCATTGGGTGTGAGAGCAACCATGACATGCTTGATGATTGGAGAGGCTTGGTAGATACACTCTATTCTTAGTTGGGCTCTGAGCAAAAATGAAATTCATGTAGATTGTTTAACTTAGGGAAGTACTATGATTTTGGGGAAAGAGCATTTCAGGAATAAGAAGATCAATTAATAAGAACATGAAGCAAAAACAAACTTACTGTTTTAGATGCAAAAGGGAAAAAATGTAAGGTTTCTAGAGCCTACTGAGTAGACAGGAAATACTTAGAAACAAATTTGGCAGGATTACGTTACTTCCATATCATGTAAAGCTCTGTAATCTATTTGAATTTTATTTTGACTCATAACTCTATACTTGTGCTTCTAAAGGACAAATAGTATGAGATTTTAAAAATGAAAATTGGACTCTCTGCTAAAAATCTGTTTCCATTTCAGAATGAAACCTACATATGGCAATAGAAAAATTATTGTAGAAAATAATAATTTAAGCTTTAGGCTTGAACAAATTGGTTATTAGAAGAGACACTGAATTAGGAAAAATAGTAAAGACTTAAAGAAACAGATAAAATCACTCATTTAGTTTGGAACAAGTTAAATTTGAGCTATTTATTAATTAGGTAACTTCTATGCCATCTAGATAGTTAGATATTAGATATTGTAGTTTAGGGGAAAGGTGGTTTATGGAGATAATAATTGAAAAGATACATATATAGGGATGATGTTTTAAATCAGAAAACACCCAGGGAGAAAGTAAAGAGAGAAAAGAGGAAAGATCCTTAGGCATTCTAATATTTAGAATCCAGAAAAAGAAGAACAAGTACAGAGAAGAAGAGGAAAATTGGATGAAAAAATGGAAATATGCTGTCCTGGAAGCCAAGACAGTACAAACATTTCAAGTAGGAGTAAGCAACTGTTTCCAAATTCACATTCTGCATGATTTGCAATTATATTATTTTTAAAAATGTATTTACATATATTCCACAGCTGTTCATATATATATATATATATATATGCACACACACACACACACACATATATATGTAGTGTTAGTGTCTTATTGTAAGTGGACAATAATTTTCTCCTTTGCTTTGGTTATCATTTAATTAGATGATTATAATAACACTTTAGTTGGACATCGCACTGTGGAATAGCCAGAAAATGGCTTGTTTTGGAATCAGGGATTTGAAAAACCTGCTATTTGTATGCATGGCTGGATTCCATAAATGCATTTGAATGTGGTTACTGTAGAGGAGAAACATTATATAAAGATATCATTTGAAATAATGCCATCCAAGCAAAGGCATCCATAGGAACACAGAGTAAATGGGCAAATTGGGAAGGAGGAAGCATAACATTGTAAATGGGCAGTAATCCATTTTACTTAGTCTTTCTATGCAGAAAATGCAATCTATGTTTTGATATATTTCCAGGCATGCTGCTATCATGAAAACAATGAGATCAACAAGCCTTGGTCCTATTTTGAAATTGTTATAAATCTTATATGCAATACCAAGAAAAATATTGGAGACATAACTTGAAGTATATGGAGAAGAGTTTGCATCACTGTCACTAAAGTTTTCTCTATTAGTGTAAATTTATTAGATGTTTAATCAGTGCTTAATGTTGATGACCTAGACTTGGTGCAATGCTACTACTTCTAGACACAAGGGAGAGATACTATGTGGTCTACTTACTAGTTGAAGTGCAGAGGTAGTTTCAAATATCCTTCAAATATTTTTATGATTATCTGAATTAAGCTAAAAATGTCTGCACACCTTACACAGCTAACACTGAGAATTAGAAAGACACTCAAGATACCCTACAGCTTTTAACTCCAACAATGATACTAATTAAGACATTCAGACATGTATCTAAGAAACGGTTCTAAAGAGTGGCTAGGATAGTAAAACATTTAAGATTTTTGTCACCACATTATTGTGTTGCATTCAAATGTCTTACACATTGAATGCTTCATGTCTTCTTTTATAGATTATCCATATTGATGTCTCACATTTGCATTTTCTCAGATCTTTCTCTTTTTACCCAATTTTTCACTAATATTAAGGAAGAAGGGAAATGGGGAGGTGAGATTACTGTTTATGCCACACAGAGCATGGCATAAAATGTCATGTGCATGTTTGGTTTCCTCTATAAAATTATTGCTGTTTGTCACCTGTGAAGCATTTTAACCAGTTTATAAGTGATATTATTGTGTGACTTGGGATATATACTAATTTACTATGAAAGAGAATACCCAAGTTATAATTTTAATAGGCTAGATTGCTAATTGTCTTTCATGGACTGGATAAGGGAGCATACAAGTGGAGTCTGTTCCAAAACATTTGCATTTTTACAGAGCAGTTCCACCAATATTATACTCCTCCCAGCAACTTACGCATTATTACTATTTTTTCTCATTGTCTCTTAGAAAATGGAAGGTTAAAGGCAATCATCGTATTAACATTTTACTATATTGAAATGGGAAAAATAAAGTTGACTACAAGTAAATTCTCCATACACAGGTAACAGGAAATTGTTTGTGTCACTCTGCTAATTGTCCGCTGACAAGATATTAGCTACACAGCAATGCCTAGATGGAAAACAGCCTAGGAAATAACTTCTCTAACTAAGAATTCAGGTAAATTTTAAGATACTTTATTATAGAATAAGGAAAGAATGGATTTTGTGGAGAGACCTGTCACAGTGGGATAGGCAAAAATATATTAATTTGATAGATTTTTAATTCCCAAAACATCATCCTTTACATCTAGAGGGGTAATATTATTGCTAAAAGAATATAAGCACTTAGATTATTTATTCAAGATTTGGAGGTGCTAAGTTTCTATAGATTTGGCATGCTGAGTTATAGACCACAGAGCATGTTTTGTTATTTTTATGAAGACAATGCATAATAATTATAAAACTTTGATATACACTTTCTTCCTCCAAGCTGCAGGGTCTTAGTCCACCTGTACGAGGATGGACTGGGCCTGAGGAAAGGTAAGCGCACAGCTTGCCTGTTACCCAGCCTCCCTGCAATCCTGGAGACAATCAGACACAGTGGGGAGCCACGTCAAGCAAGAACCTGTTTATTACGCACATAACAAAGCTTTAAAAAGCACAAAAGAGTCATTGGGGCAGGGCATAAGGACCAAGCAGTCACTTAAACAGTCATTTTACGGGGCAGTTTTTATAGGTCTAGCCGTATGTCTATACACTCGTCATCAGTTGTCCTCACTTCCCCTGATGTTGCATGGCCAATTAGCTTTGGTGGTAAACAAGTTTGTGTTCTGCCCACCTTACTTCCTTTGGGTGCCATCTTTGAATTGCCTCGTGTGCCTAATTTCCCCACACCAAGCTATTCAATATTTTTAGTTTTATATAATTTTATTCTCAGTATTTTATATATCATTCCTTCCTGTGTTCTAGTATTGATGGCAATAGCTATATTATAAACTATATAAAAGGAAGATTTACTGTACATCCTTATGAAGTTGGCAAAAATCCATTCATCCATTTTTTTTTCAAATTTTTATTTAAAATATAAATTTCCAAGGTACAACTTAAGGATTACAATGGCTCCCCCCCCCCACTTTCCCTCTCCCCTCACAACCCTCCCCCCTTACCCGCTCCCTCTCCCCTTTCATTCACATCCAGATTCCTTTTTCAATTCTCTTTGTATACAGGAGACCAGTTCAGTCCATTCATCCATTTTTTCTCCTGCACCAAAATTTTCATGTTATTTATATCAGTCACATGTGATGTGGACAAAATACTTGAGAAATTTTTCCACTTTTGATGCTGGTTATCATTCTTCAAGGCTTTTATTGTGCTTCTTTGTAATCTGTATTTATCATTATACTAATGATCACTTCAGTTTTCTAAAAACTAAGTCTCATATGATGCCACTAAATGTAGAAGATTGTGTTAATTTAGTTGAAGCCATAGTCTCTTAATTCTCCCTTGCAATTACCTTTATTTCCTTAGCAGACTTTTTCTTTTTTTTTTTCTTTACTCTATTAGAAACATCTTCCCACACACACAAACACACCCCACATAAAATCCTTTAAGGCTGTCTCTTTATGATTATTCTTGTTTCCACCCCATTTCTATAATCATATCAAGCCAGAAGTAGTTGCGTGGGATTCAATCACATTATAAAATATAGAGAAAGATAAAAATAAATCTAATAATATTTTAAAATATTAATTTGAACTTAAAATCTGCTATTTTACTTCTTATAGCATTTCATTCTATTGTGTGATAATTGATGTATGCACATAGACTGTCTAATTATATGACAATATTATCACTATTGCTCATTACCACTTCTTATATTGCCATTCATTCCTGCTGCAACAATATAGAAAATCTAACCTGATGACTTTGTAGTTAGTTCTAGACCTCTCTGTGTCGACCTATTTAGATCTTTCCAGAATTAAACCTTTCATCTACTGAAGAGGCTAACAAGTTGTTTGTGTGTGTGTGTGTGTGTGTAACAGCCTTTCTCAGCCTACTAGATAATATTTAACCTTCTTGTATGCTAAGGTAAGGGTTCTTGGAAAATGGAATTAAGAGATAAGTTCATTTTAGTGCAAAACTTTCTGTAACATACTAGGAACTGTACTAATAAGTCCTCTTGAAATTAAATTAGAATATTACTACACCTTTAAAATTCTGCACAACCCACTAAACTACAGAACTAGATTATAGAATCTTTTAAATTCTGCATTTTGGATTGCTTGGAACTCTGCATAATGAAATTTTTATAATTCATTGATTATTCAGCACCTAGTAAGTAAACACTATTTGGAATGTTTTCTTGGTTTAATTACATTGCATTTTGTGCCAATATTTAGAAATCAGGTATTCCACGCTTTAGTATTTAAACAATATACACCATTTAAAGTTTTATCATGTTTCTAAAATTATGGAATTTGTTTTTGACATTTTGTCTTAGTTTTCTACATTTTAAGACTAAAATATTTAGCTAAATACAGCTAATTTTATATATTTGACTTTTTTAAAAAAATATATTCTATAAAAGCAGGAGCAGACGACTGATCTAGCAGTTAAATCGCCGGTTGGGCTGCCTGTTTCCCATATAATTGTGGTACATGGATTTGAATCGTGGCTCTAACTCCTTATTACAGCTTCCAGCCAATTAAAGCAAATTCTTTAGATAGTATTTTGCTTATTAAAAAAAAAAGTAGTTCTTATAAACTACTAGGAATGAGACAAAGGAAATGCATTGTTTTGCATAAAAATGAACATCAAGATATATAGGAGGTATACATTTTATGATGGCAGGTAGCATTTTCAGAATAGAGGGGGAAGCAGATGAAAGGGGAAACATTCTAGAGTAATAGCTATCTCATGTGATGTTGAGTAGAAGATATATCAGGTGAGAATTCCTTGAGATTGTGATTGGATGAGATTCATCAACTAGCAAAATGTGAGAAAACTTTGGCCTAAGAGTTAAGCCTTTGGTCGGGATGCCCACATATCATGTTTGATTGCCTATGTTGTAATCCTGGCTTTGCTCCTGAAAAATAACATTTTGCTAATACACACTCTTGACAGACAGCAGGTGATGGCTCAAGTAGTTGGATACCATGGGATCCATGGGAGAACTGGGTTGAATTCTCAGCTCCCAGTTTCAGCCTTACCCAGTGTTGATTTTTGCAAACATTTGGAGAGTGAACCAGCAAATAGGAACTGTCAGTCTGTTTCCCTTTCTGTCTCTCTCTGCTTTTCAAATGAATAAAAATTTAAAATAAATAAATAGTAGGAAATATTATGTTTTAAGTTTCTCTCACATTATTTTAAAATTTAATTCTTGATTCTCGTTCCCAAACTTTGGGAAAATCTACTAAATAGGCATCCTAGAATCAGTGGTATGTTGGGAAGAAAAACATCACAGAACATGAATCTAACATGTTACAATATTTAGGAAAATTGAACTATGAACAGAATAGGCATGAAGAACTCAGCAAAAGATAGAATTAAAAAATTCTTCCTATTTGTAGTAATTCAAGTACATGCTCATTCAACTTTAGCGGCACAAAAAATCAAGCAAGTTGGAATAATTGGAGAACATCCAGGGATTTGACATCAAAGAAAACTCTGATGTCTTCCAAGGATGCTAAATTAATTGTATGTATGTTACAATTGTCTTTGTATTTTGAATTTTCAGATTACTCAAATGGTTGTAAGCCTCTTTCACTTATGAAGGAAGTAAATCCTACAGGACAGACACTGTATTTCATGTATTACAGACACTGAATTAAGGGATGTTTGCATTTTCTCATTAGTCTTTACAATAATTATTAACTGGTTTTATAATGAAAACCATGAGTGTCATACTGGAGACTTAAGAAGAGTCTATTTAATCAGAATTGGGGTAAAAGCTGTGATATGAATTGCTTATTTAAGGATCTGAAAGCAACAGATATTTAAAAACCATCACTTGTATTTTTTTCTATTTGTTTTTCCAGGTCAGAATGCATTCAGCATACATAGGTCACTTCTTTAGTTATTTTTTTAAATAAAATGCACAGCAGGGAAATTAGGAGAAGTGTTCAAAACACTGCATATTTGCAATATTAACATTGTGTTTAGCATGCAGTCTAGAATTAGAACATCACCAGGAATATAGACGTTCCTTCTCAATCAAAATTGCTCCAAAGAAAAACACTACTCTGATTCATAATGCTTTGGATTGCTGATTCATTCATCCCTTGGTAGTCACAAGGAATTGATATCAGAAACTACCCATGGAAACAAAAATCTGTGAATGCTCAAGCACCTTGTATAAAATGTCACAGTATATGCATAGAATCCATGCACATCTGTCTTCCTGTATACTTTTAATATATGGATTACTGAAGATGCCTACTATAATGCAAACACTATGTAAATAGATGATCTACTGTATTGTTTATGGAATATTGACAAGAAAAAAATTTCTGATCATGGTGTCTCCCCTGCCAGGTAAAAAAATCTTGGTGTTAAATTGGAAATTGCATAGATAATTAATCAATTCTTTAAAAAAAATCATGTAGGACCTCTGTCCTTAATGTGCTGTACATTGTGAATTAATACTATAACTAGTACTCCAACAGTATTTTCACTTTGTGTCTCTATGTGAGTGCAAACTGTTGAAATCTTTACGTAATATGTACTAAACTGATCTTCTGTGTATAAAGAGAATTGAAAATGAATCTTGATGTGAATGGAAGGGGAGAGGGAGCGGGAAAGGGGAGGGTAGCGGGAGGGAGGGAAGTTGTGTGGGAGGGGAGCCATTGTAATCCATAAGCTGTACTTTGGAAATTTATATTCTTTAAATAAAAGCTTTATATTAAAAAAAAGACTTAGAAAAGATGTTCAAAGGAAAGCAAGAAGTAGAAAGTTATGATGTTTATGTTCATAATATAGTAGATTAGAAAACAGAAAAAGAAAACTGATAGATAGTCATGGTTTAGTATTGTGAAAAATATATAATACAATTATAATCCTTTAATAAATCTAATAAAAAGACACTGTGACAAATAAAAAAAAAAAGAAAAAAATTTCTGTACATGTTCAGTGAAAACACATTGTTTTCTACTGAATATTTTTGGTTAATGCTTATTTAACTTCACCAACACAGGATCTGCAGTTATTGAGATCAGACTGATATAAATGTGTTCATACAGCATAATCTCTTTTTCTGTTTTCCTACATGCAACATACCCACATTGTGGTATCATAAATTACAGATAGTGTCTTTTTGACTAAAAATGGATCAACATCTACATATAAGAACTAAAACGTTAAAACTACTAGAAGAAAACAGAGGAAAGGCTTTAGGGTATTTGAATTGACAAATATATTTTGGACCAGACCCCCAAAGACTAGGAAGCAAAAACAAATATAAAGAAAATGGAAAGCTTCTGCACAGAAAAGGAAATAACAGAGTAAAGAGACAACCTACATGAAGGGAGAAAATATAAGTTCTACATCTGACCAAGGTAAATAGCCAGAATCTATAAGGAACTCAATTCAGGAGTGGACAATAATAATTTAACTAAAAAATGGAAATGAGATCTAGACAGACATCTCTTTAAGGAGTACATACAAATGCTAGCCTGTAAATGAAAAAAATGTTTGACCTCACTATAAATTAGGGAAATGCAAATCAAAATCACAGTGAGATTTCACCTCCCTCCAATTAGATTGACTGTTATACAAAAGACAAAAAAATAACAAGGTTTTGCAAGGACAAATACAGCTATTGTGGAAAATGGCAGGGAGGGTTGCCAAAGTGTTGTAATTTGTTAATGAGCAGTAGACAGCTAATACAACGCCCTTTAAATCTTGCTTCAGAACTGCATCAACTACTTGAGAATGTGCAGAACCCTTTTAGCTTCAGCTACTTCTTTCCAGTAATTGGCCTTTTGCACTTTGTGGTTAAATACCTTCAACTATTTTCATATTGTATATTTCTGAGCTGCAGCAATCTTTATGTGCATAAAAACTGCAGGTGTTATCCTCCACCTATTATATTTAAAGGATCATGGGAATCTAATATGATTTGTTTTTTTTTAAGTTATCCATGGATTTATTTTGTTATATTTTCCATTTGGTGTATCTGTTTTACAAGGTAATTGAAGCAGCGTTAAAAACTATGTTTCATTGTTATCTCCCAAGTTCTTCTTTATGCACATTGTTAAAATTTACTGTTTTCTGCCAAATTGCCCTCCAGACTGGTATACTCTTTAGATCCATATACATGGAGAGCAGCTTCAATTACTTCAACATGCTTGGCAGCAGCAGGAATTGACTGCTTTTATTTTATATTGTTTGTCAGTTTGATAAATGAGAGATAGCATCTAATTGTGGTTGGAGTTATATTTCCTTGGCTACATTTTTTTAATTCTATGAATTACATTTTCATATTCTATGCTCTGTGTTCTTTTGCCTAACTGCCTCTTATTGATGTGTGTGTATGAAGATCAATTCTCAGTTACTGTATTCATTTTAATTATCCTTTTTAATTTCTTTAGCTTCTTTATTGATGTTTAATAATGCATTTTGTGCAGAGAAATTTAATATGATTAACCTATATGTATTCACACTTTTCTTTTTAGATTTGTCCTATTTTTACTTTAAGACTCCTTACCTTGCCTGCAGTAATATTCATCTTTATAAAAATTTTAAAATTTTGCTTTTTAATCAGGTTATTAAATTTAACTGTAATTGATCCATGTCTATAGTATGGGGGATGGCTTTTTTTCTTCATGGACATCTGCTAACTACTTTTACTTATTTGTTTAATATTTTTTGAATCACTTTAATTGTATAGAAATTGAAAGAATTTGTCAGGAGCATCACTTTATTTGGTGATGTTGCTTAGTAATACACTTCCTATTTGGTGATATTGCTTATTAATACACTTCCTCTATAATTACTTGATTCAGTGTCTGAGCCAATAATATATTAATATGAATGATTTAAGGAAAGTTTTATATTTTTAAATGAAAAGATAATGATAGACATTTCTTGCCCTTATTTTTTAAAATTATTTTGTTTGTCTAGATTACTGACTTGGATTTATAATGTTGACTAGATATAGTACTGATAATAACAATGTCTCCTGCATGAGGTGAAGGATGATAGCATATATATTTCAAAATTAAGTGTAAATTTCTTTATACAAATTATAATATAAATGATTATCCCAACTTTTCCCAAGTATTTTAAGATTTATTTTTATTTATTTGAAAGGCAGAGTTACAGAAAGAGAGAGAGAAAGAGAGGGAGAGAGAGAGAGAGAGAGAATCTTCCACCTGCCTGTTCTCTCCCCCAATAGACCTAATGGCTGGGACTATACTAGGTTGAAACCAACAGCCAGGAGCTTCTTCTGGGTTATCTACCAGGGGTACAGGGGCCCAAGCACTGTCCATCCTCACCTGCTTTCCGAGGCATATTAGCATTGAGCTGCATTAGAAGTGGAGCAGCCAGGACATGAACTGGCACCCATATGGGATGCCAGCACCACAAGCAGCAGCTTAACCTACTGCACCACAGCAACGGCCCCCAAAGTATTTTTAATCGTTAGAATTTAGTTTTTACTATTTTTATGCATCTTGGATATAATCATTTGCTTTTCACTTTCAACTTATAATTAACCCAACACATACTCAGAAACACCGCCACACCATCAACATTCTGCACGGATTGGCACATTCTTACCATTGATGAATTCATACTGACACATCCTCAGACAAAATCCATATTTACATTAGGGTATGCTCTTGGTGTTCTATGGTTCTGCAGGTTTTCTTAAACATGTAATTACAGGTATCCACAATGATAGCAACATATAGGCCAGTTTCTCTGACCTACAAACCTCTCTATTCTGCCTATTCATCCTATTCATCCCTTCCTCCTATTTCCACCCTTAATCCACTGATCTTTTCATTGTTTCCACAGTTTTTACTTTCTTGGACTCAATATAATGAATGACATGCTTATTAATTGTTTGTTTTTTAATTATCTACAGGATATGTGTGTGTGTGTATGTATGAACTAGAATCTTGACAATATTGTATATTTACCTATTTGTTTCTTCCCCATCTATACCTTGACTCCACACTCATCACTTTGCCCTGAATACTTAATAAGAGACTTCTAATAGTGTCTTTAAAGTGGTGTAACTTTAACATTGCTTTAAAATAATTTTATCATAGGTATATACATTCTAACTGTATTAATTATGTTTTATCTTTATATAAAAAGGTATGCTTTATGTAATCTTCTAAGATGTGCTTATTTTACTAAAAATACTGTTATGCCAATGGAATTGAGTTTTTTTTCTTTAACAGTCACTAAGTGCTGTTATGAATGTTTTTACGTCTACCTCACTTGCAATTATACAATAATTTTTCTTGATATGTACCTAAGAATAAAATAGATAGTATATGGGCTAAGTGAATATTTTACAAAATAATACCAATAGCTTCTTGAAGTAGATATTTTAATATGTAGACATGCCCTGTATGTAATATGTTAGCAGATCACTTTTTCTATAGCTTCTCTTTTGATATTCTTCAAATAAATAATAATTTGGTATTCTTCAAGTACATAATAATTAACCAATAAAAATTACACAATTAATTTAATTGATTTTAAAAACTTATTAAAGGTGCTGGCACTGTGGTGTGATAGGTTAAGCATCCACCTGCGGCACCAGTATCCCATATGTGGGCTGGTTTGTGTCTCGGCTGCTCCACTTCTGATCCAGTTGCCCCTGCCGATGGCCTGGGAAAACAGAAGAAGATGGCCCAAGTGCTTTTGCCCCTGCACCCATGTAGGAGACCTGGAGAAGCTCAGCTCCAGCCATTGCAACCATTTGGAGAGTGAACCAGAGTATGGAAGATGTTTCTCTCTGTATCTCCCTCTCTGTGTGTAACTCTTTCTCTCAAGTAAATAAATACATATTCTAAAAAAATCTATTTAAAATGACTGTTTTGTCTGCAATATATAAACTAATTTCAAGATTTTGTAACCTAACCAGTTCGGTTTTTTATAATCTTCAACAGGGAGTCTATCAAGAATACATATATGGAGTTGTAGCACATAATCAGTTTGATATTTTCACATTAAAATATATGTCACATCAGTGACCATTATCATGGCAGTTAGGACACTCATATTGGAGAACTTAGATTTGGTCCCTGGCTGCAGTTACTCACTCAAGTCTTCTTAATAATACAGACTCTCCGGCCGGTGCTGTGATGTAGCAGATTAATGCCCTGGCCTGAAGCGCTGGCATCCCATATGGGCACCAGTTCTAGTCCCGGCTGCTCCACTTCCAATTCAGCTCTGTGCTATGGCCTAGGCAAGCAGTAGAAGATAGCCCAAGTCCTTGGTTCCCTGCACCCGCGCAGGAGACCTCGAAGAAGCTCCTGGCTCCTGGCTTTGGATCAGCAGAGCTCCTGCCATTGTGGCCAATTGGGGAGTGAACCAGTGGTTGGAAGACCTCTCTCTCTCTCTGCCTCTCCTCTCTCTGTGTAACTCTGACTTTCACATAAATAAATAAGTCTTTTAAAAAAATAACACAGACTCTGGGAAGCAGTAGTTACAGTTCAACTAATTGGATTCTGGGAGGCTCAGACTGCTTTGGAAGTCGTGGTTTCAGCCCCAGCTGTTGTAGGTATTTGGGGAATGAAGCAGTGGTTGGAAATTCTCCTCTCCCACTGTAGCCCAGACTCTCAAATTTTTGAAAAATGCATATGAAAATTCACTCCTTCGAGTTGTGTTTCAAATTTCATGTTTTTCGTTACGTGAGTCCAGTGGACTGTATGAAGTGAACTATACCACTACCATTTTTTAAGTGATATTAATCATCATCTTTACCATATTTCCTAACCCTTGGTCCAAGAACAGTTATGAGAGGCCAGATGTATCACAGTATTTTAACTTGTCCACAGTCACATAGTATGTGGCTGAATGATTTATCTTCCACTTGGCTAATGTGATGCTTCCTGGGAATTTTATGATGATATCCTTCTCTTGACATGTTTTTAAAAATGATTTATGTATTTGAAAGACAGAATGACAAAGAGAGAGAAATCTCCCATCTTCTGGTTCACCCTCCAAATGAAATACCAAGGGCTGGGCCAGGCTAAAGCCAGGAGCCCAGAATCCCCCCCCCCCGCCCCCGTCTCCCTTATGGGTGTTAGAAACCTAAGTACTTAGGCCAGCATCCTTTGTCTTCCTGAGTGCACATTAGCAGGAAGCTGGACTGGAAGTGGAGTAGTTAGGACTGGAACTGGCAGTCCCACATGGGATGCAGGTGTCCTAAGCATTATCTTGACCCACTGAACAACACTGGCCCCTCTCTTGACCTTTTGGAGCACTCCAAAGAATGTAAATTTTTCAATGTGAGTTTGCTTTTCACTGTTTGAATTTTCAAAATGATGCCTTGGATTCTTTGGCTTCCGTGGTTATTTGTTTTAAATAAAGAGAGTGCTTAATAAATATTCAGTAATGACTAATTCCAGGAAATGACATAATAAGTAGAAATTTATTTTATATAATATAAAATCAGGAAATTTTATTTTTTAAAAAAGATTTAGTTATTTTATTTGAAAGGTAGAGTTACAGAAAGAGATGGGGAGAGATAGAGAGAGAGAGAGAGAGCGAGTGAGCTTGCATCTTCTGTTTTACTATCCAAACAAGCCATTGTGACTGGAGCTGGGCCAGACCAAGGCCAGGAGCCAGGAGCTTCTTCCAAGTACTCAAACCATTTTCCACTGCTTTTCCAGACACATTAGCAGTGAGCTGGATTGGAAGTGGAGCAGCCGGGAATTGAACTGGCACCCATATGGAAAGCTGGTGCTGCAGGCGATGGTTTAACTGACTTATGCTGCAGAACCAAACCTGGAAAACTTTCACAAAATGTGCTTTTTTTTTTTTTTTTTACAGGCAGAGTTAGACAGTGAGGGAGACAGAAAGAAAGGTCTTCCTTCCATTAGTTCACCCCCCAAATGGCCGCTACGGCCGGCGAGCTGCTCCAATCTGAAGGCAGGAGCCAGGTGTTCCCTCCTGGCCTGCCACACAGGTACAGGGCCCAAGGACCTGGGCCATCCTCCACTGCACTCCCGGGCCACAGCAGAGAGCTGGCCTGGAAGAGGGGCAACCGGGACAGAATCCGGCACCCCAAGCGGGACTAGAACCCGGTGTGCCGGCACCGCAGACAGAGGATTAGCCTAGTGAGCCATGGTGCCAGCCTCACAAAATGTATTTTAAAGACTTCAAAGCAGTGTAAAAGCAATAAACATTCCAAACAATCTCACAAGAAAAAAAAAGGTATTTTGAAAGTTTTACTTACATTTCACTTTTAATATATATTTTATTCACAGTTACTAGGTCTAACATAAAAGAAATTTGATTTTCTTACACACAAATCTGCTTTAGTACATTGGTTTGAGAGTTTGAAGGGTTTTATTCTCTTGGCTTTTCCAGTAATAGATCAATAGTTCCTTAGAGGAATTGTGAAATATATTGTCTTAGGAAAGCACATCAATTTGCTTCCTAGTTTAATTTTTTTCTCATAGCCCTTGGCTAACTGACTATGAATGGAGAATATTTGATTATTTTAATATCAAGAATCAGTTATAATAAGAAAAACTGTAGGACATGAAGTCTTGTTCATGTATCATTTATTTCAACACAGATACTTTCCAAAAGTAGAATAAAATAACAGAATTGTTAACCTTACACACCGTTGGAAATAATTGCATCAACTACAATGATGATGTACAGTTTGTGTTACTTTATTTTTCCTCTTCAACCTTACACATTACATGGACTTTTAAAAATATATAGGCCAGCACCTATTCTTCCTAACCACTGTGGGTAAGTTGTTTCATATATTTATAAAACATTTAGGTTGTTTTGAAACTTTCTTCACTCCATCCTGGAATCTTCTGATCTCCAAAATAATTTTATAAAATTTGCCTAAATTGAGATTCTCTGTGCTATAAAGTTCTCTGAGTATAAATAAATGCCTACTGTCATATAACCACCATTACAGTATCATACAGAGTAGTTTCACCATCCTTTAAAAATCTCTGTGATTCACCTGTTCAAACCTTCTTTACTGCACAATCCCTGCAAAACACTGGTTTTCTTACCATTTATATATTTTTTCCTGTTTCCAGAATGTCATATGTTTGGTATCATGCACTAGATAGTCTTTTCAGATTTGCTTTTTTTCATTTAGAAATGTGCACTTAAGATTTATCCATGCCTTTTTTGTATCTTGGCAGCTCATTTTCTTCTTCCCTAAATAGGAATCTATTGTGTGGATGTGGCACATTTTGTTTATCCATTTACCTATTGACAGACATCTTAATTGCTTCTAGTTTTTGGCAATTACAGACAAAGGAACATTCATACGCAGTGTGTTTTTTTTATGCTGACATAAGTTCCAAATTAGTTCAATAAATACATAGTAGTGCCATGTCTAGTTGTGTGGTAAGATTATGTTTAGCTTGATAATAAACTCCCACACAGTCCTCCCAAAGTGGCTGTAGCATTTTGCCTTCTAATTAGCAATAAATGAGATTTTCTGTTGTTCCACATTCTCCAGAGAAATTTGTATAGTCAAATTTTTGGATTTTAGCCATTCTAATAGGTATGTATCAGTAGCTCATTGTTTTAATTAGAAATTCTCAAATGATAATGATATTGAGCATGTTTTCATATTATTTTGCCTTCTGTATATCTTCCTTGACAAGAAAGCTGTTTGTATCGTTTGTCATATTTTAAATTGAGTTGACTGCTTTCCTATTGTTCAGTTTTCGGAGTTCTTTCTATAATTTGGATAAAAGTATTCTGTCATATATGTGTTTTGTATACATTTTCATTCAGTCTGCAGGTCTTCTTTTATGGACTTGCAAGTCCATTCTGCAGAGCAGTCATTTTTAATTGTGGTGAAAGCAAGCTCATCAATGCTTTCTTTCATGGATCATACTTTTGGTATGTAGCTAAATACCATCATTGACCAATGGCTGCCTGGTATTTCTCTTGTCTTTGGAGAAATTCAACAGTTTTTGGTTGACATATAAGTCTGTATGTTGTTAATTTTGAGGTAAAGAGTTAATTCTACAATGTGTTTATATATATATATATATATATATATATATATGTATATGTATATATATGTGTACATATATACATATATATGGAAAATTTTCCCAACACTGTTTGTTGAAGAAGCTGTTCTTCCCCCCCATAAAATTGCTTTTATTTTTTAAATGTGTTGATTATATTAGGTTATGTCATTATTATGTACAAGTGATTTATATATCTATTGTTTTTTCAATACACTCTTAGGATTACTGTAATTTTACAGTAAATCTTGAGATCATATTGTGTGAGACTTCTAACTCTGTACTCCTTAGTATTATGTTGGTTATTCTAGAGATTTTCTCTTTCTATGTGAACTTAAGAATCAATTTCAGATATACCCAAAATACTTTCTGGAATATTATGTGGAATTTTATTCAATCTATAAATGAAGTTGATAAGAAGTGATATCATTAAAATGTTGAGTCTTCTAATCTTTGAACAGGAAATATCTCTTCATTTACCTATATATTTAAAACTTTATTCCATTAGAGTTTTATAGTTTTTCATGTGTATGTAGCATACGTATTTTTGTGAGATTTATATATCAATTTAGTGCTATTGCAAATGGTATTGATTTTTTAAAATTTCCAATTCCAATTACTCAAAGCTGGTATATAGGACACCATTGACTATTTATTTGTTTATTCATTTATTTGAAATAAAAAGTGACAGAAAGAGAGACAGAGAAGAATAAATGGAGAGAGGAAGAGAGACGGATCCTGTATTTGCTGGTTCACCCCAAAATGGCCACAGTGGTCAAGAGCCTGGAACTCCACCTGGATCTCCCAAATGGGTGGGAGGGGCCCAAGTACTCGATCCATTTTCCACCACTTTTCTAGGTGCATTAGCAAGAAGCTGAATTGGAAGCAGTTGGAACGGAAACCTGAGCTCCAATACAAGATGGCACTGTCCAAAGTGGCAACTTAATCCATTGCACCACAATGCCAATCCCAGTCATTGAATTTTATACAGTGCTGTACAAATGCTATGTTTACTTGTAGGTCTAGGGGTTTTGTTTTTAGTGGTTTTTTTTTTTTTTTTTTTTGTCCAATCCAGGGATTTTCTATAAGGCAATCATGTCATGTCTGATAAGATAGTTTTGTATTTTCTTGCTAATCTGCATACCTTGACACCTCTGTCTTCTGATTAAAGAAGCTAAGATATTCAGAAGAATGTTAACAGAGCACTTCTATGACTTGTTCTAGATCTTTAAGAGAAAAGGTCAAGTTTTTCATCACTTCTACAGAAGTTCATTATTATTTCATGTCATTCTCCCATATTCTCAGTTTCTCAAAATTTTGAATGTGAAATTGGTGTCAGATTTTGACAAATGCTTTTTCTGCTTCAATTAAGTTTGCTGATATTGTGAATTTCAGTGATTAAATTTTGAATATTGAATAAGTCTTGCATAGTTGGAATAAATCCCATGTGACCATGATGTATAATTCATTTTATACACTGTTGGTTTCTTGTTGCTAGCATTTTCTTGGGGATTTTGCAACTTTGTTTATTAGAGATTCTGATCAGTAATCTTCTTTTCTCATAATATCTTTCTCTGGGTTTGATATAAGGGTAATTCTGGCCTACTAGAATGTGTGGTGCAAGTGTTACTTCTATTTTCCAGAAAAAAATGTAGAGAATTGGTATTATTCTGTTTTAAATATTTGGTAGAACTTAGACGCTGCCGTTGTGGTACAGCAAATTAAGCTGCTGCTTTCAATGCCACCAACCCATATGGGAGTTCTGTTTGGAGTCTTGGTGTCTGCTGCTCACCCAGTTTCCTGTGAACTCCCCTGGGAGGGCAGAGGACAATGACCCAAGCATGTGGGCTCCTGTCACCAACGTAGGAGGCCGGGGGGGAGTTCTTTGTCCTGGTTTTGGTTTAGCCTAGACATGTCCTGTAGTAACTATATGAGGAGTGAACAAGTGGATGGAAGATTTCTGTATCTCTGCCAGGCCCTCTCTTTCCCTGTCAGTCTTTCTTACAAATAAATAAATAATTTTTTAATAACGCTTTTATTTAAAGAACATAAATTTTCAAAATACAGCTTATAGATTACAATGGCTTCCCCCCCCAAAACTTCCCTGCCACCTGCAACCGTCCCCTTTCCCACTCCCTCTCCGCTTCCATTCACATCAAGATTCATTTTCAATTCTCTTTATATACAGAAGATCAGTTTAGTATATATTAAGATTTCAACAGTTTGCCCTCACACAGCAACACAAAGTGAAACATACTATTGGAGTACTAGTTATAGTATGAATTCACAATGTATAGCACATTAAGGACAGAGATCCTACATGATATATATTTTTAAATTGATTAATTTTCTATGCAATTTCCAATTTAAAACCAAGGTTTTTTTTCTCATTTTTAATTATCTTTATATACAGAAGATCGATTCAGTATATACTAAGTAAAGATTTCATCAGTTTGCACCCACACAGAAACACAAAGTGTAAAATACTGTTTCAGTACTAGTTATAGCATTACTTCACATTGGACAACACATTAAGGACAGATCCCACATGAGACGTAAGTACACAGTGAACCCTGAAGTTGATTTAACAATTTGACACTCTTGTTTATGGCATCAGTAATCTCCCTAGGGTCTAGTCATGAGTTGCCAAGGCTATGGAAGCCTTTAGGGTTCGCCGACTTTGATCTTATTCCGACAGGGTCATAGTCAAAGTGGAGGTTCTCTCCTCCCTTCAGAGAAAGGTACCTCCTTCTTTGATGGCCCCATTCGTTCCACTGGGATCTCACTCACAGAGACCTTTCATTTAAGTTTTTTTTTTTTTTTTCCAGAGTGTCTTAGGTTTCCATGCCTAAAATACTCTCATGGGCTCTTGAGCCAGATCTGAATGCCTTAAGAGCTGATTCTGAGGCCAGAGTGCTATTTAGGACATCTGCCATTCTATGAGTCTGCTGTGTATCTCGCTTCCCATGTTGGATCATTCTCTCCCTTTTTGATTCTATCAGTTAGTATTAGCAGACACTAGTCTTGTTTGTGTGATCCCTTTGACTCTTAGACCTATCAGTGTGATCAACTGTGAACTGAAGATTATCACTTTGACTAGTGAGATGGCATTGGTACATGCCACCTTGATGGGATTGTATTGGAATCCCCTGGCACAATTCTAACTCCAGCATTTGGGGCACGACTGATTGAGCATGTCCCAAATTGTACATCTCCTCCCTCTCTTATTCCCACTGTTATATTTCACAAGGATCACTTTTCAGTTAAAATTTAAACACCTAAGAATAATTGTGTGTTAATTACAGAGTTCAACCAATAGTACTAGAATAAAAAAATACTAAAATGGATAAAGTATTACGTTGTACAACAACAGTCAGCACAAGAGCTGATCAAGTAACTGTTTCTCATAGTGTCCATTTCACTTCAACAGGTTTCCCCTTTGGTGCTCAATTAGTTGTCACCAATCAGGGAGAACATATGATATTTGTCCCTTTGGGACTGGCTTAATTCACTCAGAATGATGTTTTCCAGATTCCTCCATCTTGTTGCAAATGACCGGATTTCATTGTTTTTGACTGCTGTATAGTATTCTATAGAGTACATGTCCCATAATTTCTTTATCCAAATGTATACTTTGAATTCCCTGTGATCTTTTGCTGTGAGGTTCCCTTCGTTTACCTTCTTTCATGTTTCTGGGTTTCTGTGTGTAACACATCTTTAAGTATCTTTTTCAGGGCTGGACGAGTGGCAACAAATCCTTTCAATTTCTGTTTGCAATGAAAGGTCTTTATTTCACCTTCATTCACAAATGAGAGCTTTGCAGGATATAATATTCTGGGCTGGCAGTTTTTCTCTCTTAGTACCTGGGCTATGTCTCGCCATTCCCTTCTAGCTTATAGGGTTTCTGATGAGAAGTCTGCTGTGAGTCTAATTGGAGATCCTCTGAGAGTAATCTGATGTTTCTCTCTTGCACATTTTAGGATCTTTTCTTTCTGTTTCACTGTGGTGAGTTTAATTACAATGTGTCGTGGTGAAGATCTCTTTTGGTCATGTTTCCTAGGGGTTCTATGAGCTTCCTGTACTAGGATGTCTCTGTCCTCCAAAACTGGGAAATTTTCTGCTATTATCTCACTAAAAAGGCCTTCTAATCCTTTCTCCCTCTCCATGCCTTCAGGAACTCCTAGAACCCAAATGTTGGGTTTTTTAATAGTATCCTGTAGATTCCCAACAATATTTTTTAGATTTCTAATTTCCTCTTCTTGTCTTTGGTTTGACTGTATATTTTCCTGTGCTCTGTATTCTAACTCCGATATTCTCTCTTCTGCCTCACCCATTCTGTTTGTAAGGCTCTCTAATGTGTATTTCATTTGATCCATTGAATTCTTCACTTCATTATGATTTCTCGTCACTATCACAGTTTCATGTTCTACTAGTTGTTTCATTTCAGCTTGAGTCCTCCTTAATATTTCATTTTTGCAAGAGAGATTTTCTACCTTGTCCATTAAGGATTTCTGTAGTTCTGTAGTTCAAGAATTTGTTTTTGAGTACTTCTTAGTGTTCTTATCAATTTTTTGAGATCTGCTTCTTGCATTTCTTCTGTCTCATCATCTTAATAATATTAAATATTAAATATTAATATTAAAATATTATTTTAAAACTTTCTCTTGCAAGTTCTTTGATGAGTTGGTTATTTTTTCCAAACATTTGGAGATTTTTCCATCTATCTTCACTATACCTTCCAATTTAATTACATTTTTGTCTTAGAAAAAAAACTTTATAGATTTCTTTTCCTTTCCTTTTTTTTTAAAAAAAAATGGTTGATTGATTGATTTGAAAGTCACTGTATCTTACAGAGAAAGTTACACACACACACACAGAGAGAGAGAGAAAGAGAGAGAGAGAGAGAGAGAGACTTTCCATCTGTTGGTCCACTCCCCAGTGCCCACCAACAGCCAGTGCTGATCCAGGAGCCAGGAGCTTCATCTGGGTCTCCCAAATTGGTGGCAGAGACCCAAGCACTTAGGTCATCTTTTTTTTTGCTTTTTATAGCCCATTAGCAAGGAGTTGGATTAAAAGTGGAACAGCTGGACCAGACTGGCACCCATATGAGATGTTTTCATCACCGGCTAAGCCACAAAAATGTATAGGAATGAAATGGACATCTTGTGATATGATTGTTGTTTTAGGCCTTATTTATACTCCTATAGAACTGTGGTCTTCCTAGTTTTTACTTGTTGAATATTATGGCTAGTCATGAGTTAAGCCAGTGATTATAGAGTGGACTGAAAGTATGTCTTTGAAAAAATTGAAGATAAAAGAGGGGTGGAAGGAGGGGGATTAAGACAGAGAAAGGGAGGAAGGGAAGTATGGTTATCTTCTTAGAACTGTACCTGTGAAATGAATGAAATATGTTCCATTTATAAAAATTATAAAAATATTTTTTTTATTTTTTTTTAATTTTTTGACAGGCAGAGTGGACAGTAAGAGAGAGAGACAGAGAGAAAGGTCTTCCTTTGCCATTGGTTCACCCTCCAATGGCCGCCATGGCCAGCGCGCTGCGGCTGGCCGGCGCAATGCGTTGATCCGATGGCAGGAGCCAGGTGCTTCTCCTGGTCTCCCATGGGGGTGCAGGGCCCAAGGACCTGGGCCATCCTCCTCTGCACTCCCGGGTCACAGCAGAGAGCTGGCCTGGAAGAGGGGCAACAGGGACAGAATCTGGTGCCCCAACCGTGACTAGAACCCAGTGTGCCGGTGCTGCAAGGAGGAGGATTATCCTAGTGAGCCGCAGCGCCGGCCATAAAAATAATTTTAAGAAGTGTGTCAGCATTGCAAGCAATGGCTTAACACACTAGGCCACATACTGGCACCTTCCATAACTTTATAAAGTATATTTTATTCATCTACAATATATGATATGTCTTGGCTAATTTTCCATGTGAAATTGAAAAAATATGTGTACCTCCTTCTCGTTGATTATAATATTCTACAGATACACTTGAATCATGTTGACTGATAGTGGTTTTCAGCTCACACCTCTCCTCACTGATTTTCTGCTGACTTGATCTGGTGTTTACTCACATCTGGATTCATGCAGGGTCTGAGTCCACCCGTACAAGGATGGACTGGGTCCGAGGAAAGGTGAGTGCGCCGCTCGCCCGTTCCCCAGCCTCCCGATCCCGGAGACAATCAGATGCAGCTGGGAGCCAAGTCTAGCAAGGACTCATTTATTCCGTGCGGAACAGAACCTTTTATAGCACAAAACTGCAGAGTCATTGGGGCAGGGCTAAGGACCAACCAATCACTTAAAAGATCACCTTACGGGGGTGGGGGGGATTTCTACAGGACTAGCCATATGTCTATACACTTGTTACTAGTTTTGTTAATCAGTTTTAATGGTAAACAACTTTGGATTCCGCCCACCTTACTTCCTTTTGGCACCATCTTTAAATTGCTTCGTGTAACTAATTTCCCCACAGATTCACAGTCTCCAAATATAGAGACTTTGTCTTTTTCTCCTTTCTGGTTTATCAGTGATTGCCTTGACTATTTTGACACTCTAGTTTAAATTAATATATATATATATATATATATATATATGTATGTATATATATACACACACACACATATGTATAGGATTGTGTATCTCCTTGGATAATTGAAACTTGTATCATTATATAATGTCCCTCTTTATCTCTTGGAATCTTCTTTGTTCTGAAATATGCTTTGTCTGAAATTAATAAAGCTACTTCAGATTTATTTTGATTAATATTAGCACAGAATATTTTTCTGTATCACTTTAATTTTAACCTATCTGAATAGGTTATATTTACATTCATACTATATATAAATATATACTTGTATAAAATATAATATAAAATAATATATTTAATGTATAGAAATGTTTATAGTATAAAATATATTATATATTATAATACATTTCATTTACTGTTATGTAAAGTGGTTTCTTGTAGACAATATACAAGTATATTTGGGTCTTTAATTGGTCTGATCGTTTCTGCTCTTCTTTTCAAGGGTTCTTTAATTATTCCTTTGTCATGCTAAGTTATTACAGTCATAGAATTGTACAAGGTTGTGGAAGAGCAGCAATGAGGGTTCCTTCAAGAAAACAGAACTATTCTGAATAGTCTAGGTTTAAATATTTTACTGTAGGTAGGTTGATGCCTTTACTGACCTTCAAAGAGCAGGAGAAGCTCACCCACAACCAATCAGCACATAGTGCAAGCATTGTTGTCTCACCAGATGCTGCAAAAGGCCTCTGCAAACACAAATAGCCTCCACAGAGCCTCATGCAGTTTTCTCAGACTGCAGTAACTGAGTGAGTGGTTCTCACATCCACACAAAGAAAACTCTTGTGTATCTCATCCTTGTCCCACAGTACACTTCCTACTGCCTCTGGAGGAAAAATGGACCCTTCTTACCAAAAATCTCTGGATATTTCCTCCTCCTGGAAAACCAATCCAAATTGGTTTTGGAAAGGAGATTCTGACGAATGTGGGTTCGCATGCACCTTTATAATTTAATACAGAATATAGAAGTGGGTAGAGATAACCTTGAGTTAGAAACAGACACTCCACCAAGGAGAGATTAAAAAGTGGTTACTAGGGGTAGGTGTCTGGTGTTCTGGTTGAAAACACTCCTTGGGATACCCTTATCTCATTTCTGAGAGCTTATGTCCAGGGCTTGTATCTGTTTCCAATTCAAGCTGCTTACTAATGCTCACACTGGAAAGCAGCAAATGGTGGCTAGGGTGGTTGGATCCCTGCCGTATACATGGAATACTTACATTTGTTTCCCAGCTCCAGGTTTTGGCTTAGTTCAACCCTGGCTCTACAGCTCTACAGATATTTGAGTAGTAAACCAGTGTGTGGGAGATCTTTAATCTCTCTCCCTCTCTCCCCCTTTAATCTTCCAGGTAAATAATTTAAACAAAATTTAAATAGTTACCAAAGGAGAATTGAAATGAAGTATCTTATTTCAAATTTGTCATTGTGCTTTTCTCACATTATTATTACCTTGTGTTTTTCTTGATCATTCTATTTTTTCCTTTGTTATTAGATAGGCTTTTTTCAATACTTTATTCACTTCCCAATAATATTTGGCTCCATTTTTATTTTAGCAAGTTTTTTTTATTTCCCTTTGAAATTAGAATATGCATTTGTTTGCCCTTCATTGGTTATCTAATACATGTATATAACTGGTTTAATTTTGAACTTCTTCTATTATATATGAGGTATGATGCAGGTTGTTGAAGAGGATATTTTTGTATTTCTGAGGTATCCTTGGGTTCAGTATGTCAAAATATCTATTACTATGGAAATTCTGATATTACTAGCCAGCATATATTACTGATCACCAAATACAATAAATATTCAAGGAGTTAAGATTAGTAAGTAAGGTATAAAACAACATGAGAATTTATTGCATTCAGTACTCTGCTTAACAGCTCCAAGTGACTGATTATGGGATATTCACTTTTTTCTTGAATAAAGATACTTAACAAATAATTTCCATACCAGGTTAACCTGGGCAATGCATCTTAATTTCTGGAGAATTTAGAATATCATATTATGCACTTCTACTATTTCATTGGCATTGTGCTTCCCAGTAAGGACTACAAAAGACTCATCTACCCTTACTATATCATCCCAGAAATTTGAAGACGTGGTAAAATGTCATGATATATATGCATAAAATTCACAACAATTACTAGTTGAATAAACATGAGATTATGACATTTAATAATAATGCTATATCAGAAAATGCAGAGGGAAAGTATTTTAATATAATTTTTATCCCATACTACACTGTAGGACTTAAGAGAATGATGATTATGTTTTGTTTTGAGTATTGTTTTTTGTATTCTCAAATCAAGCATACATCTCTGGAACTTTTCCTTTGGTCCTCATTAGATGTTTGATCAGTAAATCAGTGTAGTGAATAAAATTTAAATATAAGATACCATAAATTCAACACAATCTTTCACCTCCCTTTTAGGAGTGGAGATTTCTTTTCTGCCAGATTTGAGCCAATGCTGTCAGATATTCCACAGAATAGGTAGGATAAACTGGGTAGTTTGAACTCAGGTCTAAATGAGCTATGGGCTGCAATTTACTGTCTAATGCAACCTTGCTTTGAAGAGTTCAGCTTAACTTGGATCAAATAATTATTTCTTTGTATGTCTGATTATTGCTATTATTTTGGCAGATACTTCTTATGTATGAGTTCATTTTTATATCTCTTTTCTTATATATTCTTTGTTCATGAATTTTGAGAATACTTTAAAAAACTGTACAAGTAACTAAAGCTGGATCATAAACTTGCCTATCATGTGAGATATTTGGAAAGATAGCATAAACTGATGAGCACAAAATGTTGGAATAGTGTGAAATGGACTGGTACCAAATGAAATTGGTATGGGAGGAGTGAGAACCACCCTGAGTCCTGGATAGGAAGTGAAGCATGATGGAAGTTGATGGAAGGTAATGGAGAAAAGAAGGACATTAACCAAACATTACCAAGGTGATTACCACACTCTGGTGCAAAATCATTCAGCAGAAATAGTTTTCCCCATCTATTTCAATTTTCCACACAATTGGTCATCTGACAGCTGCAGTATAACTTCCCAAAAGTTCCTTGCTGAAGGGGGTTTTCTGAATGACCTGAAAAGCATATTAATAAGAGCCCAGTAATAAAAAATTAAAATTTCTCTGTTATTAATCTGTAAAAATGATGCTTAAGCATTGCATAATCTCTGTGCTAAACAAGTTGGAAATAGTCTTTCTCCTTAGTTCAGGGTCCATGTCCAATATTATAATTAGATCTAGAATTCTCTGCCTGATTAGTTTTGGATAAAGTCCCACAACTTACATTGAAATTGTAAATATTCTGAAGGTGTTGTCAGTTCTGTAAAAATCAGTCAGAGAAACTGGGGAACTTCTTCCAAGCAAGAACAATTTATGGATTGTTTTTGCAAAGTAAAGGATGAATTTACATTTTTCATCATGTCTTTGATGAAGTGTGAAGTTGGATAGGGAGCTTTGTACACTAAAGCCGTTGACCATAAATATTTCCATATTATTTCTAAAATTAACCACATACAAGGAATAAGGCTATGAGTTAAGACTTTGATATTGTTATGTACTACTTGGTACATGGCTGGATCCAATGACACTTTAAAGGATGACTTCAGACTAATGTTGATAAAATACCATTCTTACGTTTTACAAGATTTTGACAAGAGCACAAATACTTGAATTTTACATTTTTTGTCTTACTTGGAAACTTGTCCAAGAGGGAATATCAGAAGAGCATAAGTTAAGGTAATTTTTAAAAAGGCTCCAAAGGAAGTGTTTAATTTTAGTCAAGTTGATACAAGGTTTTGATTTATATTAATTCTCTTACTCTGCTGGTTTCTGAAGCTTGGACTGACTCCAGCACACAATATCAACTTTTGATGATGAAGAATCTTGATGTGGTTGTTGAGTAGTGATTCTGCCTGGATGCAGGGTTACTTACTATTCAATTTGAGCTTTCTGGAATGAAGAAATACCCAGAGAATACTATAAAAATATTGCTAAAACATTTAAAGAAAATGTTGGAAGTTTCATATTTGTGGAAAATGCATGAACACTTGAAATCCATAGAAAATTCATACGCTATTTTTAGAGATCTATTTACTTTTTAAAATATTGATTTATTTATTTGAAAGTCCAAGTCACACAGAGTGAGAAGGAGAGGCAGAGAGAGAGAGAGAGAGAGAGAGAGAGAGAGAGAGGTCTTCGATCACTGTTTCACTCCCCAATTAGCTGCAATGGCCAGAGCTGTGCTGATCTGAAGCCAGGAGCCAGAAGCTTCTGCCAGCTCTCCCACATGGGTGCAGGGGCCCAAGGACTTGGGCCATCTTCTACTGCTTCCCCAGGCCATAGCAGAGAGCTGGATGGGAAGTGGAGCATCCAGGACTCGAACCCGTGCTCATATGGGTTGCCGGCACTGCAGGCAGCGGCTTTACCAGCTCTGCCACTCACTGGCCCCTGAATGAATTTTTCAAATAAGAAACTATGAATTTTATCCATTAGAAATAACAATTGTAATATTCATATTTTGCAAAAACAGAATCTTCCTGAGAATACCTGGCTTATTTATTTATAAACTCTGGAAACATCCATAGGGAATGAAGATATTGAGGGTTGGTCAACAAATACTTGCATGTTTCTGTTCAGTTAGTGTTTCTACTTTCTGAACAAATTTTACTGAAACTTAGCACCTGACTGAAAGAGAAGGCTTAGAAGTAATACTATGACTTAGTGTCTACTCAGTGAGAACACCATAGGGATTCACCCTTCCAGAGGTTCTGTGTTTGTATTTCAAGTAGGAATGAGACCTGAAATCAATTGCATATCCCCTAGGTTGTAAAACTAGAGACTAGTCTCATCTTTCCACAGTTAATAAACCTGGATCCATACCAGAGTAAATTTGTTGGTACTAAAAGCAAATCTTTTTCTCTCTTTCTCAGGAAGGAATAATGTCAATTTTCCCTCTCCTATTTAACTACTCAGTATTTTTTGGGTTGTTTGACTATTATACAAACTCTAGTATGTGTATGGTGACAACTCATCCATTTATTGTTTGCCTTGAAGGGGAAAGTGGGACATGGAGAACCAGAAATGTAGTTTAAGCAAATAAATAATAGTATTCCACTCTGCATTAGAAACGTGCATACTTGAAACATATAAGTACTGCCGGCACCATGGCTCAACAGGCTAATCCTCCGCCTTGTGGCACGGGCACACCAGGTTCTAGTCCCGGTCGGGGCGCCGGATTCTGTCCCGGTTGCCCCTCTTCCAGGCCAGCTCTCTACTGTGGCCTGGGAGTGCAGTGGAGGATGGCCCAAGTGCATGGGCCCTGTACCCCATGGGAGACCAGGAGAAGCCCCTGGCTCCTGCCTTCGGATCAGTGAGGTGCGCTGGGCCAGCCGCAGCGCGCTGGCCGCAGTGTGCTGGCCGCGGCGGCCATTGGAGGGTGAACCAATGGCAAAGGAAGACCTTTCTCTCTGTCTCTGTCTCTCTCTCTCTCTCTCTCTCTCTCACTGTCCACTCTGCCTGTCAAAAAAAAAAAAAAGAAACATATAAGTACTATGTTATATATAAAAATGCACACACACATATATATATAACATAATCTTATCAGAGGTAGTTTTTTGGCGTGTGTAATATTTGAAGCTAATACATTATTTATTCTTAATATCTAATTAATTATAGAAAGAGTGTGTCTGTCTGTCAACACAAAGAGGGAGAGAGCCCCAGGTAGCCCAGATAGTCTGTCATCACCAAGGTGGGACAAGATACTTGAAAGAAATCATGTTGGACACCCAGACCATATCATGAACTGAATACTGCCGAGTCATGTAAGACAAATCATTAATCAGAAAAATCATTCAAATGAGAATTTCCATAATATTTGGCCTAGAAAATCATAAGCTGTAATAAAATGATTGTGATTTTAAGCTCCTCAGTTTTGGGGGTAGTTTTCTGTGTAAGTTGCTGTAAAGATGATATACAGGTCCTGCAACATTGGTCTATTGCTTCCTGAGATATTATGCCTTAACATAGTGCTTTAAAAATATTATCTCATAATGGCTATGAATCAGGATTCTAGGTGAGACTCAGATAGTCTGAAGGTGGATCAAAGTAAGTTTAATGCTCAATTCAAAATGGTAGGCCACTTCTGTTTCCTTAATTGATGTTTTCAGATTTACTTCCTTGGTGGTTGTTGAATTTAGAGTCTCAGTTTCTTCTGACTTGATTTTTCTTTTTTTGCCAATTAAATGAATGAAAATTATTAGACATTCCACATTGGCTTTATCAGAGCAGACAAGAAAATGAACCAAGAAGTGTTCAAGAAAGAGGACTCCAGCAATGAGAATGTCATTGACATTTACAACCTAATCTTAGTAGTGGGATTATATTATCTTACTGTATTCTAGCTACTTGGGCCAGTCCTTATACAAAGGTATGGTAATAAACAAGGCCATAAATACCTAGAGGTAGTGTCATTGAAGGAAAATGTAGAAGCCTGCCTACTACAGCCCTCAGATTTACGAAGGAATACAATTGCTTTTTCCCTCTAAGGTCATTTATCCAAGTGAGTTCTCCAAATAATTTGGAATATTCTATGGTTTCACAGATTGAGTATTAAACTTTTTTTATAAAGATTTACTTATTTATTTGAAAGACAGAATTACACAGAGAGAGGAGAGGCAGAGAGAGAGAGGTGGCAGCTTTACCCACTTAATTTATTTGCACATAGTAACTGCCCAATAATTGAATCCACAGAGAAGAGAAAATTGAACACTATTCAGATATATATTGATAGACAATGATTATGTTTGGACTTTAGATGCCACTTTTCACTTAAATTGAAATTACTTAAAGGAAAATTTTGGGTGCCTTAACTTTGATTTTATCCATATTCACCCTCTTCATGTTCATATCCTGGTTCTATATATGTGATTTAACATTCTTATCTGAAGCTAGGATTATTGTGTTCAAAGTTGACTGCACATTTAACTGACCTTGTGAATTTGGCAAGTTACATTTTCTATATTATACCTCTTCTTCAATTCAGTATATCAACAAGTCCTGCTGATATTAGCACCCAATATATCCTTATACACCCATCCTCACTATTTCCATCACAATTTCCCTATCCTAAATCACTATACTTTTAAGGTTACGTTATGCCATGAGCTTTCCAACTCCTCTCTGATTTCTCTCTTTATCTCCAACCCATCATGGACAGCAAGTATGGATTATAATGAGTGTCAGATAATATGATCTTCTTTTTTAATCAACATTTATTTTTAAGAGAGAGTGAAAGCAAGAAAGTGAGAGTGAGAGAGTATCTGCTGATACTCTCCTTAAATGCTCACAATGGGCAGGAATGGGGGAGGGAGGGACCAAAGCCAGGAACTACGAATTCAATCCAGTATTCCCTTGTGCGTATTAAGAGCCCAATTATTTGAGCTATTCCCTGCTGCCTCCAGGATCTGTATTAGAGGAAGCTGGAGTCAAGAGCCAGAACCAGACATCAAACTCAGGGACTCTGATGGAGGATGCAGGCATCTTAACCACCAGACCAAACGCATGCCCTAGATAATGTCATTCTTTTGCTCAGAAAATTCCATTCCTATCTCACTCAGAATATTCAAATTATTTAAGATGGCCTATAGGAACCTAGAAAGTCTGGTTCACTGCTCTTCTCACATCTAATTTCTCTTTCTCCTTTTTTTTTTTTTTTGTTAAAGATTTCTTTTATTTAAATATTTGAAACGGTTACACAGAGAGAGGAGAGGCAGAGAGAGAGAGAGAGAGAGAGAGAGGTCTTCCATCCTCTGGTTCACTCCCCAATTGGCCACAATGGCCAGAGCTGCGCAGATCTGAAGTCAGGAGCCAGGAGCTTCTTCCAGGTCTCCCACAAAGGTGCAGGGACCCAAGGACTTGGGCCATCTTCTAGTGCTTTCCCAGGCCATAGCAGAGAGCTGGATGGGAAGTGGAGCAGCCGGGGCTTGAACAGAGCCCATATGGGATGCCGGTGCTTCAGGCCAGGGTGTTAACCCGCTGCACCACAGTGCTGCCCCTCTCTCTCCTTTCTTCACTCAATTTCCAGCCATACTAAATCTCTCCTCTTTGATCACTCCCAGTGTTTCCACCTTGCAATAGATGCAATTGCGTTTCCTCTGCCTAGATTGTCTAAAACATGGTGTGGTCCCTTCAATTCTTTTTAAAATTTTCTGTTGAAATATCAACTTACCAAAAACAACTTCTTTTTTTTTTTTTTTTTGACAGGCAGAGTGGACAGTGAGAGAGAGAGACAGAGAGAAAGGTCTTCCTTTGCCGTTGGTTCACCCTCCAATGGCTGCCTCGGACAGCGAGCTGCGGCCGGCGCACCACGCTCATCCGATGGCAGGAGCCAGGTGCTAGGTGCTTTTTCCTGGTCTCCCCATGGGGTGCAGGGCCCAAGCACTTGGGCCATCCTCCACTGCACTCCTGGGCCACAGCAGAGGGCTGGCCTGGAAGAGGGGCAACCGGGACAGAATCCGGCGCCCCGACTGGGACTAGAACCCGGTGTGCTGGCGCCACAAGGTGGAGGATTAGCTTGTTGAGCCACGGCGCTGGCCCAAAAACAACTTCTATGTCCAGGTATCCAACAAATGATCCTTTGAGATTCGCTATCCATTTTATTTATTTTTAAAATATCTTTCATGACCTGTCATTATTTATATATTTTGTTCATTTAATATACAAATATAAACTTTGTAAGGTACAATATCTGCTTTGTTCATTGTCCATGAAGTGAGCATGGTATAAATGGCTTTATATATCTGAATTAAACAATAGACATATAAAGCAAAATGTATCTAATTTAACAAACCATTTTGCATTTGTTGCGACTTAAGAGAAAAAATAATTTTATTATATACAATACTGGGAGTAATTGGAATGAAACTGCCAAAAGCTAATTTCATAATAACGCTCTGTTTTTCTATCCTTTTCATTAATCTTTCTCATTGATCCGAGAGAGTACTTGGTTTCATAATAATCAGAGTAACACAAACTTGAAATGTAAACTTGCATATATTATGCTAATACAACAGTTAGAGAAGCCAAATTCTAGTATAATATATGTTAAAACATTTGTAAAAACTGTCTACGATTCTCATATGAAGATAATGCATTATGTAAATGATACATCTCTTAAAATCTGTTGAACACATTTTTAAATGATATTTAAATGGTATAGTCTGGGGCCGACACTGTAGTGTAGTGGGCAAAACCGTCACTTGCAGTGCCAGCATCCCATATAGGCACTGTTTTGAATCCTGGCTTCTCCGCTTCTGATTCAGCTCTCTGCTATGGGAAATCAGTAGAAGATGACCCACGTCCTGGGCCGCTGGCATCTGCTTGGGAGACCTGGAGGAAGTTCCTGGCTCCTGTCTTCAGATCAGTGCAGCTCCGGTCATTGTAGCCACCTGGGGAGTGAACTAGCGGATGGAAGACCTCTCTCTGTCTCTCCCTCTCTGCCTCTCCTTCTCTCTCTGTGTAACTCTTTCAAATAAATAAATAAATCTTTAAAAAATAGATAAATAATAAATAGTATAGCCTAAGTGAATGTTTTATTCCTATTGCTCTGTAATTAATTATACTAGTATTTATTACTTGATAGCTTACATTTTACATTTCTCAAGTGATATGAAAATTCTTAGACTTTCCTTAGAAGTTTGGAAAGAGACAATTAAGAACCACAGGAATCAAGTACCTGCTCTCCAAGAGTCGTAAAGAAGGACTGTAATTTGACGAGTTAGGAAGGCTGGTTAAAGGACATCCCACAGATTTGATTAAAACTTGCAAGATTAGATCTGTTCTCATGTCTTTATGAAATTGGCATTAAAGAAAGCACTGCTTTTTCTAGGGTATGATCTTAAAAAGACTAGTATAATTTTCAATGCTATTCAAATATTGTCATTCTATAGTACAACTCTGAAAAAAAAATCACACTGTGGGACGTGTGGGAAAAGTTATCTGTATAATATAATTAATAGCCTGTCCAAAGATCAGGGGTCAGGATGCATGCTGATATTTCAATCCAAAATACTCTATATCAAAGATGGACTGCTCAATATATCTTTCATGTATGAAGTTTATGAGGTTTCTTAATAACTTATCTGGTAGTGTAAGACCTTACGGTGTGAAATATCTGACAGCGCTTCATTTCAGATATATGACCATGGCCCTGCAACTCAATGTGGTTAGGGAATGAGATGTGGAGGTTACATTCATGCTCTCACTAGCTTTTGTGCAAATGAAATAATTACTTCCATTTTATCTTTGACCTTTCGTCCTGGTTAGTATCTCAGGTTCCTGTAAATGAGTGTCATTCATCTTGAAACAAATTCTAATAACTGGTAGGATAATGCCTTTTTAATCTCAACTTACATAAATTTCATGTTCAGCAAGTCAAATAGATGGAATTTATCTAAAGGATTCAACTCAATTAGGTGCATCATAATCCCTCTTTCAAAGCAAGCAACTCAGTACATTATTATAATTATGTAACTATAACATCAAATTACCAAACGCTCATAGTTTTTGTATCCAAGTAAAACTTCATAACATAAAGTGCCCTTCATTTTATAAATTGTCTACCCTCTGTTAAAAGGACATTAATATCAACCTTCTAACAGTGGAGCATTCTTACTCTCTCAGGGTAGTGACCAATTTACACGTCTAATTTGTAAGCTTTGTGATGACATAAATAGACATGTTCTCAAATATAAGACCCAAGTCAGATCAGAATCCCTTTCTTTTTCTCTACTTCACAATTATTTCTAACACAGGGCCAGCACTGTGGCGTAATGTGTAAAAGCTGCTACCTGCGGTGCTGGCAACCCATATGGGCGCTAGTTCAAGTTCCAGCAGCTCCACTTCTGATCCAGCTTTCTGCTGTGGATTGGGAAAGCCGCAGAAGATGGCCAAAGTCCTTGGGCCCCTGCACCTGCTTGGGAGACCCAGAAGAAGCTCCTGGTTCCTGGCTTTGGATCGGTGCAGCTTTGGCCATTGCAGCCAACAGGGAAGTGAGCCTCTCTGCTTCTTTCTCTCTCTGTGTAACTCTCTAACTTTCAAATAAATAAATCTTAAAAAAAAAATAAAACAATTATTTCTAACATAAGGTAATTGTCAAGATGATATTCTCAAGTAATTCCATAATGCATATTTTTCTTCTTCCTTCTGGCCTGAGTAATACTGGGTTGTGATTATTAGTTTGTTTCAACTAAAACAAAAATTTTGGTAAATAAATTTGAAAAATGATAAGAAGTTAATAGCTTGTGAGGAGAGTTGGACTTCAGAAAACAGAATTAATGTCGACTTGAAAGGCAGGTTGTGCAGGCCAGCGTTGTGATGCAGTAGATTAAGCGACCACTGTCAATGCCAGGATCCCATATCGGAGTACCAGTTAGAATCCCCACTGTTCCTCTTCCAATTCAACTCCCTGCTGATGTGCCTGGGAAGGCATTAGAGGATAGCACAGGTGCTTGTGCCACTGGCACCTACGTACAAAAGCAGAATGGGTTTCCTGCTCCTGGATTCTGCATGGCCCAAACCTGACTGTTGAATGCATGTGGGGAGTGAACAAGTGGATAGAAGCTCTCTCTTTCTTTCTTTCTTTCCCTCTCTGTCACTTTTTCAAATAAATAAGTTTTTAAAAAGCAGGTTCTACCAGAAGTATGTGCAGGTTGCACATGCACATCAAATCTGCAAATTATTGTAGAGTAACCAGTATATGTTGCATTTTGTTTACAGAAAAAAAATCTACTAATAAGGAAACATGTTATAAATGAGTGTTCTCATTATATTTACTTATTATTACTACTTTCATTTTTCTGTAATTAAAGTTACATAACAAATAATAAAATTAGCAAATGTTATTTAAACCCAAAATAATCAAGAAAGGAAGGAAAATTGATATATTCATTCAGGTAAAAGCTGTCAAAATAATGTTTCTTTACCTCAATCTTTAAAAATTCAAAATCTATGAAGAGAAAAGGTTTGGGGATAAATCTTGGCTATTGACACATTGGTTCTATGTATTCCTGCGGCTGAGAAATACACACGGGGGAACTTCAACTAAAGTGATTACACTTCAAACACCTGTCAAAGAGAATATTCCAACTCGGTCATTGTGAAGCAAAGTGTCACAAATAGAGTTCACAAATTTAAGAAAATGTGTCAACAGTGCTAGGAAGTACTGTCATTTACAGCAGTGTTTTGGAATGAGGTAGGGTCTTCTGCCTGTTGCTCACAAAGCCCATTTTCTCTACAGAAGAGAAAGGCTTTTATTGCTGACTGGAAAGGAGGAAGGAGGCTATGACCCAAATCTGCTTTACTGATTTGTGGTCTAGGGAAGGCTTTATGGATTAAGCAACAGAAAACTGGTATGTGGAAACACTGGTGAGACAAATTCTGATTGTAGAGGCTTTGAATCAGGCCAGCATGGTAAAATGGATTTTTAATTCCAGATTTCCTGAGTCAGCCAGCCTCTCACTCTGAAAGGGTTGCAGTGTATTTAGATTCCAGTGGTGCTCTAGTGGTGGCAGTGGCTGCTACTGCTGCTGCTGCTTCTAATTTATTATTTTATTCCCTGTTTATTTCCACTATTCTGATAATACAAGAATCTTAATCAGCAAGTTAGGAAGTTAAAGCACCTTTGGCAATGGTGTATGTACCAAACATTTACCTTCTTTGTTTTAAGTTTTTTATTGTAATTTTAAATTAGTTTTAACAGATTCAGTGTTATTTGTAGGTTCAATTCTAATGTTCTGGCTTCTTTGGTTGCCCTATTCAGAGTTTCCCTTCTGCACATGCCCAGGTTGCATGGTAGGCAGTTCTCTGTTCTGTGTCACTTGTGCTCATGTGAGACCACGTACTAAGTAGCTCTTCTAGAAAGGAATGAGAGAGGGGGAAAGAGAAAGAGAGAGATGTGTTAAAGCATAAGATGGGATAATTTTCAGGAAAACAATGGGAAAATGTAAAATGAGGTTTTTTTGAGTGGAACATCAGGGGAAACCAAGTAACAGGGTAGCCCATTATCAGTAGCATCCCAAATTTAACACTGCTGAGTTCAGGTGTAATTGGATAAGTGTGTAGAAAACCAAACTGTGGGAAACTAAATGGTAAAACAGACTCCTACATGCTTGATATTCTGTTGAATAATGGAGACTGGCTCTTTTTTTACAAGTATGTATTCCATGACTATCAGTTCACATTAAGAGAAAATAGATTTTAAAGTTCTCTCTAGAAAAATAGTTCCAGTCCTCTGCCTTTAGATAGTATTGTGAAGTTGTCCTCCACAGAATCATGTACACATCATTGCCCTTTGTATTTCCACCTTTTGTTATCTTTTCTTTCAGCTTGAATGCTATTTTTAGAAAGAAATGTCTTTTGTTAAGGCATTCAGTAATAAATGCATTATTTTTTCTTTAAACATTCATATTTCATTTCCATTCTTGAATGTTACTCCACATATGTCATTTTATATAGATATTTATATTCATTTAGCAATTTATTACTGTTATGTTTTAACTTATTAATAAGAAGCTCATATACATCTAGTTGTCATTTCTTTATAAGTAATTGCCTTTTTACTCTCACTATTTTAAATCTGTTTATGTGATTCCCAATTTTGAATTACACCACAGTTGTACTATTGTCAATAATTACCCCAGTAATACAATGTTTCTTTTTAGTCTCCCATTTTGCTGTGGGGAAGCAGAACCAGTGACTTTTAACATGAATCATCCTACATATCCCTTACGCTATGTGTCTAAGAACCAGCGGTCTATTCAACCAGTTGCGGAGTAAGATAATTTTCAACTGTGTTTTCAGGAAGAATGAGAAAATCAGTATGTTCATAGATTATCCAGATCCATTGTGAAATGGAATCAGCCTAATTCCATCAATCACTTGACCTTCTAGAAGTTTCATTTTTTTTTTTTTTTTTTGACAGGCAGAGTGGACAGTGAGAGAGAGAGACAGAGAGAAAGGTCTTCCTTTTGCCGTTGGTTCACCCTCCAGTGGCCGCCACGGCCGCGCTGATCCGATGACAGGAGCCAGGTGCTTCTCCTGGTCTCCCCATGGGGTGCAGGGCCCAAGCACTTGGGCCATCCTCCACTGCACTCCTGGGCCACAGCAGAGAGCTGGCCTGGAAGAGGAGCAACCGGGACAGAATCCGGCACCTCTACTGGAACTAGAACCCAGTGTGCTGGCGCTGAAGGTGGAGGATTAGCCTAGTGAGCTGCAGCACCGGCCCGGGAATTCAACCTTTATAACATTCACGACACTCTGCATATATCAATAGTTTCGAGTTTAGAGACTATTAATTCCTCATTATTTTAGCAAATGTTAGCTCTCTTCCACTAGATGTAGATTTTTTTTTATTCTATAGATTTTACTAGACTGTCAATCGACAGTAGTTTTAATAGCTCATATAATTGTATACTATGACTTGCTCTGATTCCTGTTGTAATTTGCCTATTTTGTCTTTGGTTTGTGCATTATCACTTGAACTCTGTAATGTCCACATCTTATTAGTTCTAACCCACTTTGTCATACACATACAAAATGCAGAAAAGGGGTGGGTGATAGGTGCAGTGCTTAAGATGTCACTGAGGTTGCCTGTATCTCATTTCCGTATGCCTTGGTTTGAGTACTAACTCCGCCTCCAATTCCAGCTTCCTGCTAATAACCACCTTGGTAGGCAACAGATTTTGACTGAACTAGTAAAATAAACTAATAAAATAAACTAATAAATAAAAAACTAATAAAATAAAATATACAAAGAAAGCTCATTTGGGACCAGCACTGTGGTGTAGTGGGTAAAGCCACTACCTGCAGAGCCAGCATCACATGTGGGCACCAGTTGGAGTCCTGGCTGCTCTGCCTCCAATCCAGCTCTCTGCTATGGCCTGGGAAAACAGTAGAATGTGGCCCAAGTCCTCGGGCCCCTGCACTCACATGGGAGACCTGGAAGAAGCTCTTGGCTCCTGCTTTTGGATCGGTGCAGCTCTGGCTATTGCGGCCAACTGGAGAGTGAACCAGCAAATGGAAGACCTCTCTCTCTCTCTCTCTCTCTGCCTGTCCTTCTTTCTCTGTCTGTAACTCTGACTTTCAAATAAATAAATAAATCCTTAAAAAAAAGTTCATTTAATACTAGCATCTCTACCATAACCTTTGGCCTTCATAAAAGAGTACAAATGCTAGAACTCTTTTTAATGATATGTATTTTAATGCTTGATAAGAATGTCTTATAAGTATAATAGTCAAATTTACATTGTTAGGGTAAGATTGAGCCAGTTACATGTCACAAACAGAGTCCTAGCTTCCTAAGATTGAGTGAATTTGTTTACTTATGTGTTGCTGTGGATTCGTTCTGAGAGGAGGAGCGCAGTGGGGGCAAGAGGCACGGAGTCACTACACAGACACCTGGAGTCAGGTGAAAGCGGGCCAGAGGCGAGCAGCCCGTAGACTCATTTATTTTAGTTGGTATAGCAGCTTATATAGCAGAGGCAGCCAATCCGGTCAAGGGGTGGTTTATGCCCTAACCAATCACAGCCTGTTGCCAGGCAGGCTCCATTGCCGGATATTTCTGAAGCCATTCCTGAGTAACTGACACTCGCTTGCCAGTGCCCATCTTGGCATGGCCTTCTCATTCCACCACACATAGGGCCTTGGATGTTTACTTAATTAAGCCATCATGATAAGTTTGTACTTTCTTCTGTTTTTTCTCTCTCTCTTAGAATCTGTTCTCCTATATCATCCTAGATTTTACCATCTTTCCTCAAGGTAATTTTCACAACTTAAATCTAGAAGTTCAAGAAAAGAGAGACTAATCTGTACCAGTAGAGGAGCAAAGGTAACTGTTGCTGAAAAGTGGACTGTCATAGTAGATTTTCTATTGCTGAAACTAAATATCACGGACTGAGTAACTTATAAAGAACAGAGGTTTATTTGTTTAATTGTTTTGGAGCATGATACCGTCTGGTGAGGACTTTCTTGTTGAGTCATGGCACAGCAGAGGACATCACATGCAAGACAGAACAACTTTCCTAATGTTGTCTCTCTTCCCCCTCTTGTAAAGCCACCAACGCAATTAAGGAGCTCTACTCTCATGACCTCATTGAATCCTAATCACTTCCTAAAGTCTTTACCTACAAATACCATTAACATATGACTTTGAGGATTAAGTTTAAAAATGAGTTTTGAAGGGAATAAATATGCAGGCCATAGGAGGGACTGAACATTTTTTGAAAGGTCAAGTTATTTAAAATTATTAGAATCCTCTCAAACTCAATCCAATCTTCAGACTCCTACTTTCTTAGGAAAAAAGTTTTGACTTTCAGTAAGAGAACTAAGCGTGAATTCATGAGCTGTGAACCTGCAAAACGTAGTAGCTTTGAGTTTTATTCTCAAATCACTGACCCTATGGTTACACTAAGTAAGAGAACCTATGTAGATAGTCAACAAATTATCTGATCACTGACTTGTGAATTTCAAATCTTGAGTCATTTTCTTTCTATATGCTCATGAGTGCAGTAAAACTGTCCTTGTAGTGATTGTTTTCTCCATAACAAATGTTAGTTTGTCTCCGAAAGTGATGCCTGAAAAGGTGGTAAATTAAACTTAGCTATGTACCATGAATTATCAGTGTCCCATTATCTAACGGCAACATATTAAAATATTTTTCAATCAAATCCAACCAAATATATAATCTTATATTTCTATGTTGAAGATTCTTGGACTCTGTTTCTTAACCAAATGCTATATCAGGTATTAACTTTTTTTTTTAAGATAAGTGTAATTGTTGTAAACAGAAAAAAAATGTAGCTAAGGAAATGTGAGGCTTTCACTCATATTGAAGAGGCTACCTGAACTAACTGATCCATACAGGGGTGCCCAAAACATGTAGGAGAACTTCAGAGTTGTATCTTCATGTTCCAAAGTAGTTCCTTTCATTGTATTTTTAAAATATTCAATTATTTATTTGAGACAGGGAGTTACAGAGAGAGAGAGAGAGAGTGAACAAGCAGTATATATAGAGAGAGATCTTTCACCCATTGCTTCACTGCACAAATGGCTGCAACAGCCAGAATGGGGCTGATCCAAAGCCAGGAGCCAGGATCTTTTGGATCTTCCACGTGGGTGTGAGGCTTAAACACTTGGGCCATCTTCCACAGCTTTCCCAGGTGTATTAGCAGTGGAGCAGGATCAGAAGTGGATTCAAACTCCTGGTGCTCATATGGGATGCCAGTGCCACAGGCAGAAGTTTAACCTACTACAGCACAGTGCAGGCCCCTTCTCATTGATTGATCTACTAAGAACATACTGAAAGGGAAGTATGAGAAATACAGTTTTCAAGATCTTTATTTGTTATACTGATATGAAATTCTTGGAATAAATGAGAGGGTACCAACTATGAACAAACAATATGTAGCACAGGTCTCTGGAATGTAGGTAGTGATAAAACCCCCTCAGTGTAGCTATTAAATTACTTCATGTTTTTACCACCATTTTTAGGTCCCTTTGTGATGGGTCTTAGACCATTTTTCTTTCTTCTTGAAACGTTTCTCTCTCTTTCTCTCTCTCTATCTCTCTCTCTCTCTCTCTCATTTTCCCTCTTCTGTTCTCCTTTCTTGCCTTCCTCCCTCTTTATATTTTCATTCCCTGTAAATCTATCAATAAACATTCGAGATTTTTAAGTATTTATAGCTATAAACTTCCTATATGACTTTGGTCCAGAATCTACAATCAAGTGGATCTTGGTTATTGTCATAGCAGTAGTCTCTTTTCCCCCTCAGAGCTCTTAACTCTTCTGAATGATCCTTCATTGTTAATGAAAGTCTTGCAACTGAGCAGTTTTTTCAAATTCAAGAAATAGCCAAAACTGCAGTTGCTGTCATAGAATTATTGAAAGAACAGATTAGTTAGACATACTGTGCATGTTATGTAGTCATTGTTTCAGAAAATGTTTTGTTTTCTACTTCAATCAGAAAAAAGTTTCATCAGAAGTTTGCATTCGTGTAGAATAAACAATTTTCATTTGTAAGTTTACCTCTTAGTTATTTTATTCCTTACACTCTATTATAATGTTGTCCAAAGATATCTTCAATGCCTAGACTTCCTATAGAACATTATGTTGCCGTGTTAATTGGATAGAACATAACAGCACTGGGACAGGTTCTGTGACATAGTGGGTAAAGCCACTGCTTTGTGGCACTAGCATCCATATGGGCCCTGGTTCAAATCGCATCTGCTCTATTTCCAATCCAGCTCCCTGCTAATGTGCCTGGGAAAGCAGCAGAAGGTGGCCCATATGCTTGGGCCCCTGTACTCATGTGGGAGACCAGGAAAAAGCTCTGGCTCCTGGCTTTGGACCAGCCCAGCTCCAGCTTTTGTAGCCATTTGGGGACTGAACCAGTACTTGGAAGCTCTTTCTTTCTTCTCTCCTTCTCTTTCTTTAACTCTGCCTTTCAAATGCATAAAGAAATCTTTAAAACAAAGAAAGTGGGGATGGCGCTGTGGCGCAGCAGTTTAACACCCTGGCCTGAAGCACCAGCATCCCATATGGGCGCTGATTTGAGACCTGGCTGCTCCCCTTTCCATCCAGCTCTCTGCTATGACCTGAGAAAGCAGTGAAAGATGGTCCAAGTCCTTGGGCCCCTGCACCTGCATGGGAGACTCAGAGGAGGCTCCTGGCTCCTGGCTCCTGGTTTCAGATCGGTGCAGCTTGGGCCGTTGAGGTCAATTGGGGATTGAACCATCAAATGGAAGACCTCTCTCTCTCTCTCTGCCTCTCCTCTCTCTGTGTAACTCTGACTTTCAAATAAGTAAACAAAATCATTTTTTTAAAGGAACAAGAAGTCAAGATTTTGTCTTATTTTATTATTGGTTACAAAGACATTATCGCCAAAGACAGCAATAACATTAAAGGAATTCTCTGTGCTTCTGAAAATGCAAATATACTTCTTCTAAGAGTTGCTGAAGAGTCCATGTTAACTCCTTTTCTGGAAACTTCCTTTTCTTAGTTGTTGTATTCTTGAAGAGCCTGGGCCATGAAGAGTTTGCCCAAGTTCTGGGCAGTAAACTCCTTGATGTTCTGGCAGTAAGTATTAATTTGGCTTGCAATGAGCAGGGAGTCCATCCTGGCAGGTGGCTGGGGTGGTTTGAAGAGCTTGGACAGGTCTTCCTCTGGGAGTGGGGTTCTCCTCGACTCTGGCGCTGCATATTCTCCTGCTGCTGACGCTGCTGATACTGATGTTTCTGCTGCTGCTGTTTACTTGTATTCCTCATGTATGTGTTATATTTAACTATATCTTGGCTCATTTCATCTACTCTGTCCATCAGCAACTGTAGATTTTTCCCCAAGTGATTGCTGCTGGCAAGACTGGGCAGTTCATGTTTGTCTGCTACAGCCGATTTCTTCTCAAGCTCCCACATGAGGACATGGATCAGATGTGAATTTTTAATTACATTCGGCACTTCTTCAAACATGTGCTCAAAGGAGATATTTGCCTTTTTCAATGCTTCAGGGGAAAAATCCTTCTCTTTACAAACTTCCATCAGCTTGGGAGTCAGTCTGTATGCCTTTAGTGACAGGGACCCTTGGAGAGTTTTGGGATCGTAAATGAGAACAACAGATTCTTCATTGCATGCTGGTAACTGAACAGAGAATCCAGGAGAGCCCGGGTGAGGAATGAACCATAGTATGTGGACTGGTACCAGCCCACGTGGAGGTGATCAGTATTTACATGGCGAAGGCTCCGCATCATTTCCATCTCATACTGGACTTCATCAAAGTCGGCATCATCCTCCGTGTGCTGGGGGAAAGGAAAGCAGCTGGTGATTTCAAGCCGATCTTCTACAACCAATCCTAAAAGCACTCCTTGAACAACCGCAGTTCCTTGACCTTCTTCTTGATAATGTTTTATCATCTTTAATACCACCAAGCCATCTATCTGCACCTGCTTCACGGCCGAATCTCCAGAACCACGTTTGCCTTTGCCCTTCCCCACCACGCGGTGGCCGAGCTGGAAGAAGTGCCGTCAGAGCCGGTGCCTTCCTTGCGGGACGCCATCTTTCCAGCCAGACAGGAAGAAGAAGAAGTAAATAAAATCTTAAAAAAAAAAAAAAAAAAAAGCAAAGACAGTACATAATGGCACTAAGAAGTGGTTAGCACAGCAAAGATGTTGGTAAGCACACATACTTCAGGGGGTACATGATAAACTCAGAAACATGCCTCATAAGTGAAGTGATTTCATTGTTTCTGCGCTTGGGGAAAGCTGGGATATTTGTTCTAGCTAAGGGCAAATATTAACTCCTATTGCAGAGAAGTAAACGCCATGTTGGTAGGAATTTTTTGGTCCTATCATCAACATAACTCATACCTGTAAACCCACTGTTTGGACCCACATTAGAGGAAACAAAAAGCTTCCAGTTTTTAACGGAGTCTAGAGCAGAAAAGCACTCGACAGCAGATCTAGTCTGCTGTGATAACAGTCCTGAGGCCTGAAGCACAAAATGTGGCAGCACCTGTTGTGTTAAGTGTGTCAGAGTTGGAACAGAGGCATTGTGAAGTGCTAGGCCTAGTGTTTAAATCCAAATAAAGCCCTTGAATATTTTCAGTATGACCACACCACATGTGATGTAAATGTATATGCCTTTTTGAAAAAATTAAGAAAATGATAAAATAATGGGCTATAGTAGGAAGGAAATATTTGACTACTAAGCACCAAGGAATCATGCCTATGGAACTATTCATCCTGAGCTGGGTTCCATCAGAACTTTTAAATCACAAAGTCAGATGTGTTCAGCAGCTATCCGTTTTAAAGTGAAAATGATAGATGCAGATTTTGATTCAAGAAAGACCAGAGGACACAAAGCTAAATAAGCAGGTAATTCAGAACTCTCTGTCACTAAGTTTACATCAACATCCTTCCCGAGAGGAGGGATGACCAGCTGAAGGAGGAGGAAAATTCCAGAATTTCATTTGTGACAAATCACTTCAGTTTGGATACAATCATTAAACATAGTGACTGGAGCAATGTTGTGGCATAGAAAGTTAAAGCCTGTGATACATCATCCCATATGGGTGCTGTTTCAAGCTCCACTTCTGATCCAACTCCTTGCTAATGTACTTGGGAAAGCAGTAGATGATAGCCCAAGTGCTTGGACCCCTGCACCCACATGGGTAACATAGAAGAAGCTCCAGGCTCCTGGCTTTGGTCTGGTCCAGCCCTGGCCATTGGGGGCCATTTAGGAGTGAACCAGCAGATAGAAAACTTTCTCTCTCTCTCTCTCTCTCTCTCTCTTTCTCTCTCTGTCTCTCTCTCCCTTTCTTTCTCTCTCTAACTCTGTTTTTCAAATAAATAAAATAAACCTTTTTAAAAACAATCCCAGTTGACTCACACATGCTAAGACCCCACCTATAGTTAGAGAGAGAGACAGAAAGAGAGGGACAAACAGAAAGATCTTCCATCTGCAGTTTCACTCCCCGGTAGGCTGCAATGGCCAGGGCTGGATCAGGCTGAAGCCAGGAGCCCAGAGCTTCTTCTGCCCATATGGAATGCTGGCATTGCAAGCAGTGGCTTTACTCTCTATGCCATAATGCCAGCCCCCAGAGACCAATTTTTAAACACTTATTTGGCACTATTCTTGGGGAACCTAAATTCTACTTGTTAGTAAATTCCACTTGCTAGTCGATTCCACTTAGGGCCCTTCATTCTTGAAAGGGCCCGTGATTGGTCTTCAATGAGATACATGCTTATTCTGGGTATAAGTTTACATTTCCAGTCTGTAGAATCCCAGCCAGCAGAGCCTCAGGCAGAAGAGGTATATGATACACTGGCAGGGACAGCTGCATATCATAGCGTCTGACCAGAGAGTTCACTTTACAGTAAAGGAGATTTGGGGTTCATGTCAGGAAAATCTACTCATCATATCACTTACTTCACTTTCCAGAAGCCTCCTGTGTCATAGGTCGCCGTCACTGGAAAAGACTATAGGAAGCAAATTTGAAGCATATATCAACTTAGAGCCAATATTACCGAAGTGTGGATTGCCATCCTTCTGGAAGGAGAGTATCCATTTAATCATAGATGTCTTACTAAACGGAAGAGAGACTAGGTTCAGGAACCAATAGGTAGGAGGAAGGATGATCCCAATTACTGACATTTCCAATAATCTATTGGAAAAAAAAAAAAACTTATCTGTCTCCACAACCCTAAGCAAGGTTAGAATTCTTGGATCTAATAAGATGCCCATTCCCAGAAGTCATGGCCTATGGAACTAAACTATTTCTATAGCTCGGTCAATGTGGCCTTTTTGTGTCCAGGGATCAACAGACTGAAGAAGAAATCACCATCTTGACAAGAGTAATGGACTCTGAACAGCAGAAAGTGCTTAAGGGCATGTGAATGAGACACGAGGGATCACTGGGGATGCCCCCGGTATAACCTTTTTTCTTTTTTCCTTTTCTTTTAAATTTTATTCATTTTTTGAGAGACAGGGAGATAGACAGCCACAGGCAGAGAGAGGGATAGACACATAGAGAGAGATTCCCACTCATTGGTTCAGTCCCCTTATGCCTGCAGAAGCAGGTGCTGAGCCAGGACTAAAGCCAGGAGCTGAAAATGCATTTCAGAAACCCAATTGAGCCATCATCACTGCTTTCCAGGGTCTGCATTAGCAGGAAGCTGAAGCAGGGTGCCGTAACTGGCAATCAAACGCAGGCACTCTGATGTGGGAGGCAGGTGTCTTAACCATATGTGCAGTTGGTATAACCCCTTGATCTATTGTTACTGTGAAAGACATATGCAGTTGGGGTGAGTAACCTGGTACAGCAGGTTAAGTGCTGCTTGAGATGCTTCCATCTCATAGCAGAGTGTTTGGGATCAAGTCATATATGTATTTCTAAACCTACTTCCTGCTAGTGCATACCCTGGAAGGCAACAGATGATGGCGCAAATACTTGGATACATTCTATCCACAAGAGATACCTAAATGAAGTTGTTGGCTTCTGATTTTGTCCTGGTCCAGCTCTGACTGTTGCAGGCATTTGGGAAGTAGACAAGCATACAGAAAATATGTTCTCTTTCTCTCTTCTCTCTCTCCCTCTCTGCATTTCAAAAAAATAAAAATAAACTTTTTTGAAAAGGCGGATTCAACAACCTCAGGCTGAGAATGGTTCAGTCTCCTCACATACGAAGAATTCAGTCATCCCACTAGGTTCTGAGATAATAGCAAGCGGTGAGACAACTTTAGGCAGTATAGTGAAAGAAGAAAGATGCCTAACAATTGTGAACTGAAAACCACTTGCTGCAATGAGGAATGTGGTTTTCTCACTAACTCCCCCTTTTCTGATTTTCTCCACTGGAGGTGAGGCCCACAGGAACAATGAAGACATGGCATACAGAACTCACACAATTAGGTGGATTTGTGTGAGGCAGGCAAAGAACCTTGGCAAGGATGTGTGGTCCTTAAGTTTCTATCAAAGAGCTTGTTCTGGAGAGTGTAATTCAGTAATAGCCCCAGCTGCTGCCCCTCTGGTTCTAGCACCAATTTACATGGGGGCCATGTATGCCTAGTTTGCTTCCTATAAAAGATTGAGATTGGCAGATTACTAAAGCCAGTCCATTACTGTAATGGATTTCCATGACTAAATTTTCTAAATTTCTTCCACAATGAATCTTCATCCAGTCCTGTCATTTCACAGATGTCAGACCTGCACTGTAATGAAAGGATCTACCTATTTACTGCTATTCCCTCCCCTCTTATGATTTCCAATCATCTCTATTCTCCCCACCAAAATCTCTTGTACATCTTATCCTGGCCTGGCTTGTGCATCTTTGTTAATTCAAACAGACAGAAGAGAAGAATTTTCCAAACAGAGTAAGAGCCATTTGCAAAGGGTTACTGTTGAGATAAATATAGCTAAAAGTTCATTGTGGTTCTTTAAATATAACTAATTCCAGCCTGATGCAGAAACAAAAGAAAGTTTATGCTTAACACACAAAGTGCTTTGTAACACTTTTAAGAACTGTAGAAACCAGGAAAATCAGTTGAAATCTGATGTAGAGTCAATAATTCATCATGCTCCCACATCAATAAAATTGATCTGAGCATGACTTTTCCTTCAGTGCCATTGACAGTTTTCCCCTTAAGTTATAGCAGTCAATAAAATATGTAATAGACAAGTTGTCTCCTAAAATAAATAAAAGAAAACTATTACCTTTTTTATGTTTTTTTTTGCATTGGCAGTTTGGTTTTATCAGGTGTATACATTGTTCAAGGAGTGAAAAAAAAATAGATTCTACATCACGACTAGAGATGTTGAAAATAATTGTCTTTTTTGTGCTCTGCCATGACTTGCACTCACTATCCACTTAAATGTTGGAGAAGTTCCATAATAAGACATCTCTATATTTTCAACTTCTTAAATAGAATTCCACTATGTTTTCACTTTTGTTTTGTTATTACTCTTGGTTGAATAAATCTGTCGAGTGTAATAATTATTAAGGAAACAAAAGAGATGATGTCTATCTGCTTCCCACAATACTCATAGGAAGGACATTTACTGATTTTCAAAGTGTTATTTTGAAAAGGAGAGGTGGGTGTTTGGTGCAATGGTTAAGTCACTATTTAGGGGACCCCATCCCATAATGGAGCACCTCATTCAGGTCCCAGATTCTCTACTTCCAATCTCGCTCATACACACCCTGGCAGGAAGAAGTTAAATGCTTGCTGGTCCTGTCAGAGACCCAGATTGAATTCTGGACTCCTTGCTTCAGCCTGGCCCAGCACTGGCCATTGCTGGCTTTTGGGGAGTGAACCAGTGAATGGAAGATTTCTCTAAGTCTGTCTCAGTCTCTCTATTCTCTTTCTGTCTCTATCCACTTCAGCTTCCACTTTTCAAATAAAAGTTATAAAAAACAGTAAAAGAACGAAATACTTTTTTAAAGATTTATTTATGTATTTGAAAGTCAGAGTTACACAGAGAGAGGAGAGGCAGAGAGAGAGAGAGAGGTCTTCCAACTGATGGTTCACTTCCCAATTGGCCGCAACGGCCAGAGTGGCGCCTATCCAAAGCCAGGAGCCAGCAGCCAGGAGCCAGGGGCTTCCTCTGGGTCTCCCACGCGGGTGCAGGACTTGGGCCTCTTCCACTGCTTTCCCAGGCCACAGCAGAAAGCTGGATTGGAAGTGGAGCAGCCAGGATTCCAACTGGCTCCCATATGGGATGCTGGCATTTAAGGCCAGGGTGTTAACCCACTGCGCCACAATGCTGGCCCCAGAAATGCTTTCATAACTAAGTGTGTTTTTCCACGACTGTCTCCACACTCTTAATTCCAAGTGAGTTCCTTGTTAAAGCATTAACTAGTAAAATTTTCCATTTTCAGCAAAGGCTATCTCTCCTTTTAATAAGTGATAGTTATCTCCTGCATAACTATCATAAAAATCTAAAAATCTGATCTCACTTTTGTGAAAAATTATGCTTATCTGGTTTATTTCCAATATATGATGTTAAATTATTGTGCAATTATTTTTGAAACAGTTTTTATAATTTAAGATTTCAGTGACATTGGATTTTTCTTAACTGATTGATTTGTATTTACTATGTTGTCATTCATTCATTCTAGAAACATTTACTATTTATCTAACTTGCTCAACCTTACACATCACACCCACTTGATTATTTGATATGGATTGCGTCATCACCTTTGGGGTTACTCAAAAATTTTAATCAATGCCTTTTGTCTGCCTAACCAAACATTCCTTTCTTTGACATTTAAAGGCATTAAATAATGTTTACTATCTGAGCTAGAATTATTTTACATCTTTCAGACTGATATACCGTATATCAGATAACTTCTTGAAAACGTAGAGTATTTTGCATTTGACAATATATTTACTTCTTTTTTAATTAAACATTTATTTATTTGAAAGAGTTATACAGAGAAGGAGAGGCAGAGAGAGAGAAGTCTTTCATCTGCTGGAAGAAGCCAGGAGCCAGGAGCCAGGAGCTTCCTCTGGGTCTCGCACGAGGGTACAGGGTTTCAAGGATTTGGGCCATCTTCTGCTGCTTTGCCAGGCCATAGCAGAGAGCTGGATCAGAAGTGGAGCAGCTGGGACTCGAATGTGTGCCCACATGGGATGTAGCAGCTTTATCCAATATGCCACAACACCGGCCCCACAATATACTTACTTTTACCAGTGAGTTTTGTGCTTTCATGTTATAATGCTACCAATTAACTTCCTTTTAATTTCTTTTAAAAAATATTGGGTCCAGTGCTGTGGCGTAGCAGGTAAAGCCACTGCTTGCAGTGCCAGCATCCCATAAGGGCACCAGTTCAAGTCCTGGCTGCTCCACTTCCAACTGGGAAGTGAACCAGCAGATAGAAGACTTCTCTCTGTGTCTCTCTGCCTCTCCTTCTCTCTCTCTGTAACTCTGATTTTCAAATAAATAAGTAAATAAATCTTTAAAAAAGATTTATTTGAAATACAGAGTTATATAGAAAAACAAAGGGGGGGGGAGGGAAAGAGAGAAAGATCTTCTTGAGGGCTCTGCAGGAAGCCTAACCTGCCACAAAACAATGCTGGCCCCAGCACTATTTTTCTTTAGGTTGCACAATTCCTTTTAGCATTTCTTGTATGTTATTTCTACTGCTGATAAATTCTCTGATTTGTCTGAGACAGCGTACATTTCACATTCATTTATGAAACACAGGTTTGCTTGGTATAACATTCTTGGTTGGTATAACATTCTTGGTTGGCATTTCTCTTTCTGGAGTTTGAAAGAAATCATTCCCCAATCTCTGGACAGCTACATTTCTATTAGAAACTGCTCAGAGTCTTACATAGTTCCCTTGTATGTGAGAAGTAGCTTTTTTCTTACTGCTTTTAAAATAAATTGTCTTTAGCTTTTTTGCAAAAGAGATTTATTTATTGTAGAGGATGGCCCAAGTCCTTGGGTCACTGCATCCGTGTGGGAGACCTGGAAGAAGCTCCTGGCTCCTGGCTCCGGACTGGCGCAGCTCTGGCCATTGCGGCCATCTGGGGAGTGAACCATTGGATGGAAGACCTCTTTCTCTCTGCCTCTCCTCTCTCTGTGTAACTCTGACTTTCAAATAAATAAATAAATATTTTTAAAAAAAGAAAGAAAGGCAGAATGACAGAGAGAAAAGGAGACAGAGAGAGAGAGAGAGGATGAAAGAGAGAGGGAGAGAGGGAGTAGCAGAAAGGGAAAGTGAGGGAGAGTATCAGTCCTCTGGTTTACTCCCCAAAACCCCACAACAACTGGGGCTGTGCCAAACTGAAGGTAGGAGCGAAGAACTCCATCTAGGTCTCCCACAAGGGTGGTAGAAACCATTATTTGGACCATCTTCTGCTTGCCAGGTGTATTAACAGGAAGCTGTATCAGAAACACAGAGTAGACAAGACTCATATGGGACACAGTTATCCCAAGTGGTAGCTTAAGATGCAGCCCCACAATATATTTCTCTGTCTTTAACTTTTGGCACTTTGGATATATGTTGTCTTTGTGTCTGGTGTCCTTTGGCTACCTGGATCTGGATTTCTTTCTGAGGCTTAGTAAATATTCTACCATTATTTATTAGAACATGTTATATTCCTCTTTCTGTCTTTTCCTTCTTGAGTTCTGATAACATATATATTTTTCTACTTGACTGATGGCCATAAATCTCTTAAGGTATCTTTGCTATTTTAATTTTTTCCCCTTTCCCCTTAAGAATTGAAATTGATCAAATTGATATTGAAACAATATTTTAAAAATGGTTGATATACCAGACTGGAGAAATCATTGCATAGGAGTTATAAAATTTATGTTTCAATTTATGCTATCCATGACTTCTTATGAAAATCATTCAATAAAAATATGTATTTATTTTTTTAACTTTTATTTAGTAAATATAAATTTCCAAAGTACAGTTTATGGATTACAATGGCTTCCCCCCCCATAACTTCCCTTCCACCTATACAATAAAAATATTTAATATAGAAAGTATGGACAAAGGATAGAATAAAATATCTATAAGGCAAAAGAAGCATAGTCTGATAAATGAAGAGTCTGGTGCATTGCTTCTCAAAGCAATAAGCCTCCATCGTGCTAAAAACCCTGTCAGAACTGGTAACTTCTATGCATAAAGCTTTGATAATTCCTGATACGGTGACTTCTGGGTTTGATTTCAGTGAGTAGCAAAAAAAAAAAAAAAAAAAAAAAAAATCCCCAAAATGAGTACAGTTACTCACAAATTCTTTTTTTTTTTTTTTTAAAGATTTTATTTATTTATTTGAGAGGTAGAGTTATAGACAGAGAAAGGGAGAGACAGACAGAAAGGTCTTCCATCCTCTGGTTCAATCCCCAAATGGCACAATGGCTAGAACTGGGCTGATCTGAAGCTAGGAGCCAGGAGCTTTTTCTCGGTCTCCCATGCAGGTGCAGGGACCTGAGCACTTGAACATCTTCCACTGCTTTCCCAGGCCATAGTGAAGAGCTGGATCAGCAGAAGAGCAGCCAGGACACGAATCTGCATCCATATAGGATGCAGGAGCTGCAGGTGGAAGTTTAACCTACCATGCCACAGCGTTGGCCCCCAGATTCTTCTCTGTGTGTTTAATTTAGAGTCATCATCCTAGTGGTCAAAATGAATATATCAATTCTGCAAATACTTTTTCAACAATATGCAAAATTAGCCAAAACATTATTTAATGATTCATGTCATTACTCGGACCTCAAAAAGGTAAATTATAACGTACCATTTAAGTATGAGTTGTACATAGTGTCTTTGCTCTAAAGGGTACAGTTGTTAAGGGGGAAAAACAACTTTAATGTGAATATATCTGACAAAAGCTACCTCAGCCAACTATTAATAGCAACAGTGATGTCATGTTGATAGGATGTGCTGTAATATGAAGATATTTTATGATGAAAATGGTATTTGACCGCTATGATCTTCCCCACTAATCCTTGAGAAAAAACAACAAAAATAGTCATAATCCCAGTCTAATCATGTAAAAATCATTAAAAATGTAACTCTGGGGGCTGACGCTGTGGCGTAGCGGGTAAAGCCACCACCTGTAGTGCTGGCATCCCATATGGGCACCAGTTCAAGTCCTGGCTGCTCTGCTTCCCATCCAGCTCTCTGCTACAGCCTGGGAAAGAAGTACATGGGAGACCAGGAGGAACCTCCTGGCTCTTGGCTTCAGATAGGCGCAGCTCCGGCCGTTGCAGCCAATTGGGGAGTGAACCAGTGGATGGAAGACTTCTCTCTCTGCTTCTGCCTCTCTGTAACTCTCTTTCAAATAAATACAAAAATCTTTATTACCATAAAAATAATAACTCAGATACAGCCTGTGAAACAACTGGTTGAGTCCCCCAAATTGTTGATGTCATTAAACACAGGAAATTCTGAGCTATTGTTACTGCTTAAGGACCCTAAGAAAACACAGCCAATCACAAATATTATATATATATATATATATAAAGTATGATATGGTAGATAAGCTCTGAATATATAGAAATAATGTTAGATAAAACTAAAGAAATATGAGTAAAGTATGAATTTTAGCTAACAATAACACATAAATATCAGTCATTTTTATAGCAAATGTACCATATCAATGTAAACTGTTAATAATAAGGGAAACAATGGATGTATGGTCAATTTCTGTCCTATGCTCACAACTTTTTTGTAAACTTGAAATTATCCTGAAATAAAGCTTACTTTTTAAAAAATTAGTAAGTTAATTACATATGTTTCTCTGTAGGTTTAGCACAAACAGAACTGTGATTTTGCTAGCATTCAAAATAAATTGCTATGATTAATTCTTCATTTTAAATCAGCTTTAGCATTAAAACTAAATAATACAAATACTTTGTGTTTAACAAATATTCCCAGAGTCAGAAAGATGAAAGCAACAAATTCTATTAATACAAATTAGAAAAATCTGTTGATATCAGTTGCACAGTTATGCAAATATTTATGCACATTCTAGGTAACAGTATGTATATCATTAGGTAAAATATTTATATAAAGTTTTAATTATTATATTTTTAAGACAGGCAGAAAATAGGTTTAGTCTTTAACAAAACGAAAGTCTTATAAAGCAATTTCCATTTATTATATCTTTTTAAAATTCATAATAATTATAATATCAGAACACTATTACAATATTTAGCCTTCAAATTTTCTAATATTTCACTAGAATATTAAACTTTATAATAAGACCATGGATTTTAAGTGAAAAATATTAAAAATGGATTAGAAAAGAAAAATTATTGAAATATCCAGCTTTTACTTTTGTTCTGTGAACTGTTTGTGTAAGTAGAGTTATCAGGGCAAGCTCTACAGCACCAGCATCCTGTATCAGAAAACCAGTTAATATCCTGAATGCTTTATTTCCCATCCAGCTCCCTGATCATATACCTGGGAAGGCAGGGGAAAATGGCTCAAATGCTTGAGCCCCTGCCACCCATGTGGGAAACTAGGATGGAGTTGCTGGTTCTTCACTTCTGTCTTGCCCAGCCCATTCCATTGAGGCCATTTGGGGAATGAACCAAAGAACCAAATATCTCTCCTCCTCCTCCTTCCCCTTTCTCTTTCTCTCTCTTTCGTGTGTGTGTGTATGTGTGTGTGTGTATGTCTCTCTTGATAACTGCCTTTCAAATAAAAACATAAATTTTTTTTAAAGATTTATTTATTTTACTTGAAGGAGTTACAGAGAGGCAGAGAGAGAGAGAGAGAGAGAAAGAGAGAGAGAGAGACAGATGTCTTCCATCCGTTGGTTCATTCCCCAAATGGAGCTGGGCCAATCTGAAGCAAGGAGCCGGGAGCTTCTTCTGAGTCTCCCATGTCAGTGCAAGGCCCCAAGGGCCTGGGCCATCCTCCACTGCCTTCCCATACCACAGCAGAGAGATGGATCAGAATTGGAGCAGCTGGGACTTGAACTGGCGTCCATATGGGATGCCTGCACCACAGGTGGTGGCTTCGCCTGCTATGCCACAGAGCCGGCACCAAAAACATAAATCTTAAAACAAACAAGCAAAAAACTCCAGAGATAACTACACTCCAATTGAAAACCCCAAATAAGAGGAAAAAGCTAGCCTGGACTCATAAATTTCCTCTGAATAAAACGTGATTTGGAGACATTTAAATATTTCTTTAAGGATAGTTTTCTCAGATATGTTTATTAATGTGAGTAAATTATGACATTAGATTGCCATGTCCAGCTGCAACCTCAGTTTTGTGTTGATATCCCTACTACTAATCTTAGCTAACGAATGATGCCCCATAGTAAGTAATCAACACATTGTCCAATGTTAAAAAGTGGATGGAAAAGCCATCTTTTAAATCAAGTCATTATTTCATTATGTGACTGTTAATAACTGTCTACCAACTAATTTTGTAGTATATCTCAAATGATAAATATTACATATGTAATCAATTCTCAAAAAACATTAAAAGACTATTTTTGGGGAACTTATATTTTGATCTACCACAGTTTCTTTGTAGTAACTATTCTAGGCTGTCAATATTATTTATAAGAAAATGACAAAAGCATGCAGTAGAATATATTGTGTTCAAGTGAAATAACTTATGGCTATTAAAATTTTAAGTATGAGTGATGGGCAAGGCAATTTTCCATGCATGATAAGTTATTATTGTTATTAATCTGTGACATAAATACCCTTCATGCTATGTAACCTTATTTTCAGCATCACAGAAACTCAGTTAGTATTTGTATCAGTAAATGTCTTGCTTGTACTGTAGAAGTGAAACTTCAAATTTTTGGTGAGTAGAAAATTTAAGGTTCATTTCTTACAATGAAAATTCCACCCTGATTCAGCTGGGTCTCTTGCTCTCAGTCTCAGTCTTATGAATCTCCGCTCTCTGGGACATTGTTGTTCACCATGTCAGAGGGAAAGAAGAGTCTCTCATTAGAAATTTAAAGCTCCAGCTCAGAGTGAGACACACCACTTCCAAAACCAGTGTGACGACCAACACTACTTACATGGTTCCATCCAAACGTTGCGGATCTCAAGATTACTTCTAGCTTAGTGATTCCTTAGAAGAACATACAGAACTCAGTTGTAAAGTTGTACACAATACCAAGTGTTATCATAGTGTAGAGATACAAAACAAAATCAAGAAAAGGAAATGATGCATGAGGTGGAGTCTGAAAAAATAGAGGTACAAGCTTCTAACTTTACTTCCACTGAAGTTACAGACGACATGGTTAATGTGCCCATCAGTGAGTTGTGATATTATGTCATGTGCTGTCTACAAGTGAAGCTCATCAGAGTTTCAGTTTCCCAAAATTTTATTAAGGATCAGTTCATCTGGGCACCTTCTGCATAGAACATGCCCAAATTTCAGATTCACTAAAGAAAGGCAGGTGTTCAACATAAATCATAAATAATCCAAATACATCAAACTCTCATTAACAGCTTAACTATTGACTAGGAACACTCTGAAATCCAAGTTCCAATATGTCAGCCAAGGCTCGATCTTGCAAGTATATCATTCTAAGGACAATAATATCCTCTGATATATGAAATCTTTTTCTGTACAGTACAAAGTTTAATCTCCATCCTACCCAGGGTAACATGTTATAATTCAGATAAACTTTAAAAGTATCTTCTTCAGGATACTTGTGCTACCCTGTTTATTGCAACACTATTCATTATAGCTAGAAGCAACTTTCCTGTCACTAATTGGTGAATGGATAAGGAATATGTGTATATATACATACACACAATGGAATATTATCCAGAAATTAAAAAGAATGAAATTCTGTCATTTGCAGCCAAATGGATAGAACTGGAAATCATTCTGTTATATGAAATAAATCAGAAACAGAATGAAAAATATCATATTATCTCATGTGAAAACTAATAATGTTTATCTCAAAGTGATATGGGATAAACAAGCAGACAACCCATTGGGTCTGCGGGGTGGCATAGGCAAGCAGCTAGTTAGGTCTGTGGAGCCAGATGTCGTAAGCCCTGCCTTCCCAATCTCCTACCTATCAATCAAAATGTCTGCCTTCCCATAATGCACCCAGGACCTGTATGCAGAATATATGAAAAGAGTGGAGCATGGGAGCGTGGCCTCTTTTGAAGGCACTGTACTTGTCTTTTTGGTGCTTGACTTTTTGGCGTTTCCACTCTCCCGCCATTCTATTGTTGGACTCACCACTTTTGTTTCCCTTTCTTCCCTACTTTGTAGGCAACTGTCTGGCCCAATCACAATGTATAGCTCTCTGTGTAGGACAGCCCACACTCACAGGTGAATGTGTGTTTTCGCACTGCAAAATAAACTGATCTTGTCTGCACACAGTACTAGTCTTTATTACTATTTCTGTCTTTGCAAGTGATGACAGCCAAGACAAAAAAATAATCAATTCACTGCCCACATCGAAAGTACAAGAAAGTATACTAATGATTAGTAGATGTTGAAAAGGGGGAAGGGAGGATAAAGGGAAATTCAATAACAAACAAAACATGGTTAGGAGGAATAAAGTTGTTAATCTACAGCACAGTAGAGTGACTATAGTTCACAGTAATACATCACATATTTTATGTAGATCAGGAAGAGCTGAAGGGATCCAACATAAACAAATGATATGGAGATAGAAATGTTAATTATCTTGATTTAATCATCATATGTTATAGACATATATTGAAATATCGCATTGTGATCCTTGGATTTGTACATTATCATACAAATTAAAAGGAAAAAATAAAGACAATGTGAAAAATCTTTTCACTATTACTATTTGCAATGCCAGGGAAAGTTCATGTACAACTATGAGAGTACAACAAGTCGTTCATAGAACATGCTTATTATGATACAGACAATATACATAGGGGCTCTGCCTCTGTGACTCCAGCATTAGGCTCTCACTGATTTTGAAGGTAGTACTTTCTATCCTTATCGTCACGTTGTAAGCCTTTAACTTTATGTACCAAAATAAATTTATCTTTTGATTTCATTTGTCTATTAACTTTTTGAAGTTTCATCAGATTTACATATATACTTATATATTTATAGTGCTTAGATTTTTCTCAGTAATATTTTTGAAAAATACCCAATTTTAAAGATTAAAATTAAAATCTTCAATAGAAAATCTTTATAGACATAGATTTAGCTGTATTAACCAAAAGTATGTGTAAAAGAACATTCATGTTAACATCTAATGATGTACTTGGGACAAGAAGAAGGAAATACAGGTCTCATGAGTTAAAAAATGCTGTACCAGTATTACCTATAGGTGTATGTGTATGTGTATATATATATATATATATATATATATCTTTAACACACAAATATATTTGCTCACATATACATAGACTACTGTGGGAAGTATAAATAAGTCAGTAGAAACTTATTTTAGCTTTGAAGGGAAGAAAGGACTGGAGTACAGTGAAAGAGAATTACACTAAGTATATACAGTGTATTCAATTTAATTTTAAAATCCTCTTTATATATTACTTGTTATTAATTTTTAAAGTTCCCATATTATCTAGGAAAATACTTCTCAAATAAAAATATATACTCTAGAAAACTTTTTAATATTAAGGTATTGGATTAAAATAAGTGGATCAAAAAACTGATTAAAAGGCTAAAAACATAGTTAGATACATAACTCAGATGAGGAGAGAAGGCATACTAAATATATTTATATCATAGAATATCATGATAAGGTAACAGAAGTGTCCATCTTCTTACAATGTCAGAAAAATATCCCTTCCTGTATCAATTTGCCTTTATCTCCTGAGTCCAAAAAAAATTTTTGGACACAAATTATTTTTTTATTGACACAAAACTTTAAATAATTACTCTGAATCATCATCAGTTATATATTCCAGCAATATCCCTCTCCTAAGAATTTATTTTGCTATGCCCTACTTCAGTTTTGTGGAGGGCATAAACTTTTTTTTTCATTTCCAATTTCTTCTTGCCCATACAAAAACTTCTCCTTTTGTATATGCTCAGCAGAGAGACTCTTAAGAATTTTCTGGTCAATCATGTCACCAAATTTAGTAGTATCTGTGTAGATAATAGGCAATGATAATTTAAGATAAAATGGTAATTTAAAATAAGAATAAGATGATATACTCCCTCCTTTAAGATAAGCACAAATTTTTGAAAAAAACATTTTCAATATTAGCAAGCTGCAGTGAGACAGATACACTCCAGTATTTAACTAGCAGGGATAAGATTAATAAAGAGTTAATACAGAATTATTTAATTATTAAATTATTTCTTAGAGAATAGTAATAAACTTGGTAAGGATAATGACAGAAAATATTTAAGAAATTTAATTTTACTGACAGTTAAACATTTCTACACATAACCATATATGTAAATCCACTTTTATATAATATCCTTCTTCCATTTTTCTAATGTTCATTCATTTAGACCTATCTAATGTCTTTCAAACTACAAATGAAAACAAGCATTATTTTAAATTTATATTATGACACAAAAATGCTTTGAAATAATTATGGAGTTAAAGAAATTTTTAAAATAATTTTGCAAAAGTGTACATGCTTGAGCACTCCGCATATCAACCTCTGATCCCATGCAAACAAAGGCTATTGAATCACACACCTTCCTCCTTACAAAGACTAGAAGTATGTAGAACATTAATGAACTAACCATAGATTGGTTCTTACTTTATGATCATTATAAGAAGATAGGTTGCAAAGGTGAAACTTTTTCCTCATCTATTAGCTAATTGTTGTGAACTTTTAATTTGCCTTGAGGGTCAAAAATTTTCCTAACAAAGGCTACAGTCATCCCTAAATTTCAGTATCCAGTAGTCAATGATAATAAAAAAAGTAACTCCATTAAAATCAATTAAATCCAGCATAACCTCCTTGCCTTATTTTAAAATGTTTTAACATACTGAGAAACCTCATTTTTTCTTCCTCCTCTTCCAACTACTGGAATGTATTAATTAAAACTTTATATTTTAAAACATAGGTAAATGTGGAGGGAGAAAGAGAGAGGGAGGGAGAATCTGTGTTCCTAATATTTTAACATTTAAAATATTTGAACCATTTACTACTTTACCAATTTATTCAAAATAAAATAAAATCTCATATTTTTCTTAGATGGTTGCTTTTCATTTTATATGCCTTTATGTTTAAGAGAGGGCAATTATCAGCATTCACCATTTAGAAAGGAGAAAAATTATGCTTTTCTGTGGAGGATAGCAGGACTACTCAGTTTGATGGAAAGCTCAGTAACACAGTGTTTAGTTTCTTCCATTAAGAAGAGAAAATGATGACGCTGAACCCTGAACCTGGACCTGACACCTTCACTGTTGATTTACACCAAAGTCTGTGGAGGGGAAGGTCACTGTGCTGAATCAGCTGCTAATGTGGCTCAGGGAGAAAGTCATTTGTGTATATTGTAACTTCTCATCATTTTAGGAGTAAAGAATTTGGAAGCCAGAACCTGACATTTGCAGAGAATTATTATAGTGCTAAAGAGGTCAACGTGTTTATTGTGGGTACCTTGAATATGAAGTGCTTTTTATTCTGAAATTTTCAAGTAAGATTATTGTACCAAAGTTTAGTTAGCCTTCAGTCATGTGAGTGCTGAGGCTAGATGATTGAATTTCTAGGATAAGAAAGAACTTAAGTATTTTCATCTGAAATTTTTCTCTTCAGTATGGCAAAACAGGAATAGCATTTTTTTATTCCTTTCCAATGTTTCCATTATGTGCGTGATGAGTTTCTAACTTCTCAGGAGAATCTCAATCTGGAATTATTTGAGCACACACACACACACACACACACGCACATCACATCATGTCACACTAAAGTGGACACAACATTACTAAGTTTTCTTTCCAGAATATAAATACTCATTTGCAAGTGATCATTTGCTTTTCTGGCTACAGATCTCAGCATAGGAATCAAGAGTATGAAAATCAGAAACAAGAAGGAAAAAGGAACAAAGAATGGGAAAGGTTATACTTTTCCTCTTAATAATGTTTGTTTTGGTATGTCAGCAAAATCTGTGGGGTTATTAATAATATGATACAGTTATTATCAGTAAGTTTTCCTGAGTCAAATTTTATGGTTTCTTGTTTGCTGTTGCCTACGGATATTCTCCTACTATTAGCTGTATATTCTTCGTTTCATGTAACAATGCATCTTCTAGATTTATTCTGGTTTTTGCTTTTTGCCCATAAAGATGGAATAAACAATGGTATTTATTCAATTTGTGATTAGCACTCCTGAAAATGTATCTGTAAGAAAAATTTCCAGCAGTGAAACAGCTGAATCAACAGGTAGAGTTATATAAAATTGTGATAGATGTTGCCATATTGCGTTCTAAGTTGTACCAACTTATACTCAGTATATATGGGAAGTATCTATTCCTACTTAACAATTACATAAGATTTTTTAAAAATTTCAGTTTATATTTTAATGTTTGAGCTAGTTCAACCATTTACTACTTGACCAGCTTATTCAAAATAAAATAAAATCTCATAATTTTCTTACTTGTTTACTTTTTATTATATATATTCCTTTATTTATTTTACTTTTTAAATCATTGGCTGAAGAATTTATTTTCTATTGTATGTTCTCTCAAACTATTGACAAATTAATATGTATGTTAACCAAAACTTATTATACCATGTTTATCATATACTAAATTGTCATATGTAATTAGGTCCATTTCTGAAATATTATCATAATTGTTAAGGGTTTGTGTACTTATGTATCAGTCTCACACTTAAACATTATGTTAGCTTTTTCAGGTACGTTTAAAAACTCTTGTGTGGTTATTCAGCGCCATCTAATTAACCTTTATTGTAACAATTTCCTTAAATATTCAAATGTTTATGTCCATATTAATGTTAAAATAACCTTCAATTAAAATGTCTTGGGTGGAATATATATATATATATATTTCAGAATATTTTCTGCTTTTCCTGCAATTGGTTGAAGATCTAAATAAAGTATTATCAGCAAAAGAGGAAGCTTATTATCTCGTGCGACAAGATACCCAAAGACATGATGCTGTTGCAGTTAACTAAGTTGACAAAAAAGATTTGCTTTTCCTTTCCATACTTTTATTCTTGCTGTTTTGACTTTTGACCTCAAACTGGTCCATGGTAACATGGTCCATGGTAACATGGAAGCTACATCATGTCAAGTACTTCCAAAGCCCAGTCAAGACAAGAAGTTTTTTCTTTTTGTTTAGAGTCAAGAAAAATTTTCTAGGAGTTCTCCAACAGATCTCATCTTATTTCTGAGGAGTCCATGAAGCCCTTTTTTGAGCTAATCACTAGCAAGTGGGTTAATGAAAACATACTTCAAAGGATGAGAAGAATCTGAACCCTCAGTAAAGTGCAGAATACCTGAAGAAGGAAGTGTTTCTGTTTTCAAGGAGAGGTTGTGAGCAGATTGATGGGTGAGTAAACAACAGACTTAGCAGCGTTCAGTTTAAGGAGACCTGAAAAATTTAAATTATTGGCCTGTGCTGGGGCTCAACAGGCTAATCCTGCGGCACCGGCACACCGGGTTCTAGTGCCGGTCGTGGTGCCGGTTCTGTCCTGATCGCTTCTCTTCCTGTCCAGCTCTCTGCTGTCGCCTGGGAGTACAGTGGAGGATGGCCCAAGTGCTTGGGCCCTGCACCTGCATGGGAGACCAGGAGGAGCACCTGGCTCCTGGCTTCGGATCAGCGCAGTGTGCCTCTGCGGCCATTGTGGGGTGAACCAATGGAAAAAGGAAGACCTTTCTCTCTCTCTGTCTCTCTCTCACTGTCCACTCTGCCTGTCAAAAAAAATTAAATTATTGTCTTTCTAATCCAAAATAGTCTCAGTTCTACTTATTAAAGTCATTCTTGCAGTCAGTCTACAAGAGATTTTGTGTACATTTTTGTATGTTCTTTGCACAGTTATTGGTGAATTGTCCCCCCCAGATTTATCTTTTAAACTTATGTATAGCAATTTAAATAATTATTAAACATTTGTTTATATATTAATTTAATATATAACATATATATGTCAAAAAGTTCTTGGAAAATTAATGTTATGAAAAGACTATACATGTATTTCAAAAAAATTTTTTACACCAAAATAAACTTTAAAAAAAATTTATAATGTATTGAGGTGCAAGTGAAAGGAGAGACAGTACGTGGGAACTCTTGCTCTGAAAAGCGCCGCTGGATAATCCCAACATGTTTCTTTATTGACAAGGACTATATCAGCCATTAGTACAACACATGCACGTGCTCATATAACTCTACAATTTCTCTGAAACATGCTTAGCAAGACATGTTAGATGAGCATGTCTGGGAAAGCAGCTGCATGCGCATGGGAGCCAACGTTCCCATGAGAACTCAGTGTTCCTCTTGTTAATGAAGTAGGCAGGCGTATAGGTTAAAATCGATTAGGTTTGTGAGCTGGAAGACCATGCATTCGCCACGCCCCTGTGTGACCTCCTGCCCTACCTGATACCTTCACCATGCCCCTGTGTGACCTCCTCCCCCTACCTGGCCACCCCTGGGTACCCACCATCCAATCAGGTTAATTAACCACTCCCCTTTGGAAGTGGGTTAAAAGTCTGGGACATGATATATCCCAGGCCTTCTCTTCTTCCCTGGCCTCTTGCCAGGAGGCGGCTTGCTGTAGCCCTGCGCCTCCATGATGTGTGGCCTTCGGGCCACACGCCCTAAGCTTCCTGGTCTAGATGCTCCTCTACATGGCTGGTTCCTGGTGCTCAGTATGAACCCAGATTTACCTCTCTCTCTTAATAAAGCGCTCACTCTCCTATGCATCTTTCTCACTAAATAAAAGCTTAAAATGTACCATGCTGCCTTGTTTATCTGTGCTGGTATTTCAGGCTTATTAATATTGGGGATTTATTAATATGCATATGGTGACACCCCAAATTCCAGTAGCATATGTGGCATCCCAGCTAGCACTTCTGGGGAACTTTAAGGGACCACATTTTTGTATAAATTTTAGGAGATCATCTCCGATTTCATAAACAGGTTATCTATTATCTATAATCAGTCCCTGTAGCCACACTCTGTGTCCAGGAGGATGTGTCCTCATTGAGAGTGTTTTGGCAGAAACTTTGTTTCCTACAATAAAGATTTACTTTATTTATTTGGCAGGCAGAGTGACAGAGCAAGAGATGCAGAAATAAAGAGATCTTCCATGTACTAGTTCTCTCTCCAAATGATCCCAATGGCCAAGATTGGGCCATGCTGAAGCTAGGAGACAGGAACTCTACCAGGGTGTCCCACATGGGTTACAGGCACAAGTATTGCTTCATTTTCTGCTGCTTTCCTGGGTATATTCGCAAGGTACTGGATCAGAAGCAGAGCAACAGGGACTCTGTTTTCATTTGGGGAGCCAATGTTCCAGGCAGTATTGTTTAACCCACTGTGCCACAGCATTGTCCTTAGTAAACATTTTTAATTTCATTTTTCCAGAGGCTTATTGAATTGTCTTCACAATTATAAAATATATAAATTATATATATGCTAGCTATAACTGTATCTATTAAATATAGTGTATGATATGTTATATGTAATCACATATCCATATAATATATATTTTATTATAGTATGTATTATATAATATGATATAATTATACATTATATTCTATATTACATATATTTTAGTGTAATCAACAAAAACTTGGTATTGTCTGTAATATTTTTATGTTCACCTTGGCACTTTCTAAGAAGAAGAAAGCTTGAGATTAGAGTTAAGCTTGTTTTATTTTGAATTGTAGTTTCACAATTTACTAGGTATAATCCCTTGGACAGGATGCTGAAGCTCTCTATGACTTGGTTTTCTCATAAATAAATAGGAAGGGATGAGCTTATAGGACAGGGATAGTTTTGAAGATTAATCTTCACAAAAAAACATATGCAACTATTTTAATTTTTATTATCTTTACCAGTAATAATACCAGTCATTTGTGTCACTTTCCTAGTAGAGCTCTCTTACAGTTTAAAATACTCATGAAAACAAGAATGCTTCATTACAGTGACTGAGGCAACCTTAAGGCAGTACACATCAGATGACCCTCATTAATTCATCAATTGTTATAGTAAAATATCAACTATGTGCTATGGAGGCCAAAGGAAGGGTCATATCACTTTCTAAAGGAGCCAGCAAACACTGGACAAAGCTTGAGATAACTGAGCTGCTACTTCATAAAAGTGGATTTAAACAAGGTAGAGCAAATCGAAAGATTTTCTTTTTTTTCCTGTTCTTCAGCTTAAAGAACAGTGTAATTTTATGAGAAGTCTGATGAAAGTAGTTGAGAATAAATAATTCTATTTCTCACATGATGGACATGAAGCTATTATAATTGTCTATTCTTTTTCAAGTAAAAATATACAATGGATATGCTTCAGATTTGAAGAGGAGAATATGAATTGAAGCTTTATACACAGTAAATCACAATTTTCTATTCTGTTTACAGAGAGTTTATAACAAAGCTTTCACAATTGAAATGAGAGAGGAAGAAAGCCACTTAATCAAAGTCTTTAGGTCAAATACTAGTACAAAACGAAAAGTATTCGCATGGAAATTACTTTGAGAAGACCACATTGTGTGCTACTAATGACTGAGTGAAAACCAAAACAAACAGAAGAAAGTGACTGAGTCGCAATTTTCTTCTGCTTGGAGCAATTCTCATACCTGTGCTTTAGATAGACAGCCTGGCCAAAAGTACAACTGCTGCTGGGCTTTGGGCCAAAAAATTTATGGTATATCTTAAAATGTTTTATTTGTGAGTTTAATAATCTCCAGGCTGTATTCCAAGAGCAGCAACCCCCAGAGGAGTGTCAATCAGTCTATCAAAGACCATTTCCACTCTGTGAAAAATATTATTTCAAAAGGCCCTTGTAAAAAAGGAAAAAGAAGCAAACTAAAAAGGCAGCATGAGATGGGGAAAAAATGATGTCAAAAACCTCTTTCTTGTTCTTTTTCTTTTAGAATATCTATTGCAATGGACTGTAAGGTAGTATCACTACTGTGCTTTTCATATCTATAAAATATTGCTATTTTTGATGTCTTTGATGCATGTCAATAATATAAAACAAAATGCAAAATAAAATCTTAGGCTTTTGAACACTTTTCTGAAAAGTGAGATCAGATGAAAACCTGCCTAACCTCTGAGGGACAAGTCTTAATAAAAGGCAACAGTGTGGTTTGTGGGATATCCTAGGAGTCTCCGAACTTTTCCTGGTAGGAGGCAGAGCAAGGTGGAGACAGAGTAATACCCTCCCTATCATCTCCATGAAGAAGTATCCATTTGAATAGCTATTCATACACAAAACTCCTAGAGAAGCCTGGCAAGATCACAATACCTGGTTTTAGCATACGATAAGAAAAGGCACCGAGGAAGAAGGTAGAAGAAATACAGCCTAGAGAGAGATGCTGCCCTCTTAGGGAAAGGAGTGGGAATTCAGCGCCGGACTTAAACTTGGACCCCAGTACCAGGCTTGCCAGGGGAAACACAGTACTGGGTAGACTTATATAGGCCCTGCCCTGAGGCCAGTGCCTGGAAGGGAGGCTTGGAACACAACTTAGTTTGGCCTTTGGTCTGGTGGTCAAGATGTGAGGAATCAGATGGGTTAATAGGCAGTCAGGGTGGAAATTGAGGGTGCAAAATGCTTGCTTCCCCCAAAAGTTTCCTTTAGCAAGGTCAAAAGTGCCTGCCCTGCTCCTTGGGAGCTTCCAATCTTATGAGAATAGCAAGGGAGTGATTTCATCCTGAGCTCAGAGTTTGTTGTGAAAACAAGTGACCTATCACACCCGTGGGATGGTTTTTTGTTTCATGAGCAAGCCAGGCAGGACAAATACAATTACAAATCAGGTCTTTTGATGGACTCTGTCGCTGCCTTGTAATTAATGATGTTACAGGAGAAATTGCAGGGTTCTTGTCTTCACGCAAGAAAGAATTCAGGCATGAGACAGAGAGTAGTGGGAGGTAAAATAGCAAGGTTTGTTAGGGAAGGGAAATCCGTAAGGATGGATGGGCACTTCTCCAGACAGAGCCTGAGAGACTGAGGGCAGGGGAAGGAGTGAGGTTACATGGTTGAGTAGAGATTACACCTGACCAGGCCAGGCGGGCAGCTCAGCAGAGAGGCAGAGGGCTGAGAGGGAAGTCCGGTTGAGGCTGGGGGTTTTTAAGGAGATGGGTCTTGCTTTCCCACCTCTGCTCCTCTTGGAACAAAGGGCTTTTTGGATGTAAATAGAAAAACTTCTCTCTTGAAGGTCTGAAACAAAGGACTTTATGGGTGCAAATGTTATCAGACAGGAGGAACAGAGCAGGGTGTTTGAGATGCAGATACTGGGCTGCACCTGGGAGATTGTGGAAAATTGTCAGGCAGAAGGGGTGGGGATCCCCCCCCACCTGGCTGGGTATCAGGTAGAAGGGGGCAGGGCAGGGCAGGGCAGGGCAGGATGCAAATCCCTGGCTGCCCCTGAAGCACCATCAGGATGACCTTGAGATGCAGCATATGCTGGACATAGATGTCTTCTCTTTAGGCCTTTATGTCACACACACATAAGCTCATAACTGACTTTGAAGGAATATTAAAACTAAGAGGACCCCCCCCCCTCTTCTCTTCTGACCCTTGCCAGATTGACTTTTGATCTACTTTCTGGATTCCTGACTCGGGGAGGGGTTGAGGCCTGTCTTTACTAAATAGACATGGTGATGCTGGGGCAGGAAGAGATAATACCGGAATGTGGCCTTATAAAATTAGGGGAATGGCCCACCGAAACTAGGACCCAGACCAACCTGTTCACCTTGACAGGCACCCAGCTGATGAACTTAGGGTTTTATTTAACCTTAGGAAATGTATGGTGAAAGTGACCCTTTCCTGTTGTAAATCTGGCCAATAGTTGATGTTATCTGTACCTTGCACCTGTACACTTTGTACTCACGGAATTCCCCTGTTCCCTGGGTTCCCATGTGAAATATGTTCTACAGATTCTACAAAGCCTTTGGGTGACTATAAAAAGCTGATGCGATTTGTACTCTGGGTCGCTCGCTCACATTCGTGACGCTGCGACCCCAGCATGCTGGTCAATAAAATACTCTTCTTGCGTTTTGCATAAGAGACTGCCTCTTGGTGTATTCTTTACTCCGGCACGGGCCGTAACAACTTCCTACCTAACAATGATGGTCAGGTTTTTTTTCTTTCCCAAAATTGTGCTTAAAAATCCCACTACCACCAGCACCTTCAGGTTTTGCCTCTCTTGGATCCCCCTCTTGGCCACTCTGGTCTCTTGCTTTTCTCTCTGCTTTGTCTGCTTGCAAACTCTTCTTCCACGTGAGACAAAGAACCGAGGCAATCTTTATAACAAAGGGACTGCCTCACCATCACTCCCCTAGCACTGAACAGCACGACAAGGAGGAGAAAGACTCTGTATGCTAAGGAGTAAGACAAGGTACTAAACAGAATTTTGCCTTGGAACTCATTGACATGCTGGTGAAATCCAGCATCAGGAATATCTCACGGGTCCCTGCTATGAAGGCAGGAATACAGATTAATATTGGTTACGTTTGTGAGCTGGAAGACCATGCCTTCACCACGCCCCTGTGTGACCTCATGCCCCTACCTGGCCACACCTGTGCACCCACTGGACAATCAGGTTAATTAACCACTCCCCTTTGAAAGTAGATTAATAGCCTGGGACGTGGTGTGCCCGCTCTTCCTTTCTTTGGCCTTTTGCCAGTGCAGGGCTTGTTGCCCCTGTGCCTCCAGGGCACGTGGCCTTCAGGCCACCTACCCCATGCTTCCTGGCCTAGATGTGCCTCCAGGTGGCTGGTTCCTGGTACTCCGTATGAACCTACATTTACCTCTCTCATATAGCTAAAGCACTCACTCTCCTATGCATCTTTTTCACTAGATAAAAGCTTAAAAATGTATCATGCTGCCTCATTTATCTATGCCGGTATTCAGAATTCCTCTCTGAATATTAGGCAAGAACCCACAGGGGCTTATTAATATTGGGAATTTATTAATAAGCGCACGGTGATATCATATGGCACCCCAAGTTCCAATTTCATATGGCACCCAAGATGGGACTTTCGGGGAACTTTAAGAGAGCCATATTCCAATATCATATTTTAGGAGGCCAATCCCGATAGCACCTGTCTTCATGTGAGGGCCCAGAAGTGGCACTTCTGGACCTGCCTTTGTGCCAGGAGAATCCTATCTCCACTGGGATGGTCTTGAATTGCGGCTGGTTATCAGGAAAACACAGGAAACACAAGTAAAACTAGACAAATGAAATTGTATAATGCTAAAAATCCTCTACACGGCAAATCAATCAATGATTTGGTATATGTTCACAACAGAATACTATTTGGCCATGAAAGAGGACAAAATACTATCATTTGTGTCAATGAAGTGGAAGTCATTACATTAAATAAATAATCTAGGCACAGAAAGACAATACTGCACAATATCACTTAAATGTGGAATTTAAAAATTTTGATTTTGCAGAAGTTGAGCTTAGAATAGTCATTACTAATGGTTAGGGTGAGTGAGGGAAGGGAGTGGGTGATAACTTACAGGTCAGCAGGAGAATCAGTTATAACATTCTACTGAACAGTACATAGGAAATGATAATGTACTATATATTTCAAAAAAAAAAGCAGAATAGGTTTTGAATGTTTTCAAAACAAAGAAATGATAAATGTTTGAAGAAATAGAGATATAGGCTGGCACCACGGCTCAGTAGACTAATCCTCCGCCTTGCGGCGCTGGCACACCAGGTTCTAGTCCCTGTCAGGGCACTGGATTCTGTCCCAACCGATTGCCCTTCTTCCAGGCCAGCTCTCTGCTGTGGCCCGGGAAGGCAGTGGAGGATGGCCCAAGTGCTTGGGCCCTGCACCCCATGGGAGACCAGGAGAAGCACCTGGCTCCTGCCATCAGATCAGCGTGGTGCGCCGGGAGCAGCGCACCAGCAGCGGCGGCCATTGGAGGGTGAACCAACGGCAAAGGAAGACCTTTCTCTCTGTCTCTCTCTCTCACTGTCCACTCTGCCTGTCAAAAAAAAAATAAAATAAAATAAACAAGAAATAGAGATATATATTCTTATCCTGATTTACACATTATACAATGTATATATGCAACAAAACAATCACATGGTACCTGATAAACATGTACATTTTTATTTTTATAAGTATATAAAAAGTTTCTGATGGCATTTCTTTTTGTTAATTCTTGTAAAATTTTGCCAGAAAATATTGTCAGCAGAATATAATCATTATAAAGGGCAGGATATAAAATAAAACTTCCAAAACACAACATCAGAAATATTGAAACAACAAAAAAATCTCAAAGACAGCAAATCAGTAGTGTTCTTCAAATCCTATCTGTCCTTCAAGTGATTTTAGGGAGAATCAAGACAAGATTGAGAATTCTATTAATATCACTAAATATGGGTGCAAGCAAACTAAGGGTGGCCTTGTGTTTTCTTGATACTTGCAAAATTAAAACAGCTACTGAAGAAAACAGGTGGAACAATGTCACCTAAAATGGTAGGCCTTTTCTAATGAAAGTTAGGATCATGAAGGGTACATAAAATTGATAAAATGATTTAATACTCAGCAGGATGACTTCATGAAGGTTATAACTCTCCCAACTAGATGAGATAAATCTGAATCACAAAATTCTGCACAATCTCACAAGAGTAAGCAGAGCCTATGCACTCTAAAGAAAACTGCATGCTGTCTGGCTCCTTCAGTGACTATTATGCCTAGAACAGTTACTCAACTTTCATTTATTTAGACTCACCTATTCAAGTAAGAGGAAACCTAACTGTACTAACTTGGTTGTTGTTGCAAGGCTGAAATTATTTAATTTATGTGAATATTTAAGAGAGTTGTTTAGCACTTTGTGAGAACTCAATTACTATTAGCTTTTATAACTAGTTCCACTTGGATTTCACTCATCCTTGTCTTGCCTTTTATTATCAGACTCCCCCAAAATGGACAACACAAATTACACAAATCTCAATCGCAGTTGAGGAGCAAAAGCTGATTGTTTCCTTTTATAGAAAGAAGAGGTCAACCAATCTTACCATTATTTGTATCAGAGAAGATAAAATACTTGCAGAGAGCTTTGCTAACGTTCATAAGTTTTTTTAAAATGTCTGCGCAAATAGACAAAGTGGCAGCAGGTGAAATGTAAAATGAAAAGGAATATAGCATGCGAAACCTGACATAACCTAAGGAGAAAAAAAGAAATTCTTTCATAGAATAATTCTATTCTACAGAGTAATTTGAAAGATATATTTAATTAAAATATTTTAAACTAAGGAAACCATAGAATGAAAAGAAAAATTGCTATCCTAAGTAAATAATTAAAGACCAGTCTAATTGCAGGACTGAAACTGAATGAAGTTGATAAGGGGGCAGGCATTGTGGTGTAGTGGGTTAAGTCACCACCACCTGCAATGCCAGCATCCCAGTTATGATCCAACTCCCTGTTAATGTGCCTGGGAATGCAGGGGAAAATAGCCAAAGTGTGTGGGCCAGTGTGGGAGACCTGGATGAAGCTCCTGTCTCCTGACTTCAGCCAGTCCCAGCCATGGCCAATGTGGCAATTTGAGGAAAGAACCAGTAGATGGTAGATCTCTCTTTTTCTCTTCTCTCTCTCTGTAACTCTGCCTTTCAAATAAATAAAATAAATATTTTTTAAAAAGTTGCTAAGAACAGAAAATAACTGCTGCTTGTTATATAAAAGTAATATAAAAATGCCATGAAAGGTAGATGAAAATGATGAAATTATTGAATTAAGGATAAATATTTACGTTTGCAGGAAGATTAAAAGTGTATCATCAGGAGGAAAAAAATCAAGCTATATTATGTTATTTTAGAAGATAAAGGAGCAGTGCTTACAATTGAGAGGGGTGTCAATCAAGAAAGTAGTGATCAATGAACATTTTGAAAAACTATAAAGGGTAATAGTTCACAATTATGAAACATGGAAATAACCTTGTATATATTGCCCCATAAGCTTTCTGGCATAGGTGAAAGGAAGTTCTCTGAGCCATGATCCCAATTAAGGGATGAAACAGAACAGAGCACAGGAATGAAGAACATACAATAAAATTACTACAGAAACAGGTGAATATACTTGAATATATAACCAATTTCATTTAGGAATTTGTACTTTTCTGAAATTACATGTTCCAGTAACAACAGATTTGGATTTGGATATTAAATTTTGTCATGGAAGAGTAACACAATTATTGTAAAAATAAATTGTTGTTGAAGAAAACTGAGGAAATATGAGAAAATTTTATCTTTCAAAACATTAACAGAAAGAATAAATATAAATTTAAAATATTAAAAATATGATCTTCAACATATTTTTGTTTCATTTATAGACTGTTTTTCTAAGAATAAGATTTTATGGTAATAGCTATATATGAAGTTAAAAATTCCTTTATTTTAATTTTTCCTATTGCATTTAAACCACATAAATAGCATGAATCTTTTTTTAAAAAATGCTGGAATAATTCTACAGTTACAGAACTCACATATCCTACCAACCAGATAGAAGCAAACAGGCACAGATCTTAATTCTGGTTCATGAAAATTGTCGTATTCATCATGAGTTTTAATTCATGGGAGTTTTCTTTTCCCTTTTTATTTTATGCAATTATTAAATATAAAGCCTTTTGTGTTGTACAAAAGTTTACTTGAAATATGCATAATGATAAAACTACCTTAGAATAATTTACAGCCACATATCTACAAATATCTTATGAATTTCTGTAGTGTTCTTTCATGTAGGAATCACAGCAAGTCTACTACTTTGCTACACCAGCATCCCATATGAGTATGGGGTACTCTGCTCCCTGCTGATGTACCTGAGAGGCAGTAGAAGATAACTCAAGTACTTGGGGCCCTGCCACCCATGTGACCCATGTGGGAAACCAGGATGGAGAGCCTGACTCTTGGCTGTAGCCTGATCCAGCCCTGGCTGTTGTAGACATCTGAGGAGTAAACCAGGGGATGGAAAAATTATTCTCTCTCTCTCTCTCTCTTTCTCTCAATGTTTCTTCATCTCTCTGTCACTCCATACTTCAAACAGGTAAATAATAAATAAATAAATAAATAATAAATTTAAAAAAAAAGAAGTAGGAAAGAAACACAAATGTGCTGAAGCAGAAACATATAAAAGTTATCCAAGAATTAATTACTTGATGTTGGTGAAGTTACATCCAAACAAAAATGAAAAAAATGTACTTGGCAGAAAAATGTGGATATAACTACCACAAGATGGTTCCATAAAACACTACTGAGAATAATGAGAAAATAAAAAGCAACATTATAGAATAAATTATTTTCCTTAAAACCATGAAATCTCTAAGAAGCATAGATTCAAATATATCTTTATCTCTTTAGGGACATTAGTCTTGAATTACATAAATTTCAAAATAAATATTAAATAATGGGTATTTCACATTTATTTTGTAAAACACTATTATTAGAATAAATTCTATGCTTAAAGATGTAGGTGCACAGGTGAAAATGCTTTATCTAAAAACATTAATTTCAATCAAAGGCTGTATATATCAAGACATAGTGAATATAATTGAAAATAAAAATTCATATGATCAGAAATTTTAAATTGAAAATCAGTTTCCTATTTTCCCAACTATTGAAAATTTTAGACCAAAAGTGAAGCACAGGGAACGAGGCAGTATGAAATTTGACAACGATAGCATTTCTTGGTGTTACACTTGCAGATTGAAAAATGAATGCTGACATCCCACCTCTAATTTGTAAAGATCACAAGGGTATAATAAGGGAGCTTGTCATATATAATTATCTTAAATTTTGAGACACTAGGAATGCTTTAGAATTGTGTTACAGGTAAAACTGCTTTTCTTGTATAAGCAATAATTGGATTTGGGATACCTTTTGTGATACTGCTTAGAAGGACATAAAGATTCTTCAGTCAAGTTGTTGACATATGTCAGCTTCAAATGAAAGTTTGGGTAATGAGCAAAGAGTTAAAATTTTCTGTAAACAAAATAATGTTTCTGGTGAATAGAGTAGGATTTCCAAGAATCATATGAGTGAAGAACATGCTTACAAATATAATGATAAGGAACTGTAAAAAAAACAAAAATTACTCAGAACAGAAACTATATTATAAAGCATTGTTAAGAGGCTATTTAAAAGAATTTTTTAATAGTATCTTCTTTATAAGGATATATATAAAGATATATATAAATATATAATATATATAATATTTAAATATATATCTTTATATAATATATATCTTTGTGTATATATATATAAATGCTAGATTTACATCTATCTATATATATATTTATATATCTATATATATATATAAATGCTAGATTTATATATTTTCAAAATTTTAGCTTCACATTTTTATATAGTATGCCCAAATTAACTGTTCTAGAATGCATTTTTGTGTGTGCTTTCACGTACAAAAATAGTAGCTATATGACACACACATAGGATATAAGCATAGAAATATACATTCATTTGTGTGTATGTCTGCAAATATCAGATGTATGTGTGTACATCAGTACATATTTATATATGGTGTTCTTGTTATAGAACATATATTCAGTCATTCTCAACAATTCCTTTAATAACTTTCATAAAGTCCTGGTTTTGAACTTGTCAATGTTCATTCTTAATCAGATTGAACAGAAAATGTTTTTTTTTACAGCATTCTATTTTGATCAATTTTATTCTGCCCAGATGGGTAAAATAAAAGTATTAACATATCATAGTCACTTATTTCTATGGATGCAATAATATTTCTCAGTGGGGTATAAACACGTGTTTCCAAATAAACATACTTTCAAGTTATCTGAAAATTTCTAAGAGTAATCTTAAGGTATTTTAGAATTTTGTGATTAATTATAATTATATTTTGATTGTGGCATAAGAATTAGCTTGGGAAAGGCAAAGGTGTGGGATGAAATTGGACTCTGGAATGAATGGGAAAAACTTAGTGATACTTATAGCAAGAATAGATGATCATCTATAAGAATACCATCTATAAGAATACCATCTATAAGAATACCATCTATAAGAATACTGTTGAAAGTTTGAGCTGGTCTTGTGCAAGCCACTGCCTCCATCACTGCCATCTCATGAGCACTGGTTCCAGTCCCAGCTGCTCCTCTTCTCATCCAGCTGCATCCCTACATGACTGGGAGAGCAGTGGAAGATGACCCAAGTTCTTGTGCCCATGCCACCCATGTGAGAGACTCCAGATGGAATTCCAGGCTCCTGGCTTTGGCCTGGCCCAGCCTTGGCCATTGCAACTAGTTGGGGAGTGAACCAGTAGTTGGAAGATCTGTCTCTCTCTCTGTCTCTCCCTCTCTCTCTCTGTCTCTCCCTCTTTCTCTGTAACTCTGCCTTTCAAATAAATAAATCTTTTAAAAATGAAATCTGAGTTAATATATTATAAATATTATTAAATTTATGCTAGTATGAAGTCCTTAGAGTTAGAAAAAGGATGGGAGAGTAAAAATTAAGAATCATTACCACATCTCAGACACTATGCAATCATAGGTGAAATCCTTGACAACCTTTTGATTTATCTCTGCATCTATAAAATAGAAGAGTTGAAGTTGAACAGCCATCTTTGTTCAAGTAGATAATGTGATTAATTTCCCAAAATTTTAAGTTATAATCATTAATGACATTTCAAAGTTTGGCATATGCCATTTAAATATTATCAATTTAATTTCTTTGTAAGCAATTTTTAAATGAGTGGCTATCTGGTTGACTATATTGACAAATTGCTAATTTCCATGTAGTCTTACTTTCCTTTTAACCATAACACTTTTAATTTTCTCACTGTGTGTCATATAATTTTTTGTTTTTGAAATATCTGGGTCAGTGAGCAACACAACAGGTTAAGCTGGAGCCTGTAATGCACAAATTCCATAGGAATACCCATTCAAGTCATTGGCTGCTCTACTTTCAATCCAGCTCCCTGCTAATGTGCATAGGGAAGCAGCCGAAGATGGCCTGAGTTCTTGGGCCTATGCCACCTACGTGGAATCTCAGATGAAGGCTATGCTCCTGGCTTTGGTCTGTCTGAAGCCTGGTCATTGGGGCCATTTGGGGAGGGAACCATCAGATGGAAGGTTTCTCTGTCTCTTTCTGTAATTCTACCTTTCAAATAAAAAAAGAAAGGAAAAATGCAAACATATTCCCAAAGACAAAGTATTTGTGAAAGTTAATTGCAGTTCTGGAACTTATTAAAGATTCCAGATTTTGTGTCTTGATTATATATATTCAACACCATCATCAAATCATCATCATAAGACAAAATGTGTGTATGCATATATGTTTTGCAGTATTTAGTTATGTGTGTATACATGGGATTTTCCACGTTTATACATATACAGCATATGTAATATGCAAGCATGCTTCTCATTCATTTTGCATATATTAATTCCTTAGTCATAATAAATCATGGAGATAGATAATATTGCTATTTTCCTTTGAGAGATGAGGACAATGAGGTTCCAAATCATTGAATATTTTCTCAAAATGATGCCACTATCAAATGGCAGTTATTCATTTTGAGTTCTCATTAAAATTTGTGGAAATAGCACTCCAAGAATGAAAACTCTCATTATTATCATGAAACTGAAAGCAGTGTCACCACTGGTAAATCACTAGTCTGAGTAGATTCTAGTTTTCTAAGCTATAAAATGAAAAATAAATCACTAAATTATAATGAATACTCCTTTTATGTAAGTCAGCGATTTTAGAGCTTATTAATTAAAAAAAATTTTAGTAAAATCTACTTGTAATAATTTTGCCTAGTTCTCTTCTTCCTTTATCTCAGGCTTTGTTGGGGGTAGTCAAGTCAGTAGAGCCCTCAGTTCCTGCATAGTCATATATTCACACATTCACTTGCTTATTTTAAAAAAATCACTTATTTTTAAAGCACCCTGATTCAGTATCTTGCTGTTTACTGGGTTATAGTGACATGATACAATCTACTTGGGGAAACATACTATATGAGGAAACAACAGAAAATTAAATTATCTTATCAGTAATTTCACAATTATACATTAAAGTAAGTACAATGAGGACAAAATGCATAATGTCAAGAGAGCATATTAAAACAGCAAGGACAAGGAAGGCTCTGCCTGAGCAGTTATGAGATAAAGACTGTACAGTACCTATTTGAGAAAAATCACTGCAAAACTGATATGTACTTTTTAGCAATATATTTTACATTGGCTACTTCATTTCAATACCAAAAGTTTAATAATAAAACCATCACCTAGGTAAAACTGTGGTAATAAACAACTGAGAATACCATTGGTATATGTCTAGATACTTTTCCCGCACATTAAATATTCATTAAGGAGTGGGTTGGGTACCTGATTGTCATTATCACTCAAGGACCCGAGTTCATACAGACTCCTTCTCAATGTGCATCCATGATCACCATCATAGGTGGAAGAGAATGTGGCAAGCAATGCATTAGATCTTAAAATTTCACTGGTGTTGGTGCTGTGGGGCAGCTGGTTAATCCCCAATCTGCAGTGCCAGCATCCAATATGGGTGCTGGTTCAAGTCATGCCTGCCCCACTTCCAATCCAGCTCCCTGCTAATGCACGTGGGAAAGCATTGAAAGATGGCTCAAGACCCTGAGCCCCTGTCACCCATCTGGGAGACCTGGAAGAAGCTCTTGGCTACTGGCTTGGCCTAGCCCAACCCCAGTTGTTGTAGCCATTTGGGGAGTGAACCAGTAAATGGAAGACGGCTCTTTCTCTCTTCCTCTCTCTCTCAACCTCTCTCTTTCTCTCTCTGTCATTCTGTCTCTCTGTAGCTCTGCTTATCAAATCAAAAAATAAATCTTAAAAAAGTTTGCCTTTGTTCAACAAATGATCCTCCCACTCTTATTTCATTGATCAAAGAAAATCACTTGTTCAGAACCACCATCAAATGAGATGAAAAAGGGATAGTCTACGGTGTACCCAGAAGAAAAGCCTTTGTATTTATGAATTTCCTGTAGAATAAGGACTGACTAGACCTGAACAAAGGTATGAATGATGATGCTAGCATGGGTTCTGTTATAAAAGGTGATGAATTTTGTTTAACGTACATAATAAATTCCTATTGTTTATTTGAACATCAAAGTTTCATTTTTGAAGCACCATTTTTATTTAACTGATGAGTGTTGTTAACTTTTAATTACCAAATCACATGTCACTTCTAAAAACTCTTCCTTTTTTTTTTTAAAGATTTATTTATTTATTTATTTGAGACGTGGAGTTATAGAGAGAGAGAAAGGTCTTCCTTCCGTTGGTTCACCCCCCAAATGGTCGCCACGGCTGGCGCTGTGCTGATCTGAAGCCAGCAGCCAGGTGCCTCCTTCTGGTCTCTCATGCGGGTGCAGGGGCCAAGCACTTGGGCCATCCTCCACTGCCCTCCCGGCCTACAGCGGAGAGCTGGACTGGAAGAGGAGCAACCGAGATTAGAATCCAGTGCTCATATGGGATGTCAGCACTGCAGGTGGAGGATTAGCCAAGTGAGCCACGGCACTGGGCTCAAAAACTCTTCCTTAACTCTGAGTTGTGACAATTACTTGCTCTATTTGCAACCTCTGTGTGGTTCTCCTGCTTTTCACTGGTCAAGCTTAACTGTCATTTGTTGATCTATTTGACTCCCTTCTCAACTTCAGGTTCTGTTAGTACACTGGCTATACTTTATTTCTCTCTGTGTCCTGAGCACATGTCATGGTGCCCTGAACATGGAACGTTTGTAATTTACACTGAGTCCTGTATTATATTTTGTGAGCAATGTTTCTAACAACAAAATGTAGGTATTTGGAAATGAGAAAACTATATTGAAGGCTAGAAAAAGGTTGTTACAGCCCAGAACAGTAAAAAAGCTTGTTTAGGAGTTTTTCTTTTTTTTTTTTTTTTTTTATTTTAAAGGTTTTTATTTATCTATTTGACAGAGTTAGACAGTGAGAGAGAGAGGCTGAGAGAAAGGTCTTCCTTCCGTTGGTTCACCCCCCAAATGGCCACCACGGCTGGAGCTAGGCCGATCCGAAACCAGGAGCCAGGAACTTCTTTCCTGGTCTCCCACGTGGGTGCAGGTGCCCAAGCACTTGGACCATCCTCCACTGCCCTCCTGGGCCACAGCAGAGAGCTGGACTGGAAGAGGAACATCTGGGACTAGAACCCGGTACCCATGTGGGATGCCAGCGCATAGGTGGAGGATTAACCAAGTGCGCCACAGCGCTGGCCGCTTGTTTAGGAGTTTTAAAAAATATTTTGAGCTCTTATTTGTTTATTTTTAAGATTTATTTTATTTATTTGAAAGGCCAGAGTTTCAGAGAGAAGGAGAGGCAGAGGGCTATCTTCCATCAGCTGGTTTACTCCCCAAATGGCCACAACAACCAGGGCTGGGCTAGGCCAAGCCAGGAGTCAGGAGCTTCTTCCGGGTCTCCCATAGGGCACAAGCACTTGGGCCATCCTCTGTTGCTTACTGAATTGTATTAGCAGGGGCTGGCATTGTGGTATAACCATTTAGACCACCACCAGAAGTTGTTAATTCCACTGTATCAGATACAATAATTTTTCAATCAGAGCTACCATACTTATAAAAAATTTTCAAGGAAACATTGATGTTCTGGAGTCAAGATTAAAATTTAGAAAAGTAAATTGTGATTTGTTGTCAGAGTTGCTGATAGGAATACTTTAAACTCTTCAAAAATACCTTGTGTTTAACATCATAAAAAAATAACTGTTCTCAACAACTCAACCGTTCCTAAGAAGAAAACAATTTTATGTACTGTATCTGCATATAAATATTTTTAAAGCAAGGTTTCTCTAGGCTCATCTCTTAGAGGAATTTTCCATTTCTCTTAATTAATGTTACCTCAAAATGAAAAAAAATGACAGTTTAGCTAACCAGTGATTATAATATGTAAATAAGAATTTTAACTCAATCAGTTTACATATGCAGAACTGAGAAGAATAATGATGAAACAACTTTCTATAATTACTCAGTTGCATCAACAATCTTATTGAAAAGCTAGTTAATTCAATTTGAAGTTATTGGCTGTTAAGGCAAAAGTATGTGCTGGGGCAAAGACCATGTTTGCCATCTAAGTTAAGATGATGTGTGGATAAAGGTCACATTGCAAAAGAATGTATAATTTATTCAGTTTTTATAAGAAATTACCTTTTTTTTCTCACTGCAAAGAAGATGTAACATGTTTCTGGCTCTGTTTGAAAAGAATTCTTTGTGAAATTAGAATTTGTGTAATCATTTAAAATGTTGCAAACTACTATGTGCAATTAGAACAGTTATAGTGATTTAATGGAAAGCAAAATGCTCTGACAGAAAGTTGCTGGATCTGAACTTAATTACCTATCTTCGGGCGCCACGGCACAGTAGGTTAATCCTCTGCCTGTAGTGCGGCAATCCCATGTGGGCGCTGGGTCTAGTCCTGGCTGCTCCTCTTCCAATCCTGTTCTCTGCTATGGCCTGGGAAAGCCGTGGAGGATGGCCAAAGTCCTTGGCTTCCTGCAGCCACGTGGGAGATCAGGAAGAAGCACCTGGCTCCTGGCTTCAGATCAGTGTTATCTGGCTGTTTTGGCCATTTAGGGAGTGAACCAATGGAGGGAAGACCTTTCTATCTGTCTCTCTCTCACTGTCTGTAACTCTACTTCTCAAATAAATAAAGAAAATCTTTAAAAAATTTACCTATCTTCATGGAATCCAGTGGGGGTAGCTTCTGGCCTAGGGGCCATCTAATGACAGAGAAATCATTTGGTCTGGCCCTGCAGAGGCAAACTTCAAGCAGGATTTGAAATTCAATAAATCTACATCAGGCTAATTTTTAAGCTGATAATTTTTTATGGCCCACAAATGTTATAAATATCCAAATAGTCTTTGACAGTGGAAATGTAAATATAAATATATGTAACATATATATATATATATATATATATATATATATATATAACAGCAGAAATAGCTATTAGTAAAATACAAGCAGTGTAGAATTTTTGAAGTTGAATCTTTATTTTTAGTGCCTTAGTAGAAAAAGCCAAATAATTCAGTTGGCTTTTTAAAAATTAGCTAATTGGAGTGGGTATTTTGCCTAGTGGTTAAGATGCCCATGTTGGCATCTTCCATGTTGAATGGAAGAATACCTAGGTTTAATACCTGGTCTACTCCTGACCCCAGCTTCCTGCTAATGCTGACCCTGAGTGGCAGTAGTAATGCTCACGTCTTTGGATTTCTTTCCTGCATGAGGGAGAATCAGACTGAGTTCCTGGCTCCCAGCTTCATCCTGGTCTAGCCTCAGCCATTGTGTGCACTGGGTAAGTGAATCAATAGAATTCTCTCTGTCTCTCAGAAGTAAAGAAATAGATAGCTAAAAAATTAGCTAGTTGACCTATAAAAGCCCTTTGTTAGGCCTGGCATTATGACTCATTAGGTTGAGGCACCACTTGCAATATTCTTCAGCCCATATCAGAGTGCTGGTTTGAGCTCTAAGTGAACAGCTTACAGTTCAGCTTCCTGCTAAAGAACTTAGTAAGGTAGTGAATGATGGCACAAGTGCTTGGGTCCCAGTTCCTGGCTCTGAGTTTAGGACTGGCCCACTTTAGCTTTTGTGATCACTTGGGGAGTGAACCATCAGGTTTCTCTCTCTCTCTCTCTCTCTCTTTCTCTGCCACTCTGATTTTCAATAATGAATCTTATTTTTTTTAAAAAACTCACTCTCACTTTAGAAAAAGCTTATGAATTTTATACACACTAAAATAAATTTTCTATTCCTATGGCAAAGGGTCATGAGTGAAACTGTTAGCAAAGGAAGGAAAAACCTAAACCATTAGTTTTTATTTTAAAAAATAGTATTCACTAGAAATTAACTTATAGTTTAGTGCAGATAAAATGATTTGCTCAGATGTGTCTGCTGAAAAACAATTATGAATACAATGTGAAAGGAAACTCATTTGTTTCCTGCAGACAGCCTGCTGGGTCCCTGAGGCAGACAAATGCCACATTGTTAGGCCTTGGGCAGCCTAACAATGATGATAACTTACCACTAACATGGGGCTTTGACTCCAGCCTTCACCTACCTGTCCCAAATGGTGGTGATAAGTGTGTTATGTAGACTAATTTGGATTGCTATTCTCTGGTTGAAAGTAATATCAGGTTGAATGGTTTCTTTGACCCAATTCTTGTAGGTCTTCACTCCAAATTGGGCCTCCAGATTTAGTTTTGAAGACAAAGAGGAATGAAAAAAGAAGCGTGCTCCAGATAAAACAGAAAAAATTTAAGATGTTTATCACCAGGGTTTAACACAGAAGATTTAATAGCTCTAAGAAGAATCCAGAAATAAAGCCTACTTATTAAGGATTACCAGATGGAGATTCACTTTCTTTATGCATTAGCATGACATAAAACATCCCTTGGATTGAAGTAGGCTGCTTGAGAATCGAGTACTTCTTTGGTGTGAGCACCTTAATCTCTGTTGAGAATATAGCAATTTGTGTTTAATTCTAAGCATTTAGTTAAAAGTGTTGCTCAGCTTGTATGCTTTGTTAGGAAAATAGCAAATAATATTTGTTTCCTTTATACATAGATTATCTGTAAACGATTTATTTTTACCTCATGTACAGTGTGAATAGTTTTGGGCTATAATGTTTGGAGCCAAATATTTGGCTTTAAAATTTTTAAAAAAAGATTTATTCATTTATTTATTTGAAAGTCAGAGTTACATAGTTACACAGAAAAAGAAGGAGAGGCAGAGAGAGAGAGAGGTCTTCCATCCGATGGTTCACTCCCTAATTGGCCACAATGGCCGGAGCTGCGCCAATCTGAAGCTAGGAGCCAGGAGCTTCTTCCAGGTCTCCCACGCGAGTGCAGGGTCCCAAGTAGTTGGGCCATCTTCTACTGCTTTCCCAAGTCATAGCAGAGAGCTGGATCAAAATGGAGCAACCGCGTCTCGAACCAGTGCTCATCTGGGATGCTAGCACTGCAGGCTAGGGTGTTAACTCACTGTGCCACAGCGCAGGCCCCCTGGCTTTAAACGACTATAGAATTCAAGAACATGCTGAGTTTACTCTTTGAATCTTCATGTCCTCAAAATCTTTTTACATAGTTTAGTGTTCTTTATGTTGCTATAATGAATCTTTAAATGTAATAGGAAAGCCTTTCTTATAAGACTATGTGTTGTATATGTAACATAGAACAGTTGGGAAACATGGTATTTTCACCTATTTATTTGTTTATTTAAGAAGTAGAAAGAGAAAGAGAGAGAGTGACAGAGAGACAGGATGCTCCCATCTGCTGGTTTACTCCTCCCAAGTGTCCATAATTGCAAAGGATATGCCGAGTATTAGGAACCTGGAGAGTAGCCAGAATTGTGTATTGAACTCAGGTACATGGCTATGAAACAGGGGTATCTTAACCAGCGCAGTGCCTGCCCCCAGTTTTATATTCTTATATCATTATTTTGGAGAAATTTCCAAAAAGATTTATTTATTGAAAGGCAGAGTTACAGAGGCAGAGAGAGAGAGAGAGAGAGAGAGAGAGAGTTCTTTCATCTGTTGGTTCACTCCCCATATGGCTGCAACTGCTAGAGCTGGGCTGATCTGAAGCCAGAAGCCTGGAGCTTCTTTCATGTATCCCACGCCTCCCATGTCTCCCATGTGGGTGCAGGGGCCCAAGGACTTTGGCCATTTTCTACTGCTTTCCCGGACCATAGCAGAGAGTGCAATCAGAAGTAGAGCAGCCAGGACTCAAACAATCACCCATATATAGGATGCTGGCACTGCAGGTGGCGGCTTTACCTGCTGTACCACAGTGCTGGCCCTTTTTCTGGGATTTTTTGGCTGTACATAAATTACATGAGACTAAATAATCTTAAAACTGTATAATATGGGGTAGTGCCATGGGATAGCTGGTGAAGCCGACACCTACAGTGTTGGCATCCTATATGGGAGGAAATTCGAGTCCCAGCTGCTCCACTTCCAATTCAGCTCTCTGCTATGGCCTAGAAAAGCAGTAGAAGGTGGCTCAAATCCTTTGGCCCCTCTACCTAGTGGGAGAACTGGTAGAAACTCCTGGCTCCTTGCTTTGGATCTGCACAGCTCCCGGCATTGTGGCCCTTTCTCTCTGCCTCTGCCTCTCTATAACTCTGCCTTTCAAATAAATCAATAAATCTTTTTTTAAAAAAACTATATAATATTTAGTTTACCTAATTTTTAAAAATATTCATTTATTTATTTGAGAGACAGAGTTACAGACAAAGAGAGTCAGAGAGAGAGAGGTCTTCCATCTACTAGTTCATTCCTCAAATGGCCACAATAGCTGGAGCTAGGCTGATCCAAAGCCAGGAGCCAGGAGCTTCTTCCAGGTCTCCCATGTGGGTGCAGGACCCCAAACCCTTGGGCCATCTTCCACTGCTTTCCCAGACCATTAGGGGAGAGCTGGATCGAAAGAGGAGCCTCTGGGACACGAACCAACACCTGTATGGGCTGCCAGCACTGCTGGTGGAGACTTACGCCATAGCACCAGCCCGAATCTCTATCTTTTTAATATAGAAACTTTGCTCTCAAGCAAATTAATTGTGAAGAAATTTGAAGTTGAGAAAGAAATAGACTTGCATAAGAGAAGACAGAAGAAAGGAAAATAAACTATAGTAAAACAATAGAAATATAAAGTAATTTACTTAACAAGGTCATTATATATGACATACATTTATTAAAATATCAACTTATGACATAAATATGTTTAATTGTTATGTGTCAATTTAATAAGAATGGGAGAATATCTTTAGAAAATGTCTCAGTGTTTTGTAAGTTAGTTATGACTGTCTTGGGGAAATAAAACGGATTTATTTTTAATTCCTCAAGAAAAAAATTAAACTTACTGAGATATAAGTTGAATAAAATTAAATTTACCACTTAAAACTTTACACTTAATGAGTTTTTAAAATTAACTTATTTATTTGAGAGACACAAAGAGAGAGGTTGGGCACACATTTACTGGTTCAATTCCCAAATGCATGCAATAGCTGGGGTTGTGCTGTGCTAAAGTCGTGAATACAGGGACTGAAAGTAGATCTCCCATGTGGTGACAGTGATGCAACTACCTGAATCAGCACTGGCTGCCCCCAGGGTGCATGTTAGAAGGAAGCTGGAATTGAGAATGGAGCCTGATCTTGAACACAGGCACCCAGTTGGGATGTAAGCATCTTAACCTGTAACCAAATCTCCTGCTCCATTATACAATGAGTTTTGACAAATTTATGAAATCATGAAACAGTTGCTGTTTACAAGATGCCAAACAGTTGTAACGTCATAGGTAAATTACCTTATACTCTTTACTATCGTTCTTTTCATCCTGTGTCACAGTCCATGGCCATAACTGATTTGATTTATATCCCTATGTTTTTACCTTTTCCATAGCATCATATAAACAGAATCATACACATAGCCTTTTGTTATTGCCTTCATTCACATAGTAACATGCTTTTGAAGTCCAACCATGTGTTTCAATATATTTAGAATTTATTCATTTTTATTACAGAGTAGATTATTCTATTTACTTATTTACAATTGGTTTATCTATCTACTCATGAAGTTAAATTATGTTGTTTTTAGATTTTGAATATTACTAACAACATTGCTATAAACATTCACAAATAATTTCTGAGATATATGTTTTTATTCTCTTGATTAGTAATAGTAGTGTTTGGAATATGGAAAGCATCTTTAGTTGTAAAAAACCATGAAACACTGATTTTCAAAGTGGCTATATTATTGAGCACTCACACCAGTTCCAGATGTTCCGCGTCCTCACTGATATTTAGTGCTGTACATTTTCTTTTCTTTTCTTTTCTTTTCTTTTCTTTTCTTTTCTTTTCTTTTCTTTTCTTTTCTTTTTTTATTAGAAAGGCAGAATTAGACAGTGAGAGAGAGACAGAAAAGTCTTCCTTCTGTTGGTTCACCCCCCAAATGGCCGCTATGGCCGGCGCGCTATGCCGATCTGAAGCCAGGAGCCAGCTGCTTTTCCTGGTCTGGTCCCATGGGGTGCAGGGCTCAAGCACTTGGGCCATCCTCCACTGCCTTCCCAGGCCACAGCAGAGAGCTGGAGTGGAAGAGGGGCGACTAGGACTAGAACCTGGTGCCCATATGGTGTGCCGGCGCTACAGGAGGAGGATTAACCAAGTGAGCCACGTTGCTGACTCAGTGCTGTACATTTTTAATTTGAATCCTTGTGGTAGGGATTTTGTAGTATCAACAATAGTTTTTTGTTTGTTTGTTTGTTTGTTTTTGAAAGGGAGAGTGGACAGTGAGAGTGAGAGAGACAGAGAAAGGTCTTCCTTTTGCTGTTGGTTCACCCTCCAATGGCCACCGCGGCTGGCGCACTGCGGCTGGCACACCGTGCTGATCCGAAGCCAGGAGCCAGGTGCTTCTCCTGGTCTCCCATGGGGTGCAGGGCCCAAGCACTTGGGCCATCCTCCACTGCACTCCCTGGCCACAGCAGACAGCTGGTCTGGAAGAGGGGGAATCAGACTGAGTTCCTGGCTCCCAGCTTCATCCTGGTCTAGTCTCAGCCATTGTGTGCACTGGGTAAGTGAACCAATAGAATTCTCTCTGTCTCTCAGAAGTAAAGAAATAGATAGCTAAAAAATTAGCTAGTTGACCTATAAAAGCTCTTTGTTAGGCCTGGCATTATGACTCATTAGGTTGAGGCACCGCTTGCAATATTCTTCAGCCCATATCATTGTCAGCAGCCTGGTCCCTCTCCGTCTGGTTACCAACAGTCCTCTTGCTGGGGAGAGGGGGGCTGTGGCGGCTGCGCGAGCTGCTCCAGGATCCACCCCCCTGCTCATGCGACAGCAGCCTGTCCATGGCCGGCCCTGGGCACAGCGGCATCATGGCGGCAGCTGTGCACACGCTCCAGCCCACAGTCCCGCTCCTCCAGTGCCTGCAGCCTGTAGATGAAGTCCTCCTGCAGGCGTTGCCGCCGGTCCTGCGCCTCCTGGAGCTAGGCGTGCTCCATGTTGACCCCTCCTTGGCGCCGCCAGGTCCAGGGCGGGAGCCGCCACCACCGCACACCCCGCGGGGTCGCTGTCCACCCTGGCGGTGGCCGGGGCTACGTGCGCGCGCGCCGGGTCCCTCCCTGCGCTGCCATCCCCAGGGACACCCGCCAGTTGGCTCCGGGGGCCCTGGCTCGGGTTAGTTCGCGGGCTTGGCTCCGCGCGGCTCTGTTCCCACAGCTCTGGCGGGGACACACGGGGGCAGCTGCGCATGCCATGGCCGCGCTCATGCCCCGCAAATTATATTTCCATGAACTTTTTGAAGTGTCCTTTATAGCAGTTTTTATATGTTTTAAAGATTTTCTACATAGAAGAAGATGCCATGTTCAAATAAAGATCTAATTCTTTCAAATTGTCTGAAGTTTATGTAGTTTACAGTCCAGTAGAAACACAGCAGCAATAGCACAGCACACGTCTCTGCTTGGTACATGTGGAATGCTTTTAAATATGTATACTCTGGAACGTAAAATAAATATAAATAAATTGAAAGGATTTTTCAATCATAGAAAGACGGAAGTATGGTTTCAGATCACAAATGAATTGCATGAAAACTGGTAACATAAATATATCTAACAAAATACCCAAATATTTGGAAACTAAATATAGACTTTTCAGTAACTCCCTGTCTGTATAAGAAAATCAAAAGAGAAATTAGGAATTATTTTTAATGAGTGAAAATGAAATTTTGTAGCATGCAACTTATCAATGCTTGAAAAATTCAGAGCACTAAATACTTGCTTCGGTAAAGAGAAAATATCTCAAATTATCTCCGACTCCTTTTAAGAAACAAGAAACAGGGGCTGGCGTTGCCGTGTAGTGGGTAAAGTTGACACTTGCAGTGCTGGCATCCCATATGGGCACCAGTTTGAGTCCCAGCTGATCCACTTCTGATCCAGCTCTCTGCTGTGGCCTGGGACAGCTGTAGAGAATGGCCCAAGTCCTACATGGGAGACCTGGAAGAAGCTCCTGGCTCCTGGCTTCGGATAGGCGCAGCTTCGACCATTTTGGCCATCTGGGGAGTTAACCAGCAGATGGAAGACCTCTCTCTCTCTCTCTGTGTCTCTCCTCTCTCTGTGTAACTCTGACTTTCAAATAAACTCCCCAATATCTGATAGGAAAATAGATGCAAAGCGATTCTGTCTCTTTAACTGCCGGTTGGATATGCCCACCTTCCCAAGATGCACCTGTCACATCCGGGACCAGGGCACATGCTCAGACCGCGGCTTTATAGGCCTCTGGTTGTCTGTTCCCTTCCGTGTGGAAAAGGGTAGGAGAGAGAGGGTTCTCTTTCCACCGTGGAACGCACTCTGACGTACCGCTTTCGTTTGCTCTCTTCGCCGTGGACCTACCTCAGGCGGAAAAAAGTCCTCTGTGGACCTCTCCTGAACTTCCTTGGAGGTACTGTTTTTATTTTTCTGTTTATCTCTTTTAAGGACGGCTCTTTGACCCACCTGTATTGGGTATTTCTGTGGGTACTTCTCGCGCATGAATGTTTGTTCTTTCCCTCACTGTTAAGTACATTCCATTCCTGTTTGTGCGCAGTACTAGTGTCAGTTTTTTGTTTTTGTGTTTTTTTTTTTTTTTTAAACCTGTGGAAGACCAGAACGTGGTTTGGAAGTTAATATATTTATTGCACACATCTGTAGGTTGATTGTATTAATTGGCTACAGTAGTTCTCTCTGAGAGATCACTATCATGGACTGGCTTATGTCCCATGTCTAAAAACCAGTGCTTCCCATACGCGTATTAATTAGCTGTTTCAGACAGGAAAGAAAATACAGTACATGTTCCCGAATGTTGGTCAAGAGCTCACGTTCTTTCCTGCTCACAGCCCTCTGTTTTTCCTCTTTATAAGTCAATTTGGCAAAATTTTGGTTAATTGGCTCCTAAGTTCTTTTCTTGTCTTACATTGTCATAAACTCTTCAGAGGAGTTTCTCATTTCTGACTTCTGTTTCTACCTGTAGCCTTCCGTTTCTGCTCCTCTCTTCAGGTTTTAAATGTTTACTAAATTCCCCAATTGCTCAGGCATGTTCTCTGACTTTTTACTATATCTATTTTTTTTAAAGGCTTATTCATTCATTCATTCACAAACAAGACAGAAGCAGCACTCTCATGTTCACTGCTTTGCTCCCCAGATGGCCACAACAGCTAAGGCAGGGCCAGGCCAAAGTCAGCAACCTGGAGCTCCGTCCAGATCTTCTGTGTGGGTGGCAGTGGCCCAAGCACTTGGACCATCGTTTGCTGCCTTCCCAGACATATTAGCCGGAAGCTGGGTCAGAAGCAGAGCAGCAGGGACTCAAACTAGCACTCCCATGTAAGATCTCAGCAGCTTAATCCATTGTGCCACAACAGTTGGCCCTCTACGGGATCATCTAAGATGTTACTAATGATGATTAAATCTATAGTTCATAGTTCTGATATCTGAATCATTCCAACTTCTGTTTCTGTGAATATTTCTTGCATTGATGGTTTTTCTTATTCTTTCCTTTTTTTTTTAAATACTGTTACATTTTGATTTTGGCAATGAACTTACAGAATAAGAAATATAATTTTTATTTATTATATATATTTATTTATAAAATTTATTTATTTATTTGAAAGGCAGAGAGAGAGGGAGAGAAAGAAAGAGATCTTCCGGGGCCAGCGCCATGGCACAGTAGATTAATCCTTCGCCTGCGGTGCCAGCATCCCAAATAGGCACTGGCTCTAGTCCCAGCTGCCCCTCTTCAGTCCAGCTCTCTGCTATGGCCTGAGAAAGCAGTAGAAGATGTCCCAAGTCCTTGGGTTCCTGCACCCACCTGGGAGACCTGGAAGAAGTGCCTCGCTCCGGGCTTCAGATGGGTGAAGTTCTGGCCATTGCAGCGGCCATTTGGGGAGTGAACCATTGGAAGGAAGACCTTTCTCTTTGTCTCTCCCTCTCACTGTTTGTAACTCTAACTCTCAAATAAAATAAATAAAATCTTAAAAAAAAAAAAGAAAGAGATCTTCCATCTGCTGGCTTTTCCCCAAGTGGCCACAATAGCTAGAGCTGGGCCAGTCTGAAGCCAAGTGCCAGGAGCTTCTTCTGGGTCTCCCATGTAGGTGAGTGCAGGGGTCCAAGCACTTGGGCCATTTTCCACTGCTTTCCCAGGCCATTAGCAGGGAGTTGGGTGGGAAGTGGAGCAGCCAGGACTCAAACCAGTGCCCATATGGGATGCTGGCACCACAGGCAACAGCTTTATCTGCTACCCCATGGTGCTGGCCCACAAATAGAATTTAAGCAAAGAAATCGGTAAGCCTCTTGTTTTTCTCCTGGCAAATAATGAAGGGGATTGCATCCATCTGTTCCACACACGAGCTGGCATCGTATTTTATTATTGGCATAGCTTCCTATTTGGGAACAAATACTTATACTTTTCTAAAGTGGGAAGATAATGCTCTCCTGATATTAATGCTTCTGTTGTCAAGCAGCAGGTTTGCCCCACAGGGACAAATTCTTTTCCAAAAATGAAACACTAGGAGCCTGATCTTTCAAGAAAGAGAATCCTTTTTACAAAGGAGCCATGTAAAAAGATCAAGTGCAACCTAGCTCCATCTCCCCGTTCCAAAAGGAGTGTGGGAATTTATGAAATTAGAGCAAATTGGGCAAAGATAGGTGATGAGATATGATATAGAAAGAGAAAGACGGTACGGCCTGTTCCTTGGGCACATGTGTTAACAAATCATGCATGCATATTCAAAGACAGCTTGTGGGGGTGGGGGAGGAAGATGGTGTTGTACAGCAGAATATGTCGCAGCTTGTGGCTCCTGCATCTTATGTCGGAGGTCTGTTTTAAATCCCAGCTTTTCCACTTCCTATCCAGTTTGCTGCTTATGTATCTGCAAAGCATCACATAAATACCCAAGTACTTTGTCCTCTGCCACCCATATGGGAGACTCAGATGGAGCTCCTCAACCTTGGTTTGTCCTGGTTCATTCCTGGCTGTTGTAGTTATTTGAGTGAACCAATAGCTGTAATTCATTCTGTTTGTCTTCGTTTCTGTCTTTCTCTCTTCCCCACTCCCACCCCCCTCACTCTGCCACTCAGTGTTTCAAATAAATAAATAAATCTTTTAAAAAATGTTGACTGAAAGAATATTATGGGTGGTATGTGATTTAGCATTATAATGAATCACAATGGCAGCTCAACAAAAGTTTTGCAAAGGTAACTATTATGGGTTAGAAGGTCACCATGCAGTAGGCTGGTGAATGACTGTTACAGGTTGTTAGTATGTTAAGCAAGTAAGGAGAGCTTACTGCTGATTAAGGAAGCAGGGAGCATTTATTGTCATTTCTTTTCCCTATTTGGCTCTCAGCAAACTATACAAACCCCCTTCAGAAAGAGTGTCTTTCTGCGCTCTTGTTCCTTCCCAGGGGAAGGTTGCTGTGGCTTGTTACTTGGAACTACTGTCCTGGTGCAAGAAGGAATGTTTCTTGGTTTCATTCGTTCAGATTCAGGGTAAGACAAGCTCATTTGAGCCTTAGGAGTGGGGCTTTATCAACATTCCTGCTCCTTGCCTCATGAAAATCATTAAATCTGTGGCTTGTCTTGAATAGCAGATAATTTGCTATTGTTCCTCCAGTGATTACAGGGAACATGAAAGATATGGCCACTGAATGTTCTGATTCATCCTTGACTGGATTCACAATTTTTTAAAATCCAGATATGTATAAATTACAGGTGCAATAGAAGCAATAGAAGTGTAGATTTTTATGTTATTTATTTTACCAAACTGAAATAGAGATAATACGATCAATGGAACTCACTTTCAAATGGTCCTACCAAAAGAGGAAACAGTATGCCAACTTACACGTAAACATGGAGAGAGAGAGAGAGAGAGAGAGAGAGAGAGAGAGAGAGAGAGAATAACTGTGGGAAAAATTACACTTAAAAATAATGCTATATCCTACCTAGAAAAATCATAGGTACTACATTTACTGTAAGGTGTTCTAACTTAGGTACACACAGCAATCGTTTGTTACATATAATCATAAAACTTAGAAAGCTTATAAAGAACATTGAAAAATATATTGATTTATAAAATCAATTTATTTCTACTAAACTCTTGTATTTTTATTTACTTATTCATTTATTGAGAGGCAAAGAGACAGAAACAGAGGGTGAGCTCCCCTCTGCCATTCATTCCCCAAATGCCTGCAATGGGCCTGGCCTAAAACCAGGAGCCTGGGACTCAACTATGTGAGCCTTCACCTGCTGGTTCCAGGGTTTGCATTAGCAGGAAGCTGGAATGAAGAGCAGAGCTGGAACTCACACCCAGGCAAGTCCAATGTGAGATGTAGACATCACAGCTGGCTTCTTAATCTCCAGGTCAAATGTCTGTCTGTTTTGTATTCTTGAGTTATCAATGTCTTTTCTTTCCCTAATACCATGTAATAGTTTAGTATAACTGATCCAAAAATGTTTTGCAAGATTAGTTGACACAAATATAAAATTATGCTCATGAATATATAGCTTTTATTTTAATACAGCTTATTTTAAGTACATTTATTGCAAGCACATGTAAAAATAAGATATTTTAAATAACAGAAGATGGGGAGACATCTGGTCCAGTGGTTAAGTCGCCATTTGGTAGTATGCCTGCTTTGCACACGAGAGTGGCTGGTTCCAGTTCTGTCTGCATTGCTTCACATCTAGTTTATTGTTAATGTGATGCCTCAAGTATTTAAGTCTTATCACCCACATAGGAGTCCTAGATTGAGTTGCAGATTTGTAGATTATTTTAGACTAGCCTTGGCTGGCATTTCAGGGAGAACCAGCAGATTGGAAGATCTCTTGTCTTGTCTCTGTTTGTCTCTCTGCCTTTCAAATAGAATAATGAAAAATGTACAAATGTAAATGACAAAAGAACATTGTGAGAATAAAAAAGATTGAAATCCAGAAATGGAATAATATGAATCGTGTTCTTGCCTAAAAATCAGATAAATTATTGTCACTTCAACAACCACTTAATAGTTACCTACAGTGTGCCAGATATACAGGCATCAAAAAGTTATAAAGATGGCTAAGTCATGCTTTGCTATTAAGGTGGTGAATAGCTTATTTTTATTTTAATATCTCGGTGAATTATTGAATCTATTTGCAATGTTTGAATAATTAAAATAATTATTTTGCTTTTCTTTTTTTCTCTGACAAATTATATGTTTAGAAATATGCAGTTCTGCTTCTCTGTAACTAAATATATTTTGTTTTGTTACCAACTGAAGGGTGGAAAACTATTTGATCCATTATTAAGTTGACATTGTGTTCTTCAAGGGAAAAACAACACTCATATTTAATGAGTCATTTTATATTTCAATTGCTGTTTCTGTGGACTACTTTTATCTGCTATTTTTCTGTTATCTTACAAAGTCTACATTATCACAGAGAAAGCATATCCTTATCAGAATGCTAAAATAAATTTAAGTGCTCTTTTTAAACTTTTGATTTCATTGAAATTACATAAGTATGTTAGATCAAAATATTGTAAGGGCATTCCTAATGTTTGCATTCAAATATCGATTAATGATGACATTTTGTGATGAGTTGTTTATCTTTGACCAAATAATAGCAGTGTCAAAATTCTAACACTCTCACCAAAAATTTTGATGTCTATGATATGCTATTAGTAAGTCTTCTATAATAATCTAGTATTTTTTTTGCATACCCAATTTCCTTAAGGAGTGACAATATATTTTTATGCTTCATTGAAATTGTTTTGTAATTGCTCTAAATAGGATACTGATTAAAATATATTTCACCTCTTCCATCAATATTTTTTAGTTACTAGTAATTAAATTACTTCACGAAAGCCATGATACATTAAGGTTTTTTCTACCTAAGATCTATCCAACTTAGTTTTGTGGAAAATAAAAAAATTATTATTAAGTTTATTTTGTTTTAGTTTAATTGAGCATAAAGGAACAGATTCTATTTTTTCTAAATGAGACATGATTTTGTTCTTTATTGAGGAAATGGATACAATGTTGTCAATGGAGAAATTTAAATGTGAAAGTTAGTATATATTTTATAGATATGGATATTTATATAGTCCTATAACAAGAATAAGGAGGGAATTAAAACAAAAGTTAAAAGAATAGGATAATATGTCATAGGAGATGACACATAGACTGTGACTATAATTGAAGTGTGTAATTACAAAAATTATTTCAACACTTCATGCTTTATATTTTCCTAAAATGATAGGTTTCATTGACAATGCAGATTTACTGCAAAGAAGAGTTATCTTAAATTCAGACATTCCTGGCCAGCGCCGCGGCTCAACAGGCTAATCCTCCGCCTTGTGGTGCCGGCACACCGGGTTCTAGTCCCCGTCGGGGCGCCGGATTCTGTCCCGGTTGCCCCTCTTCCAGGCCAGCTCTCTGCTGTGGCCAGGGAGTTCAGTGGAGGATGGCCCAAGTACTTGGGCCCTGCACCCCATGGGAGACCAGGAGAAGCACCTGGCTCCTGCCATCAGATCAGCGTGGTACACCGGCGGCAGCATGCCGGCTGCGGCGGCCATTGGAGGGTGAACCAACGGCAAAGGAAGACCTTTCTCTCTGTCTCTCTCCCTCACTGTCCACTCTGCCTGTCAAAAAAAAAAAAAATTCAGACATTCCTTCCATTACACAATGCTTTTAGTTTTCATCCATAAATTCAGCATTAAGTTAACATTAGTATTTTTATTTAATAATTATATAGAATCCATTTTATTAAGAAAACAAAAGCAAGACTAGGGATATTAGTTATAGAATTTACTAAATATTAACAAGCTGTCCCCTACCTCACCCTATGATCTAAGACTTTTTTTTTTTAAGATTTACTTATGTATTTGAAAGAGTTACACAGAGAGAGGAGAGTCAGAGAGAGAAAGAGACATCTTCCATCTGCTGGTTCACTCCCCAGTTGGCCACAATGGAAGGAGCTGCACTGATCCAAAGCCAGGAGCCAGGACTTCCTCAAGGACTTCCATGTGGGATAAGGGGACCAAGGACCAGGGCTATCTTAGACTGCTTTCCCAGGCCATAGCAGAGAGTTGGATTGGAAGTGGAGCAGCTGGGAATCCAACTGGCACCCATATGGGATGCTGGCACTGCAGGCAATGGCTTTACCTACTATGCCACAGCACTGGCCCTAACTATTTTTTTATTTTGGTGTTTTACTTCTTTATTTGGCATTGGTCATTTTTAAAATATTGAATATATCAACTCTTCAAAAAAGTTCTATGGTTTTACATTTCAATTCCTTTAAAATTAAGCAAATAAGAGTAGATCAAAATATTGAGGAAAAATATGGCATAAAGAACATTTTTTGTTAACAATTTATATATTTATTTGAAAGTCAGAGTATACAGAGAGAGGAGAGGGAGAAGGGGAGAAAGGTCTTTTATCTGCTGGTTCACTCCCCAGATGGCTGCAATTGCTGTGCTGATCTGAAGCCAGGAGCCAAGAGCCTCCTCTGAGTCTCCCACATGGGTACAGGGGCCCAAGGACTTGGGCCATCTTCTATTGCTTCCCCCAGGCCACAGGAGAGAGCTGGATGGGAAGTGGAACAGCTGGGACTCGACCTGGTGCCCATATGGGATGCTGGCACTGCAGGTGGCGGCTTTACCTGCTGCACCACAGCACCAGCCCAAGTACTTTTTTTTTTTTTTTGACAGGCAGAGTGGACTGTGAGAGAGAGAGACAGACAGAAAAGTCTTCCTTTTTCATTGGTTCACTCCTTAATGTCCACTGTGGCCGGCACGCTGCGCTGATTGGAAGCCAGGAGCCAGGTGCTTCTCCTGGTTCTCTCATGTGGGTGCATGGGCCAAGGACTTGGGCCATCCTCCACTGCACTCCCGGGCCATAGCAGAGAGCTGGACTGGAAGAGGAGATACCGGGACAGAATCTGGCACCCTGACCGGGACTAGAACCCGGTGTGCCGGTGCTGCAGGTGGAGGATTAGCCTATTGAGTCACGGTGCCGTCCCCAAGAACTTTCAAATTAAATTAAAAGTATAAAGTAGCAATTGTTAAAATAAATAAAAGTGAAAAATTTGGGCAAGGCAATATTTTGGATGCATATGTCAGGAAAATAACACGGGAATAATGAAAGACACTGGGTTCTATAACTGCGTCACTGAAAAGACTGTGAGATTGAAGAAACAAAGTTGAAACACTGAGGATCGAGACTGGAATGAGAAAAGCAGTGAACAGGACTTGAACTGACCACAGCAGATTTTCCTCTTAACACGTAGGAACTGTGAAACTTCCAAGTGGAGAAGGGTAAAACTGTGAGATTACGTATCCATTTAGAAACAGAAAGTGTCTTTTGACAATTTGAGTTTGCAGAGGCAAAAAGATTGAGAATTCAGGGAAAGAATTCTCAGTTGACATTTCCAGAGGACTCTAGCAGAAGTGTTGGGTAACTCAGGGTGGACAGATCTTAACAAATTACTATCCACCATTCTTTCAGCAGGGAGTCTTGTTCGAGGGAAGCTAGCAGCCATCTTTCTCTCTAGCAGAGGAAAGAGAGACTATTCCTGAAGGAAAATAATAACAAACTTTATCCGGCACCTCTATAACTTCTTAAGGATGATTGCTTGGTCTTCCATAAAACAAACAGATTACTAGATATTTTGAAATATAGGATCATATGCAGTGGTTTCAGAAGTTGAGGCTTGTTTATTTGGGGCTTTTGCTGACTTCTCTAAATGCATATATTCCCACTGTTACTGACAGCGCTATCAACATGAAGTCACAGAATGCAGTGTTGGGAAGCAGTGCTCGTTATCACAAAAGATAATGTCATCGCTTTTTTTTTTTTTTTTTGGACAGGCAGAGTTAGACAGTGAGAGAGAGAGAGACAGAGAGAAAGGTCTTCTTTTTCCATTGGTTCACCCCCCAAGTGGCCACTATGGCTGGTGTGCTGCGCTGATCTGAAGCCAGGAGCCAGGTGCTTCATCCTGGTATCCCATGCGGGTGCAAGGCCCAAGCACTTGGGCCGTCCTCCACTGCCTTCCCAGGCCACAGCAGAGAACTGGACTGGAAGAGGAGCAATCGGGACAGAATCCGGTGCCCCAACCGGGACTCGAACCTGAGGTGCCGGCGCTACAGGAGGAGGATTAGCCAAGTGAGCCACGGCACTGCTCATGGTACCTATCATTTTTGATTTTTGATGTCCCTCCATCTTTTGTCCTAATCTCCATTACTCATTCTCCATATTTCTTCATATTCAAGAATTTTAGCACAATAGGTTGCAGTTGAACCCTGAATGAATTTCAGATTTTCCTGAAGCTTGGGTCACCAATAATTAGTTGCATTTCTTATACTTTAGATTGTCTCACTTTATGGGATGATCCTACTCCATCCTTTGCTGTCATGGAAGTGTTGACTGTTTGTGGCACTATAAAATATATTACGCTCCCCCTAGAATATATACCCATAAAATCAAAGTTGGTTGCTGTTGTGGTTAACATCATATCCCTAGCAATTTTTATAACACCAGTTACCTTATTGGTTTCCCATAAACATTTAAGGAATTAATTAATACTTAGCTTATACATATGTTCTTAAAATAATTCTTGTCACCTAAATGAATCTGGTCTGTGGCTTCCTTACAGAGAGAAAAACATATTAGCTACCTGCTTTCTCAAATATTCTTTTTTTTTTTTTTTTAAGATTTATTTGTTATTTGAAAGGCAGAATTACAGAGAGGCAGAGGCAGAGAGAGAAAGAGAGAGCTTCCATCCACTGGTTCACTCCCCAGATGGCTGCAATGGCCAGAGCTGGGCCAATCAGAAGCCAGGAGCCAGGAGCCAGGAGCTTCTTCCAGGTCTCCCCCATGGGTACAGGGGCCTAAGCGCCTGGGGCATCTTCTGCTATTTTCCCAGGCCATAGCAGAGAGCAGCTGGGTCTCAAACCAGCACCAATATGGGATAGCACTATGCCATAGCACCAGGCCCCTCAAATATTATTTTCTAAACCTTTGCTCCTGTGACCAGGCATGGAGAACTTTGTAGGACTTAGGCAAGAGAGGGGTCATAGGAATGGGACAGAGACTATGAAACAGATTACTCGTCAGAGCTTGTTTCCAGAGAATGTTCAGGAGGGTTTACCTTCCACCATTTTAACTTGGAGAGGGGGAAGTGGAACAGTCAGCCATGGAAAGTTACAAGATACCACTCTGCATCAGAGTTTTAAATGCATGATGTATGGAAGATGTGTGTGGCTTAAGCAAAGAGGGTCCTCCAGCATCCCTTTTCTCACATCTTGTGTGACCCATAAACCTTGCTTTAAAGTGCTTGACAGTTTCTTCAGGGACCTAACTCGACCATTGTGTCCTTTTTGGTCACAACTACATAAAGCTTCCTTTGAGTACTCTCACTCTAGGCTGATTATTTGGTGACATCCAAGTGAACACACACCTTGTGTCTATTAACAGTCATAAAACTGTTTCCTTGGAATACCTTCCACCTGCTTATACATTTTACTGAATCTTATTGATCGCTAAACATAGTTCAGGGTGTACTTTTTCCTTCAAGCATCCTTGTAGTTTGTAAATCTATGTTAAATGTCTCTCTTTGCAGTTTATAAAGAGGTTCATAATAACTCATATCAGCTCAACTCTCCTCTATCATAAATCATTCTATAAAAGACTATAAATACATTAATAGTGGAAACCATGTCAACTTTGTATAGGAAATATTATTTGTGGCCAGCAGGTATTTGTCAAGTAAAGACAGTTAGTGGTAAATCCTGGCCTTGATTCAGAGAATCTCTTTCAGCTACTCTTTTCTCTAAGACAATTGTCAAGTGTTTCAGAGAGATCAAATCTTTCCACAAATATTATCTTTTAAAATTTGTCTTACTATATCAGTAATTAATTTAATAGAAGAATTAATTCATTTTTACCAATATTATTCTATTGAGCAGTCAAGTATAGGTTACTGAAACTACAGAACTTAAAAGATATTAATGTAGGGGAAAATTAGATAAAACTATCAGTTAACCACGTGGAGCTGCTGATTGATAAACAAATATAATATGGTATAGTAATAGAAGTTTGTGTCTGCTGTATTAATAACACTGCTGAGAGAATATTCAACCCTATGTGTAGAGTTCAGGAGAGATTTTTTGAGTGCAAGTAATGATAAGTTTAAGAGTCAAGAACCAGTTATTTTCCATGAAAGTAGATATTTGTATAGGGATTATATTTTTGAATTAATGGAAAGAAAGAAAAATAAACAGCACATTCAGAACATTCTCTAAATATTGTTGAGTGTGAAGTGCAAAGGGGGAGAAGTTAGTAAATATGAAGAGGATATATAAGCAGGGGTCATGTCCTATGTCATTGATAAGAATTTTTATTTTATTTGTCAACTAATAAGAAATCCTTGCTAGGATTATTTCCCTCTTCTAAATTTAATGATTTATTAAAAACCTTTTAACTGAGAAAAACATTGTACATATTCATAGGATGATGTGTGATGTTTAGCTACATATATACATTGTCTAATGTACAATCAGGGACCTGTGCTAGATTTTAAGTAAGGAAGCACAATGATCACTGACCCAGAAAGAGCACCTGTGAGCAGTGTGTACAATTTAGAGACCAAAAACAAACCACCAATTTACAAACAGTTCTAAGGACAACAGAAACATGAAGTGAAACAGATACAGAAAGTATGAAATTATTTGGATTTGAGGAAATAATAGATGGCTAGAATTATGTAGACATAATTGCCTAAGACATAGGGACATTAGGAACACTAAATGTTGGTAATTGTCAGTTCATTTCTAACTTAGACAGCCAACATCACTGTGGTGCTCTTAATTGCAATAAGGATAATGAAAAGAAATGGAATATGCGAATCTCATTTTTCTGAAAAGAAATCATCTGTTGGTTATGGCCATAGTCATCATCATTTTTACAATATTGCTTATTATTGTTTTTGTAGTTGTTTTAGGCTTCTGTGATTTCTTTTATGATCTCAAGGAGAAAAAAAATGAAAATGGTTCTTTGTTAGACTCTAACAATGCCCTTGACATTCTTCATGGATTCAAGTCGAAACGTATTCCTTGTCTAAGGTGTCCTCAGAGAATGGGTAAAGGTGGGAAAAGGCACATACACATTTGTGGTGTTAGGTATTTGTTTCTGCCCATTCATTTTGAATTATACTACATGAAATTCACTGAAGAGTCATTTTACAAGAATATAGTAGTTTACCACAAAATAGACATGGGAAAGAGGGGAAAATAGCACCTTCCCAGTAATTGTGACCAGAGTCTGTTTTCCCTAAAGGATAATGATATGCTGTTAGCAACCAAGGATAAGATCATTTTCCAGTCTCTTCCCATACTTTTAAGGTTTTATTTTTATTTTTTATTTTTCATTGTCCTTTCATGTAAAAGTTAATGAAATGAAATTAGAAAAATAAGTAAGCTAATATTGTTGAATTTCTTGAATAATAATACCAAATACTGTTAAAGAATTTAATATCATAAACTCTTGTTCTGTAAGTGCTGATGCAAATTTTATCTTGCATCCAGGTTGCTAAGCAACAGGCCTGAAAATGTTTTTTGACCATAAATATGTTATTGTGCAGTCCCAAAAAACATAAGCATTTCCTCCAACTGTTTTTGAGCTATTGTATTATATTATGCTATTCATACTCTTAAAATAACAATGTTCTATAAAAAGTGAAAATACTATGTATGAAATGCAAACATTTTTAAATACAATCAAAATGTCTTCCCAGTCAATAATTATTGTGGCAGAATTAAAATTGTAATTATGAACTATGTAATTAATTTGGATGGAGATTGTGAAAAAAAGCCCTATTTTTAATATATGTGGAAATCAATCAGATTAATTCTTAATCACATAAAAAGAATAATCTAAGAATTCTCCTGGCTTTTCAGTTACTCAAAAATTGAAATATATTCCATATTCTTTGATTTAAATTGGAGTATTTTATGTACAAGATTTATTATGTTTAATGAATTTGGTAAGTTCTATGTGTTTGGAGGATTGGTGTAGGAAAGATAACTCTATAGAGAAAGATGTACAAATTCTTAAAGGCAAATTAAGGGGAATTAAAGGTGAATAAAAGGGGAATTAAGATAGTTTATTCCATTATAAAATTAAAGTCACCAAATCAAAAGTTCAGGGTTACACACTGCAGCACACAGATCTGGAAAGAATATTTAAAAGTAAATTCACAGTTGTGGAGATGAACTGCACTTGATGGTCTTTGTACGTTCTCAGGGAGAAGGAAAGTAATGCATATGTTTTCTTATAATTTGATACCCTGGTAAATTGGAATCTGGCCTGTAGGGAAATAAACAAATTTTTACTAATTTTACACAACCTTTGTGAAGTTCAGTTATGAAATTTCATTTAGGGGTGTAAGCTATATGTTCCCAAACAATGATGGACATATTTTCTGATCTTATCTATCATTGTTATAGCATATGTTTGAAGGATTGGGCTCAGAGCATATTGAATCATAAGTTCAAGTTTATTAAATACAGTAGTAATTGAAATTGTTAACATTTTTCAAAAAATTGTATACATCTTATAAGAGGGATAAAGCAGCAGATACTTCATCTATTGTTCAGGAAAGTAGCATTGAACAAAATAAAGGTTACATAAACATGCTTTAAAAACAAATGAGGGCTGGCGCCATGGCTCACTTAGCTAACCCTCTGCCTGCAGCACTGAAATCCTATATGGGCTCCGGATTCTAGTGCTGGTTGTTCCTCTTCCAGTCCAGCTCTCTGCTGTGGCCCAGAAAGGCAGTGGAGGATGGCCCAAGTGCTTGGGCACCTGCACCCACATGGGAGACCAGGAGAAGCACCTGGCTCCTGGCTTTGGATCAGCATAGCTCTGCCCATAGCGGCCATTTGGGGGGTGAACCAATGGAAGGAAGAGCTTTCTCTCTCTCTCTCTCTCACTGTCTGTAACTCTGTCAAATAAATAAATAAAAAATCTTAAAAAAACAAAAACAAGTGGAATTTCTAGAATATACACTGCAAAGAAAGAAATAACAGAAAATTTGTTATAAAGTGTAAACATTCAGGGACCTACATGTAATGCAGCAAATTAAACCTACAGTGGCATCTCATATGGGCACCAGTTTAAGTCCTGGCTGTTCTAATTCAGATCTAGCTATCAGGTAATTAGCCTGGGAAAGCAGCAATTTGGGGAGTGAACCAGCAGATTGTAGATCTCTCTTTCTCTCTTTCTCCTATCTCTCTGTAACTCTGCCTTTCCAATAAATCTTAAAAAAATAAGAGTAGCATTTTTATAGAAAACTTTTATTTAATATAAATTTTGAAAGTACAACTTCTGGATTATAATAGTTCTTTTCCTCATAAACACCCTCCCACTTGCAAACCATTCCAGCTTCTACTCTCTCTCCCATCCCATTCTTCATTAAGATTCATTTAAAATTATCTTTATATACAGAAGACTAGTTTTACTGTTAATTCTCATAGTACAACATATTAAGGACAGAGGTCCTACATGGGGAGCAAATACACAGTGACTCCTATTATTGATTTAACAATTGAAACTCTTATTTATGACGTTAGTAATCACCTGAGGCTCTTGTCATGAGCTGCCAAGGCTTTGAAAGCCTCTTGAGTTCACAAACTCGACCTTATCTAGACAAGGCCATAATAAAAGTGGAAGTTCTCTCCTCCCTTCAGAGAAAGGTACCTCCTTCTTTGATGGCCCCTTCTTTCCACTGGGATCTCAACCCACAGAGATCTTTCATTTAGGTCATTTTTTGCCAGGTGGCTTGGCCTTCCATGCCTGAAATAAAGAGTAACATTTTTTAAAGTGTAAATATTCAGCTTTATTTTGTATTCATTTATTTTCAATTAGTTAATTATCTCCTTTTAATGCAGAAAGAGACAGATGATAGATAGAAATAATTTCCATGCCCTGGTCTACTACACAAATTTCAAGAACAGTTAGGGGTTGGTCAGAGGAAGGGCAGGAGCAGGAACTCAGTTTGAGCCTCCTGTGTGGGTGGTAGAGATCTAAGTATTTCCAGTTCTGATGCAGAGGCTCATTGGCTAACAACAGGCTCCTACTATCCTTCTCATAAATGGTATTGCCTTTTGGTCCTTAGTTTGTTACCTCATGGCTTAAAGTTCTCTGCCAATATGATTGCGTCGTATTTTCTTGAAACTACATTTAAGGAAAGAAGAATCAAAGGAAAGGTCTCTTTTTTCCTTCTTTTTTAAAATTAGAAATGAAAGCCCTCCACAAAATTCCATTCGCTAGACTTCTGACTCATGTCAGAATTAGTCACCCTTTCACTAATAACCAGTAACTAGTAGAGGACATAGAGTTATCATGTATGGTTTCAACAGATAGTAACTCATTCCTGGGATTAGGGAAAAGGCATGTGTTATGTTAGTGTATTGTGGCTCAGACAAAATTTAGGTGTAATAAACTGAAGAAGACAAATTGTTAATTTACAAATGGTGTCTGACACCAACTTTGGGCAATTGACTGTTTAAATTAATTGAAACTTTTTGAACAGAATGTAGGCAGAAGAAGAGTTGGGATTTTTTATTATGAGTGGATTCTGCAGAAACAGTTAATGCTAATAATTTGGTAAATGTAGTACCAACAGTATTTATGCATAATTTTCATTTGTAAATTATGAAGATTGCTTATTTTACATTCAATTAATATTTATATCATATTAATTTTAATCAGCATGAAAATATAATTTGTAATAGTTAATAGTTAATTTTCATTTCAAATGAAGGAAGATATGGAGATTTTATAATAAAAGTGACAAAAATCCACAAAAATTAAAAGTGTTTAAATACTGTGCACATTTAACATGGACGTCAAAAGATTAATGACTTAGTGATAAAAATATAAATTTCTAAGGATAGTCTATGGCCATACCTCCCCAAATGCACCCGATCTCCTCTAAGGATAGAATGTGCTGTGTATGTTGCTGCATGAGGGCTTATGGAGTGTTTTCTGATAGATGAAATTTATCACAAAAATTTAAAGTATGAATAAAGTGCCCAAGCCCTACCATAAATGCATGTGATAATGTTTAAAACAGCTGAAGATGTAGAATACATTAAATACGTTAAATACAGAAGGACATGCCTAAATTTAAGCTATTCCATTTGCTTAGATAAATAGAATTCTTAATGCAGTAGAACCATAGATGATTGCAAGAGTAAATTTTACATTTCTGTCTAGATATTAAAAAAGTTTGTATGAAATGAAGTTTCCCTCCTGATCCATATCAATTTGTAAAGGTAGGCAATTCAGTTTACTATGAAATATATCCTTATGAAGCATAACAAAATCCAATTTCCAGTAAAATCTATTTAAATTAAAATCAAAGACTAATCTTCATATAATCCCTTACTTATACCATAATGATGAAACATGAACAACTACGAAAAGTGAACAGCCACTTATCCTGATTATTTTCTTTTTTATTTGATGGAAATTTTCTTCTACATGGAAGAAAACTGTGGAAATGTCACATTTCTTACTTCTTGTGACCAATAAACTTATTAAAGCTATAATAGAGAAATAAGACTGTCCATATTTTCTTGGTCATAGAGAATAGAACTGCATAATGGTTGTCATTAAATCTAAAAAATATAGAACTTATAAATCTTACAAAGTTCTCCTAAACAATTTTTCAAGTCTGCTGGAAAGTCATCATTCTAATTATCATATACAATTTTTTACACATAGAAATGAAGAATTTAAGTGCAAATAGTTAAAAGAGGGAAATACTGAAGAACAAGCATGGAATTGAACTATCATATATCACATTTTATTATAATGTTACAGTGTTTGTTGGCTTTGAGTGAGGAAATGTTCTTAAGTGATGTATCATTGTGATAGGATCCCTTTGACTCTTTGATAGAAATAAATTTAGGGCCCGGTGCTGTGGCGCAGCGGGTTAACATCCTGGCCTGAAGCGCTGGCATGCCATATGGATGCTGGTTCAAGTCCCTGATGCTCCTCTTCCTATCCAGCTCCCTGCTATGGTTGTTTCATTAATTTGTGATATAGTTACATTGCTTTTTCACATACATCAGTACATCTTGGAATCCCCTAAACTCCTAATTATTATTATTTTTTTAGTTTTAAATATATTGAGGGTTGGTATTTGTACTATACAGTCATATAGGTTTTGAAGTACATATAGTGTCGTGTGTCTACCATTATCATATCATACAAATTACTTTCAGCACCCTAGAAAAGTTCCACATATGTTACCTCATCATTGTTCTCCATTCTTATACCTGCAACCTGGCAACTGATAATCTTTTTTGCCATCACTGTAATTTTGACTTTTCTAGAATGTCATTCATTTCAAATCACACAATATTTACCATTTTGCATTTGTTTTTTCATTTAGTAGTATGTAGTTAATATTAATATCACATTAATATTAATATTCTATAGCTTGATAGATTACTTCTTTTATCACTGAATAATATTCCATTGTATTGAGGCACCATAGTGTGTTTATTCATTCACCTGTCAGGGTATCTTAGTTGCTTCCTTTTTGTGGCAACTATGAATGAAGTTGTCATAAAATTTCTTGTGTAGGTTTTATGCAAGCATATATTTTGTGTAAAATTATTATATTCTGTGATTGCTTTGTCAAAAAGTAAGGCTATATTTATCTTTAAGGACCAAATTGTCTTCCAAAGTGGCAGTATCACTTTGCAGTTCTATCATCAACTAAAGAAAGTTACTATTGTTACACTATCTTCCCAAAAGTTGCTTTTCTTTGTTGTTGTTGTTGTTTAATTTTTTTCTTTCCTAATAAGCAGAGTTCTTATGAGTAGATTAATGCTGCTACAAAAATGGCTTTTAAGAGTAAATTCACAGGAAGTGCCATAAGGCAGGGTTGAAATGGGTTAAGCCTCTGAGGTGCTGGCATCCCATTTTGGAGTACAGGTTTGACTTCCAGCAGCATCTCTGTTTCTTTTTTAAGGTTTATTTATTTATTTGAAAGTCAGAGTTATACAGAGAGAGGAGAGGTAGAGAGAGAGGCAGAGAGAGAGATAGAGATAGAGAGAGAGGTGTCTTCCATCTGCTGGTTCACTCCCCAGTTGGCTGCAACGCCTGGAGCTGCACTGATCCAAAAAAGGAGCCAGGAGCTTCCTCTGGGTTTCACATGTGGGTACAGGGGTCCAAGGGCTTGGGCCATCTTCTGCTGCTTTCCCAGACCATAGCAGAGAGCTAGATCAGAAGTGGAGCAGCTGGGTCTTGAACCAGCAACCATATGGGATGTTGCACTTCAGGCCAGGGTGTTAACCCGCTGCACCATAGCGCCAGTCCCAGCACCTCTGTTCTAATCCAACATCCTACTAATGCATGTTGGGAGGCAGTAACCTTTGGCTTATGTGCTTGGACCACTATCACCCATGTGGGAGACCTGGATGGAGTTCTAGGCTCCTGGCTTCAGCGTGCTCTATTCCTGGCTATTGTAGGCATTCGAGTAGTAAAGCAACTAAAGAACAATGTAGTTTCTTTCTTGTTCTCTCTCTCACTGTTGCTCTTGCTCTGCCATTCAAGTAGATGAAAGTAGGAGGGATATGGCAACTTCAAAACACTTTATGGCGACGCGGCTCACTAGGCTAATCCTCTGCCTGCGGCGCCGGCACACCAGGTTCTAGTCCCGGTTGGGGCGCAGGTTCTGTCCCGGTTGTTCCTCTTCCAGTCCAGTTCTCTGCTGTGGCCTGGGAGGGCAGTGGAGGATGGCCCAAGTGCTTGGGCCCTGCACCCGCATGGGAGACCAGGAGAGGCACCTGGCTCCTGGCTTACAATCGGCGCAGCGTGCTGGCTGCAACCCACCAGCCGTTAGTGGCCTTTGGAGAGTGAACCAACGGATAAAGGAAGACCTTTCTCTCTGTCTCTCTCTCTCACTGTCTAACTCTACCTGTCAAAAAACAAAACAAAACAAAATAAAACAAAAACCAACCAACCAACCAAACAAAAAAACCCTTTATACTTTGGAGCTTAAACCCAGAGTTCCTCTGTTACTTGTAAAAGTCAGCTGGTCGTCTCCAGATATTATGCCCAATTTTTTAAGTCCTGTTCACTTTCTTTTAGTTTTTGCTTATAAAAATTACACAGGGGCCGGAGCTGTGGCACAGTGTATTACTCTTCTGCCTGCGGTGCTGCCATCCCAGTTGGGCACCAGTTCGAGTCACGGCTGCTCCTCTTCCAATCCAGCTCTCTGCTATGGCCTGGGAAAGCAGTACAAGATGGCCCAAGTCCTTGGGCCCCTGCACCCATGTGGGAGACTGGGAAGAAGCATCTGGCTCCTGGCTTCAGATGGCCACAGCTCCAGCCGTTGCAGCCAACTAGGGAGTGAACCAATGGAAGGAAGACCTTGCTCTCTGTCTCTCTGTCTCACTGTTTGTGACTACCTCTCAAATAAATAAATAAAATCTTTAAAAAAATTACAAAAATAGAACTATACTAGAACAATATCATTTAGGTTCAACAATTATGAGATGTACAAGAGGATTATGGCTTTTTCAGGTGAGATAGAAGGTACACTGCAAACCCTACTGAGAATTGCATCATTTAGAATCCAACATGAAGAGGCTACCATTGGCAAAAAGTGAGTTATTATGAGTCTCACCAGTATAATTACTACAACTGATTAAAATGTTTCAGATTCATTTAAATTAATGTAATTATAGTGATAAATAGGTGAAGACTTAAAGATAGGAAATTAATCCATTATTTTTAAAACTAATAAATAAAAGAAAAGCTTGAGCCATATTTACTATATTTCTGAAGAGTCATGAAACAGGGTTTAAATATCACTATTTTGTAATATTGTAAAATTTTGTAATAATGAACTTAAGCATCAAAAGTCAGTGCTAATAGTATCAAAAAGTTTACATGCATCATTATATTCTTCCTGATGTAAAAACAACTATAAATTCCCTTCTGAATTACTCTTATCAAAAATACATAACCTGAACCTAGTATTCTGTTTATTCTATTATCAAGTTATAGAAAATACAGAGAACTGAAAATGTTATCATACATTGTGAGACCATGATCGATAAAATTAAGAATATGGAAAACACAGTGGCAATTACCTCAGTTATTTCAACAACCAAAATAACAGTAAATAAAAATGTGATGAATAAAACCTTAACGCATTTTAAAAACATCATAAAGAATGAGAGAAAACTAAGATATTCTTTTTAAGAATTCTTTGTAAGATGTAAAAGTAGGATGTATTCTACAGTTTATTTTTTATCTTTTTAATGTTACTGTTTATTTTTTCTTCCAGGCAATTTTGAGGTGTTAGGAACATATCTATTGAAATATGTGTTGTATAATTTTAATTATCTAAAAAAAAGAAGTATTAGGAAATAATACCAAACCATATCCAAATTTACACCAGAAATATGCTGGATATTTTGGGGAGAAAAATTGTATCAAAAGTAACTAGAGAACTATAGTCTTATATAACTTGTATGATACTGATAGTACATGCTGTAAAGAACATTAAATCAAAAAAGTTCGTTGGATTACAACATGTATCTTTTTTTTTTTGGACAGGCAGAGTTAGACAGAGAGAGAGAGACAGAGAGAAAGGTCTTCCTTCTGTTGGTTCACTCCCCAGATGGCTGCTATGGCTGGCGCATTGCACTGATCCGAAGCCAATAGCCAGCTGCTTCCTCCTGGTCTCCCATGCGGGTGCAGGGCCAAAGCACTTGGGCCATCCTCCTCTGCCTTTCTGGGCCACAGCAGAGAGCTGGACTGGAAGAGAAGCAACCGGGACTAGTACTCGCTGCCCCAACCAGGACTAGACCATGGGGTGCTGGGCTGCAGGCGGAGGATTAGCCTAGTGAGCCATAGCGCTGGCAACATGTATCATTTTTGCACCTATCCAAAATAACATTTGCATAATCTCCAAAACTGTGAAAGTAAATATTTTATATACTTCTTAGATATCACATAAACATAGGAAAAATTTCAGAAAATTTTAAGAGGAATATATCATGATGTTGATGATGATAACCGTAATGATGAATTTTGCTTTCTGAGTATTTTCCAGTATATGAAATATAGAATGCAAAAGCAATTTTATAAATTTAAATTTCCCATAATAACCTCTTATAACATAATTACTTTTCCTCATTTCAAATTGTATGTCAGGTAAGGAAATCAAGTAAGACATATTGGCTTCCTCAATTTTAGGTATCTTCTTCCAGAATTAAATTGCATTATAATGCTTTAATATTGAAAGCACTGAAACAGCAAATTATATTTATGGAAAGATATATCACCTAGGCTTTCTTTCCCTTTCATAGCCAAAAGCTATTTTTCTGAAACAACCCAAAGGGCAGAAATCTTTTTTTTCCATAATGTTGACTGTTGGGAATAACATCATTGGTTATAGCATTTAATTTTCTTTTTTTTAATATTTATTTTTTACTATTTATTTGAAAGTCAGAGTTACACAGAGAGAGGCAGAGGCAGAGGCAGAGGCAGAGGGGGTTCTTCCATCCATTGATTTACTTCCCAACTGGCCGCAGTGGTCAGAGCTGCACCAATCTGAAGCCAGGATCCAGGAGCTTCTTCCAGGTCTCCCACGTGGGTGCAGGGTCCCAAGGACTTGGGCCATCTTGTACTGCTTTCCCAGACCATAGCAGAGAGCTGGATTGGAAGAGGAGCAGCCGTGACTCGAACTGGTGCCCAACTGGGATGCCAGCACTGCAGGCGGTGCCTTTACCTGCTATGCCACAGCACCGGCCCTTGATTTTCTTAAGAAGGAAAAACATTTCCTCTTTTATTGGTTTAAGCTGAGAAAGTTTCATCTTTACCTAAAAATTTTTAGTGCCGTTAGTCCATAACCCATGATTTACAACTTTACCATCATCTACTGTCATATCAGTGGTACATAATAGCCACACTTTGAAATGCAGAAGTTTACATAATTAAGCATCTGCTCCATGTTTGTAGTTCTGAATGCACCTGCAGATCATCACATTTAGGCAGGACTCTGGTTGGAAACCACCTTTTCAGATCACAGGTCTGTGAGATATGGTTTATCCTTGTAAGTTCAGCTAAGATCCACTTCACATGGCTTCATATTAGCTGAAGGTAAACTAGTAGGGCAAAAAAATAAAGTCCACCTACTTACTCACGTTTAACTCTTACTCTGTCATGCCTGTTAATATTCAGTTGTCCAAAGCAACTCACATGGTCCAGCACATCTATGCAGTGGTTATGAGTTACAAAATAATAATTAAATCGGGGCTGGCACTGTGGCTCACTTGGTTAATCCTCCACCTGCGGTGTCGGCATCCCATATGGGTGCTGGGTTCTAGTCCTGGTTGCTCCTCTTCCAGTCCAGCTCTCTGCTGTGGCCCGGGAGGGCAGTGGAGGATGGCCCAAGTGCTTGGGCGCCTGCACCTGTGTGGGAGACCAGGAAGAAGCACCTGGCTCCTGACTTCAGATTGGCGCAGCGCCATCCATAGCGGCCATTTGGGGAGTGAACCAACGGAGGGAAGACCTCTCTCACTGTCTATAACTCTATCTGTCAAATAAAAAATAATTAAATCTACCACTTTTCTACTTTCTCAGTTGCATATTTATGATCCTTCCAGTTCCAAATTTCATCCCTCTGCTCCCTAAGATTTACCATTTGGTGCTGAGGATGTCACGATCAACATTAGCCCTGGAGTCAGTTGTTTTATGTGGAGAGCTATTAAGTAAGTTCTTCTCTACCTCTGTTTCCTATGTAAGATTGTGGAATAGGGACAGGGGAACTTGTGTTTGAAATTAGGAGAAGAGGATTATCACATGAGCCACTGGCCACTAAGAACTGTGAAAGCCTCCTGGATACACATTACCATACCTAATCTTATGGTAGAAAACTTTCTCTGTGGACTCTGAAACCACTTCCTGGCAGAGGTTCTTTCCATTTGCCTTTTTTGCCATGATTTGTTTATTTACTTCCCAGATTAAGTGAAGGACCAGAAGTCTTTTTAACATCTTGAACACACTGCTTGTATTCTTGCAAATATGTAACACTCATTTTTTTTTTTATTTTTCTGCATTCAATTCCAGGCCAGAAGCCTCACTCAAAAATCTTTCTAAGACATGATTCTTATCCAGCTTTGGAAAGGTCACATGCTTCTATTTAGGAGTCTGTTTGCAAGGGTGTACAGATCTAGCAAGTGCCAGCTTAATTGGCTCAGAGGTCTAAATGAATAGTGTGTATGTCAAGTCCTTGATTTCATTTATTTCTCTAGGAAATATTTTAACAACCACTTGATTTTACTGAGTTTTCTCCCAAAGTTGTGTATTAACTTTTGAATTTTTATTTTATTTTATTATTTTATGTATTATTTATTTATTTATTTATTTTTATTGACAGGCAGAGTTAGACAGTGAGAGAGAATCACAGAGAAAGGTCTTCCTTCTGTTGGTTCACCCCCTAAATGGCTGGCATGGCCGGCGCACTGCGCCGATCCAAAGGCAGGAGCCAGATGCTTCCTCCTGATCTCCCATGCGGGTGCAGGGCCAAAGCACTTGGGCCATCCTCCACTGCCTTCCCGGGCCACAGCAGAGAGCTGGACTGGAAGAGAAGCAACTGGGACTAGTACTCGGTGCCCCAACCGGAACTAGAACCCAGGGTGCCGGCGCTGCAGGCGGAGGATTAGCCTAATGAGCCATGGCACCGGCCTTGAATTTTTATTGATTGAAGAAACTGAAGATGAAAAACAGTATTATTTTCAAACCTATCATATTACAACATTCCCAGGCTCTCTATAATCCTTCTTTTTAAATTTTATTTTAAAAATTTATTTATTTATTTGAAAGACAGAGTTATAGAGAAGCAGAGAGAGGCTGGTTCACTCCCCAAATGGCCGCAACAACAAGAGCTGGGCTGATCTGAAGCCAGGAGCCAGGAGCTTCTTCTGAGTCTCCCACATAGGTGCAGGGGCCCAAGAACTTGGGCCATCTTCCGCTGCTTTCCTGGCTATAGCAGGGAGCTAGATTGGAAGTGGAGCAGCTGGGACTGGAACCGGCACCCATATGGGATGCTGGCACTGCAGGCGGTGGCTTTATCCCCTTTGCCACAGTGCTGGCCCTCATAATCATTCTTAATTCTTTTTGTAAACCAGGCTGTGTTTTTTATTTCCCCCTAAAGCACTGTTAAGTTTTCTCTACTCCTGATGCACAGTCTCAAAGCCCCTATCATGCATTTTAGGTTTTTGTGATGGCAGCATTATACTTGTAGTTGTTAGTATCCTGATCTTTTATCTTTTGACTCAGTAATAGAAACAACTCACTCCAAATCTCAGAGACATGCATAACAGTAAGCTTTATTGTTTTTCAAAGTATTTAGTGTTACAGTGTTTATCGTGAATATTTCTTTTATTTTATTTGAAAGGCAAACAGGGAGAGGCTGCTAATTCACTCCCCAAATACCTGCAATAGCCAAGGTTTGGGCCAGGCCAAAGCCAGAAGGTTAGAACCAATCCACATCTCCCATGTAGGTGGCAGGGATTCAACTAGTTCAGCAATTACCTGCTGCCACCTACAGTGTGCATTAGTAGTAAGTTGGAATTGAGAATATAGTTAATACTCAAACACATGGTCTCTAATATGGGAAGTGGCATCCCAAACAGTGTAAATGACTACCATATCAAGCTTTTACACTTATGTTCATAGGTTCCAGTCTTCTTGTGAATCAGCAATTCTAGCCTAGGCTTCGTAGAGTGGCTTTTCCTGGAACTGTGGGTCTGGAAGGGTTCAGCTGCTCACTATGGATTTGGCTTACAGAACTTCACTTGTGTTCATGCTGAGGCAAAGGCTAAAAATATTCTTAGGTACTTAAGAGAAACTCTTCTCATAGTAAAGACAGAAATGCTAGGGGCAAGCCCATTTGCTAGAACTTTATCTATGTATCCATTTACTTATTTAGAGAGAGAAACAGAGAACTTCCACCTGTTGTTTCACTGTGCATATACCTGGAGAGGCCAGGGTTATAATGTGACCAAGGCTGGGAGACAGGAATCAAGAACACAAAACAAGTTTCCCACATGCATGACAGGAATGCAATTGCTTGAACCTTCACCACTTCTTGGCAAGAAGCTAGAGTAAGGAGCCAGAGTCAGGAATCAAGCCTTGGCACTCCAACATGTGACATAGGCATCTCAACCACGACTAAACACCCACTCCCTGAGATACGCTTAAAGTGCTCTCTCTCTCTCTCTTTTAAGATTTATTTTATATATTTGAAAGACAGAGTTACAGAGAGAGGCAGATCCAGAGAAAGAGGTCTTCCATTCCCACATGATTCACTCCCCAAATGACTGCAATGGCCAGAGCAGAGCTGATCCAAAGCCAGGAGTCAGGAGCCTCTTCCAGGTCTCCTTTACAGGTACAATGGCCCAGGGAATTAGACCATCTTCCACGACTTTGCCAGGCCATAGAAGAAAGCTGGATCAGAAGAGGAGCAGCTGGGACTCGAACCAACACCCATGTGGGATGCCGGCACTGTAGGCTGGGGCTTTAACTTGCTGTGCCACAACACCAGCCCCAAAGCTCTCTTTTAATGTCACATGAGATAACTAGTTGATTAATTCATATGATAAGAAACAGGGATACATAGTGGTATAAGTATAGGAATCAAAATGTAAGCAATCACAATAGTATCACTAAATTTATGGTAATGTTATATTAATCACCACATGCCAATTTTAATCTAGTTCACTAAGAAATTATAAACTACCTTGTTAATCTTTAAAAAATGTAAAACAAGCCTCAAATATATGAAACTATTATAATCAGAAATATCATAAAGTGCATCAGTTTACCCATGAAAATATACTTACATAAAGCCTTTAATCTTGGAACACTCATTTTAACTCATATGGTTCTTAATACATATGCACAAATAGAATAAACTCAAGGTCAATGATTCCTACAAGGAGACAGACATAAAACAGATTTTAATACATGTTTACTCTCTTAGCTTGGAACCAGTCTCCTTCTTGGGCACTTTTTTTCTGGAAGGTCAGTGAAGTCACAGATTGTCTTATTTTTGCTAACAGTAACTTTACCATTCATATTTTTAATAATCATTTACTTTTAATAATCATTTACTCTTTGTCTTCTGCCATTTACCTGCAAGGATTCTTTTCATTGTTCCTTGCAGGCAAAGTCATGGCAAAACATCTTTATTTCCTCCACCTTTCTGTAGCATTTGAATGAAGGACTTGTATCTTTGAGGTTGGTAAACAGAGCAGATATGATCTGAAAGACATTTTAACACAGGTTTCTACATTACCTTAGGTGTGTTTTCTTCTTTGTCTTTTCCAAAGTGCTCATAGATATTATGCAGGGAAATAGAGCATCAGGGAAAAGGAAATGCCTAATAATCCACAGATTATTAAATACTTGTCCTAAGCCACCAGAAACCCTGTTGAATTAAAATGTTGACAGGAAGAATAAAGCTTTGTCTGGATAAGGTGATAAGTAAGTTTTACCTCAAGTTCTAATGTTTTGAAAATGTATTTGAGGGAGAGAAAGAAGGATGGAGGGAGAGCTCCCATCTCTGGTCACTTCCCAAATGCCCAAGAATGGGAAATTCAATCCAAGTTTCTCAAATGAGTGTCAAGGACCCATGTATTTGAGGCATTATCTGCTTCATCACAGCAATTGCATTGACTAGAAACTGGAATTGGGGGCAGAGCAGGGACTTGAACCCACAGACTATGATACAGTATTTGGGTACCCAACTGACATCTTAACCACCATGTCAGTCACTCAAGTTCAATTCAGTAGAGAATGTGTCAGTACAAAGGTACTGAGATTCACTGGGTTAGAAATATAAGAACCACAGAATATCCACATTAATTATGAAATCATTGTGAAAGCTGTTATGGAAGGATCATCAAAAGCCAGACAGAGGAATTTCAACCTTGCATTTCAAAATAATAACTTCAAACAATACACATTCTGCTTTCTCGGTAGGTTCTAGTAAATAGATGATGGCCAAGTCTCCTGTGCAAAAACTGGAAATTTGTACAAATTTAAAAATTTTTTTCAAAGGAATGAGATAGATATTTCAAAGGAAGAAATATGAAACATGGATAAATAAGAATTTTAGTGAGGGGATAATTTTTCTGGGGTAAGCTAAAATCTAGAGTCTTTTAGACACTCATAAACATTTGCTATTTCTGGACAGAGGTTGGGGATGAGGTTGAGTGAGATAAAGCGGACAGAGTCTGCCCGAAGAAAGAGAAACCACAAAGCTTTTAGTAGACATACGGTCCTGGTCCTGGATTAACAAAGGGGAAAAGCCTTAAATGTCTGTCTAGTTCTCTCCACAGCACATTTTTTTGAGCTCTGAGACTATGCAGCAGTCTGAGGAATGAGGAAAACAGTTCTAAAATGTTATCTGTGCTGCTTGAGAAGGAAAGCCCTGCTGAGGGGAAGTGTCTGGACTCAAGCACAGGGCTGGATTGGTGTCAAGATCTTTACCAGATGTTGATCTTTCTAGGAAATTCTGAGGTGTGGAGCTTCCAGTTTTATTTTAAAATCTTCAGAGCTGTCTTCTTTTATTTCATTAGCAAATGTATCATGTAAATATTTTAAGTGATAATGGACTTTTTTTCATATATTTCCAAAGAATTACTTTAAGCTCTCATATGCAGAGAAAGAGCATATGGATTGCTAAAGTCACCTTAATCCTAGCGGGGAGGCCATTAGAAAGGCACATAAAACACAAACACAAATCTCTGCTTTATGTGGAGACAGAGCTATTTTCACCTCTTAACTATTCAACTGGCTTAGAAAGTTCTTTCCTCTAATTCAGGATGCCTCAGTAATGTTTATTCTTGAAATTTTTAGCTTGCTTAACCTCAAAGAAACTGTGGCTGGTCAGATTATTGGAGATAGCCTGGCATTCAATTCCAGCCTTTATGCTCTGTTTCCTTCTAATAGCTTAGAACAATATGTAGGCAATCTATACTTTCTAGATTCATTTTCTCTCGTTAATTTGCTTCTGTAGAATATTAGTTTCATGAAGGTAGGGACCATTTTTATGCCTTTTCACCTTGCATGTTTCCAGAACCCCTAGCACATGCCAGGTGCGAAATAATCACTGAATGAATACCAATTGAGTTAAACTGAATGAATCAATACAGTACTATAAAATACATGTTGTGGAAATAACTAATTTCCATTTTATTTTTGCAATGCATATGATTTTCACACTTGTTCAGGTTACCAGTATTATTCTGTCCATAAAATAAAACTTACTATCTCAAATACTATATGTTAAACAACCTCTGATATGTTATTAAGATATGCTCATAGAAATAAGTAGACTTCCCCCTTTTACTGTGGTTTAATAACTACAATACAATTGATCATTGTATTGTAGTCTTATTAAATAAGGAAGCACATTTAATGTATTGTTATCTAAACAACTTTTGAGATTTGATGATTGTTTATAGCCCTTATCTCTTCTGTTGATGAACAGTATTTTTTTCTTTCATACTATTTGTTGAACCCTTTTACTTAGTGTAGGGTTAACTTTATGGCCATTAAGTAAACTGGAAGTAGATCTTGTTAAAAATTCAGAGTGGGAATGGGAGATGGATGAGGAAGGGTTGGAGTGTGGGTAGGAGGGAAAGTAGAGTGGAAAGTATCATTATGTTCCTAAATCTGTATATATGAAATACATGAAATTTGTATAATTAAAATAAAATTTTTAAAAAATGTAAATATTTTCCTTGAACCTCAATTTGTCATTCAATAGGAGATAATAGTGTTTGGAATTCCAGATTGCTATTCATGAATTGATTTCTTTTTATAGCTATCCCTTTGATAAAACACATCAGTGTTAAGCTTCAGTAGCCTGAGAAATTTAACATAATTAGTTCTCATTAATGTCAGAATTTAGCATTTTCCTTATAATAAGGGCAGAGCCATTCAAACAAGATTCTTACAGAACCCAAATATCTGTCACACAATGATTGTCCTTTCTGCACCATTAATTTCTGGTCAACTAACTGAATGTTAATAGAACAGTAGTACATTAAAATTAAAGACCAGAAGTTTACATATGTGTGTATAAATTTAACAGTTATCAAAAAATAATACATACAAAAATAAAATTGATCCACTATAGGCTTTTAACTATACTTTTTAAACAGTATCATTTTATTTCTCATATTTGAAATCTATAGTCAATTTAATCATTGGGAAATAAGCAAGAAAATAAAAGTTAATTGATAATCACTAACAAATCTAAAATCCAGGGGAAATAATCATTATCATATATATGAATTCATTTCTTTCATGGCTTTGCTATTGGCATGTCCAAGGATGACTGAACTAAATCACTCCATTGGTAGTACTACAAACATTTGTTGAAAAAGAAACCTCTAGAAAAATAGAAAGTTCTGTACAAAGGTAGGTTGGGAGGGATCAGGCATTGTATTAGAAGTTAAGATGTTTATGTTGCCCACTGGAATGCCAAGTTTTAATTCCAGACTCTGGTTCCTGAGTCCAGCTTCCTGCCAATGCAGAGCCATGGAGGCAGCTGGTGATAGCTCAAGTAATTACCATATGGGAGACCTGGATTGCATTCCTGTTTCCCAGCTTTGACCCTGCCCAATCCTGGCTATTGTGGGCATTTGGGTTGTAAGCCTGCACAAAGGACAACACTATGTCTCTTGCCTCTCAAACCAATAAATTAAATAAATTTTAAAAGGCAGTTTGGGGCAATGGAATTGTGATTTTGATATTAAAAATAGAACTCAGGCTCGTAAAATATTTAATGCAAATATTCTTTTTTCAGAATATAATTTTAAAAATCTAATTATTTTTAAATATTGTGCATTACATTTTATATACTGTGTATTGTATTTGCTATGTAAATTTAAAATTGCCATGAAGTAAAATTTTTTTAAAGTACATAATTCACTATGGATATCTAGCAACTTGAATGTAATAAGAAATCTATAACTATATAAACCAGATTCCTTTTGTATTAAGAAGGCACACCAAAGCATAACTGGAATAGATATTTTATACAGAAATAAATATAGTAGTGTTAACTGAAACTACATATGTATAGTAGAGCAATCATAGCATGATATAGTAGTGGATTTGATAATATTTGTCAGGAGAAAGGAGGTTATCAGTTATGATGGTTAGCTTCATGGCTTGCATGCCGTTAGTCATTGGTGGAAATTAGAAACCAATTGAATTTTTTGATTTGAATGTTGTTTTCACTTTGGACAGATTGAATCTTTACCTCTAAGACAATCAAATAAAATTGAATACAGTGTTGAATATACAGGACTATATAGCTCATATAGAAATTAAATACTCGGGGCTGACACTGTGGTGCAGCAGGTTAATACTCTGGCCTGAAGCGCTGGCATCCCATATGGGTTCTGGTTTGAGACCCAGCTGCTCCACTTCCAATCCAGCTCTCTGTTATGGTCTGGCAAAACAGTACAATATGGCCCAAATCCTTGGACCCCTGCACCCATGTGGGAGACCCGGAAAAAGCTCCTGGCTCCTGGCTTTATATCAGCTCAGTTCTGGCCACTGTGGCCAATTAGGGAGTGAAACAGTGGATGGTAGACCTCTCTCTCTCTCTCTCTCTCTCTCTCTCTCTGTGTGTGTGTGTGTGTGTGTGTGTGTCTCTTTCTCACTGCCTCTCCTCTCTGTGTAACTCTGACTTTCAAATAAATAAATACATATTTTAAAAAATTAAACACTGAAGTAAATGAAATGACTGTGATATCCAAATAACAACTATAGAGCAAAAAAATTTCAAAATGATGTCTCTACTGATGTGTTTTGTTGTCCCATTGGTGTTTAAAAAACCAGTATGTATGATTTTATTCTTTAAAAGCTTTATTTATTTATGTTGAAAGAGTTACATATATAGAGAGAAAGACACAGAGAGAGGGATTGTCCATCCTCTGGTTTACTCCCCAGATGGCTACAGCAATCAGCACTGGACCAAGCCAAAGCCAAGAGCCACATGGGTAGCAGGGAGCTATTGTCTGCCTTTTTTCCCAACTAGCAGGAAGCTGGATCAGAAGTAGAGTACTGGAACACGAACTAGTATGCTTATAGGATGTTGGCATCGCAGGTGGTGGTTTAACTCACAATGCTACAACACTGGCCACAATACGTTTTAGTTAGGGCATGCTCATAGAATCTTATTCTGTTAGGCAAGTTTTCTCCCCATTTACCATGTGTTACTTTGAGTGTCTTCACTTAATTGTGTTACCCGTATGTCTCCTGAAGGAAAAACAAGAATAGATAAGCTTGGGACATCGTTCTGATAAAATCAAAATATATGCACTTGATTTGTGAATGTAATATACTTCAAAATGATCCTTAAATTATCTGGGGGCAACGCTGTGGTACAGTGGGTTAGCACCCTGGCCTGAGGTGCCCACATCCCATAGGGGCACCAGTCTGAGTCCTGGCTGCTCCACTTCTGATCCAGCTCCCTGCTATGGCCTGGGAAAACAGTAGAAGATGACCCAAGTCCTTGGGCCCTTGCCCTCGTGTGGAAGACTTGGCAGAAGCTCCTGGCTCTTGGCCTTGGATCAGTGCAGTTCTGGCCGTTGTGGCCAGTTGGGGAGTGAACCATTGAATGGAAGACCTCTCTCTCTCTCTGTCTCTTCTCTCTTTGTGTAACTCTGACTTTCAAATACATAAATAAATCTTTAAAAAAAATCAAATTATCTGTAGGGAAGGGCCAGGATTTACTTTTTATTACATATATTTTTAAAAATTCAGCACATTGAGGTTTGACATTGCTGTAACAAAGTGTATTAAAACAACAGAAATGTATTGGTTCATAATTGTGGGAATTAGCAACCTAAAATAAAGCTGTAAGCACAGGCGATTCCTTCTGAGGACTGTTGAGAAAGAATCTCTCCTAGCTGCTTTCAAGGAGTCCACTGGAAGTCTTTGGTATCCCCTGATGCGTGTAACATAGCCAGACCTCTGTTCATTTTCATGTGGCATTTTACTTTTGTGTGTGTTTGTGTCTTTGTCCAGGTTTCCTCTTTTGATAAGGATATAAAGCACAAAGGATTAGGGCTCACCCTTATGACCTCATCTTAAGTATTTACATTTGCAAAAATATCACTTCCAAATAAGGTTATAATCTGAGTTACTGGGAGTTAGGACTTCAGCATACGAATTTGGAGGACACAAAATTTAACTCATAGTAATTACAAAAAAAAAGTCACAGGAATTTAAATTTTTTAAAAAAGATTTTATTTATTTGAGAGGTAAAGTTATATAGAGAGAAAGAGACAGAGAAAAAGGTCTTCCCATCTGCTGGTTGACATCCCAAATGGCCACAATGGCCAGAGCTGGGCCTATCCGACGTCAGGAGTCAGGAGCTTCCTCTGGGTCTCCAAGCGCTCGAGCCATCTTCTCTTGCTTTTCGAGGCCATTAGCAGAGAGCTGGATCCAAGAAGAGAGCTGGGACATGAACCAGTGCCCATGTGGGATGCCAGTGCCACAGGCAGAGGCTCAGCCTAGTATGCCACAGCATGGGCCTAGAGTGTCGATTTTTTAAAAACATTTTTGACTGTCTTCTGTAATTTCTGTACTCATTTGGTTTCAAAATAAACTGTTATTTGAGAGAGAGAGTGAGGGACACTAAAATTCAGAAGACTAGGAAGTGTAAATCACATTAAAGAAAATGCTATCCCCCCCCCCCCCTTAGGTCAGCTGTTACCTTTCATTTCTGTCAGAAGCAAGTCCTGTGTGTCAGGTCCTGGGATTCTGGGGTTCTTTTCTCTCTCTCTCTCTCTCTCTCTCTCTCTCTCTCTTGAAACTCTGCTTCCTGACTTTTCCATTTACTGCTCTTTTGGCCTTGGAGAAACCCTTAGTTTTTGACTACTTCACTGTTTATTCTGGATGGAACTTGCAGATTAGGAAAACATTTCTGTATCATTGTCTATTTCTAATCTATCTTCATATTTCTGTATAAGGAAATGTTTATAGAGATTTTTTTCTGGACTTAAGCCATTTTTCAGAAGTGTTACTATTTTTAAAAATTGTGAATTTGAATAATCCTGATTACAGTGCCTTGCCATTTGGCTTAATCTCCACTGTAGCAAAAATTGCTTTATGATATATGCTTGGGACTCCATTTTCCTATTCAGCAGTTTTCCTATTAATGTCCCCTGCCCCAGGATTCACTTTTCTATAAGGTTAGAGAAAAAGCAAAATAAATATCTGCATTCATATGACTCTTTAAAAAACCCTATGACTTTCTGTTTAAATCAGTCTATATGTACAAATGGTTTCTTCTTTAAAAACACCTTAAAATATATGGCTAATCAATTCTCTGTTTCAGAAAATAAATGTCTTTGCATACAACCGTAGACTTTCTTCCAGGCTGACTCAAAGTGTTACTTTATATCTTGGAAGGTCTATTGAAAGCATTGTAAGAATATTTTATACTAGGGAGTAAAAATCATATCTAACATATAATATTCTAGTATCAGAAGTGTGAAGTAGCCTATCAGATCCCTGCTGATGGATGGTGAGAAACTGTCCAAGAGAATTATTTGAATTACAACATGAAGTGATACAAATAGTTAACAACGAGTATTTTCATTATAAAAGTGGTACGGTACAAATACTATTTAATGTGAATGTTTCAAATATTTCTTAAAGCAGTTACTAAATCATTGATGGAACCACTTGGCTCATAAAGGAATAAAATCCTATTTGGTCTGTGGGAAAATTCACTTAGCTGTGTATATAAATTATTCAAATATAAGTCAAAATGGGTTTTATGCTATATTCCATTGTGCTTTATACTGTCTATTTCTCTTTTGTTTGCAATTTTGAAAATCATTATTAAATGATGTGATGACTTGATAAAAGTAATGCAACTTTATATTGTTTATATTTTAAGAATGAACGTCTTAGACTTTATATTGTTTATAATTTAAGAAATGAACATCTTTATTTTTACTTATATATTTTTATTTTTATATTTATTTTGTTTATAAATATTTTAAGAAATGAACATCTTAAATTTATTGTAAACTGCTAATTTGTGGCTAATTTAGCATCTCTTTGCTCAGTTTCTTCATTATGGGAATAATAGGATTGTGATGAAAAGTAATGACTTAATATTTGTAAATCAGTTAATATTTGTATTATGTGCATGTTTTCTACCTCGAAGTATTTTAATATTCTCTTGTAAAGTCAATGCCTCACTATTTAATAGTTTTAAAAATTTATATTAATATTCTCAGTTACACAATTTCCATCAAGTCATATTGTTTCAATATGTGTTTTAAAAAGAAGATAATCAAAACATAAATTATATCTTAATTAATCAGTTATTCCCAGTGCCCATCAAAGAAACAAATACATAATAGGCAACCATTTCTCACTTGATTTGCAAGAGGACCTGATAATAAATTATCCAAGAAGGGTAAAATTGTGGACTGAGAACAACGAGACACATGATGGGACAGTCCCTGCTTTGATTTCCCAGGATACTTTTTTTATTTTCCACTGATATTTAAAGTGGTAATGATAAAATCATCATCCTCTTCATTATATGATACAGCATCTTTCATGCAGCCAAAAATAATTTACCATCCTCCAACATGGATCTTTTCAAACACAGTGTATGAACAGAAAGTCTGAGGCAAATTAAGCCAATCAAGAGACTTTGTGATTGAAATAAAAGTTTATTATTCATAGTTACCAAGAAGGGCATGTCATGCCATTGAGGGTAACACAGGGAAGCAAAGAGGTTGGACACAAAGCAGACACACTGGGGAGAATTTATAGCCAGAGCCTTCCATAGGAACCAGATAGGTGAGGCATGGTAAGCAGGTTTAGAACAAAGTGATGTCAGGTTCTGGAGCATAGAAGCTACACCTGGTTATTGAGTACCTGGCCCTGGGGTGATTAGGGAAGTCATATTCTGACTGTAAATGCCCAGTAAAGAAGGTAGTTGGGAATTTGGACTTTGATTGGTTGATTTGTATTGGATAAGTGTTCTCCCCAGTCCCAAGAAAAGACTGGTGAGGAAAGGGGAAGGAGTTATGAAGGTTTTCCAAGACCAAACCATAGTTTTGCAGCCATCTTGTCATGTTGTTCAGAACAAGGTATATCTGGTACCTGCAGGTAGGGCAGATATTAAAGCATCAAGTTTACAGAAGAAAGTTAACAAGAGTCATACAAGAATTATTAGTATCTCATCTATTGTAATTACATTCATATAAATATATTCTGTAATTTTATCTTCAATTAAGTTGTAAAGTTAACTATCACTACCCCTTGCATAAAATATGAACACAAGTGGTGAAGGTAACGCCTTATAAAACTTGTCACAAAGAGTAGTTTAAATACCTTGCACTACCTGCTTCATGTCTCTTTTCCCTCAACATGGACTTTTTCCTGTAGTTGTTCTTAACTGTCTGTGTTGTGCAGACTTAACATTCCCAAAGATGGGAGTCTCAAAAGTTCTGACACTGTCCAGTTGGGGAGTTTTTCATTTACATTTATGCCATTATACTGATATAATAGTAGGTATCCTAGAGGACCATTCTGATTTAAACATAGTTCTTCCTGCCCCTTCCTAGTTATTTATTAATATTTTGATATGTGGCCATGATGAATTGCTATATGAATACCTAAAATACAAGATTGTACTAGGTGCTAATTAAAATAACTGGTCAAGACAAAATCAGTTCCTTATATTTCTGTTGGCTGTAAACATAGAAAGTAGAAAATGAATGAAGTCCTTTGGCTTTGAACTATATTCATGAAATTACAGCTTTACATGCTGACTCTCCTGTGGAGAACAGATTAGAAGGCAGCCTGAAAATAATGACACAGAGACACACATGCACTTTTATTTATGAAGATATTCAATACTTAAAGATTTCCCTTACTCACATATTCCACAGTTCAGTTTTCAGTAACTGTTTTATCAAGACACAGAAGTACAGAGATACTGATGGAAATGAAAGGATCAGATGATGAGCCTGTCTGTCATCGTTGGTAGATTGTAATGCCAAGTGTTTGTATTTTGGTTGTTTGAATGGAAAGAAAGGAATCCAAGCCACCAATAAGGAGGAGTAAGAAAGTGACAGAATACACTTATTTTTTTTTAAAGATTTTATTACTTTATTTGAGAGGTAGAGTTATAGACAGTGAGAGGGAAAGACATAGAGAAAGGTCTTCCTTCTGTTGGTCCACTCCCCAAATGGCCTCAACGGCCAGGGCTGTGCCAATCTGAGGCCAGGAGCCAGGTACTTCTTCCGGGTCTTCCACGTAGGTGCAGAGGCCCAAAGACTTGGGCCATCTTCTTCTGCTATCCCAGGCCATAGCAGAGAGCTGGATTGGAAGTGGAGCAGCCGGAACTAGAACCAGTGCCCATATAGGATGCTGACACTGCAAGTGGAGGATTAACCTGCTTCGCCACAATGCTGGCCCCCAGCATATACTTTTTACCCCTAAAAATCTCATAGTAGCAAGTCCTTTAGTATAGCAAGTTTATTCTATTAGGAGAACATTAATAGATTTTATTAATAATTGTAGTTTTCTGAACATTTTTTTTACTTCTATCTCTTAGTGACCTGTTTCAGTAATTGTCAGGCTAGACTGATAGGCATGATTTAGAAAAAAGCAATCATGAAGAAATTTTAACTTTGGAGAACAGTGGACACTGGATAAAAGTCACCATCAGCATAATAAATACAATAGTAATTATATAATTATTAACAATAGCTACCATGCATTAAAATGGAATTCTACAGAATAGGTATGCTTATTATTTCATCTTTATTGCAAACTAATATTTTGGGTACTTTCACAAGAGATGACTTGAAAGGTATTGAAATTGGAAAGCATAAAAAGAGGTATTAGCTACTTTTATTTATTTTTAGAAATTAATGGTAGCTGCAGTGTCTGTGCATTGGTGAAAAAGATTCTGGTGCACTAGTGAGCATCCCACTTGCAGACTGAAAGGAGTGGAATTTTCATTTTCAGACAGATAAACTGACCATCAGGTTGTAGGATGGAGAAATAGAAATTTTTGCTAGAAAGAATCTGCCTAATTTGGCTTCTGAGAACTTGGCTTACATAATTATTCAGAGAGAAATTTCTTTTGGTCTATTAAGATAGAACTTTCTAGGAAGCTCAATCAGCACATTGTCCTTTTACAGTTCCCTAGCCTCCACACTTTATATTCTACATCTCGATCAGTAAGCTATTAAGAATATGTCCCTTTATTCTCTTCATTTTTCTTTATCCATCTACATTTAAAGCTTATTGTTATTTTTCTCTTTTCTACTCTAAACTTTTGAATGATGTAGTATTGGTAATCCTAATTGACAAATCAAATAACCAACCAATCAACCAGCAAGTGAACTTTTTTTTTTGCTTCTCAAACACAAGGAGTAATTGAGATTCGAACACATCAAGTTATGTAATGTGCGTTAATGTCCTACCAACTTTGTGAATTTGAATCATCCCAAAGCAGCAAGAAAAGTAAAGAAAAGCAGGAATTCTGAGATTCATATTAGAAAAGATACATAAGGCTTTGCTATAATTGCCTTGGATACACTGATCTGGTCATTTTTAGCCTAATGTCTCTACATATGATTCCCAGTTAATGCATAGCAGAAGAAAAAAAAAAAGGAATGAAAACAAGGGCAAAAGAGAAAACAAAAAATAATATATACACCTGTGCATCATGAAGTGTTGGGTTAATCCCCATGACTTTTGAGACCCTCTCATTTTCCCAGACAAAAGTAGTATTCCATATTCTATACTTAACAGAACATGAAGGCAACAAATATGAATGTATCATAGAATTAAATCAAGCTGTAAGCTTCTAAAATTATTTTTAACTTCAAACATTCTGCCATATAAGAGCCATGAAGAAAAGCTTAGTGCTTTGACGATGTTTGAAAGTTAAATATTGTTATGTGTACCACAAAATTAGGACATTATTACTTGCTTCCTATCGTGCCTCACATTAAAAGACATCAATCACAGAATCACAGAATTGTTAGAAAGATTACATATAGTTAGCTGAAAAATAAACACTCAAAAAAAATGCCCTAATTTTTGGAGAGCTGTGGGTTACTTTATATTGAAAAAAAAAATAGTCTTCATAGCTATGACTAAGGATCTTGTGATGGAGAGGTTATCCACGTGGTCCCTAAGTAAAATCATAATCACATGTATTCTCATAAGCGGAAGACACAGGGAGATTTAACTTACAGAGAGGAAAAAATGTTAATATGGAGCTGAAAGATTTAAGATGCTGTCCTTGAAGACTGGAGTGATGTGAATACATCCCAGGGAATACAAACAGTGACCAGAAGGTGGGAGGAGGTGACTGGTTCTTCTATAGAGTTTCATCCAAAGGGGTGACCTAATGTTGTCTTTAATTTCATCTCATGGTACTAAGCATGAAGCAAAGCATGCTTCAAGGTTGTAGGTTATTCACATCAAAACAAATAATTCCAGAACAGGGCATAGGATCAAGAACACAGATGAAAAGATCTACACAGCAATGGATACAATTCACTTCTTTGCAAAGGAAGAATGGGAGAAAGGAGAATAGACAAAATCATTAAGATAGAGAGGTGTTCCTCGGGAATCATCCTGCCTAATTTGAAACTTTAATTCTAAAACTGATTTGCTTATTTCTTGAATATTATCAAAACATATAAACTCAGGTCTATATTATAGAGTTACTAAAATAACAAATGTGAGATTATAATGGCTGATTTACAGTAAGTTCTCACTAAGTATTAGTAGTAGTCATTAATATTTTGAATAAAGATGAATGGGTTTAATGATTAAACTCATTTTTCTTAATAAAATAGGAAATCAAAACCAGTTTGGGATTTACAAGCGTAAGGAAACTAGGTAACATTTTATAGATGAGAAAAACTGCTTTGTGTGACATCATAGTGGATACAAAATAGGTAGTATGAGTAATTCCAGAAATTTAATTCTAATTCAGTTTGAGGAAATTAAGAAATGGGTCACATATAAAGCATTGCTAATTAGGACTTAAATAGTAATTAAGTAAGTTAAGCAAGAAGCAGTATGTATACTTTTCTCTAAATTTTTGATCCAGGAATAATAGCCAACACATTGATACATATAAGACAGATAGTAAATATTTTGGGTTTTGTGGGTCTTGTAGTCTCTGTTGAAATTACTCAGTTTTGGCATTATGATATGAAGGTAACCACAGAGAATACCTAGATGAGTGGGGGAGTATCTTCCAAAAACGCTCTTTTTTTTTTTTTTTTAACAGGCAGAGTGGACAGTGAGAGAGAGAGAGAGAGAGAGAGAGAGAGAAAGGTCTTCCTTTACCATTGGTTCACCCTCCAATGGCTGCCACTGATCTGGAGCCAGGAGCCAGGTGCTTCTTCTGGTCTCCCATGGGGTGCAGGGCCCAAGCACTTGGGCCATCCTCCAATGCACTCCCAGGCCATAGCAGAGAGCTGGACTGGAAGAGGGGCAACTGGGACTAGAACCTGGAGTACTGGTGCCGCAGGCAGAGGATTAGCCTATTGAGCTGTGGCGCTGGCCCAGAAACGCTCTTTTTACACACAGAGGGCAAGTTAGATTTCTTAATCCCTATTTTAGATGGTTGTATGACTTTGGGAAGTTTCCTATTTTAGCCAATTTCAATGAAAAGAGAATATACAGAAAAAGACAATTCTTGTAGAGGAATATCTTTCTTGGAGGTCAGGTCATACATCAGAAAAACTGGGAAGCTATAAAAGTAAAATTCTGCAACCATCCTGGACTTACTGAATCAGGAATCCAGGGTTTCATTTGGAATTTTTTAGGTTTCATAGCTGTGGTTCAGCCAGAGTATCAAACTAAGAGCTGACTGCAATAAAGACTGTAAAAATACTTAAGAGACTAGCCCAGTGAGCAGTGAAGACTCAACAAAGCAATTATGTTTATACAGTGGAAAATAGACTTGAAAAAAATATCAGAGACTGCTGAGAATAAAAAGTTCACCTAATGAATATGATGGGGGACCAAGAGTAATAAAAAGGAAGAATGATAGATGCTTCTACTTCAGTCAAGCCTGGAAAGTTAAAAAAAAAATAACGGTTTTTTGAATGTTTAAACATAGGCTTCATAGGATTGTCTTCTTTCTCTTAAGGTTATTCTTGAGTACAGTTTAAGTACTTGAGTAAGCATTTGAGTCATAATTCAGATACAGACTTCAAGTTCTCAGAACTTTTCTGATCTAATTGGATAGGTATACTATTTTTTTTTTCACACAGAATCGCATTTCTTCCCTATCACTTAGATTTATTTTGCAATTATACTTAAAGGTGCAATTTAATATCATCCTTGACAGTGATCACCCATTGTGTGATGGACAGTCATTTGTTATGGTGATTATCGCATAGTTAGAATTAGTGGTTTTCCATGTGTCTTTCATCAAACTATGGGTTTATGAAGTGAGATACTTCATTTTATTCATCATGCTATCCCTAGAATTTCATTGAGTATTGATACATAGTTGATATATAGTACAAATATAGAGTGAATGCAAACTCCATTTTATTGTAGAGTAGTTACAAATTTTGATATGGATAGATCGATTGTATCTGTGTACAATAATAAGTAATACTAGGGAGCAAGCATTTGATCTAGCAGTTAGTCACTGCTTAGGATGCCTACATCCCATTTTGGAATGTGTGGATTAGAGTCCTAGTTCCACTCTTAAATCCAGCTTCTTGCTAATGCACACCCTGGGAGACATGAGGTGGTGGCTGAGGTACTTGGGTCCCGGCCACCTCTGTGGATGACCCCAGTTGGGTTCCCATATCTCTACTTCAGTTCTCTGGCCCAGAACCATTGCAGAACCATGAAGGATTGAACTTGTACAGGGGAGCTTTGTCTGTTTCTGTCTCTTTGTTTCTCAAGTTAATAAAAAAATAATCACATACTAAATAAAAACTAGAGAATTATGAAGTGAAGATGAGGTGAGGAAATAATAAACAAAATTTTAACATTGTGGAATTGAGAGCATGTATCTGCACACACTTGAGTCCATATTCCATTAAATCTAAGGAAGGAAGCAAGAATTGGATATTATTAGAAGTAAAGTAAATGCACAATAATTTCACCCAAAAGAGAAGGAAACTAAAGTAAATGCTGAGTACCAGTCTGCCAACACACCTAAGTAATGAGTGGTTTCCATGATTACATTTCCTTATCACTGTGCCTCTCATGCTGAAGATAAACTTGCTCAATACACTTGACTATACCTGCTTTGTGAATCTATAATTGGGTGTGATTACTAAATGAGTAGGGAGTAGGATGAAATATTGATACCTGCTACAATATGGGTTAGTCAGGAGCATATTGTGCTAAGCTGAAGAAACTAGTTACAGAAGGCCACATATTATTTGAAAACTGAAAGTAGATTAGTGGCTGCCAAGAGCAGGAGGCCATTAAAAATGTTCAAAATTAAATCGAGGTGATGCTTGCATCACTATGTGAACACTTTAAAAAAAACTGACTTAGGCAATTTGAAGTCATTAATTTTGTAGTATATAAATTATATTTTAATGAATACAAAAGGAAGAAATAGTTTGGTATATAGTTAAAAATCAGGGCTCCTTTAGAAAATACATAGCTTGCAGCATTCAAAATTCTATGTTTTCTTATTAGTTTATTATTATATCATCTATTTTGAGGAATTTTTACAAATATAGACTCTGTCAAAGAAAAAATAATAAAAGGCTATATTCATAATACATTAATAAATAGCTATTAGCAATTTTCACTACATGCTCCAAGCTTTTTAATAAGAAACAAAATATTTCACATAAGCATAAATGCTTCTTCAACCTGTAGGCTGTGTCTATATTCCTACTTTGTTGGGGACCAGAAAGTTTTAAATTTTTAAAAAATCTTATTTGATTCTTTATTTTCTAATATTCTTTTGGGCCTCAGAAAATACAAATCAGCCGCCAATTATTAACACTGATGTTTTCTAACTGCCAGTTAAGGTGCATGTATTGCAAAGGATAAAAATAAAATGCTCATTTAAAGAATGTGAAGATTAATAAAATATTGCTATCAATCTATATTGAGAGCAGTGACAGCCATAAAAAACTTTCTGTCACTGCAATTGGTTAAGAAAAAAAGATTAAATTTTTCAGTAGAATAATGTGAATGAGAAATGACAATTGACACTATTCTGAAGATGACAGATACTCAATTTTTTCTTTTTTTCAATCTAGCCAAGTGATACAATGGAGTGAAAATAGAGAAAGGAAGGATAGTAGAAAAAATAGAACAAGGAGTTAGCTGGATAATATAAACCAAAATTAATAATAATGTTTTAATAGGCAATAGTTTCAAAACAGAACAAGGAACTATAATTTTATAAAATTCAAATTATTTTAGTTTTGAGCTATCATTTTTCAAAGCTGGTGAGAAATGTTTTCTCTGTCATTTATAATGATCTCTTTCCTTGTTTGTGGGAGTCAATGAAAGCTTTGGGATATTAGTAATAAGAATGAACCAACTTATGGTCCAAGTATATCTCTTAAAGAAACTGTACTTTATAAAATGCAAATTACATATTTTGAATGTCTACCTTACTACAGAATCTCAGCATTTCAGGGTTACTGTGCCACACTGTCATCAAAGTTTAGAAATACAATTCAGAGAACTGATTCACAAGCAGAGGCCTTTTGAAGCCATCATCACAATCAACATGACCACCAGATCCACATCCTATCTGAGGTCTCTGTTTCAAATGGAGTCAAGGAAAGCTTTGCAAGATAGCCTGTGGACCTGTCTAGTTATTCAGCATTTGCCATTTCTCTTTGAGTTCTTGCTCCTACTGATGTTGTGAGAATCCATCTCATCCTCCTCACTACAGAGTTCTTTTGCAATGACTTAGCACTACTGAGAAGCAGGCTTCTTTCTGTTTCTTTCACACTCTTTCATCAGTCTTTCTTTTGCACATGCTGGTTTGCTACATAACTTCCTTTCTTCCTTAAACCTAGATTGGATATCCTTCTTCTGGTTCAGGGTTGAACCTACCCTTGCTAGGCCTGTTGCTTGTGTCAGAAAAAATGACAGTTAGATGGGTGTAGACATTAATATAGATAAAAATGTTTTAATTTAATATATAATTCGCTATATAAATATATTTAATTTAATATATAAATATATTAAATTTCATCTATAATTTACTATATAATATATGGTACTAATTAAATAATTGATCAATGACTCAAAATAGTCTCTGTGTTAAACTAAGGTATGTGAATGAAAACATTTCAGATACATAATGAGCTAATGTCAGTTTTCATTAATAATGAGATTTAAATTTTTTTTTTATTTAAAAGGCAGATTATAGAGAGGCAAAGGCAGAGAGAGAGGGGGGAAGCGAGGTTTTTCCATCCACTGATTCACTCCCCAAATGGCCATAACAATTGGAGCTGTGCTGATCCAAAGCCAGGAGCCAGGAGCTTCTTCTGGGTCTCCCATGAGTGTACAAGGGCCTAAGGACTTAGGCCATCTTCTACGGCTTTCCCAGGCCAGAGCAGAGAGCTGGATTGGAAATAGAGCAGCTGGGACTTCAACCGGCGCCCATATGGGATGCCAGTACTGCAGACAGTGGCTTTACCTGCTGTGCCACAGCACTAGCCTCCAGTAATGAGCTTTTAAGAACACTTAAGCAAGTGAAATGCCTAAAAACTATACAAAAGGCATGTTTAATGGAGAATTTTTGTTTCTAAAGAACTAAAACTCTTTAAGTATTCATAATTAGGTTTTAGCATTCAAGGATTTTGAGCTTGAGTTGTGTTCAGTGCAGAGTGTTGGATTAAAAAAGCAGTTAAAATGCAAACATTAAAGATAATCAAAATAATTTTAAAGACCATTTCTTGAATTCGTTCTTTCAGTTAACTTGAAATTTAATAGATTTTTTAAAAAGCCAATTTCAGTGTTGAAGGAAGTTTGTTTTATTGATTTTGTAAAGGATTAATTAAGGAAGCAAAAATTTTTGTATGAAAATTGTGATGATGATTTTGATAAGTGATTAACATATTTCCTTAAATAGATTATCAAGCCATTTTTTTAAAGGTTTATTTTTTGTTTATTTGAAATGCAGAATTACAGAGAGAGGAGAAGAGACAGAGAGATCCTCCATCCACTAGTTCACACCCCAAATGTCCAGCAACAGTCGAGCTGGGCCAGGCTGCAGCCAGGAGCCTGGAGCTTCTTTCAGATCGCCCACATGAAGCTCTTGGGCCATCACCCACTGCTTTCCCAAGTGCACTAGCTGGGAGCTGGATTGGAAGTGCAGCAGCCAGGTCCCAAACCTGCACCCATATGGGATGTGGATTCACAGGCAGAGAGGCTCAACCTGCTATGACACAGCCCCTGCCACCTCAAACTATAGTTATTAAAAGCCAGGTTTATTCCCTTTAACAATATTTTTGGTTTCTGTTCAAAGAAGTAGCGAAAAAGAATCACTTTTGCAAACAATATTTATAAACCTGGACAAAGTTACACATTAATTTTCTTGAACTTTTCAGAACTGAGATTATATGCAATTGAGTAGCTTGAATTGGGAAAGATAGCTACCTGCAACAAGAAACAGACCCTCTTATTTACTTCCATGGAATGGATAAGAAATATAGGTAATGTTTTGTGCAAACTGCTTAGGACCTAGTGTGGGCAAAATGTGCATGGAAAGTCCCAAGGGGCTGCAGACCAGAAGGGTACACAGCCTTTTGCAGATTTTCGCTCCTTGAACTCAACCAGGACATCACAGAAAAGATCAGTAAGAAGCGAGGAAAGCTCTCCCTTGGTACTGGCTGGGAAAATGGAACAGTGCTTCCTCCTGAAACTTTGCCCAGACCCCATGACCTCTCTCTTTCAGAATAAAACACTTAATCTGCAGACAGAGAACAAAATAAAAGCTGCTTCTTTAAGGCACTGATACTCTGTAGATTTTGGAAAGGAATAAATTATCCCAATTGTAAATAGTATCTCCCAGAAACATAAAGGTGTAAACAATTCCCAACTCATTCTGCACGGCAGAAATATTCAGTATCAAACCATATACATCCATTAAAAGACATCAGTATGCCTTATGAGGATAGACATAAAAATTCTCAACAGAATTTCAGCATATCAAATTCAGTAATCTATTCAAGAGATAATAAATCACCACCATGGAGGGTTCATCCTAAGAACACACAACTGGCCCAATATTTTTCAAAATGTAATGTAAAAAGAAAAATGCTGTAGGATTAGCTGAATTGATACAGAATTGCATTTGACATAATTAAACACACCTTCATATTAAACATTCTTAGTAAATAATGATTACAGGGGAATGACCTAACCTTAATAAAGAACATTCTTTCTCCCTAATGTCAGGAAAAGATATAGATGTCCATTTTTATCACTGGTATTCAATATTGTGGTGAAAGTTCACACCAAAACAATGTGACAAAAACTGAAATATTGGGGCTGGCTCAGTGGGTTAAGCTCTTCCTGCAGCGCTTGCATCCCTCATGGGCACCAGTTTGAGACCTGGCTGTGCCACTTCCGATCCAGCTCTCTGCTATGGCCTGGGAAAGCAGTAGAAGATGGCCCAAGTCCTTGGGCACCTACACCGGTGTGGGAGACTAGAAGAAGTTCCTGGCTCGTGACTTTGCATTGGTGCAGCTCCGGACATTGAGGCCAACTGGGGAGTGAACCAGCCGATGGAAGACTTCTCTCTCTTTCTTTCTCTCTCTCTCTGCCCTCCTTCTCTCTCTGTGTAACTCTTTCAAATAAACAAATCTTTTAAAAAAACCAAAAAACTAAAATGCACACAAATTGTAAAGGAAAAAATAAAATTCATCCATACACAGGAGACTGTTTAGAAAATATCAAAGAATCAATAAAAGCTAATGCATATGAATGTGTTGAACAACACATTTATAAATATACAAGATCAAAATATAAATAAAAATATAGTCACATTCTATTAGAAAGTAATAGTATGGGGGTGGTTGTCATGGCATAGCAAGTCAGCTGCCACTTGGAATAACTTCATTCCACATAAGACTGAGGGTTTGATATCTGACACCTCTACTGCAGCCCCAGCTTCCTGCTAATGCTTCCAGGAAAGTAGCAAATGCCAACCCAAGTACTTGGGTGCCTGCTACCCATGTGGGAAACCCAGATGGAGTTCTGAGTTCCTGGTTTCGGACTGGCCCAACCCTGGCTGTTGCAGGCATTTGGGGACTGAACCAGCAGATGGAAGAATTTTCTCCCTCTCTTTCTCTCTCCTTCTCTTCCTCCATCTCCCTCTCTCCCTCTCTGTCACTATGCTTTTGAAATAAATATACCTTTAAAAAAATACAGTAGTAGTATATTTTAATATCTAGACTATCTAGAACCCACCAACCATGAATCTTATTTTTAGGCATTTATTACATTCTTTTTAAATGTTTTTCTATAGGAAATTCATTAATATTTGTTCCATAAAAACAACAAAATTATATTCTTAACAGTTATATTGGGCTCTCATTAAGTGTAAACTACATCAATAAAATTAGAAGTTTTCATTGAGATTATAATGCTGATTTTGAGATTCTTATATTTCTTTACATTTTATTTAAATTCTATCAATATGGACAGATAGATGATGTACAAGTAGAAAAGCCGATTAAGTTGGCATTATTACATCTTTATTATGCTGAGTAAATGTATACAGGAAAATTTCACTTTCCATTTATTCCTTTATACTCCTGAGATTTCAGTAGTGTTTTATTTGTTATAGGAGTTGCACATTAGAAAAATTTAGTTCTCTGCCTTTATATATTTTTATTATTATTTACATTATTATCTCTTCCATTAAATCTTCTCAGTGTGAATATGAAAAAAATAGGATTGGACAGAGGAAGCAGCTGAACATGACACAGGCCAGACAAAGCCCTAGCCTTCTTGTTAAGGAGCTTTGAGCAAGGATTGCCTTGATGATCTCAGGCAAGGTGGTTCTCTAATCCGAGACAGGTGTGCAAATGCTGAGAGCTGGAGTTGATCTCATGAGTTCACTACCCACAGCAGGGAAGAGTAAGGGAAAGAAATAAAGGAAAGGGAACTAACTGATTACTATTAGCCTTCAAATCTCTAAGAACTCATGTGAAATAATTATTTTTGATGGATTAGGGATATTATACACTGTGATTAGATGAAAAAAGAAAATGATTTTTGTGTATGTGAATCAGGTTCATAATGTTTACAGCAACATAGAGTATTTGTGCACCAGGAAGTCATTTTTGGAAAGTGAGGAAGAGGTAGAAGATTACATATGATGAACTTGAGGAAAAACAGAATAGTGCAAAGTTGGAGAGAAAGCTCTTGTTCGTGTGGCCCAGGCAGATTTTTCTTATGGCCTGGAATAACATACCTTCACCACTTACTATATATCCCAGCAACTATGTTTATTTACTATTCATTTGTGACTGTTGTGATTTTATTTCATTTCCTTTCTCCTGGTTTTACTTCTGCTTCTTCTGACAGAAGAGTATCAGTAACACAAATTTTGAGGTGGATATTTTCTCTGGTGATTAAGTATCTTGTTAGGACACCCTTGCCCCACAGTAGAGTGCCCGGGTTTGATATTCAGCTTAGGTTCCTGGTTTCAGTTTCCTGCTATTCGAGAACCTGAGAGGCAACAGTGGGAAAATGGGAATGAGTAACTGGCTCCCAGCTTTGCCCATGCCACCCATGGAAGCATCTGAAGAATGAATCAGTACATTGGAATGTTTCTTTCTTTCTACCTCTAACAAATCTTTAATCAAAATTTTAATATTGGTAAGTTTATATATTAAGTAATAATTTGCATGAGCCCAGATGTGCCAGAAAGTCTTTTAAAAATCTAACCATGGGTCTAATTAGGATACATTATGTACTAATTTCATTAGTACATTATGTACTAATTTCATTAGTAAATATTAGACTTTTGGCTGTGCTTGCATATTCATTTCTTCAAGTTCTTTTATTTTTGATTAAGTTTTCAGGAACTATCATAGCACACACAGAAATATTGAAAGGTCATATCCAAGGAAACATTTGTTTTCATTATGTTATTTTTCCTTCTCTTCATTTAAAATATAAGATACATGCAAAATATAAATGGTCTCATAATGTTCTATCTTCATATAGTGTGCTTTAAAGCAATTTTTAAAATTTATTGCACAGAGGATTAAAAAAATTGGAAACTGTTCAACTCATAGTATTGTCTTTCATTTACAGATTTCTCAGAAGTTTTCATTACTTTTCTATTCTTGACAATAGCTGTAGTTGAGATTCAAACGGTGTTTAGAAAATGGCCATAGACAATCCTGGATTTAACTAAGATAATCCTATAATGTGTCTGTGCTTCTGTATTTTCCTCCTTCCTTTCCCAGGACATTCTAATTGTTTGGGAGATTAGCTATAGGTTTTGGCCAACCAGATTTAATCAATAGAATACTACTTGGCTGTAGAAGAATATGTATGATGTAGAAATAAAAATGACATACACAATTTTAACTAATGTGACTCTGACCCTTTCTGAGTTCCTATAAGTATGTTTTTATTATTATTTTCTAACTGATACATAAAAAATGCAGATTTACTGAGAATCATGTGTTATTTTGATACATATGTACATTATAGAATCTTCAGTCAGGATGAACATACCTGTCTCTTCAAACATTTACAATTTGTTTATAGAGAAAGCATTCAAACTCACTTCTTTTAGGTTTTTGGATTTTTTAAATTTACAGCACATATTTGCTATCTTTAATTATCCTACTGTGTGGCAGAACGACAGAACTTACTATCCCTATGTAAAAAAAACTTGATACCCATGAAATAATCTTTCTCAGCTCATGTTCCTGCCTACTCTGGCTTCTGGGAAACATTATTTTACTCTTCTATGATATAATCTCTTAGGTTTCACAAACAAGTGAGATTATTCTGTGTGGTACATATCAGTTAAATAATGATCTCCACTTACATCTTTATTGTTGAAAATGTAAGATTTTATCCTTTTAATGGCTGAATAGTATTCCATTGTGCATAGGTGCCACATTTTCTTCATCTGTTCATCAGTTGACGAGCAGTTTCTATTTTTTGACTATTGTGAAAGATGCTTCATTAAATTGGATTTAGGTGTTTCTTCCACAGTGATTTCATTTCTTCTGGATACATATTTAGAAGTAAGTTCCCTAGATTATATAGTTCTATTTTTAGTTTCTCGAGGAAATTCTACACTGTTTTACATAATTACTGTGTTAATTTACATTCCTACTAACAGTGTGCATGTATTCTCTCTCTTTTTTTAAATTTTTTTTTTTTTTTTATTTGAAAGGGAGAGTTGGAGAAGGAGAAGTGAGGGAGACTGGAGCTTCTTCTGGGTCTCCCACAAGGGTGCAGGGAACCAAGCACTTGTGCCATCTTCTACTGCTTTTTCAGGTGCATTAGGAGGGAATTGGATCAGAAGTGGAGCAGCAGGCAGTAGAACCTAGGACTGTGTGGGATGCTGGTGATGCAGGCAGTGGCTTAGCCCACTACACCACACTGCCAGCCCTGCAAGTGTTCTCTTTTTGCTACATCATCAACAACACTTGATAGCCTTTGTTTTTTGGATATTAAGTTTACTGGAGTTAGATGATATTTCAGTATGCTTTTTTTTTTTTTTTTTTTGACAGGCAGAGTTAGCAAGAGAGAAAGGTGTTCCTTCCATTGGTTCACTCCCTAATTGGCCACAATGGCCAGAGCTGCGCCAATCCAAAGCCAGAAGCCAGGTACTTCCTCCTGGTCTCCCACATGGGTGCAGGGCCCAAGCATTTGCGCCATCCTCCACTGCCTTCCCAGGCCACAGTAGAGAGCTAGACTGGAAGAGGAGCAACCGGGACAGAACCGGCGCCCCAACTGGGACTAGAACCCAGAGTTCCAGTGCCACAGGCAGAGGATTAGCCTAGTGAGCCTCGGCGCCAGCCTCAGTATGCTTTTGATTCACATTTCCCCAATGATTAGTGATGTTGAACAGTTTTTCATGTACCTGTTGACCATTTACATGTCTTCCTAGGAGAAATGTCAATTTAGACCTATAGTCCATTTAAAACAATTATATTTACTTAGCTATTAGTTTATTTACTTGTGAGTATGAGAGAGAGAGAGAGAGAGAGAGAGAGAGAGAGAAGCTACTGCTGCTTGACTCCCTCAGTGTTTGCAACAGCCAAGACTGGAACAGGCCAAAGCCAGGAGCCAGATATTCAATTCAGATCCCCTGGGGTTAGAAGGGATTCAATTACTTGAGCCATCATTTCTGACTCCCACTGGCAGAAATTTGAAATTAGGTGTGGGATCAAGACTCAAACTCACTCTGATAGGGGTGTCGTAACTGATCAAGTCCTTCCCCAATTGCCCATTTTTAAATTGGATTATTTAGTTTTTTGCTATTAAGCTGGTTGAGTTCTTTATATATTCTGGTTATTAACACCTTGTCAGATATAGTTTACAAATATTTTCTTTTTGATCTTTCTTTTGTCTCTTCATTCTGTTGATTGATTTTTTACTGTCCATTTGTTTAGTTTGACTAATATTTCCTCTGCTTTTTGGGTCTGCTTCAAAAAATCGTTGCCCACTCTGTTGGCTTGAAATGTATAGCCTGATTTGTTTTTCATAGTTTCAAAGTTTGAAGTCTAATATGGTGGTCTTTAATCTGTTTTTGGTTGATTTTTGTGCATCGTGAGAGTTTGGGGTAAGGCAAGATCTAGTGTCATTCCCATACCTGTGGTTATCCAATTTGCCAGCACTATTTGTTGAAGAGTTATTTCTCCAGAGTATGCTTTTAGCATCTTTGTCAAAGATGAGTTAGGTGTTAAGTGTGTGGGTTTATTTCTAGGGTTTCTATTTGGTTCCAGGTTTATGTGCTTGTTTTCTTGTGAGTACTGTGCTGTTTTGGTTACAGTTCCTCTGTAGCATATCTTGAAATCTGGTATTGCCATGCTACTTGCTTTGTTCTTTTTGTTAAAGGTTGCTTTCACTATTTCATGATATTTTATTAGTGTTTTTTTTAGCACTTTGACTATTGTCACTGATATTTTGATGTGAATTGATTATAAAAACTCTGTAAGTTGCTTTGGGTAGTGTGTTCTTTTAAAATAATGTTGATTCTTCCACTTCATGAACATGTACTGTATTTCTATTTCTTTGGATCCAATTTATTTCATCAATGTTTTGTAGTTATCAGTATACAGATGTTTCACCTCTTTAGCTAATTTTATTATTAAATATTCTTTGTAGCTTTAAAAATGGGATTGCTTTCTTGATTTCTTTATTAGGTACTTCACTACTGGTATGCAGTAATGCTAGTGATTTTTGTACATTGATTTTATATTCTGCAACATTGCTGAACTTGTTCTATTAGGTTTTGGGGGACTCCTTGGTGTGTTCTATATATAAGAGCATGCCATCTGCAAACAGTGACAATTTGACTTCTTCATTTCACTTTGGGAACCTTTTATTTATTTTGCCTCATTACTTTAATTGCAACTTCATGTGTTGTGTATGTAAAAGTGAAAGTGGGCATACTTGTCTTATTCCAGATCTTAGAGACAATTCCTTCAAGTTGTGCTCGTTTGGTATGATGTTAGTTGGTGGCTTGTTATATATGGCCTTAATATTTATGTTGAGATACATCCTTCTTTGCCAAAATCAGAGTTTTTTTTTTTTTTCATGAAATGATATTGAATTCTATCAAATTATTATTCAAGTTTTTATTAATTTATTTTCATTTTATTTGAAAAGCAGATAGGGAGAAACAGAGTTATCTTCCATTTACTGGTTTACTCTCAGGCTCCACCAGCACAAAGCCAGGAACTTGGAACTCAATCCGTGTCTCACATGTGGGTGGCAGAGATGTAGCCGTTTGAACCATCATTTTCTGCCTCCCAGGATGCGCATTATTTGGAAGCTGGACCAGAACTGAAGCTGGGACTTGAACCAGGGACTCTGATGTAAGTTGTAGGCATCCTAAGCACTGTATTAATTACTGTGCCAAATGCCTGTCCCGGAGTTAGTTCTTTCTGAAATATTTGTGAGAATTCGGCAATGAAGCAATCTGGTTCTGGACTTTTCTTTGATGGAAGACTTTTTATTGCTGATTGAATCTCACTACCTATCATTGGTCTGTTGAAATATTCTATTTGTATGTATCAGGGAATTTACTCATAATATTCTTTAGAGATCCTTTGTATTTCTGTAGTGTCAGTTATAATGTATTTCATTTTATCTGCTTTTGAGTTTAAATTATTCTAGATGCTTAGAGTTTGTCAATTTTGTTTATCTTTTCAAAGAATCAAATTTTTGTTCCAATGATTTTTTTTTAAAAAGATTTATTTACTTATTTATTTGAAAGGCAGAGTTAGAGAGAGGCAAAGGCAGAGGCAGAGAAAGAGAAGTCTTCCATCTATTGGTTTATTCCCCAGATGGCTGCAATGGCCAGAGCTATGCCAATCCAAAGTCAGGAGTCACGAACTTCTTGTGGGTCTCCCACACAGGTGCAGGAGCCAAGGACTTGAGCCATCTTCCACTGCTTTCCCATGTCATAACAGAGAGTGGGATTGGAAGTGGAGCAGCTGGGACTCTACCAGTGCCCATATGGGATGCCAGCAGGGCAGGCCACAGCCTTATCTGCTATGCCATGGTGCTGGTCCCTCCATTGATTTTTTTAACTGTTTATAAGTCTGTATTTCATTTATTTCTACTCTGAGTTTTATTATTTGTTCCTGTCTACTAAGTTGGTTTTAATTTCTTTTTATTTTCTAATTCCTTGAAGTACAATGATAAGTTGTTTATGAGGTCTTTCTGCTTTTTTTTTTTTTTTTGTAGATGTTGGTTGCTATAAACTTTCCCTGTAGTACTACTTTTGCTGTGTCCCATAAGATTAGGTATGCTGTGTTTCAATTTTAATTCATTTAAGCAATGTTTCATTTCTCTTAATTTCTTCCTTGATCTATTGGCTGCTGAAGATTAAGTTGTTTAATTTTCTTGTGTTATGTAGTTTCCAAAATTTTCTTATTAATTTCTAGTTTTATTGCATTGTGGTCAGAAAATATACTCAATATTATTTCAGCTGGCAGAGAAAGACAGCAGCTAAGATAATCAAGTGACTGTCTACAGTGACATCAATTGGAACAGTTATTCTTGCACTGTCATCTTCACAAGAACTAATGAAGCCATATAGAAGTCAACAGTGTATGGTTTTAGTATAACAGTAAGAAGAGACACATAGATGAAAGTAGGAAGGGAACAGTGTCCCCTGTCATCCTTTCCTTGGCTCTGAGTAAAGTGTCATGGAAGGAGACATTTCATCGCTTATTTGCAGGGGAGAGAGAAGGAAGTAAGTCCAGACTTTAGAATCCAAACCCAGGACCTGTACTGCCAGGTTAAAAAACAGTACTGGACAGGGTCTCATGGCCTCTTCCCCAGACCAGTACCTACAAACTGCACCTCTGGACCCTCCATAGCCAGATGGCCATTGGATCATCTCCACCACCTGTGCTTCTACCTCTGGCAAACAGTGGACGAGTTCTCGAACTTTAAAGCAAACCCCTTTGCTTTAAAGTTCAGAGACAGGCCCTCTAAGGTGAGAACTGTGGGGAACCACAGGCCGGCCACCTGTGGGGACCTCCTCATTGCACTGCCTCATCCTGCTGAGCAGAACAAGGTCAAGGAAGTGCTGAAGATAAGGCTTGCAAACAACCTGATGAGATGAGACACACCTTGACCTGATAAGACTTGCAAACAACCTGATGGGATGAGACACACCTTGACCTGAGGCTGTGCATGCCTTTTGATCTGATTGATGGACTATAAAAGACCATGATGGGGCGGGAAGGTTGAGCAGCCTCTTCAGTCTTTCTCCTTCTTTCTCTCGGCTGCTTCTCTTTCTCTCCTTTCCTTCTTCTATCACTAAAAATAAAAGTTCCTTGAGAACCGATCAACAGTGGTCCTGTCATGACTCCATGGGTTGGACCTTCACTGGTGAGGGTTCGACAAGAACCAGCCTCTGATAAAGCCTGAAGTGTTCTACCCTTAGGCTATTGCTTGTAGACAGCATCTCCAGACTTGCCCTAACAGCAGGTGGAAATCTGCACCCTAATAGGAGGAACTCACTTGGGCATATACCAGCATCAGTCTTGTATGTACCCTGGAATGCACAGGGCCTGATGACTATGAGATCCAGGTGTCAGACAACTGTTCTATAAAGTGGTGCCTAACTATCATGAAGGCTACACAAGAATTCTAGGAAGATTCCTGTAGCTAGGTGTTTTGTGCAAACATTGCATATCGTGATTCTATAGCCATTAATGTGGGATATTATATTTGCTTGAGATATTTAAGTTTGCCTAGAGCAATTTTTAAAAATTTACATATTAGAGGATTTTTTTCTTAAAAATAAAGATTAGTAGACTAATTTCTTGAAAAATATCAAAGGTAGTAAAATTTGTTTAATAACATCTTTGCTAATTTTAAATGCTACACAATGATTGAGATATAAACTATGGCCTCAGTAAAAAGTAGAATTCCGGGGCTGGCGCTGCGGTGTAGCAGGTAAAGCCGCCACCTACAGTGCCGGCATCCGTATGGGCACCAGTTCAAGTCCCAGCTCTTCCTCTTCCATCCAGCTCTCTGCTATGGCCTGGGAAAGCAATAGAAGATAGCCCAAGGGCTTGGGGCCCTGCATCCATGTGGGAGACCCGGAAGAAGCTCCTGGATCCTGACTTCGGATTGGCGCAGCTCCAGCCATCGCAGCCCTCTGGGGAGTGAACCAATGGATGGAGAACTTCTCTCTGTTTCTTTGCCTCTCCTTCTTTCTGTGTAACTCTGACTTTCAAATAAATAAATAAATCTTTTAAAAAATGTAGAATTTCATAAAAGCTAAATAAGGCCATAAAAAGGAAAACAGGAAGTGAGTTTATAAATAATCCAATGAAGCGGCTCACTAGGCTAATCCTCCACCTGCGGTGTCAGCACTGTGGGTTCTAGTCCCGGCTAGGGCGCCAAATTCTGTCCCAGTTGCTGCTCTTCCAGTCCAGCTCTCTGCTGTGGCCCCAGAAGGCAGTCGAGGATGGCCCAAGTCCTTGGGCCCTGCACCCGCTTTGGAGACCAGGAGGAAGCACCTGGCTCCTGGCTTCGGATAGGTGCAGCATGCCAGCCGTAGCGGCCATTTGGGGGGTGAACCAATGGAAGGAGGACCTTTCTCTGTGATTCTCTCTCACTGTCTAACTCTGCCTGTCAAAAAAAATAATAATAACCCAATGAAGCCCTTATATTTCACACCAAAAGGTCGATTATAAAAATCAGTGTTTCATAATATGTATTTAATAGTTTTTTATAACTCTAAGAGTTGTTTTTCTTTTTCCTTTGAAGTATTAATTTTTAAAAAAAGATTTATTTACTCATTTATTTATTTGAAAGTCAGAGTTACAGAAAAAGAGGTAGAGACAAAGAGAAATCTTCTATCTGCTGGTTTAATCCTCAAATGGCTGAAACAACCCTCGGTTGGCCAGGCTGAAGCTAGAAGCTAGGAGTCTCATCTGGGTCTCCCATGTTGGTGACAGGGGCCCAAACACTTCCACTGCTTTTCCAGGCCATTCTCAGGGAACTGGTTCAGAAGTGGAGCAGCTGGGATATCTGGTGTCCACATGGGATGCATTGTAGAAGGCAGCTTTATCCACTACAGAAGGGGAGCTCCAAATGTTCTTCTATTTAGCAAATACTTAGAACATATTTCCACCTCAAAGATTTAGCTGAATACTTAATAGTCTACATTGTTACCTTTTTTTTTTTTTTTTTTTGACAGGCAGAGTGGACAGTGAGAGAGAGAGACAGAGAGAAAGGTCTTCCTTTGCCGTTGGTTCACCCTCCAATGGCTGCCGCGGACAGTGCGCTGCGGCCGGCGCACCGCGCTGATCCGATGGCAGGAGCCAAGTGCTAGGTGCTTATCCTGGTCTCCCATGGGGTGCAGGGCCCAAACACTTTGGCCATCCTCCACTGCACTCCCGGGCCACAGCAGAGGGCTGGCCTGGAAGAGGGGCAACCGGTACATTGTTACCTTTTTAGACTCCCTTTTTTCTCATTTATTTGTATAAGCTTCACCATGTTAATTTTTGTATTCCAGAATTGTTAATGTGATAAATCAGTATTTTTAATGTGTATACTATATACTCACATACAATCTTTCATTAAGACATTTCAGCCTTTATGACAAGAATTTAGATAGGTATAGGTGTGTCTTTAAACCTTTGCATGTCACATTTTGTTCTGGCAAATTTTAAACTAATAAATTTTAAGATATAACCACAAAGACACACATTATCTGTCACGTGCATTGGTATATTGTGGTGTAATTTCTTTGTTTTTCTTGTTCACAATTCCTGTGCAAGACATCTAATGCACACATTTGTATTGGCCGCATACACTGCTTTTTCTATGAGGGTGAGTAAAGAGAGACATATTATAAGGCATTTTTGGTGTTAAAATGCTACATCAGGCACCTTAATTTGCTGCAAATAAGACCAAATTAGAGTTTAAAATGAGAACATTGCTACCCTGTGCTTTTGGTAGCAATGCAGCATCCTAACAGCATGTAAGCCATCGCAAGATTTAGAGCTCAACTCAATCAGTGGCAACAAAATTAGAAATAAATAGAGGAGGATCAATACAACGTGCTGTCTGGAATAATGAAACAGCCCTGGGCTGGAAAAATCTATTTTATTTTTCTTCTCTTAGCTAGGGACTCTGGAAATATCTGACTAGTCCAATGGAAACTAAGTCTATTTTGTTTATGAAGCGAAAGAAGAATCAATGGTAACTATCAAATATAATATATAAATCTAGTTACATACATATATAGGAGAGTACTCAATTTTTAGAAAAAATCAAAATTAAGCTTATTTGTGTAAAATTTTTGAAATCCATTTTTCCTTTTCATAATATGCATTTTTGTGAACTTTTTGAAGATTCTGCACTTTTGAATTTAACTTTTTTTTTTTTTTTTTTTTTTTTTACAGGCAGAGTGGACAGTGAGAGAGAGAGACAGAGAGAAAGGTCTTCCTTTGCCGTTGGTTCACCCTCCAATGGCCGCTGTGGCTGGCGCGCTGTAGCCAGTGCACCGCGCTGATCCGATGGCAGGAGCCAAGTGCCAGGTGCTTTTCCTGGTCTCCCATGGGGTGCAGGGCCCAAGCACCTGGGCCATCCTCCACTGCACTCCCGGGCCACAGCAGAGAGCTGGCCTGGAAGAGGGGCAACTGGGACAGAACCTGGTGTGCCGGTGCCACAAGGCGGAGGATTAGCCTGTTGAGCCACGACGCTGGCCTTGAATTTAACTTTTTTACCAAAATCAACTATCTTTCAATTCAGGATTTCCATGGACTTTTTGAAATAACTTCATGTTATAATTAACTCAGACTGATAGAACAGCTTAAATACATTGATGTAATACAGTTTACACAGTCATTGCATGTAAGAGGTGTAGATGTTTAGATGAAATGTAATGTTAAGATGCCTGGATCTCACATCAGATTACCTGGGTTCCAGTCTCAGCTCCAGCTCCTGAATCCAGCTTCCTGCTGCTAATTCAGACTCCTGCAGGCAGTGGTGATAGATCAAGTAATTGTATTCCTGCCATCCACATTTAGAGACTTCAGCTGAGTTCAGACTGTCAGCCTTGGCCCACCCCTGGCCATAGTAGGCATTTGGGAAATGAGCTAATGCAAGAGGACTCTTTCTGTCTCTCTGCCAATGGAAAGAGAAAAAAAAAAAAAAAAAAGACGTGCTATATCATGAAACAGGACCAATAATGATTAATATTATTTATTGCGTTCTAGGGTTCTTGAAGTGCTAGTACAGACCTGTAACCTGAGAAGCTTTGAGTTACCAATTAAGGAGGTAGTGGCTATTCCCCGTCATGTGATCAGGGTCCGGGTTTGAAGAGCAGTATGACTTCTTAGTGCTTTGGCCACAGCTTCATACTGATAAGTTAGCATTAGTGCTTGGTGGAAGAATCAGCAGTTTCTATAGTTACTATGGCATTGGTAAGGTGCTTGGTTCCAATTTTTACATTGTATTTGTATGGTTGAGCAAGCCAATGGCAGACTGTATTACATCAGACTTTTTTGTTAGGGAAAGCATCGGTCTTTCTTTGATGATAGAGCTGGAAATGGAGTCTAGTATCCGAGCCTTGCAATTGGCTAGCATGAATTTATGCAAACCATGAGCCTAAACCAATTTCATTTTGAGAAAGAAAAACACATCTTCTTACAGGTCACTTGACAGATGATGAGTCCTAGCATTATTAACACTTACATTTAAATAATCTTTGTTTGAAAAAGACAAAGCACATTTGACTTATGAATAGTCCCTAAACTGGGAGCGTCTTTGAAATTTTACCTATAAATGAGAGATATGGATAAATGAGATTTTTCTTCGAAAAGTGCTCTTTGCAAGTTTGAGGTTACAGTGAATCTGCCATAACCAAACAGAACCTTTAAATTCGGTTAAGCATATAAAATTTTTACATGGCTATTTAAAAACAAACACTAGAGAAATCTTTGCAAGCAAAACCAGAATAGCATCACCTATTGATGTAAATGTCCTTCAGCTTTTTAAGCAATATAAATAACATTTCTTTTTCAAGAGGTAATTTGTTTTTCCACGGGAAGTGATCCTTTAGAATAATCTGAGTACATTAGCAAGTTCATGGAGAAAAGGAATTAAAAATAAGTTTAAATATATTTTTCACGAACTTTCTGAAGACTCATATTTTTTATTTCAGTTCACACATCTTTATAATGACAATCTTTTATGAATCACCCAACTAATGTGTTTTGCATTAAGCTGTAATAAACACACATATACACAATCAAAACACCTCCCCAAATCACCCTTATTGCTTGAAAATATAAGTATTATGATGCTTTCAGGGAGACATTTAGAATTATTTTTTAGTATGTTTTAAAGTTTGATTTTCTATTTTTATAAAGTAAAAGTGAACTATAATAGATATAATTCCTTTTCTTAATTTTTAGTGCACTATACAGACTATGCTGTATTACCTCACCTGTCTTTTCATTACATTCTTATTAGATTTACATTTTTATTTATTCTTTATTTATTTATTTGATAGGCAGAGTTACAGACAGTGAGAGATAGAGACAGAGAGAAAGGTCTTCCTTCCATTGGTTCACACCCCAAATGACCGCTACGGCTGGTGCTGCGCTGATCCTGGTGAAGCCAGGAGCCAGGTGCTTCCTCCTGGTCTCCCATGTGGGTGCAGGGCCCAAGGACTTGGGCCATCCTCCACTGCACTCCTGGACCACAGCAGAGAGCTATACCGGAAGAGTAGCAACCGGGACTAGAAATGGCGCCCATATGGGATGCCGGTACCACAGGGGGAGGATTAACCAAGTGAGCCACTGCACCAGCCCCTAGATTTACATTTTAAAAAATATAAAACCTCCATTATCTTCATTTAAATGTCATTATATTCAGTGATTGTATCGGAATGCTGACTCTTCCAATGCCAGTTTAAGTTGGTTTCATAGTTTGTGCTTTTTAAAAAGAGTTCTAGAAAAAAATGAACATATTTTTCATGCTGCTGAATTTCTTGTTTCAATAGTTCTAATTTATGCATTCAAATTCAAATGAGCTTATATTTTAGTTGATCTACTAAAGCCAGATGTGCAATAAATCATTGTTAGAAAATAAACAATTTACCAGATTCATAGCTAGAAATAATACAATTAACCAGATTGAATCAAGGCTCTATAGACTGCAGTGTTTATAGTAAAAGAATGCAGCACCTAATTACCACCTTGGACCCTTAAAAAGGCTAGGGAATGTTACTGTTGTACCTCAAAGGTTGGTGATAATGGGAAACAGCTGCTTCATTTTCTGTGCCTTTGAAATGACCACCTGAGATCACACTGCTTTCTTAGCTATTCAGAATATGTACATGTCTGCTACCAGAGTTCTTAAACACCATTAGCAAGAAATTCATTTTAAGGGATAAAATTTAGCCCTACCCAAATTCTCTTATAGATATTCTGAAAATATGTAAAATGGAATTCAAAAATAGATTTTTCTTAACCCAAATATTTGACTTCAGTTCTAAGTTTATTTTTAATTTTATTAAAAATTAAGAGAGAAAAAGGGTGCTCACATCCACTGGTTTACTCCCCAAATGTCCACTTCGGATCTGGCTGATGCAAGAGCAAGGAACACTGTCCAGGTCTCCCACAGGAGTGTCAGGAACTGAATTACTTAAGCATTATCAGACTCTAAGGGTTCCTATCAACAGGAAGCTAAAATCAAGAGCTGGAGTCAGAAAATTGATGCCAGCCCTTCAGGGATGCAGATGTTTTAAACCGGTGGGCTGAATGCCTAGCTCATCCAGTTGTAACTTGTAAGTCCTCACTGGGTTGGGATCCATATATCAGGAGATGTCAGTCACTTAAAAAAAATAAAAGTAAGTGGAAAGGCTAATTTCTTGTTTTTTATTTTACCATTTTCTTTAAAAATTCTGCCCCCTCTTTTAATCTGAGAAGTAAACATATGTTTTTATTTTACTCTTAGATTTTGAGGTGAATTTAGCAACAGTCATGTGATTCCATTCCCCAACCTCCTTCGAACATATATCATTCCTCCCATAGACTAATTTTGAAAATTATGTACATAAAATTACACAGCCTCTACCCAGTGTCTATTTTCTTTCACATATTACATTTTGAAATATATTCATTTTGTTAATACATAGCAGTTTTTCTGCTATTTCTTTGCTCAATAATGTTCCTTTACAATTTATCACAACTTAAATACCCCTTCTACTCCTGCTAAATACTTGGAAATGATAATTTTTTTTAAAAAAATATTTGTTTTATTTGTTTGAAAGACACTTACAGAGAGTGGTAGAGCCAGAGAGAGGGGTCTTCCATCCTCTGGTTCATTCTGCAAATGACCAGAGCTGAGCTGATCCAAAGCCAGGAATCAGGGACTTCTTCCAGGTCTCCCATGTGGTTGCAGGGGCCCAAGGACTTGGGCCATCTTCCACTGCTTTCCTAGGCCATAGCAAAGAACTGGATTGGAAGTGGAGCAGCTGGGACTCAACCCAGTGCCTATATGGGATGCTGGCACTGCAGGCCAGGGCTTTAATCCACCATGCCACATTGCTAGCCCCGATAATATTTTTAAATTATAAGCAAAGCTACTATTAATGTTGTGGAACATGTGTTTAGGTGGATATATCCATTCACTTTCTTTGGACATATACCTAGAAGTTACTTTTTAACTTCAGTAAATATCACTAAGTTTCCAAAGTGTTAACACTTATTACATCATATTAACTATATTTATGTTTATTAATTAAATCTTCTGGAATTTCCAGATTTTTGATAATTTCATCTGTGTTCTTAATATCAGAAAATTAAAAAACATTCTTTAATGTCTTTTCAGTGCTTTTGTTATGGATTGAAATGCTTTGTTGAATATCTCCACCTTTTCAAATTTTGTCTTTTCATCTATTTTTTTTAACATGTTATCAGTATTTTAGCTTTCATAACATTTGACTCACCTGTGGGCCTGTTTTTTTAATTGTTTTTTGATCATCTGATAACATTTCAGTTCAAACTTCTAAATTTTCCATAGGATGCCAGCTATTTTGGCTAAAAATATGTTAGAGGAATTGAGTGATAAAAATTTTCATGCAGAATTAATTTATCTTCTTCCAGGTACAGTATTAGTAGATCATATTGATATTATCTTGGACTAGTTTGAGACTATCACAGGTGATGAAATCATTGATGTTAAAAATATTTGTAAAATTTAAGATTATCACTATTTTAAAGGAAAATTTTTGTTAGACATTATTTTCAAATAGAGTTGAGAGCAAATCTGTGGAGATTTTGGTAGGTGTAACTCATAGATTGGTAGAATTTCAGACATGTGAGTAGGTTGACATCAATTATACTTGTTGTGAGTTGAAAATGTACTGTTTTTAGTTACCATGCAGATGCATATTACTGGAATCATTTGTTCTTGATCAGTTGACCATAATAAGTGAGATTAGCATTGATTGGCTGACATAAAAGTGTGTTCGCTGAGTTGCCATTGATCCATTAAACAACAGATTCTGATGACTATTTAAAAGTTTTTGTCTTTTTGTGAAAATATTTCCAGTCTGAAGGGTTTGTTTGGATCTGGTTTGTTTTAGCTTTGTTTTTGTTTACAGGATGTAGCTGTAAGTGCTATGATGTGACACTTCTAGATATGGGTCATCTTCTTCCAAAGATATTTTGACAACCCTAAGACTCAATATCTGTTTCCTCAGACCAGTAGTATCACTGCTTTCAGCTAGTGTTTTATTAGGAAGTACAGGATGCATGTATGAATGTACTTTAAACGTTCATGGAAAATGGCATAAAAGAGAAATTTACTTTTGTACAAAAACGGTTGTGTGCCAGGCAGATTTTTTAAAATATGCATTTTCTGACTTTTTGGAAGACCTTCTTATATGCATGTACTTAAACATTTTTTTGCACCAAAGCAAACTTATCTTTTAATTCCTTTTTCTGTGAACTTTTTGAAATGCCCTTGAGCTTATCATACATGCTCCACTTTTCTCAGTGATCACAGATGCTCAGTTCCTCTATCTTTACTCTTCAAAACCTTCCAGACATTTATATATTTTTTCTGGTGCTTATAGATATTTTCAGCATGAAAGGCAGTCCAGTACAACTAATATATCTTTTCTGAAATGGAAACATTTTGGAAAGAAAATTATTCTCAAAAACTAACTCAAGAAGATTTAGAATAGATTCATATTACAAGGCTGCATCCTTTCTCTAGAATTAACAATTTGATCACAATATGAAAAACAGTGTTTATATGTGAGTGAATGGAGATTTTAAGATGGAAAACCTAGAACCACCACAAAGATGGTGACTAAAGAGTTCTAGTTCTCAAGCAAAGTAATATTCTTCAAATCAGTCATGTTTGATTGCTCTATTGGCCCCAATTGAGGGTTCTCCTGTATTAATGTCCTTTCTTCCATAATATTCTAGCCTGTTTTCATTCTGACTTTGAGTTCAGCCACATAACTTGCTTTGCTCAGTAAGGAACTAAAAATTTGGTTGCAAGCAGAATCCTGAAAAGCTGTTTGCTCAAGTCTTACCTGTTTCTGTCTCTTCAAACTCTGCCACCACCTAGAACAAACCATGTTGCACTTAAGGAGGAGGATGAACCACGTGGGGGAATTCACAGATGAAGATATTTTAGGGTAGCAGGTCTGCAACTCACCTATTAGCTTGTCAAACACATAAGCCCAGGAAATATAAGGTGAACCTTTTCTAGATCAACAGCCTAAGTAATACATAGACTTATAGAAAATAATAAATAGTTTATATTCTAAGCCATGATGTAGAATCAACTGATAAACCAGAAAAGAATATGTGTAATATTTCTTGCAAAATATAAAATAGTAAGTTTTGTAAACTTTCATGTCAATCTTCACTAAAAAAAAAAAAAAAAAAACTTTTCATTTTCATGTGTTGTTCACCTACCACCAAATTTTTTCACTAATTCATTTATAAAAATGCTTTTTCTTTTTAAAATATACTTGGAAAGTAGATAGAGACAAAGGAGAGATCATCCATCTACTGGTTCCTTCCCCAAATGCCTACAATAGCCAAGACTGGTCCAGACCAAAGCCAAGAGCCTGGAACTCTATTCTGGTCTCCCACATGGGTGGTAGGAGCTCAGACATTTGAGCCATCTTCTGCTGCGTCTCAGGATGCATTAGCAGGAAGCTGGATTGGAAGCAGAAATACCTGGGCCCAAACTACTGCTCAGATATTGCATGCCAGCGTCTTACATGGCAGCTTAACCTGCTGTACCACAATGTGCATCATTCTTCTTTAATTTCTACCATGACTTGATTTTACCTCCTCTGATTTCTCTTCAAGAGAACTAATCAGAGATTTTTCTGATCATTCCATATAGAACAGCACATTCTACACTTTGCTGTATTCACTATCTTTATTATCTGCTCTTTTTAATTATTATTTTTAGCAATTTAACATTCTTTTGCATATTTCTCCTCTAGTCTCCCCTCTAACAGACAAAATATTCTTTAAAATAATTTTTTTGCACACTAGAATTTAGCTGCATAATGTAGACTGTGATTTGTTCTAGTGGATATCAGCAACCTCAAGTTATGCAGGAATCTGAAAGGCAGATTATTGATATATAGTTGTTAAATTAATATTGACAGATAATATATTTATATATGGTGAACAAACATTTTAAAATCTAAAATGGTCCAAATTAAAGATAATATTAACATTTAGAGGTTTTTTTTCCAAGTGTATCTTACAGTCATGGCCATAAAACTGAATAGATGGGCTGAAACACAGAATTAACAAATTTGAAATAATGATCTAGAATCCTGAACTGAGAATTTTTTCTAAAAAAGTAAAACGTCATAGCACAAAGGGAAGGGAAAATAATAAGTTAAAACAGAAGTTAAACAGATGAAATGCAATGAGAACAGAAATGAAAAAAAAAAGCAAGTTAGCAAAGAAACAGTAACAGATCATTTTCCAGAGGTGATGAAAGATACAAGTATATAAGTTATATAAAGAGTACCATTCAAGTGCTGAACAGAGTGAATATACCATAGGTACACAATTCTAAACATTGCAAAACAAAATCAGATAATAATCAGATATACTGACATACATGTATGCTAAAAGGAGAATCTGTAAAATATAAGAATAAAGGTATCCATACTCAGCTCATGTACAACACTGGCTTACAGAAAGCAATGATAAAATATTTACTTATTCATGCATCAACAAATTTAACAGCATTTATAATTGTTCAATCATGGCCCCAAGGACTTATATCAATTAAGAAAACATATCTCTATCTACCCTCTACCAATAATTTAAAACTCGAAGTGTCAGTGACTAAATGAGCATTTAAATGGCAGAGAAAAATAAGTCATCTTTTTAACATTCAGAGACTCAAGAGATTTATTAACCTTGGATGATCTTTAAAGAATTACCAGAAAGTTTTTTTTTTTTTCAGCAATGCTAGTTAATTAATGGCCATAGACATTATGTTCTCAAATCCACATGGGATATTGTATTTTACTTAGCAGTAAAAAAGAAGTGGAGTAGCCATTTAGCCTATCAGTTAAGACCTGGGTTGAGACACCATGTTCTTTATCAAAGTCCCTGGCTTTAATTCCTGGATCTGGCTCCTGATTCCAGCTTCCTACCGATGCAATCCATGGGAGACAGCAGTGGTGGTTAACGTATACTTAGATAGTGATAGCTTAGTAAAGGGTTTTCTCCCTTCTAAGTGGAAGATTTGGTCTAGCCTTAGCTGTTGCTGGAATTTGGGGAGTAAACCAGCAGGTGGGTGGTCTGGCTCTCAAATTTTGAATAAGGAACTAGCTAGCCCTTACTATTGAATAAATTACATCGTTATTTTTGTGCCTTTGCTGTAAAGGAAATAATCAGATGGCAATAGACAAAGCCAACATACAGCGCTTATCACATTGATCTTGAGTTTCAGTAACCAAAAATATAGGAATGCTACACACCAAAGTGCTGTATACCAAACTCACTTAGGAATACAAACTTATATAAATTATAAATCAAAACTGATGACACCTTAAAATGTGTTAAATGGTGTTTATTTCAGGATTCATGGAAATGCATTATAATACTGTGTGGTAATTAATCTAGTAACTCATTTATTACATAATCAATTTACATAACAAACCATCTCATGCTTAGAATTTTAAAACAATACACATTTATTATCTTACAGTTTTTATAGCTGAGAAACTCCAAGCACACCTTAATTTCTTTTTCTGCTCAGGGTTATGAAAAGCAGTAATCAAGGGACCTTTTATGAGTGTTAGGACCCGTGGCGGCCATTGGAGGGTGAACCAATGGCAAAGGAAGACCTTTCTCTCTGTCTCTCTCTCTTACTGTCCACTCTGCCTGTCAAAAAGAAAAAAAGAAAAAAAAAAAAAAGGACCCTCTCTCAGGATTACCTAGTTGTATTCAATTTCTTGCAGTTGCAGAACTGAGGTTTTTCAGTCCCAGGAGAATGCATCTCTTGTAATTATAGCTCACAGAAAGGCTGGAAACTTCTAAATGGTCAGAAGGAGAATGTCCTTGCTGCTGCTGCTGTTCTCGTGTCTACTGTCTCTGACCTCTAAACCCTCTTTGTCATGGCTAGCCTGACTAGGTTATTCCCACTCAGGATAATCTTCATCTTGATTAATTTAAAGTAAGTTGATGAGGGGCCTTAATTTCATCTCCAAAATCTTATTTTTGCTGTATTACACAATGTAATCATGAGAGTAATATTCCACTGTCTTTGCCATATTCTACTGATCAGAATGAAGTTACAGATACAGTCTACATTCAGGTTGAGGATACTAAATGGGGGTATGGGTCATTGGGGATCAATTCAGCATTCTTCCTATGACTTGTCATAATGAAGACATATTAATAAATCCATTATCTCCATTGAGCCATTAACTTATCCATTGTTGTATATTAATAGAGAAAATAGCATATTACCATCTCTGTGGATTCTTTTTTTTCCCCAAGAAAAAGGGCCTGCTTTAATATCTTAGGTAAAATTTACATAAAATAAAAAATCTGATCCATCTCTGCTGCAACTGCTGAAAAACACAAGGTTTGCCATAAGCCGGGGGCAGTTACACCCCCAGTCAGGGAGAGCACAGCTCAGGATCAAGCCTCAGGTGCATCACTTCCCATTCTCTGTGCTGAACATGTATTCTGTCAGTATCCACTCTAGCCTCACAGTGTCGTGGCAAGCTTGCAGATCCCGTCAGGAGCTTCACCAGAGCCATCTGCTGTTCACTGTGCAGTCAGTGGAAGATCTTCTCGTCCAGCTGATTCTTCTCCAGGTCACTGGCCTGGGTCACCTTGGCTAAGAGCACAGGCGCCAGCTTGGTGCTGTCCTTGAGCAGCTCTGCTGGGAGCTGCTGAGCGCGATGTTGAGAAAGTCACAGCTCTGTGGATTCTTAAAATGCATCTGACAAATGATTTTCTTTATTCGTTTAAATACAATTGATTGATACTGGCATTTGGTACAGCAGTTAGGACGCCACTTGACATGCTCGCATCTCATGTTGGAGTCTCTGAATTTGAGTCCTGGCTCTATTTCCCGTGCAATTTGTTGCTAATGTGCACTCAGTGAGGCAGCAGCTGATAACTCCAGTACTTGAGTTCCTGCCACCAACATGGAAGATCCAGATTGAGTTCTGGGCTCCTGGCTTCCACGTGGCCCAGCCCTGAAGGTTGCAGTTTGGGGTGTTAACCAATGGGTGGAGCTCTTTCTCTCTCTCCTTGACCATCCCCTCAAATAAAATGAAAATAAATTAATATTTTAAAAAAGACAGTTATAATTTTACATCAATGAGTACATCCTTAGCACATTGGAATTAAATATATCTTAATATTAAATGAGTCAGTTAATAGTTAAATGCTAAGAACTTTCTCAGACACACATAAAAAGCATCTATTTTGGGGTTAGCACTGTGGTGTAGCAGGTAAAGCCGCCGCCTGCAGTGCCGGCATCCTGTATGGGCACCAGTTCGAGTCCCAGCTTCTCCATTTCTGATCCAGTTCTCTGCTATGGCCTGAGGAAGCAGTGAAAGATGGCCCAAGTCCTTGGACTCCTGCACCCCATGGGGGCATGGGAGATCTAAAAGAAGCTCCTGGCTTCTGGTTTTGGATTGGCACAGCTCCAGCCGATAGGGTCATCTGGGGAGTGAACCAGTAGATGGAAGACCTCTCTCTCAATCTGTCTGCCTTTGCTTCTCTGTAACTCTGCCTTTCAGATAAATAAATAAGTCTTTTTTAAAAAAAAGCATATATATATATATATATATATTAAAACATTTTATTTATTTATTTGAGAGGTAGAGTCACAGACAGTGAGAGGGAGAGACAGAGAAAAATCTTCCTTCCATTGGTTCACTCCCTAAATGGCCACAACGGCTGGAGCTGTGCCGACCCGAAGGCAGGAGCCAGGTAAAAAGCATATATTTTATCTTCCTTACTACTTAACATTATGCTAGCAGAAGAATCTCTATTCCTCCTGCAGTTCTTATATCAACTTTTGCTTCAAAATATATTTTAAAGTGTGTTTATCTAATAAACAGTTTGGAAGATAGGCATGTCACCCTGAAGAGCAAAGAGTAGACATGGTTAGTGACCAGGACAGTAAAGATAATATATATCTTCTCCTGGGACGAAAGTTGGATGGATCCATTTGTTTCCCCTTGTTAGGCTGGATATGTTCTAAGTTGGGAGTTTATCAATTATGACCCGAAACCACTGAGGATACAGCAACTTCAAGGGCTTCTCCCTGTAACAGGTGGAATTTGGCGTGCAAAAAGAACAAACAGAATATGAAGCTCATGTTGTTGGCAACAAAATCCTTTGTATTTGATCCAAGAGTAGGATGTCTTCTGTATGCACACTTGGAACTGTGGCAGTATTTGATAGCTTGGAAGCAAAGGAAAGTATCCAACCCTTCACAGTTCTTGATACATAAGTTTGAAGATATGAGGCCTTGTAATTAGGTGGGATAAAACAATGACAGTTATTAGAATTGGAAAGGAAAACATAATACAGACTCACATCTGGGAATCTTCTGCAAAATCACTCACAAAATTAAAGCAAACATTAAGAATATACAATAGAGAAGCAGGATTCAGACTACAGTATATTTAGTGCTGTGTTCTGGTTCCCCAGCTCAAAGTAAGGTTGTTTCTTACTATACCTGTCTGCTCTACCCCTATAGCAGCCAGGGACACTTGGGCTCATACAAGTTGATAAATTCAGTGACCTGAGCAGTGATTTTTGAATAAAGGTTTGTTTATTTGCAGAAAAAAAAGAATATACAGTAGAGTATAAATTTTTACAATTAATAAGCTAAAACCAAATGGCCTCCATTTATGTGAATAAAACACAAAATATCATTAAGATGAAATACCAAAAGATGGTTGTGATAGCAAATGTTAAATATTCTTCTACATAAAGTCATTAAATAATACATTAAACCTATGCAGATAACTAAAATGTATTTCTCAAAATAGATTTAAATATTAACAAAGCATATTTATTTGGCTAGGAAGAATCCAAAAATTTGTTTGTTCTCAATTAGTGATTACTTAAAAATTTTAATTAACATAATATCAAGTCCCTAGCTCTAACTGTAGATAAGTTGGTAAAAAATATGTACTTGAAGGAACCAAAAAGATCAGTTATCCAGAAAAGCAAAGAGAATGGAAGGCACATAAAATAATGTGTTAACTTCAATAATTAGAGTCTGGTTGAAAAATGAAATTTGAAGTATGTTCAGCAAGTCAAACTAAAGATTAGACCAAATAATAACCAGTAAGATACCTCAGTTGCAAGTCTGAGTTAGTTACAGGTTCTATATATTTTTTTCAGAGTGAGTACATGCATTAAGTCAAATTTAACACATTATTTATATGTGGTTAGCAGTCACATATAAAATCAAACAATATGGGAAAATTGAAGAATACGTGGCAAAAGCTAACAAATTTGATTATTGAAGATACAGTCCATTCCCACACTGAAGTTATCTATCTGTAGGGAGAGGCAAGCAACAGGGTTATTAATCAGTCTTCCTAAAATGGCCCTCAGAGGTAAAGCTCATTAGGACTTTTATTATAACCAGTGCTTTTATCACCAGTGCCTGGTTCTGACTATAATACTTTCTTCTTCAGACTGCGAAGCCTTTATGAGAAATAGAGATAGGTTGAAGTGGGAGGGGAAGAAACTTTTATCGAGAAAATCCTAATAGTTTTACCTAAAACTAGGATATGGGATTTATTTGATACATGTTACAGGCTCAGATCATAGGGCAACCTTGATATCTAGACAATCTCTTCTACTGAATACAAATGAGTGAAAACTTACCAATTATAAAAGTCTAGATTTGTTTGCTATACACATATTTCTCTGGTGAGCATCTGGATATATTAACTTTATCACAAATTCTTTTATTTTATTTGAAAGGCAGAGTTACATAGAGACAGAGGCAGAGAGAGAAAGAGAGGTCTTCCATCTACTGGTTCACTCCCCAGATGACCCTATTGGCTGGAGCTGTGCCAATCCGAAGCTAGGAGTCAGGAGCTTCTTCTGGGTCTGCCACACGGTAGCAGGGGCCCAAGAACTTAGCTATCTTCTACTGCTTTCCCAGGCCATAGCAGAGAGCTGGATTGGAAATGGAATAGCTGGGACTCGAACCAGTGCCCATCTAGGATGCTGGCACTGTAGCCTGCAGTTTTACCTGCTATGCCATAGAGCTAGCCCCTCACAAATTCTTTAAATAGAAATGTCAAAAATAATTTCGGCCAGCGCCGTGGCTCAACAGGCTAATCCTCCGCCTTGCGGCGCCGGCACACCGGGTTCTAGTCCCGGTCGGGGCACTGGATTCTGTCCCGGACGAGCGCGGTGCGCCGGCCGCAGCGCGCTGGCCGCGGCGGCCATTGGAGGGTGAACCAACGGCAAAAGGAAGACCTTTCTCTCTGTCTCTCTCACTGTCCACTCTGCCTGTAAAAAAAAAAAAAAAAAATTTCAATAAATCTACCAGTATCTGATTACATGTTGCCTTTAAGCATCACTTTAAAATAAAATAAAAACAGTAATTTTGCTTTTAATATATAGAAATTGAAATGAGACAAAATTGAAGTAGTAATGTGAAAACTTCTCTTATTACCACCTCTAATTCTTTTGAGACAATTTCAGTGTCCCTTTTTCCGAAATAATTCGGAGTTGAATCAGTGTTAACCAAGCCTGGCATCTGGAAATAATTTATTAAATTGATTTAAAAGTTTGGGGTGTTTCCTACTCAGTGGAAGTCATGGGATAGATCAATATGCATATAATTCATTAGGTATTCAATAGAGAAGGAAGCAAAAGGAACAGGAAAATTAAACCCAAGATTCTGGGTATCAGATTTGTAAGCTGTGTATTTTGGAATTAAAAATCTATTAAATATAAATTTTTACATGATACAAGCTATATTACTATATTTTCTCAGAGAAAAGAGTAAAACTGACATGATGAACTTTATTTTTGGAAATATTTTGGATTTTTTTAATATAAATACAATATTTTGGAATATCATATGTTGTGTTGACTTAAAATTAGCCATATAAGTAACGTTTGTTTCTGGGTCACCTCAGATCAGCCTGAGAAGGTATGTATCCTTGTATAGCCTTTTCTGATGTTTTTCCATGTTCTTATTCCCAGAGTAGTCTACCTTAGTTTGCACTTGAAAGTAAAACCCGTTGAAACTACATGACAGAAACAGGCTGTAAAGGTGGAAAAGGGAAGCATGTCCCTTTTGTCTTGATAAATCAGTGCCACAGAGAATTCACATTTTCTGGAACATTATCTTCCTCATGGAATGGTTTGATTCCATCAGAGATGTCATCCACTTCTGTTTCTCTACTTTGCATCCAGCAGAGGAAGGCTTGCACCCAGCAGGAGATGGGAGATGAGGCAGAAGACTGCTGCACTCTGACTGATATTTTTGGCTTGCTGTTGTGCTTGGAGGAATCTGCGTCTGGGACAGAAGAAAGATGTAATCTGCACATTCCTTTGTCACCGGTCACCAGGGTGTGCTTGAGTGCGGGCATGGAGTTTAGGGGTGGAGGAGGTAACAGAAATGAGTGACGTGACACAACCTTTGCCATAGTGGATCAGTTGGAGCTATCCATTTGTGTTAGCTAAAGTTGTTCAATTCCAAGAGGCAGCCAACCAGGAATGAGAGTCTCCATTTCCAATCTAATCATAGAGCAACCATGCATGGATCCTTTACCTGCAGAAGGTTGCAGGTCATACAGTGAGGAAGTTGCTAGACAAGAACTACCAAATGTTGAGATGGCCTCAATTTAGGCAAACTGAAAAGGAACTGTGGCCTAGTTGATCTTGAAATGACATGGAAAACATGAAGAAAATCCAACAGTGTGGCTGTGCAAATGAATAGTCTGGAATAATTCTCTCCATTCTCAGAATTTCAGAAGAGGCCGGCGCCGTGACTCAACAGGCTAATCCTCCGCCTTGCGGCGCCGGCACACCGGGTTCTAGTCCCGGTCGGGGCGCCGGATTCTGTCCCGGTTGCCCCTCTTCCAGGCCAGCCCTCTGCTGTGGCCCAGGAGTGCAGTGGAGGATGGCCCAGGTGCTTGGGCCCTGCACCCCATGGGGAGACCAGGAAAAGCACCTGGCTCCTGGCTCCATTGGAGGGTGAACCAACGGCAAAGGAAGACCTTTCTCTCTGTCTCTCTCTCTCACTGTCCACTCTGCCTGTTAAAAAAAAAAAAAAAAAAAAAGAATTTCAGAAGAAACATCCACAGAAACTATTTCTTCCAACAACTTCAGTACTAAAATTCTCTCATAAATTTCAGTAGTCCTTAAGATATAGTAGATATTTTCTGTCTAAGCTGGTTGGCCTTGGTCATGATTGAGGTATGTTGAAAGGTCACCTGGGCATCTGGTAATAAGGAAATCATTAATGATGGGAGAGCCTCTAGTAATAAAGAAATTACTAGTGATGGGACAGTCTCCAGTGGTGGGGAAGTCCCTAGCTAGCAGCAGTCTGAATTATATATATCCCAGATATAGTCTGTATCATAGCATTAGTCAGCTTCTAACTGTCCTTCTCACCCACTGCTACCTTGAAACATGTTCAATAAATCCAACTTTTACTCACTCTGACTGCTTTGGTGATTTCTTTAACCACCTACGACAGTGGCCTCAACTGGTCACTTCTCTTGACTATAATACTGTAATGTTACCTGGGAACCAGTGGTCTCTGTAGTCAGCATTTAAGTCTGCAGATGGAAATAATGTACCATAATGATCTTAACAGAAAGAATGACATTTTTTATAGGCAATACCAGGAACAGTTACAACATTGGATCCATTCTTCCTTGTATAACAAATGAAATTACAAATTTATTTTCTTTGAATCAAATATGTGAGTGAGCCAAATAAAATAGTAAAACTATTAGAAGAAAATATGGGTGAATTTCTTTCTAGTCAAAGAATAAGGAAGCATCAATATGATTAAAAAACAAACAGAAATAGGAAATATATAGGTTCAATTTATTTTTCAAAGACATTTGAGAGAACAAAATAAAAGTAAAAATAACATTAAATCTTCAATTTTTGATAGTCTCAAGTAGAATAGAAAGATTACTTCAAAGTTCAATGAAATGATAAGATTTGAACAAACTTAATCTCTGAAGTAAAATTCAAAGCTTAGTGACTGCATATTTTCTGGCCCCAGAAGTCAACAATAATCTTAGTTTCTCATAGTTAACTTTTCATAGCATCACCTAATATTCAACTGTATTTAATTTATATTTGCTCTTACTGAGTAAGTCTTTATGTTCAGCATCACACTTTCATTTATTCATCTATTAATATTGATTTCTCCCAATATTTTTGAAGCATATCATTAGTCTCATTTCATTATACTTTACTTTGCTCTCTTTTCTTTCTCTATTGATCTTTGAAATTTATAGAAAGTCTCTTCAGATTTTACAATGCAAGGAACTTCAAAAAGTTTGTGGAAAAACTAAATCCATTTTGGTGCAAAAATGTTTGAAAACCATGCATAGTTTTTTTTCATAACATGCATTTGGCATGAACATTTTAAAGATCCTCCATAGAGAGTAATGGTAATATGTTGAGTAATTACAAGCAAGAGGGTCAAGATCACAGCTCTTCAGGGAAGCTCTGTGACACACAAAATATGCCTACAAAACTTGGGGAAATAACTATTTTCTTTCATTGTACTCATATGCTTATGGACTTGTCTATGCTCTAATGTTAGACTAAGCATCAAGTATATCAAACATATCATCCTGGCTGTAATATATACACTCTTTATCAAGAAGCAAATGCACATTGCTGTTTATAAAATGGTATATTCAGTGGTAGCTTTGATATCAATTCTTTTTTCTGTAAAAGCTTCAAATCATAGAAATATCATGACAGATACCTACTTTGGTATCCTGTGTATTGAACCATACAGAGGCTAGGTAAGGCTATTTTCTGGTATACTTTTATTTGTATATATACACTCTTACTTTTTGGAATAGACTCAAATATTCAATGTCACATATATTTATTTTTATTTTCTTTGTTTTATAGCAGCTTTTAAAGGTCATTGCTATACCTCAGAGATTTTTCTTGAATTCCGTTTTTCTTTGACTTAGTGAAACATATATTATGTGTTTGTTTTCCTGAGATTTTTATTGTTGCTTTCCTATTTTTATAGTCCCCAAGTTCTTTTGTGAGACTCTTTCATGATTTTCTACCAGTTTACTTATTTTAAAACGGTAAGACCATAGGCCATTGGCATGATTTTCACCTTGAATGTGGCAAAAGCATTGTCAGAATAATCATTTTAAAATAAGGCAGTATTTCAGTCATGTTTAGTTAATTTTCAAGTTAAATACTTATCTTCTGAAATTTCTATATTATAGCAGGAAATTAAAAAGCATAAATGTGTTATTTAATCAAAAAATAATATGTTGTTCTGACAGTTTATTGAAAAATATATGGAATTCTTTCTTCCCAAGGAAGGTTAATCTTTAGTACATTTGCATACTATTAATTCACTTAGTTTTTAAACAATACTCAAATACATTCTCAGAAAAAAAGTGATTTTCCCTAGCATTAGAAGTGAAAAATAGTTATGCTTATCCTCCATGAAAAACACAATTATTAGGCATCTATATTTTGGCAGGCACAACTTCAACATCTGCAGATGGAAAGGCTACACATGCTTTTGATTGGTTTGGCATCAGATTAAAAATAATTGCTTGGTTAAAAATACAATCACATCCAAAGCAATACACTTGGTATTCAGAATCTCAAATCATACCAGAGATAGTAAGTTGCTGAAAAAAAGGTGCTTACTTTTTCAGTCACTGCAATGATGAATATATCTTACCTGGCAATGATGGGTTTCTTTCTCTTCACTTCACTCTTCACTTCTGTTTAGTCTTGAAGCTGCTTGACTAAGACCCTTAGTTTGCTCAAAAGGTCATTGGGTCTTTTTGCCTTATGTACCCTCTTGCTCACCAAAGTATTGTGTTGGTTTAAAGTCTGACTTACATTCATTACAATGGATAGATACTCCTCCTGATCATCTGTTTATTGATGATACCATCTTGGCCTCTAATACCCTTTATTTGAAAGTTATCAGATTATTTGGACATATTGTGCCTATTTTGACTTATCTGTTTCCACTTGTGATGACTGTTATACTAACTGTCTCCTGATTTGAGTTTTGAAGTTCAGTGTAGCATTGTAGTTGGAGAAATTACATACATTAATCACCTACTGTCTACTGATAAGAGTAGTTTGTTCATTTGATTTTGTATTTTTTCAGCAATCTTGTGCATTTTAAAGACTATGTTTTTAGATAGACTATCCGTTTACTGTGATAGAGTTATTGTCTTCAGGTCACATTCTCTTTTGTGGGAGAAAACAAAGTTAATAAACTAAAGCAAAACATTGTATATAACAGTGTATATATATTGTATATAACATTGTATATAACAGTGGTAAGTTCCACGTAATAACATAAAATAGGCTAAAGAGACAGTGTCATGGGTACACTAGGACCCATAACATGCAAGATGTTTAGACTCTGGCATTGATGTTAACAGTTGATGGAGTAAGGTGAAGTCCTAATCTAATTGTGGCTGTCTAAAGAAGTGGGGTCTGGCTGGAGGAGTTTGGGTCATTGGAGACATACCATGGGATGATTGATTATTTGAGTTTGAGTTCAGCCTATGTTTGCTCTCTGTGCTTCTTGGCTCACTGTATGTGATTGTTTCTCCTCACTTGCCATGTCCAGCCTCCATAGATGCCAGACTATGGAGCTGCCTGACCCTGCACTCTAACCTCCAAACCATTAGGTGAAATAAACCTTTTCTTTCCCAAAAAGCTTATATTGGGTATTTTAGTTAAAGTAATGAAAAGTAGACTAATACAGAGAGTGACGGAGGTGTGGGAAATTTTTTAGTTTTTATTAAGAATGGTTAGGGAGTTCTTCCTTAAAGTGAAGGAGCTTCAGGTGGGCAAAGAGCAAACAAGGAAACAGTTGCATCCAATCAGATTAAAGAGCATTTCTCTCTTTCTTTTTTTTTTTTTTTGACAGGCAGAGTGGACAGTGAGAGAGAGAGACAGAGAGAAAGGTCTTCCTTTGCCGTTGGTTCACACTCCAATGGCCGCTGCGCACCGCGCTGTTCAGATGGCAGGAGCCAGGTGCTTCTCCTGGTCTCCCATGGGGTGCAGGGCCCAAGCACTTGGGCCATCCTCCACTGCCCTCCCGGGCCACAGCAGAGAGCTGGCCTGGAAGAGGGACAACCGGGATAGAATCCGGCGCCCCGACCGGGACTAGAACCCGGTGTGCCGGCACTAAAGAGCATTTCTGTAGAAGGAAGCACAATGAAGACCTTGAAGTAAGAATCAGGGCAGTTGTGTGTAGAATACAAAGGAGGTATGTGTGATTGAATATAGAGTACGGTATAAACAAGGAGAATAATATTGAAACGAGACAGATAAACATCATTATTTATTTATATTTTAGAGATATAAGTTTGATGCCTTCTAAAACATTGCATAGCTGCTGTGAATTCATATTTCTTTCCCATGCTCAGCACTTTACTATAGCAATTAATATAAGCTGTACTCTTTAGTCATCACAACATCTTCATGAAATTACAAAAATAAACATGTCAGTGAATTTTACAGGTGAGGATGAAAGGAAATTATAACATGTCTAATAAGTGGTGATAAATTGGAATTTGCTGGAGATTCTTTGTACAATCACTTTTCTCCCTTTATCACTGATTTCTACTACTTAGAAATGATGTTCAAAGAGCCAGTTGGCATCTTATTTTAGCTTTAATAGTGGTTCTATCACTCAATAATCTTTAGCCTCCATTAAATGTAACATGTGAAGCACAAATTCAAGCTGGAGCCAAAATTGGATTTTTCCTATCAAACATCTCAAATCTAGGCTTGAGGTCTGTGTTTGGAGAATTTTAACTGTATAAAGGCAAAAAGTTCATTTACCTAGGCATCTTTAACTACCATTTCAGTTTGCTTCACCAATTTAGTTACCTTGCAAAGAGAGTACACCAGAGAGAAGGGCATTGTCAAGCCTTAGACTGTAAGCAAAGTGCAGACTACCTGGTAGCAGGAAACCTAAAGAGATATACTTTTCTCTAACTCACTAATGTGTACGTCCAGTGTGTCAGATTGCTGTTGCTGTGTATCTCAGTGACCCTGTACCCAGATAATAATGTCATCCAGTTATATAAAGTTCTCACCTATTAAGTTGATCACTGTTTCATCCCAGAGAATAGAACTAAAGAGGAATGTTGCAAAGAGAAAACAACTCAGTATTCCTCTTGTAATCATCCTTTCAAAGTTAGAGTTTGAAATCAGAGGGACTAATGTTTCTCCTTAACTTTAAAAAACATAATTGCTCAGTGATACTCTGACTTTATATCCATTATTTTTATGCTTTGAAAACTGTGAATCATATATATGCTATCAAAAGGGAATAGTAAAAGAAAATGATAGTTGAAAAAGACAATGTGAGCAGCTGAATCACACACAGAAATGATAGCCAGAGTGGAAATGCAATTCAAACTTAGATTAGGTATTAGTTATCTATTGCTGCTAATAAATTATCCTAAAACTTAGTGGATAAAACATTAACATTTTGGATTAGGAATAGGTGCTGTGGTACAGTGGGTTAAGCTGCTGCCTATATCTCTGGCATCCCATAGGTTCAAGTCCCAGCTGCTCCACTTCTGATCCAGCTCCATGCAAATGACCTAGGAAAACAGCAGAAAATGGTTCAAGTATTTGGGCCTGTTCACCCATGTGGGAGACCTGGGTGAAACATCTGGCTCCTGGCTTTGGCCTTGCCCGGTCCTAACCATTGCGGCCATTTAGGGAGTAAACTAGTGGTTTGAAGATTCTCTCTCTCTCTCTCTCTCTCTCTCTCTCTAACTCTGCGTTTCCAATAAATAAATGAAAGTTGAACAATCAAGTTTCTATTTTGCAGTAATGTGAGTATGGCTTAGCTAGGTCCAGCACTTGGGGTCTCTTGAAGACTTCAATCAAGGTATCATCTATAGCTGTAATCATCAGTGTCTTGTCTAGGGCTGGATCTGCTTCCAGGCTCACTCACCTGATTCTTGGTAGGATTTAGCTCACATGCTATGGCAATTAGAAATTAGAGGCTCAGTTCCTTGCTGACTACTGGCCAGGGATTTCTTATAATCCCTTATCACAGGTCCTCTTCATAAGGCAGCTCAAGAGTTAGTAGCTTTCTTTACCAAAGTAGCAAGTGCTGAGAGGGAAGGGAAAGAGGGAAGAAAAAGAGGTAAGTCGGTGTCTTTTTAAACCTAATCTTTGAAGGGTCATTTCATCACATTTGCTATATTCTACAAGAGTGCTTCAAAAGGTTCATGAAAAATATATTTAACAGTAAGTTTATTTTGGTGCAAAATTTTTGAAACCCATGCATGGTGGTTTCTTCATAAAATACATTTCCATGAACTTTTTCATGTTCCATCATATTTGTTAGAAGCAGGTCACTAGATCTAGCCTATGCAGAATGAAAAGGGATTACAAAAAGGCATAATACAAGGAGGCAGAAATCACTGGGAGTCACTTGAAAACGGCTTATCTCTGTTTTCAAATACTAGCTGTACAATTAAGGATAATGCAATTTTAAATAAGATATTTTACCACTTTTAAACTTCCAGAAAAAGTGTGTGTATTCATTTGTTAAATGTATGATACATCTCTAGAATATCTACTTGTCAGAATTGTGGTCAGGTGTATATGTTAAAAGTAGGATAGGCCGGCGCTGTGGCTCACTTGGCTAATCCTCCGCCTGTGGCGTTGGCACCCCGGGTTCTAGTCCTGGTTGGGGCGCTGGATTCTGTCCTGGTTGCTCCTCTTCCAGTCCAGCTCTCTGCTGTGGCCCGGGAGGGCAGTGGAGGATGGCCCAAGTGCTTGGGCTCTGCACCCACATGGGAGACCAGCAGGAAGCTCCTGGCTTCAGATCGGCACTGGCTGTAGCAGCCATTTGTGGGGTGAACCAACAGAAGGGAGACCTTTGTCTCTCTCTCTTTCACTGTCTAACTCTGCCTGTCAAAAAACAAAACAAACAAACAAAAAAAACAAATAAAAGAGTAGGCAAAAAAATTAGGTATTATGTAAAGAGAAATTAGCATTAATATTTACCAGTAAGTAATAAGGATAACCTAATAGTAATATTACCTAAATAACATTTGTGGAATGAAGTTTGATTAAGAAGTCTATGTAGCAGACTTTTAGAAAGGGTTCAGTTTTATATTTAGCTTCTTCTGATTTTTGGGAAATACTGAAATTTTAAAGTACTTCAAAAGAGTGAGGGAAACACTAATTTACTTTACAATTAATTGAACACCTTTACAATGCGAATCAAACTAAATTTGGTTCAGCTGGAGATGGAAAGTGACTTTAGCTTATCCTTTTGTAGCCAGAATGAATTTTGGAGAAAAAATGTCTCAAAAGAATATTACTATTCACTTAATTTAAGCCTTATATTTTACAACGGTAGAGAGATACAGGTTTAAAGATTTACTTAAACTCTTAAAGCAAGCAAGAAGTCTTTCCTAGAATTCTGTTCCTTTGATATCTAGGCCATTTTAAAAAAAGAAGATAATGACTTTTACCTGTGGGTTTTTTTTTTTTTTTTCTGTTGAATATTTTATTTAAAAAAATCTAAAGATTTATTTATTTATTTGTAAGTCATAGTTACAGAGAGTGGGATAGATAGAGAAAGCTAGAAAGATCTCCCTTCCGCTGGTTCATTACCCAAATGGGACTGAACCAACTGAAGACAGAAGCCAGGAGCTTTATCCCCAGGGCTTTCACATGTGGGTGCAGGGGCCCAAGCACTTGGGCCATCCTCTATTGCTTTCCCAGGTGCACTAGCAGGGAGCACTATTGGAAGTGGAGCATCTGGGCCTTGAACCAGAGCCCATATGGGATGCCAGAATTTCAGGCAATGGTTTTACCTGTTAAGCCACAACACTGGCCCCTGAATATTTTATTTTTAACAGAAAAAGTGCAAATATTTAAGTACAACCTACACTCAGAACTTTTCTTTTTTAATATGGTTTTGTATAAAAATACCTTTGGATATTAAAAAGAAATATACATCTGAAGAAAAAGAAATATAAGATTTAAATAATATATGCACAGAAACATTTACAAATTTTCCTGTGTAAATAAAAAAATGATTTTATTGAAACGTTTTGAAAACTGTTGACAGTAATATAAAGTATGATTTAGTAATAATATCACAAAGGAAATATAGATGTCACTGTCATTTTTATTTGCCCAAAATTTGTTCATGGGTTAGAACAAGTATACTCAGTATTTATATTTAATATTTGTAGGTAGATTAGGAACATGCATAGTGATCTCATGATAGTGGGAATAGATGACATGGGTACCTAAATGCTGAGTTAAAATTGGTTTTCATCACTGGCCCTTAGTTAGTAAAAGTTGGACTCATAGAAATACATAGTAGAATCTCACCAGGGTCTTAGGAGAGTGGGGAGCTGGAGAGATAGATATTGATGAAAGGATACAAACATCTTAAAACTTAGTACGTAAAAACTATGGAGTTATCAGTTTAAGAAATCTGCTGTAAAACATGGTGACTGAAGAAAATGCATTCTGTTTTGAAAATTACTAAGACAGTAGTAGGTTTAAATGTTTTCACACACACAAATAACCACAGGAGACAATCTATGTTTACTTGTATAATTGAGGCAATCTAGAATGTATTTACATATTTCAAAACATCATGTTATATGATACTGATGTTTTAGTCCCATACCTCAAGAAATTTAGCCTTTGTGGCTGGTGTCAAGGTGTCAGTTAAAAAAAAAATAAATAAAAGCACATTCAGTGATTCTAATAGCCAGCTAGGATTAAGAATCTCTAAGTTACAAAAAGATTCTGATGTGAATTCCAAAGTTGTCTGTGCACACAAACTGCTTAATCCGAATAGTGCCTCCAAAAGGAAGACTTTTCAGTCTGCTGCAGTAGTTGAAGACATTTACAGTTACTTTCTCTTTAGAGCTCTTTTGGACTAATATTTTTTATGGCTTGTAAAGAGTTGGAACCATCAAGTTATCAAATTAATGATGTTTCATCACCTGCTAACATGAAATAGGTGTTATGTTTTTAACAGCAAATGCTAGATTAATGTCATTTTAGTCACAAGAAGTTCAAAATCAATTTCAATGCTAATCAGCAGTTGAAAGAATAGATTAGTAATGCAGCGAATGCCATTACCCTTTCAAGAATCTTTTATGTGATGCTCCCTGCTGAGGTGAAAAAGGTTGAGAGGCTGTGATATCATAAAGTAAGAGTATCAGTTAAAAAAAATAGAAAGTCTTGGGTAGAAAAAAACTGAGGTAAAAACTTCCATAATGAACTTGTTTTTGCTTTCACTAAACTATCATTCCAGCAATTGACCCAACATATTACTAAAAATAAAAATGTCATCTAAATTGAAAAATTGAAGTTTACTTCTATGATATTTGAAGATTTTTGTGTTATTTTAATTTTAAAATTAAATTCTTAAACTCAAAGCTGTTATTATTATCTATCCTGTAAATTATTTTAGACTAATATTTCTGCACTTGCTCCATTATATATAATTGATTGATAGAAGTTAGCATTATAATTCCGACAGAGAACATAATGGTGTTATTCTGGTTCAATGGTAATATGTAAAGCATATCATTTTTTACTATCAATGTCATATTGATTAATATAGATTTGAATTCTATAATTAAAGTTAATTTGTCTATTCAAAATTTCTTTTATGGAAACTAATTAAGATCATTATGAGTAGATTTTCAGTTGAAGGAAGTTATTATGGCTTTTGCATAATGTCTCTAATTTTGGAAGGCTTAGTAATAAAAAAGTAGAATATTTTAAACTTTGGTATTTTACTAGGAATTCCAGTGTAAATCCATGAATTTTATTTAACAAATTCAAAATGTAGATTAGAAATTGAACTGAAGAGCAAGTTGTTTGTTTTTCAAAGTAGATGCTATATATAGAGGAGATTGACTTTATAGATATGTACAATGTACTATACCTATCACAGTATATGAAAAGCGGCATGTTCCCTCAGATCAATAGTCTACCATACTTCTTTAAATTGTTTATATGTAGCTAGTATTGGCTTTCCTATACTGGCTACTCACTTTATAGCAACGCCTTTTATTTTTTTATTTTTAAAGATTTATTTTATTTATTTGAAAGACAGAGTTACAGAGAGGTAGAGACAGAGAGAGAGAGGTCTTCCATCCTCTGGTTCACTTCCCAGATGGCTACAATGTCCGGAGCTGTGCTGATCCGAAGCCAGGAGCCAGGAGCTTCTTCCAGGTCTCCCATGCGGGTGCAGGGGTCCTTGGGCCATCTTCTAATGCTTTCCCAGACCATAGCAGGGAGCTGGATAGGAAGAGCAGCAGCAGGGACTAGAACCTGTGCCCACATGGGATGCGGGCGCTTCAGGCCAGAGCTTTAACTCGCTGCGCCACAGCACCAGGTTTGCAATGCCTTTTAAATATGATCAAATCTAGAGTATAATGGAGAAGAATAAGTACTGCTTCAATGCATCTCCACTTTTAAACTTTGGATTATGTAATGTCCATGACCTTGTTTTGATCCTTGTAGCAAGTTCAATTTCCATTCAATGGCCACCTTCAGTAAAAAGCAGTTTCCCTTTAATTTTACTCAGATGTTTTCTCAGTTTATTGACACTTTGGTACTCCCTTTCATTCTTGCCTGCAAAGTGACCAGTTAGCTGCCTTGTGGTGTGTTTCTTGTCAAACCCATGCCATATCATGTCAAACATGGCAAAGAGCTAAAACCACGTACCAGAAAGCTGTTGACCTCTTATTACTCCCCACTCCCATGTAGATGGTGTATATTTTGTGTCTTCCAAGGAATGTATTGCTGGTGTATTGTATGACATTTCCCAATACCCAGTCTAGATATTACTTCAAACTCTAATATCCTTTTTTTCACTGACTACTGCTTAATCTCTAAAGCAATACTACAAATGTAAGGTTTTAGTTTTGGAGGCAATACTCAGCTCTTTGGTAGTAATTTCTTAATCAAACAGGATGGACTAAATCATACTGTCTTTAAAACAACACAAAAATCCTAAGATTTATTTCTTTTAATCAGTATTTTGTTTTGGAGATAATTTAGATTTATAGAAAAGCTTAAGACACAGAGTTCTCCTATGACCTTTCACCTTCCACATATAATTTTCTTGGTTTTAATATCTTGGGTTAGTTGGTACATTAATTATAATTGATAAGCCAATATTAATGCATTATTAATTGAAAGTTAGCAGTTTATTTTAGGTTTCACACCTTACTTTTTACAATTCTATAGGTTTTTGACAAATACATATCATGTAACTGCCATTTTACTATCCAACAGGATCATTTCACTGCCCTAAAATTCCTCTGAGCTCTACTGATTTACTTATTTAATTTATTTGTATATCAGCTCAAGCCACTGATAACCACTGATCTTTTTATTGTCTTTAGTTTGCCTTTTCCAGAATGTCATATTGTTAATCATAAAGTATGTGGTGTTTTCAGATTGGCCTCTTTCAGATAGCAATATGCATTTGAACCTCTTTCTTTTTGTCTTGTGGTTTGATAATTTGTTTTTTTCATTGGATAACATCTTATGTATATCACCACTATGATGTTTATCCATTTACCTTTTGAAGGGTATTTTTGTTGCTACCAATCTTGCACAATTATGAATAAATCTGCTTTAAATATTTGGGTACAAGTTTTTATGTGGACACAAGTTTTCAACTCATTTGTGTAAATACCAAAGAGTGTGATTGCTGGAACATATGGTATGACTGTTTAGCTTAGTGAGAAATGCCAGGCTGTCTTTAAAAGTAGCTGTACCATTTTGCATTCACATCAGTGACAAATGACAGTTCCTGTTGCTCCATATCCTGGACAGCAATTAATGCTGTCAGTGTGTTGGATTTTAGCCACTCTAAACGATGTGTAATGATAGCTAATATGGCTTTAATGTGCAATTCCATAATGATATATGATGTTAAGGATTTTTTTTTCATATGCTTATTTGCCACCTGTGTATCTCTTTTGGTGAGGTATTTAAACTCAAATTTAATCTTTTTTTTAAAAAATGGGTCATTTGTTCTCTTATTGCATTATATATATATTTGTATAGTATTATATTTTATTATATAAGTCTTTTGTTAGATCTATTTTGAAAATGTGTTTAGCCTCTCCATGATTTCTTTGTGCATTCTCTTAAGCCAATTATTCTAATGTGGCACATGGATGTCCTAACATTTATCTTCACTACTAGGCTGAATGCCTGCCTCCTCACAGGCATTTAAGAGACACATAGTAAGTGTGCATGTTTATGTTTTATTCTTATGCAGATGCACACTGAGATTTGCAATGTCTTCCTGGAGATGGACCCGTTTCTCATTATGTAATATCCCCTTCTATTTCTGGTAATTTTCCTTGCTGTGAAGCTGGCTCCGCCTAAAACAGTCACTCGAGTTTTCCTTTCACTAGTATTAACCTGATATATATTTCTGCATTCTTTTACTTTTAATCCACCTTGGTCCTTATATTTATGATGAGCTTCTTGTTAATAGAAGATAGATCATGCTTTTCATTTTAATAGTAAATAGAAGTCAAGTGATGTTTTGATACATATGTACATTGTTAAATGATAAAATACAGCCAACTAACTAGCTTGCTTTTCACACTTATCACTTTTGTATAGTGAGAGCATTTTGAATTTATTCAGCAACTTTGAAATGTTCAGTACAGTATTAACTACATCCATTGCACTGTGCGCTATCTCAAACTTGTTCTGATTGAAAATTTGGTCTCTTATCCCCACCCACCTGCTTAACCTCTGGTAATCTCCTTGCTACACTCTGTTTCTGTGTTTGACTTTCCTAGAGTCCATATATAAGGGAGTATTTGTCTTTCTGTGCTCTACGTATTTTACTTAGGATAACGTCCTTCAGATCCATGCATGTGGTCGCAAATGACTCAATTTTATTTTGTTTCAAAGGCTGGATAATACTTCCATGTGTGTCTATGTACTATATTTTCTTTTCCAGTTACAATTTCTGCCTTTTAACTGTAATACTTAGATGATTCATATTTTAAAATGAATATTGATATATTCAGTTTTATGGCCAGATTTTTATTTTTAGCTAACACAAATGTACATACTTATATGGTCCTGTGTGATATTTAATACATGTGTACATTGTTTTGTGTTTCAATCAGGACAATATTTCTGTTTCCTCAGTTATCATTTTTTCATGGTGAAGCAACCAAAATCCTTTCTTGTACTTTTTCTTTCATAAAATTATACAGTCCGTTATTATCTTTAACTATGTTTTAACATTGTTTTTATTTTCTGTTATTTTTATGATTGCAATTTTTCCTCTCATAGAATATCAATTATATTTTATATCTTTAAAATGTTTAGGGGCAAGACTTTGCCTAGTGGGTAAGATACCAGTTGAAATACATTCCATATCATAGAATTCAGGTTGATTCCAACTGATTCAGTTGGCTTCCAACTCCACATTCCTACTAAAGCAAAACCTGGAAAGCTCTGCTAATAGCACAAGTAGTTAGGCTCCTCTTTTCCATGTGGGAGCTCCCAGTTTTGGCCTGTGTCCCAACCTGGGACCCTTGCAGATATTTATGGAGTAAAACAGGACAAGAATGTACTTGCTTGTGTACTTATGTGTTTGCCCTTTCTAAGTAAACAAATACCTTTTAAAAAAGATTTACTTTATTTGAAAGAGTTACAGAGAGAGAGGTAGAGCCTGGGGGGGGCGGGAAGTGGAGGAGGGTAGAAGGGAGGGAGAGGTAGGTCTTCCATCCTCTGGTTCACTACCCAAATGGTCAAGCCATAGCAGAGAGCTGGACTGGAAGTGGAGCTGCTGGGACTCGAACCAGCGCCCATAGGGGATGCTGACGCTGCAGGCTGGGGCTTTAACCCACTGCACCACAGCACAGGCCCCTGTAAATGAGTGATTATTATTTATTTATTTTTTTTGACAGGCAGAGTTAGACAGTGAGAGAGAGACAGAGAGAGAAAGGTCTTCCTTTTTTTTGTTGGTTGACCCCCCAAGTGGCTGCTGTGGGCCGTGTGTTGCGGCTGGCGTGCTGTGCCGATCTGAAGCCAGGAGCCAGGTGCTTCCTCCTGGTCTCCCATGAGGGTGCAGGGCCCAAGGACTTAGGCCATCCTCCACTGCCTTCCCGGGCCACAGCAGAGAGCTGGCCTGGAAGAGGGGCAACTGGGACAGAATCTGGCACCCCAACCGGGACTAGATCCTGGGGTGCTGGCGCCTCAGGCAGAGGATTAGCCAAGTGAGCCGTGGTGCCAGCTGAAATGAACAATTTTAAAAGCTAAATACACAAAGTATTTAGTCTTTGCCCCACATTGTGACAGGTTCATTTATACCAGTGAAGTCCATTTCCAAATAACACTGTAATATTTCACTGTAAGTAGTTATTTCCAACAGGAGACCCAAAGTACTCCTCTTGGACCTTGTAAAACTGCTGCCATTCCTTTGACTTACCAATAGTTATAAGCACTTGTGGGGAACCACAGGCCGGCCACCTGTGGGGACCTCCTCATTGCACTGCCTCATCCTGCAGAGCAGAACAAGGTCAAGGAAGTGCTGAACAAAAGACTTGCAAACAACCTGAACAAAAGACTGGCAAACGACCTGATGGGATGAGATACACCTTGACCTGAGACTATGCATGCCCTTTGATCTGATTGATGGACTACTTGCCCTAGCCCTGGGGGACTGGGAATGGATAAAAGACCATGTTAGGGGCGGGAACGCTGAGCAGCCTCTTCAGTCTTTCTTCTCCTTTCTTTCGGCTGCTTCCCTCTCTTTCTCTCCTTTCCTTCTTCGATCACTAAGAATAAAAGTTCGTCGAGAACTGATCAACAGCGGTGGTGTTGTGACTCCGTGGGTTGGACCCTTGCTGGTGAGGGTTCTCGACAAGCATTAGTTATATTGCTACCATTATTCTGAATAAGTATGGTTATGAAGTAGAATATTAGGTATTAAAAACTATTTTAAACTTTCAAAAAGAACAAGTACACAGATGACTATGAAGCAAACAGATACACTTTTCTGTTGTCTTGATCATATTATCACTCATCCGGGAACATCAAACATCTGAAAAGCATTTTCATCGTCACAATCATAGCCATACGATTCAAGTGAAGTGTTTATTCTTTATCTGTGAATGCATTAAAAGAACCCAAGTTTCCTTGTATTATCTGAAATTATTACTTTGATTATGTCTTTCCAATGGGAAACATAACCTATAATAAAATAGCAACAACATTCCTGGTAAGATTATGAATAGAATTTATTTTGTCTTCCATAAACAAGTGGTGAATTTAAAATTAGTTTTCAGCTTTTAAAATTACAAAATTCATGAAATGCAATTGCAGTGAAATAAAGTTAGGTATGATTCTCAGGTATCTTTGAGATAATCCACTTTTTTAGAAAAGTCCGAATATAAACATACAATTGTTAGATTAACTGAGAGAAGGAACTCGGAATATGGTCTCAAGTCAAGAACTGCTCATAACACTAAAAGTTCCTTAATCTGGAAAAAACCACTTCAATATCCCATTTTATTTTGCTTAGCAGACTTACAGGTTTTTTTGGACATATTTTTCTGACAGGTTATTAGTAAAATGGTTTCATTTTGTCCATAAACTTTAAAATCAAAAAAGTAGACAGAAAATTTCCAGAAAAATCATTCTTGTCAAAATAGGTATAATTTTTAGTATTTAAATCAAGGTGGAATATAGTATAATGTTAGCCATTGTATATTAAGAAAAGTTGGAGGTTTTGGCAAATATTTGACATGGAGGAAAACTGTAACGAAAGTTATTTAGTTTTATGTATCTGTAGTAGTTTGTAAGTCCATTTCTAAAGTAGTCATGTTTTTTTCTTTGGAATTATAGCCTCCATCTGGTTTATATAAATGATATTCTAATTTTGTGGTAAGGTATATAAAAAATGTCAGATAAAATTTCAGATTTATTTGTTTAAATACACTGATAGCAGCCATATATATGTATATATAAATATTTACAATATATTTTTTCAAGATTTAATAAAATTGATACAGTGAATAAACAAAATGACAAAAAAATAGTTATACTGTGAATGCTGAAGTGAATATTGAACCAACAACAATAAAGCAAGAAAGACCCATCTACCCTGAGCCAAGAAAATAGCATCTAACAGAGACACTGATGGCAGGCTAATTAACATATAATATATATTTACAATAAAGAATAATTACTGTTCTATTCTTGTTGTCTGTGATCCAGGATCTATTCATAAAATGAGACATTCTTAGTTTAAAATCATCTTTTTTATAATAAAAATATATTTTAATGTAAAATATTTTGTGAATTAATGTAGTATTAATGTAAACTGCTTGGTATAGTACCTGTAACTATAGTTCTTTAGTGATACTTCATTACAACATTTTTTAACTTGTCAAAATACACTCTTTTTTCCTTCATTTGTTTCCATAGGAAAAGAAATATATACACAAATGTAATTTGTTAATCAAAGAAACAAACCAATCTAGTAAAAGAGAGGGAAAATAACCCTACCTAATGATAACAGATGATTTAATATTTTGAGATGTATAAGAAATTCCCACAGTCTACTCATTGAGAAGCTAATTGTGATTTCCTGAAATGAGGAAAGTATGAGTGAATAGAGCACTTAAAATTCATCAAATACCATTATTATTGTTATATTATTCATGCCAAATTGTAACCAGCATTTCAGCAGCCCTACTCTGGAATTCCCAGAATGATGTCATTCACGTTTTATGCATATATGCTATTAAACTTTTCTTTTTGTGGACAGTTCATGATGGATCATATTTCCCCAAACAGTTTTCCTACATCGGCACGTAGAAATATTATGTTTTCCAGCCTCCACTCTTTTCTTCTCATGCAGCTTATTTTTTTGCTTAATAGATTATGAAAAAAAGGGACATGAACAGTAATCAAACTTGAGTTGCTGTCTCTCATTCACATAATCTTGTTTTCTTTCTTCTTGTGCTTCAACAGTGTGGGCCATGTGTTAAAAATAACAGATTCACAAGATGAACAGATTGACAAGATAAGGTTTGTTAGTGGCAGCCACACTGGATGGTAATGTGAATGAGTAATCAAAGTTTAGTGTTAAGGCACGAAAATTTGGGTTTCCTTTTTTTCATTTAATTTTAATTTTGTTTTTTAATAGTCAATGTTATTTATAGATACAAGTCTAAGAATAGAATAAAATGATATTCTCTTCCCTTCCCCTCCCAGTCCTCCTCCTTCTTTTTTTGTTTTTTTTTTTTTAGGATAATACAATTTAAATTTACATTACAGTGGAAAGGCTTAATACTTCACCAAATTAGAAGTTTAACCAGGAAAAGCAAAAATACCCTAGGTTAGTGGGAATATAGATAGTGGCCATAAACAATAATTGAATGTACAAATGACCAGATACAGTATTTTTTGGTCAATTAGTCACTTATAATTTCTTTCAGTGAAATAAAGCCAATGACGATGTAACATTTAAATATTGTGTAGTTATAATAATTAAGGTCACAGAGGTTTTAAGCCATTTCCTCTCAACAGTATATGCACAGGAGTAATCTTATGCACATTACAATGCAAACAATTATATGTTACATCTTTTTTACTCTATTTGCTACCACAGATCAGGAAAATATGTATCTTTTTGTGATTGGGTTATTTCACTAAGTATAATGGCTTCCAGTTGTATCTATTTTGTGCAAATCACAGGATTTCTTTAATTTTTTTGGCTGAATAATATTCCATAATGTATAAAAAATGTGCTTTCATTCATTGAACTGGGCAGGGGGGTATACCCTGCCCTCTGTGGGGACTTTAGACTGGAATTGAAGATGGCACAATTCCCTGGGCTCTCCCTCTGGCAATATCAGCAGTGGTGTTGTCTGCCACAGTGTGCCCTCACCTTGTTCCTCCAAACCAGTGTCTCCTCCAGCCCCCTGAAGAGTTGTGGATTGTTTTCCCACTCACTGCTACACATCCACACTTTCCACACTGCTACACAGTGCTCATCTTTCTGTAGAATTTCAACTGCCATCTTCTCTCCAGTTCTTCCCTGGGAATACATTTCCTTCACTTTTTTCCTGCCGTCTTCCCCTGGTCAGAATCAGTATCTCTTTTCTCTATTCAGCTGTCTTGAAACCCTGGATTTCCTTTTTGATTCAGTGTCTAGCATTATGTACCTAAAACCTATCTAATTTAGATATATTATATACAGTGTAATAGAACACATTTCAATTTCTTAAAGATCTAATCAAAATTGAATTTTAATAATTATTTTAAAGAAAGTCAAGTGAGAATAGAAACATCTAATATTTGTTATCATATTTTTGTATTGTACAGCATGAAACAGACATCCTCTTATAATAGTATGTTCTACACTTGCTTTACAGACATGTTCTGAAGAAATTTTACTCTAACTCTCCACATATAGGACAACTCAGAAGTAAATGTGGATTATGTTGCTGCTTTGCCTACATCTTAACTAAAGGAGGAGTCATTGTGAGGATTTTATAAAGAATAAATATAAAATTTTCCTTGCTCCATATTTTTAAACAATCTAATTAAAATGTAACATACAGCCTTAAACACTTAGTGTCTTTTCAAAACATGTTCAAATAGTGAAGAATTCAAATTATTTGTATACTTGATTGCCATCTTTTGCTTACAAATACATGATCGGTTAATATGTTTTTTTTTTTTTTTTTGACAGGCAGAGTGGACAGTTAGAGAGACAGAGAGAAAGGTCTTCCTTTGCCGTTGGTTCACCCTCCAATGGCCACTGCGGCCGGCACGCTGCGGCCAGCACATAATGCTGATCCAAAGCTGGGAGCCAGATGCTTCTCCTGGTCTCCCACGTAAGCGGAGGGCCCAAGCACTTGGGCCACCCTCCACTGCACTCCTTGGCCACAGCAGAGAGCTGGCCTGGAAGAAGGGCAACTGGGACAGAATCCGGTGCCCCAACTGGGACTAGAACCCGGTGTGTCGGCACCGAAAGGCAGAGGATTAGCCAATTGAGCCGTGGCGCCGGACACTTAATATGTTTTAAGAACCTAATTATTCATAATACACCTTTGATGGAGACTCAGTTTAAGATTTTTTTTTTTTTTTTTTTGTGACAGGCAGAGTGGACAGTGAGAGAGAGAGACAGAGAGAAAGGTCTTCCTTTGCCGTTGGTTCACCCTCCAATGGCTGCCGTGGACGGCGCGCTACGGCCGGCGCATCGCGCTCATCCGATGGCAGGAGCCAGGTGCTAGGTGCTTATCCTGGTCTCCCTTGGGGTGCAGGGCCCAAGCACTTGGGCCATCCTCCACTGCACTCCTGGGCCACAGCAGAGGGCTGGCCTGGAAGAGGGGCAACTGGGACAGAATCCGGCGCCCCAACCGGGACTAGAACCCGGTGTGTCGGCGCCACAAGGCGCAGGATTAGCCTGTTGAGCCACGGCGCCGGCCAAGAATTTTTTAAGCTTTATTTATTCGTAAGAGTTACAGAGAGAGGATGAGACAGAGCTTGTGAGTTCATCTGACGGTTCTCTTCCCCAGACGGCCACAGTGGCCAGGGCTCGGCTATTATGAAGCCAAGAGCTTCATCCATGTATCCCACATGGGAGGCAGGGACCCAAACACCTGGATCATCTTCCCCTGCTTTATCCAGGACATTAACTGGGAGCTGGTTTGGCAGTGGAGTAGCTGGGATATGACCTGGTACCCATTTGGGATGCTGGCATTGCATGTGGATGTTTTAGCCACTACACCAAAATCCTGGCCTCAAGAAAATGTTTTAATTTATGATATGTGTAGACACATACATACATACTTATGATACAATACCTAGAACTTTGTTGGAAAAGACTCATCAAAATTGCCTATGGATGTATTTCCATAGCCTGAGCAAACAAAAATACTAGTATCTTAATTAGATAGAAATGTGACAGAGCATGTCCTAATTTAGAAATAACACCTCTGTGGAAAAAAGAGTCTTGTACCATGCAATTAGGCATATTTCCATCCATGGGATGACTCTAAACATTGATCTCAGGCACTAGTATAATTAAATTTCTTGATCGTAAATATTAACCAAGGATAGATTTTGCTATAAGTAATATAGAAAATGAAAACCATGTAACAACCATATTTGTTTTTCCAAAATTATGTAGTTTTTCTACAATTCAGAGAGATTGCATTGAAAATATTGTGCTTTCACACTTTACTATGAGCCTGAATTCTAATTATAATATTGTCTCTTTTTCTATTTGAATGTGTCAGTTTTCATATTATGACTTTCACACCTGTACCAGCTAAGATTAAACAGCCATGTCATCTGAGACCACCCAGCAACTAAACTGTGAAAATTAATTTCAATTTCACCAAAGCTCAATCTCATGCTGTTTTCCTATTACTCCCATGCCAGGATATCTGTGACTTTTGCCTAGCAAATGACTTATTTATCATTATAGAAAATGCTCCAAAGAGTTATGGTGACAAACTCTATCCCGTATTTTAGTATAACTTTAATAAACACATATATTCTATGAAAGGATATAATTTTCTTATTTCTCATTGACAAATATTTAATCAATAGCCTCCAAATGATTAATACTATACTCTCAGAAGTATTTAGATTGCATAACAGCAACTGAAACATAAATTTCTTAAGAGATTAGTACATTCAGAAAAAAACTGTACAAAGTAAATGAAACCAAAAGTAAAAATCAAAAACTTACTCCTATTGAGGATTTTATATTATTTATTTTATTAATAGGAGAAAACAAATTTGTGTGTGTGAAAGATTAAATAGTGAATTTTACTTTTTAAAAAGATTTCTTTGAAATGCAGAGTGACAGAAGAGAGACAAAGACATTCTTCACTCAGTTCAATTCCCTCCTAAAATGGCTGTAACAGCAAGGGTTGGTTCAGGCCAGAGCCAGGAACTCTATTCGGTCTTCCATGAGGGGGCAAGGAATCATGGACTTTGATCATCATCCGAAGCACATGCAAAGGAATATGGATCAGAAGTGCAGAGTATCTGCGACTCCAGACCCGGTACTTCACTTTGAGATGTAAACTTTCCAAGTGGCTGACTAAACCACTGCACCACAATGTCTGCCCCATTGGCACATGCTTTTTAAGGACATATTTTCTTTTTTTTAATATTTAATTTTTTCAGATTTAACAATTCTTAACACTGTCACTAATTTCCTATATATATTATAAATCTATAAACCCATGCTACTTTTCTTTAAAGTGGGAATATTCATATCATGTAACGTGTAACTTATGCAAGGATCACACAATCAGGAAAAATGTGGTATACCTATATTCTTCCACATATGAAGGGAAATATGTGAAATTTCTCTTTCTGTACTATTTCTCTTTCTGGACTATTTTACTTAGTACAATGATTTCATCCATTTTGTTACAGTATCTAGGAGTAGATTTAGTATGTTATATGATAAGTATGTACTTATTTTTAGAAAAGATTTATCTTATTTGAAGGGTAGAGTTACAGAGAGAAGGGGAGAGAGAAAAATCTTACATCTGCTAGTTCACTCCCCAAATGACTACAGCCATGCATATGCAGGGACTCAAGCACTTGAGCCAACTGTTGCTGCTTTCCCAGGCACTTATCAGGAATCTGTATTGGAAGTGAAGTGACCAGGACTCGAACTAGTGCCTGTATGGGATGCTGGCATTGCAGGCAGCAACTTTGACTTGTTAAAGCACAACACTGGCCCAGATAAGTGTATATTTAATGTCAACAGAAATTTCCAAACTGTTTCCAAAGGATCGCAGTCTCTTCTCACCCTCATTAGTGCTGGATGTTGCCCATTTCATTAATTTTTTTCTATTGTGATATGTAAATAGCTGTATTTCATAAAACTTAATTTTCTTCATATCTCACGACTTCTGATACTGTACTTCTCATGAATAGCTGTTGCAGTAGTTGGAGTGAGGGGAAGAGAGCTTCTGTGTTAGATTTATCCTTTATGCTTAGATTTATTATGCCAAAGTCTGTCAGTGTGTTCTGTGGATCATTTGTAAGAGTCAGATGGTGTTGATCCTGCCCAAGTCTAAACAATAGCCGGTAGGGAAGACATAGAATTTCTGTCGAGTGGATTGTTAGACTCTGGAAGAGGATACTTGCCAAGTTAAAGGAGAATCAAGATCAATAGTGAATCTTGGTAATTCTAATGGATAGGGCTGTAATGAGTAGAAGCAAGAAAGAGTAAGCTTTCAATATTTGCAAAGTACAAAATGTGGAGATTATATAAGAGTAACCATCAAGTAAAAATTTTTTCTTTGCTCCTTGTCTTTCTCCTCTTTTGCCTTCTTTCCCCTAATTCTGGAGGAGTCAGAAACAGCTGGTTAATGAGGAGAGAAAGAAAAAATGAAGACTCAACTGTTTTCTCATCAATGCCAATGGATCAACCTGCAACATGCATTAATAAGCAGAAAGGTAGGAAGAAGCTGGTTATTTTATTAAGATGGAAGTTTTCAGTGATGAGTTAGAATGCATATAAGAATATTTCTAAATCAAGATTGTGTTTTCTGATTTAAGGCATTCAAAATCCTCTTAAGAGGATTTGGAAATATGAGCTTTGTCTGTGTTACTAGCCCAGAGCAGATGTGGCAGCTATAGCATATTTTTAAAGAAAGATTGTAGGCTAATGTTCAATTTCCTGCTCTGTAAACATTACATGAGTCTTAATTGTATACAGCCCTTAGACATGAAAGCTTGAATGGATGTCGGACATTCTATGTCTGATCATTATACCATGATACCATAATGTGAAAGCAATATATTAGATAGTGATTTGCAGGCCCATCAAATTTGTTTTGAAAAGCTAAATATGCAAAAAGAGAAACTCAGTGGAATGGTGCTAAGAGAAGGACATAGATAAAACAATGCAGAGGTCAAAAAGTGGTTACAGTGATTAGTAAGTCAAATCTAAACAGTAGAGAGCTAGAGAGGTGAGTTGGCAACAACATTTAACATTTAAGAACTTTGCCATGGCTCTGCATCTAGATGAGTAAGTGGCAACAGATTTCTGTAAAGTTTTGAATACATGAATTCTGTTTGGGACACAAGGGATGTCAATGTATTCTGAATAATAAAGAACAATAATCAATGTCAGGAGACCAATGAGAAGCTTTTTGTGTTTTATAATACCAGACTGTGTTTTATAATACCAGCTCTTATCTCTAGAAATCTTCAGAAATAGCCCAGTTTTCTTCCCTTCTACCTACAGAATTCAGCTGTTTACTAATGATTTTTGTGTGTCTGTATATATAGATACCTAAAGGAATATAGATACTTTGACATAATATAATTTTTCTACCTCTTTTACTCTGTACATGTATATGTGTAGTAATTATAAACACAACATTGTTAGCAGTGCTGATGGCTATGAAATATCAAAATTTCAGTATACCATCATTTAAAATTCACCTTTTGATGGATATATATAAAATTGTGAATATTTAATACAACATAAGTACCATATATATATATATATATATACACATATGTATGTGTGTATATTCATGATTTCTACACAGAAATTAACATATCCATCATCCCACATAACTACTGATTTTTTTCCTCCCTGTGGCAAGAGCTGCAATAATCTACTCCTTTAGCAAAAGTTCTTAGTATGATACTATTGTTAATATATATTTGAAAGTCTTAAACATACACTATTACTAACTATATTTTATTAAATATAGTCCTTCTATTATAAATTAAATGTTTAGATTTGTTCATCATACACATCAGCTACTTTGTATGCTTTGACCTACATCTCCCCATTTCTTTCCTGTTGTCCAATTCCTAATAAATACTATTTTATTTTCTATCTCTGTATGTTTATGTTTAACATTTTAAAAAATTTAATGTGACATCATGCAGTGTTTTTCTTTCTTTGCTTGACATACTTCACTTAATACAATATGCTATAGTTTCATTCATGTGGTGGCACGTGGCAAGAACTCCTTTTTTGAGGCTGAATAACAATTGTGTGTGTTTATATATGTATATATGTTATATATATATATATATAATGACCTTTTTAATAAATTTATCTGTTGATCAACTCTTAGGTTGTTTGCATGTCTTGGCTATGGGTGAATAATGCTGCAATGAACTTTAGAATGTAGATACGTTTTTGAGGTGGTAGATTCATTTCCATTGAGTTTATACCCAAAAGAGACAGTGTTGGATCATATGGCAATTGCATTTTTAATTTCATTAGGAATCTCCATATATTGGCCTTCATTAATAGGCTTTTTTATATATATCAAGGAACCATATTAGTCATAAGGGTCGTCCTAGAGAGGGTGGGTCAACTTACATATACCAGTAGAATCTTTTTTTTTTTTTTTTTTTGACAGGCAGAGTGGACAGTGAGAGAGAGAGACAGAGAGAAAGGTTTTCCTTTTGCTGTTGATTCACCCTCCAATGGCTGCAGCGGCCGGCGTACTGCGGCCGGCGCACCGCGCTCATCCCATGGCAGGAGCCAGGTGCTTTTCGTGGTCTCCCATGGGGTGCAGGGCCCAAGCACTTGGGCCATCCTCCACTGCACTCCCTGGCCACAGCAGAGAGCTGGCCTGGAAGAGGGGCAACCGGGACAGAATCCGGCGCCCCCGACTGGGACTAGAACCCGGTGTGCCGGCGCCGCAGGGCAGAGGATTAGCCTGTTGAGCCACGGCGCCGGCCTACCAGTAGAATCTTAATCTTGAGGGATCTGGTTTCTTTGGACCTCACATGCATAAGGAATCCTTACCTTTTATTTACTGAAATGCACTTAATAAATACTCAGAAAAGTAATATTTTTGTCAGTGTTATTTTCATAGAAAATATTTCATAGGGTTTAAAATGTTTATTTTCATCTGCTTGAAAGAGCAATAGAGAGACAGATAAGGAGAAGGAGATCTTCCACTTGCTGATTTATTCTGGAAATGCCCACAACAGCCAAGGCTTGGACGAGGCAAAACCAGGAGTCTAGTACTCCAGTGGATCTCCAATAGGAGGGGCAGGGACACATGTACTGGAGCATCATCTACTGCCACCCAGAATGCATTAGTAGAATGGGAAGTGGAGGTGTTGGGACTCCAGCCAGCACTCCAATATGTGATGCAGTCGTGCCAAAGCTACACCACAAGGCTTGCCCCAAACAGAGATCAGGGTAATTATAAAAATATAAACTATTTAACAGTTTCCAATGCATACTTTGATTTAGGTCAGTTGTTTTCTATTAATCAAATAAATGTCAGAAATTCAATTTTTGTTCATCCCTCTAAGTAGCTAAATAACTGATTTTTGCATTAAAATAATTTCTAAGAAACGGATTCACATTAGTTATGGTGAGCAATGTCAAACCTTAAACTTTTATCTGTGATTTTAGAGGTGACCAAGACAACTTTACGGTTCCCTATTCAGTTTGAGCATAGTTCTCCTTTCAGACTGTAAACATTGGAGTTGAATTCCCTTTCCTAGAATATTTACATTACTAAATTGTAAAACTTTTCCCTACTGGTTTTAGATGTAAATCATTTTAAAAGGATGTTAACTGTTTTACAATCCTGTCTTTCTTAAGTACCAAGAAACATCTTCATGAAATGGCAGTTCTCAAGGATGAAGGGGACCCTTCTCTCATTGTCCCTTGGAAAGTAGTTGCCTAACTTCCAGAGGTGCCTTGCACTAACCTTAAAACTGCCTCAGGTCAGCAAGCTAACAGAGCTTCCTTTGCTTTGCCTAAAGTTAATTGACAAATCTTGTGAGTCCCCAGTAAACCTCTTACAAACTGTGCTTACTGGTTGTGGGGTATATAGTAAGCACATGTTACCAAGATTTACAAACAATAGATTAACATAAGGTATTAAAATTATGTATTAATTGGCCAGTGCAGCAGCAGCGGCTCAATAGGCTAATCCTCCGCCTGTGGCGCCAGCACCCTGGGTTCTAGTCCCGGTCTGGGTGCTGGATTCTGTTCCGGTTGTTCCTCTTCCTGTCCAGCTTTCTGCTGTGGCCTGGGAGTGCAGTGGAGCATGGCCCAATCTTTGGGCCCTGCACCTGCATGGGAGACCAGGAGAAGCACCTGGCTCCTGGCTTCGGATCAGCGTGATGTGCTGGCTGCAGCGCACTGGCCTCAGCGGCCACTGGGGGGTGAACCAACAGGAAAGGAAGACCTTTCTCTCTGTCTCTCTCTCTCACGTTCTAACTCTGTCAAAAAAAAATTATGTATTAACAAAATAACAGCCATATCACCTAAAAGTTTAATCCATCTGTATAAAGTGCCTATAAATAGTAAAAATAAAAATTAATATATTTGCAATAAAATATTAATTTTAAACTGATTTATCTATGGTTGAAAGTTATAAAAATCATATTATCCTTAAAGTATTTTTAATTTTATAAATGATAATCCATAATCAATGTGATGACATTATTTTTGGCCTGAGAATGTTCGCACTGAAGCACTAATTTTTTTAAAAAAATAGAACACATTTGTGTAAAATGCTGGGTAACTTTCATATTTCGGAGCAATGTTTTAAGATATATATAAATAGTGGTTGGCAGTGTGGTGCAGCAGCTTAAGCTGTTGCTTCCACTGCTGGTCTCCCATATTGATACTCTGGTTTGAATCCTCATTGCTTTGCTTCTGATCCAGCTTCCTGCTAAGCTGCTTGGCAAAGCAGCAGAGAATAATCAAAGTACTTGTGTGCCTGCCACTCCTGTGGAAGAACAGGATAGAATTCCTGGCTTCCACCTGACCCAGCCTGGGCAAGTAGTTGTCATTTAGGGAGTGAATCAGTGGGTGAAAGTCTCTCTTTCAGATGAATAAACAAATATTTAAAATGCATATCAGTGATTAGCTCACCCTTCAGGTGTTTGAATAAATAAAAGAAAAGTATTTATATGGAGTCAAGATTTTGTACTCCTGAGTAATTTAAACACAACATTCTTTACCTTTTAGAAAAGAAACTAAAATGGAGAAACTTTAAATTTGTATTATTTTAAATAATACAAACGATCCTTAAAAATTGTGATAAGGTGGAAGAATGCCACATGTACAAATAAAAATGAAATAGCTGTACAAAGTAATAGGACACACAAAATTCAGGTAATTTTATTCTCTAGTGATAAGAAATGTATAATTTTACATGGGTATTTTAAATATTTAATTTTATGTATTTCTCTTAAGGCACTATTAGCTTAAATCTAAGAAAATTGTTTTTAAAAATGAGAGACGAGTAGAGGTGGAGACAAGGAGGGAGAGGAATGGGAGAGATAGAGACCCTGTCTGCTGGTACTCTCCTCAAATGCCTGCAATGACCAACGTAGAATCTGGGTCAGATGACAGCCAGGAGCCAGAACTCAGTCCAGGTTTCCCACATGGGTGGCAGGGACCCAACTGTTTGAGATATTACCTGCAGCCTCCCCTGGTCCACGTTACTAGGAAGCTGGAGTTAGGAGTTGGAGCTAGGAACATGAACTCAGGCACCCCAAGAAGATGTTTTTAGATGAGACAAAAAGAATGTGAGGAGAACACAGATTTTGTACATCTTAAAGATGTCTATTCCTAGAAAATTCATTCCAATATGAGTCATAGACATATACAGTTTCATTCAGGCATATACATATGCACAGAATAAACCTAAATCATCATTTTTCTGTCCAAAGTGATCATTTTTCTGTCTTTTAAAACTTATTGTAGAAAGACACAAATGATGTAATTTTGGGAAGAGTTAAAAAAGAAGTTGAATGGTTTAATGGCAGTAAATTAGGTTTCATTGTATATCAAGATACTACCTAAATAGAAACCCTCTGGAGTCTCAACGTAAGTGTGACATGTCTTGGATAGGAATTTCATTAGGGTATTTGGAAGAACATCCTTGAAATACATTAAATGAACTTGATAAAGGAAGATCCATGTATTTTAAGAAACTATTATCTTATTCCTCTATTCTAACAGTTTAAATTGTCTCTCAGAATGTGTGGGTGAAGGCAACAGAAAAGACTAAATTAACTATCATAGCTTCCTAGTTTCTGTGATGTTTTCTTCCAGATTTCCTTTAAGAGTCTGGTCCTACTTTTGAAGCTTTTTTTTTTATTATAAATCTGTATTGTATTGGGTACTTCAACCTACTTTAAGATATTAGTTACTTGAATGCATACTGTCTGGATTCATGGCTGTATGTTTATTTATAAAAATGTCTCCTCCAACGATGTGGTAAGCATCTGTTCATCAGCTGGTCTATTATCTAGCTGATCCATGCAAATACTTAATGAGCTCCTAAGTCCTTTATATAACATTCCCATCCTTGGGTTTTATAGGAAGTGTTTAGACTGTTATCAAAGTGTGAAAAAATGTTGGTAGATGATGGGGTCATAGAAAAGGGACTGCTGTGTTATAGAGAGATGAAGAGTGAAGAATATTAGAAATATTTTGAAAACATCTATAAATACATAAGTTAATTATTTCAATTCAGCAATTTTACAATGTGTAAATATTTCAAAAACATGTTGTACATAAATGCATATGAATTTGTCAATTAGAAATTTACATTCTAAATATAAGAATAACAACAAAAAATATATACTCCATACTTGTTGGCAAGTGGGCCATGTTACCAGGAAATAGATAGATAGATAGATAGATAGATAGATTTCATGAAACTGAGAAAAATTTCATTATGTCAGTTCATAATAGGGACAAAACTCAAAGCCTTACAAAAGTTTAAAATCAAAGTGCTGTCCTGTTTCTAGTAACAGTGTCTCAAGGGAAAAAGACAGGGGATCTTTGATTCATTTGATTTATTTGAAAGGTAGTTAGAGATCTTCCATCTGCTGGTTCACTCTCCAAATGGCTCCAACAGCCACGGGCTTCACTGCTTCTCCCATGTTGGTGCAGCTGCCCTGGGACCATCCTTTACTGCTTTTTCAGGAATATTAGCGGGAGCTGGCTTGGAAGGGGAGCAGCCAGGACTGGAACCGGCACCCATATGAGATGCCAGAGTATCATAGTCTGTGGCTTAACCTTCTATGCCACAATGTCCTTTCAGGGAAATCTTTTTTTTTTTTTTTTTTATCTATTCATGTTATTATTTGAGAGGCAGAGTGGACAGAGAACCAGAAACAGGCATCAAATTCTTTTCATTATTTATTTGATAGGTAGAGTTATGGACAGTAAGAAAGAGAGAGAGAAATGTCTTCCTTCCGTTGGTTTACCCCCAAAATGGTTGCAGCCAGGTGCTTCCTCCTGGTCTCCGATACGGGTGCAGGGCCCAACCACTTGGGCCATCCTCCACTGCCTTCCCGGGCCACAGCAGAGAGCTGGACTGGAAGAGGAGCTGTTGGGACTAGAACCCGGTGCCCATATGGGATGCTGGTGCTGCAGGTATAAGATTAACAAAGTGAGCCACGGTGCCGGCCCTGGGGAAATCTTATTAGTGGGACTCTGACTTAAAGAGTTCCATTGTGATTAGCCATGGACTGACACTTGAGTGTCCTTATTTTAGTGCCAATATTCGAAGAATCTGCGTGCTACTTCCTTTACATAGAAAGCAGAAGCTGCTTGGGAACATTGAGAATAGTGGTTAGAAAAAAACATTCAGACCATTCTCACCCTGGTTTCAAATCACAAAACTGTGGTTCCTAAGTTTATGCAAACTGAGGACTAGTATTTCTTATAAAATGGTGAAAAAAAGTAAATACTGAGAGAAGAAATCATCTTTTATTTCCTGATCTTTGAGAGAAAATACTGTCTTTCATCATAACATGTAATATTATATGTACTTTTTCTATTTTCTGAAGAAAATTTTTTTAAAGATTTATTTATTTGAAAGGCAGAGTTACACACAGAAAGGAGGAGAGGCAGAGGGGGGAGGTCTTCCATCCATTGGTTCACTCCCCAATTGGCCATAACGGCTGGAACTGTGCCAATGCGAAGCCAGGAGCTACCTCCGGGTCTTCCCACGTGGGTGTACAGGTCCAAGGACTTGGAACATCTTCTACTGCTTTCCCAGGCCATAGCAAAGAGCTGGATTGGCAGTGGGAGGCAGCCAGGACTCAAACCAGTGCCCATATGGGATGCCAGCACTGCAGGTGGTAGCTTTATGCACTATGCCACAGTGCCAGCCCCATAAATTTTCAAATGGTTACTTGACCAAGCTATTATAACTTGTGTCCCAGGTAGCAATTTAACATACTGTACCACAGCATTAGACCCTCAAGTAGATACTTTAATACCACTGTGGAATAGACTATTGGTTATTTAGGTCTGGGGCTCAGGCTAGAAACAAATCATTATATTGGTTGAAGAATTATTGGGGTAGGCATATAGCCTGGCAGTTAAGACACTGTTTAAAACTGCATCCCACATTGAAGTTTGTAGGTATGATACTCATTTTCTGAATCCAAGATATGCATTAGCAAAAGGAGACATCAGTTATGGCTCCAGTGATTGGACTTGTGCCATGCAAATAGAAGCCTAACATTGAGTTTGCAGCTCCTGACCTTGGTCCCAGCCCAGCCCTGGCTGTGGCAGGCATTTGGGGAATGAACCACCACATAGGGTGCGCTTTCTTGTTCTCTTTCCTTCACTTTCTCTCTCTCTCATTTTCTAATAGTTTTTAAAAGAATTGTTGATCAGGGGAGCATTGTGGTATAGCAGGTTAGCCACCTCCTGAGACTCCAGCATCCCATATTCCTCCAGTTCATGCCCTGGCTGCTCCACTTCTAACCCAGCTCCCTATAAATGTGCCTGGGAAAGCAGCAAAAGATGGCCCAAGTACTTGGGCACCTGTGCCCACATGGAAGATCTGGAAGAAGCGCCAGTTCCTAGCAATTTGGGGAGTGAACCAGCAGAATGAAGATTGATCAATCTCTTTCTGTCTCTGCCTTCTCTTCTGTAGTGCTGCCCTTCAAATATGTAAATAAATACTTAAAAATTATTGACATATACATAGTAAATATTTGATTAAAATATATAACATTGATTTTTCCAATATTTTTCCCCAAGTGAGCTAATAATTAACATGCTTTTTATCCCTTCTTTATAGAATGCACTTATGAAATAGGTTCAGCTTATATTTAGGGTTGCTGTGACCCACTTTCTGTATTTTTTTCTTGCTTGCTTTGCTTTATACTTTTGGTCCATTCTTTCACTGGTTCCCTTGGATAAGGTAGGTTTTGGAAATGTTTTTGCTAAAAGACCAGAGAATGAATATCTTAGGTACTTTGGGTAACAGTCTGTTCCTTGATTTGTTGACAGCCTTTAAAAATGTGCAAATCAATCATAGTTCACAGACTAGTACAAAATCCAGTTATAAGCTGAAATTGGCCTTGGGGTCAAAGTTTGCCAATTCTTGAGCAGTGTTAGGTTTTAGAAGATTCTTGCTCATTTTTACTTTGTTCTATTAATCTATTGAGTCTGAGTACTATACCCTTTGACTATAAGAATTTCCTACCTAAGCGTGGTTGTCCTTGCTTTACCAATTTTTTTTTTTTTTTGACAGGCAGAGTGGACAGTGAGAGAGAGAGACAGAGAGAAAGGTCTTCCTTTTCCATTGGTTCACCACGCCAATGGCCGCTGCAGCCAGAGCACTGCACTGATCCAAAGCCAGGAGCCAGGTGCTTCTCCTGGTCTCCCAAGCAGGTGCAGGGCCCAAGGACTTGGGCCATCCTCCACTGCACTCCCGAGCCACAGCAGAGAGCTGGACTGGAAGAGGAGCAACCGGGACAGAATCCGGCAACCAGACCGGGACTAGAACCCAGGGTGCCAGCGCCGCAGGCGGAGGATTAGCCTAGTGGGCCATGGCGCTGTCCTTTACCAAATCTGATTTATTCTCTAACACTAATCTCTAACAACTTTTTCTTTTTATTTACACTACTTAATTGATTTGAGAAGCACAGACAGAATGAGGGCAAGAGATAAAAATAAAGAACATGTTCCCCTTGATCTTCCATATGTGTGGCAGGGGCCCAATCCTCTGAACTATCACTGCTGCTTCCCAGGGTTTGCATTAAGAAGGTGGAACCATGCCAGCGCTGTGGCTCACTAGGCTAATCCTCCGCCTTGTGGCTCCGGTACACCGGGTTCTAGTCCCGGTTGGGGCACCGGATTCTGTCCCAACCGGTTGCCCCTCTTCCAGGCCAGCTCTCTGCTGTGGCCCTGGAGTGCAGTGGAGGATGGCCCAAGTGCTTGGGCCCTGCAGCCGCATGGGAGACCAGGAGAAGCACCTGGCTCCTGCCATCAGATCAGCACCGTGTGCTGGCTTGCCGCAGCGTGCCGGCCACGGCGGCCATTGTGGGGTGAACCAACGGCAAAGGAAGACTTCTCTCTCTCTCTCTCTCTCACTGTCCACTCTGCCTGTCAAAAAAAAAATAAATAAATAAAGAAGGTGGAACCAAGTTAAAGCGAAGGCGTTCTGATTTGAGACATGGGCATTCCAACCAGCATCTTAACTGTTAGGCCATAGGCTTTCCCTGAAAGACTTTTTTGAACCTACTCTCTAACCAAATGGATCCCTTAGTTATCTAGGCTTTCACTGTACTTCCTATGAATTCTCTTTATGATATCTAAAAATGGCTTGGTAAGTTTTGTTTTTGTTTTCATCTCTCCTATTAAATGTTGCCTACCTGCAGGCAAAACTGTGTTTTAGTTTTAAGATTTATTTATTTATTTGAAAGAGTTACAGAGAAGAGAGGGAGAGAGAGAGAGAGTTCTTCCATCCCATGGTTGACTCCCCAAATGGCCACAATGATCAGGGCTGGGCCAGGCCAAAGCCTGGAGCTTCTGCTGGGTCTCCCTCAAGGTGGGGAAACGGCCCAAGCACTTGGGCCATCTTGAGCTGCTTTCCCGGGTGCATTAGCAGGGAGCTGGATTGGAAGTGGAACAGCCAGGACTAGGTACCCATGTGGGATGCCAGCAGGGTTGTCAGCTTTATCCTCTGTACCACAGTGCTGCTTGTTTTCTTCTGCTAGATGCCTAAAATACAATCCCAGAAAAACTATGTAATATGCATATGTAGATAATAATCAAACATTTAAACATCTCTACAACTAATGCTAACACATAGAGCTATTAAATATCATATATTATAAGATACAGTGCAAAATTACATGTAAATTGCTTGTGCAGACCTTTTTACATGAATAAAACTTTGTTTCTTAAATTTTGGGTACATTTTATCCTTAATATTCTAGTCTATTCATTGTATTCAGCGATATTTTCATTTATAAAGTACTAGTCCATTTATAAAGTGCTAGTTTGTTCAAGAAGGATGTTATTGTTATTACTGAGTCTAAAGTGTTCTCTGGTCCAGAAGATATTTTCATTTTAACTAGGATATATAGCAACCCAAAGGGGTTATCAACATAGGTACATCTTTGGTTATTATGTATAATAATTTTTGTCTGAATCATCTTCCCTCCCCTAATTTAAAAATATTGGTATTTTTAATTGGTATTTCCTATGCATGAAATAGCACTTACTATCATGTAGATTGTAAGCAACAGACAGCTAAGTTTATTGTCAACTTCGTAAAGAAATTATAACTACACAATAACCTTGTAGAAGTAAAATATTACTTGGTCTAAAAATACAAGAGTAATTTAATTCAGAGAATTCTAAAATTTTTAAGAACTGCTCAATCTGCTGGCTTACAGTTCCTCAGGGAATGGGAATAGTGAGAAACTGTAAAGGCCTAATATCTGTGAGGTTAAATTAGATTTGGGAAGGCAACGGGATTCTCAAGTGTTTGGATGATTCAATTCTTCCAGAAACAAATTTGATTGCATTTAATAACAGTTTTGGTCATATGACATTTCTGCCATTGAACATGTTATAACACTATAAACTTAAAAACCCATCCAAATAAATACTGTTAGAAAAAGATTAGTAGTTTAATTTATATCATAAAAGTAACCATAAATAAGTATTAGTTTATTTAGGATAAAATGTCCATGACCAATAGTAACATTTAATGAATTATGAAATGTAACCTTATCCAAAAACCATATAATTACATTTAGTGACATAATGGAATTTAATTAGGGCTTAGTAAATTGAGCTCTTGACAGTTTTTGCTTATTTATTTAAAAGTTGTTTTAGTTAATTACAGTATTGATAAAATTGTTTCTGCATCAACTTTATACATATTACACAGATGAATCATTTTGTAAAGTTGCAGATTTGTTTTGTAGTATCATGCATTGAATGTATCTGAATCATGAATAATATAGAAGTATATGAATATAAAATTCCATTTTAAACTAATGATTATGATGTTGATATTTCTTTTACACAGTAGAATGATTATTCAAAAGATGGTTTCGTAAGAGCTTTCCTTTTGTGAAATTCCATTGGCATCACTGATATTATTGCAATTCACTTGTGCACTCTTATTCAGTCCTAGTGCATTTTCAAATTCACTGACAATTTTTTCAACCTTTTTCTCATTTTCAGAGATCTAAACCAACATCTCTAAACTTCAGCAAGTTCCTGGCTACTGTGTTAATTGCTTCATAATTTTGCTTTTTTTGGAGTGGAAGTACTTGTTCTTGTCACCTCCACTCGTTACATCTCTCATGGGCATTTTATTACCTCAACAGCATGATCTAATCTTTGTTGAATTGCTTATTTTTATAAAACTTCAGTGAAACAGAAATCCCAATCACTGGTATAGCATAAGGGTGGAAATTGCTGACTAGCTCAAGATGTCCATATTTTTAGTTCATACACAATTATGTATGTGACTTAAAAACTCTCATTCTCAAATCCTTCAACTATAAAATGGTGGTAAGAGTAATGATGTTCAATTCAGGGAGATAAAATAATTCACCCATCTTTACCTGTCTTTATTATGGGCTTTGGTCTTTTGCAGTTAACTTCTCAGTTGGATTTACATATTTGTCTTGATCATCATTGTCATCCTGTCAATTCTAATTCTGAGACACAGATTAGTAAGTGAAAGCATAGTTATGGGACTAATTAAATTCACTCTATATTTTTGTTTGTTTTTTAGTTACAATAAAGTGTCTCTTTGACCTGATAAACAAGTGAGATATTAGTGAAATGCCTTACCAGTTATAAAGATACATTCACTACTTTATTTTCTCAGTATCCTTTTTCCTATGTCTTGGCTGCTTGACCCCAAGCGGTTGTCATTTAGACAAATGATCAGTTACAGATATAAAAAATAAGGTTATTATAAAAAGAAATTGGGTAGATTTAATTCTCAGACACTTAGATATGGAAGCAGAGCTTTTCCTTCAAAAAGCCACAATGAAATGAGTCATGTTATCTGAATAGATTCTGAGCTAACCATTGTAACGAGTGTATTTGGTCAGATTAGAAACTGATCAAGTGCACTGTGTAATAAAATAGTTAAGGATGTTGGGGATAGAAACTTGGGCCTTAGTTATGATCAATGTTTGTTTAATCTGAATCAGAGCCTCAGAGTCTAGATGTTTATCTTTTTTCTTCAAGGGTAGTAAGTACATTACATAACCTAAGCTCCTATTTTTATTGTTTCGCCTGTAATCATGTGTCCCTGGATACAAAACTTAATACTGACAAATGTAGTGCTAAAATGTTATAGTCCATTTTTCAATACTGATAAAATTTCATATTCCTTATCCTTATAAATTAGAGTGTTTTGGAAATACATTGGAGAGATTTACATTATGAAAAGATAATAATTTCATTTTGTATCATCTTTTCATGATTTACTGAACAAAATTTCTAGCATTATGATATGATCTGTTCTAATTTATTTGTCACTACTCTTCCACTCTGTTTTCCAGATATGAAAATACTACTGAAATACTCCAACATGCTAAAGATTCTAAATGTTTCTGTTCAAAACCAATTTTGTTAGTGCCTATTCATTTTTTTTGGACATATACTGATGATAACCTCAAGTATAACAGTTAAATAAGTCACATCCATATAAAATTGTTCCTATGCTAATATTTTCTAATACTTTCCTTGTTGTATCCTTTAAAGACAAATTAAAAGGAAATAACTGGTAGTATTTCAAATAGAATGCATCTCTAATACAATTTCATTTTACCTTTGGGAAAGCATTTTGTGATTTATAGTTTTTTCAGTAGTATATACACATAAATTTGTTTTTAAATTGTAGATTTTTAAAGAATATCATGATTTATTACAGCTAAAATAGATGCTAAATATTTACTGCATGGGTACATATGTGAATGTGTCTTTTGACAAGTTGATTTAGAATGACACAATGTGTATAAAGTATGAAAATGTTTTGCAACTCATGTGTTTTAAGTAATGCAAATGAAGAAAATTATGGCCCTGCTTCCTAGTGTACCATAGTTATTTTAGTGCAGTTTCTAATTTTAAAATAGCAAGAAGTGATTAATATTCATCAAAAGGAAGTGGGAAGAAAGGCATCATTTTATTTTCAATTAATAGAAAGCATGGCTTTGTCTATTTTTAGACTCCTGGCTATTTATCCATTCCCTCTGGAAGTGAATGGGCTGCCACATTCCTCATCTGCTTTCCTGCTGAAAGTGCTTGCTTGTGCTGCCAAGCTCACCACACAGTTTCTATCTGGCACTGAAGCATTATCTTTTTCAGCCATGCAAGTCTGTGTTCTGTGATAAAGTTCAGTCATGGGCGGCCTTGCTGACTCTACTCTGCTACTGAAAGAACTCTCTGTTGCTACATTATTCCATTTGAAAACTCTCTCTCTTGATGCTTGACTTTCTTCTGAAATTGCACTTTCCACCCTTATGGTTGTCTCTTTAATATTTTAACTCATTGTACTAGCTTAATATGAAGTAGATATTTAATTTTACATCAAACAGCAAAGGAAGTTGCTGACCACTGCAGAAAGTAAGTTTTATAAAGGATAAATCAGTTAATATTCTTAATTTAACCAACTATATATTATTTAAGTATGGGGATTTGTAGTTTCCAGGCCACTAAGGATATAGTCTTGACTTGTGATGTGTTGGTCTATTCATTCCAAATTCTTCAAGATCTGTGATTATTTCAGTCAGTGTAAGGGCATATGGTCCTGTACCTCTGCAAGCTCTTTCAACAGGAGAAATGACAGGATTGGAGGTTCTATGAACCATTTATTTAAGGCATATATAGGCAACATATTGGAGCATCCACTTCTGGCCTTTTGTAGGTACCTCAATAATCTCCTGTTTCAAATACCTGGAAGGATAGTACATCAAAATTAAAATGTTAATGTATATGTGAACTTAAAGTACCAGGAAATGCAGATACATAAATAAATAGAAACTTAATAAATTTTGGACAATATTAAATGAAAAAATAAGGTCATTATCAAATAAAGCAATCATGCTAAAGTCCCGGTGTTTTGAAGGGTGGATGAGATTATAATGGTTGTGTTTTATTGACCATACATGGCTCAACAGGCTAATCCTCCGCCTTCCGGCGCCGGCACACCGGGTTCTAGTCCCGGTTGGGGCGCCGGATTCTGTCCCGGTTGCCCCTCTTCCAGACCAGCTCTCTGCTGTGGCCCGGGAGTGCAGTGGAGGATGGCCTAAGTGCTTGGGCCCTGCACCCACATGGGAGACCAGGAGAAGCACCTGGCACCTGGCTCCTTCTATCAGATGAGCGCGGTGTGCCGGCCGCAGCACACTGGCTGCGGCGGCCATTGGAGGATGAACCAACGGCAAAGGAAGACCTTTCTCTCTGTCTCTCTCTCTCACTGTCCACTCTGCCTGTCAAAAAAAAAAATTGCATATTAAGAGAATTGAAGAGTGAGTGTTTTGCCTAGTTTTTAAGATGCCCATGTCCCACAGGAAAATGCTTCATTTCTATTTCCAGCTCTGGCTTTTGGCTCTAGCTTCCTGCCAGTGCAGTCCATGGGAGGCAGTGTTGATGTCTCAAGTAACTGACATCCTGTCATCCATGAGTTCTGGCTCCTGGTTTTGTTGTGGCCTGGTTCCAGGCACTTATGCATTTAGGGAGTAAATCAGCAAATGAAAGCTTGCTCTGTTTGCTTCTGAAAAAAGAATATACAGAGGAACCTTCAGATAGCCATGTTCTTATAAGAACAACGATATCAAAACCAAAATCAAGTAAAAGATAGTTGAATGCCAGCAGTTTGGTTAAGCCACTGCTTGAAATGTTGGCATCCCATATTGGAGCACTGGTTCAAGTCCTAGCTTCTCTGCTTCAGATCCAGCTCCCTGCTAATGTGCCTGGGAAGGCAATGGAAAGTGGTTCAAATGCTTGGTCCCTGCCGCTCATGTAGGAGACCTGGATGGAGTTCCTGGATCCTGGATTCAGATTGCAGTTCCAGCCATTTGGGGAGTAAATCAGCAAATGAAAGATTGGTTTCTTCTGCTCTTTGTAATTCAGACTTTAAATAAATAAATAAAGACAATCAAACTGTCTTTAAAAAGATAGGTGAACCAGAAACAAAATTAAATCAATAACACTTTAGTGTCAGTAAAAGCACAACTTGACCTGGTTTCGGCATACGAAAAGAAAAGCCATATTATAAGTGGCCCACTGTCTAGCAAGTTTAGGCATTTCAAACTTATAACTTATTAGTGTTTGAAATTGCAAACTGAAACATCCCTAGCTAGTGATCCAATGGATGCACAGCGGAAATGAAATTTAAACCTATGCGGAGATATACACTTTAAATCAGCATTCTACAGTATTTCCAGAGGTTAAATAAAAACATGAATAGAATTATGCTTGGAATCCAAAATTTAGAACTAAATGATTGATCTTTCAACTTTTAAGGAGTTAAAGCAGGACTAATAATTTTTAAAAAAGTGAAGTATCTGATTATCAAGAACTTCAAGTAATGAAAGTATCAAGTGCTATATATATAAACATGTTAAAAATGTGAAAGTAAGAAAACATTTTCCTTTATGGAAGAAAAATATTGTATAGTCCAGATAAATGTGGGGGAAACTTTAGAAGACATTAGAGAGCTGTTGTGACAGTCAGGACTTCAGGGCTCAGAGGTGGCAGAGAGAGGAAAACTCCTGAAGGTGAGGATAACTTTGTTTCTGGGTTGATGGAGAAATCATGGAAAGAGTATTTGTTTCCAGAAGAGGCAATAGAGATAATGTAAACTTCAGAAGATGAGAGATAAACAATTTAGAAATTTGATCCTCAGAAGCATTCAAATTTGAGGGTATACTATTTTAGAAAAAAGACACCCAGGAAATATATAGTCATGAAATGACTCAACAGTTGACTAGGTATGGCCTCAAAACCCACAGACGGGAGCCTTTTTATTTATTTTTCAAGATTTATTCATTTAAAAGGCAGAGTTATAGAAAAGGAGAGACAGAGGGCCACAAGGGTTAGGGATGGGCCAGGCAGAAGCCAGGAGTTTCTTCTAGGTCTCCTATGTGGGTGCAGGGATTCAAGCAATTGGGTCATCTTCCATTGCTTTCCCAGGCACATTAGCAGGGAGCTGGATTGTACATGGAGCAGCTGAGACACAAACCGGTACCCATGTAGAATGCAGGTGGTGGCTTAGTCCACTGTGCCATAATATGTGCCCCCAGTGGGAGCCTCTTAAAAGCAGAGGCAGGTATTACAGGTCCTGTGGAGCTGGAAAGTAAAACAATTAAGAATTTTCAAAAGGGGTAAAAAAAGTGAAATTAGAAAATACCTCAGTCTCAAATTGGAAAGCTATGTTATGATTAATGATAAAATGTTGAAAGCTTTACTCCACAGATTGGGGGGAGAAATAGGAGTGGTAGCCAGAACTACTTGTGTTAAAAATTATGCTGAAATTCTAAATGAATAGAGTAAAGTAAGAAATAAAGGTTGGGACGTAAGAAGTAAAATTGTCATTATAAGATTACTTGATTAGAATAATGGACAATCATAGAATATTTAAGTTATTAGAATGAATAAATGAATTACCTAAAGTTATCAGGGTATTAGATAATTTATAAATCAATTGCTTTTCTTGTGTTACCAGCAATTTTTGTTTATTTATTTGAAATATAGAGTTAGAGGCAGAGAGGTCTTCCATCTGCTGGTTCACTTCCCAGATGGCTGATTGGCCAGTGCTGGGCCAGGCCAAAACCAGGAGCCAGGAGCTTTCTTCAGGTCTGCTACATGGGTGCAGGGGCCCAAATACTTTGGCCATCCTCCACTGCCTTCCCAGATGCATTAGTAGGGAGCTGGATTGAAAGAGGAGCACCAGGACTCCGATCAGCACTCATATGTGATGTGGCATCATAGGTGGTAGCTGTACCTGCTATGCCACAATGCCAGCCCCACCAACAAATTGAAATGAAATTAAACACTATTTTCAAGAACACATCTTTATTTCCTTGGTATTTATCTAATAAGTAATGTGCAAAACCTCTAAACAAAACTATAAAACATTGAGAAAAACTGAAGTAAGTCTATACTCTCAGATTTGTGTGGGTGAAGTAATAAGTGGTAAGTTGATACAGAGCATTTGTAATTGATCACTATCAGTTTGATCAACAAGTGGCCCAATGAAACAAAATAGAATAAAGCTTCTTGACCTTTGTAGTACATCAGAATCACCAGATGAGTGATTCAGTAGACTGGAGAAGCCATTTTAGCTTCACTAAGTACTCAAGTGATACCAGTGCTACTTATGAGTACCACACTTTGAGAAGCACCAACAGATTTGAAATTAGGAAACAAACACAAGTACATAATTGTGATCAATAGAAATAACAAAGGAGACTTACAAGACAAAAATATGCAGATTTAAGCGATTTATCAAAGTTTTGGACCTTTAAGTTTCTTATAAGCCTAAGTAGAGATATTGTTTTGTTCTTATTTTATGATAAATATTTGTTAATATTTTCAGAATAATTAAGAATGGCATACATCAAAGTCAGTATTTTTAAACAGAATAGGGAAGAGAAAATAACTTGCAGATCCAGGTTCAAGACCCAACTAAGTAAGAACCAGGCAGAAAATGTCTTTACACAATGAAAAAAGGGGCAATTCAACAGGAGAATATCAGTCATTAATATATTTCTATACAGCATCAGAACATCTAAATATAGAAAGCAGTTATTGACAGATATGAAGAAATGGACAAAGACTAACTTTTTTTAAAGATTTATTTATTTGAAAGAGTATAGAGTTTTTTTTTTTTTTTTTTGGGGGGGGGGACAGGCAGAGTGGACAGTGAGAGAGAGAGAGAGAGAGAGAAAGGTCTTCCTTTGCCGTTGGCTCACCCTCCAATGGCCGCTGTGGCTGGCGAGCTGCGGCTGGTGCACTGCACTGATCCGAAGCCAGGAGCCAGGTGCTTTTCCTGGTCTCCCATGGGAGTGCAGGGCCCAAGCATTTGGGTCATCCTCCACTGCAAGCCCGGGCCACAGCAGAAAGCTGGACTGGAAGAGGAGCGACCGGAACAGAATCTGGCATCCCAACTGGGACTGTGGGGTGCCGGCACCACAGACAGAGGATTAGCCTATTGAGCCATGGCGCCGGCCAAGAGAGATTTTCGATCCATTGGTTCACCCCCCAAATGATAGCATTGGGCCCGAAGCTAGGAGCCAGGAGTTTAATCTGCGTCTCCCAAGTGGGTACAGGGGCCCACGCACTTGGGTTATCCTTTGTTATTTTCCCAGGCACAGTAGTACGGAGCTAGATTAGAATTGGTGCGGCCAGGACTTGAACTGGCACCCATATGGGATGTTAGTGCTATAGACAGTGGTTTAACTCACTGCACCTCAGTGCGTGTCCCTGACTTTCACTCTTCTATTCAGTATGATACAGGAAGTTCTAGTCAAAGCAATAAGGTCATCCAGCGTCAAAAAAGGTGAAATTATCTTTCAGATGTAGAAAATGTGAAAGTCTCTATTTAAAAAAAAAGCTGTTTTTAGAATTAATGAACAAATGTAGCAAAGTTGCAGACTATAAAATGAATATATAAAAGTCATTTGCATTTCTCTATACTAACAGTGAATTGCCTGAAATGAAAAGTAAGAAAAAAAAATCCTGAATTATAATAACATGAAAAAGAATAAAACAGCAATAACAAGGGTGAATACCTGTACATTAAAAACTATAAAATATTCACAACTGAAGCAGAGCAAATAAAAAACATCCTATTGTTGGCTTAGAGATTTAATTTTATTTAAATGTCCCTATTATCTAAGATGATATATAGATTCAGTATGTCTTAAAATCCCAATTTTTTTTACAGATATAGAAAAGACAAAATTCATATGGAACCAAATATGACCCAATCAAAGCAATTTTGAAAAACCAAAATAAAACTGGAGGGATTAGATTTCCTGATTCAAAATGTATAATACCTAAAATAATTTGTAGTGAGATAAATACAAACATATAGACCAAGTAAATAGAATAGCATGTCACAAAATAAATGCATGCATATATGGTCAATATAAGGACAATGGTGCTAGGAATAAAATAGTGGGGACAGGATAATCTTTTCAATTGATAATGCCTGTAAAATTGCGTATACATGTAAGATAATCCAACCAGGCCTTTATTCCACAGCAGACACAAATATTAACTCAAAATGTATTGATGATTTAAACATAGACCTAAAACTATAAATATGCCAGAAGAAAACAAAGAGATAATACCTGGACATTGTCCTAGGCAATGCTTTTTATTACCATTACACCAGACATACATGCAACAAAGTCAGAAATAGACTAGTAGGATTGCTGTGGTTTAAATGTGGTTGAAAGTGTTGGAGACTTGATCTGGTTTCCTGTCTTTCCAGGTAATTTCTTTATCTCACAGATGTTCCCACCAGGGTACTATCCACTTTGATATGCACCCAAGAGGACCCTGGAACAGCAATAAACCTGTTTTCTTTATAATTGATCTGGCCTCAGTATTTCCTTATAGTAGTGAAAAACAGGAAATTCAGGGACTAAATCAAACTGAAAAAGCTTTCACAGCAAATGTAATGATTAAAAAATAAAAAGGCCACCTAGAAAGAAATTCTTTTTTGAAAAAACATTTTATTAAAAGGAGCGTAGGTACCAAGGGATGCGTACAAGTGTACGGATCACTGATGTGCTATTTCAGCTGGTTGTGCTCATAACCAACACCCAAATTAAGAGCAAAGTATTGATACTTCCCCAAAAGAACTCACCATCCCGCTCCATTTCTTTAACATGAAATAAGTGTCTATTGTCATTTACCTGGTATGATTCAGTGAAGCAATATTTTTAGCTGTATATCAAATGTTCAGACATCCACACAATTTTTTTTCCTCATTAAATTTAACTACCACAAACAAGAGAAAACATTCAATATTTTTCTCTTTGGCTATGATTATTACACTTAATACAATGATCCCCAGTTGCACCCAATTTTTTGAAAATGTTGAATTTTTATTTTTTATGAGTAATATTCCATCATATATATATATATATATACATATATACATATATATATATACATATACATATATACATATACATATATATACATATATACATATATACATATGTATATATACACACACACACACACCACATTTCCATTATTCAGGCATTGGTTCATGGACATATAGGTTGATTCCATATCTTAGCTTTTATGAATTGAACTGCTATAAATATGGAATGCATGCAACTCTTCCATATACTGATTTTATTTCCTTTATATATATCCCAGTAGTTGAATAGCCGGGTCATATGGTAGGTTTATTTGTAGTCTTGTGAGTAATCCTCACACCGTCTTCCATAATGGTTGTATCAGTTTTCATTGCCACCCAACAAAACTGTATTAGGATTCCTTTTTCTCTTCATTCTCAGCAGCATTTGCTGTTTTTGGATGATAGTCATTGTAACCAGGATGAGGTGATACTTCATTTTTATTTGCATTTTGCCAACAGCTAGTGGTCCAGAGCATTTTCTGATGTGTTTATTGGCTATTTGTATTTCACCTTTTGAAAAATGCCTTTTCATATCCTTTGCCTGTTTCTAAAATGTGTTGTTTGTTGATCAGTACCTTGAGCTCCTAAAATATTCTGGAAACTGATCCTTGATCAGATATGTAGTTTACAAATAACTTTCTCCCAATCTGTGTGTTGTCTCTTTACTTTATTCTTTCTTTTGCTGTGCAAAAGCTTCTTAGCTTGATGTAATCTCATTGGTCTTTTTTGGTTGTATCTTTGTGCTCTTGAGTCTTACCTAAGAAGTCTTTGCCTACAGTAATATTCTGCAGCATTTCCCTTATTTTTTCCTCTAGCAATTTGATTTTCTGGTATTGTTTTAGATCTTTGAACCAGTATTAGCTGACTTCTGTGCAGAGTGTAAAATAGGGGTCTTATTTCAAACTTCTGCATATGGAAATTCAAATTTTCCCAATGCCATTTGTTAAAGAAACTGTCCTTTATCTGGTGAGTGATTTTTTAATCTCATTTGTTAATAATTAGTTATTATAGAATGTGGATTAATTTCTTGGCTTTCTATTCTGTTTCACTGGCCCACATGTCTATTTTTGTGCCAGTACTGAGTAGATTATAACTGCACTAAAGTATGTCTTGAAATCTGGTATTGTGATACTTCCAGCTTTGTTTGTATTGTTTAAAGTTGTTTTTGCTGTTCAGAGTCTTTTGCATTTCTATAGTTTAGGATTTTTTTCCTAATTCTATGAAGAATGTCCTTTTATATTTTGGGATCACATTAAATCTGTAAATTGCTCTGGGTAGTGTGAACATTTTGATATTATTCCAATTCATGAACATGACTATTACATTAATATTCTGTAATATTCACCTTTTTTTTTTTGACAGGCAGAGGTAGAGAGAGAGACAGAGAGAAAGGTCTTCTTTCCGTTGGTTCACCCCCCCCAGATGGCTGCTACGGCCAGCGCGCTGTGCCGATCTGAAGCCAGGAGCAAGGTGCTTCCTCCTGGTCTCCCATGTGGGTGCAGGGCCCAAGCACTTGGGCCATCCTTCACTGCCTTCCCTGGCCACAGCAGAGAGCTGGACTGGAAGAGGAGCAACCGGGATAGAATCCGGCACCGCAACTGAGACTAGAACCCTGGGGTGCTGGTGCCACAGGTGGAGGATTAGCCTAGTGAGCCGAAGTGCCAGCCATGAAATATTCACTATAAGGGTCTTTCATATACTTAAATTTATCATAATATATTTAAATTTTATGTGAGAAGTGATCTTACAAGTTCTTTCTAAGCATGAGCATTGTTTGTGTATAAGAATGCTATAGATTTTTTTGTATTGATTTTATGTCCTGCAACTTTCCCAGATTCTCTTATGAGTTCTTATGGTCTCTTAGTGGAGTTTTTTGGTTCATCCATGCAAAGGATCAGGTCATGTACAGACATGGATAATTTGACTTCCTCTTTTCCAGCTTGTATTGATTTTCTTTTCTTGCCTAATTGCTTTGACTAAAACTTCCACATTATATTGAATAATGGTGGTGAGATTGGACATCCCTGTCTGGTTCCAGATCTTAGTAGGAATGTCTCTAGTTTTTCCCCATTCAAAATGATGATGGCTGCAGGGTTGTTACATATTGCCTTGATTATGTGGATATATATTCCATCTAATCTCGATTTTTAAATGATTTTATCATGAAATACGTTTTATCAGATACTTTCTCTGCATCTATTGAGATAAAATTGTTTTTAGTTTTCATTTTGTTGATGTGATGTATCACACTTGTTTATTTGTGCATGATAAACTATCCCTGCATCTCTAGGATACATTCTACTTGGTCTAGGTGGATGATCCTGATGAGTGTTAGCTTTGATTTGCTAGTATTTTTTAAAAGATTTATGTACTTATTTATTTGAAAGAGAGAGGGAGGGAGGGATGTACAGACGGATGGAGGGAGGAGAGGTCTTCCATCCACTGGTTTATGCCCCAAGTAGCTACAATGGTTAGGGCTGAGCAAGGTCAAAGCCAGGAGCCAGAAGCTTCTTCCAGGTCTCTTGCATGGGTAGTAGGGGCCCAAGTAATTAGACTATCCTCTCTTTCAAGGTCATTAGCAGGGATCTGAATTACACGTGGAGCATCCAGGATATGAACCAGGCCCGTATGGAATACTGACATTGTTGGCTGCAGCTTTACACGACACCCACAATGCTGGCCCCATATGCTAATATTCTTTTGAGATTTTTGTACCTCTGTTCATCAGGGATATTGCTCTGTAGTTCTCTTTTTTGGTTCTATCATTCTGTCTTTTTATAAATAAGGTAATGCTGGTCTCAATGAATGAGTTTGGAAGGCTTCCCTCTATTTTAGTTGCTCTGCAGAGTTTAAGAAGTATTGGGGTTAGTTCGTTAAAAGTTTTGGTAGAATTCAGTACTGAAGCCATCCAGTCATTGTAATTTTCTTATTTGTTAGGCTGTTTATTATTGATTAAATTTCAGTCATGGTTATTGTTATATTCAGGTTTTCTATGTCTTTGTGCCAAAATTTGGCTAAATTATAGGTGTTCAGAAATCTATCCATTTCTTCAATATTTTCTAATTTGTTGGCTTATAGCTGTAGTAATTACTAATGATTACTTTTATTAATGTGCTATCATTTGTAATATTTCTTTTTTCATCTCTGGTTTTGTTAATTTGGGTCTTTTTCTTTTTTAGTTATATGGGCCAGTGATTTATCAATTTTATTCTTTCAAAAAGCGATCTCTTCATTTTAGTAATATTTTGTATAGTTTTTTAAATTCTAATCTTTTATTTGCCATTTTCCCAGTTTTTATGGAGGCACTTATTGCTATAAACTTTCCTTATAAGACTGCTTTTGCTGTACTGTATCCCATAAGTTTGATATGCTGTGTTTTCATTTCCATTTACTTCAATAATATTTTTGATTTCCCTTTTTTATTTTTATTTTTATTTGTTAACTTATATTTAATGACTATAATTTTCAAAGTACAGCTTATGGATTACAGTTAGCTCCCCCCCCCCATAATTTTCCTCCCATCTGCAACCCTCCCCTCTACTGCTCCCTCTCCCCTTCCTTTCACATCAAGGTTCATTTTCAATTCTCTTTATATACAGAAGATCATTTTAGTACATATTAAGTAAAGATTTCAACAGTTTGCACCCACATAGAAACACAAAGTATAAAATACTGTTTGCGTACTAGTTATAGCGTTAATTCACAATGTACAACACAGAGATCCTACATGAGGAGTAAGTACACAGTGACTCCTGTTGTTGATTTAACAACTGACACTCTTGTTTATGGCATCAGTAATCACCCTAGGCTGTTGTCATGAATTGCCAAGGCTATGGAGGCCTTTTGAGTTTTCCAACTCTGATCTTATTTAAACAAGGTCATAGTCAAAGTGGAAGTTCTCTCCTCCCTTCAGAGAAAGGTACCTCCTTCTTTGATGGCCTATACTTTCCACTGGGATCACACTCACAGAGATCTTTCATTGAGGTTGTTTTTTTTTTTTTTTTTTTTGCCAGAGTATCTTGGCTTTCCATGCCTAAAATACTCTCAAGTGCTCTTCAGCCAGATCTGAGTGCCTTAAGGGCTGATTCTGAGGCCAGAGTGCTGTTTATGACATCTGCCATTCTATGAGTCTATTGTATATCCCTCTTCCCATGTTGGATCGTTCCTTCCATTTTTTGTTCTGTCAGTCAGTATTTGCAGACACTAGTCTTGTTTATGTGATCTGTTTGACTCTTAGTCCTATCATTGTGAACTGAAATTGATTACTTGGACTAGTGATATGGCATTGGTACATGCAACCTTGATGAGATTGTATTGGAATCCCCTGGCACATTTTTGCCAGGTGCCAATATCTTGCAGCTTTTCTCCAATGTATTGAGGAAGATTCCTCAATACAATCAAAGCAATCCATGCAAAACCCATGGTCAGCATCCTATTGAATGGGGAAAGGTTGGAAGCATTTCCACTGAGATCTGGTACCAGACAGGGATGTCCACTCTCACCACTGCTATTCAATATAGTTCTGGAAGTCTTAGCCAGAGCGATCAGGCAAGAAAAAGAAATTAAAGGGATACAAATTGGGAAGGAAGAAGTCAAACTATTCCTCTTCGCAGACGATATGATTCTTTATTTAGGGGATTCAAAGAACTCACCTAAGAGACTTTGGAACTCATAGAAGAGTTTGGCAAAGTAGCAGGATATAAAATCAATGCACAAAAATCAACAGCCTTAGTATACACAGGCAATGCCAGGGCTGAGAAAAAAGTGCTAAAATCAATCCCGTTCACAATAGCCACAAAAACAATCAAATACCTTGGAATAAACTTAACCAAGGACATTAAAGATCTCTATGATGAGAATTACAAAATCTTAAAGAATGAAATAGAAGAGGATACCAAAAAATGGAAAAATCTTCCATGCTCATGGATTGGAAGAATCAACATCATCAAAATGTCCATTCTCCCAAAAGCAATTTATAGATTCAATGAGATACCAATCAAAATACCAAAGACATTTTTCTCAGATCTAGAAAAAATGATGCTGAAATTCATATGGATTCACAGGAGAGCTCGAATAGCTAAAGCAATCTTGTACAACAAAAACAAAGCCGGAGGCATCACAATACCAGATTTCAGAACATACTACAGGGCAGTTGTAACCGAAACAACATGGTACTGGTACAGAAACAGATGGATAGACCAGTGGAACAGAATAGAAACACCAGAAATCAATCCAAACATCTACAGCCAACTTATATTTGATCAAGGATCCAAAACCAATCCCTGGAGTAAGGACAATCTATTCAATAAATGGTGCTGGGAAAACTGGATTTCCACATGCAGAAGTATGAAGCAAAACCCCTACATTACACCTTACACAAAAATCCACTCAACATATATTAAAGATCTAAATCTATGAAACGACACCATCAAATTATTAGAGAACATTGATTTCCCTTTGGATTTATTCTATGACTCACTGTCCATTATGGGGCATGACATTCAGTATCTATGGGTTTTTATATTTTATATATTTTATTTCATTGAAAATTTCCAGTTTCATTCCATTGTGGACACAAAAGACATATATGGTATGATTTCCATTTTTTAAAAAAATGTTTTATGGCCTAGTATAGTCTATCCCAGAAAATTTTGTACTCACTGATGAAAAGAATTTTTGTTTCTTTGTTGATTTTCTATCTAGTTTAACTGTACATTGATGAAAGTGGAGTGTTGGAGCCCCCCATTACTATTGTATTGGCCTTTATGTCTACCTTGAGATCCATTAACATTTCTTTAAATAGCTAGTCTCCCTGTAATTGGGTTCATATGCATTTACTATAGTTACATGTTCCTGTTGAATTGATCACTTAATCATTTCATAGTACCCTTTTGTGTCTCTTTTAACAGTTTTTTTCTATTTTGTTAAAGTCTGTTTTGTTTGATATTAGGATGGCTACACTTGAGCTTTGTTGCTTTCTGTTAGCATGGAGTATCTTTTTTGAACATTTGACTTCCAGTTTGTGTGTATCGTTTTTGGTCAGATGTGTTTCTTGTAGGCACCAGATAGATGGGTCTTATTTTTTTAATCCATTCCGACAATTTGTATCTTTGAACTGGAGAGTTGAGGCCATTTACATTCAAGGTTACTACTGATAAGTAATGACTTGGCTCAGCCATTTTTCATAAATGTTCTTATTGGTTGTGTTTCCTTTGCTTTCACTGGGAGATCTTCTTCCTTCACATTCTTTCATAAAGATGGCTATCTTTCTGTGTTTATGTGTGTAGCACATCTTTAAGCATCATTTGTAAGGCTGGAAAAGTGGTGACAAATTCTTTAAATTTGTTTTTTATGAAGGTCTTTATTTCACCCTTTATCCATAAGCGGGAGCTTTGCAAGGTACAATATTCTGAGTTATAGTATTTTTTTTTTCTCTTTAAGATTGTACTGTGTCTATCTAATCTCTCCGAGCCTGCAGAGTTTCTGAAGAGAAGTCAGCTGTGAGTCTAATTGGAGATTCTCTGAAAGTAATCTGGTATTTTTTTTTTTGCATATTTTAGGATCTTTTCTTCATGGCTTACTGTGGAGAGTAATTGACTATAATGTATCATCTTGAAGATTTTTTTCTGGTCATGTCTATATTGGAAGTTCTGTGTGCTTCCTGTACTTGGACGTCCCTTTGTTTCTACAAATGGGGGAAGTTTTCTGAAATTGTTTCACTAAATAGGCCTTCTAATCCAAACAGCTATATTTTGGGTTGTTTGCTAGCATCCTATGAATCTCCAACACTGTTTTTAATTTTTCTGATTTTTTTTTTTTGGTCTGATTGAAAATTTGAGATTTGTCTTCTTCCTTACTAAGTCTGTTGTTAAGGCTTTTCACTCCATTTTTTATTTGATCTATTGAATTCTTAATTTCTAATACTTCATTTTTATTTTTTTAAGATCACAGTTTCATGGGAAAAATGTTCATTCATGTCATTTATGGATTTCTTTAATTTGTGGGTTTGTTTCACATTGCTTCTTAGTAACGCTATGATTAAGCTTTTGAATTCCATTTCAGGCATTTCATCAGTCTCTTCATCTTCATATTCTAATATTGAAATATTATTATGTTCCTTTGAGGGGGTCAAATTGTCTTCCTTAATCTTGTTTCTTGAATTTCTGTGTTTATTTTTCAGGCATTTGTGGAGATACTTATTTTTTTCTCCAGTTGGCTTTTCTATTTGAGCCATGCCTTTGTGGCTTAGTGGACTCTGCTCTTTCTGTGAATACCCAGAGGTATGTGCTGGTTGTGGTGCAAGACCTGCAAATGCTCCTACCTACTTGCTATATCCAAAATGGTGGCTGCCCCCTCTCAGCCAGTTCCTGTGCACCATTCTGAGAGGGATGGGGAGAGAGTTGTGCCCCTTTGCTTTTTCTGTGAATGAATGGGTATCCTGTTCCAGTCTGGGTTCTGGCCTGGACTCAAAGATAGTGCAGCCTGTTAGGCTCTCCCTCTGGCTATGTCATTGTGGCATGGGATGTTGCAGTTAGAGCTCACTTTGTTCTCTGCTTTCTGGCACTTGTTCTTGTTCTGGCACTTTCTCTGGCTTAGTGCTGCTGGAGTTGTTTGTTGTGTCCCTGTTTGTTTTTGTGTGTCTGTACCTTCCACACAGATCCACAGCATCTTTCTTCCTTCTGCAGAATCTCCACTGCAGTTTTCCCTCCAACTCTTTCCTGAGGATGTACTTTCTCTACTTAAAAATTTGAAATAGTCAAATAGAGAGGGAAAATGGTAGTTACCATGAGTTGTGGAGATGGAGAAATAAGATGTATTTTTGAGAGTATGGTGTTTTGGTTATTCAAGATAAGTTAATCCTAGGGATCTGCTATAATGTATATAGTTCATAATATTCTGGTTTATACTTAAAAACTTGCCAGGAGGGTAGACCTTAAGAGTTCTTATATCAATAATGACAAAGAAAAATTTTATAGGTGATACAGTTGTGTTATAAATAATAGTGATTGTTTCACTATTATATTATTATCTTCAGACTCAACAAGTCTTTGTTTCTTTGTATATCTTTTTCTATGTCCAGAAAACTCAAAACTTTGTTAAAAATAGTCAAGAATAACATGGAATACATATAAAAGTACATCACATTTATTGAAAAGTAGAGAAGGAAAAAAGCATAAAAATGTCTAAGTGGAAAACTAAAAATAAGTACATCCATACCTAATAAATGTAAACATAATAAAGGTAGTAATTAAAAGAGATGGTATAATAGTTTATATTTTCAAAAATTTTAGAAAGATTTTGAGACATGCAATTATTAAGGATAATTAGGTCTACCACTTTTGATACCCTAAACATAAACATTCCACGTATAATTTTTTGTTAAAATTCTTGAAGAGCTTTTCCCTTGCCTCTAAAAATTGAATGAAAAAATATATATGTAGTCTATAGGCATGACAGGAAAGCACAATCTTCTCAAGAAAGTTTTTTCCAAAATTTCTAAAGTTTTCATAAACACAAATTTATACACTCATGAATTAAATTCCCTTATACATTTAAACACTGTTAATAGAAAATGAAGTAATCATAGACCTTTTAGCTCAAAATAGTGTAACCAATATATAGTAGCTCCTAAATGTCATAAGCATTTTCATTTTTAAAAAATCACTGATTATTTTAAGCAATAATGAAATTATCTGGACTTGATTCCTTCATTATGCCATAACTTGGTCATGTCTTCATTTACTGATGGGTTTGATGGTGTTACTTAGTGCAAAGTTTTTTAAAAAAATTGTATTATTTGCTATGGTATGTTTCCTATAATTACATATTTGTCTATCATTCATAAATTTAAAGCCACTTTATGGAAACTAAGTTTGTGCTATTTTCCTCCTAGTTACTAATTAAACAGGACACTTTTTAAAAACATTTTATTTGGCAATAGACTTTAATGTCTAATTGAATTTTGCTTTGTTCTTTAATGTTCAGCTTCTTTCTAACGTTCTAAAGACACTCTTGTCTTCTGTGTTATTGTATCACAATTCTAAGATTTTAATATCATCCAACTGGATTTCAAAGTTCTTCCATGTTTACTTTGTCTTCAGTTAAAATCCTGATAGAACACTGATAATATCTTAGTGACAATAAGGGAGAGAAATTTATGAATACCAGAAAAAATGGTAGTATTTTGGGTTTTTTATTTCTTATAAACTATTTCCAGCCCAGTGTATGTATTAAATTGGCTTACAAATCGTGCTCTTGTTGGATAACAGCAAGTTCAACATGTTATTCACGTAGGAAAGAGAAATCTCAACTGTTCTTCAACACTTGAGGTAATATTAATGCCACATTTAAAGTGATATCCTGACATCGTATGTAGGATATTGGAAATAACTTTAGTTTTAATATTATAAAAACTAACATAACATAGTAACAATGAATACTAATCTGATACCATCGATCATTACCTGTGTGATTTGGAATATAGAATTTTAAATATCACTTTCTGTATATTTATATTCTAGATAACTATATATGCCACACTTGTGAAAATTACTTCACATATCTGAAGTATAAGGGCACTTCAAAAAGTAGATGGAAAAATAAAATGAGAAGTTAATTTTCATGCGATAGATTTGAAATCTGTGCACTTTTTGATAATGTGAATTTCTATGAACCGTTGGAAGATTTCTCATACATTTAAAAGTGTCTGACCCATATATAATGGTTATTAAATTGTAGATGCAATTAGTTAATCTATCAAAATAATCTTCTACATGGAATGGTGGAGTGGTTCATGACTAATATTAAATGTGGTTTCTAAAATAGATTTTACTTTTAAGCTCACTAGTGCAAAGAATTTAATTTTAAATCTGCCATCTTTCATGCAGATGTCAAGAACTGTGAAGGGTCTGAGGTTTTACCCTATGTGCAAGTTAATATGTTAACTTGTCATAAATTCATGGATGCAGCAAAAGACATAAGAGTCCTATGTAAGAAACAGAGTAATTTTTTACTCAGACCAAAACAGCAGTAGTCAACAATGTATCATTTGCACTGGTTCTTCAAGCCTTAACTCCCACAGGGTGATGAAAGGTGTAGGAAATACCAGTTCATACACTAAGTTATGTTAGAGGAAAAAAACTCTAATCTTAGGAACTGCCCCTCCATAACACATATACCCTAGTCTTTTATAAGACTAGCAAACCTACTCTGGAGAGAAACATTGTAATTTGTAACATAACAGCAAGTCAATATGCCCCTGGCTCTTAGGGAAGATATTCCAGCTTTAAAGACTGTTAGCATCTTTGAATGATAACATGGAACAAAACTCAATGACATTGTTCAGAAAACATAGAAATCAGCAAGAAAACCAAAATTTTCTTTCTTTCTTCTTCTTCTTTTTTTTTTTTTTTGTTGACAGGCAGAGTTAGAGAGAGAGAGAGAGACGGAGAGAAAGGTCTTCCTTCCGTTGGTTCACCCCTCAAATGGCCGCTGCAGCTGGCGCACTGTGCCGATCCAAAGCCAGGTGCCAGGTGCTTCCTCTTGGTCTCCCATGCGGGTGCAGGGCCCAAGCACTTGGGCCATCCCCAGGCCACAGCAGAGAGCTGGCCTGGAAGAGGAGCAACACGGACAGATTCCAGTGTCCCAACCGGAACTAGAACTTGGGATGCCGGCACCGCAGGCTGAGGATTAGCCTAGTGAGCTGAGGTGCAGGCCCCAAAATTTTCTTAGGCATAAAATCGAGACATTTTTATGAATACAATTTGAATCTTGATCATTTTAAAGTATTAAAAGTGCTGAATCCTACCCAAACATGTCTGTTGGCATGGTAAATGTGGTCACTTATTAAGAATGTCTTAATAGTGTTATAGGAAAATTGTTGGGACATTTATGAGGTTATACAGGTGTGATTTAAGGCATATTCAGTGCAAATGCTTCATGCAAATGTCATAATAGTTTAGGATTGGTGGACAGGGTAAGGCTAAACTTTAAAAAATTCTAAGTGAGCGCTATCTATCCAAAGTGTAGCAGTCAAGTTTATTTAAGCAAGTTTTTCATAAGTTCATGACAGAGAAAGACAATGCTATTTTTGTACTTTCTGGGCAAGGATTTTCTAGAATAGGAAAAGTTAGTTTCAGATTAGTGAGGTAATGATAATACGGAGATTGAGCTGCGTTAGGTATAAATGATGTCTAGTCCCTAAAACAAAATGACCTTCAGGTCAAACCTGCCATTATTTGTATATGAAGCTGAGAGATTTACAGAGCTGGTTTAAGTCAGTGTTAGTAGAATCATTTTATATCTAGAATTCAAGGATGAGGAAAAGGGTAAAACAAAGAGTATACTAACTGAGGAAATAAAAAATTGAGCATGCTTTGCAGAGAAATGATCTATTCAAGATTTAAAAAAAGTGTAAGTAGAGTCAAATAAATGGAAGGAATGGTAAACACAAATAAAGTGATAGCAGAATACTGGGAATGAGTACAAGGATGGAGTCACTTTAATATAGAAGTGGAATCTTTCTCAAGTTCGGGATAATGGAAACAAATTCCTATCATAAAATCTAATTCTTCTAAGCATATATTTGTATGTAATCTCCTAATGCAAAGTACTTGATTAATATTATTTTTTGAGATGATTACTGTGATTCACAATCTGTAGCTTGCTGAGAAATAATTCATGTTGCTCCACGTATTCCTATATTTCTTTTCCATTTTCTTTGTGTATATATGTGTGTGAATCTAATTTTTCAAAGTCAAAAGTTGCATAAATCCCTCCAGACAGGGGTGATTTATAAGCAAAGGGGGTCATCAGGATTAGGATGGAGTTCAAGAGAAGCAATAAGAGAGAAACCACTTGAGAAAACAAAAGTCATTTTATGTTCCAATAAGATTTCCCCATGCCTATCATTCTCAAAGAAGACTGTTTGCAAAATAAAAGGTTTTCCTAGAAATAAACTTTCAGGTTTGAAAAACACTTTTTGTTGGAATTGACAAAATTAGAGCCATGTAACTGACAGGTTCTATTTTCCAGGTATAATTATTCAAATATGAGAAAACAAAACAGAAATGATTGGTGTAAATTTAAAACACTTACTGTTAGTTTTCCCCAAAAAAAGAAAATTGTTATCTATTCAGATAGTTTAGTGAGCTGTACTTTTTCTTTTTTTAAATTTTCTTTTTAAAGATTTATTTATTGATTTGAATGGTAGACTGACACAGAGATTGTCCATTCACTAGTTCACTTCCCAGATGTCCATAACAGCCAGGACCAGGAGCTGGGAACTCCATTTGGGTCTCCTGCATTGGGTCTTACGGGCCAAAGTAATTTGGCCATCATCTGTGTTCCCTTAAGGATTAACAGGAAGCTGGATCAGAAGCAGCACAGCCAAAACTTGAACCAGTACTAACTCCAATATGGAATACCTGCATTGCAAGTAGTGGTTTAACCTGCTCTCTTACATTCTTAGTTATATCTCTATTTATACTGAAAATTTATACTGGGGAATTACTAGGAAACCTCAGAGCTCCGTCTTTCACATTCCCTCATATCTTTGATAAAACATTTATGTCCATCATTCTGATGCTTATCTATCAGAACTTTTCCTGAATTTGCACATAGCCAACAATGTAACAGTAGCTAACAAAAGAGGACATAAGAGGTCAAAGGGGAAACTACAGTAATCCTTCTGGAGTAAGGTGAGATCCATTGTAAATTCCAATGTGATCACTCAAAGTGGTAGATTGAGGACAAGTCACTTTATAGTTTGGGACAGCTGTACAGGGTTGCTGCTGAAAATCTATATAGACTACAGAGGATGAATGGACATATCAATGTAAAACCTTAGAAATTATTGAATGACTTTCAAGGTGAACATTTACTCTCTAAAGAGATGCAGGCATTTCTTGTTTCCGTATGAAGTGTTTGATATATTAATGCAGTTTACCTTCTAAAAGGAGACGCAACCTTGATGACACATTCAATGTTTCTTAACCCAGAATTCATCCTGCCAAGAAAATCTGAGTCAAAGCTTGTGTGAAGCTGGTCTATTTAAGAATGTGATCCCAGGTAGGAGTTGGAATGTAGGAGAATGAGAATGCAGTAGAGAAGGAAGAAACAAAAGAAGTGCAAGATGTTTTATTAAATTACGCTTCCAAACAACTGCTACTTGTTTCCACTGGGACCCTCAGAAGAGACTTATACAGCACAGCACAGAATTGTTCACCCAGAGATGCTGCAGCAAATATTTGCTAAATATCCCTTTGTCCTTCTTGGTCCAGGGTAGTCCTGTTGACACCAATTCATATTTCTAGTTTGACAGAGCAGTATTTCCACAGTTCCAGAAACCAAGGTTCCCACAGTCACGGGGTGCCCAGTATTTACTCCATCCTGCCAGTCTCTCCTATCCACAGAGAAGTGGAAATGCTCCCAGAGCCAGCCTGTGGTTGCTCTGCTTAGGCAGTTTATGCCCCAGAGCCTGGGATCTGTTGGGAGTCTGGGTGCATCTCACAGTCCTCCGTGGTTGCTCAGCCCCCTGTCAATCTTGCCAGACAGAATTAGGCTTCTCCTATCACTGGCTGCCAGAGGAGTGGACACAAGCTGGCGCAGTTATTTGTCCAAAATAGTGCCAGCCCTGTCTCAGCCAGTTGCAGGGTGCTGTTGTTGGGAGGACGGAGACAAATGTGCCCCTTCTTTCCTCTAGCTTGTTAGGTACTCTGTCCCCAACAGGGCTTCAGGCCAGACTTGCACCAGGCTCTCCCTGCCAGTGGCTTGGGCTGCTGCAGTCTGGGCTCGCCTCTTTCTCCAAAGCAGGTGCTGAGGCTGTCAGCTCCTGGGGTCCTGTGTTGTGTCTGTGCTGGTGCTACATTCTCCGTGTAGAGCCACAGTATCCCTTTTTATTCCATGGGGTTACACTGTTAAGTTTTCTCCTTAACTGTTCCCTGAGGTTGTACTCCCTCCACTTTTTTTTTTTTTTAAACTAACTTCCTCTAGCCTAGAACAGTAAGCCCTCTCCCTATTCTGCCATCTTGGAATCATCTCTCTCAAGCCCAACACTTTTAACTTACCTCTTCTACTTCTATTCTCTATTTCCTCCCTTCCATAAGGTTTTATTCCTGTGGTTATCAGATGGAACTTTCCAACAAGCCCTTCCTTTGCTAATTTAAATCTGTGGGAACTACTGTCTTCATTTCCCACTCTGTATCCAAATGCGTACTGCTCCAAAGCTTTGCATTTCAAAGAAATTATTCAAGAAATAGTCTAGCTGTTTGCAAATTGTTTTTGTATCTTATTAACATTAACAGTTTAAATTTCACCTTTAAATCAAAGACTTTCAAGGTGAAAAGCATCATATAGCAGAAAGCATCATCTGAGTTGATGCTCTTACACACTTTTCCTTAGGCTCACCAAGTACTTCATAGTATGAATTAACTTTCAAAATGTATTTTTCCTATGCAGAGTTTCATAACAAACGTCCCATCTCTTAAGATAGCCTTTATATGGTTACCTTTACTCTCTGTAGCACATTCCACTGACGGAATGAAACTAGAAAGGATGAATTTGTTTTTCACATTGTAAAATGTAAATTGAGGCACTCCTTCAAAAAGAGTGAATTTTGTGAAGTTTGGCAAATATTGTGCACAATGAGCGAATAAAAAGCTGAGATTACATAATAATTTTGTCATACTACCATCATGTGTTTGGTCACAGTTGCAGTGTTGTCATGTATTTGATTATTGTGCAATTGTTTGGATATTTTGTGTGGAAGTTCAGTAACATTCTTCTGAAAAATAGAACAAAGGCTCTTCTTAACTATCCTAAATACTGATATGTGATCTATTTGTCTTATATGATGAATATAAAGCTTGGAAATGCCGTAAAAAGTTTCAAACTCTTTTTAGTTTGTAATACCTTATAGCTGTGCTTTTGATGTTTTTTTTTGTTTGTTTGTTTTGTTTTGTTTTTTAAGATTTATTTATTTACTTGAAAGGCAGAATTACCAAGAAGCAGAGAGTGAGAGCAAGAGGGGTGGGGGAGATCTTCCATCTGCTGCTTCAATCGCCAATTGGCTGGAATGGCTGGAGCTGCGCCGATCCAAAACCAGAAATCAGGAGCTTCTTCTGGGTCTCCCAAGCGGTGCAGGGGCCCAAGCACCTGAGCCATCTTCCACTGCTTTTTGAGGCCACAGTAGAGAGCTAGATTGGAAGTGGAGTGGCCAGGACTCGAACCGGTGTCCACATGGGATGCTGGCACTGGAGGCAGCAGCCTTATTTGCTATGCCACAGCACTGGCCTCTTCTGATGTAAGTTAACAGCAGGTGAATATGAGTATTTGTATAAATTGTTCTTCAGTAAATTAGCATAGTAACCCTACAAATTGTCATTTCTTAAGAAGATTTATTTTTTGAAAGACAGAGGGAGAGACAGAGAAGTGTTCTTTTGCTGTTTGACTCTCCAGATGGCCCCAATAATTGATGCCGTGCCCAGATGAAGTCATGAGCCAGGAACTCCATCTTTATCTCCCATAAGATAGCAGGGATCAAAGTGCTTTAGTGATTTCTGCTGTTTTTCTGGGTACATTACCAGGGAGATGGATCCAAAGTGGAACAGCCAGGAAGGTGGTGGCTTAATCCAGTGCACCACAATGCTGACCCTACAAAGTGTCATAAATCATGATCTGAAAGTAATTTCTTCAATTTCAATATAATGTCTTTATTTGCTGATAATGTATAGGTTTTGAAATCAGGGAAAGCAAAGCTTTATTTGGCTGAATGCATAATTAGGACCAAAGAATCATCTAAAAGCCATTATTTATTAATGAATGCTCAACAACTTACACTGATTTTCAATTCAAATGCAGAACTGATTTTTAGTTCTGTTGGTAAAATCTGCTATTTTGTAAGAAAAAATTATGTAGTCACCTCAACATCAGAAAATTTAGGTTATTCCTTTTATCAAGTTTAAAGTAATTTAGAAAGTTGTTGATGATGTCTTTTGTATATTTAAAGAAGCAGTTGTTTAATTTCAAACAACTCATGTAACTCATTTCTCCATTATATGACAAATAGTATAAAACCGTGAAGTTCGTACAGTTGACTTCATCTTTTTTTTTAAGATTTATTTTATTTTACTTGAAAGTCAGAGTTTCACAGAGAGAAGGAGAGGCAGAGAGAGAGGTCTTTCATCCACTGGTTCACTCTCCAGTTGGCAGCAACAGCTGGATCTGTGTCGATCTGAAGCCAGGAGCCAGGAGCTGCTTCTTCGGAATCCCCCACGCGAGTGCAGGGGCCCAAGGACTTGGGCCATCTTCTGCTTTCCCAGGCCCCTGCAGAGAGCTGAATTGAAACTGGAGCAGCCGGGGCTTGAATTGACACCCATATGAGATGCTGGCACTATGCCGCTAAGCCACAGCACCAGCACTGACTTCGTTCTTTACGTAACAAAGTCTTATGAAGTTTCGCTTCTCTGTTTAAACAGATTAATCAACTGGAACTGTTATCACCAAGTAGTGAAATAATGTATTAAACTTCAATTTATTATTATTTTCATCATAAAGTTGTGGTGTTAGGAGCCAGGGTTGTTGTGTAGTAGGTAACGCCACCTCTTGCAACTCCAGTTATCCCATGTCAGCTCTGGTCCCAGCTGCTTCACTTCCAATCCAGTCCCTTGCTAATGTCCTGGGGAAGCACTGGAAAATGGTCCATGTATTTGGGCTCCTGCCAGTCATGTGGACAACTGAAATGAAACTCCTGGCTCTGGGCTTTGGTGTGGCCAGCCCTGGGTCTTGCAGCCATTTGGAGAGAGAACCAGTGGATGGGAAATCTCTCTGTATTTGAGTAGCTACTGAGTTTCTCAACTAATATGACATTTTTTCATAATTTGTATTCTGTCTCATAAAAAACTTCTGTTAAAGTAAAAGAAAAATATATGAATTTTAATATATTAAATCATTAGATGTTAAAGAATTGATAAAAACATTAAAATTGTATGATTCAGTGTTCATATATATATCACCTATTAAATTAACTCTCATGTAGTATAAAATATTTCATAAAGAATACATAATAAAATATTTGAACTACTAGGATGCATATGTTTTTAACCACAAATTTTATTGAACTTAGACTAAAAAATTTTGGGGGGAAGTATATTTTATTACTGTTGACATTTAAAATTATTGGATTATGGTGATAACAAAAATATAGAACAACCTATAGCTGATTTAATTACTTTTATGTTATCCCAGTGCTAGCACCCACTTATTACTCACCCTCGGCAGGTTACTAGCTGTGGAGTGTCCATGATATGTAGAAATGGAAAGTGGCATTGAACAGGATTTTAATAGTCAATGCTTTGAGCAAACCCAGTATTCATCGATTCCATCTCTCTAACTGTAGGAAACCATACAGAATGAATTTAGTTAATGTTAGATAATACAACTATTTGGGTCAGAAAATAATGAGAAAGAGATGACAGTAGATGACATTGCCAATCAAACAAGCAATTTAAGTAGTCTCATTAAAGACGGTTGTTTAAGTATTGTGCAATGATCTGATCTTTACTGATAGAATCAGGAATCAAAGGAAAAAATCACTTTTGGATTTTCTTGATAGCATCTATATATTGTTATTGCAATTTTATTCCTAGAAATGTCAAAATCTATGAAAGCCAATACTTAGGGACTGAGTGGCAGAAATACTGGTCACAAATAGTTTAAGAAAAGAATTCTCAGGTTTTGAGAGCAGAATGCAGGATGCAAACTTGTTAGACTTAAGCAATCCCATGTTAAGTTGTAATGGTGATAGTATCCACACAATTGAAGTACTTCACCTGACATTTACCAAGTAAAATGTCTGATACATGTTCTAAAATGATAGCCAGTTGTGTAGTCATAATTAGCTTTCAACAACCTTCATATTATATCAAGATATTCAATTAATTTAAACACTTACAGATTATAATCTATTTTTAGCAGAATCTCATTTTTAGGCATTTTTAACACTTTTAACTGTGTTGCTAGATTAGTCAGAAGTATCTGATCAGATTCTTTTCTATTTCCCTTCTTCATATTACCGGAGTATTTGAAATGCAGTGAAACACATGCTTGGTGCCTACGTGCAACATATTTCTACCTCTCTTTACTGAGCTTAAACAGTTTTCCTTGAAATTGGTTGCTTTTTTTTTTTTTTTGAATTGTTGGCTCTGTTTTTAAATTCTGTGCTGCTTCAAAGACTTCTCACAATCAATGTGGCACTACTGCAGAAAATGAAAGATAAGCTATGAATTGGGAGTTTGCCAGCCTTATAAGAAACAGGTAAAAGACTTCAAAGATCCATTGCTGGAAAGGAATTCTTTGGAAATGGAATATTCTAGTAACCTCCTACAAGTTTATAGCTTGCAAATAAATGATGTTTATAAAAGGAAACATCCAGAGGATAAATGAACACCTATTATTTCACATTTATTGGCTGTATTCATATGCCAATGGATTTTTTCATTTATTGTTTACTAGTCTGCTTTTAAGATTCATTTCTGCATCCTAAGAACATGAAAACTTGTGAAATTATCCACATTAGCTTCTTAAAATGAAGAATGTGAACCCAGAACGGTTGTAGTAGAATGAATAAACAAGATGGAGAGTAAGCTTTTTAGATAAATTCATAGTTGAATGATTCCCCATTTTCAACTTTGTGGAGCTTATTTTAATTGAAGGCATGGCCATGCACTTTTTCACTTCCATACTTCAGCCCTTGTTGCCACTAAGTTTTGTAGGTCCTTGGTCTGTACTCTTTGTCTACTTTTAATTGTTTTTAAAATGTACTAAAAATTACTTTGTGAACATTTTCTGTTTTACCTTATACTTTCTCTGTGTCAAAGTGCTTTATAAATGGTCTATTTCTCAAAATTTGTAAGCTCGCTGAAGTTTGAAATCTTGCCTCCTTACTCTCTTTGGTGTTTCTCCACTGCAAAACAGAATCTGATATATAATTAGTGATAATATTTGCGGATAAATATTTAAACAACTGAGTGACCAAAGGAAAGCTTTTGAAAAATTAAATTTAGCAAAAAGTCAGAAATTGAGCAAAAAAAAAAAAAAAGACAAAGACAGTTGTAAATTCAGAGACTTCCTCAGCAATGTGGGCAGTATTTATAGACTGGGTATGGAAAGTACAGAAATGGCTTGGTTATGGCCAGGTTTTATCTTATATGGACATGGTCTGATTAGTTGGAAATCTGGGATTGGTTGAAGTTCAGCTGCTTGTAATTGACAAATGTGCATAAAGAAGTTAAAATTAGATTCCTCAATTGGGTTGTGGTCCCTGTAAGTGCTCAGTTTTCGGTTTGTTGCATAGGATCTCAAAATAAAGACAGATTCTCAGGGTAATGTCCCCTTATTTTAAAACAGTGAATATGTTCTGCAGTCATGACACTGGCACGCCCCATTATGGGGTTCAGACATGTTTTAGGAGTAAACTCACAGAACTAAGACTAGCCATGAGTAAAGCCATGATAAAAAACCAATTTTTCTCATTTTTTAGTGCAACTCTAATTCTACCCTGTATGCTTCTTTAATTGATTTTGATAGCTGATAATGTAAATTATAGTAAGCTGAGAACAAAAAGGAAGAGTGGTTTTTACAAACTATTTGTTTAAAATCCTCTTAAGGGTTAAACATGTATTCATTTTTACTGACTTTAGTAATTCAGGTGCATAGGACTTGCTCCAGAACTGTAACTCATTTGCTCTCATTTACATCTTAAAGAGCAAGAATTCTGCTGTCAATGAATAATGAATCACAACAGCTGGACTTTTATAGCTGAGCAGATATATAGAGTGCTATAAATAAATCAATATTTTATTTGTGTGTTATGGCCCAAATAATTTTTTCTCTCTTAAATTAAGCCTTAATGAATTTTGTAAGCTATCTTGGAATTCAATGAAAAGTTCATCAGCAAACTACAAAGGTATTCCTTTGTGAAATATTAAAATAGAATAATACTAGATGACTTGTTCTGAAGAGAAAAGGCACCCAGATTTTAAAGACCAGTTTGATCTGCTTTGCTTATATTTCCAGAAAAGTTCTGAGGGAAGGAGAACAGTATTTGCTTTACTGAGTTAGGCATCCCAAATCTTAATATTCACATCAATAAAACTAGAAGTATTTTCCTAAATTTGTGTAAAGAAAAATCATAGCTATTAAATTTTAGCCATCTTGGTTAAGAAAGCATAAGACTTCAGCTGGTTTTTTGGTTCCTTTAATCACTCATATTTTTCTGAAGAATACTGAACTTCTGTCAAGGCCTAACCATCTCGTAAACTTTGATTCCCTACTACATAGTCTTTTGGGGATTGAAGGGAATCTTAAACTAAATTTTTTCATTTTTTTTCAAGGTGTGTTTGGGAATACTATCCCCATACCAGTTATATTAGTGTAAATGGAACTTCTTTGTTATTTTTTAGGTAGGGAAACATATCAAGATAAATAACTACATGTATCAATCAAATATTTTAATGAGAGGTATTTAATAAAGGATATGGGAAGGAATTGAAAATAACAAGGTGGGAGACCAGGAGAAGTGCCTGGCTCCTGGCTTCGGATCAGTGCAATGCGCCGGCTGCAGCAGCCATTAGAAGGTGAACCAATGCCAAAGGAAGACCTTTCTCCTTTCTCTCTGTCTCTCTCTCTCACTGTCCACTCTACTTGTCCAAAAAAAAAAAAAAAAAGGTGGTAATTTGACATAGAATTTGTGACATTGTTATTTAAGTACTTTATATGTGTTTAAAAGTGATGTAGGGCAGGAAAAAAAATTTTTAAATTTCTGGTCTTGCCATTACCTGATAGGAAAATTAGGAAAAGCTATATTTGTCTTGCAATTTTATTGGTAATTTTTTAGTCAAAAGAAAGTGGTACCCACATAGAGATTTGGATTTCAAGTTATTTAAATCCTGATCTCCTCTTAATATATGGGGTTTTTATTACCCTTTAATGATATCTTCTTTTGATATTAAAGACAGACATCATTTTTGCTAAGATCTTTATTATAAACTTATGCCACAGTTTAGAGTACTAAAAAAAATTATTCATTACATACCGTATGTGTTGGATCTAAACTAGAACATCCTCAGAAGGCTTTAGTAAATTTTATAAATTAAGATTTTTAGCCGGCGCCGTGGCTCAGCAGGCTAATCCTCTGCCTTGCGGCGCCGGCACATCGGGTTCTAGTCCTGGTCGGGGCGCTGGATTCTGTCCCGGTTGCCCCTCTTCCAGGCCAGCTCTCTGCTGTGGCCTGGGAGTGCAGTGGAGGATGGCCCAGGTGCTTGGGCCCTGCACCCCATGGGAGACCAGGAAAAAGCACCTAGCACCTGGCTCCTGCCATCGGATGAGCGCAGTGCGCCAGCCGCAGCGCGCCGTCCACGGCAGCCATTGGAGGGTGAACCAACGGCAAAGGAAAACCTTTCTCTCTGTCTCTCTCTCTCGCTGTCCACTCTGCCTGTCAAAAATAAAAAAAAAAAAGATTTTTATGAGCTAACTTCATAGGTGCTGTAAGAGTGTCCAATAGTTTATAATCACTGTATTTTTAAAATCACCTCTGCATTATGTCTTTTCAGTGAATATTTTAGTATAAAATATTTGCATTCTAATTGAACACATGCACATATGCACATACCAATTGTGCTCTAACATGGTAAAAGTTATTTTGGCCATTATATTGTCCTGTTTGTGAAGTTGGAGTTACAGTGACCAACTTAAACTTTCTTTTTAGTTTCATCATCATCATTGTCATTGTCATCATCACTAGAATATTACACTCTTCATATACCTTGAGATTACTTCAGATTACATCTTCTTAAGTACATTTTGATTTAAATGTTTTATGAGTTGGCTGAACTATAATATTGTTTTCTGTGATATATCCTCACCTGTTTTCTTTAACTGGTAACAATTTTCTGGCCTAAAATGCAACATGAACATGAACAGTGTACACTCGTGGAATAGTCAATATATTTACATGGGAGAATAACGATATTCATAAATTTTCACTTTTGTTCCTGTTTATCACTTACTAGCTTTATGATGGGGCAATATATAGTCTATATATTTTGAATCCCTACTACTATATAGTCTACTGTATAGTCTATACATATATTGAACCCCTACTCCTTAATGTTATGATGAAGAGAATTTGATAATCAAGATTATGGTAAGGCATAGAGGAATTGACAGTTTAAGCCTCTAAAAATACATAAATAATTTCTCAAATACCTATCACAAAATTCCTAGGAAAGCATGCTCTTACCATCTAGGAATAGACATGTAGCAAACAGTATGATTGGCTAGAGTCACTTATATTGCCACAGTAATGGCCCTCATTAAATATAAGTTGTCTTTAACGATATAACAGCATTATGTCTTTAGCACTGAGAACATAGTATGCTTGGTTTAGATCTCATAGAACATTAGTGGTTAATGACCAAGACTTGAGTGATGCGGCCTGAGTTTGAGTGCTGCTTGAACTCCAACAATCTTTTTAGTTTGGGACAAATTATTGAATGCTTTATATCATAGTCTGTAAAAACCAAAGATGATGGTATACTTGATGATTCATGTGGAGATTGAAAAAAATCCTGTTACTGAATAGCAGACAACACATTTCAATCATTGCCATTATAGTTACTTTGTTTTTACTTCTGTTATTACTGCTGATATTTTACTGGCAAAAAGATATGTACTTAAATAACTTTTGTTGAAAAATTGAAGTCATACATTTTAGTTTTATAACTTATCAATAATGTCACAATTAAATCATCTTACATTAATTGATCTTACAGGATTCTAAATAGTAACTTTTAAGTTGATGGTGTATGGCTATATATGAACCATTTTCCAAGTTTCAAGTGGGTAACAGAAAGAAGAGATATTTAGAGTGTTTTATAGATCCCTTGGTATTTTATTTGAAGACATAATTAATTCAATATTCACTTAACTATGTCCAGAACTTAAAATACTTTGATCACTCTCGAATTTAATGAGAACTAATTTGGCTGTACCACAGTCAACTATATTATGAATTGGGATGTCTTTAAATTTCTAATTAGACAATAGTACAGATAATTGCCCTTTAAAATCTTATATAGATTCAGAATATGAATGCTTTAATTCCTAATCATTCAAATTAAATTTTATTACATATAAGTCGTATATAAATAAATTTGACATTGCATTTTCCAACTAAATATTATACCCCTTCCAGCTTATATTTACTGTGTAGAAGACTTCTTTCCTGAAATGATTTAACTTGATATCTAAAGTGACTTCTTTTTTTTTAAGCTTTTATTTAATGAATATAAATTTCCAAAGTACACCTTATGGATTACAATGGCTTCCCCCCCACCATAACTTCCCTCCCACCTGCAACCCTCCCCTTTCCCGCTCCCTCTCTCCTTTCATTCACATCAAGATTCATTTTCAATTCTCTTTATATACAGAAGATCAGTTTAGTATATATTAAGATTTCAACAGTTTGCCCTCACATAGCAACACAAAGTGAAAAATACTGTTGGAGTACTAGTTATAGTATTAAATCACAATGTACAGCACATTAAGGACAGAGATCCTACATGATATTTTTTTTTAAAAAATGATTAATTTTCTATGCAATTTCCAATTTAACACCAAGTTTTTTAATCATTTGCAATTATCTTTATATACAGAAGATCGATTCAGTGTATACTAAGTAAAGATTTCATCAGTTTGCACCCACACAGAAACACAAAGTGTAAAAATACTGTTTCAGTACTAGTAATAGCATTACTTCACATTGCACAACACATTAAGGACAGATCCCTCTTGAGATGTGAGTACACAGTGACTCCTGATGTTGATTTAACAATTTGACACTCTTGTTTATGGCGTCAGTAATCTCCCTAGGCTCTAGTCATGAGTTGCCGAGGCTATGGAAGCCTTTAGGGTTCGCTGCCTTCAATTAAAGTGACTTCTTTTCAATGCCATTTTATTCATGTGGACATTTTAATGACTATTTCCTATGGAAGCAAAGAAGATATTAGACAAAAGGAGTCGAACCTGTTAGGTTGGTGTGTAAGTTGAAATTGGAATTCTCTAATGAAATTTTGGAATTTCTTAGTTTAAAAATAAAGCGAAGGAAAATAGCATGGTTTTTAAGATAATGTTTCAGAAGAGACTTGTTTCCCTGATCCATTTTACTTTATACTAACTTTACAAAGCTCATAAAATCTCATTTTCTGTGAAAAAATTTCTGATCCAGTGTGAAGAGCCTACGAATCAAAGATTAAGAGAGTGAGACAGAATATAATCACTTAACTCTGAAACCATGTGCACTGGTGAGTTCAGTAATTGGCAACTGAATTTAAAACATGGACAGCTGGGAACTTGGGCCTCAAGAAGGAATAGATAGAAATGTCATCTTGAACCTTTGGAGAAGACACCTATAATGGGGTGAGGAAAATTTGTTAACCAGTGAAACAGTACAAATAGTAGGCAAGCAAAAAGTGTTGGCAGGAAACAAAGAGTATTAAATGAACTCTATTAATAGTATCCGACAATATTAAAAATAATAAAAAGTAACGGCTTTTTGGTATTGTCACTAATGAAACACTCAAGTTATGACCATTAGTAAGCACATATTAAGTTTCAGAAAATTGAAGGTCTTTCATTTCTAAAAAATATGTATATAACAAGGAATAATCTAGCAGTTAACATATCTGAATCCCATATCATAGTCCCTGACTTCCATTTCCCTCTACTCTCTTGAATGCAGCTCGCTGCAATTGCAAGTTATTGGTTGCTGCCGTTTATGTGGGAGACCTTGATTGAGCTCAGTAATCTCTGCCTTCAGCTCCAGCCCAGTCCCAATAGTTACAGGCATTTGAGAATGGATAGAACATGGGAACAAACTCTATCTCTCCTAAGTCAATAAAGAAATATTACTAAAAACAGCAGGAATAATATGCTCTGGGAATAAGTATTTCAGTAGTTTCTTATTAGAGTACAGCTAAGAGTAAATTAATTAGGTAGTAAACACTTGGACTAACCTTAAATTGCTTCTTGATTTCTATGGATTTAAGTAGTCTCATACTGTAAAAGACTATGCTGTTTGGAGTTTCTGTGGGCATGTCCAAATGTGTGAGATTACTTACCCTAAAATAGGGCTTCCCAGAATACTGTACTGATGCACTGAGTAGTCTAGTCATTGTATGGTGTCTCTAAAATTGTAAAACCTACAAATAGGAGATACAGTGAAAGCTTCATTTTATTTCAGTTTGATGATTTGTCAGTGATAGCTTTACTCTTAAATTTTGTTATGTCTGTTAGTACATAACAGTCTTCTCTCCCTCTTACCATCTTCCTTACTAAATGCTCTTTAGTTGTATCAGAAATTGGATCGTTTTCTGATAGTATATGCTATATTCTGACTTGTTTAATTTTGTTTGTGTGTAGTGTCAGTTAATGTACTCATCTATCTCCTGTACTTACTGAAATTTGGAAATCGTATCTATTCTGTGTTAGATTCAGATTTCATCTTAAAGGAGCGCTACCTAAGCAGTGCCTGTGCTTCATGCTGTATCACACCAGCAGGCTGCATAACATCTCAGTGACTCAGTTACACCAAGAGTCATCAGTGAGATCTTCTGATTACCACTAGATAACACCATTAAAAAGTTCCTTCTCAACCCTTGTCCCCTCGTCATTGTAGCATTTGTTGTTATTTCCTGAATCAATCATTTTGGGGGGATAGTGGATAGTAAGATAATTATTTTTCGAATTCTGTCATCTCTCTGTGTTAATTATTTGTAATTGTTCCGTTAAAAATTAGCTAGGGTGATGTGCTTACCATAAAGTCAAAAGCCCAGGAAAATCACTACTTTACTTTCTACTTACCAATTTTTAGAATAGAAATTTAAAGCCTAGCTCTCAGTAATAGAAACAAATGTTTTCTTATGCTTTCTCCATCATTTGAAATTCCTAGATGATTTGATATAAATGGATCTCTTTTTAATTTATAAGTTGTGTTTTTAAGTTTCAATCTCAGGAGCAAATGAATATGTGTGGTCTGTACCCATATCTTCAAACTAAAATCCTATAGATGAAAAGATGGTTGTGACTGAATTCTAATATTTATAATGCAGAAAGTAAGTAGTTTTGGCTAAGTGAAATCTGTTTCCATGTGGCCTTTTGATACCTCCAAGGAACCTCAGAACTCAATAGAATACAGCTTGAAATTTTACTACTTCAGCATTATTAATTGGCAGAAGTTTTATTGGAAGACTTAGTTTTGATCTTCTGTGTTTTTAATTAAAATGTGAGAGGAAAAAAGATAAATCTATCCATTGCAATGTGAGACTGAACATATAATACTCTAAATGTATTTCTCCTTTTGTTACTTGGATGCATATGATGAAAGTGTGTTGTTGATTTTTTTTTTTCCTTTAATTTTTAACTGTAGGAAAGAAAGAGGATGGTTGTCAGGATAGAGCATGTGAGGGTAGAAACTTGTAATGTGTGCTTACTCATAAGACTTTTAATTTGTACTTCTCAGTTAACCTCAATGTTTTGTTTAGCTATGTTTTTCATATATTGTATTTCAAGGTAGTTTCAGAGTTAGAGTAAGATTTTAAGTTGAGAGTGTTATGCTTTCATGCATTTTTGGGATAGCAAATCTTTCAGTACATTTCACAGAATGGTAGTATGACAGAGAAAATACTTTGAAAAGAGGGATTAATCAATGCATGATTAAAAAGTGTCTACATGGTTAAGGTGCATGTTATTTGCCAATTAGAAAGTAATACTGTCAAGTCTGCTTCAGAAAACAAATTGATATATTTGTAAGTCCTTTATGTTATTATTCATCACACAAAAATATGTATTGGACTGATAAATAGGATGGCTCATATAAAGGAAAACATGTAAAATTTTTATTTTCAGTACAATGAGGAAAGTGCATTTTGTGGTAACTGAGATACATATAAAATTCCTGTAATAACTGATTCTTCTGTTTACATATATGCATAAATTTATATTATAGATCTTTTAAGAAGGCCCAAACTAAAGTAATGTGGGAATATAAAGCTTTATGTAGTTTACATATCTACAACCACAGATAAACCATGATTTCCTTGCTGAAGATGCAAGATAAATTATATTGTTCAATTCATAGAAATTCTCAAATATATAGACTCAGTTTTGTGAATAGTTCTGTTCCAATTTTAAGTCTCTCCTATAAATATTATTACAGTATTATTTTCTTTTAAAATTTGTGTTTATCTGTGTGGCTTTTCTGAGAAACTCCTTTTCAAAGATGATGTAAAACTAAATATCTTATATATTTACATATAAATGTGGATTATTTACATATATGCACATATAAATATATAGGGTCATTTACATATAAATATCTACCAATAATTACCATACACATCTACTAAAGTTTTATTTATTATTGTATAAGTAAATGATTTTATATAAATTAAATGTATATATTTAAAAATAAAATACCCAAATTATGTTAAATATGAATTTATATATTTTAATATTGACAGTTAATTTATAGCTATTTAGTATCTGCTAAGTGCAAAGTTATTGGTTTATATTGATATAAAGACATAGAGCAATATCACAAATGTATTGGATTGTGTCAAAATTTAAAAGTAAAAAAAGATGTTTAATTTATAAGATCATCTGTTATATGCAGCTACTTGTAGCTTCTGATGTGATGAGTGATTATTCTCATTCACATATATTAGTTAAAGATATTTAGTTGAAAATCATAGAACTTTTTTATTAAAATAATCTGAAAAATGCAGGTTTGGCTTAAAAAGCTGTTTAAAATGAAGAGATTTGGAGCTAGAAGCTGATGTGGGTTGTAAAGGGATTACTAGAAGTGGAGGCAGGATAAGTCAGATGGACTAACACATTGTTTGAGGAAGCTGATATGTGAACTCCCACAAAAAATATGGCACACTAACTATCTTGAAAAACGTAAGCTGGGTTTTGTAGGTAACAGCTGTGGTGAGTGGGTAGAGGACACAATTTTCAAAACATTACATAGTCTACCTAAAATTGTTCTACAAGTGCTAAGGAATCCTGGATATAGTGATTTGAGTTGACTATAAAAAATGATTGAATGTGAAAGCAGAGGTGCCCACAAACTCACATGGTCCTTCAGTGTTTTTTACTTTGTATAAGGCTTGAACTGCAAGTTTCAGAAAATATATATTCTATATTTCTTAAGTGCCTTATGACACTTAAAACAATACTGCTTAAACTTAACACTTAAAACAATGCCTTAAAACAATACTGCTACTCTGTCCTGGCTCCTCTCCTTGCAGCAATTCCCTCACATCTCAATAACAGAGTTATGCTTACAATAAGCATGCAAAAGAGAGTAATAGGATTTGCATGACTGAATTTGCTAATTTGCTGTCATTACCAATGTATTTTGGTTGTGAAAATTCACAAAATAGGTAGGAGCCATGTTAAATGAATATTTTCATTGGGTAGAACTTGTTAATTTTTATTGTATAGAAAGCTTTTACTTAATAAACATAAATTTCATAGGTACAACTTTTGAATTATAGTGGTTCTTAAACCTATACCCACCCTCCCATTCCCAAACCATCCCACCTCCTACTTCTACTCCCATCCCATTCTTCATTATGATTCATTTTAGATTATTTTTTATACAGAAGATCAACTCTATACTAAGTAAAGATTTCACAATTTGCACCCAACAGACATATAACATATAAAGTACGGTTTGAAGACTAGTTTTACCATTAATTTTCATAGTACAACTCATTGAGGACAGAGGTCCTAGATGGGAAGCAAGTGCATAGTGACTCCTGATGTTGATTTAATAATTGACACTCTTATTTATGATGTTGGTAATCACCCAGGACTCTTGTCATGAACTGCCAAGGCTTTGGAAGCCTCTTGAGCCCACAAACTTTGACATTATTTAGATAAGGCCATAATGAAAGAGGAAATTCTCTTCTCCCTTCAGAGAAAGGTATCTCCTTCTTTGATGGCTCCTTCTTTCCACTGGGATCTCACTCACAGAAATCTTTCATGTCGGTCATTTTTTGACACAGTGTCTTGGCTTTCCATGCCTGAAATGCTTCCCTGGGATTTTGAGCCAGATCTGAATGCCTTAAGGGCTGATTCTGAGGCCAGAGTGCTGTTTAGGACATCTGGCATTCTATGAGTCTGCTGTGTGGTCTGCTTCCCATGTTGGATTGTTCTCTCCTTTTCAATTCTATCTCTTATTAGCAGACACTTGGTCTTCATTTATGTGATGCCTTTGATACTTAATCCTATCTTTATGATCCATTATGAACTTAAACTGATCACTTTAACTTGTCAGATGGCATCGGTACCAGACAAATTAATGGGATTTGAAGTCTGATGGCAAGTTTTTAGGGGTAAGTCCAAGGGAGCAAGTGCTGAACTGTTTATCTCCCTCCTCTCTTATTCCCATCCTTATTTTTAACAGGGATCAATTTTCAATTGAATTTAAACACCTAAGAATAATTCTTTGTTAAGTAAAGAGTTCAACCAATGGTATTGGGTATAAAAAGAAAACACTAAAAAGAATAAAATCGTAAGTTGTTCCTCAACAGTCAGAACAAGGGCTGATCAAGTAATTGCTTCTCATAGTGTTAGTTTCATTTCTACAGGTTTACTATTAGTTGCTGCATTTGTTGTCACAGTTCAGGGAGAATGTGTGTTATTTGTCCCTTTGGGACTGGCTTATTTCATGCAGCATGAAATTTTCCAGATTCCTCCATTTTGTTGCAAATGACCAAATTTCATTGGTTTTTTTTACTGCTGCAGAGTATTCTATAGAGTACATATACCATAATTTCTTTATCCAGTCTACTGTTGATGGGCATTTAGGTTGGTTCCAGGTCTTAGCTATTGTGAATCAAGCTGCAATAAAAATGGAGGTGCAGATAGCTCTTTATTTGCCGATTTATTTTCTCTTGGATAAATCCCGAGGAGTGGGATGGCTGGGTCATGTGGTAAGACTATATTCAGATTTCTGAGGTATCTGCAAACTGTCTTCCATAGTGGCTTAACCAGTTTGCATTTCCACCAACAGTGGTTTAGTGTACCTTTTCCCCCATATCCTCACCGAATCTGTTGTTGATTTCTGTATAAAAGATCAGTTTCTATCTTAAAAAAAAAAAATCAGTTCACAATTGAGCATACTGATAGGTCTAAGAGTCAAAGAGATCACATAAACAAGACTAGTGTCTGCTAATACTAACTGATAGAATCAAAAAGGGAGAGAACCATCCAGCATGGGAATCGGGAGACACAGCAGACTCATAGAATGGCAGATGTCCTAAACAGCACTCAGGCCTCAGAATCACCCCTTAAGGCATTCAGATCTGGCTCAAGAGCCCATGACAGTATTTTAGGCATGGAAAGCCAAGACACTCTGGAAAAAACAAATGTACCTAAATGAAAGATCTCTGCGAGTGAGATCATAGTACAAAGAATGGGCCATCAAAGAAGGAGGTACCTTTCTCTGAAGGGAGGAGATAACTTCCACTTTGACTATGACCTTGTCTGAAGAAGATCAAAATCGACAAACTCAAAAGGCTTCCATAGCCTTGGCAACTCACAACTAGAGCCTAGGGAGATTACTGATGCCATAAACAAGAGTGTCAAATTGCTAAGTCAACATCAGGAGTCACTGTGTACTTACTTCTCATGTAGAATCTCTGTCCTTAATGTGTTGTTCAATGTGAAGTAATGATATAACTAGTACTGAAACAGTATTTTACACTTTATGTTTTGTGTGGGTGCAAACTGATGAACTCTTTACTTAATATATACTGAATCGATCTTCTGTATATAAAGATAATTGAAAATGAATCTTGATGTGAATGGAATGGGAGAGGGAGCGGGACATGGGAGGGTTGTGGGTGGGAGGGAAGTTATGGAGGGTAAGACCATTGTAATCCATAAACTGTACTTTGGAAATTTATATTTACTAAATAAAAGTTTTTTAAAAAAAGAAAGATAGAAAGCCATCCTAATGGGGGTGAGGTGAAACATCATTGTGATTTTGATTTGCATTTCCCTGATGACTAGTGATCCTGAACTACAGAATGTATCATTTGGCCATTTGAATTTCCTCTTTTGAAACATGTTGATTGTTTAAGAGCTTGGCCCATCTCTTAAGTGAGTTGTTTGTTTTGTTGTTGTGGAGTTTCTTGATCTCTGTAGATTCTGGTTATTAATGCTTTATTAGTTGCATAATTTGCAAGTTCTCCCATTCTGTTGGTTGCCTCTTTACTATCCTGACTGTTTCTTTTGCAATATAGAAACTTCTCAATTTGATGTAATCTTAGTTGTTAATTTTAGCTTTGGCTGCCTGTGTCTCTGGGGTCTTTTCCAAGAAGTCTTTGCTTGTGCCAATATTTTTGCCGAGTTCCTTCTATGTTGTCTAATAATTTGATGCTGTCAGGTCGTGGATCTAGATCTTTAATTCATGTTGAGAGGATTTTTGTGTAAGGTTTAAGGTAGGGAGGGGTCTTGCTTCTTTCCCAGTACCATTTGTTGAATAGACTGTCCCTGCTCCAGGAATTGGTTTTAGCTCCTGCATCAAATGTAAGTTGGTTGTAATGTTTGGATTGATTTCTGGAGTTTCTATTCTGTTCCATTGGTATATCCATCTGTTTTTGTACCAGTACCATGCTGTTTTGATTATAACTGTCCTGTAGTATGTCTTGAAATCTGGTATTGTGATGCCTCCAGCTTTTTTTAAAAAAGATTTATTTATTTATTTGATAGTCAAAGTTACACAAAGAGAAAAGAGGCAGAGAGAGAGAGAGAGGTCTTATATCCATTTGTTCACTCCCCAGATGGCCACAACGGCCTGAGCTGCACTGATCCGAAGCCAGGAGCCATGGGTGCAGGGGCCCAAGGACTTGGGCCATCCTCTACTGCTTTCCCCGGCCACAGCAGAGAGCTGGATTGGAAGAGGAGCAGCTGGGGCTTGAACCGGTGCCCATATGGGATGCCGGTGTTTCAGGCAGAGTGTTAACCCGCTATGCCACAGCACCAGCCCTGCTTTTATTGTTAAGATTGTTTTAGCTATTCAAGATCTCCTGTTCTTCCATATGAATTTCAGCATCATATTTTTTAGATTTGAGAAGAATGTCTGGTATTTTGATTGGTATCAAGTTGAATCTGTAATTTGCTTTTGGAAGAATGGACATTTTGATAATATTGATTCTTGCAGTCAGTAAATATGGAAGATTTTTCTATGTTTTTGTATCTTCTATTTCTTTATTTAAATTTTTATAATTCTCATTTTAGAGACCTTTGACTTTCTTGGTTAAATTTATTCCAAGGTATTTGATTTTTTTTGGTAGCTATTGTGAATGTGATTCATCTGAGAAGTTCTTTCTCAGCTGTAGCATTGTCTGTGTATACAAAGGCTGTGGATTTTTGGGTTTTGATGTTATATTCTGCTACTTTACCAAACTCTTCTATGAATTCCAGTATTCTCTTAGTGGAGTTCTTTGGATCCCCTAAATAAAGAATCATGTCATCTGCGAATAGGGATAGTTTGAGTTCTTCCTTCCCAATTTGTATCCCTTTGATTTTGTTTTTTTCTTGCTTAAGGTTTTGGCTAAACTTCCAATACTATATTGAATAGCAATGGTGAGAGTGAGCATCCCTGTCTAGTACCAGATCTCATTGGAAATGCTTCCAATTTTACCCGATTCGGTATGATGCTGGCCTTGGGTTTGTCATAAATTTCCTTGATTGTGTTGTTCCTTCTGTACCCTATTTGCTTAGAGTTTTCATCATGAAAGAGTGTTGTATTTTATCAAGTGCTTTCTCTGCATCTATTGAGATATTCATATGTTTTTTGTTAAGCAGTTTGTTAATGTAGTGTATCACATTGATTGATTTGTGATTGTTGAACCATCCCTGCATACCAGGGATAAATCCCACTTGGTCTGGGTGGATGATCTTTCTGATGTGTTGTTTTATTCTATTGTGTCTGTGTTTATCAGGGAAATTGGTCTGTAATTCTCTTTCTCTGTTGCATCTTTTTCAGGTTTAGGAATTAAGGTGATGCTAGCTTCATAGAAAAAATTTGGGAGGATTCCCTCTCTTTCTATTGTTTTGAATAACTAGAGAATTGGAGTTAGTTCTTTAACTGTCTGGTAGAATTCAGCAGTGAATACATCTGGTCTTGGGCATTTTTTGTTTCTTGGGAGGGATTTTATTACTGATCTAATTTCTGTCTTTGTTATGGGTCTGTTTAGGTTTCTTCTGTCTTCATGGTTCAATTTAGGTAGGTTGTATGTGTCCAGGAATCTACCCATTTCTGCTAGATTTCCCAGTGTGTTTGCATACAAACTTTGTAGTAATTTCTAATGATTTATTTCTGTGGTGTCTGTTGTTACATTTCCTTTTCATCTCCACTTTCTTTCTTTTTTTTTTATAAAGCTTTTATTTAAAGAGTATAAATTTCCAAAGTATACCTTATGGATTACAATGGCTTCCCCCCCACCATAACTTCCCTCCCACCCGCTACCCTCCCCTTTCCCACTCCCTCTCCCCTTGCATTCACATCAAGATTCATTTTCAATTCTCTTTATACACAGAAGATCAGTTTAGTACATATTATGTAAAGATTTCAACAGTTTGCCCTCACATAGAGACACAAAGTGAAAATACTGTTGGAGTACTAGTTATAGTATTAATTCACAATGTACAGCACATTAAGGACAGAGATCCTACATGATTTTTTTAAAGAATTGATTAATTATGTATGCAATTTCCAATTTAACACCAAGATTTTTTAATCATTTGCAATTATCTTTATATACAGAAGATCGATTCAGTATATACTATGTAAAGATTTCATCAGTTTGCACCCACACAGAAACACAAAGTATAAAAATACTGTTTCAGTACTAGTAATAGCATTATTTCACATTGGATAACACATTAAGGACAGATCCCTCATGAGATGTAAGTACATAGTGACTCCTGATGTTGATTTAACAATTTGACACTCTTGTTTATGGCATCAGTAATCTCCCTAGGCTCTAGTCATGAGTTGCCAAGGCTATGGAAGCCTTTAGGGTTCGCTGACTTCAATCTTATTCCTACAGGGTCATAGTCAAAGTGGAAGTTATCTCCTCCCTTTAGAGAAAGGTACCTCCTTCTTTGATGGCCCCGTTCTTTCCACTGGGATCTCACTTGCAGAGATCTTTCATTTAGGTCTTTTTTTATTTTCAGAGTGTCTTGGCTTTCCATGCCTAAAATATTCTCATGGGCTCTTGAGCCAGATCCGAATGCCTTAAGGGGTGATTCTGAGGCCAGAGTGCTATTTAGGACATCTGCCATTCTATGAGTCTGCTGTGTATCCTGCTTCCCATGTTGGATGGTTCTCTCCCTTTTTGATTCTATCAGTTAGTATTAGCAGACACTAGTCTTGTTTGTGTGATCCCTTTGACTCTTAGACCTATCAGTGTGATCAATTGTGAACTGAAATTGATCACTTGGACTAGTGAGATGGCCTTGGTTCATGCCACCTTGATGGGATTGTATTGGAATCCCCTGGCACGATTCCAACTCCATCATTTGGGGCAGGTCCGATTGAGCATGTCCCAAATTGTACATCTCCTCCCTCTCTTATTCCCACTCTTATATTTCACAGGGATCACTTTTCAGTTAAAATTTAAACACCTAAGAATAATTGTGTTAATTACATAGTTCAACCACTAGTACTAGGATAAAAAAATACTAAAATGGATAAAGTATTACATGTACTCTACAGAATTCTATACAGCAGTCAAAAAAAGTCCAGTCATTTGCAACAAGATGGAGGAATCTGGAAAACATCATTCTGAGAAAATTAAGCCAGTCCCAAAGGGACAAATATCATATGTTCTCCCTGAGCACCAAAGGGGAAACCTGTTGAAATGAAATGGACACTATGAGAAACAGTGACTTGATCAGCTCTTGTGCTGACTGTTGTTGTACAATGTAATACTTTATCCATCTCCACTTTCTTTAAACCATAGAAAACCATCTCAATTTTTTTTAAACCATCTTCTCCTGGGCTGGAGCAGTAACCTCCCTCCCTACTCCATCATGTTGGAAACTCAATAAAGAAATAAAATTTAAAACATCCTGGAAAAGCATTTGTCTTGTTTTTCTATAAACACCGCTATATAGCAACATGATTTTCTTTTCTTATACCTCGATGTTTCTCTACCTAAACCCAACCTTATTTTTGGCATTTTGGGAGAAACAAAGTGGGTGGGAATTCTGTCTCTATTTGTCTGTTTCTCCCTCTGCATCTCTTTCTGCCTCTCAAAATAATATTTTTCTTAAAAAATCTCATTTTAGTGAAAAATATCTATTACGGTTTATACAATGTCAAATTTTGCATAAGGATTCTGATAACATGTGAAAAAATACATTTTGGGAATTAAATAACATTTTAATGTAAATAGCTTTATGCATAATAGATTGTTGTTAAAATTTGGAACATGCGGAGATGTTATTTGAAAAGTTATATGAGTTATAAGATGAAGAATGTCTAATATTCAGTGATGAGTGGTGTGCTAATTAAACTGCATAATCAAGTAATGTCAAGGATTTAAAGATTATTATGCAGCTGCTTCAGAGTGAGTGTGGGAATATGAGTAAGGATTAGTTATTGTTTACTCCTTTTTAACTCCTTTAAACTTCCATACATTCATGCTGAAGAAGGCAAATGAGAGAATAAGAAAATTAATGCAGGCTCACATTTAACTCTACTTGGAAACTCCTCCTTATCTCTTAATTTAGTCTCCTCATTTTGGACTATTTGAATTATTTTTCTTTAAGCAGAAATACATTTTTCCACTAAATGCTGACACTGGCAATTGCTTCAGTTTCATGCTCCAAAAATCCAGCTATTTCAGAGCACCAGGATCCACATTTCACTTTAGCCCCTGGGGCTTCTAGTAGACCCACAGCGCAACATTTCATTACATGGATGGAATGTAGCAAGACAAAAACAAGATGCATGGAATACGATTTGTGTGTACTCATTGCCCTGGACTGCTTTAGATGTAATAGTGAATTTTGTTTTTAATTACTTCAATATGAAAGTAGGAGAGAGTGAAAGATCTTTCATCTACCTGTTCATTCCCCAAATGCCCACAACAGCCAGTTAGAAACCAGAAGCCTGGAACTCAACACATATCTCCCATGTGAGTGGCAGGCATCCAAGTACTTGAGCTGACAATCTCTGCCTCCCCCAGAATATATATCAGCAGGGAACTGGATTAGAAGCAGTGTAGCCAGGACTCAACCTAGGCACCCTAATCTGGGATGTGGGAATCACAAATGGTGATCCAAGGTGCTGTGTCAGACACCTGCCCTTTTATTTTTTATTTCAGTCTAAGGGTGGAGGTGGAGATCCATATTAGGCAATACATTGTATTTGTGTAAATACAAAGTACAAATGATTATCTACATACATGAATCATTGGTTCTGTTCTGCCTTCATCGTGGAATAATGGAGTATCTTTGTCCAAAAAAGTACATTCACTGAAAGGTAGATTGCAGTTAATGTTTCTGTATTTTTACCCTCACATTTGTTCCTCATGATAAACTTCAGTAAATTGAACAAAGCCCACATTTGATAAAATCATTTATATAGACTGGACTGTAAGCTCTGTATAACCAGGCACCATTTCTTTCTTATTTTAAACTGTAATCTGTGTGAACAACCCTATATATGGGTTGTGGTTGCTATTCAATATATATTTATCACATTTGTCATATTAAATTCACTATGATAAATGGTGGTATGAGGTAAGTGAAAAAATAGTTTGCTTTTATTTATTTGGTATTTATTTGGTATGCCATTATTCTTAGTGTTGGATAAAAGGATTAGTTTCTTGGTAACAAGGTTTAGGATAACATGATGTGTTGTATACAGTGTACTGTGCTCATACTGGTTCCTATTGACTCATGCAGAAAATGACTTGCTTTGAAGTTAACAGTGGAGAACATTCATGTCTGAGACTGATATCTGTTTTTCCATAAAATAAGTGTGAATTTTTCACCTTTCTAAATAGGCTTAGCAGATATCTGTAGAACATTTGACGGATTACATATAAATATAGATTTTCATTCTACGCAACAAAAATGAGTAAAATTTTCCTTAAAAAACTGTACATTTATTCTATAAACTGTTACTTATTCCAATAAAGCAAAAAGTAATGTTTTGTAATTAATTAGTATGTTACAACACATAGAAAATATTTTGCTCAAATGAGATTTTATAATTTCACTTTATAAATTTTAACCATCATTTTTTAGTCATCTTTTAAAAAGTGCTATTTAAGGTATATAAGTGGAATTAGGAACATAGTGATATTTCTCACCCTTCCCTCCCTCCTGCCCATGCTCCAACCCTTCTTCTTCCTCTCTGACCTATTCCCACTCTTAATTTTTACAAAGAACTGTTTTCAGTTTTACTTTATATGATTTATTTGTTGTGTATTCTTTCTCAATTTTTATTTATATTCATAAGGCAGAGAGACAGAGATGTCTCCCATCTGTTGGGTCTTTCCCCAAATGCCTTCAACAGTGGGGGCTGGCTTAGGCTGAAGCCTGGAGTTCAATCCAGGTCTCCCACATAAGTAGCAGGGACCCAAGTGTTTGAGCCATCACCTGCTGCCTCACAGGTTGCACATTAGCAGGCAGCTGGAATTGGAAGGGAAGCCACAACTAAAACCAAGCAAGCACTTTGATTCAGGATGCAGATACCCAAGTGTCTTAACTGTTGTGTTAAATGCCCTCTCCATTGTTTTATATTCTGCCATATCCTTTAAAAATTATAATGGAGATTTTATTCTGCTATTGTATTCCAGCAAAAATTGCAAAATTTGAATTGATAAATAAGTATTCAATAGCTCTTGCTTAGAAAAGACTTTTGGTTTCAACTAAACAAAAATGGTTCACTATTTGTTTTTCTTATCCTTACAATGATGCCTGCATAAAATGAAAAAAAAAATGAGTTTCTTTGACCTAGGAGATAACTGAGATTGTAGAGCAAAGTACTGTACTAAAATTTGTAGAATCAGGGTGTATGAAGACCCAAGAGTTAAGCAGAAATAGCCACAGCCTTAAGTGGTAGGAATGCTTAAATGGCAGTTTTGATGAAATGCTGGAGACTGAGAGTAGACTAGTTTGAAAATGAGAAGCTCCCAGGAAAGGCAAAGTCTTAGAGGAAGCATTTGTGGAATTCACTTCCAGGAATCCCACCAGGTTCTCATGATGAAGAATCCCGGAATTAGCTCTTTGTGAGTTTGGGAGGCATAGAGAAACTTAAATCTTCAGACTAAAAGCCCAATTACTTCAGTTTCTTTTATGGTGTATCATTTACATTTATTCTGTATTTTTTTATTACAAAAATAGTACAAAGCATTTTATTTTTATTTTTAATTTTTAAAAAATTTAAGTTACACAAGTTTCATTTATTTCTTATATACAGATCTAGGAACATAGTAGAATTTCCCTCCTCTCTACTCTGCAACCCTTCCTCCCCCTCCCTCTCCAATTCGCATTCCTAGTTTTTACCTTGATCTATTTTCAGTATACTTGGTGATTGTATGGTTAACCCTACTCTAAGTAAAGGAATTCAACAAACAGTATGGAGATAAAAAAAAAAAAAACAGACAAAACAAAACAGTGGAAGAGAGAGGGCTATAAACAATCATTGAATTGCAAAAAGCCTGTTTCAGTCCAATACATTAAATTTCAAGTATTCTGTTAGTTACTCCTGAGAAACATATAGCTGTCTTTTTGGGATTGGCTTATTTCACTATGTATAATGCTTTCCAGTTGCGATTATCTTGTTTCTTTTTAATTTTCTACAGCTGAGTAGTATTCCATATTGTATATACACTATAATTTCTTTATCCAGTCAACAGTTGATGGCTATCTGGGTTGATTCCATGACTTCGCTATTGTGAATTGTGCTGCAACAAACATGGGGGTATGGATACCTACTTCATATACTGATTTCTTTTGTTTTGGGTAAATTCCCAAGAGTTGGATGGCTGGATCATATGTTAGGTCTATTTTCAGATTTCTGAGGTATCTTTGTACTGCCTTCCATACTGGTTGCACCAGTTTACATTGCCACCAACAGTGGATTAGGGTACCTTTTTCCCCACATCCTTGCAAGCATTTGTCATTTGTTGATTTCTGTACGTGAGCCATTCTAACTGGAGTGAGGTGAAACCTCATTGTGGTTTTGATTTGCATTTCCCTGATGGCTAGTGATCCTGAGCATTTTCACCAGTGTTTGTTAGCCATTTGAATTTCCTCTCTTGAAAAATGCCTATTTAAGTCTTTTGCCCATTTCTTCACTGGATCCTTTTTTTGGTGGTTGTTGAATTTCTTGAGCTCTTTATATATTCTAGATGTTAACCCATTGTCAGTTGCATAGTTTGCAAATATTTTCTCCCATTCTTTCCTTAGTCTCTTCACTTTGCTGAGTGTTTCTTTTGTAGTGTAGAAGCTTCTCAGCTTAATGTAATCCCATTTGTCAGTTTTGGCTTTGATTGCCTGTGCTTTTTGGATCTTTTCCAAGAAGTCTTTGCCTATGCCAATGTCTTATAGAATTTCTTCCATGTTGTCTAATGATTTTGTGGTGTTGGGTCTTAGATTTGGGTTTTTGATCCAATTTAAGTGGATTTTTGTGTAAGGTTTAAAGTAAGGGTTTAGTTTCATACTTCATGTGGAGATCCAGTTTTCCCAGAATCATTTATTAAAGAGACTGTTTTGCTCCACAGGTTGATTTTAGCTCCTTTGTCAAAGATAAGTTGGCTGTAGATGCATGGGTTGATTTCTGGAGTTTCTATTCTGTTCCATTGGTCTACAAGTTTGTTTTTATGCCTGTACCAGGCTGTTTTGATTATAACTGCCCTGTAGTATGTCTTGATATTGGGCATTGTGATGCCTCTGGCTTTGTTTTTGTTGTGTAATATTGCTTTAGCTATTTGGAGTCTCTTTGTTTTCATACAAATTTCTGCGTAGTTTTCTCTAGATCTGCAAAGAAAGCAGTTGGTAATTTTGATTGACAGCACATTGAATCTGTAAATTGCTTTTGATAATATGGATATTTTAATGATGTTGATTCTTCTAATCCATGAACATGGTAGATTTTTTCCATTTTTAAATCTCATCTTCTGTTTCTTTAGTAGTATAAAGCATTTTAAAGGCAAGAAAAAAATCTGAAAATAGAAATGATATCGGAGAAAAGCTACATTTGTTTTTAGCTACAACATCAAGAGCATAACCCATGATAAAAAATAATTAACAAGTCAGTGTTTGTTAAAGTAAGAAAAGCAACCTAATTTCACCATAATATTAGGTGAAGTAAGACACACAAAATGAAAACCACATGTTGTCTTTCATATGTGGAAGATAAAAAACAAGTTACTCTAAATGTGGACTAAGGATTATTAGAGACTGAGAGGGTTTGGGAGAGTGGCGACAGAAGGAGATCAGATATCAAAGTGTAGTCAGATGGAAAGAATGAGTTTTTTTTTTTTTAAATAGCACGAAGCGGGGGTGGGAAAACTGTAGTTCAGTGACCTGTTATACATTTTATGCATGGTTGGAAGGGAGACCTTAGGATACTTTGAAGATGGGATAGTGATGGGGACATGGAGAGGTTGATCATCCTGATTTGATCAGTACACATTGTATACTTGTACATGTATCTGGAGGTGTGTACTATTATATTAAAAAGTTTTATATGTTACATAGAAAAAAGTCTAATCTGAGTAAAACTATTAGCAGAATGAAACACAATTCACATGCTGGGAAAAATATTTATAAGACATATATCTGATAAAGCATTGTATCCTAGATATATTTTAAAAAACTCTTAAGATGCTAAAAAAAACAAATAGTCCATTTTAAAAATGGACAACAGATCTGAGCAGACACCTCAGAAAATAATGAATAGGCACATGAAGGATGCTGAATATCCTTTATCATTAGGGCATGCAAATTAAAAGAACAGTGAAATATCGGGATTTATAAAACCTAAAACAATGACCATATCCTCACTGGTGAGTATTCCAACAGCAGAAGCTCATTCATTGCTGATAGAAGGGTGAAATGGTGCAGCTACTTTGGAAGACCATTTGACATTTTCTTTTTTAAAAAAAATTATTTGAGAGGTAGAATTATAGACAGAGGGAGAGACAGAGAGCAAGGTCTTCCATCTGTTGGTTCACTCCCAAAATGGCTGCAGTGGCTGGAGCTGTGCCAATCTGAAGTTAGGAACCAGGAGTTTCTTCTGGTTCTCTCATGTGGGTGCAGGGGCCTAAGGACTTGGGCCATCTTCTACTGCTTTCCCAGGCCATAGCAGAGAGCTGGATGGGAGAGGAACAGCTGGGATAGAACCAGTGCCCATGTGGGATGCTGGCACCACAGGTGGAGGATTAACCCTCTGCTCCACAGTGCTGGCCCTGACACTTTCTTACAAAATTAAATATATTCTTATAATTCAATCCAGATATCTTAATAGTGTTTAACTAATGGATTTAACAGGTTGTGTTGTGTCCCAAAAAAGCATATTAATCTTGATAGAATATTTATTAATATTGACTTAAACTGGGAGCAATCAATATTTTCTTCAAAAGGTAGAGATGTGGCGGCATCAATACAATGGCACATTATGCAGTGATAGAAATGAGTGATATATCAAAAGACATGCATGAATCTTAAATGCATACCTCTAAATGAAAGATGACAGTTCAAAAAGGATAAAAATAGTGTGATTGTAAATATACAACATTTTAGAAAAGCCAAAATTATAGACTGTGAAACATCAAGGATTTCTTTTATTTCAGAGGAAAGGAAAGAGAATCCAGTAGATGAAATACAGAATTTCTTTGAGGACAATGACACTTTTCTTTATAATTTTTAAATAACATTTATTTGAAAGTGTCTGTCTCTTCTCTGTCTGCCTGTCTCTCTCCCCCTCCCTCTGTGTGTGTGTGTAACAAAGAAAAAGATAGATCTTCCATTCGCTGGTTAATTTCCCAAATGTGCATAACAGCCAGGAGCCAGGAAATCTATATGGGTATTCCATGTGTGTTTCAGGGACCCAAATCATTCTAACATTATCCAATGTCTTCCTGATATCATTAGCAGGAAACTGGTTCAAAATGGAGAAGCTGGGAGTTGAGTTGCTACTCCAATATGGGATATGGTTGTTCCAGGCAGCAGCGTAACCTGCTGTGCCACAACACCTGCTTTTGTATGTAATCCTGTAATGTTGAATACCTATCACTCCACATTTGTGAAAATACTTAGAAAATTATAGCATAGGTGAACATTAATATATGCAAATTGAAAAAATTTTAAAGGTCAACCATAGGATGAAATAAGAAAGTGGCAAACAGTATAGCTATCACAAATACATGAAAAAAATCTCAATTAAAAACAGAAAAGTGCTAGCCCATGTATCTTTGGAAATTATAATCTGTACCTAGGCACTGTTTTTAATTGATAAGATGTATTACACAGGAGACATTTATGATCGATTCTGACACCATTGTATGTCTACAATGAATTTAAACAGTTAAATAGATGGGTGACTAAAGGTGGGAGCCAGCATTATCACAGTTGGAGCTTATATATAAGCAAAAATCTGCTTACCCCAGCAAAAGAGAAAGAATGAGCCACTTGATAATGTAAGAGGAAGAATCAGTATAAACTCATGGTTAGCTTTTTTTTTTTTTTTTAAATTAACTTATGTTGGTGTGGGGAGGGATATGATTGATCCTCTGGTTCATTCCCCAAATGAGGCAATATTGGCCAGGGCAGGACAAGACTAAAGCCAGGAGCCTGGACCTTCATAGGGATCTTCCATGTTGGTGGGAGGGGCCCAAGCACTTAGGCCATCTTTTACTATTTTCTCAGACACATTAGCAGGGAGCTGGATTGGAATTGGAGCAGCTGGGGCTTGAACCAGCTTTCATATGGGATGTTGGATTGGCAGGTGGTTGCTTAACTTGATGTACCCTATCATGAATAGCTTAGTGTAACTGTTATATAAGCTTAATGTAACTTATTATTTAATATATAAATATTTAATTATGTGTATCTGCATGACTTAGTATAAACATAAGTATTTTCTTATTAGCTGCTCTGTCAGCTAAGAGGGCTAAGAAGCAAGAACATCCCAATAACAATGAGCACCTCTAGCACCTACATATTGTTTTTGTAATACCATTCTCTTGTAAGAAGAAGCAGGATTGCTTGGAGAAATGACAGATTGGATGTTGTAATAAGAAATATATAAGATTTATCTGGGGCATTTCATGGTCCTAGAAAAGAAGGAAGTATAGGAAAAAAAAAAAAAACACACATACCACAATGATGAGGGTGTATCAGAGGGACAATGGACACAGCTAAAGATACTCCCAGTGGCTAAAACTGGAACAGTCTGAGCAAGGAAATGAAGAGATACTGGATGATAACCTGATTGTTTAAATATCTATGAGTCAATAATGATCTGTAAATGAATAAAGAAACAAGCTGAGAAGACACAAATCTTTGTAGGAGTTTGTAAAAGATATTCCATCTTGATGAAGCTGTAGAATAACTCCCACTTATATGAGAGTTATGGGTGATGGCTTCATTCCAAAAAGTATAGCATGGAAAGGGATAAAAGAAGAAACTCTACACTGGAGAAATCTGACATTACTACCAGACTATAAAGGATCACATCAACTGTGACAGGCCATGTCTATCATATGCATTGTTGATATGATGAAATGGAAATGGTACTTTACTGTTATGTTTTACCTCACAAAGCCTGTATAATCGCAGGCTCTTCATGAAGAAAAAAAATTAAATAACAAGTAACCTTCCACCAAATAGCTGACCACTATTCCTCAAAACCATCAAGTCATTGGAAACCTTTAACATCTGAGAAATTTACCTAACCAAGAGGAAGTACCCAAGGAAACCTAAATTACATAAGTAGCATTATACCCTTGATAGTATTGTAGAGGAGGAAAGGAATATTAAGTAAAAACCAAAGATGGGCTGACTGTTGCAGTACAGTAGGTTCAGCCCCTCTTGGGATGCCCACATTCCATATCAGAGTATGTGGTTCACGTTCCAACTACTGCACACTTCCAATCCAGTTTCCTGCTAGTACATCTGGAAGGCAGCAGATGATAGCCCAAGTACTTCCGTCCTGGCGTTGTGGAAGACTTAGATGAAGTCCCGCCCCCTCACCCCCTCCCCGGGAAGGTATACAAACTTCATGCATTTCATAAACACAACTTTAGGAACATAGTGATTTTACCCACCATACCCCCACTCCCAGTCTCCTTCCTCCTCCCTCTCCTTTTCTCATTCTTATTTTTTCAAAGATCTATTTTCAATTAATTTTATACACATCAGATGGAGTTTCTGTGTCCTGGCTTTGGCAGAGGCTAGCCCTAAATATTGTGGACACTTGTAAGTGAAAAACAGATGGAGGATCTCCCTTTGTCCCCCCCCCCCCCCCGTTCCCATTACTCTACCTTTAAAATATATACATCTTAATTAAAAACAAGGAAATCTTAATATATTACAGAATTAATAATAAATCAGTACTAGAGCCTTAAATCTGTCATACGTACTATACTAATATAAGATTTTATTATGCGGAAATTGATTGAGGAGTATACATGAACTATTTTTTCATAAATTTTCTGTGTATCTAAAACTGTTCTAAAGAATATCGTTTATTTTTAAAAAACAAAATTTTCCATCTGTTTCAATAAAATTATGCAAACAATCTTGTAATTTTAATATTATGTTTTTTTCCCCACACATTTGTGACAAATTAAGCACTGACATATGCTGTAGATTTCTACAAGGTAGCTTTGCAATGTTAATCACCTTTTCTATTTTCTTATTATGGTTATGCCATTTACTTATTTACTTTTTCCTCCTTTATAATCATGCAGTTTGTTCCTGAGAGCATATTAACAATAAGGATATTTGAAGAAATTTTTAAAAATTTATTTGAAAGATAGAGAGTGACAGGGAGAGGGAGAGGGATAGGGAGATGTAGACTAACTGACTTAGTTCTTGTATTCACTGCTTCACTACCCAAATGGCTGCAGCAACCAAGGCTGGTGCAGGCCAAATCAGGGAGACAGGAAATCCATCAGACCTTCTAACGTGAGTGACAGGGACTCAAGCACCCAATTGTTCTCAGGTACAGTATCAGCAGGGAATTAATTCAGAAGTGGAATAGTTGAGGCTCAAATCAGCCCTCTGATGTGGGATGCGGACATCCCAAGCAGCGGCTTAAGAAACTGTACCATATCACCCAATGCTCTTTGGGAAATTTTCAACTGAATAGATTTTATATGTGCTGCCAGTAAATTTAAATTCAGAAGGATTGGAGTCATAATTAAAATTCCTATAAGCATATGAAAACTTTTAGAATGATAACTTTCTACTTTATTCATAGTTAAAATGCATAACACTGAAGGACTGACAGTGTTCAAAGCCTAACTTGAGAGCATAAAGCATATTTATGATAATTGTTGCTTTTCCAGCTTCATATCTTTTGAAATTGACTTGGTGATTTCAGATTTGGTATATTTTCTTACACCACCTACAGTCTTTAAAGTGGATAATTTTTTGCAAACTCCACAAACTTCTCTAGTGTCACCGGCAAATCTTGTTATATCTTTTTAGAGATCAGCTCTCCATAGTTGGGAACGTTTAGGTAACCTACCTGCCTTATAATCCTCAAATCCTATTGAATCAGGAAAATATGTACAGAACTAGGAACGTATTTTGATAGTTTTATGTCCCTTTTTTGTTTCACATGGCTGTTTTCAAGAAATTGAACAAGACTTTCCCAAATACATAATGATTCTTCACTCTACTGGTGAGAATAGATCTGACCTCACTGTTTAAAATGGGATATAGCCAAGCTATTATGAATTTTATTTTCTTAATTTTTATTTCACATTTGCAGCTCCATAGTATATTTAGTGACTACCATATCTCTGCTTTCAGTTCTGAAATTTTGTACTCTGTTTTTAAATTTTCTGTGTCATGTCATGTTTTACTTCATGTACAGTTTTTTCTCATCTGATTAATGTTAAGTTCTACTGAATTGTGAAGATCTTATTGTAGTATTTACTATTTCTCTTCAATGTTTTATTACCTGGAGTCCCTAACATAGCAATTTCATGAAATTTTTAATATTTTTGTTTGGCTAAATAATATTAAGATGATATTATATTACCATGTTTTATGCATAAAGGCATAATATGGCTAGGTAGAAATAGAAATGAATGAAAATTATCTATTCCATATTATCTCTCAGTGATTTTGAAAAACAAACCAGTAAATAAAGACAAGGAATTGACATACGTGATTGCAAAAGTCTTATTACAAATTTAAACAAATAATTTTCAAATACTCCCCAAAAGATAGCACATGTTCTGCATTTTATTAGAAACCTAAAACATGCAGCTAAATTAGAAAATACTTAAGAGTGATTTTCCAGATCCTTTTCACTCAAAATTTGGCCACAGGGAAAAGTGCATTGTTTTCACAGTCATCACACTCAGTCAATACACTCTTGGAGTATAAGCTTGTCACTATTTTGTCTATAGTGAACAAACACTCTCTATATTCCTAAAAATCCCCATTATCTGTATAATGACATATTACTATTATATCTTTTAGCATTGATAATACTTTTATTTGAAGTTGCATCATTTTGCACATATTAACTAATTTTCCCTTCACAGTTTGTATTTCTAGATTTGAAAATTGACTTCAGTGTTTTTGTCCAATGAAAGAACATAGATCATAAAATAGTAAATTTGTAAAGGTTCACTGATCACTCTGTTTTTGACAACAAATTTGATTTATTTAACTCTGAAGTGACAAATATAGCAAATATATTGTTTTCTTTGGTATCTGACATAACTTGTTTGAAAGTTCACTTTCAGATAAAACATATTAGTGTATATAAGTGTGTGAGGCAGTAGAGATATTAATTTCCTGATTTGATTATACAACAAGTATATACAGTACTGCAATACTGTTATCCCATATGGGTGCCGGTTCGAGTCCCAGCTGTTCCTCTTCCAATCCAGCTCTCTGCTGTGCCTGGGAAAGCAGTAGAAGATGGCCCAAGTCCTTGGACTCCTGCACCCATGTAGGAGACCCCAAAGAAGCTCTTGGCTCCTGGCTTCGGATCAGCGCAGCTCTGGCCATTGCAGCCATTTGAGGAGTGAACCAGCAGATGGAAGATCGATCTCTCTGCCTCTCCTTCTCTCTCTGTGTAACTCTGACTTTCAAATAAATAAATAAATAAAGCTTTAAAAAATATGTTTGCTTTCCTCATAAACTACTTATCATTAATTATAAAATATACTCATATATTTTAATATATTTTAAATAAGCCGGCGCCGTGGCTCAACAGGCTAATCCTCCGCCTTGCAGCGCCGGCACACCGGGTTCTAGTCCCGGTCGGGGCACCGGATTCTGTCCCGGTTGCCCCTCTTCCAGGCCAGCCCTCTGCTGTGGCCCAGGAGTGCAGTGGAGGATGGCCCAAGTGCTTGGGCCCTGCACCCCATGGGAGACCAGGATAAGCACCTAGCACCTGGCTCCTGCCATCGGATGAGCGCGGTGCGCCGGCCGCAGCGCGCCATCCGCGGCAGCCATTGGAGGGTGAACCAACGGCAAAAAGGAAGACCTTTCTCTCTGTCTTTCTCTCTCACTGTCCACTCTGCCTGTCAAAAAAAAAAATGAAAAAAAAAATAACATATGCTGTGAAATACTGTATTGTTTATAACAAAATTCACACTTTCTTAAATCAATTATGCCCATTCGAATGGGATTAATAATAAGTTCTTAATTCATTTATAAGTACTCTCTGTGGAAACTAGTAATAATTCATGCTTGTTCATTATTCATGTTCCTATAACATTCAGAGCTAGACCAAGTTGAAACTAAGAAATGAGAACTAAACCCAGGTTTTCCATGGGTGGCAGTTATGCACGTAATGAGCCATCCTCTGTGGCTGTCCAGAGTGCCTGCCACAAGAAGCTTGAACTAGGAGCACAGTTAGGACTCAAACCTATGTCCTCAGCTGTGGGACTTCATAGCAACTTTATTGCAATCCAAAAACATGGAAATTATTGTCATTTATTTGCATTACTTTTGACCTACTTCAATAATCTTTTATACTTCTGAATGTAGTCTTTCACCTTGATTAAGTTTAACTTTATCATAATTTAAAGTAATAATCTTCAAACTGTGCTTAGTTCAGAAAAATGTCTGTGCAAATTACTTTTTATAAAACAGTCTCATGAATATTTCTTGTCTTCTATAGCTGTGTGAGATTTACTTATGGACAAGTTGCTACGTCTCTATTATTCCATGATTTTATGTTGTAATCATTTGTTAAGTATTAAGATCAGTCACATAAATAACTTTTTCAAGATAAATAACTTATGTAAATTGAAAAATGTATAAAGGATGGACTGATTTTCTCATAGAGGAGGTTAAAGTTTTATAATTATATAGCTATTATGAAATTAATCCAGGAAGAAATTAATACTTTTAATAACTTGAGCATGGCAAAATAAGTAATCCATATTTTTCATTATTACAATTAAAAATAAATTTTGAATGATAAAATTTTCTGCACATTTATAGTGGTTGCAATTTTAATGTGGAAAAGTGTATTACAATACACAGATATCTTTGAGTCCAACAACCAAAAAAACTAGAAGCATGTCTGTATATGGTCCTATAGCATGACTGTGCAAAGCAAAATAAGTACAAGTCCTTTTCCCAAATTAGATCTTGTATCATGCTAGCTGAAAAAGAGTATGAATTGGAATAGTCATCAACTGGAAAAAATTTAGTGGTGTTTCTCCTAACATTGGGAAGATTGTTTCAAGGTCCTTTGGAGAGAAGTAGAACTGGGGTAGAGAAATAAAAGAAGGGATAGTAAAATTATTTTATAAGGGAGAAGAGTAAAATCTTGTAGAAGAAGCAGTAAAAAAAGAGAAGTAGAAAAGTGATTATATCAGGAATAAAATAGATAACAAAAGAAGAAATGAAATACATCCTAACTATAACAAACTCTCTCCACGTGTATGTAAAATCTGTCGGTAGTAAGGAATGGAAGTAAATTACTGAAGATGGGAGAGAGTCAGAGGGAGGGAGAGAGAAGAGAATAGAGAATGAAAGGGATGAAAGTAATGATGAACAAATAAATTATAAGCTGAAGAGTCACATTATTATGCAATGCTTTATTTTTTTAAAAGATTTATTTTATTTATTTGAAAGAGCTACAGAGAGAGGTAGAGACAGAGAGAGAGGTCTTCAATCCACTGGTTCATTCCCCCAGATGGCCAGAATGGCTGGAGCTGCGCTGATCCAAGCCCAGGAGCCAGGAACTTCTACCAGGTTTCCCAAGTGGGCTCATGGCCTCAAGAACTTGGGCCATCTTCTACTGCTTTCTCAGGCCACAGCAGAGAGCTGGATTGGAAGAGGAGCAGCTTGGACTAGAACCAGCACCCATATGGGATGCCATTACTTCAGGCCAGGGCTTTAACCCGCTGCCCCACAGCGCTGGCCCCAAAATGCAATGCTTTAGAGAAAGGAGCATTAGCTATGTAAGAGGAATTGGTTGAAAACACAAAGGTTAAATTCCAGAAGAGTCATGATATTATACAATTGTAGGTAATATTGAAAGACAGAAACACTTTCATGAAACCTATAAATGAGCTATTTAAAGAAGTGTAACCAACAGATTCAAATAGGATATGAGAAATGAAGGAACAAGGTTTAAATAGTATGATTTGTAGGTATCTTACTTGGCTAAGTAGGTGTATAATGATACTTTTTATACTCAGAAATCACAAAATGAAGGTTGGTGATTTTCTATAACTATAAATCTAATAATTTCTTTTTTTCTATCCATGAGCTCTCAATGATTCCAAATTTAAGTGTGAAGTCCAAAAGTGTTAATAATAGTGTCATCTCTCAAGGCTCATCTCTTCCCATGTTTTTCATACTTCACTCAAAATTACAGCCTAGTTGAAAAACTTCCACTGAGCCTAATTTAATATGCATGTTTCCTTTGGAGTTTTTGTTTCTTGTGCTTGGAAATATTCCTTATCTTTTCAACCAAGGCTTATTTGGCTTTTTTCTAAACTTCCTACAATAAGCAATTCCTAATATTCTGAGATTAGTTTGGGTATTCTCCCACATAGTTGCACATGGCCCTCAATGTACCAGTGGGTAACCATCATTGCAATACTGTATAATGCTAGTGTATGTGGTAGTTGTTAGGTGGAATAGACATCCAGGATTTTGAAGGAAAGAATGTGTGTCTCATTCACTGCTGTGGTTTCTCACTAGATTGAGGTACTCAGTATACATTATTGCAATGAAGTCAGATAATAAATTGTCAATCATTAAATCTACTTGTATTTCTTATGTGTCTCATATAACTTAAGCACTGGAAACATGGACACTAATGTCAGTGCATGTTGATGGCCTTTTCTTGCTTGCTTGCTTCCTTTCTTCCCCTCCTCCCTTGTGTTCCCTACTTTCTTTTCTTCTCCCCCTCCTTCCTTCTTCTTTTGCTTCTCCTCTCTCCCCTTCCCTTTTCTCCTTACCCTTACCTCAATTGTCCTTTAAAGCGCACTAGACAAATCTGCTTCCCAGTTGGAATATTGAAGCTACTTCTTTCCAATTTTCTGTATTTTTTTTCCCTTAAATTTAGCTACAAGGATGCCACTTCTGAAGAGGGAGAGGTGTTGTAGGCATCTTGCAATGATGTTTTATTTTGTTCATTGTATTTCTCCTCCCCTCCATATCCCTGAGACAAATGTTAATCTGGAGACACTGAGTGGAATTGAGGAAAAATGAAAATTTTGATTTACATATTTTTGTTGAATCCCAAGTGATCATATTATCTTTGCATAAAGATAATATATCTTTATATATAAACATATATATATATGTATAAACCCCTCTTTTGACATAGAAGACACAATTTGCTTAAATATGAGCTAATCATGCATAGTGTATTAGAGATTTCCATGTGAAAAGTTATATCATGCATGAAATGGGTTTTTACAGCCTTTAAAAAATAGATATTCTCATGGATGATTATGCTTTTAAGTATTCTTTTCTGATCATGTAAAATTGTTTTATATAAAAAATCCCAAATAAATAAATGGAGGTTATCATCTTGAACACATACATGTGTTTGCAGTATACCAATTGGCATATGTCTATTTTATGTCTCAAATCCAGAGTATTACAGAAGTGCTTAAAAGTTTTCTAGCTTACAGTTAAAACTATCTTATCACAACACATCACTCAACTGAAATCAATAGAATTCAAAATAGCTTTTTATGTAGAAGAGAGATAATTTATTAATCTTGATTTTATCTGAAACAACTTATTTTCTTCAGGAGGATATTCAATGGGTTAATTTTTACTTCTAAGGTCACAAATAATGGTTAGACATTCTCTGTTTCTATAACTTTTGTATTTGGCTGACATGTAAAAAATTATGTACTTTTATGTAGAATTGCATTAAAATCAATAATTGCTAATAAAATAAAATAATCATATTGAGATACTGCATGTTAAAAATAAAAACCTTCTGCAAATTACAAACTACAATAAAATGTCTTTCAGATCCAAAGATGAAATTTTCTATATATAAGTGATCATTAAGACTGTGAAAAGGAATAGGATTTGTTAACTGAAAACTTTGAATGTTTGTCTTAGATAGAACTGTATATAGCCTGATAGTATGAATTTGAGACTGTAGTTTGGAAGAAGCAATGGTGAAAATAAATTTCATGCCAGTAGACACTTTAAAAACTAGATTTAGCAGCAGTCACATTAGCTTAGATAATGGGAGAATTTTTCTTCATTGAAAATGCTCTCTGTCGCTTAAGAAGAACTTACTGAGGCAGCCTGCCATCTAGCTTTTTCACAGAAAAACAGGCTTGCAGACTGCAGATGAGAGAGTCTGGAGCAGAGACAATTTTAACTTAGCCATTCCTAATTTATCTCAAGCGTTTTCAATTCATCTTCACTGCTCTGTGCACACAGGAACACCAGATTGCCATCCCTAGGGGACAGAATGCAACCCGGGATCTAGAGAGCTGTCACATTCCAAGAAATATTTAAATTGTGCTGATTTTCTTCTGGAGAACTGAGCCCAGGGAATGAAACTCTCCATCAAGTCATAGCTTTGCGGGCAATAGATCAGAGGATATTGCCAGTTTTCTAATGGATTATTGTTATCGGGCAGGTTTTCTCTGAAGGTACGTAGTTATTTTCTCAATTCATTACCTTCTCCTATTTATCAGGTTATAATCTAATGAGCCAGGGATCCAGACCTGGGAAAAAAAAGCTGTGAAGTAGTCGGTATTGGCTGAAGAATGACACTTAAATGCTGCATGCTAATAGGTGAAATAATCAAATTCCTTTACTAAAGATTAGTAGGATACAGTTTGAATTGCATTGTCAGCAAAAAAACGAGCAAAACCCAAACAAGACCGTGCTGCAGGCTGCATTATCATAAGTTCATATTAATTCTCTTGAGGTTTTTCCTTTTGCAGCTGTAACATATAATGAAGGGAAATCATACTTTGAAAACTCACTTAAGCATATATATATATAGATATAGATGTATTTGAATCTTTTAAAAGACTCATAATATTCTGACCATATTTCTCAAATAGAAACTTTACATTAAATGCTGTTATCAATTTTGATATTATTGATGCTTATAATGTACAAACATATGAATGGCAAAAGTATATAATTTGGAGAAACTCCAGACGTGTTACTGAGAATATTATATTGCTATATTTTGTTTTACTTTACAGATCTTTATTTTGGAATCTGAAAGAATTTGACTTGTTTACTGCTATCATTTTAAATATACTATGAAAATGTATTACTAAACTTTGTTAAGTAAAAAATGTAATACCTTCTATAGGAATACTAGAATTATTTACCAAAGTAAATGTTAAAAGCTGGCAAAGTTCCGAATATTAACTGAACCAATGAAAAGGAAGAAAGCCCTACACAAAACTGAAATTGAGTTTAATTATGCCTTTGATTTATTAGAACAGAAAGGGCTGAGTTCTGTGTCTGTTTCCTGAAAGTTAAAGATATGTGTGTATATGAGAGCATGGTGTTCTGTCTCAGAGAGTAAATGCAGGCATAGGATACAGAGCAAGCAAATTGTAATCACAAGGAGTTTGTAAAAGTGAAAATATGTTTTAAATATGGTCTCAGGGCTGTTGATGCAGTGAAGTGTTTTATTGCATGAATAGGCTCAGGGAAACCCACCACATTGTTATTTTTCTTTGTTAAAAATGACTCTTTAAAGGGATAAACAGGAATATTTGACCTGGATCAAAGTGCACCTGCTGCTGTATTTGGACTGGAACGTGGAGTTTGGGCACCCATCAGTGGGTTAATCACAGGCTCGGGAGAGGAAATGGTGGCTGAGCTTCACAAGAGCACTTGTTAGATGTGTTCTAATTTCTTTTGAGCATCTGAGAGACTATTAGAAGAATAAAGGAGATAGAGAAGAAGGATTGAGTCACCCAAATAGTAACTTTAAGTGCATTTTCTCTTATCCTCAGAGGAATTGTAAAAGGCCAAAAAAAATAAATAAAAAGGAAAAGAGGAAAGAGAACAGAATCCTCAAAGAATACTTTTAAGTGCTTCTTTTTCCATGAACCTTACAGGGATTGAGGAGCAGGGGCTTATATTAAGGTTTCCCCATGGATTCCTCCATTTGGCAAGCATTTTTTCTCCTTTGTGGAACGTTTTCCCTCCACTCACTTAGAGGGGGGAAAGAAAGTGCGATTGCTCCTAGCCTGGTTTCTCCCCAATCACTTCCAGCTCTAATTTAGACCTACAGAAGTACTCTCTGAAACTGCGTGTGCTCCTGGGTGTCTCGCAGTTTTATAATTCAAGGGCTTCCCTGAATGTCAGAGGATGAAGTGATTTAAACATCCTGGTTTTTTGTTTGTTTTCTTTGTGGCTGTTTGAAATTACAACTGGCTTTTCTGGAAACCTCAGAGTACACATGAAAGAAAGCATAAGAGGTGTAAAAAAAAAAAAGAGGAATGATTTCAGGGAACAGATTCTATTTTATTTGAAAATAAGATGATACCAATGGATAATAAAATATAGTCATTCGTGTTAGGGCATGAAGAAAATGACAGCAGCTTAACAAGAGATCCTTTAACTTGCATTTTGAATATTAGACAAACAAAACAAAAATGGAAAGAGGTGCAGTTTTTGTTGTCAAATTGCAATAAAAAGTTTTGTTGCTGAGATTGCTCATTCACCTTTTATACTGCGATCATGTTAGCATCTCTTGCCTCCCCATTGGGTTCATTCACTTTCCCAGCTATTGAAATCTGCTCAGTACTAAAACTCATTTTACTTCATCTTATAGTGAGTTCATTGCAAAATATACTACCATAATTTCATTTTATTAGTTGCTGTTAAATAACATTTATTTGAGTATCCCTGATATGTTGGTTTCTTCCAAGAAACATGTAGGAAGAAGATGTGTAATGGCATTCTCTTAAATCAGCCAGTTCATTAATATTTCAGTTTCTCTAATTGTACACACATAAGAGAATTAAGCCTGGCTCTTAAATGGCTACTTAGATTCATGTAGGATAGAAAAATGTCTCATATTTAGCCAATGAAATATATACACTTTTGAGGACCCCTACTAATGATCCGCTTGCTTTCCAATTCTCACTGAACCCCATGGCACATGGGAAGTGTCATAGTAGATAGCACATTGTACTGAGGTAAGGCAAACCTGGTTCAAACAAATTAAGAAAGTTCAAATGAATTATCTCTACATACTTGTGGCCCATCATCTGTATGAGGATCACAGTTGTATTTTTCTTGTGGGTTATAGAAATCACATACATTAAGTAACACATAGTTTATGTACAGTACAGCATATGCTCAATAAACAGCATTTATTTTTTAAAGTGTATTTTGTCTTAGATTTTCATATGTCTGTTTCACTGAAATTACTTTGACTCCATTTTCAGTGAAGCATGCACATGTCTATTTGTTTATATGTGTAAATGTGTACTGTAGATATGTTTAGCAGTTTAAGTACTCAAAATGTTGAGCATGTTATTACTTGACACTAACACATTACCCTTGTACAGATAAAATTGAAACTGACTTTTGGAAAATCAGTTGTCATATTTATATGGCTGTTAAATGGATATATCATCAACCATAATTTACCAGGGAAAGCAGACAAAACTATATTTCATTCCTACTTTTCCATTCTCCCAAAGGATGTGAAAAAAGAGCAGGAGACAATAAATCCTCTTGATCTTTATCCTGTGCCCTTTGCCCCTTTCATTTGCATTTTATTTTGCTGCAATGACTTGTCTACTGAAATAGTCTCAAATTCTACTAGCTCAGAGTAGTTCAAGCATACAAATCTACCCCCCAAGGAACAAAACAAATGTATGAAACTTTTATTAAAATGAAAGACAGCTTCTGCTTTGAAAAATGGCCAGTCATTTTTTAATGAGAGTAAAACTGTCAAATGTGGATGTTATATTCAGCCAGATGTTGACCTTAACTGTGAATTTGAATCTTCACAAAAATAATATCCAAACTAGAAACAGGTTTCATTGAGCCTCAGGATTATTGAAAAATTCAGAGTTTTTCAGATATATTTTATGTTAATAACTACCTAGAAATTTCCTTAATGTGACATAGAGATAAATTCAACAAAATACAAGTCTCAAATTTCTCTATATTGGAATTTTGCATGAAAGGGAACCAGTTATTTTTTTTTTTACTTTTAAGATTTATTGTTTGAAAGCAGAGTTACATGGAGAGTTACATGGTTCACTCCCTAAATGGCCACAATGGCCAGGGCTGAACAAGTCCTAAGTCGGAACGAAGAATTCCATCAGGGTCTCTCACATGGGTGGCAGGGGTCCAAGTACTTGGGCTCAAACTGGCACTCTGAAATGGGTTATCAAGTAGCACCTTAACCCCCACTGTACCACAATGCCAGCCCCTTGTGTCCATATTTTTATGTAGCCCTAATATGTTAAATATTTTAGTGTAATTCATTTTTTTTAACAGGCAGAGTGGACAGTGAGAGAGACAGAGAGAAAGGTCTTCCTTTTTCCATTGGTTCACCCCTCAATGGCTGCTGTGGCTAGCGCACTGCGCTGATCCGAAGCCAGGAGCCAGGTGCTTCTCCTGGTCTCCCATGGGGTGCAGGGCCCAAGGACTTGGGCCATCTTCCACTGCCTTCCCGGGCCACTGCAGAGAGCTGGACTGGAAGAGGAGTGACTGGGACAGAATCTGGTGCCCTGACCAGGACTAGAACCTGGTGTGCTGGTGCCACAGGTGGAGGATTAGCCTATTGAGCCGCGGCGCCAGCCAGTGTAATTCACTCTTAAAACAAGTTGTTTCTCGGGGTTGATGTCATGGTGCAGCAGATTAAGCTGCCATCTACAATGCCAGCATTCTGTATAGGTGTTGGTGAGTGATAGCTATCCACTTCTAATCCCTCTTGTTGGTAACGTGCCTGGTAAAGCAGTGGAGGATAACCTAAGCCCCTGCCATTCACATGGGAGAGCAGGATTCAGTTTCAGACATCTGGTCTGCTGCCTTTTGTAGATTGAACCAGTGGATAGAAGATCTCTTTCTCTCTGTCTTTGCCTCTCAGTGGCCCTGCCTTTCAAACAAATACTAAAAAAAATGACCAAAAAGCAGGGTCTACTGACAAGCTATTCTAGTGTGTTTTTGTTTTTTCTTTTAATGCATGTCTCTTTTCAGTGCCAATTCTGTCTTAAACCTACAATACCTAACTACTCACCAATTAAGGGATCGATTTAGGCATCTAACTTTTTGATTCTCAACTTTTGTTATTTTGACCCATGGTCTAATATCAACTTGACCTATGGTCTAATATCAACTCAGTTTCCTAATCTGCATAAGAGTGTTGTAAAGGGGGCAGTAGATCATAATACCATCTATATGTAAAAAAGGACAAAATGTAGAAAAATACTATTATAGAACTTTATGTATAAGTGCTGAAAATGATGACGGTTATGATTGTTTCTCTCATGGTATCACAGCAGCCCAACTTTCATATTGAATTTGTTGTTACTCAGTTTGATTTTCAGACTTCCTTTAGGTCTCAACTTTGTGGTTACCTAATATCTCCTTCTGCCTATGATTAACCCCAAGTAGATATTTTCATGCACTAAGTCCTGCCTCTTTGATCCAAATAGTTCACCAGCTTGTTAGGCTCTCAGTGTCTTAGGGTGTTCTCTCTTCAGCAAAATCTTTTCTTTTTAGTTTTACCTTTTATTTTGAATTTTTTTTAAGATCTGAAAGTAACCCACGTGTCCATTATTTGATAAATGGTTAAAGAAAATGTGGTAATATACTCATGGAATTCCGTTTTCCAAAAGATGGAAATTGTGTCATTTGAGACAAGGTGAATGGACTGTGCTAAATGAAACAAGCCAAACAAGTTCTTAATGGGAAAGCAGATTTCTCCACAGAGCAGTTCTTTCAATTTGTGTGGAAACTAGTGAACAAATGGGAAGGAAGGTACAAAGCAAACACTAGCTTGCCTGTCAGATATCTCCTCCTGGGTCTTCTGTATCAGGTACTGGTAACTGTTTTCTGTAGAATACCAGATCGTATCAGTTATTGCCTGGATTATGTTCCCCACAAAGTCCGTAAGTTAAAGCCTCAAATCCCAAGACTTCAGAATGGGATTTTATTTGAATATAGGATCCTTAAAGAAGCAATTAAATTACCACAAAGTCATTAGAGTCAGCCCTAATCCAATACCACCAGTGACTTTATATGAAGGGGGAATTTGGACACACATACAAAAGTATACACAGGGAAGACGACATAAAAACATAGAGAAGATGGCCATCTTAGGGTCAAGAAAAGAGGACCCAGAAGAAAACAACCCTGTTGTCATCTTGATTTCAGGTTTCTAATCTTGAAAAATGTGAGAAAATACATTTCTGTTATTTCAGTCATGTTTGTGATACTTTATAATGCCAGCCTAAGTGTTGTCCATTCTCTTCTGATTTTAACAATGTGAAAACCATTCTTATTTACCCTTTAAACACAAAAAACCATTCAAGATTTGGCTGAAGAGCAGAGTTTGCTAATCTTTGCTCTAAAACACAAGAAGTTTTCCAAAATATTCTAAAGTTTTGCTAAAAAACTCCTTAATTTCTGTTTTATGAAACACGATACTATACTTTGAAGAATGTCAAGACTGACTTATATCCTAAAAGATTTAACTTGACTTGTTTTTCAATCACACTCTATCATGTTGCTGAATTAGATATGAATACTAATTAGGGTATTTGACTTCACTGTTAACATACACTTAACAATTTTAAATGTTAAATTGGCATCTGAAAACAATCATAATAGAAGTTTGCTCTTGGTCTGCGCCACGGCTCACTAGGCTAATCCTCTGCCTACGGTGCTGGCACACCGGGTTCTAGTCCCAGTCAGGGTGCCGGATTCTGTCCCGGTTGCCCCTTTTCCAGTCCAGCTCTCTGCTGTGGCCCAGGAGTGCAGTGGAGGATGGCTCAAGTGCTTGGGCCCTGCACCCCATGGGAGACCAGGAAAAGCACCTGGCTCCTGTCTTCGGATCAGAACAGTTTGCCACAGCGGCCATTGAGGGGTGAACCAACGGTAAAGGAAGACCTTTCTCTCTGTCTCTCTCTCTCACTGTCCACTCTGCCTGTAAAAAAAAAAGAAGTTTGCTCTTATTGAATACACTTCATGGATTAATGACTATTTGAAGAACTTACCATTTTTGTTTTCATATTAATCATACCAACAAGTAAATAAGGCATAGAGAAATAAAGCATAGTGGTTTAGATGTAAAGTATAGTGGTTTAGATGCTTAGCCAAGGTATGGGTCCAGCATTTGGCACTTGACCATGATAATGTAATGACACTCAAACCATGGCAGGGCTTCATTTTTATTAGAAGAATAGCTGTGCAAATGTGGAAGAATACATATCACATAGAAATTTAGGTAAAAGCGAAGGAAAATGACATGGTACTATTTTAAGTATACATTTTTTGTAAATTTGGTAGGTATAATATTCTGTTCTTATAGATGATATGATTTCTCTTTTTAGTTCTTCTATTTTTTTTCATAATATACAACTGAGTATGGATGAAGAAGTTAAATGTATCATAGAAAAAAGAACAAAATAAATTTGAAATTTTAGGAACCATATTTAATTTTTATGTAAGTGTTAACACCTTTAATAACTCATGTTGGGAATGGAGTTGTGTCATTTGGGACACCTGCATCTGTTGTTGAAGTGCCAGTTCGAGTTCCAACTTCTCTGCTTCCATCCTAGTTCCTTGCTTATGCATCTAGGAAAGCAGCAGAAGGTGGCTCTGGTACTTGGAACCCTGCCACCCATGTGAGAGACCAGTATGGAGTTTTGGACTCTTGGCTTTATCCTGGCCCAGGCCTGGCCATTATGGTCATTTGAGGAGTGAAACAATGGATAGAAAAGTGATCTCTATCTCTGTCTCTCTCTCTCTCTCCCCTCTTTCTCTCGTGTGTGTGTGTGTGTCCCTTTTTGTCACTCTCCCTTTCAAATAAAAACTTATTTTTTATGTTAAATGGAGAAATAATGAATAAACCAAAGCTGACAAGTAATTATAGATAGTCATTTTAATGACATCAACAGGGAATAGATTTGAATGTTTTTGCAGAAGGACCTGTGTGAGTAAAAACTTTGCCAGGTGGCAATTCTGCTTTAATTCTAAGAAGCATATGATGTTGTGCGAATTCCTGGGTTATCCTTTTTAAGCTCATTGATGCATCTGATGTGCATTTAGTATTTTTGTGGAAGTGAGTCATTTTTCTAGCCAAATTTGAATTTGGTAGAACATCTTTAAAAAGTAGGCCAGTACCCCCATGCAATGTAAGTGCAGTTGACCTACTTCACAAATTATTATCCTCTCACCTCATTTGCATGGTACAATCCCTGTGGATATTGTCTAAAGCCCATATCTAATATATGAAATATAATAATTATAAAGTGCAGTGATGTCAATCACTTGCCAAAATCAAACAATATGAATAATCAGCACTAATAGTCCCAGCCTTTAATTATAACTTGTATTATATAATTAAAATACTTGAATATGCTTCCACATATGTGGAACCTTAATATAGCACAATTATTTTGAAGGAAATTGTTGTAAGGAACCCTATTACTGTAGCCTCTAGTAGGTTCCTGGACAGAGTAAAACAAAACCAAGGTAAAATGTTTTTTTTCTGTATTCCCTTGGACATGTGATAACTGTATGCATAATGTTTTTTGGAATTATTTTTCTTTAATATGAATTTATCTTTACTAGCTCCAACAATTATTTTTTTTTCAATTGTGAAAAAGTATACAAATGTGTGAGGGTGTTTATGTGAGCATCTGTGAGTGTCATGTGTATTTATATTTTTTCCAAGTATTAACCACAAGAGATTTGAAAAGCAGATAGTTAGTCTATACGAAGAATATGGAGAAACATCTTTTCATAACAATAACAAATAAATCCTGAAATGCATAGGATTTAGAGATTAGAGCTTACTGTAGTAATCTTGTAGCTGTTCTGCTTTCACACAGTATTATTCCTCATAGAATAATTCAAGATTTAGAAATATTACACTATAGATTTTTTTTGCTGTTTTGGGTGATCCTTATGGAGTCAGGATTCTCGAAAATGGAAATATTCATGAAAATAGTTGTAATTTCTACATAGGAATGATTAGTTTTGCAATATATTGAATAGTGTAAAATCCTCAAGAGTTGTCACTGAGTGAGGGAGTGGACTAGAGCTTGAGAACAAAGGTAGAAACTGAGAAATCTCCCTAAAAGTAATTTTCTAAATATTTAAGTTGTACATTCTCCTTTGATTCTGAAAACAGTTGAATTTAGCATTAGTTTCGATTCCTATTCTTATTTTGTTACCCTTTCAGGCTATCTTCAAATTTTTGTCTTAAAGCACATAAGTCACAGAGTTGAGGAGTTGTGGAAATAAAGTTTGATAATGTGTATAACTGGGTGGGATTATGACTGCAGTTAAAATGTTCACAGTCGCCTTCAGGACAATAGTCTAAGAAACTGAAGGGATTAGAGTATTTAAGCAAGCAGAAGCCACAGGGATAGATCACAAAACATTCCTTGCTAGGAGTCATATCATAACATAGAGATAGACTACAATAGGATCTCCTCCAGGACCACGTCACCATATCCTAAATAGACTGAGAAGCTGATTCTTGAAGTGCATGTGTGGACTCTAGTGTTATTATATAGACAGCAGGCATTGAGTTAGCAGGTACTTGAGAGAGACATAATACATATACACAGATACACATATTTTACCAACAGGAAGATATGTGTGCACAGATTGCTATATACCCTCGTCTCTCTAGAAAGTTAACATGTTTAAAAGCATACAGTAAATCTACACTATAGGAAAATGTTAGTATGTACACATGAACAGTCATAGATAGACAGCTACAAACATGGGCAAATAGAAGTATAGAGCACTCTATATAGCCTGACAGATATACAAACATGTAGAGGCAGGAGGATAGATAAAGACTGATAGAGGGACAGTAATGGTCAGAAAAACAGATGGTACAGGAATACTGACAGATGGTTAAAAACAAATTCTTTGCGTCTATTGAGATAATCATATGGTTTATCTTCTGTAGTCTGTTAATGTGGTGTATCACAATGATTGTTTTGCAAACATTGAACCATCCCTGCATACCAGGGATAAATCCCACTTGGTCTGGGTGGATGATCTTTCTGATGTGTTGTTGCACTCTATTGGCCAGAATTTTATTGAGGATTTTTGCATCTATGTTCATCAGGGATATTGGTCTGTAATTCTCTTTCAATGCTGCATCTTTTTCCGGCTTAGGAATTAAGGTGATGCTGGCTTCATAGAAAGAATTTGGGAGGATTCCCTCTTTTTCTATTGTTCTAAATAGTTTGAGAAAAATTGGAGTTAGTTCTTTTTAAAAGTCTGGTAAAATTCAGCAGTGAATCCATCTGGTCCTGGGCTTTTCTTTGTTGGGAGGGCCTTTCTTACTGTTTCAATTTCTGTCTCAGTTATGGGTCTGTTTAGGTTTTCTATGTCTTCCTGGTTCAATTTAGGTAGGTTGACGTGTCCAGGAATCTATTCATTCCTGATAGGTTTCCCGGTTTGCTGGCATACAAGTCCTTGTAGTAATTTCTGATGATTCTTTTTATTACTGTGGTGTCTGTTGTTACGTTTCCTTTTTCATCTCTGATTTTATTGATTTGGGTCTTTTCTTTTTTTTTTTTTAGTTAGTTGGGCCAATGGGGTGTCAATATTGTTTATTTTTTCAAAAAACCAGCTCCTCGTTTGGCTGATTTTTTGTAATTTTTTTTGGATTCAATCCTGTTGATTTCTTCTCTGATTTTAATTATTTCTCTTCTTCTTCTAGATTTGGGTCTGGTTTGCTGCAGATTTTCTAGATCATTGAGATGAATTGAAAGCTCATCTATTTGGTGCCTTTCCAATTTCATAATGTAGGCGCCTATTGATATAAACTTTCTTCTTAACACTGCTTTTGCTGTATCCCTTAAGTTTTGGTATGTTGTGCTGTTATCCTCATTTACTTCCAGAAAATTTTTGATTTCTCTTTTGATTTCTTCTATGAGCCATTGTTCATTCAGGAGCATGTTGTTCAATCTCCATGTGTTTGCATATGCTCTAGGGATTCCTGAGTTGCTAATTTCCAACTTCATTCCTTTATAATCTGAGAAGCTACATCGTGTGACTCTAATTCTTTTGAATTTGCTGAGACTTGCTTTATGGCCTAGTATGTGGTCAATCCTGGAGAAGGTTCCATGTACTGCTGAGAAGAATGTAAATGCTTTATGTGCAGGATGGAAAGTTCTGTAGATATCTGTTAGATCCATTTGGGCTATAGTGTCGTTTAAATCTACTGTCTCCTTTTTGATTTTCTCTCCAGTTGATCTGTCTATTTCTGTGAGTGGAGTATTGAAGTCCCCCAGTACTATTGTGTTGGGGTCTAAGTCTCCCTTTAAGTTTCTTAACAAATTTTTTAAATAAACCGGTGCCCTGTAATTAGGTGCATATACATTGATAATCGTTATATATTCCTGTTGAATTGATCCGTTAATCATTATATAGTGCCCCTCTTTGTCTCTCTTAACAGTTTTTGTGGTAAAGTTTATTTTGTCCGATATTAAGATGGCTATGCCCGCTCTTTTTTCATTTCTGTTGGCATGGTATATCTTTTTCCAGCCTTTCACTTTCAGTCTGTATGCATCTTCGTTGGAAAGATGTTTTTCTTGTAAGCAAATAGATGGGTTTTGTTCTTTAACCCAATCAGCCAATCGGTGTCTTTTAACTGGACAGTTTAGACCATTAACGTTCAATGTGACTATTGATAAGTGGTAAGTTTGCCCTGCCATTTGCCAAATATATTTTCTAATAATTAGTTTGAACATCCTGTGATCTTTTGCTGTGATGTTTCCTGTGATTTACCTTCTTTCATATTGATGACCGTGTTTCTGTGATTTTGTGTGTAACACATCTTTAAGCATCTTTTGCAGGACTAGATGAGTAGTTTCAAAGTCTTTCAATTTCTGTTTGTTGTGAAAGGTCTTTATTTCACCTTCATTCACAAATGAGAGCTTTGCAGGATATAATATTCTAGGCTGGCAATTTTTCTCTCTTAGTACCTGGGGTATATCTCACCGTTCCCTCCTAGCTTGTAGGGTTTCTAATGAGAAGTCAGCTGTGAGTCATTGGATCCTCTGAGAGTAATCTGACATTTCTCTCTTGCACATTTTAGGATCTTTTCTTTCTGTTTCACTGTGGTGAGTTTACTTACAAGTGTTGTGGTGAGGATCTCTTTTGGTCATGTTTATTAGGGGTTCTATGAGCTTCCTGTACTAGGATGTCTCTGTCCTTCTCCAAACCTGGGAAATTTTCTGCTAGTATCTCACTAAAAAGGCCTTCTAATCCTTTCTCCCTCTCCATGCCTTCAGGAACTCCTAGAACTCGAATGTTGGGTTTTTTAATAGTATCCTGTGTATTCCCGACAATATTTTTTAGATTTCTAATTCCTCTTCTTTTCTTTGGTTTGACTGTATACTTTCCTATTCTCTGACTTCTAAGTCCAATATTCTGTCTTCTGCTTCACCCATTCTGTTTGTAAGGCTCTCTAATGTGTTTGTCATTTGATCTGTTGAATTCTTCATTTCATTATGATTTCTCATCACTATCACAGTTTCATGTTCTAGTTGTTTCATTTCATTTTGATTCCTCTTTAATATTTCATTTTTGTGAGAGAGATTTTCTATCTTGTCCATTAAGGATTTCTGTAGTTCAAGAATTTGTTTTTGAGAACTTCTTAATGTTCTTATCAATTTTTTGAGATCTGCTTCTTGAATTTCTTCTATCTCATCATCTTCATAATCTTGAATTAGGGTGTCTTTTTCTATTGGGGGCATCATACAGACTGAAGAAGGATACAGACAGATACACTTAGTAGAAGGAAACACAGTTGAGCAGAGAGATACAGAGATGGATGGATTGACAGGGAGGGATAGTGAATCTCAGGCTTGCAGTCCAACAAGGACAAGTAGCTGCAATCACTGATAAACATCCCAACATAGAAGGAGACATGTGTGTATAGATGTACTTTATACGTATTTGAGAATTTTAAACTGTATGTTCATGAAACAAAATTCACTGATAGGTCATTTTCATTGTATTTTGAAGGTACTTTTCAAGATGTTCATTAATGTATTTTTTCATTATTTGGACTTAGAAGAAGGAACTAGAGATTTATGTAAAAATGCCTTGTAATTCCCTCTAATTTTATCTAGTCCTTTCTGCTATCTTTAATTAGGAACACAAATAAAGTTAAGTTATTGTGAGGTTGCTGTTAAAATATCACCTTAAGGTCTTTTTATGCCCTGTTATCTAAGAGATAAGTTAGAATTCAGAAAGGAAAATGATCAGTTTTCTTTCTCCAGGACTAGCAATCCCAGTTACAAAACAAATAAATAAAAGAACAAAACACTCATGTCTCCAAAACATTAACAAATAAACAATTACTGCAACCCTTAATCTTTTATTGTGGGTCACTGAAATCACTTCTAAGTTATAGAAGCACTTGATATTTTTGAGAAAAGAAGATAGAAAAACAGGGGAAAATATAATGCTCCTGAAACTGAATGAAATTTTAAAGCATGGATGGGCATATATTGAGCTTTAAATCTTGTGGAAAGTTTTGACTATTTCATTATGTTTAACTGTTGATATTTGAAATATTTACTCACTCCTTCAAATACTTTAAATGTATATGGATGTTTATAGAATGGCAAAATGTAGTGATTATTTAGATACTACTTTTAGAGGTTTGGAAGGATGGACAAGCCATTACATACTTTCATTAATTATCCTTAGGTAAATATATAACATTAGTAGTTTTAACAATGCTTTTTTTTCCCATTTGTAAATACACACACACATGTTTTCAAAGCAAAGGGAGAGGAGGGAAGAGGAGGGGTGAGGACAGGAAAGCAAAGAAGACGGAGATATCTTGCCCACCAAAGCCAGAACTGGGCCCAAATTAACCAAGGAACTCAACAGGAATCTCCCTTGTGGTGACAGGAAACCAAGTATCTGAACAATTTCACATGCCTTCCAGGGAAGCTGGAATAAAGAGCAGAATCAGGGCTCGGACCCAGGCACCACTGTATAGTTTGTGGTCATCCAAGTGGCAGTCAATCTGTAACAAACACACCCCTTACTTTCTTTTCCACATTATGGAAATGTATTCAATCAGAGACTTTTAATATTTCATACATTATTTAAAAATATAATTGGATATCATATCTGATTCTACTTCACATCACGAACTTTGTTTTACTTACAAGGTTGATTTCAGAGAAATAGCCTGATAGGCAATATTTTCATTTTCTTTTGATCACTTTTTAAAAGATGTACTTACTTGAAAGGCCAGAGGTAGGCCGGCGCTGTGGCTCAACAGGCTAATCCTCCACCTTGTGGCGCCGGCACACCGGGTTCTAGTCCTGGTCAGGGCACCGGATTCTGTCCCAGTTGCCCCTCTTCCAGGCCAGCCCTCTGCTGTGGCCCGGGAGTACAGTGGAGGATGGCCCAAGTGCTTGGGCCCTGCACCCCATGGGAGACCAGGAAAAAGCACCTAGCACCTGGCTCCTGCCATCGGATGAGCGTGGTGTGCCGGCCGCAGCGCGCTGGCCGCGGAAGCCATTGGAGGGTGAACCAACGGCAAAGGAAGACCTTTCTCTCTCTCTCTCTCACTGTCCACTCTGCCTGTCAAAAAAAAAAAAAGATTAAAAAAAGAAAGGCCAGAGGTAGAGAGAGAAAGGGAAAGAAAGAGAAGGAGAGGTAGATCTTCCATTCACTGGTGTACTCCTCAAATAGCTGCAATTGCTGAAGCCAAGTGCTTCTTCCAAATCTCCCACATGGGTGGCAGGGGCCCAAGTATTTGCATCACTTTCCTTCCCCAATCTATAAGGCAGGGAGATGGATCAGAAGTGGAGCAGCTGTGTGGATGCTGACATCACAAGTGGAAGTTTAACCCGCTACACCACAAAACCAGCCCCCAAATCACTTTGCATTTTTAAAAATACTATGCACATATATTTTAACTGATATATAAAATGATAAACATTTATTGGATATCATGTAATATTTTAATACATTGTATAATGTACAGATCAGACTATTTCCTCATTTTAATTTCTTAGTGATGAATATATTTAAATTTTCTTTTAACTTTTAAAAGTATATACATAGTATGTTATAATCTAGCCTTCTATGCCACAATGATGGCCCTGGCACTAAAGTTTTTGTCTTCAGAAAAGTTAGGTATTATTTTCAATGTTTATAATTTAGGTATTTCAAAATCATATGATTTTGTATTGTTGAATTATTTAGGGTAAGATCTCAAATTAACATAAAATTGCCTTTATTGGAGCTGGTGCTGTGGCATAGTGGGTAAGGCCTCTGCCTGCAATGCTGGCATCCTATAAGGGCACCAATTTGAGTCCCGGCTGCTCTACTTCCAATTCAGCTCTCTGCTATGGCCTGGGAAAGCAGTAAAAGATGGCCCAAGTGCTTGGATCCTTGCAACCATGAGGTAGATTCAGAAGCAGCATCTCAAGGATCTAGAAAAACTGCAGCAAACCAGACCCAAATCTAGTAGGGGGAGCGAAATAATTAAAATCAGAGAAGAGATTAACAGGATTGAATCCAAAAAATTACAAAAAATCAGCCAAACGAGGAGATGGTTTTTTGAAAAAATAAACAATATTGACACCCCATTGCCCCTGTTGCTTCTCTTCCAGTCCAGCTCTCTGCTGTAGCCTGGGAAGGCAGTGGAGGATGGCCCGGGTCCTTGGGCCCCTGCACCCACATGGGAGACATGGTAGGAAGCTCCTGGTTTCAGATAGGTGCAGCGCTGGCCATGGCGGCCATTTGGGGGGCGAACCAACGGAAGGAAGCCATTTCTCTCTGTCTCTCTCTCTCTCTAACTCAAAAAAAAAAAAAAAAACAAAAAACAAAGTATAAAGTAAAAATAATGTTTACATATGTTATAGGATACTAATGTTTTCCCATTTCAAAAGACTTTGGATAATATACATTATTGACCCAGGAAGAAAGATTTTGCATTCTTTTTTTAAAATTATTAAATAAATTCAAGAATATATATTGTGTTTTCTCAAGTGCCAAGGTCAGTAGGATGGTTTTCACAAGTCTGACTCCAATACAAAGGTTTCAAAAAAGATAATCGAAGGCCACTATGGATGGACTATCATGTACTGTAAAATGACATTTTAGTCAGTGATAGACCATGTTTGATGGTGGTCAGATAAGCTATCATGGAGCTGGAAAATCCTTATCATTTAATAACAGTGTAGCCATCCTAGTTTTGTAACACAATATATCACTTCTGTTTGTGATGATGCTGGTGTAAACAAATGGCATGCGGTGATAATGCATGATGTCCTCTAAAACTATAGCAATGCAATTGTGTATGGTATATAATACTTTATAGTAATAATAAGCAGCTGTGTTACTGATTTTTGCATTCACTACACTATTTACCATTATTTTAGGGCATATTTCTTTGATTACAAGAAATTGTTAACTGAAAAACAGCCTCAGGCTGCATATTCCAGAAGAAAGCATTGTTATCATAGGAGATGACAGCTCAGAGCATTACTGCCCCTGAAGATCTTGCGTTAGGACAGTATTTGTAGGCAGAAGACATTGATACTGATGATTCTGGCTTTGTTTTATGTATAGACTAATGTGTATGTTTTATATAGTTTTTTTTAAATTAGTTGAACAAAGCTTATAGAATATGTACAGCAAATATTTAATAGGTGTATAATGAATATGCATTTTAAACTAAGCCTTATTACAAAAGTGAAAATATTTTAAGAAGTAAAAGTTTATGAAGTGAAAACTCAGGGTTAGCTTTGTGGCACAGTGTGTTCACATCCTGGCTGCCCCACTTCAGATCCAGTCCCATGCTGATGAGCCTGGGAAAGCAACAGAGGATGGCTCAAGTACTCGGGCCCCTTCCAATCATGTGGAAGACCTGTATGGAGTTCCAGTTCCCTATTTTACCCAGCTTTAGCCATTTTAGACATTTGGGGAGTTGAACCATTGGAAGGAAGATCTTTATCTCTGTCTCTGTCTCTTCCTGTTTTTCTAACTTGGCCTTCCAAATAAATAAATCTGTATTTTTTTTAAAAAAAAGTGAAAAAATAAAGTAAGCTAAAGTTAATATATTACTGAAGAAAGCAGACTTTTCTAATGAGTTTAGTGCAGCCTGAATATCCAGATTAAAGTCTACAGAAGGCCCAGGGCTTCACATTGACTCACTGCTCTCTCACTCCAGCAGAGCAACTTCCATCCTGACAAGCTCCATTCCCAGTAAGTGCCCTACACAATTGTACCATTTTTATTTCTGTGTTTTTACTAGACCTGTCTCTCTTCACATAAGTTTAAAGACAAAAATTACCATTGTTTTATAATTGTCTATAATATTCAATATAATATGCTACCCAGGTTTGTAGATCAGGAACAATAAGCTTCAGCAGAGAGCCTAGGTATGCATTAGGCTATATCATCTTGGTTTGTGCAAATATACTCTATGAAGTTCATAGAATGAATTCACCGACAAGGCACTTCTCAGAATGCATTCCCATCATTAGGTGATGCATAATTGTATTTTTTTAAAGATTTATTTTTATTTGAAAGTCAGAGTTATACAGAGAGAGAAGGTACAGAGGCAGAGGGTGGAAGGAAGTGGTGTCTTCCATCTGCTGGTTCATGCCCCAGTTGGTTGCAATGGCTGGAGCTGCGCCTATCCGAAGCCAGGAGCTTCTTCTGGATCTCACACGTGGGTGCAGGGACCGAAGGACTTGGGCCATTTTGTACTGCTTTCCCAGGCCATAGCAGAGAGCTGGATCAGAAGTGGAACAGCCGGGACTAGAACCAGCGCCCATATGGGATGCTGGCACTGCAGACAGCAGCTTTAACCACTACACCACAGCACCGGCCTCAGCATGACTGTATTGTAAGATACTCAATTGTTTCTGTGTTTCTATCAGTAGATTACAATTCTACATTAGAAATTATATAAAGAAATACAGCTGTACAGATCCACTCAAGTTATCTATAACAGTTAATTACTGTTCTGCTTTTTGATTCATTATATTTATTAGAAGAGTTAAAATCTATCCAGAATGTGTTAGCTATATCTCAGGTATATTCTAGAGATATTCACAACTATGAATATCTCTTGTGCTGACTGCTGATGTACAATGTAATACTTTATCCGTATTAGTATTTTTTCTCTGTTTTGTTCTAGTACTATTGGTTGAACTCTGTAATTAACACACAATTATTCTTAGGTATTTAAATTTTAATTGAAAAGTGATCCCTATTAAATATAACAGTGGGAATAAGAGAGGGAGGAGAACAATTTGGGACATGCTCAATCGGACTTGCCCAAAATGGTGGAGTTAGAATATCTCATCACCATTCTATAAATGAAAGGTATGTATAATAACTTTAAAAAAAGATTTATTTATTTGAAAGGCAGAGTTACAGAGAGGCAGAGGCAGAGAGTGAGAGAGTGGTTTTCCATCTACTGGTTCATTCCCCAAGTGGCTACAATGGCTGGAGCTGGGCCATTCTGAAGCCAGGAGCCTGGAGCTTCTTCCATGTCTCCCAGGCAGGTGCAGAGGCCCAAGGATTTGCGCCATCTGCTGCTGCTTTCCCAGTCCTTAGCACAAAGCGTGATTGGAAGTGGAGCATCCAGGACTCCAACTGGCGCCCAGGTGGGATGCTGATGCTGCAGCTTTACCCACTATGCCAAAGCATCAACCGCTATAATAACTTTATTATTTAATTTAAATAGTTTATGTACTGTTAGTAAAAATTATTCAAACCATTAAGCATTTACTGAATGTTAATTCATTGAATATATAGCAAATTATCTGGCCTTCTGGAATATTAGGATGATGAGCAGGTAAAGTGGACAGGTAGTTATAATTATGGTAGAGCAGGGGTGTGAATAGGTGAGGTCCAAATGGAGAATATAGCACAGCAAATACCTCAGTCTTTGAGTGAGTAAGCTAGGGAAAATTTTCCTACTGAAGTAATGCCTAAGCAAAGACTATATTTCTTTAAAATAGCAACTTTGAAAATTTTAAACCAAAGAGATACTCATAAAAATATAGAAAGACGTGAGTAAGTGGTTTCACAGATAACTCCAGAGTCCAGCTTCATGCTAATGTAGATCCTGTTGGCAGGCATGATGCTCATGTATGTGGGACATGATTGAGTTCAGTCCATGCTGTTGTGGGTGTTTGGGGAATTAATTCTGTCCCTCTGCCTCTCACATTAAAAAGAAAAAAAAAAACCTTTTTGATATTTTAAAGTTTATAATCAACCTAATGTCAATTAGCATGATAAATTTAAATAAGTAATATAATAATATATATTAAACTATATGCAATCATTGAAGCTAAAAAAGAAAGCCCAAATTTATTGAAAGGCATTCAATGTTTTCCAGGACATATTTTTGGGAGAAAAAAGAAACTTTCATAAAATTATGTGAGATTCCATTTACATGAAATGGTAGAATATTAAAATGCTATTCCTCTACATGGTATTATTTTTTATTATGTTTTTAAAGATTTATTTTATTTATTCGAAGGAAAAATTTACAGGGAGAGGTAGAAACAGAGAGAGAGGTCTTCCTCTTCTTTCCTGAGCTGCGCTGATTTGAAGCCAGGAGCCAGGAGCTTCTTCTGGGTCTCCCACATGGATGCAGGGGCCCAAGGACTTGGGCCATCTTGTACTGCTATCCCAGGCCATAACAGAGAGCTGTGTTGGAAGAGGAGCTGCTGGGACTAGAACCGGCACCCATATGGGATGCCCCGGCGCTTCAGACCAGAGCTTTAACCTGCTGCACCAACAGTGCCTGCCCCAATTTTTGATTATTTTTTAGTTCTCTTTTGTTGTGATGAGATTGTCTTATTTTCTCAAATACAGTTATTGTAATATATAAAAAATCATTTTAAGAAGGCATTTAAGTATTACTTAACAAACATTCTAGTAACTAAAAATAGTACTTTAAAGAATATTAAAAATCCTTGATAATTACTATAGGTCAAGGCAATTTACAAATATTTATAATTTTATTATTGTTAATAAGGTATGTGTGAAAAATAATTATTCATTTTCTGTAATCAGAATTTTATAAACAATACCTCCAAGATAAGGAATTTAGTTTTATCAAAATGATGTAAAGCATCACATATTTAAGGCATTGTAGAGTCACATTTCCATCCATTATATATGGATAAATAGTTTGATTTTCTTATTTTTTATTTCCCTACTCATTTTAAATTACTAATGTATGAAATTCACTATATTATAATTTTCCCCACATTTTTCCACTGTGAAAGCTTTATGTGAATGGATATTTTATAAAAAGGTTAATAACTAATGTATCATAGCATTTTGTAATTTAACAGTATTTTAAAAATTACTCCATTAGTGTTAAAATAGCTGATACTAAAAGCCTTGAAATTCTCTGTGGTAAATGTTACCAACTAGAATTAATTTTTTGATAGAACATTTAAGGCAAATACAAATTAAAAAGTGGCTTACATTTAAGGAATTGATATTTCTAAGAGTTATGAAAATATAGTTTAAATTTTATAATTTACATTTTTTTTATTTGACAGAGTTAGACAGTGAGAAAGAGAGACAAAGGTCTTCCTTCTGTTGCTTCACCCCTTAAATGGCCGCTATGGCCGGAGCTACGCCTATCCGAAGCCAGGAGCCAGGTGCTTCCTCCTGGTCTCCCATGTGGGTGCAGGGGCCCTAGCATTTGGGCCATCCCCCACTGCCTCCCTGGGCAACAGCAGAGAGCTGGACTGGAAGGGGAGCAACCGGAACTAGAACCCGCCCACATGGGATGCCAGTGCCACAGGTGGAGGATTAACCAAGTGACCCACTGTGCTATCCCTATAATTTACATTTGAAATAAAGTTTCTTATACTTGAAAAATATCTAATTTTATCATTTTTAATGAGTTCTTCCTTTACATTTTACTTTATTGTAGTAAGAAAAAACAAGTACAGTATTGCTGACTACTGATACAATGTTGTGCAGCTGATCTCTCTTAACTTTAAATTTATGCCCGTTGGTTAGTAACTCCCAAGCTATACATACCTCCTGGTCCATGAAACCATAATTCCATACTTTGATTCGATGAATTGACTTTTTCAGATACCTCATATAAGTGCAATCTTTTAACATTTGTCTTTGTGTGGATGGCTTATGTTACTTAGTATTGTGTCCTAAAATTTCATCCATGGTTTCACATATTGTGTAAATTTTTTCAGTTTAGGCTAAATAATATTCCATTGTATCTGTATCTGCTCATATGCATTTATGCTTGGCTACTGTGATGAGTGCTGTAGTTAACATAGCAGTGCTAAACAATTCTAAATCTCTTACTGGTAAAATACCAAAAGTGAGATCACTAGATCATATGATATATATGATTATAAGATCATACTTACTAAGTTTTTTAGGTAGCTCCATATAATTTTTCCACAGCAACTACACCATTTATATGTCTAACAGTGTTCAAAGCTTCTAACTTCTTAACAGCTTTCCATTATGTCACTTTTATAAAAATTACTTTTTAATAATAGTCATCCTGCAATATGGAAGATGTGTTTTTATGGTTTTTATTTGCATTTTCCTGATGGTTAGAGACACTGGATATTTGTTCATAGACCATTGACCTAGGTCTTTTATGGAGAAATGTCTATTCTAGCTTTTAGCCCCCTTATTAAACAAGTTTTTAGTGTTTGCTATAGAGTTTATGGAAGCTTCCCAATCATATGCAGATTAACCCCTTACAAGATACAGGATTTGAAACTGTTTGATCCCACTCTGTAGGTTATCTTTTCACTCTATTTGTCTGACTCTCTGTAATCCTGCCTTTCAGATAAATAAAATCTTTATAAAAATTATACTTGGTTAAAGTAGATGATATTTTCGATGTGCTATTGTATTTAATTAGCATCTTGTTGAGGACCTTTGCAATGTTCATCATGGGTATTGTTCTGTAGATCTCTTCCTTTCTTGTATATTTTTCTGATTTTGGAATTCCAGCCTCACAGAAGAAGTTTAGGAGAATTTCCTTCCTCTCAATAGATTAGAATAGTTTAAAAATTGGGATTAATTCTTCTTAAAAGTTTGGTAGAATTCAGTTGTGAAGCCATCTGATTCTGGGCTTTTCTTTGTTGGGAGAGGATCCTTATTTCTGATTCAGTCTCTGTCTTGGTTATTGGTCTGTTAAGGCTTTCTATGTCTTCTTGCCTCAACTTTGATAAATTGTATGTATCCAGAAACCTGTTTCTTCTAGATTTTTTAATTTGCTGACATATGGAGTATTGTAATAATTCCTGATTATTTTTATTTCAGTGGCATCATTATAACAATAACTCCTTTTTCATCTCTGATTTTTATTAATGAGTCTTTGGCCCCCTCCCTTTCTTTTTGTTTGGGTTAATTTGTCCAATGGTTTATCAATTTTGTTGCTATAAAGTTTCTTCTCAATGCTACGTTAGTTGTATCCCATAAATTTTGATGTTGTGTTGTCATCTACATTTATTCAAGAAATTTTCTTATTTCCCTGTTTTTTTTTCTTCTGTGACCCACAGTTTAATCAGGGGCGTGTTTTTCTGTCTCCATGTGATTTTATATTTTCTAGAGTTTCTGAATTTGTTAATTTCCAGCTGCATCCCATTCTTCTGAGAAAAGATACATAGTATGACTTCCATTGTTTTGAATTTCATGAGGGATTTGTCTATCCTAGAGAATGTTCCAAGCACTGATATAAGAATGTATATTCTGTGCTGTGGGATGAAATGTTCTATAGAAATTAATTAGATCCATTTGGCTCATATTGTAGATTAGTTTTGTTTTATCTTTGTTTTTTGCCTTGTTGATCTGTCCATTGAAGAAAGTGGTGTGAAGCTTACATTATTATTGTATTGGAATATATGTCTCCATTTAGATCCATAATTGTACCTATTTTTCAACTACTTCTAAGCCAGGTATGGAACTCTTGAAAAAAAATGTTTCTGTCACATTAAATTATTTGAAAAGTTAAAATCCAAGTATAAAGTATAAATTGTTTTAAATAATTGTTGAACTTGGTTATTAGAGCTATTTTCATATATCATATTTCTTCTTCTAGGCAAATGACTAGCTTCCAGTTTACTACCTGTAGAAGAGAGACATGACTTCTAGATTTGCATTGATCAGTGAAATAAAACATGAAGTCTTATATGCCAATTGAAAGTGGAAGGAATTGATTGATTCTGTCAAATTCCAATCTTTCTTTAGGGCAGAAATCCTATATGTATAAAGAATATGACATAAAAATTCCCTGAAAAATCATAAGTACAGTTTTCTTTTCAACCACAGCAGACATAGGTGCCGCATGAATAAGAAATAATCCTTGAAATGTTTAACCAAATTTTGTGTTGTTACAGAAGTATAATAATAAAACATGCCAAATTATCCCAGTATAGTCTAATCCACACAACACAGCGATTATGTTCAAGTAATGTTTTGTTATCTTGTTTTGTCAAAATTTTTATGGAGAACTTCATGCATTTATGCTTGTTAAATTCACACTCCTAATAAATCCTATTCATCATGTTGGAGAACTAGATATTATTTGTTAAATAACCTGTTAAGTTCTAAGCCTCAATATGTAAATTTAATCAATTTTTAGCATTGATTTAGAACAAAATGTTGAAGATATTCTAAATTAACTTTCTCCTAAAATGTGTTTCATAAGAAATTTTGCAGAAAATTCAATTAAGAATTTTTAACTATTGTGGTACTTTTAAAATATATTAATGGACACAATAGATGTTTTTAAAATCTTGCAGTTAAAATATATTTTTATGCTTTTTCTCATTTTTATACAGATATATTTTAACAGAGTACATATTTTTCACACATGGCTTATTGACTATTTATGAAGCTGATACTTTGCATTGGATGAATTGGGAAAAACTGTTAAAAATTTCTAGAGAAAGAATGACTTAAGTATAATGTACAATATGATTTTTTTGTTTTTTTGTTATTGGTATTCTTTGAAGTTTGAAACTTTATATGGACAACAAGAGATTAAATATAGCATTCTATGCCACACCATAGTTTAGAGAAAAATTAAGAGGTACATCTTATCTGAAACATTTACTAGCTCTGAGGGCTTGGCAAAGTTATTTTAGTAGGAGTTGGCTGTGATAATAATACGTAAGAAATTTGGATATAAATAATTGAGATTCTTTATATAAACATCTTATCTCAGTGATTGGTATATGACTAGTATTAAATGAAATACAGTCAGAATTTTTGTATCTGTGGGTTCGACATCCAGACATTGAACCAAATGATCACAGAAAATACACAAAATGGGCACATGTTATTGTGTGTCAGTTTAAGCTTCTGCCTGCAACCCCCACCGGCATCCCATATGGGGCTGGTTCATGTCCTGGCTGCTCCACTTCCAATACACCTGAGAAAGCAGCAGAAAATGGCCTACATGCTTAGACCTCTGTCATGCATCAGGGAGACCAGGAAGAAGCTCCTGGCCCCTGGCCTTAGCCTGGCCCTGCACAAGCTGCTGCAGACAATTGGGGAATGAACCAGTGGATGAAGATCTCTCTATGTCTCTGCCTCTATGTCTCCCTCTCTCCCTGTAGCTCTGCCTTTCACATAAATAAATAAATCATTAAATAAAATACACAAGCTGCTGATATGAAATACTAAGAGCAAATATTTTACTGAACAAATAGAGACTTTTTATTGTTGCTATTCCCTAAACAATATAGAAGACAACTATTTATATAGCATTTACATTGCATTAAGTATTAGAAGTATTCTATGGATGAGCCATTGATTCAGTGGTAGAAATTCCACCTGGAATTTTAGCATCTCATGTTGTAGAATGTTCAAGAACTGGCTCTGTTTATGATTCTAGCTTTTGCTAATATGTACCATGTGAGACAGTGAGAAATTACTGAAGTACGTAGGTTCCTGGATTGATTTGCATTATCCTGGCTTGGACTTGGCTTAGCTCCAGCTGTTATGGTCATTTGGGGAATGACGCAGCAGCTGAAAGATTCTCTCTTTCTCCCCCTCCCCCACTTCCATTCAAATAAATTAAACATACATTTTCTTTTACAAAGTAATCTAGAGGTGACTTAAAATATATGGGAAAATGTGTAAAAATAATATGACAGTAGTATACCATTTTACATGAAGGATTTAAACATCATTGATTTTGATATCTTTGGGGGTTCAGTACTCAATATCTTATGGAAGCAATTTTATGTATTGAAACAATTTTGTATATTTTTCTCATCTCTTAGGGAGGAAAAAAAAAGACTAAAAGCTATCAATCTTAGTTGATAAGTTGGTTTTGCAAAGTGGTTGTAACATTTTGTATTTGCACCTAAAATGTGTGAAATTTTTTGCACATGCTTGACATTTTATTTTCCACTGTTTTAGTGGTTATGTAGTTGTGGTTTAAACTTGTATTTGGTTGTGAGCATATATTCATGTACCTATTTGCCGTTCATATAGGGTATTATTTGTCTCCATGTAATTCTAATTAGTGAGCTACAAATGTTCATTATTCAAGTCTTTTATCAGTTTCTCATATTTTTTCTGAGTCATATTTTGTTCTTTTTATTCAAGGTAGCTTAGGTTTTGAGTTCTACATTGGCTTTTCTTCTTTCATGCTTATCGGACTTGCCCCAAACGATGGAGTTAGAAACGTGCCAGGGGATTCCAATACAATCCCATCAAGGTGGCATGTACCAAGGCCATCTCACTAGTCCAAGTGATCAATTTCAGTTCACAATTGATCACACGGATAGATCTAAGAGTCAAAGGGATCACACAAACAAGACTAATGTCTGCTAATACTAACTGATAGAATCAAAAAGGGAGAGAACGATCCAACATGGGAATCGGGAGACAGAGCAGACTCATAGAAGGGCGGATGTCCTAAATAGCACTCTGGCCTCAGAATCAGCCCTTAAGGCATTCGGATCTGGCTCAAGAGCCCATGAGAATAATTTAGGCATGGAAAGCCAAGACACTCTGGAAAAAAAAGAAGACCTAAATGAAAGATCTCTGCGAGTGAGATCCCAGTGGAAAGAACGGGGCCATCAAAGAAGGAGGTACCTTTCTCTGAAGGGAGGAGAGAACTTCCACTTTGACTATGACCCTGTCGGAATAAGATCGAAGTCGGCAAACCCTAAAGGCTTCCATAGCCTCGGCAACTCATGACTAGAGCTTAAGGAGATTACTGACACCATAAACCAGAGTGTCAAATTGTTAAATTAACTTCAGGAGTCACTGTGTACTTACGTCTCATGAGGGATCTGTCCTTAATGTGTTGTCCAATGTGAAGTAATGCTATAACTAATACTGAAGCAGTATTTTTACACTTTGTGTTTCTGTGTGGGTGTAAACTGATGAAATCTTTACTTCCTTTAACTCTTTCAGATAATTATTTCATGTTATAGTTCCTATGCTGGCACTTCAGATAATTACTGATATCTAATTATCATTGCTCTTTTGGCAGTAGTATTTTGTTTTACTCTTCATAAACTTTGAAGTTTTATTTTTTATTTGAGATACGAGATTTTTTCTTATTTGTCTAAATTTGTTGTGCTTCTTGAATTTAAATAATCAAGAATTATGTGAATTATAAAATTTCCACAATGATTACCTATATTAAATCACCACTCTTAGTTCTTATTACATCCACTCTTTATTTAGTTCTTATTATTACACCTGATTTCTGTGCCTCTAGCCACTTATTCGTATTTTTTTTCTTCCCTGTATCTTCATAATAACTGCTCAGTTCACTGATTATCTGTTCAAGTGTTGTGAGAGTAGATTTACCTGTTTAATTATTTTCAAAAATTTGATTTAATTTTCCTCAATACTTAATTTTTATTTTATGATTTAAAAAATTTGCTTATTTTTAAAATGTAGTTTTGATGTTCTTAATGATTATATTAGAAAGCTTTAGAAGTCTAATTCTGTTTTCTCATGATTTTAAATTTAGATCTTTATGGAAATTTTTTCTTCTGTTGTATAATTTTGGATAAATATTGTGTATTTAGTGATATATTCTTCATCCTATAAAATTTCATTCAGTCCCTTAGGGGAACAACTCATCAAAGTAGCTTTGATTGCAGTAACTTACTCTAGTAGTCTTTGGAGGCTTAATATTCATGTCTCATTTTGCAGGTCTGATAAATCTGTAGTTCAGATAAATTTGTGTTCCTATTTATTTTTTTGAAGGCCAAATTATGTCACTGTGAATTCTGGAAATCTATTCAAATTCCTGCACAACATGCTGCCAAAAGCCATACCCTGTTTTCTTGTGTAGATGCAAACCCAGCCATACCTCACAATTGTTCTTTCTCAGCCAGGACATTGTCTGTATATACAGAGTCTATTGATTTTGTATGTAAGTTTTATATCCTGCAACTTCAGTCAAATTCTCTATGAATTCCAGTAGTCTCTTAGTGGAGACTTTTAGTTCCCCTATATATAGAATCATGTCATCTGCAGAGATAGTTTTATATCCTCCTTTCCAATTTGTATCCCTTTGATATCTTTTCTTGCCTAATGGCTCAGGCTCTATCTTCGAGAACTATATTGAATACCATGGTGAAAGTGGGCTTCCTTGTCTGGTTCCAGGTCTTAGTGAAAATGCTTCCAACTTTTCTCTGTTCCAGATGGTGCTGGCTGTGGGTTTGTCATAATTGCCTTGATTATGTTTAGGTATGTTCCTTCTATATCCATTTTTCTTAAGGTTTTTATCATGAAAGATGTTATACTTTATCAAATGATTTCTCTGCATAAATTGATACAATTTTTCTATGGGCTCTTGATCTCTCCAGCCTATAATACAGGTTTCCTGGGGTATTTGTAATATCTTCACTGTCTTGAGGCTTTACGCTGTTTCCTCTTAATTGTAGACGTGAGAATCTTTGTTAGCACTTGTGAAAACAAGTTGCTGTAGTGCAGTTTCTCTGCAAGCACCCTGCACTCACTCCACTGGAGTGTTTTATCCCTTCTTGACCGTATCTATAAGAAATTCAGGGCAGTTGTTTCTCTTGCTACCTGGCTCTTAATCCATGCTACAGCAGTGAAGAGACAACCTCCCCTCCATTAGTTATGTTCTTTCTCTTTTGATTATTCTTTTCAGAGCTTTTTCTCCCTTTTTATACTTTCCTGAGAACACTTTGTAAATCTCCCTTGGAGAATTTAGACTTCTGGAAAAAAATAGCTGAGAAAGGGATGTTTTGTGGCTTTGTCACAAACATATCCTAATACCAAGAAGCAGAAAAATTGTTAGCTGCTCGAATGAGAAGTGAAAAAAATGCAGAGAAAATTTAAGAAATCTTTAAAATATAAGTAGGTTCAAAAATGATCTCACCTACATGAGAACAGGAAATAAGGATTTTTTTTAAGTTTTGATTTTATTTTAAAAGAAGAGTGACAGGGTTGGGGGAGAGCGAGCGAGAGAGACTGACTGACCTTCCATTTGCTGGTTTACTCCTCAAATGGCTGCAAGAACTGGGCCTGAGCACGCCTGAATTTAGTACCCAGAAAACCATCTGGGTCTCCCATAGAGATGACAGGGGCCCAAGCATGTGGGCCATCTTTGTCTGTTTCTTCAGGCATATTAGCAAGAAGCTGGATCAGAAGTGGAGAGGGGATCCCAATAAAACCCCATCAAGATGGCATATACCAATGCCATCTCAACGGCCCAAGTAAACAATTTCAGTTCACAACCGATCACACTGAAAGGGCTAAGAGTCAAAGGGAATATACAAACAAGACTAGTTTCTACCAACATAAACAGATAGGACCAGAAAGGGAGAGGACGATCCAGCATGGGAAGCAGAGTCACAGAAGACTCATAAAATGACAGAAGTCCTAAATAACACTCTGGCCTCAGAATCAGCCCTTAGGGCACTCAGATCTGGCTCAAGAGCCCATGAGATTATTATAGGCATGGAAAGCCAAGACACTCTGAAAAAGGAAAAAAAGAAGACCTAAAGGGAAGACCTCAGCGAGCGAGATCCCAGTGGAAGGAACGGGGCTACCAAGGAAGAAGGCACCTTTCTCCAAAGGGAGGAAGGGACCTCCACTTTGACTGTGACCCTGTCGGAATAGAAGCAAAATCGGCGAACCCTAAAGGCTTCCATAGCCTCAGCAACTCATGACTAGAGCCTAGGGAGATTCCTGACGCCATAAATAAGAGTGTCAAATTGTTAAATCAACACCAGGAGTCACTGTGTACCTATATCCCATGTGGGATCTGTCCTTAACAGGTTATCTAATGTGAGGTAACGCTGTAACTAGTGCCGAAACAGTATTTTTACACTTTGTGTTTCTGTTTAGATGCAAACTGATGAAAATTCCTACTTAATACATACTGAACCGACCTACTCTATATAAAGATAATCGAAAAGGGAAAAAAAAAAAAAAAAAAAAAAAGAAAAACTCAGTGTTACATTGGAAACTGCATCAAAAAAAAATTTATCAGTCTCAAATATATATATATATATATATCTCATGTAGGATCTCTGTCCTTAATGTGCTATACAATGTGACTCAATGCTAAAATGAGAACTCAAAGACTATATTTCACTTTGTGTTACTATATGAGGGCAAAGGGACGAATTCATAACTTAACACATACTAAATTGATCACATGTATACAAAAAGAATTGAAAACGAATCTGGATGTGAACAAAAGGGTGGAGGGGGCGGGCAAGGGGGGAGGGTTGTGGGGGGAGAGGGAAAATATGGGGGGAAACCCATTGTAATCCATAAATCATACCTTGGAAATTTATATCCTAAATAAAAGTTAAAAAAAAAAAAAAAAAAAAAAAAAAAAAAAGAAGTGGAGAAGCCAAGACTTGAACTGTTGCTCGGGTATGGAGCGCCTGCATCATAGGCATTGATTTCAACCAGTGTGTCAAAATACCAGCTCCCTTTTTGTTTGTTTGTATTTAATTGAAGATTTATTTATTTTTATTTGAAAGAATTTTTTTTGACAGGCAGAATTGGACAGTGAGAGAGACAGAGAGAAAGGTCTTCCTTTTTCTGTTGGTTCACCCCTCTAGTGGCTGCTATGGCCAGCGTTGTGCCGATCCGAAGCCAGGAGCCAGGTGCCTCTCCTGGTCTCCCATGGGGTGCAGGACCCAAGCACTTGGGCCATCCACCACTTCCCAGGCCATAGCAGAGAGCTGGCCTGGAAGAGGAGCAACTGGGACAGAATCCGGCGCCCCGACCTGGACTAGAACCTGGGGTGCCGGCGCCGCAGGCGGAGGATTAGCCTAGTGAGCCCTGGCACCAGCCTTGAGAGAATTTTTTAAAAGACTATTTATTTGAGAAGCAGTGTTACAGCTAGAGAGGGAATGATAGAGAAAGGTTTCATCCACTGGTTCACTCTCCAGATGACCACAGTGGCCAGAGCGGCACCAATCTGAAGCGAGGAGCCAGGAGCTTCTTCTGGTTCTCCCACAGGGGTACAGGGGCCCAAGCACTTGGGCCATCTTCCACTGCTTTTTCAGGCCATCAGCAGAAAGCTGAGTCTGAAGAGGAGCAGCTAGGACACAAACTGGTGCCCATATTGAAAGCTAGTGCTGCAGGTGGAGGGTTAACCTACTATGCCACAGTCCCAGTCCCAGAGGTTTTTTTATTATTTATAATTTATGTGTGTGTGTGTGTGTGTGTGTGTGTGTGTGTGTGTTTGTTTTACCTCTTAAAACCTACAACTTTCCATCTATGTTTTCTTTCACCCAGATGTAGGTTAAGAGAAAACAACAAAATAACATATCATTTTAAAATACAATAGTTTCATTAAGTCAATACAGTTCTCTTTATTGTAATTGCTCAATCCATATGACCTCTGGTCTTCTTCAAGATGTTGCTTGGGTATATTAAAGGGATCTTAGATACATATGGTATTCTGGACATCTACATTGGAGTGAGTCTTCCGTTTCTGTACTGCATGAATGACTGGACACATCTTCTTTCTGACTTGCCAAAGAGATTTTCTTGTCATTTGTTTGTCTGATCTATGTCTTAGTCAATTTCCTCATTTATAAAATGCCAAAATATAGAGGTCTCTTGATCCTAACCCTTATCCTTGGTCCTCTTATCACTGATGAGTCCATTTACCAGAGCACACAAGGATAGCCATGCTAATTCAACAGAGTGAAGAGTCTTCTCACTCTTATCACCCTGGCAGCTTCCCAGTAGCCCAAGGATGTTATTGCTTCCATAATGTGGGAATTGTTTATACAGTGATTGTCTTTTTTTCTAGAATGGTGTTTCTCAACATTGACTGAACATTAAAAATAATTTAGTAATCCTTTAGAAACTGTGGCTTTAGTACCAGACATTCAATGTAATTAGTCTTCAGTGGAGCCTTGGCACAATAACGACTTTTTAAAAAAAGCATATATTTATTTATTTGAAAGGTAGAGTTACAGAGAGGCAGAGGTGGTGGAGAGGTGGAGGAGGAGAGGAGAGAGAATGAGCTGGTTCACTCCCCAAATGACCACAATGATTGGAGCACGTGCTGATCCAAAGCCAGGAGCCAAGAGCTTCTTCTGGGTCTCCCATGTGGGTAAAAGTGTCTAAAGACTTGAACCATCTCCTGATGCTTTCCCAAGTGCTTTTGCAGTGAGCTGAATCGGAAGTGGAGCTGCTGGAACTTGATCCGGCTCCCATATGTGATGCTGGCACTGCAGGTGGCAGCTTTACCTGCTATGCCACAGCGGTAGCCCCATCGATAACTTCTTGAACTTGCTATTTTCTTTCTTTCTACAGCATGGGTTTCTTTGTGTCATATGCACCCAGTCTTTCTGTGCATCATCATAACAGTGTTAGTCATATAGCTTTAAAATTATAAGACAAAATCTATGATTTAGCATACTAAGATTTGCTCTTGATGTGTGAATGAAAGCTAATGGAACATAAAACTATTTTTTGACAGATTGAATTTCAAACTTAGTGTCTTTGTATATATTTATGAAAGAAATAAAACCTCAAATAAAAGTTGCTATTGAAACAAATGTAGACAATGGCTGCTTTTCTCGGGTGCTCATGTCCCGCCCTCTTCTCCATGAGTTGAGAACCTTATGGCAGGTATTTCTAACACTTTCAGGAAACATGTCTAGTGGGACAGATGGAAATTCGTCAAGGAAATAGCCTTAAAATATCATTCTGGTAACTCTGTTTACAAACGTGAGTATATTCAATAACCATCAAATCAGATCTCTGATTTGTGAAATCAGAGCTCTGGTTATGTGAAAGCTGTCAAGTAAATTTACTTCTGTGATTGTCTTCTCATCAATATAATATAGGTAATAATAGAATAGTATATGTTATAGTTATTGTGAAGATATATGTTAAACTATCTAAAATGTTCAGAATTCTGAAAGTAAAAACAGTGGTCCCTCAGTATCCACAGACAATTTGTTTCAGTGCCTCCTACAGATAACAAAATCTGTGCATGCTGAAGCCCCTTATCCAAAAAGGAATAATATTTGCATGTAACTTACACACATCCTCCTTTGTACCTTGCAATACTTATTATGATGTAGTTGTGGTATAAATGGTTGCTATACTATAGTTTTTAATTTGTATTCATTTTCTCATATTTTTTAGATCTGAAAAATAGAAATACAGCAGGGTGGGGGTGGGAGGAATGAGGTCGGAGAGAGATCTTCCGACCTCTGGTTTACTCAGCCAGGGCTGGGCCAGGCCAAAGCGAGGCGCCAAGAACTCATCACCTGCTGCCTCCCAGGGAATGTATTAAAAAGAAGCTTGAATCAAAAGTGGAGTCAAGAGGCTGTCGCTGTAGTGCAGCGGGTTAAAGCCCTGGCCTATAGCACTGGCATGCCATATGGGCACCAGTTCAGGTCCTGACTGCTCCACCCAGCTCCCTGCTAATGCACCTGGGAAAGCAGTGGAAGACGGCCTGGGTCCTTGGGCCTATGCACCCATGCGGGAGACCTGGAAGAAGCTCCTGGCTCCTGGCTTCATCCACTCAGCTCCAGCTGTTGCAGCCATTTGGGGAGTGAACCAACGTATAGAAAACCAATCGCTGTCTGTCTCTACCTCTCTCTGTAACTCTTTCAAATAAATTTAAAATAAAAGAAAGTGGAATCAGGACTTGAACCCAGGCGCTATGATATAGGATGCAGATCTTAAGTGGCATCATAACTGATGTGCTAAACAGCCATGCCAAGTTGTATGATTTTTCTTGTTTGTTATCCTTTTTCTCTGAATACTCTGATTCAAGGTTGGTTGTATCCTGCAAAGAGGAACCCTCAGATATGAAGGGCTGACTGTATTATAATAAGTGTTTACTGCTATTGTTATATTTATATTTACTGTTACTGTATACCCAATAATATTGCTACAACTGATGCAAATCCAAGAAGCCACCTTAGTTTTTGCACAAATGATAACTTAGACAAAGAGAAGTTGCAGAAATGAGAACTTAGACAAAGAGAATCAAGTTAAGACTTTACCATGTTGAATGATAAGCCATGTTTATCTGTACTTAGAGTTGGTAGAATGTCCAGTTGAATGGTAACTACCTGTGATCATGAGGAGTTAGGTAATGACAGTTCATGAAGAACAGGATTCAAGATGAAAAGGTAGGACGATAAATACTGTTTTTGTCTCTGAAGCCCATGTATTAATTTGCCCTTTGAGATGACCTTCTTCCTGGAATTTTTACATACGTGAGCCAATACATTTTCTATTTCCTGAAAGAAATGTAGATTTAGTTTTCATTTTCTTTGTGATCAAAAAGTCCTAAGAATTACAAAACCTGTCATGTAGTAGTTTTGTGAAGATTGAATGAGACAACCTATATATTACTCAGCATAAACTTTGGTGTTTATTTCCAAATACATTTCAGTTACTGTTAATGGAATGAACTATTGTTCTTTAATGTTAGCAAGAGGTGAGGTAAATACCTGCCATATAAACCACTTGACACTTTAAATTATGATCATTTTGCTTGATACTGCTTTTATACTGAGTCTTTTCTGCCTTCAGTTAGTTTACTTATAACCTTTTCTCCTTTTACAGAAAAAGTACTTGCACGTGAATACATTTCTTGCCAGCTACACATTTTTAAGTAATTGACAATATCTTCTTCATGCTCTCCAAGAATAGTCTAATCCTTGTTTTCAGTGTAAGTTGTTGATTTTATTGGCTGGCTAAAAAAGCATGAGAGATGTATTCTCTTCAAAAATTCTTTCCAAGTCACAGTTACTTTGTACATTGATTTAAGATTTCCTTCAAAAGGTAGCACAACATTTTCTACATAATGATGCCTGGAACATCATCTGTACTATAATAACTTCTCCACTAGACAGATCTTTTGATTTTTCATTCCATTTTTGAAAAGTTTACATGAGAAACAATATTGTTTTATTCTGACTCCCACCATCTATGTGAAAACATGAAGTAATGGAAGTCTGTTGCTTTTTGAATAAAAGCACCTAGATTTTAGGCAACAGAAATAAGCTCTAGCCAATTTAAGAGAGTCAAAATGAATTTCTTGAAAGGATTCATGGTAACTCATAGATCAAAAGGAAAAGAAAAACAATTGGCTCTTGTAAGGGGAAGCAGGGAGCATTGCAGGTGTGGGAAGGAAATCTGTTCATGGGGAGGCAATTGAACACTCAGCTGCTTTCATATTTTTCTCCTTATGCCAATGATTAAGGTTCAAATTAGAGAGAGTCAGAATGCTTTTCAGTGAAAAATGATATTTACAAAAGATAATTCAAGATATTTACAAAAGGTAATTTGAGATATTTTTATACAAATACAATAAATAAAGGGTAAATTAAGACAAAAGTAGATAAGAAACAGGGGCTTGGCTGGCGCCGTGGCTCACTTAGCTAATCCTCTGCCTGCTGCGCTGGCACCCCGGGTTCTGTTCCTGGTTGGGGTGCCGATTTCTGTCCTGGTTGCTCCTCTTCCAGTCAAGCTCTCTACTGTGGCCCGGGAAGGCAGTGGAGGATGGCCCAAGTGCTTGAGCCCTGCACCTGCATGGGAGACCAGGAGGAAGCACCTGGCTCCTGGCTTTGGATCAGTGCAGCACTGACTGTAGCAGCCATTTGGGGGTGAACCAACGGAGGGGAGACCTTTCTCTCTGTCTCTCTCACTGTCTAACTCTGCCTGTCCAAAAAAAAAAAAAAGAAAGAAAGAAAGAAACATAGGCTGACCAAAAACGAATACCCACCCTAGTCTCTGATATTCAAATTGACCTTTCTCATCACCCTAATCTTTGTATGCAGCCTCACCTCCTTTTATTTTTCAGTTGATAACAAAACCTGTAGCCAAATTGCAAATATTTCTTTATTCTAAAACACACAATATGCCTTCCTAACTTAAGTAGTTGTTATAGGGTTATCCTCTACCTTGATCAAGCCATATGATCTCTTGAAATTCTTCCTAACAAATTCCAGCTTGAATTTGTTCTTTAGAGTTCTTCCCTCATCTTTAACTAAATCTAAACTCCTTGAAGGAAGGATCTGTGTTTATGAAATTTTTCTATAGCAGGTAGCACTGTGTCTAAAGCAAATGTAAGGTTGAATTATACATGGCTCAATAGACTGGAGCTGGGCCAATCTGAAGCCAGGGGCCAGGAGCTGCTTCTGGGTCTCCCACGTGGGTGCAGAGGCCCAAGTACTTGGGTTATCTTCTGCTGCTTTCATAGACAATAGCAGAGAGCTAGATCAGAAGTCGAGCAGCTAGGACTTGAACCGGCACCCATATGGGATGCTGGCACTGCAGGTAGTGGCTTTACCTGCTATGATACGCCCCCATCTATCCAGTTTTTAAAATTTCTATTGTTGGCTCAAGATCCAAGACCCATGCCTTCTCAATTATCGAACTCTGATTAGAATAATGGATCCTAAATTTAACTTTAATATCAAAATCTTAGATAATAAAAGTGAATAAATTATGTTTTTATAAACTTTAATAGTTTTGAAATTAATACTAAGCTTACAGTTTCAAAAATAAATGGAGGATTTGGTTTTGTAAAAATTCTATTAATTTTGGTATAAAATCAAAATTAGACATTACTTTATCCAAATTATTTTTTGGATGATCTATATTGACATAACTAACAAGTGGTAGCTCTCACAAAATGTCCAAGGAAAACTTGGACATAATCTCATTTGTCTAATTTTTACTCTGTATTTTGCCATTTTATAATTTATCTTTTGATAGTATAATTAGAATGCAAATTGATATAAAGAGCACCGAGTTTAATTAAATACATTGTAATTCCTGACAAGCTAAGCTACTTACCAGATACATGTTCTCTGTAAATTTTTAAAATACCCTTTTTCCTCTTCAGAAAAATAACATTTTTCATAGAATTTATCTGTATATTTATATATGTGTGTGCATTTGTGTATGTAAACATGTGTGTACACCTATACAAGGGTACTTCAAAAAGTTCAGTAGATATTTTTACTTTTTTGTAAAAACAATCTATAAGGAATGCTTAAAAGTTAATTAAAATGTATGTTATAAAAAAGTATGTATGAATTTCAAAACTTTTGGCACCAAAATGAGTTTATCTTTCAATCCCAGTTTTCCACAAACTTCTTGAGTAGCCTCATATTCATATATAATGTATATATCAAATATCAGGCTTAGAAAAAATGGCTTCTATCTATTTTATTTATCAGGCTTCTCTTGTTGTTTTGCAGTAATATTGGTTTGTTTTATATTGAGTTGGTTATTTAAGCATTTAAATATTCGTCTTTCATTATGTTGATATCAATTTAGATTTTCTTTTTTTTATAGCGCTTTTATTTAAAGAATATAAATTTCCAAAATAGAGCTTATAGATTACAATGGCTTCCCCTCCATAACTTCCCTCCCACGTGAACCCTCCCCTTTCCCACTCCCTCTCCCCTTGCTTCACATCAAGATTCATTTTCAATTCTCTTTATATACAGAAGATCAGTTTACTATATATTAAGTAAAGATTTCAACAGTTTGTCCTCACATAGCAACACAAAGTGAAAAATACTGTTGGAGTACTAGTTATAGTATTAATTCACAATGTATAGCACATTAAGGACAGAGATCCTACATGATATATTTTTTTAAAAAATTGATTAATTTTCTAGGCAATTTCCAATTTAACACCAAGATTTTTTTTTCATTTTTAATTATCTATATACAGAAGATTGATTCAGTATATACTAAGTAAAGATTTCATCAGTTTGCACCCACACAGAAACACAAAGTGTAAAATACTATTTCAGTACTAGTTATAGCATTACTTCACATTGGACAACACATTAAGGACAGATCCCACATGAGACGTAAGTACACAGTGACTCCTGAAGTTGATTTAACAATTTGACACTCTTGTTTATGGCGTCAGTAATCTCCCTAGGCTCTAGTCATGAGTTGCCAAGGCTATGGAAGCCTTTAGGGTTCGCTGACTTCAATCTTATTCCGACAGGGTCATAGTCAAAGTGGAAGTTCTCTCCTCCCTTCAGAGAAAGGTACCTCCTTCTTTGATGGCCCCGTTCTTTCCACTGGGATCTCACTCACAGAGATCTTTCATTTAGGTCTTCTTTTTTTTCCAGAATGTCTTGGCTTTCCATGCCTAGAATATTCTCATGGGCTCTTGAGCCAGATATGAATGCCTTAAGGGCTGATTCTGAGGCCAGAGTGCTATTTAGGACATCTGCCATTCTATGAGTCTGCTGTGTATCCTGCTTCCCATGTTGGATGGTTCTCTCCCTTTTTGATTCTATCAGTTAGTATTAGCAGACACTAGTCTTGTTTGTGTGATCCCTTTGACTCTTAGACCTATCAGTGTGATCAATTGTGAACTGAAATTGATCACTTGGACTAGTGAGATGGCCTTGGTACATGCCACCTTGATGGGATTGTATTGGAATTCCCTGGCACATTTCTAACTCCATCATTTGGGGCACGACTGATTGAGCATGTCCCAAATTGTACATCTCCTCCCTCTCTTATTCCCACTCTTTAAAAAAAAAAAAAGTAACAGAGAGAGATTTACCACGCCTAACCTGGGAGTGTCTCCTTTGACACACCCTCAACCCTGAGGAACCAAACAGAGCTCTCAGGCCACACCCATCTCAAGCCTCTAAGGCTCCATCAAAAGCAGACAGTCCACTTAATCTAGAGTCATAGTATAACAAGAAAAAAACACCACAGTGAAGAAACCAATATGCCAAACAACAAACGCAAAAACCGAGGTAATAAGAACAAGGAAGACACTATGGCATCCCCAAATGAAAAAGACACCCCAATTCAAGATTACGAAGATGATGAGATAGAAGAGATGCAAGATGCAGATCTCAAAAAATTGATAAGAACACTAAGAAGTACTCAAAAACAAATTCTTGAACTACAGAAATCCTTAGTGGACAAGGTAGAAAATCTCTCTTGTGTAAAATGAAATTTTAAGGAGAAATCAAGCTGAAATGAAACAACTAGTAGAACATGAAACTGTGATAGTGACAAGAAATCATAATGAAGTGAAGAATTCAATAGATCAAATGAAAAACACATTAGAGAGCCTTACAAACAGGATGGGTGAAGCAGAAGAGAGAATATCGGACTTAGAAGACAGAGCACAGGAAACAATACAGTCAAACCAAAGAAAAGAAGAGGAAATTAGAAATCTAAAAAATATTGTTGGGAATCTACAGGATACTATTAAAAAACCCAACATTCGAGTTCTAGGAGTTCCTGAAGGCATGGAGAAGGAGAAAGGATTAGAAGGCCTTTTTAGTGAGATATTAGCAGAAAATTTCCCAGATTTGGAGAAGGAGAGAGACATCCTAGTACAGGAAGCTCATAGAACCCCTAGTAAACATGACCAAAAGAGATCCTCACCACGACACGTTGTAATTAAACTCACCACAGTGAAACAGAAAGAAAAGATCCTAAAATGCGCAAGAGAGAAACGTCAATTTACACTCAGAGGATCTCCAATTAGACTCACGGCAGACTTCTCAACAGAAACCCTACAAGCTAGAAGGGAATGGCGAGACATAGCCCAGGTACTTAGAGAGAAAAACTGCCAGCCCAGAATATTATATCCTGCCAAGCTCTCATTTGTGAATGAAGGTGAAATAAAGACCTTTCATAACAAACAAAAATTGAATGAATTTGTTGCCACTCGTCCAGCCCTGCAAAAGATACTTAAAGATGTGTTACACACAGAAACACAGAAACACGGCCATCAACATGAAGAAGATAAACGAAGGGAATCTCAATTTAGATTTTCTATATAGGATAGTCCTCTGTAAGTAATAAAACTAGTTGCATACTAGGCAGGGGAATTTAAATGGCTTTGAAGACATAAAAGGGGCCGGTGCCTTGGCTCACTTGGTTAACACTCCCCCTGCGGCACCAACATCCCATATGGGCGCCAGGTTCTAAGTCCTGGTTGCTCCTCTTCCAGTCCAGCTCTCTGCTGTGGCCTGGAAAGGCAGTGGAGGATGGCCCAAGTGCTTGGGCGCCTGCACCTGCAAAGGAAACCAGGAAGAAGAACCTGGTTCCTGGCTTCGGATTGGCGTACCTCCAGCCATAGCAGCCATTTGGGGGTGAACCAACAGAAGGAAGACCTTCCTCTCTCTCTCTCTCACTAACTCTATCTGTCAAATAAATAAATAAATAAATAAATAAGTAAGAAAATATAAAAATAAAAGTTCTCCCTTGGTAGAAAAGCTACTTTCTAGAGACCTTGTTTTCAAAAAGGGCAAATGTGTAGCTTCAAATCAGGGGTGATTCGAATCACATAAGGCTATGACCTTCTCCTTGTTATTTGTCACTAGAAAGCTTAGCATGGTGAAGATGCTACTGGCAGATGTATGACACAAGGTTGGGTTTTCTTAATTTGAATACAATAGATGCCTCTTTCTTTAGCTCATTATAAAATTAACCATGAAGATACTTTTCAGTTTGCCAAGTCTACCATGTAAAATTATCTACTCATGGAACTTTTTAATGTTATTTTCATTATGACAACAAATTAAGTACTAGAATATAACAAGTCTTTTTTCTTTAAATTGTTTCACATACCTTCCTGCTAACCTTCATTTTTCATTTAAATGTCAGAAACAAAAAAAATTTTCCCAAAGAAAAGTATACCTGTTTTTAATATCTTTTGCAAAATGCAAATCAACAGTTTTTTTAAATGCACATTCTCTTTCTTTACTGTTTAATCTCTTTTGCCTCTCAGTCTATTTTAATAACTTTTTCTTTTAATTTTTTGATTAACATGTAATATTTGTACATTTCTGTGGAATAAAGTGCAATATTTTAAAACATATACAAATGGAACAAATCAGGTAATTGGCATAATTAGCCTTTCTATTTCCCCTTTTCTCTCATTGTTTTTGGACTCTAAGAGCTCTCTGTTTCTCTCCTCCCCCCCTTCCTCCCTCCCTCTCTCCCTCTCTGTCTCTCTCTCTCTCTCTGACACACACACACACACACACTTGATTGACAACAGAAAACCACAGATAATCTTCAGCCTAGGACCCTTGATGCTGTACTTCATACTGTGTATCCTTCAATCTTCTTATGAGGATAGAACTTAGGCTACTCTGTGAAAGAAAAGAGGACTAAGAATATGAGATTTAAATCACATTTCATCCTATGCTGAAAGGCACAAATTAAACTTCCTTTGCTATATATTTCACTTATATTCCCTAATCCTAGTTCTCTAGTTTTTCAAAACTAACACCCTTGAGTAAGAGAAAATCTGTGCCAAAGATGGCTTGTACCTTTTCCAAACACAAGATTCACAGGCTCTGGCTGGTTGTCTCTAATTCATTATCCCTAACATATCCATCAGAGACTCAGCCAAACAGGGACCAGACTGAAACATTTTGTGATCTGCCAAAGCAACTTATCAAAGAGGTAAATAGCTCTAATCTTGATAAATTATCTGCAAACTAAATAGATATTCTTTTAGCAAGGAAATGTCAATACTGTAACCAAACAGAGATGACAGAACTCAGGATATTAAATCAGTGGAATATATGAGATAAAATGCTTTTGTAGTGATGATAAATATATTAAACTTTTTCCCAGCATTATATTGAGTTTTTGTTTGAATTCAGTAAGAATGACTGGGGCAATAGCAGTATAATGAATTTCATATATTAATTTTGCCAAACTAGGTAAGTTAGCTTTTTACAGTTATTTTATGAAGAACTAGATGGCTAGTAGATGCAATTTTATTTGGTTGTATTTTGTATTCAAATAGATGATTTTAATATAATTTTTGTTACATGGATACCACCCATCAGAAAAAAATTGAACCTTTTTATAGCTGATATTGGATGCATCTTAAGATTTTGCCTTTGAAATCTTAGTAGAACAATCTGCTCTGTGAAGAAGTTTAAAAACAAATTATAGGCCAGCGCCGCGGCTCAATAGGCTAATCCTCCACCTTGCGGCACCGGCACACCAGGTTCTAGTCCTGGTCAGGGCGCCGGATTCTGTCCTGGTTTCCCCTCTTCCAGTACAGCTCTCTGCTGTGGCCAGGGGGTGCAGTGGAGGATGGCCCAAGCGCTTGGGCCCTGCACCCCATGGGAGACTGGGAGGGGCACCTGGCTCCTGCCTTCGGATCACCATGGTGCACTGGCCGCAGTGGCCCTTGGGGGGTGAACCAACAGAAAAGGAAGACCTTTCTCTCTGTCTCTCTCTCTCACTGTCCACTCTGCCTGACAAAAAAAAAAATAATAATGCACATCAGACAATTAGCTCTTATGGCCCATTCCATTGTAAGTCTTCCTTCATTTGTCACATATTGACTTCCTTCAACCAGTCTCCAGGTGTTCCAGTTTATATACAATTCTCAGCACCTTTCTGACTTCCATGCAATTCACAAGCGATCTTTCCTGAACAATTGTGTCGTTATTTCAGACTTCTGCTAGAGTGGTTGAGAGGACCCATGAATCACTTGTATAATATCTTTTTTAAATTGTTATTATGGCATACTCTTGATGTTCTCTCCAGACAGACTTACTTATTTCTTGAAACATGGACAAGTGAGTATTTTCTACATATTCAAGTATCACTTTCTATTTGCTTAGCAATTCTTTCTTTAATTTGTCACTCTTCTCACATTTTACTATAAGTAGCATGGAGAAGTGAGGCTGCATCCTGAACACTTTTCACAGAAATTTTCTCAGCTAAATATACATATTTAACAAAGTTCTACACTTTTTCAAACAGTAGAATAAACTTTGGCTAAGTATGGAATCATTTTATAACAAGGGTCACCTGTGCTTCCAATAATATGGTTCTCATTTCTATCTGAGACCTCATTGAAAGCATCTTTACCATTACTAATACTTCTACAGGGAGTGCAAATTTGACACAGCAGTGAAAGTGTCACTGGGATATGCACATCACACACCAATGTGCCTGGATTCATGTTCCTTCTCTGTTTCTGATTCCAGCTTCATGATAATGCAAATCCAAGCAGGCAACAGATGAGATCCTGCCACCATCTGGGGAACCTGGATGTATTTCCCAGGTCTTGGGCATTTGAGGAGTGAGCCAGTGGATAGGAAGTGTGTCTGTCTCACAAAAATAATGAATTTTTAAATATTAAAACTGAATTTCTACCAACATTCTGTACATGATAAAATAAGTATTTTCTAAGATAATAGATGGTTTCTGTATGGCTCTCCTATGTCTTTTCTGAGCCCTTACCAGAAGTGCCTCTGCTGTCCATATTTTTTATCAGCAATCTTTTTGAGGAAATCTAGGCTTCTTCCAATGTCAACGTTAATACTCTTCCAGTCCCTATTCATTACCCAATTCCAAAACCACTTCTAGATTTTTACATAGTTGTTAGAGTGTCACTCCAAAACTAAGTAGCAAAATTTGTATTAGCTTTGCAGGAGTTGCTGCTACAAAATACTATGGACTGAGTGGCATAAATGTTAAAATTTGTGTTCTTTAGGCTCAAAGTTTAAGGTCGTAATGTCAGCAGGGTTGGTTCCTGCTGAAGGGTGTAGGGAAAGCTCTTTTCTAGGCTCTGTCCTTAGTGTGTAGATGACTGTCTTCTTCCTGTATGTTCACATCATTGTCTCTCTGTACATGTTTGTATTCAATTTCTTCTTCTTATAAAGTTTATTAGATTTGGACTTTCCCAGATGACCTCATTTTAATTTGATACTTCTAAAAAGGCACTATTTTTTTAAATTATTTAATGCATATAGATTTCATGCATTTCACATATACAGATTTAGGAACACAGTGATTCTTCCTACCATACCCTCCCTCCTACCCACGCTCCCATTCTTCTTCCTCCTCTCTCTCTCCTATTCCAAATCTTAATTTTTATAAAGATCTATATTCAGTTTACTTTATATTCATAATGTTAATGCTACTATGGTAAGTAGAAAGTTCAACAAATACTGTGAGGCAAAAACAAAACAAAACAGTGTTCTTAAACAGTAGAGACAAGGGCTGTAAACAATTGTTGAATCTCAAAATGTCAATTTCCCTCTTATACATTACAATTTAGATAGTCTGTTATCACAGGTCAGGGAAAACATATAGTATCTGTCTTTTGGAGACTGGCTAATTTTACTAAGTATATTGGTTTTGAGTTGCATCCATTTTGTCGTAAAAGACAAGATTTCTTTTTTTTTTTCTTACCAGTGAGTATTATTCCAGTGTTTATATATCATAATTTCTTTATCCAGTCATCAGTTGATGAACATCTGTTTTGATTACATATCTTAGCTATTGTGAATTGAGCTGCAGTGAACATGGGGTTACAGATAACTCTTTCATGTGATGATTTCATTTGCCTTGGGTAAATTCCCAGAAGTGGGATGGCTGGGTCAGATGGTAGATCTATTTTCAGATTTCTGTGGCACCTCCATACTGTCTTCCACAGTCACTGTACCAGTTTACATTCCTACCAACAGTAGATTAGAGTTCCTTTCCCCCACACACTCACCAGAACTTGTTTGTTGATTTCTGTATGAGAGCCATTCTAACTGGAGTGATGTAAAACCTCATAGTGGTTTTGATTTGCATTTCCCTGATGGCTAGTGATCCTGAGCATTTTTCATGTGTCTGTTGGTCCTTTGAATTTCCTCTTTTGAAAAATGCCCATTCAAATACTTTGTCCATTTCCTAACCAGATAGTTTGTTTTGTTGTTGAGTTTCTGGAACTCTTTATAGATTCTGGATGTTAATCTTTTGTCAGTTTAATAGTTTGCAGATCGTTTCTCCCATTCTTTCAGTTGCCTCTGCACTTTTCTGAATGTTTCTTTTGCAGTGCAGAAACTTCTCAGCTTGCTGTAATCCCATTTGTCAATTTTTGCTTTGATTGCCTTTGCTTCTGGTGTCTTTCCTAAGAAGTCATTGCCTAGGCCAATGTCTTGCAGAGTTTACTCAATGTTCTCTAGTAATATGGTAGTATAGGGTCATAGATTTAGGTCTTGGTCAATTTTGAGTGGATTTTTGCATAAGATGTAAGACAGGGGTATTGTTTCATACTTCTGCATGTAGAGATCCAGTTTTCCCTGCATCATCTATTCAAGAAATTGTCCTTGCTCCAGGGATTGATTTTAGCTCCTTTGACAAAGATAAGTTGGCTGTAAATGCATGAATTGATTTCTGAGTTTCTATTCTGCTTCACTGGTCTACATGTCTTTTTTTTCTGCCAATACCAGTCTGTTTTGATCATAACTGCCTTGTAGTATGTCTTGAAATCTGCTGTTGTGTTGCCTCCAGCTTTTTTTTTTGTTGTATGATTGTTTTCGCTATTCAGGGTCTCCTGTGTTTTCATATGAACTGTGGCATCATTTTTTTCTAGATCTGAGAAGAATGTCTTTGGAATTTTGATTGGGATCATATTGAATCCTTAAATTGCTTTTGATAGTATGTACATTTTGATGATATTAGTTCTTCCAGCCCACAGATACCGAGGTACAGTCGCAGTCTGATCTATTGGAGGTAGAACTTCAACATATGAAATCAAGTTTGGGTGCTTTAGAATTCAAGCTACAAGCTTGTTCATAATAGGACATTTTATAACTAAAGACTTATAAGAAAACCACTGAAAATTTATGCTCTTTAAGAATTTCAAAAATATTATTTTTCCTGATTTATCATTTAAATTTTGAAGACATATTAAGACCTTTATATTGAAGATTGGATCTTTGGTCTCAGTGTCAAAAACATTCAAAAGTAAGGTGTTGCCTTTGGAGTTCTCTATGTATTACTGAATTAACTAAAAATCTATCCACAATCTCTGATAAGTACAGCATCTATTTAAAGGTACAATTATTTTTGATTCTCTTAATTGTGATCACAGTCCTATTCATCAAAATTTTTGGCAATTTGAGGTCCTAATTATATATTAAGTAGAAATGATAGTGGGTCATACAAAGTGTTTCTAAGAAGTTTAATATTCAACAAAATAGCAATGGAATAGTTGGTAGTTACGCTTTTTAAAAATATTTTATTTATTTTTTTGAGAGGTAGAGTTATAGACAGTGAGAGGGAGAGACAGAGCGAAAGGTCTTCCATCCATTGGTTCACTCCCCAAATGGCTGCAATAGCCAGAGCTTTGCTGGTCCAAAGCCAGGAGCCAGGAGTTTTCTCTGGGTTTCTCATGTAGTTGCAGGGGCCCAAGGACTTGGGCCATCTTCCACTGCTTTCCCAGGCCATAGCAGAGAGCTGGATTGGAAGAGGAGCACTTGGAACTAGAACCAGTGCCCACATGGGATGCCGGCACCACAGGCGGAGGATAAACCTATTATAAACCTATTGCACAATGGTGCCGGCCCCTGGTAATTATGTTTTTGTTTTGTTTTGTTTTGTTTGTTTTTTTGACAGGCAGAGTGGACAGTGAGAGAGAGAGAGACTGAGATAAAGGTCTTCCTTTGCCGTTGGTTCACACTCCAATGGCCGCTGCGGCTGGCTGGCGCACCACGCTCATCCGATGGCAGGAGCCAGGTGCTTCTCCTGGTCTCCCATGGGATGCAGGGCCCAGGCACTTGGGCCATCCTCCACTGCACTCCCTGGCCACAGCAGAGAGCTGTACTGGAAGAGGGGCAACCGGGACAGAATCCAGCGCCCCGACCAGGACTAGAACCCGGTGTGCCAGCGCCGCAAGGTGGAGGATTAACCTAGTGAGCCGTGGCACCAGCCACGGTTATGTTTTTAATAGTCACTATTTTCCCGTATTGTATTAGTATGGAAAATAAAAATGTTGATTAATGTAAAATATGTAAGTATATAGTTGTATGTGTGTATACTCAGTTGTGAGTTTTATATACTAGATATAGAAACCCAGTTACTGCTCATTGTATTCACTGTTGTTGTCACCATAAAGCAGTATTTATGTTAAAATATTTTATCTAATTGTTCATGGGATACTGATGTCCTATGAAAAATCGGTTCTGTTCCTGAAATTAACACAAAGACTAACATCAAATACTAATCTTTATGCCAAATAATTTCTAATAGAATGAAGATAATAATATTATTCTTAAATATATTTGAGTTATAGAGAGCATGGATAAATATATGAGCTGCTCTGTAAGTATAATTTTAGTCATTTAAGAGCAACTCATATCCAGCACATATACAAATTTGTGTGTTATTGAATAGAGTTTAATTTATCTGTCCCTATCCCAGCATAAACTTAATCAAATGTTCAAAATCACGTGAAATAATTAGACTTGTGGAAGTTATTTACTGAATCATAAATTATTTTGAGGTAGTATTCAAAGCATATATCTGAACACTGTTGATGTAAATAAATATGAAATGTATGCCCTGTGATTATTCATAATTTACTTGAAGACACATCATCCAAGGATACCCACAATGTTAATAAAATTCCAATAAAGTACATAAAGAAGATATCAAATGACTATTACATTCAATCAGTGAAGATTTGTGTGTCTGTGATAGAATGGAAAAATTTCATATGAATGCAACTTTGTGAAGAGTAGACTGCAGATTTGTTTTATCCTACATACTTTATGATATATTCTTGTATAGACAAGAATCAATTAAAAATGATAAAATAAATTCATAATTTTTCAGAAGTCAGAAACAGTTACCATTTTTGTTCTGTATTCTGACTTGTCATTTATAAAAAATTTTATGTTTTGAATCACATTTAATACTTTTCTTTTGGCAGTTTCTCTTTGTGATTTCACTAAAGTTGAATGTGAGGTTATGTTTCATTATATGGTTTGTAAACCAATAAGGAAGCCATAAGAATGCTTATATTGTTATATTCTGTTACATTCTTTTCAAAGTGTCAGAAAATTGAATAAGCTACACTGTGTAACAAAATGCTTTTTTGAGAAGCATAAATTCCTTAGAGAGTAGAAACATATGTTGTAACTCAGTATCTGATTTATACTGAACACCTGCAGACTAGAGTTTTTGTGTTTGTTTTTCTCTTAAAAATGGCAGATAAGAGGACTGTCATCAATGTGACTCTTTATTTGTCTGCTTTGAACCTGCTACTGCTTTATGAAATGTTTTTGTACTTTGAAAATGTGTTCATTGTTAATTTTTAATGCATCATAGATGGAGCCTTTAAAAATGGACAAAATATTTTTAAAATGTCAAAAATACCTTATAGAGGTTTTCTGTTTTTTCTTATAATAACAATTTTCAGTGAGTTTTCATAGTTTATTTAATTGGGGAAAATGCTGTGTAGTTTGAAACTAAGATTATATAATACACATCATAGTGATGAAACAAATTTTCTCTACCTGTTTTTCGTGGAACTGCCATGTGGTGAGAGAACCATATTGATAGATCTTAAAGATATCCTATAGCATTGATTAGCATTATCTAGTAAGAAATGATTCGTTCTCTCTCTCTCTCAGAAAAAAATAGCAACAATAAAACACCATTATTCAAGTCAAGCTAATCAAATGGCAGTCCTCTGAAACCAATTTACTTTTACTCTGTTTCTACAACTCAGCTAGCTGAGTATTTTAATTTTCTTTTATTAAATTTTGTCATTCCATGAAGACTAGTAACAAAATCCAAATTTTCCAAAACAGTTTGAGCAATATTGTTTTTTAGTTTTGGTAAGCTATAATTTGATTTTTGTTTAGATATAGAGGATAGATTTCATGTATTCATAAATACAATTCTAAGAAGAAAACATACTCTCCATACTCCCCTCCCTCCCTCCCACAATCCACCCTCTTTTTTTTTTTTTAATAACCAAAGGTCATGAATAGACATTTTTCAAAGCTGGGAATATAAATGGCCTACAGACACATGAAAAAAGTGCTCTGGATCACTAGGCATTGGGAAATGCAAATAAAACTACAATGAGTAATAATACTAAGTTTCATAATAATGCTAAGTTTGGGTATATTTATGTGTTCATGAAAATATCACTAAAATGAAGGTAGTGAAAATGTTCATTATCTACAGCAGTTACCTCATCCCATTGTGAAATCTCTGCAAAATATTCCCACAATGTCTTTCTCAGGTGATCACCTATCTGTGGTTAGTATCAATTTGCCTCCATTTCCAAGCTTTAGGCACGTGGAGTTCTCCATTATATACTCTTTTTGTGTGGGTTCTTTTGTTCCAGGTAATTATTTGAAGATTCATGTATATTGTTTATGCATATTTCTCTCCATTGAGCTGAGAGTATTTTCAGTTGAGTCTCTTCTACTCAGAATTTTGGGAGCTTCCTCTGAATTCCCTCCCCCCCCCTTTTTTTTTGCTAAAGATAATAAATGGGGAGGCTTACATTTGGCACAACAGTAAGTGCTATCTAGGGATGTCTACATCTTATACTGGTCAAGTGCTTGGTTTGAATTTCAGCCATTCTGCTTCTAATCCAACTTCCTGCTAACATCCAATCTGGGAAGAAGCAGGTGATTGCTTAAGTACTTGAGTCTCCCCTGCCACCTATATTGGAGACATAGATTGAGTTCTGGGCTCCTAGCTTTGAACTGGTCCTGCCTCAGCTGTTGTGGGCATTTGGGAAGTGAACCAGCAAATGGAAGTTGGATCTTTTCTCTCCATTTCAAATAAAATGAAAACAATTGTGTAAAGCAATAAAATATACGTTGGATGTATATGTTGGATGTTCTTTCAAGTTAATAAGCTGGGGGCATGTTTGGAACTTACCATTTATTTCCTTTTATTTTTTTAAAGATTTAGTTGGTTATTTGAAAGTCAAAGTTCTATATAGAGAGACAAAAGTGGGGAAGATCTTCCATGTGCTGGTTCACTCCCCAGATAGCCACAATGGCCAGGGCTGAGCCAGGCTAAATCTAGGAGCCAGGAACGTCTTCCAGGTCTCCCACATGGGGAGCAGAGTCCCAAGCACTTGGGCCATCTTCTTCTGCTTTTCCCAGGGCATTAGCAGTGAGCTGGGTCAGAAATGGGACAGCTGGGACACAAACCTGTGCACATATGGGATGCCAACTTTGCAGGTGATAGCTTTACTTGCTACGCCACAATGCTGGCCCCATCCTTTTTGTTTCTTATATCTTGAGGATTGCTGTCCTTCCTTGCTTGATCGAGTGTCTATAATTGTTGGACCATGTTTTGTGTAGAATTTTTATTGTTTCTGGCAGGAAGATCTTGTTACTCCTCTTAGACATGGAAGTCCCAAACAGTTCTAAAAGTTTATTGAATTTATTACCTGTATCAAAATTAGCCATTTTCATGTTTTACTTTGAAAAGATGCTTACTTTCTGGTTTAGAAACTAGGAAACATAAATAAGTTCTTATATTAAATTTGAAAGGTAACACCATATTAGTACAATGCTCATATTTGTGGTCAGAAGATATTGGACCACAACATCAGTAACATAAATGAAGAATGTTTCTGAAAACTTAGGATGTTATGGAGTTCCCAGTTTTGCCTAAAAAATCTGCTACTTATGAATTTAAATATCTAATTTATTTGTCTGTGATCCACTGAATGAAAATTTTAGCAGTGTGTAAACATGGGTATAGGCAGAAATATTTGGAGCCCCAGTTGTCTCTGCTTGAATCTTGATTTTTTTCATCCACTATTTAATTGATAAAAAATTTACTAAATCTTTTTGTGCCTCAATTTCTTATCTATAAGGGAAAGATTCATAAATATATTTATCTCAAAACATTTTTAAAGCTAATAAAAAGATAATAAAAATTATGCCTAGGAATTTTGCTAAGTAAATGTGAATGTTATATATTTTTAAAAACTGCTTAGAAATGAAAATGTGCACTAGCTTTGTATTCCAATATTTGGGAGCTTATCAAAATTCCTTTGATTTCATCTTTATCCAAAAATGTGCTTCTTTGATAGCCTGCCAGCGTGGTCTAGAAGAACTTTTAGTGGTATATGATTGCAAAATTTTATAGCAATTTTCTTTTTGTGACACCAATGTAAAACCAAAGGAACCTTGGATGATTGAAGTACAGTTTGTTGAATTTCAGTGGAAGCTCATGATCTAAGATCTCATTGAAGAGTTCTGCCGCCTATCATAAGAAAAATATAAAGCATCCCAAAAACTGTGGTCAGTATAAAATATTATTTGGATGATTTTGGAAAGAAACTGTCAGAAAAAGGCATTTTCAGGCAGACTTTTTCAGGTCATCCAGGGGATGCTGTATGTGATGCCCATTGGTTCCATAGTAACTGAATTTAAGAGGTTTTAAAAGTGACCAGATATGACCCATGGAGTACATAAGAATTTCAGCTGTTAAAATAGAGGGGAGGCTACAGTTTTAGCAGAATTGGAAACTGAATTGTTACTTTTTGTTAGACAGAATGGCTGTCTTTTAGTGCCTTAAGTTTAAAGTCAGTGAGAAGGCAAGATCTGGGTGGGGGGGGGGAGGTTGTATTATATTGTAGGGATCTGACTTCAATGAGGCAGCACACAGTCCCATTTGTGGCTATCCTTTATCTTTAAAAAATTACATATATACTCTAAGAAGAATATATATATATATATATATATATATGTATATAAAATACTAAACTGTGTTCAGGTATCATGTGCAATTTGCATACCTAAGTTATTCTGACAGCATGAAGCAATTAAGGGTTCTACTATCTTGCCTTAGGGAGAAGGGGAGATTGCATATGAAAGTCCAGACTCCTGCACTCATATACCCATCCCACACTTCAATTAAGATACACTTTAATCTGTTTAATGTCCTGAATTTCATGGCAGCTCTTTATTTTTATAAAAAATTCTTACTTTAAATAAATTTCAAAATTTCTGTGTCACAGGTAGGGAAAATACATTATTTAGGGCAATGTACAACATAACTTGTATATGATTTTTGCATGTATTTCATACAATATCTTTGAGAAGTATTCTGGTTATAAATTAAATCTGTTGAAAAATCAATTCTAATTTCATTTAATTCAGCGTGAACAAGTGCTACTATGATTATACTATTAGGAAATTGAAGTGAAGCTTAGATTTTTGTTCATTTCATCTAATTACTGTTTAGTTTTTAGTAAAGCTATCTTTCATTGCTTTGAGGGAAAAATAAGTAGAAATGTCAGAACCAAGGCATTTTTATTGTTGCTGCTCTTATATCTTGTGTTCATATTGAAATACGGCACTTTATTTTATGAAATTGAAGCTCTTGAGGTCATGTGATGTAGCAAAATAGGAATAGTACCACACAAGAAGGAAATGATTACTGTTTTCTGCTATGACAGTAATGGCACACAAGGCATTTTATATTCTTAATTTATTTATTTCCCTCATATGAAAAATAGTAATATGTTAATCTAGATGTTTGACAAGATACTCATTAAAATCAAATAAAGCAAAATATGTAATGACATTTTAAGATGTACAGTATGCCTATGGAAATTAATCACTAAGTTTATTTGGCGAACATTTATATAGTGCTATTGAATGAACAGTGTCCCCCAAAGTTATATATTGAAACTATAACTCACATTGTGGTGGTAAATTTATCACAGTTAAAGAGGCTGGGAATCCAAGTTCAAAGAATAGCCCTTTTGCTGCTACTGTTCCTCCTCCTCATCATCATCCTCCTGCTTCTACCCATCCTCTCCCCTCTCCCTCCCCCTTCCTCCTCATCCCTTTTTTTTTTTTTAAAGATTTATTTATTTATTTGAGAGGCAGAGTTACAGACACACACACACACACACACACACACACAGAGGTCCTACATCACTGGTTTAATCCCCAAATGATGGCAACAGCTGGGATTGGGCTGATCCAAAGCCAGGAGCTTCTTCTGGGATTTCCATGTGGGTTCAGGAGCCCAAAGGCTTGGCCCATCTTCCACTGCTTTCCCAGGCCATAGCAGAGAGCGGGATCAGAAGTGGATCAGCTGGAACTAGAACTGGCACCCATATGGGATACCAGCACTGCAGGAGAAAGCTTTACCTTCTACACCACAGCACTGGCCTCTTGCTTTCTTCTGAGTGTTCTCTTCTGCACTCTCAGATAGCTCCCTTCTCACAGTGGGCTCACCAGGTTTTTCTTGGGTCAGAGGATGCACTGAGATAGAAGGAGAGAGAATGAGAGCTAGACAATATGCATGCAAGAGCAAATTCTCCAGGACCTCTTCTTAAAAGGGAACTAATACACCTTCATAACCCAGTAGCCTTTTCCAGCTATACCACTTTACATAACAAAATTTCCAGGTAAAAACATCTATATTCTTTTAAGTTGTAATCATTACATATTAATTTCCTAATTTCACTTTATATTTTATTATCTTAGTTAATACATTCTTTTTTTAACTTTTATATAATGAATATAAATTTTAAAGGACAGCTTATGGATTACAATGGCTTCCTCCCCCCCATAACTTCCCTCCCACCTGAAACCCTCCCCTTTCCTGCTCCCTCTCCCCTTCAATTCACATCAAGATTCATTTTCAATTCTCTTTATATACAGAAGATCAGTTTAGTATATATTAAGTAAAGATTTCATCAGTTTGCACCCACATAGAAGCACAAAGTGAAAAATACTGTTGGAGTACTAGTTATAGCATTAAATCACAATGTACAGCATATTAAGGACAGATCCCTCATGAGAGGTAAGTGCACAGTGACTCCTGTTGTTGACTTAACAAATTGACACTCTTGTTTATGGCATCAGTAATCTCCCTAGGCTCTTGTCGTGAGTTGCCAAGGCTATGGAAGCCTTTTGAGTTCACTGACTCTGATCATATTTAGTCATACTCAAAGTGGAAGTTCGCGGAGATCTTTCATTTAGATCCATTTTTTTCCCCACAGAGTCTTGGCTTTCCATGCCTGAAATACTCTCATGGGCTTTTCAGCCGGATCTGAATGCCTGAAGGGCTGATTCTGAGGCCAGAGTGCTGTTTAGGACATCCGCCATTCTTTGAGTCTGCTGTGTATCCCGCTTCTCATGTTGGATCATTCTCTACCTTTTTTTATTCTATCAGTTAGTATTTTCAGACACTGGTCTTGTTTATGTGATCCCTTTGATTCTTTTTTTTTTTTTTTTTGACAGGCAGAGTGGACAGTGAGAGAGAGAGACAGAGAGAAAGGTCTTCCTTTGCCGTTGGTTCACCCTCCAATGGCCGCCGCGGACGGCGCGCTGCGGCCGGCGCACCGCGCTCATCCGATGGCAGGAGCCAGGAGCCAGGAGCCAGGTGCTTTTCCTGGTCTCCCCATGGGGTTCAGGGCCCAAGCACCTGGGCCATCCTCCACTGCACTCCTGGGCCACAGCAGAGGGCTGGCCTGGAAGAGGGGCAACCGGGACAGAATCTGGCGCCCCGACCGGGACTAGAACCCGGTGTGCCGGCGCTGCAAGGCGGAGGATTAGCCTGTTGAGCCACGGCGCCGGCCCCCCTTTGATTCTTAATCCTATCATTATGTTCCATTGTGAACAGAAATTGATCACTTGGACAAGTGAGATGGCCTTGGTACATGCCACCTTGATGGGATTGAATTGGAACGCCCTGGTATGTTTCTAACTCTACCGTTTGGGGCAAGTCAGCTTGAGCATGTACCAAATTGTACATCTCTTCCCTCTTTATTCCCACTCTTATATTTCACAGGGATCACTTTTCAGTTGAGTTTCAACATTTAAGAATAACTGTGTATTAATTACAGAATTCAATCAATAGTATTAAGTAGAACAAACAAACAAAAATACTAGAAGGGATTAAGTATTAAATTTTTCATCAACAGTCAGGGCAAGGGCCACCAACAGTCAGGGCAAGTCACCATTTCTCATAGTGTCCATAGTGTTCATTTCTGTTGGCTTGGTATATCTTTTTCCAACCTTTACTTTCAGTCTGCATGCATCTTTGTTGGAAAGATGTGTTTCTTGTAAGCAGCAAATAGATGGGTTTTGTTCCTTAATCCATTTAGCCATTCTGTGCCTTTTAACTGGAGAGTTGATTCCATTAACATTCAATGTGACTATTGATAAGTAGTGACTTTGCCCTGCCATTTGCCAAAGATATTTTCTAGTATATGCTTTGCACTTCTTATGATCTTTTAATGAGAGGTTTTCTTCCTTTACCTTCTTTCATATTGATGACCGTGTTTCTGTGTTTCTTTAAGCATTTTTGCAGGGTGGATGAGTAGGGACAAAGTCTTTCAATTTCTGTTTGCTATGAAAGGTCTTTATTTCACCTTCATTCACAAATGAGAGCTTGGCAGGATATAATATTCTGGGATGGCAGTTTTTCTCTCTTAGTACCTGGGCTATATTTCGACATCCTCCTAGCCTGTAGGGTTTCTGATGAGAAGTCAGCTGTGAGTCTAATTGGAGATCCTCTAAGAGTAATCTGACGTTTCTCTCTTGCACATTTTAGGATCTTTTCTTTCTGTTTCACTGTGGTGAGTTTACTTACAACGTGTTGTGGTGAGGATCTCTTTTGGTCATGTTTATTAGGGGTTCTATGAGCTTCCTGTATTAGGATGTTTCTATCCTTCTCCAAATCTGGGAAATTTTCTGTTATTATCTCACTAAAAAGGCCTTCTAATCCTTTCTCCTTCTCCATGCCTTCAGGAACTCATAGAAACCGAATGTTGGGTTTTTTAATAGTATCCTGTAGATTCCCAACAATATTTTTTAGATTTCTAATTTCCTCTTCTTTTCTTTGGTTTGGCTGTATACTTTCCTGTTCTGTCTTCTAACTCCGATATTCTCTCTTCTGCTTCACCCATTGTGTTTGTAAGGCTCTCTAATGTGTTTGTCATTTGATCTATTGAATTCTTCATTTCACTTTGATTTCTTGTCACTATCACAGTTTCATGTTCTACTAGTTGCTTCATTTCATTTTGATTCTTCCTTAATATTTCATTTTCACGTGAGAGACTTTCTATCTTGTCTATTAAGAATTTCTGTAGTTCAAAAATTTGTTTTTGAGTACTTCTTAGTGTTCTTATCAATTTTTTGAGATCTGCTTCTTGCATTTCTTCTATCTCATCATCTTCATAATCTTGAATTGAGGTGTCTTGGGGGGTGTCATAGTGTCTTCCTTGTTCTTGTTACCTCAATTTCTGCATTTGTTGTTTGGCATTGTGGAGATATTCTTTGGTTTCTTCACTGTGGTGTTTTTTCTCATTATACTATAACTCTAGATTAAGTGCACTGTCTGCTTTTGATGGATCCTTAGAGGCTGTAATGGGTTGGTCTGAGAGCTGTTTGGTTCTTCCGGGTTAACAGTGTGCCAAAGCTGACTCACCCAGGTTGTTCTCTCTCTCTCTCTCTCTCTCTCTCTCTCTCTCTCTCTCTCTCACTCAGAAGGGAAGTAATTCCGCACAGTTGAGTGGAATTGAGGGTAGTTGATATATGAAATCTGGCCCCTGTGGGTATTAGTCTGCTGTACCCAAGGGCCACACAATGGGTCTATGCAGCCCTCAGTGTGGTCTCAGATTTCTCCACAGTCTCTCATCGGGTTGCCAGTGTTACCGAGTTTGTGTACTCAGTGAGTTCTCTCGTCCACCCTTAGATTTTCACAGTCTCAGTTCGTTAGCTCCACACTTTCACTTGGTCCTAACTTCCAGTTATTTCTCCCCACCAGATCAGGTTTTTCTGCTTGGCTGATGGCAGGTGCCGCTTTACGTATGTCCAACATGGCTTCTGCTCTTTGTCTTGCTCAGCTTTGTAAGGTGAGTGAAGAGAGAGGCAAGTGTCCATGTCGGTTCCTCTTATTTATTTGTTTTTTTCTCTCCTCCAAGCAGCCTGGTGAACTTTCCGCAGCGGGGCTTCAAGCCTCATTCTCTCTAGGCTCTTTCTGCATTTCCCCGCCAATGACGGGTTACTGAGGTTTTTGTCTCACCTCCCCTTCCAGCATTGGTGGGCAGACTCTGTGGCTTGGCTTCCGTAGGTCCTCCATGTCACATCCACTATATCCGGAAGAGTTTACTCTGCAGTTTTTTCCTGAGCCTTTTCCTGAGACTACAGTAATTCCACTTTTATTAAACTATCTTCCCGGACTATCAGTGCACGCCCTCACTACTCTGCCATCTTGGCTCTGCCCCTAGTTAATACATTCTTATAAACTCTTCCCCTATATCCCTGTGTATCAAGTTATAAAAAATAAATATACTTAAAAATCTTAAAAAATGTTATTGAATATGTGATTTCTATCAGTTTAGTACTGAATCAAGCCTGATGATAAAAATACTTGGTAAATATAATTTTACAAAAGATCTTTGCATTTTTTTTACAATTGCACTCACACATTACAGCAAGCCTTTTCAACAGAAACTGAAGGAATATAGACTTCTGTTGAAAATTTTTTCTTTCCAAAGTCTTTAATTTGCACTTTGATTGGCATAGTTTATCCTAAATAAATCATCAGTCAATAAAGTAGTGTGCTTTGAATTTTCCAAGACACTAAAATATATAATCTGGATTTCTATGAAGATGTTGAGCAAAAATAGCAGTTATTCCAAAGAAACTACAGTGACAAAAATAAGAAACTCAGAAGATAAAAATAAATCTGTTGGAATTCAATGCTATTCTGACTTAAGATGCCATTACCTAAATAATTGTAGAGGTGGGCTTGGTGGAGTATGAAAGAAGAGCTAGAGCTTCAATAGTTTGTAGTTATTCTTAGTGCTCTTCAATTTTGTTCTAATTCTACATCTTATGGTATTAGATATCTCTTAGAAAAACCTATGCATACTTAACTGGTTAATATTCCTTAAAAAGTAGGAATGTTCTCACAAATTGAAAGCCACCGAAATTAAGAAACAGAATATATTATAGAAAAGAATTAAAACTCCATAGTTTTTTTTGTTTTTGAGGTTTGTTTCATGTACTTTAACTGAAACATTGTAATATCCTTAGTTTCTAGTATGCTCTTCCACGAATATTCTTTAGTGCATTTCTTAGCTGGGACCATTGCAAATCCTTGGGTTCTCTTGCCATTATTTCTCATAGCAGTGCTAGATTTTTCTCCTCCCCAGTCCCTCTCATAGGATTTATATCCTCAATTCACAAATTTTCATTGAAAATTTCATTGATGGCTTTATTTATTTACTTAAAGGTGCTAGTATTGTGACATAGCAGGTAAAGCCCCAGCCTGCAATATCAGCATCCCATATGGGTGTCCATTCATGTCCCAGCTGCTCCACTTCCAACCCAGCTCCCAGCTAATGGCCTGGGAAAAGCAACGGAAGATGGCCCAAGTGAATTGGTCCTTGCCATGCACTTGAGAGACCCAGGCTGAAGTTCCTGGCCCAGCACTGGCCTTTGAGGCCATCTGGGTAGTAAACTAGAGGATTGAGTATCTCTCCCTTTCTCTGTTTCCCTACTTCTTTATCTGCAACTGACTTTCAAAATAAATAAATATATATTTTGTTTGAAAGGCAGAATGACAGAAAGGAGGAAGCACATAAAAAATGAGAGAAAGGGGAGGGAAGGAAAGGAGAGAGGAGAGGAGAAAGAAAGGAGATGAGATCTTCCATCCAGTGATTCTCTCCTGAAGTGATTGCAATGGCTGGGGCTAGGTCACACCAAAGTTAGACACGAGGAACTCTATCTGGGTCTCACACTGGTGCAGGGGTCCCACTGTTTGGACCATCCTCCACTGATTTCCCAGGAGCATCAGGAGGCCGCTGGATAGGAAGCAAAGTAGCTGGGACTTGAACCAGTACTCTAATGTAGGATGCAAGTGTCACAAGTGGCAGCTTCTGCTCTTCCACAATGTCATCATCATTTATTGCATTCTTACTCTGATGGTCCTTGATGTGATAAGTTCTTGTGGTGCTGAGCTATCCAGGTTACTCACACCTTCCCACAAAATCCTAATGATTATTTCTACCAGATGCTGGCTTGCCAGCCCATAACCCTTGAAGTTTGCAATTGGACTGTACTTCATATGGTTGGCACAGAAGTCAGGACTGAAGTTTCTGAAAATTAATGCCTCCCAGTCCCACCCCACCAACCTTCAACCATTGTCAGGCTGGAGTTGGTGAAAAAATTCACCACTCTTTGTCCTTTCACTTAGTTTAGAGAAACTCTGATGTCTTTGTTTCATACAAATGATGTTTTTGATTCCCAAAGTAACCAGGGGATTCAGCTTAAGTTACTTGCATTGAAAACTGGCATAATAGCAAACCTTTACTGCCCATTTATTTATTTATTTTTTGTATTCCTTTCGTCAAGTCATATTTTTTTCCTAGAATACCCTCTAAAATAAAGTGTTGTCATTTGACTTGTTTTTAAATGTCTTTCTGGGTAAAACTAAAATTTTTTCATGAGCAAGTTTGTTGTGTTTTATCTCCTTAGACAAGTATCCTGTACCCAAATACCTAGGAAACCAATCAAAACTGAATAAAAGGGAAACAGATCTAGTTTAAAGTGATTGGGAATACAGGGTAGAGAGCATAGTCCTGGACTATTAATTTTCAAATACACTTTAAAAGTGTGTTAATTATTTTTCTTTTTATTGAAACAACATAATTGCATGCATTTATGGGTAAATTGTGACAGTTCAATACCATATATAATTTGTGATGATCAAATCAAGGTAAGTAACATTCCTGTCTACTTATCTATTTATCACTTCTTTGTGTTTGATGTCTTTGAACTCCTCTCTTCTAGTTCTTTATAAAACAACATACAGTCTATACAAAATCATCTTCAGATTGAATTCAACCTCATGTTTGGGAACGCTGTCATAAATACTTAATAGTTACAGATTTTTTCAGTTGTGTTATTAATTTCCTGGGAAATATTCCCTATCCTATGAGCCTCCACTACAGCTCTTGTTAAAGTGTGTATGCCATTTGTATAAAGTTCCTGGAGGATTATTCTTCGCATCACTCAATGAACCCTTCTCCAGAATCCTACTTCCCTCTTGACTACATTTTGACAAAATATATAGAATTCAATTTCTTCACACTGATACCAGAGAGATAAAATGAACAGGTTAATTCCTCTTATGCTCAAACTGTATGCTAAGTATTCTTTAGGGTCCAAAATGACCAAAGTTGTTCCTATTATAAAATTGAGCAAACCTGGATCATCACCATTCAGCCAAGATACATCTATGTTCTCAGGGGTTTTAAGATAAATTTAATATGGTGATACAGTTTCCAGTTAGTAACTCCATACTAGCTAAATGGGGCTCAATAGCTACTGAAGAAATAGCTTCCTTTGAGCAAGCAGATATCTTTGTATACAGAGACAGTCATGAGTTTTGAGTTGCATACTATGTAAACTCTAAATCCTACTACATTTTTGCCATGTAACAGATTCCCCCACCCTATACTACCAAGATATTTGATACAGTTAAAATTCAGGTTGCCGCTTTGAAAGACTAGGAAACATGTTACAATTTGATGTACTGTACTGTTTCTTCTTCTTTCTCTTTGCTACTAGTTTTATGATCTTTCAAATTATCCTTAAAAAGACAAAAATCACCGTACTTGCATTCAGTTCCAGGAACTGTTTATTTATAAGTAATTGAAAGTCTTTGTAGGTTTTACATTAGAAACCTCATCAAACTGGGAATGTGTTTGCATTTTGCACAGATAAATACGATAAAGATGATGTTAAGACAAAAAGCCCATAATCTGTTAAAATATTCAATCTGATACACCTGTCTTATTTTTATATAACATTAAAAGTTGAGTAAAATATTAAAAGATTAAGTCTGTTATTTAGAAGAATGGAAAACTAGTAGAGAAATACTTGTATATTGAGAAAAGCTGTCATTCAGGAATATCTGATTATTCTTAATATTTTTCTAAGCACATGTACTTGCAGCTCTTTTAAATTAAAAGTTATTCTTAAACACAACACTTTTAACTATTAATTAACTGGCATGAATGTCTGTTAGCTGCTTTGGCTGAATTATCTATTGATAACCTCAAAAATTTAATTTCCTCCATTTACTGATCATTTTGTTATGATATGGCTTTGCTAAGGTTAAAAAGAATAATTCTGATCCTAGCAACACATTAAAATTCACATTTCACCTCAAGATCTCCATGGGTATTCAGTCATTGGATATCATTCATGTTCATATTTCTTCTTGGGTTTACATAGTATTATAGTCTCTATACTTGTGAACTCTCTTTCTTAATTCTGACTCCCAACATGGCATTTCCTCCATTTTTTCTCTCAGAACTCTTCACTGTTTTTATATGTTGTTTCCTAATGCATTCATGCAGTTATAGTCTTATCTAGCATCTTTATTCATATGACTCCCAAATGTTAAATTCATTTATCTTTGAATAGATTGATATGTTAATCACGTGAGCCAAAATCCCCAGTGATTTCAACTTCAGTGAGGAATGTTTATTTATTTCTAAAGATTTATTTATTTATTTGAAAGGCAGAGTCACAGAGAAGGAGGGAGAATGGGGAAAGGAGATGGAGAGAGAGAGATCTTCCATCTTCTGGTTCACTCCCCAAATGGCCTTACAGCCAGAGCTGGGCCTCTCTGAAGCCAGGATGCAGGAACTTCTTCTGGGTCTCTAACGAGAGTGCAGTGGTCCAAGGACTTATGCCATCTTCTAATGCTGTTCCAGGCCATAGCAGAGAGCTGGATTGGAAGTGGAGCAGCTGGGACTTGAGCCAGCGCCCATATGGGAATGCTGACACTGCAGGTGGCGGCTTTACATGCTATGCGAGAGCGCCGTCCCCGGAAGTGAATGTTTAATTCTTGACTCTACTGCTTTCCAGTTTTTTATAATCATGTATTATTGAAGTTATACAGAGAGCACATGCCTTTTATAAGATTATTCTACAACTAGAAATGTTGCTAACATCTTTATATATATATATATATATAATATATATATCTTTATATATATATATCATATATATATATATCACATTCTTTTAATAAAAAGCTTGCTTATTTTGATTATTTGAAAGGCACAGTGAGAGCAGGAGAGAGAGAGAAATCAATCTACCATCCTCTGGTTTATTCCCCAATATCTACAATAGCCAGGGCTGGGCCAGGCCAAAGGCAGGGGCCTGGAATTCCACGCTAGTCTCCCCATGCACTTAAACCATCATCCGCTGCTCCCAGGATGATGTGTTGGCAGGAAGCTGGATCTGAAGTAGGGCAGCCAGGACTTGAACTCATCCTCAGATATGGGATGCTGGTATCATAGGCATTGGCTTAGTGCTCTGCATCACAGTGCCAGTGCCTGTAATATTTCTAACTACCTGTATTACCTGAAGGTTGAAGACAGTGTCTTACTGTGTAGATCACTGTGTCTTATAGTCATCCATTTAGTATTGTTTAGCTTAATAATTCATCAACATTTAACATTCTTTTATGAGCTACAGATAGAATAACAAAAAGAATTTTACATATAGTTAGATACCCTTTATCAAATACCCATTTATAAATTGATAAATAAATAGCAGTGCTTAATATGGAGCTTGTTCCTATTCATTTTTCAATCTACACACAGTAGATGCTAACTAAATTAAATATCTTGGCCCTAATTATGATATATTATGATATGTTATAGATTTAACTATTAAAAACTCAGAATTCCAAATTCACTCTGTGGGTAGGCTTTTTTTTCTGCATTTTCAAGGATACTTTACATATTCCTTTCCCCTTTTTGTGACCCAACATTGTGATCTTTGAAATTGAATATATCAACCATTACCTTTTTTTAAAAAAATTTCCTTCACAGCTGCCAGTGAAAATAACAGGCCACTGACAGTTTTTAATTTCTCTTTAGACCGCAAAAGACATATCTGCATGATTAAAATGCAAGATATTTCTGTAACTGTTATCAATTATATTAAGAGAAATTATGAAATTTTCTCAAACAAAACAAAAAAATTTCTCTAAAGTCTTTATTAACACCCAGCTGTGCAGAAGTTATTGTGTTTCCCATAGTTTACTTGTTTTGTGGAAATGTAAAGCAGAAGTTTTTCAGGATTTAGAGAAAATGTAATTTTAGGAATAAATAATTGTAAAGTTGGTGCGTGTGAATTCATGAGAAGCTGGTTAAATGCAAATTAATACAACCTCTGTAAAAGTACAGCCTGATTAAATGGTAGAATTGACTAATTGTTTTTAAATCAAGCCTACTTGGACAGCCATTTAAATTCTCTAACAAGCTACACAGTCCAGAAAGTTTATAAGCCATTAGGAAAATGAAACTTATGGCTCAACAGCATTTCTATTAACATTTAGAAAATTATAGTTTGAATTTACAATGATTATAACTGTAAATCAGTATGTAAAGAGATTTACATACATTTTCTCCGTTAATCCTCACTGATCAGAGAATACTTTGAATTTATTAGAGACTTGCCCAGATACAAATGGTATTGAAATACAGATCCAAAATTGATTCATCTGGTTCCAAGTTTAGTGCCACTTCCATATATTTATTTTTAGTCACCTGGTATATGCCAATAATTTGGAAGCCCTTTGTAGGAGTGGAACCAAGGGCACAATGCTGAATTGGACAATATTTTTTGCTTTGATATAGCTTAAATGTAGCAGATGAAACAAACAAGTGGCCAGGTCACATGCTATTATTAAATTATCATGTCCAGGGTAAGTATAGCACCCAGGAAAGAGAGAAAACCCATATTTTGGAGTGGTCACAGAGAAGATACCTGAGATGATACTTGTTGATCTTTCGGTAATCAGTCAGGTCTTTAGAGATGAAAAGCTATTCCAGAAGAGAAGAATGGAGAGCATGTAGAAGTACCAGAGGTAAGAAAAAGAAGGTTGCTTATGAAGTAAATTAAATAATTCACTGTGATTGCAGTTTAGTAATATTTTAGTGAGCAATCATTGGACTTTAAGTTTTCCAACCTTCCCAGGATCACTTGCAAATATCGAGATACTTTTGTAGGTTAGAATGATCAAGGGACAGCCTTACCAATAATTAATTGTTGTGGGACAAGATTTCATTGCAGAATTCCTGTACCGTGAGTATTTTTTCAAACTTAAATTACAATAATGGCCTTCTGAGGAACACAGATAATAGACACCAACAGTTGGTAGGCTGAAATAAGACATTTGTGCCTTCTTCTGAAGTACTTTTCTGGGCCCTGAAGAATGTTAAGCAGAATGTGGGCACAATAAAATTTCCAATTTTAAAAGGTCCTCCTGGGGCTGGTGCTGTGGCATAGCAGGTAAAGCTACCACCTGCCACACAAGCATCCCATATGGGTGGCAATTCAATTCCCAGATGCTCCACTTCTGATCCAGCTCCCTGCCAGAGGAAGCTTCAGATCAGCTCAGCTCAGCCCAAGCCATTGCAGCCATTTGGAGATTGAACCATATGATGGAAAATTGATCTCTCTCTCTCTCTCTCTCTCCACCCTCCCTCCCTCATCCCTCCCTGTAATTTTATCTTTCAAATAAATAATATTTTCTTAAAAAAATCATCCTAGTTGGGTACCTTGTGGAGGGTGTATTAGAGAGTATGAAAGTAGACAGTATCACTATTACCTGATACTACCTTGAAAAGGCAGGTCCAGAAGTGCAATAGAGGTCTGGCCAGTACTCAGAGGATTTTACCACTTTGACTCTGGTCATTGGAAATTTAGATGTCAAATTCCTGTGAGCAGAGTCAATGAGAGTAGAATGAAACTGGGGGGAAATCAAACCTCAATAGCAATCACTACAGAAGCTGAAACAAAAGACGCTTCAGAGAACCTTGATGCTTCTTTCCACAGGGATAAACAGCTCTGCCTCATTAAAACAAACATCTCAACTTTTTGTTTAGTTGAAGTACCTGAGGTTGATTTCCTGTTTCCACAGCTGAAACAGATCCTTATTGATTTACATGGGAGTAGTCTGTCATTTCAGATCTTGATTCTCAAACAGTCATTACTAGAGATAGGCTTTGCTTGTATTTTGGTAGTTTTGGGCAAAAGAATATGCTTTCATGGACTTGGACTTATTAACTTGACCATGTATGCAGATACTCATTCATGTGTTCATTTATCTTAAAAAAAAAAAAGCTTTATTGTGGACATTGAGTTAAGGAATGAATAGATAGAAATTGTGCTCAGAGTTTCATCTTATAAAGTACTGTTTCTGCATTTCACTTATGTTCTTAATATTACCCTGTTAATATTTCCTTTGAAAATGAGGCACACTGCAAGAACTCATGCCTGTTATATATTGAAATTTGGAATCCAAAATCTGAAGTAGAAATGCAAAGCAGAAATTACATTCATAGAACTATGTAAATATCTTCTGAAGCTGGTATTTCATTTATACAAACATGTCTTTCATTCTTCAAAATACGTTGATGACTACACAGATAGGACATTTGGTCATTCTCAAGACAAAAAGTATTTCATTTGCATGACTGTTTTGAATCTGAATATATATACCTTTGTACAACTTCATTATTCAAGAATTTCTATGCCATTTTAAATCATGAAATGTCTTTTAATAGATAATGAGAATCTTTACTTCTTTTTTTATTTTACACAGGTGTAACACAGGTGGTACGCCCTTTCCTCTCTGCCCCATAGGGTGTAGCTCTAACTGCCCTCTAGGGAAGAGAAGGTTGGGTGAACAGCCTTAATATTTCTCCAGCTCAGTAATCACCTGCAGATATATTCTCTTCACTGTCCAGGAGTCCTTAAGGGAAGCAAAGGCTGAAACATACAGAATGGGCTTGCATCATGATTCTTCTGCAAGTCACTTTAGCCCTTTCCTCAAATGTAGTACACATTAAAGATGATTAAGTTTCAAATTTTGAGTTTTTTTTTTAATTGAATAGTTCTGGTTACTGTTATGAAATTGTTGGGACATCAGTGGAGGAGCCTCCTATGTGTTGATACTAACATTGAAACTTTTTTCCAAATGACATGTGTTCATGAGTTTTTGCCACAAAGAATCATAGGATCTCAGAATGCGTGACACATCCTCATTCATAAGTACAAAGTTGTAACTGTTGTTATGCTTAGAATGCCCTGTGTTTCATAATAAAGTTACTTCAAGGAGTCAAAAATGAATGACAGAATTCTAAGTACTTCTGTTGTTTCATCTCTTTTTGAGACATGTCGAGAGCTGATGGGGTATTAGCATCACCAGCCGGTGCTTCAGTCCACTAAACTACTCCAAGGAAAGGCAGAATTCCATCAGGGTTTTAAATGAACCAGATGTCCCCTGGACCTGGATGAGATGAAGAAGAGAAGGATGTTTGGGAAGACAGATGTGGTACACACATCCTGTTTCCCCCTCTAGGTCTACTTCTCACCCTTCTCCACTCTGCTTGAGTGCCAGACCAACTTTTACGGACTTTACCAATGGCCTTTTATTTCTTTTATAACATCCTATTAAGCCTGAGGAAACCTCAGAAAAGGGTATGGCTGAGCAGAATGAAGCTGAATTATTTAGTTTTGGGGTTTTCTCCAGGCTAAATTATGAATTTGTCTTTGCTAAGTTCCTCTATCAAATTCCGCACAGTTCCTTTGAATTACTGTTCTCTTGTAGCGGTAGGTACAGCACCAGATTCAATCCACTCTATTTCAGTAAGTGTTCCTTCCCACAGCTCCTTGTTATACTTTGTATACCCTGTTAATATTCTTCGACTCTGCCCTCATATTTATAAACCTCCCTTGCATTGAAGTCTCCTACGCTATTACCTGTAACGAGCGGACACTTCCGTCCTCCAGTCTACTCCTCAAATGGCTGGAAAAGCTTGAGCTGGGACAAGCTGAACCCAGGAACCTAGGACTCCATTTGGATATCCCATATGGGTGACAGCAGTGCAAGCACTTGACCCGTCCTCCATCCACTGCTTTCCTAGGTGAGTTACTAGGGAGCTGGATCAGAAGTGGAGCAGCAGGGACTTGAAGCACTGCTCATATATATATATATATATATATATGCAGAGCTTTATATGCTGTGCTACAATGTAATATATAGCTAACTTAAACATTATTTACAGAGATGTTATTAGGAGTTAGAGCTGTGGTGCAGTGCGTTAAGCCTGGCATCCCACAAAATTGTGGCCGTTCTACTTCCAATCCAGCTCCATGCTGGAAAAGCATGTACCTGGGAAGGCAGTGGAGGATGACCCAAGGGTTTGGAACCCTGCACCCATATGGGAGACCCAGACAGAGTTTCAGGCTCCTGGCTTTGGCCTGGCCCAGCCTCGGTTATTTGGAGAGTGAACCAGCACACATAAGATCGATCTCTCTGTCTGCCTAACTCTGCCTTTCAAAAAAATAAATCATATTTTAAAAAAGAGAAATTTTATAAAAGAATATATTGGAATTTCACTGTATAGACAAAATACACTAAATAATATATTGTGCAGGAATACTTTCCAAATATAAACTAGGAAATCTGGGGAGGACATTAAACTTTAAAAATAAATATTTCCGCTATCATTCATTTTCATGTTGTCTATGAAAAGCTTATTAGGCTATCCCATTTATCCAATGGGATTGGTTCCAGGACAACCATGGATAACAAAATCTGTGATATTTAGTGCTTCAAATAATAAAATGACATAGAGCCCACACACATTCTCCCATATACTTTAAATTATCTCTAGATTACTAATAGTACATAATACAACATAAGTGCTTGTAAACAGTTATTATATTTTGTGAGGTGTCTTCAAAACATTCATGAAAGAGGCACATTATCTTAATTCAGGAAACCAAGAATATTTTGAAGTAGCATCATACTGTTTCTTTGAATATGTATTTTTACCCTAATATTGTATATTCAGATGTGAATTCTTGGATAGAGAGGGTTAGTTGTATTAGATCTTTGAGTTTCAGAGTTATATACACAGTTCTGTGTAATCCTTTTCTTCCATTTGACTTTCAAATTTTCTACTGGGCAGAATCTACAATAGAAAGCTTTATAAGTATAAAATCATATGACCATGATTATTTTAAACATTTTAGTAGCTATTTTTAATTGACAAAACTGTATATATTTACCATTTACATGATATTTGAATTATATACCAATTGTGGCATGGGAAATATCACAAAAGTAGTATATCTTTTTTGAAAGAAAAAAGCAGATTTTTAAAAATCCATATCTTTTTATAATAATGTGAAATAAAATTAACTCTATTGTCCTTAGAAAAGAGAACATGGTTTTTAAGATTGTCTGGAAAGTATTTGGAAAATGATTGAAATAATGAAGGGTTCTTACCATAGTGAAAATGGACATTTTGCTTTGAATATCTTTGTAATTTCAGAAACAGTGAGTTTGAATCAGCAACAGAATTGAACTTGCTTGTAATAATGTTACTTTTCACTGCTCGTAGAGAAGCTTTATAGCTATGGATAGCACTTAAGGAATGGTACGTTGTGAACAGATGCTTTCTACTTAGAGAAAAATTTATATCATGTATATATCTCAATATTTTAATATTTATATGTATTGCTTATAATATATAGGTTTTATATAAGAACATAAGCTATGTAATTTGAATGTTACTTTTCAAAAGAGTTTAATATTGCAATACATACATTTTAATTTCAAGTCAGGTATTTTAATTTGGCAGGTTAGCTTTTAATTGTGGATAAAATATAGACTTGTAGCTACAGTGTCATATTCTCTTTAAATTTTATTTAAGGTATACAAATGTCATGGATTTCCTATATACATATTCAGGAACACAGTGATACTTCCCACCAATGTCTTCCTCCTTCTAGTGATCCTACCTTTCTTCCTCCTCTTTCTCCTGTTTCCATTCTTAATTTTTATGAAGATCTATTTTTAATTTACTTTATATTCATAAGATTAACCCTACACTAAGTAAAGAGTTCAACAAATAGTAAAAAATATTAAACACTTCACAAATTTGCATATCATTCTTGCAAGGGGCCCTGCTAATTTCTGTATCGTTCACATTTTAGTATATGTGCTGTCATATTCTGAGGATGGGGACAACATTTGCAAAAGTTAGTTTTACACCTAAGTTTACACTATTTAACTTTGTTCACAAAAGGGTTTTTACAGTGGAACATATCTGAATTAGAAATCTGTATTATCCATTTTAAGGAGATGAGAAGATTAAAAATGAAAAAAAATGCACTGAACATCAAATTTCTGTTTCAGAAAAGACACTGGAGTAGGAACAGGTTTTAGAGATGAAACAACCTAATCTTTTATATACTCATCCAGTGTCCATGAATATTTTCTGTCTGGCTCCTTATAAAGCAGTACATTCCAAAACTGAGACATTTTTCTCCATTCACAAAAGTTTCCATTTATGTTAAATTTATATATATTATATATATTTTTACTTTTATTTAATAAATATAAATTTCCAAAGTACAGCTTTTGAATTATAGTGGCTTCCCCCACCCCCATAAGTTCCTTCCCACCCGCAACCCTCCCATCTCCCATTCCCTCTCCCATTCCATTCACATCAAGATACATTTTCAATTATCTTTATATACAGAAGATCAATTTAGTATATAGTAAGTAAAGATTTCAACAGTTTGCACACACACAGAAACACAAAATGTAAAGTACTGTTTGAGTACTAGTTGTACCATTATTTCACATAGTACAACACATTAAGGACAGAGATCCTACATGGGGAGTAAATGCACAGTGACTCCTGTTGTTGACTTAACAAATTGACACTCTTGTTTATGGTGTCAGTAATCACCTGAGGTGTTGTCATGAGCTGCCAAGGCAATGGAAGCCTTTTGAGTTCGCCAACTCCAGTCTCATTTAGACAAGGTCATAGTCAAAGTGGAAGTTCTCTCCTCCCTTCAGAGAAAGGTACCTCCTTCTTTGATAGCCTATTTTTTCCGCTGTGATCTTACAGAGATCTTTCATTTAGATCTTTTTTTTAACTGAAAAGTGACCCCTGTTAAATATAAGAGTGGCAATAAGAGAGAGAGGAGATGTACAGTTTGGCACATGCTCAATTGTACTTGCCCCAAATGGTAGAGTTAGAAAGGTGCCTGGGGATTCCAATTCAGTCCCATCAAGGGGGCATGTACCAATGCCATCTCACTAGTCAAAGTGATCAGTTTCAGTTCACAATTCAACATAATGATAGGATTAAGAGTCAAAGGGATCACATAAACAAGACTAGTGTCTGCTAATACTACCTGATAAAATTAAAAAGGAGAGAACAATCCAACATGGGAATCGGGAGACACAGCAGACTCATAGAATGGCTGATGTCCTAAACAGCACTCTGGCCTCAGAATCAGCCCTTAAAGCATTCAGATTCTGCTAAAAAACCCATGAGAGTATTTCAGGCATGGAAAGCCAAGACACTGTGGCAAAAAAAGACCTTACATTTATATATAAACATATATCATTGGCTCTTCGTGATTAGGAGTCTCCCTTTTTTATTGTTGCTACTCCCAATGTTATCTCTGCTCTCTTTTTACTACATATTAAAACTGAACAAGTTAGGAAAAAAAATTGTATGGTTCTGTGTCCTCCTTCACTTTCCTTTTCTGGGGATACATAATTACAAATATTCTAGTTGTTTAAAATTACTGATGGTTCCATAATCTGACCACACCAATAGCTACCCTCATCAAAAGCAACTTCTACATGGAGGTGTCCAACTCATTCAACACTGTCTTACTCCTGACCAGCTCTCTTCTACTTTCACATTCTTCCTCTACACCCAGCCTCTATTCCTTGCATGATATTAATTATTACTCCTTCAGAAATATTCCTGAATCTCTTATTTCTAATCTCATAGTCTCTAACAAAGACTGAAATTCTGAACAAACCCCACTATATGCTATACCACAGCAGCTAAGATCTGAACAAAAAATGGAGTCTCAATAATTTCATGGTCACCAACTCAAGTGGCCTTTCCACAATGTATAATATTGCTTCAGCAAGTTTACTCTGTCATATTATACCGTGAATTCACATTTTCTCTGCTTTACTTACTTCTTTAACTACATCTTTCTACCAATCTGAGTAAATGGTTTAACTTCCTAACAAAGGAAAATAGATTTAATCTTTGTGCTTCCACTTCTTTTTTTTCACTTTATAAATCCACATTTATTAAATAAAAAATAACTATATAACAAACAAAAGAAAGAAAATAAGAACTTAATACTTTACCCTTTTAGTATTTTTTATGTTCTGCTTAAAACTATTGGTTGAACTCTGTAATTAATACACAATTATTCCTAGGTGTTTAATTAATGCTATAACTAGTACTCAAATAGTATTTTACACTTTGTGTTTTTGTGTGTGTTCAAACTGTTTAAATCCTTACTTAATATATACTAAACTGATCTTCTGTATATAAAGATAATTGAAAATGTATCTTGATGTGAATGTGCTTCCACTTCTAAGAACTGATATACTGCTTCTCTGTATTAGTTCAGGCTGCTCTAGCAGAGTAGACTGAATGACTTAAACACCAAATATTTAATTTTCAGTATTCTGGTGGCTGGAAAGTCTGTAATCAAGGAACTGGGAGATCTGGGGTCTCGTTAGGACATTCTTCCTAATTTCAGATGGTTGTCATCTGCTTGTATGCTCACACAGTGCAGAGCAGAGAGAAGGAACAAGATTTTGGGATTTCTTTATATCACGAAACTAATCCTATTCACAAGCACTCAACTCTCATGGACTGATTGTCTTCTAAAGTCCCCTTAGGATTTCACCAAGTGTAGTTGGGGGTTAAGGACACAGACAGTTCACACATGAAGGAAGAACTACTTCAATGCAAATGCAGACCTTTTATCCATACTCTTCCATTCCCATTGCCTTTCACACTCTTGTCTTTTCTGAATCCTCAGCCTCTTTGTACCCCACCCTCTCTGTTCATTCAAACATGACCTAATATACTTAACCATAAATAAAGCAAAGCAAGCCTTGTCTTGATCTGATATCCCCTTTTCACTGCTATTTATTTCTGTCTTTTATTTCCCTAGTTTTATTCACGACCAACTTTTCAAGAGAATGTTAATATCTTTTCTTTTCACCTGGATATCTGTAACTTCTACTTTTCCACTTTTGCCACTCTAGGTTCTGCTTCCAGTGTCAACAATTAATAACTGGTTGCTGAATTCAATATGTTCCCATCCTACTTTAGTTCTCAGTGGTATTTTACACTCTACTTTGTGAAAGACTGTAACTTCTTAATCTCTAAGTTTTGTAGAGACCTATTCTCACCCACTAAATACCAAGTTCACACAATTTGTAACACTATTTTAATTTTATTTGTTTTCATTATCAGAATTGGTATCTGGGTTTCATTTTTCTTGAAAGCATAAAAAGTTAACTGAATCAATTATAAGTAAATTCAGTCATTTCAAAAGTATTTGCAGGAACTTAAGGTCTTAGTTCAGTAAACTCAAAACGCCACTCCTCTGATTGCTTTCTTTTTGAACCAGCTCAGTTTCAGGAAAGTTTATGTCATGCAGCCATATCAGATGGCGATGCGTCTGCACTTCAGCCTCCCTTTGTCCTTTTCTGGCATCTGTTGTCCATGTTGCATATCCTCATCACACTGGTATATGTTAATATTTTGGTGTTCCCATCAGGTTTCTTGACATATATTCTGCACTGGTCTTTGTTATAATTTCCTCCAGTTGTGACCACAAAGCCTTCAACATCTGCCTGCTTTCTTTTCTTTCAGCCAAGTGTTTTTGTCACAGGCAGAAGGAAAGTCTGTTGCTCTCCCTTGTTAGCTGAAGGACCTCAGGATACTTGCAGGGACAGTCTTGTTTCTTCTCCCTCTTTAGCTGCAAAGAGATACCTCTACACTTTTTCTCCCATTTCACTGTGCTTGTAGGGAATCCTTAAAGGATACATACACACATGTTTTGTATCCTGGATTGCTAAACAGCTCTCTGTGTTCTATGAACAATCCCAAATTCTAGTGAACTTGGCTTTCATTTTCTTAGGCTTGTAGATAATAGGGAACAAGGAGAAAAGTTCGATGGTGGATTAAATCAAGAAGTCTAAAGAAATATGATTGTTTCATAAAACTGGGTCTATCCAATTATCTATGCCCTCAATGGAAGTGTAAAATGGAAATGAATTTGTACTACTGAGGTTCCTAGTGCTAAATGAAGGAGAAAAAAATCCATCTAGCTAAAAGTTAGCCTTTATGTTCAGTTTTAGCCTAAGTTTACACAATGTCTGTGATATGAAAATGTGCTTCTACAGTTAGAGGGCTCACAGGTCAGTATTGCCCCAAGGCATCTGGCAGAAATCATTTTACATTCTCTCTGGAAGAATTTGTCTCAGAATGTTCCACCAATAATCTGACAAATAAAACTTTAAATATATATGTTTTTAATGGAAAAACCAAAGACTGGGGCTTCAGAAACAAGAGCCAGAATAGAGTAGTGGTATATACACTTCATTGATGCCTGAATAAATGCTTGCCCTGAAAAAACAAGAAAAATGCAATGGAATATTGAAGAGACCAAGAAGATGTGACAAAAGACTCAAGAGAATGCTTTGATATAAAAAAAACTACTGTTTTAGGTCACAATCCCTGAAACAGACTATGAGATCAAGACTTGCATAAAGAAGAATATTTAGGTGCTATGTTAGGTGGTAAGAAAGTTGGACTGGGCAAAAGGCAAGAAGGATGGAATTGAAAGAGAGGCTTTGCTGATCATTTCTTTAACTCTGGGGTCTTTTTAGTGTTCCCACTGTAAAGAGCTACTGTACCCCCGAGACTGATGATAATGACTCTAAGGGGTAAACCGGATCACAAGCATGAAAATTCTTTTAAAAACTTTAAACATGATATGCAAATGGGTTAATTGGCCATCTATACAAGGCTCAAAAGAAATACTGCTAGAGATTGGTAATCTTAGATAACTTCTGACCCCGTGATTCATTAGCTAGTTGTCTGAAAGTAAATTGCTAAGTCTCTCTGGTTTTCCCAAAACTAGAGTGGCATTAATGATAACTATAGAATTACTGTGCAGTTTATTACTTAACAAGATGAGCATCATCTGAAGAATAACCATAATGTCTATTATTTAATAATAGTTTATTAAATATTAGATATGTGGGGCTGGCACTGTGGAGCAGCAGGTTAAAGCTCTGGCCTGAAGCACCGGCATTCCATTGGGTGCCGGTTCTATTCCGGCTGCTCCTCTATCTATCCAGCTCTCTGCTGTCACCTGGGATAGCAGTAGAAGATGGCCCAAGTGTTTGGCCCCTGCACCCATATGGGAGACCTGGAGAAAGCTCCTGGCTCCTGGCTTCAGATCGCTGCAGCTCCAGTCATTGTGACCATCTGGGGAGTGAACCAGCGGGTGGAAGACCTCTCTCTGTCTCTACCTCTCTCTGTAGCTCTGTCTTTCAAATAAGTAAAGTAAATCTTTAAAAAATAAATAAATATTAGATGTATAATGAAATACTTTTAAATAGGAAGAGCTCATGCTCCTAATCCCTAATTTGGCATCTTCCTTTACCATTCTGATATTTTCTTGAATATGTTGTTTAACTCAATGTTTCTATGACATTTTCTAACCATAGCACATACAGGACCTAATTTATACTCCAAAAGCAAAGCAATATTTCATTGAAAGTTTGTCGCTAATTAAATAGAGTATTCTGTAACAGCAAGAGGTCCTTAACTCTTCCTCTGACATATGTACTTATGGTAGAAAAGATTTGTCCATCTTAACTTGCCTTTTTGAAATACTTATCATGTATTTGCATGGTTATGCTATTCCTGGAACTAAATATTTTAGGATGTGTTTGGATTGAATCCTTTCATCCTTCCATCGCTTTAACAGAATGACTTTACATTACAGTAGTCAGATTTTATTGGCAGAAATATTCACTATCAAGCAAATAACTGAAAAATGTGTTTTTCATCTGTGCTCTGAAAAAACTGTGAGATTCTCCCTGTGCTTACTGTTTTTTTTTTTTTTTCCCTACTCTTAGAACAAACTGAAGATGCAATTGTTTAATAAGTAATTTCCTTTTTGTTTTTCTGGCTTTTTGATAAAAAACAATATTATAGCTAACATTTTGGGTTAATGCTTTCAAACTGCAGTGTTACAGTTGGATTAAACCTCATAGGAAATCTGATCCACAGGTTGATATTCTTTTATAACATTAAACCAATACATTATTTTATTCTTCATACTTGACCAGATTTATTCCAGTTTTCTAAAATGAAAATCTGGGACAACTTGGCTTCTAAGATAAGCTGTCAAGATGAAAAATCCACTCTGTAATGTCAATTTGTAGTGCTTGTGGTTCAAAGGATATTTACTGCACATGTGATTTATTTTCCAATCGTCCAAGATTTAACAAATAAGCTATATCATAATTAATCTTACAAAAATTGGGAGGTAATTTATTTTTACAAATTTTAGTTGAACAGCATAAAGTATGTCTTTTCTAAAGGTGCTGTTAGGAACAATAGCACAACAGATATTGAAGTTTGTGTAAGGTAAATATGTCAAATTCGAAAGATCGATGCCCATTCTGGAGAATGATATCATGGGTGCTAGATAGAGAGAAGTGATGTATAACATTTTTTCAATGATTTATTATAAGATTAAGTACCCTTCAGAGTCATTTGATTGAATCCTCTAACATAATTTTGAAGTAGTTTCTTTATATATATATATATATATATATATATATGTAATAAATTTGAGAAAAACAGTTAAAATAGAAATTGAACTATATCGGATGGTCGGTTTCAAATGACCACACTCTTGATATTTGCAAATAAATTATAGTAGTTCTTAACATCAATCTAGGAAAATCTATTCAGAGTGACTCTCCAAATAGTTTCTTTTTAGCTATTTTATATTTAGAATCAAGCCTTTCAGATCTGCCTCTGCTGAGTGTTTGATTTCTTTAGTTACATTATTTTATTTTCTTAGTGATAACATCTATCATCACAAATTATACCTAAAATAAATTAATTGTTCTGTAAGGTTTTCCTTTATTTTCTTTTAATTATAAAAACTTAATAATCAACAATTTTTCTTAAGTGAATTATTAACAAAAACCAACATTCAGTATATATTAATAATTCTATTTTGCTACAAGGATGAAATCATTAAATAAAGGATATCTTTGAATAATATAAAATGATGCAGTGCTAAATCAAAGGATATTTGTAGAATAATTTTTTCATAATCATCTAACAATATTCAAACATATTTGCATGTTAAAGAATATTGAACACATAGAACATATTTGGTGTAGTATGTGGTAATAGCAATGGCAGTCATTTGTTGTATAAGATTACAGCGAATATGAATTCCTTATATCTTTATATGTAATTTTATTTTGATTAATTAGTTAACTGTTTTATAATAAGACTAAGTCTAGGAGGAAGAATTAGAAGTAATATTCTGATGTGAATGCAAGGGGAGAGGGAGCGGGAAAGGGGAGGGTAGCAGGTGGGAGGGAAGTTGTGTGGGGGGGCATTGTAATCCATAAGCTGTACTGTGGAAATTTATATTCTTTAAATAAAAGCTTTATATATAAAAAAATAAAAAAAATTTTTCTTACTTCTTAACTATGCTTTAATATGTATACATATATTCATGAATAAGGTTGTTAATTTTTGTAATACAAGATGGATTCATTTTATTGAACTAGTATTCAAAAATTTTCTCATCTATGTTATTTATATTTAATTCTTTATAAACCTCTGCATTACTGTGAATTTATAATATGATTAACTTTTAATTTCATGAAATTTATCAAAAAGGTAACTTTTTTAAAAGATTTATTTATTTTACTTGAAAGTCACAGTTACACAGAAAGAGAAGGAGAGGCGGAGAAGCAGAGAGAAAGAGAAGTCTTCTATCCTCTGGTTCACTCCCCAGATGGCTGCAACAGTCGGAGCTGTGCAGATCTAAAGCCAGGATCCAGGAGCCAATAGCTTCTTCTAGGTATCCCCCATGGGTGCAGGGGCCCAAGGACTTGGGCCATCTTCCACTGCCATCCCAGGCCATAGCAGAGAGCTGGATCAGAATTAGAGCATCCAGTCTTGAACCGGCGCCCATATGGGATGGCGGCAGTGCAGGCAACGGCTTTGCCTGCTACCCTACAGTGCCAGCCCCAATAAAGTATCTTACTTGTTTAAGCATTATTAAATCATTACCCGAAACACAGTACATCATATGCAGCCTAGCAGGTAGCAGTTGAGGCTTACGTATTTTGGGTCCTGCCACCTACACAGGTGATCCAGATTGAATTCTAGGCTCTTGCTTTGGACTGGCCAAGACTGAGAGCTGCGGGGTTTATTTGGGGAGTGAACAAATGGCTAGAAGATATGTCTCTTTGTCTCTGTGTCCCCCTTTTTCTTTCTATTTTTAGATAAAATGAAAATAAATAAATAAAAATTAAATGGTAGTAACCAAAAAACTAAGTTATTGTCCTTCCCAAGAACTTCTTCAGTTAATTGTATGGGTACTGACAATTAACTGAGGTTTGGGTCTGTTCTTTCCCCTGATGATGATATCATTATTTTTATATGGAGTTACACATCATGGCAGTGAATAACAACATGCATATTTTCATGCATAAGGGGAAAATACAGTGAGAACACTGATTTATAATAATAAAATAGTTTAAAAAATTAAAAAGTTTTATGAAGGATTCCATAGCCCTTATTTTAGATACTACTTCCTTAGGTTTTATTTACGTACTTTGATAGTCACCTTTTCTTATAAAGTACGTGGAATTTTCTGTTTCATTGATTTATTTTAAAGTTCTTATGTTATTAAATGTATGTACTCTATTTCCTGATCATTATCTCAACTTTTCTCATTGTTACTGTCTTCCTTTGGCTTCTGACTTTCCTTTGCATCTTCAATCATGTACGGCCGTATTTAAGATCTTTGATAACTAATGGTAAATCAGAGAAAATTTTCTGGACCCAAGCCAATCACGTCTTTAAGTGATGCTTAAATATTCCAAGTGTGGCAGCTATATTGATGCATGTGAAAGATCAATAAACACTGCTTTACTACCAAGGCTAAAAGAAGTCAAATCAGCTGACTATGTGCAACCCAGCTTTATATAGCTATTTTAAATTCTCATCATCAAGTTATAGCAATATGATTTATTAATCCTTCTGGCATTTTTCTCCCTGACAGTTTCTCAGCTGCTGTTACATCCTTCTTGGATGGGTAAGTACTATATACAATTTTGAAACTGTGCATCAACTTTTATATGGTATTATATTATTTATTTTAGACACTTAGGGTAGGGTAAGTGGAAAAAAAAAAAGATTTAACATCATCCAGGATAAAATGCAGATTTCAAGTGTTCAAGGTATTTGAGAATGAAGAAAGTATGTATTTGGAAATGTGATTACAATCAGATATTTTAATATATCCAACTCAGAGGAGGTTAAAACTTAAACTGATATCACCAGTTGTTCAGATCATAGCATTTTACTCAAAATTTTACTTTCAAATCTTCTGTAGTCTCTTAGGAATATTTAAATATTTTGGCTTAGGAAATTTTTGCTATATTGTCTGTAAATACACACAAAGTTTCATTATTTTCACATTAATTTGAAATTATTGATGATTCTCCATTGCCACTCACCAAAGGTGGGTTTTATTTTTATGTATCTATCATTTTAATAAATTACTATTGAATTAGATTTTATGTTGCTTACATATCATACATACTAAACACAAACAATAAAAGCACACAGTCACTTAAAGATGTATACTTTAGTATACACCTGGATCAATCATTTAATACAGGAGAGCTGTAAACATGACTGTGTTACTAAAATCTGTAGAGAGCAAAGAAGGAAATTTGAATTCTGTGGTTTCCTTTCTCTAGCAAGCATTTTTAACATGTGAACAGACAGATTTCTTCATACCCGTGAATCCAGAAGGCATTCAAGTATATACAATTCATTAAAAAGTATCATATTGTCAACCTCTGATTTACATAGAAACTATTCTGATGGGCAGTTTACATTTTGGGATCTATATCTCACCTGTTGCCTGTGTATTGATATTCCTCCCCTGCAGTTATATATCTTCAGTTAGAGAAAAGTATATTGTAGGAAATAATGTGGCTTCATTAGATTGATACATTTATTTAAAAATTTTTAAGTAAAAAAATAGTTTCTTTCATGAAATGATCTCACTCACACTTATGTTTCAAACAATCTTTGCCAAGTAATAAATCATATTTCTGTAATGATTATTTAAATTTTTGAGAAGAGTATCTATCTGAAATTTCTTCTGTCAGTTAGGAAAGACTTTATAACCTTAAACACTGGGCTTTCTTTTCTGAAATTTTTGAAGTGTGGTTGTGTGTGTCCTCAATTACAAAGATGGGTTCTATCATATTTTTTCATAGAAGCAAAACAAAGGGTTATTTCCTAAACATCTAGGAAAATGTAACTGTAATGCAACTTAAAATCTGTGCCAACGTGGAAACAAGCTTGTTAAGAACAGAGGATTGTTCACCAACTTCCTAGGAAGTCATTGAGTGTGTCTCTTGTATTTAATCATGGTTTCTGTAACTGCATGTGAGTGTACAGTATCAGAGAGGGGCATTGGTGAGTCTAGTCTCTGTGTCTGTACAGCTTCTTATGGAATCCTCATCTGCTTTTATCTAACTCAAATCAGGATTGCTCGCACTTAATATTCTTAATGTTAAGAATGGTGATATTGGGGCCGGCGCCATGGCTCACTTGGTTAATCTTCTGCCTGTGGCGCCGGCATCCCATATGGGCACCGGGTTCTAGTCCCAGTTGCTCTTCTTCCAGTCCAGCTCTCTGCTGTGGCCCAGGAGGGCAGTGGAGGATGGCCCAAGTGCTTGGGCCCTGCACCCCATGGGGGACCAGGAAGAAGCACCTGGTTCCTGGCTTCAGATTGGTGCGGCACCGGCCGTAGGGGCCATTTGGGGGAGTGAACGAACTGAAGGAAGACCTTTCTCCCTGTCTCTCTCTCTCACTGTCTATAACTCTACCTGTCAAATAATAATAATAAGAAGAATGGTGATATTCTTCCCTAGGATTTAGAGAAGTTTTGAATAATCAATGGAAAATAATTAACTAATGATTCATTTTCACATGGCTCCTTGTTCATGAATAAAGAAGAAAATGTGGTATATCCTATCTTTTAAATAACTTAGATCCTCAATTTCAATTTCTTTGCTAAAGTACAAGGTAATGTCATGAGGCTTGGATATTTTGACTTTGAAATTACTGCTCTTTAAGCTATTGATTATTATCAAAATCTTTTTAAAGGAAGATACTATTGATTTTTAAGCTGTTCAGTAATTTTATGATAACATTATCAAAATCAGATTTTAGTATTTTTAAATTTATTTATTTGACAGGTATAGAGGCAGAGAGAGTGAGAGTTAGAGAAATCTTTCATATTTTACCTGTGACATCACTCCCCAAATAGTTGCAACAGCTGGGGCTGGGTATGGATGAATCCAGGAGCTAGAGCCTTATTATCTATGTCTCCCCTGTTGAGTGGCAGGACCCAGGCCGTTAGCAGGAAGCTAGATTGGAAGCAGAGTAGCTGGAACTCCAAACAGTACTTGTATATGGGATTGGACATCTCAAGTGACGCTTAACCTGCTGCACTAAAACAACTCCCAAATTCTATTTTTTGAAATGAGAAAACATTTTTAACTTCATTTTGAAGTCATTTGAATGAAATAATGGGATTTTTATTACTACATATGTCATGCAGTATTAGGCAATTGTTAATTTGTAGATTTTTAAAAATTTTATGGGATCTTAAAATGATTTATGTATTAAACTGCTAATTAAAACTCTATAAAGTGCTAGGCAAGTGAAGGTGAAAGCTTCAAAAGATAGTTCTGAAATTAATAATAAAGTTAAAGCAATAGATTACCCAGTTTTTAAAATACTGGTTAATGAGCAAAAATTAAATTTGGAAAATGATTAGATATATCTGACGTTCCAATAGAGGTCAACTATATAGTTATAACTTCACAATCTGGGTAGGCCAGCAATGTTAGGAGGCCATGAAGATATATACATATGGAAATATGTATATATGAACATTTTTTATATGTCCATCAAAAATTTAAAATCTAATTAATTAAATTTTAAAAATGATGTTTACATCTTAAATCTAACAGGTAATGATGGACTGTTACAGTGCCCATTTGACCATTAACTATTTTCAACCACAAGGAAAAGGAAACCATATGTGATGAGTTAAATTGTACTCTCCCTCCTACCAAATTCATATATAGTCCCCTAGATCCTCAAATATGATCTTTTTTTGAATTAGTGTCATTATAGAGATAGTCAAGTTAATAGGAAAACATGAGGGTGAGCCCTAATCCAATTTGACAGCTATCTTTATCCAAAGTGGAAATTTGAACACACAGAGGGATGGCAACATACAGAGACAGAGGGAGAAAGTGAACTTACAAGCAAAGAAATGTCTGAGGTTACCAAGGCTAGGAGTTTTTCTGTCACTGACAGAATAAACACCTTGAATTTGTTCTTTATCTTACAGAATTGTGAGGAAATAAATTTTGCAACAAATTTTACAACAAATTTGTGGCATTTTGTTACAACAGCTCTATAAAGCTAATACAGTATCCTAAAAATATTTCATGACTAAGGTAGTGATTTAGCCTTTATAATAGCCACATTGGCTTAAAAAGAATCTATGTAGGAACTTGGACACTGAGTTATGAATTTCTGAAGAGTAATGAGGAAGCTAGCAATATTAGTCTGTTATTCTTAAAGTTCAAAGAGAAATACCAGCTTTCTTATCTAATTATTATATAAATTACTGAATAACCATTTGTGCTGTGACTATTGTGGTATAAAATAGTTGTACGTTCTTGGAACATGAATTCAACCTCAGCACTATCTCTTTGTTCTCCTCAAGAAATGGGAATAAAGTGTGGGACACACGGGTTTAGAATGTATCTGAAGCTGGAGGGAACATATTTTTCATATGAATACCACATCTCCTACACTAAAATAACCCAGACTATTTCGTGTGTGTTAATTAGTGGAGATCCAACTCCCGGCCCTTTACAACCAGCACAAACAGAATGAGCATTGGATAACTCAGGTCTGTAAAATCAGAGTTCACTATTTCCTTGGTGAGAGAAGTTGATGTAGAGGCAAACAAATAAACCAAATCAAGTCACTATTTGCTTTTGTCTCTATTTGAAACTATTATGGAACTGAGTAGAAGAAAGCTAAAATATAGAGACCAGCGGCCCTTTGTCCTGGGTCAAATACCATGAGTAATAACATCAGCCAAATTTACTTTACCAGACATCTATTACATTGGGGTTGATCTTGATAAAACAAATAAAAAAACTATTGACTTAGTAGGATATGATACTTTGGGACTTCAGGTCATTTCCCGAGGCGGCCTTGGTAGTATGCTAGATTGAGTCCAAATGTGGTGATCAACATATAGGCTTTTCACAGAGTATGTTAATCAAGGAGAAAATAATTAGTACATGTTTTTACAATGTGCATGTGTGTATGCATGTGTATGTGTTTACTTTTTCTGGGATAACTTTATTACCTGGAAAGACTACAACTGACTTCTAAGTTATCAAATTTTTGTTGGACTCTAAAGAGTGGACCTTAACATCAAATACTTAACTGCTTTCACGATACTGGTTCTCTGTCTTGCTATTGTCTTTTAAGGATCCTTGGAGAAGCTGTTTGCATAAGGAACTATCTAGCTTGCAGCAACACTAGATTTCCCTGTCTTCTGCTGTGCACCCTGCTTGCTTCTTGTTATGCGTAGTTAACAGTGCCCTCCCTCCTGCTGACATCCTCATTTCTCTACCTCTTGAGATCACTGATGGGAATAAAGAACCATTACTAAACAATGACTGCAAAGTGCTGAAGTGCTCACCCAGCCAAAAGATTCTTCTGTTTACTGTCCTTGTTTTTTATGTTGATATTTACTTAATCTAGGTTATGAAAGCATGACATATGGGGTGGTTTCCCGACACCATGGAAATAACTATTATCCACAGTTCTTCCTATCATTAAATGACATGACATTAATAATATCTGGGCTAATGATTCCATGCACACCAAATATCACAGTAATGTCTCTAGATTTACCCTTTTAAAGTAGGACATGGAAGTCACTGATGCATGTACGTTGATGCGTGTGCTGTACGTTATAAGTGGAATACATTTACACAATTGGAGACCCAGTTTGGACACATTAATAGGTTCCACACATATTTTATTTTTTTTTATAAATTTAAGGTATACACACATTGGATTTAGGAATTTAGTGATTCTTCCCCAACCTACCCTCCCTCCTACCTGCACTTCCACCATTCTTCCTCTTCCCTCTCCTATTCCCATTCTTATTTTTTACTAAAATCTGTTTTCAGTTAACTTTATACAGATAAGATTAACCCTACACTAAATAAAGAGTTCAACTAATAGTATGAAAAAAAAAGTATTCCTCAATAGTTGAGACTAGGGCTATTCAAAAGTCATCACTTCTCAAAGTGTCAGAAGCCTTGTGGTCACTTTAAAACAAGAATTCAGATGGTCCACCACATATAATGATCAAATTCTGAACCTAGTGTAAAGTTAAATATTTTTTCTCTTTCCCTTCAGGGACTTTGTACTGAGAAGGCAGCAAGGTGGTTCTTAACTTTTTCGTTGACAGCATTTTGGAGTGCACACTCAGCTTATTAAGCAAGGGTATTTCTGCATCCATAGTCAAAGTAGGAGAGGGAGGAGAGAAATTTTCTAGTGGATCAATAGATTTTAAAGATATAGTCCTTCCAGATGGATTGCTGTGCCCACACTATTTTGATTTGCTTGTGGAACATTGTTGTGGCTCTCTCAAGTTTCACTTGATGGTCCCCAACCTTGATAGGCAAAGATCTCTTTAATTTTTTTTAACTAGCCCTCAAATGCTAACATAGTATATACCTTTAGTCTTTTGTTTAAAAAAAGATTTTATTTATTTATTTGAGAGGTGATATTTCAGACAGAGAGAGGGAGAGAGGTCTTCCATCTGCTTTTTCACTCCCCAAATGGCCACAACAGCTGGAGCTGGACAGATCCAAAGCCAGGAGCTTTCTCCAGGTCTCCAGGTGGGTTCAGTGGCTCAAATACTTGGGCCATAATCTGCTACTTTCCCAGGCACATCAACAGTAAACTGCATCAGAAGTGGAGCAGCCCGGGACTCAGACCAGTGCCCATATGAGATGCCAGTGCTGCAGGTGGAAGCTTAGCCTACGGCTCCACAGCACTGGCCCCATATACCTTCAGTCTTGAATAAGATCTTCAGGTACTTTAATTAAGGTCATCCTTGTAGAAAACATCCATTTTGGCCGGCGCCGCAGCGTACTAGGCTAATATTCCTCCTGCGGCGCTGGTACCCCAGGTTCTAGTCTCGGTTGGGGTGCGAGATTCTGTCCCAGTTGCTCCTCTTCCAGTCCAGCTCTCTGCTGTGGCCCAGGAGTGCAGTGGAGGATGGCCCAAGTGCTTGGCCCCTGCACCCGCATGGGAGACCAGGAGAAGCACCTGGCTCCTGGCTTCAGATTGGCACAGTGCGCCAGCCATAGGGGCCATTTGGGGGATGAACCAATAGAAGGAAGACCTTTCTCTCTGTCTCTCTGTCTCTCTGTCTCTCTCTCACTGTCTAACTCTGCCTGTCAAAAACAAAACAAAGAAAAAATCCATTTTTAAATGAAAAACCATTGCTTTTTGCTGCTTCCACATGTGATGCATAAGATCCTTGAATTTCTGACCCACAATCCAAGCAAATATGACTCTGTTGCATCTGCTGCCTTCTACTCTGATTCTCCTTTAGTGTTCGTAAGCATGAGTCATGAACTATGCTACTGTGCCCCCACAACCTTCAGTGAGCACATATCAGCACCTGTGGCCTGTCAGTTGTTAGCATTGATTTTGAATTAGTTTTAGGCCTCATTTTTTAATGTGGTCATTAGAGAGATTATGGGGAAAGAGTATATAAAACCATTCAGATAAAAAGAAATCTACCTTAAAAATTCTATACTTTTTCCAACTCTCAACCATTTTATGTCTTTGATATGAATGAAGGATTCACTTTAATTATCTGTTTGAATTTCTATAAATTATGTTTCATGTTGATGACTAGATCAAAATTTATTTTTAATGCTCTTTTATTGGTATATATTTTAGTATTTTGTTTCCTATTTTAGAATTTCCCTCAACTAATGGGTAGTCATGAACTATGTCATGAACTATGTTCTTTCTTCCTTTTGTTTTTCCTATTCTTGACACAGCTGAGTCATCATTAATAATATTGGATAGATGATTGAATAAAACTTTGAAAAAGACAAAGGAGTGCTGGGAAATAGAACCTGATGAAAAAATAACCCATATTAAAACAGTATGGACATTGAAATTAATAGGACTTACTTGGTGTCATCCCTTAAAATAGTGATAACATGTAGAGTACTACAGTAGCTTTAAAGTGTGTCACCATTTCTTTGACTTTCCTCTCATCAGATGATCACACCTGTTGAGTCCACTCCCCTTTAAACTGCTTCAATAAATAAATAAACTGAAGAATACTTGATAACTTGGAGGCTAGATTAGAAAAGGCCATACAACTTCTGTAGGCCTCTTCAATAAATAAATAAATTGCAGAATAATTGATAATTCAGAGGCTAGTTAACAAAAGGCCATATAACTTCTGTATGCCTTTCTTGGGACACTTTCTTTGGGAGATTTCAGCTACCAAAAAATCCAGCTACCCCGAAGATGCTGTATTATGATAATAAAGCAAGAAAATTTGGAAAGGAATTTCTTAATTTGTAAGCCAATTTTAAAGGAAGTGTAGTCATGATTATCTTGGTTCTTACCCTCTATTAACCTACTTAAAAATGTCTCTCATTATTGTCTCTCTAAACTGCGAAATATTTTCAAATTATAACCAGGATTCTAATCAAAAGTTGAATTCAAGTTAGTTCTTTTTTCAAGCTATCTAAAGGTTGTGTTTTATAGACTTTCTCAAAGAGAGAAAAATCTTTACCAAGAATTGCCTTATTCCTAGCAGATGTTCGCTGAAAATTGCTAAGAACTTTAAGAACTTTTACCATAGCCACCTTCAAAAGAACACAAGCAAAAAAAGAACTTTTCCCAGTGAGATTTGTGGGTGTGTATTTTCTCTAATAGAATCAAAAATTGATTCATGATAAATCCACAGAGGTCTAAAGCCATTTTGTCAGGTTAAACTGAAAGGACAGAGATAGTATAAAATTAAAGAGCAGTTGAATTCCCAAAATCTATGAGCAGGAGGCTGGTTTAGAGAATCAGTTGCAAACACTGATCATTTCTCATCTGAAGGGAAGGGTAACTCAAACAGAATCAACACCCAGAAAGCAGACCCAAGGGATATGGAAAATCATTCCCAGTGATATACTCCATTGGACATAAGAATGGCTGTGAAATAGTGGCACTGTCTTCTTCCCATTTTACCTGGTAGTTCATGGGAGAACAGTTATACTACATCTGAGCCACCACTATATGATGGCTATATGGTGAGTAGCTGATTTGTCTCTTAAGGTCATAGGTCTTCAGACTGAGAAGAAAAATACTGAAGGAGTTATATCCAAGCAACTACACTCAAGGAACTTCATATGTACCTGGGCTTATTTTAGATAACAAGATAGTCAGACCTGACACTGAAGTAAATGAAATATCTAAAGATCCTGAGGGGGAGTTTATTTTGTATGTAATATATATATATATATATATATATATATATATTTATAAATGGAAGAAACAAGTGATTGTGCCCTTAAGTTTTTCAACACCAACCAACTTTTCACGAGGCAGGGTCAGTGTTAATTCTCCATGAACCTGGAAATGAAATTATCTGTGCCTTTAAAACAGAATATGGTAGAAGGATATATTTTAAAAATATATTTATATCAAGGGAACAAATTTCATGTAAATAAACAATAAAATCTCAAAATGTCAATTTTGTTCAGAAGGATATATTTAACTTTGGAGAAAAAATATTTTTAGCTTTGGCAATGTTTCTTGTGACTTCTCTGAAAGGCGTCAACCACCACATAAAGAAACTCAGTTACCCTGAGGCTACCTTGTGGGACCAGGTGGCAAAACTATATATAGAGAGGAAAGATGCATAAGCATCCCCAACTGTTCCAGCACTAGCTGTTTGAGTTTTCAAAGCCCAGGCATCAGATATGCAAGTGATAAACACTTTAATGACAGCCCTTAACTCAGAAAATATTTGACTGCTACTGCCTGAAAAGCACAGACAAGAAAAACTGACTAAATACACATACATAACTACTAGACTCATGTACAAAATAAATGATAACTATTGTTTAACCTAATGTTTGGGGCAATTCCTTAGCAATAGATAACCAGACAAAAAAAGTAGATAAGCAGAGCAAGGACTATTGAAATATTGCTAACATTTTTTTTCAGAAAGTTCACAAACCATTGTGTCATTTATAATTTTTCACTCTTGGTTGCCTAGGTCAGAATTTCTTAGCAGTGGCACTGTGTATAGCTGTGGTCAGATAACTTTTGTTGTGGGGTACTGCCCAATGCATTGTTTAACAGCCACCCCTGGCCTGTGTCCACTGGATGCCAGCTGGCATAAAAGCTTACAGTTGTGATGACTAGGAGTATCTCCATACAGTGACAAATGTCGCCTGGGACAAATTCACTTCTAGTAGAGATTCACTGTTATAGTTGAATTTAAGGATAGAATAGTGGGAGAAAAAAACATCTTGATAAAGTATACATAATTTCATGATCAAGTAGTCAAAAATCATATCACATCCCCTAGTATTAAACCATGAAGTAGAGATACTACGGAAACAATCAAATTTTAGAATTATAGTGTTTGCAAAGTCATTGAACTGTCTGTAACTCCTCTACTTTTATAAATACACATAAGTGTATTTCCTTAAGGTATAACATTATTGATGCTCACCTTGACTAATTATCTAATTTCTGGCATTTTTGTTTATTTCATGCTTCAACTGCTTTTTTCAGGTGATTTTCTATTGTCCCAAAGAAAACTTTTATGAATTAATGATTTTCCAAGAGATGAGTTTTATCCCTCAGATAAACCTATAATTTAGCATTTTTGGTTTTCCAAAATACTTATCAAGAAACAATCAGTAATTGAAATTAATTCAATATGCTGTACGTTTCTGATGCATGACCTACCTCTAAATTTTAATGATAATAGGGGCCCATGCTGTGGCGCAGCAGGTTAAAGCCCTGGCCCGAAGTGGCCAGCATCAAATATGGGCGCCGATCTTAGTCCCGGCTGCTCCTCTTCTGATCCAGCTTTCTCCTATGGCCTGGGAAAGCAGTAGAAGATGGCCCAAGTCATTGGGCCCCCGCACCCACATGGGAGACCCAGAAGAAGCTCTTGTCTCCTGGCTTCAGATCTGCGCAGCTCTGGCAGTTGTGGCCACCTGGGGAGTGAACCAGTAGATCGAAGACCTTTCTCTTTCTAGCTGTGACTTTCAAATAAATAAAATAAATCTTAAAAAAAATTCATGATAATAATTAGATAGCAACTTACCATTTAGGAAAACAAAGGCTATCAGGATTGCAGGTCATGGAGAAGGAATAAAAGGATAAGATTTGGGGCTGACACTAGATGTTAAAGAAAGGGTCTTTGTTTTTTTCAGAAGTATCACTATTTTAAGTTATTTAACATCATTTCCTAAATGTTCATTTTTGTTGAGTCTATATTCTTGGGCATTTAAGAGTGGACTCTTCAGTGTGTTGTAATTTGTTATGTTTGCCTCAAACATTGTTCTCTAAACAAGTGGCTTAGTGTAATACTTTTGATTCCTTCCCCTGCCCAAGTTGTGGGCAAGAGGATGTATATTGGCTACAAGCAAAATAATTTATTTTTCTACCCCAAAGCCAATGAGAGTATCATTATTTCCTAACATTTCTGTTTCAAATACTCTTTGTCACAAGTCATGAGAAGCTGCAGTGGATTAGTACAAATCCATCTTCTTTATTGGACAGTTTAAATCCATCACGAGACCAATGGGAGCAGCTCAGAGTGTAGAATAGTCATATACTGAGAGGTGGTGAGAAGACTCAACTACAGTCTTAAAGGACAGAGGATTTCCTCACTCCCCCACTATAAGCTTGCTTTTGTTTCTACTGAAAATTTAAGCTAGAATCTCATTCTGACTTTACTTTCAAGTATACAAGACATTATCTTTTTTTGGTAATTGGCATGTCATTATTATAAGGTATATATCTGTCATCCTTTGGCAGCTACCACTTTTCAGTGGAATAGGACATCCGTTGCACAGAGCATTCAAATAGATTAAATCCATTTTTCTCCTTTTTATAAACTTTACATAGTGCAATGATATATGAATTTATTTGTAAACTATTTATAACTTCAAGATGGGTTTGCCCTCTTCATTTTTCAGGAGGGAAAGGAGTTGTAAAGCTGAATAGATATGGCACGCCAGTACATTTACCCTTATCTACCTGCTTTTCATTTTAATGTTACTTTCCTTTTTACAAGGGCAAGATGTTAAATGAGAGGAGATAATTTATATTTTGTCACATTTGCTTTCAAAGACTAATGAACACAAGCAAAAGAAATCAAAAATAAAATATTAAACAGAGCCAGCTAAAGAACTAGAAGCAGTCGCTCACTATTTTAAATAAAATTTTTTTTGCATTTTTAAATAAGACTAGTTTCTTATGATTCAATTTGGCACACATTTAATGATTTTAACTACTTTAAAATTAATAATTTATTTAATATCCACATCACCTTTAGCAGATTGCTGATAATCTATAAATGTCATTGACAGTGTGCAGTTCACTTCACATCTTTCAGAAAACCATCAGAACATTTTTTTAGGCTGGTAACAAACATAATACAGTATGCCAATACACTATGTAGTAATAGACCTTAGATTATAAATAGATTTATGAATTTCAGATGAATAAATGGAAACAAAAAGTAGTATATTTCCTAGTTTGAGTCATGTTTTCTTCATCACAAACAGATATAAGATACTTGATTTCAAAATATGTTTTTACAAAAGACCATGATTTTTGTTTTTGAAATGTAGATAAACTGATTACTAAACTTTAGGTGTTCATGTAAAGAGTATACTAAAACTGATACTAATTTAAGACATCAAGTAAGTCTAGATATATTATGCTATACTTCCAAAGTAGAACAAATAGACTTCCTTGTGCATACACTGAGTAAATATTGACCAGGAAGAGAAATGAACACAAGAATATTCCTAAAGAATCAAAGTGATAAGATCAGGCAGATTTGAGATTGCAGCTTAGAAGTGAAAATTTATTGTTCTGTGAATAATTTTTCAAAATCTTCATGATCACAGACTATACTCCAAAATAGAACAAGATTGCCTTTTAGAAAGTTTAATTTTATTCAACTATAATATACATATAGAAAATATATAGCTCCATGGATGTTTAAAAATAAAATTCAATCATATAATCAGCACATGGAGTAAAAATAAAAACACAGAATATGATGGCAGCCAGAATCTCCCCTAACACTCCTCACTGTCAGCCATGAACTCCCTCAGCCCAAGAATAGCTACTGCCCCAACATCTTCTATTTTATTATTTAAAATTTTTATGTAATAGTTGTACATTTTTATAGGACACAGCACAATGTTTCAAGACATATGCATAGCATAAAGCAAACAAGCCATACAACTAGCTGTTCAATTCCCTTATCTGTTCTTCAGGCTTGTATCCTACCAGCTCCTAGTTCCAGTTCTTTATATACTACATAATACAATATTGTGAACTAAAGGAAACACACAGTCCTATGGAATGCAAGAACTTGCTACTTCTAAGCAATAGTGTTTTGGAACCTGTTACTGGATCTCTCTCTAGCCCCGAATCCCCTTTCCCAATCTCTAATAATTAGTATTCTAAGTTCATATGGACTACTATTTTCAGCTTCCACATCTGAGGATAAACATGCAGCATTCGTCTTTCTGTGTCTGGCTTATTTCATGTAAGTTAATTATCTCTGGTGGCATCCATTTGCTGCACATGACGGGGAATGGTTTTAGCTCCATTGTCAAGGATAAGTTGGTTATAGACATGTGCATTCATTTCTGGGGTTTCTTTTCTTTTCCATTGGTCTACAAGCCTGTTCTTTATGCTAGTGCTATTGTTGTTTAAGTGGCAATAGCTCTATAGTAGGTCTTTAAATTTGATATTGTTATGCTTTCTGCTTTGTTATTTTTGTTCTAGATTGCTTTTGCTATTCAGGGTCTTTGGTGTTTCCAGATGAATTTTTGAATGCTTGTTCTAGATCTGTGAGGGATATCATTGATGTACTAATGGGGAAGCAGTAAATCTGTAAATTGCTTTGGGTATGATAATCGTTTTATTTATTTATTTATTTATTTATTTTGACAGGCAGAGTGGACAGTGAGAGAGAGAGAGACAGAGAGAAAGGTCTTCCTTTGCCGTTGGTTCACCCTCCAATGGCTGCCGCGGTCGGCGCGCTGCGGCCGGCGCACCGCGCTCATCTGATGGCAGGAGCCAGGTGCTAGGTGCTTCTCCTGGTCTCCCATGGGGTGCAGGGCCCAAGCACTTGGGCCATCCTCCACTGCACTCCCGGGCCACAGCAGAGGGCTGGCCTGGAAGAGGGGCAACCGGGACAGAATCCGGCGCCCCGACCGGGACTAGAACCCGGTGTGCCGGCGCCGCAAGGTGAGGATTAGCCTGTTGAGCCACGGCGCCGGCCTGATAATCATTTTAATGATATTAATACTTCCAATCCATGGCCATGGGATATTTTCCATTTCATTATGTCTTACCCAATTTGATTCATATTTTCTAATCTTGAGTCTTTCATATCCCTGGTTAAAAATACTCCAATTATTTGATATTTTTGTAGCTGTTATGGATTGGGTTTCTTTTATAATTTATTTCTCAGTGAGCTTCTTATCACTGTATAAAAACGCTACTGATTTTTATGTGTTCCTTTTTTAACTTGTAACTGTTGAATTCATTTATCAGTTCTATTAGTCTCTTGGTGGGATCTTTTACTTTCTCTGTAATTATGTGCTCTGCAAATAGTTAGATTTCCTCCTGTCCTATTTGAATGCCTTTTATTTTTTTGAGTTGCCTAATGGCTAAAACTTAAAGTATTGTACTGGATAAGGTTAGCGAGACATCCTTCTCTGTTCATAGATCTCAGCAAAAATACTTTCCAGCTTTTCACTGTTCAATTGTCGTTTGGTATGTGTTTGTCATAGATAGCCTTCTTTATGTAAAGGTATGTTCCTTCCATATCTAATTTTTCAAGTATTTTATTATGAGTGGGTGTTTGATTTTATTGAATGCTTTTTAGAGATGTGATTTGTATCCTTCATTCTGTTGATGCAACACATTGTTGTTATTGATCCGGAGACTTTGAATCGTATCTGCATTCCTAGGATATATCCCACTTTGTCAGTGTGAATGTCTTTTTGATAGATTGTTAGATTTAGTTTGCAAGGTTTTATTTTATGTCTATGTTTAATTGAAATACTGGTCCATAGTTTTGTTGTTGTTGTTGTTATTGTAATGTTGTCCTAATTGGTTTTGGAGCAGGGTCAGAGGTTTACCTCCCTTCCAATATTTTTGGAATAGTTTGATGTTAGTTCTTCCTTAATGGTTTGGCTATATTTAGCAGTGGAGTCATCTAATCCTGGGTTTTTCTTTGTTGAGACTTTTATTTGCTGATTCAGTATTGTTTATTAATTACGATTCTGCTCAGATGTCTTTCTGGTTCAATTTTAGTAAGTTTTGCGCAGCCAGAAATGCATTGATATCTTAAAATTTTCCAATTTGGTGTCATATAGTTGTTCATAATACTACCAAATGATCTTTTGGATTTCTTTGGTTTCAGTTGAAATATCTCTTTTTCATCTCTGATTTTATTTATTTGTGTCTTTTCTCTGTTTTCTTAGTAATGATTTGCCAGCATTATTAACATTTGCAAAAAATAATTCTTCATTAATCTTTTATAGAGACTGTTTAGTTTCCATTTCAACCCAATAGTAAGAAAACAGTCCAATTTAAAGAATAGATAAATAACCATTTCTTAAAAAGAAGACTTAATTGCCCTAGAGTAGTGATGTTTGGTGGGGTTTTCTTCTTTTATTTCTTCTTGTATTTAATATTGATATTCTCTCATTGATCTATGCTCTAGTTCTCTAATTCCTATCTTGTATTCAGTCCACCACCAAGGCTGTCAAACTCATTTCCTTTTGAATTTTTCTTAGAGTCCCATCTTTCTGCTTAATTTCACAATCTACTTTGCATGTTGTTAAGTTTTGTTCATTAGAGCACTTATAGGAGTCTTAAAAATTTAACTTAAAAAGTTGTGAAAAATTATGTATGGGCTTCAAATTATTTTTGTGCCACTATAAGCTAAATAAAATATTATAAAAGTAAAAATTAAAAAATAGATTTTTAGGTTTCTTGACTCTTCTTATTTATATTTTTAAATTTAATTTTTTAAGATTTTATTTATTTATTTGAAAGTCAGAGTTATGCAGAGTAGAGGCAGAGAGAGAGAGAGAAAGAGAGAGAGAGAGAGAGAGAGAGAGATCTTCCACCTAATGGTTCACTGCCCAATTGGCTGCAATGGCCAGAGCTGTGCTGATCCGAAGCCAGGAGCCAGGAGCTTCTTCCAGGTCTTCATGTGGGTGCAGGGGCCCAAGGACTTGTGCCATCTTCTGCTGCTTTCCCAGGCCACAACAGAGAGCTAGATTGGAAGTTGAGCAGCCGGGATTAGAACCAGCGCTCATATGGGATGCTGGTGCTTCAGACCAGGGCATTAACCTGCTGTGCCACAGTGCCAGTCCCTAAATTTAATCTTTTGGAAGGAAGAGAGATCTTTATCTATTGGTTCACTCCTGAAATGTCTGTGGGCCAGGTTAAAGCTAGGTGCCAGAAATTCAATTTCAGGCTTTCACATGAGTGACAGGGACATACATATTTGAACTGTTATTGGTGCCCTCCAGGATGTGCCTTAGTAGAAAGCTGGAATCAGAAGGAGAGCCAGGACTGGAGCAGAAGAACAGCATATGGGATGTGGGTATCCAACTGATTGATGTCTTATCTGCTATGCAAGACATTTCACCCTATTCTTAGTTTTTTGAGGATCCTCTTTATTGTTCTCCATTATAGTTCCACTAATTCGCATTCACATCAACAATGGGTATGTGTTCCCTTCTGGTTTCCTCCTCAGCATTTTTTTTTTTTTACTTTTGATTATAAACCTTCTACCTGGAGTGAGATGATACCACATTGTGGTTTTGATTAACATTTCCTTGATTCCCTTGATAGTGACATTGGTCACTTTCATATATATTGGTGTCCACTTGCATTACTTCTGAGGCATGTCTATTCATATTTTTTGTCTATGTCTTAAATACATTGCCTGTTTATTGGTGATTTTTAAAAAGTTCTTTATATATGCTAAAGAGTAATCCTTTGTCAGGTGCAAAATTTGCCAACATTTCATTTACTCTTTTGGTTGTTATCTTCACACTGTTTTTTGTTTCCTTTGCTGTGCAAAAGCTTCTAAATTTACTATAATTCTATTTGTCCATTTTTTCTTTTATTCCCTGTGCTTTTGTGTACCTTTTAATGCACAGATTAGTGTGATTGATTTTGAGTTTCACAGTATGATACTTCCTCTCTGTGCTTCACACACAATGAACAAAAATATTATGGGATATCACAACTGCTCTGCTTCTGATCCATATCCTTGCAAACATGCCTGGGAAAGCAAATGTGTGGGCCCCTGGCACCTATGTGGAAGATTCAGATGAAAATCTAGGCTCCTAGATTTGGCTTGGCCCAGCCATGGTTATTGTTACCAGTTTGGGAGTATGAACAGGCCAATGGAAGATGTCTTTCTCTCTCTTCTTTCCCTCTCTCCCTTCACTCTGTCAATTAAAAAATCATTTTTAAAAAAGAAAGAATGTTGAGGCCATCCTTTTTGGGGAAAAAGAAGAAAAATATGAATTAATATCTAAATCTTTGAATTTTGGTAGACTTGTGCTTCCTTATTCTTAAAATAGAATAATGATAATTTGTAGAGTCATTGATAAAGTTCAGTGAACTCAAATACATAAAGTTGTTCATACATTATTAAAGCCTAGAAATAAAGGTTAGCTGGTATTTTTGGTTTTCAGAATTAGCCATTATTCATCTGTATCATAGTGTCTTCCAAAAGTTAATGTATGTGTGAGTATAGTGTATGTGTGTATATATATGTGTGTATGTGTGTGTATGTATGAACAATGCAGGGACAAGACATTACAACCCCATAAATATTAATGTTACCTCTAAATCAGCCTTTAGCTATAACAGATGTATTCACTGTGATGTTATAACACGGGAAGATGAATGAAGATTTTCATAATAAGATTTTACACCCTCAGAGGGATAAGGTCAGTCTAATATTTGTTGGTTGACATGTTGGACAGCTGTTTGAACACATTGTCATGTGGGAAGGAAAAAGAAATAATTCATCACAATCAACAATACTCTCAGAGGGAATTGTATAGTCACATAGTTATTGTTGTATTAAATCTGCTTTAAAATACATCATTGCTATACATACAAGATACTAGGTAACTGTAATGCTATTCTTTTACACAGAAGAAAAATTGTTAATATTCTATATAATTTTAGATTGACAGACTAAAAGGTGAACAGAAGTTTAATATTAAGTACAGGGAACCCAGTAAAATATGTTAAATTTGTATTTGTATTTGGTATATAAACATAATAAAATGAACTGATGTAAAACTGAGGAAATTTTCAGCACTAGCCAAAATTTGTAAAACATAAGTTTATTACTGGGGCTGGAACTGTGATGTAACCAGTAAAGCTGCCTCCTGCAGTACCAGCATCCCATAAATGGTGCTAGTTAGAGTTCCAGCTCCCCCACTTCCATTCCAGCTTTCTGCAATGGCCTGGGAAAGCAGTAGAAGATCGCCCAAGTCCTTGGACCCCTGCACCCACGTGGGAGACTCGGAAGAAAGTTCTGGCTTGGATTAGCAGAGCTCCGGCCATTGCTGCCATTTGGGGAATGAACCAGCAGATGGAAGACCTCTCTCTCTCTCTCTCTCTCTGCCTCTGCCTATCTGTAAATCTGGTTTCAAGTAAATAAGTAAATCTTTAAAAAAAATAAGAGTTTATTATATAGTCCTAATCAGATTTATTGAATGTAATAATATAAATGCCTGTGTGTGTGTGTATTGAAACCTTATGTATTTTAATGGAACAGTTTCACAATAAGTAAATAGAATGAAAATTTGACAGGGATTTTTGAGAATAGTTGGCATTACAGATGGATTAAACTAAACTCTTGCATTGCTAACTTTTTAAAATTTTATTTTTTTTATTATTTTTTGGCATTACTAACCTTTTAACAAAATCCCTTTTATTGAAATATTTTTATCAATTCTCATTGTTACTCTCATGGGAGAAGGTGCTTTTTTTTCATTGCTTTAATGGCTGTAGATCAATAGGTATTGGGTTGTGAAAAATATACACTCCAAGGGAAGGTAACAAGAGGTGAAATTAATTGCCCATAATTTTCAGCTCCTATATCTATATATAATATATCACATGCATATATGTGTGTGTGTGTGTGTGTGTGTGTGTATAAACTCAGTACAACTTCTCCTCCTCCCTGATTATTTAACTTGAGACTTGGAGAACCTGGCTGCTCCATTTTTACTTCCTTCAAATTAATTTTGCATTTGGTTCTGTTGTGGTTCAAAGGTAGGAAATCTGAAAAAACATATACTCAGTGTTAATGATTACTGCCCAAAGAAAAAGCAAGTTTTTGAAATACTTTTGTCACGAGTCACAGTGACACCAGATGACACAAAAGGTTGTGTCCCATGCGGTGCAGAGCCCAAGGACCTGGGCCATCCTCCACTGCACTTCTGGCCCACAGCAGAGAGCTGGACTGGAACAGGGGCAACCAGGACAGAATCCTGTGCCTCAACCAGTACTAGAACCTAAGGTGCCGGCGCCACAGGTGGGGGATTAGCCTAGTGATCCAAGGCGCCGGCGATATTTGTTTCTTTGAAAATTTTAAAGGTTTTTCACAAGGAAGACCACATTTTCACTTTGCACTAGTACATTCAAACTGTGTATCTGAAACAGAATAAATAACAGAAATAAAGGATATAGCCAACTCTGTATTATATAATTCAATGTATTAGCAATTTTATAAAATACCATTTTAAATAACTTTTTTTTTGTGAGGTTAACCCTCTCTAGTTTCCATATTTTTTTCCTCTTATCATTTATCCCACGTTACTGGTATCTTCTAGAAAAAAGTGTTGTGTAACTAAAAAGAAATACAAGAAACAAGAAGCAGTGTTTCATGAGTCAGCGTATTGAGCAACCACAGAAAAAGTTGTCTAGTCTCATTTCCAAAACTATGTGCCAGATGGACTTGGGTGCATTTCCCAGTTCTCCTTCAGTGTTCAGTGTCATCTCTCTGACCATTATGAATGTTGGAAGTTAATGTTCACATCTAGGCTACCCCCATGGTTCCCCGTACTGATTGATAAGGAGTAGTTCAAAGGAGAGCTAGGGATAGACTTTAACTTAAACACACACAGCTTTAGCCTTTTGGCTCTTTCTCCTTCACTATCCTACTTGACTTTTTGCTTTAGTCAATTAATTATTTGAATACAAATTGCTTTGCAAGCTTGATTTCTAATTATTGCAAACATGGATTTAAGACATAAGTCTTATAGAAGTTAACACAGAATATATCTTTGGTAGTGGAACCAAAGAGACAATTATGAATAAACTTGGAGAAATTTATAGAAATATTAAGGAATGTCAACTTCCTAGCACAGATGTTGAAGAGTTTCTATCATATCTTTATTTCCATAGAGTGTCTATGGGAAAAAAAAGAGAAGGGGATGTCCAATTTGATAGTGAAAAAAAATCTCATTTTTAATACATTAAGCTCCAATGACAATGAAGTTGAAAGGTTTTTAGTATGTTTATTGGATGTTCTTTTAGCTTATGTGAATTTATAGGAAATAAGTAGGAATAAGAATTGTTTGTTACATATTAAAAACATAATAATCTCAGAAAAACCTTTATTTAAAGGAGAGATTTTCTAAGGCTAAGAACTAATAATTCTAAACTGTCAATACAATCAGAAAAAAATTGTACTCAGTTTACAGGACTAAGATATTTTTTGTGTTTTTAAGAGAATTTATGCTAACCAAGAGTATTAATACAGATATAATTTCTAAAATATTCTTACCTGCAGATGAAAAAAGAAAATGTCTATTGTGGTTTGAGTCCCATAAGTAAATTTATGAAACCATCAAGATTCGGATAGTTTGGATTACAGAACCTGTAATAATGAACATTTCTGAGAAATATTCAAAACATAGTTAATCATAATACTTCTATAACTGATCATGATAAAAACTATTTCTAGGCATTTATAAACCTTAAGATTTTTAATATCTTTGCTTCTAAGCACAAAAGTAACATGATTGCCATAATTTTATCATCAATATGTACAAAGCTAAAATATAAAAAATCAATGAACATTTTTATCCTCTGAAATACTTCAAAAGGGCAGCATCGCCTAGCATTTTTGTTCTCCTCTTGTGCCTTTCGGTTATTCCAGTGTGCTGCATGCTTTGGAAGACAAGAATTTCTTTTCTCAACACAAGACTCTATAGAAGCTTTTGCTTATTACTTTAGCTGCAGAGGTAAGGTCTGTCTTGGCCGGCGCCGTGGTCAACAGGCTAATCCTCGCCTTGCGGCGCCGGCACACCGGGTTCTAGTCCCGGTCGGGGCGCCAGATTCTGTCCCGGTTGCCCCTCTTCCAGGCCAGCCCTCTGCTGTGGCCCGGGAGTGCAGTGGAGGATGGCCCAAGTGCTTGGCCCTGCACCCCATGGGAGACCAGGAGAAGCACCTGGCTTCTGCCATCGGAACAGCGCGGTGCGCAGCGGCCATTGGAGGGTGAACCAACGGCAAAAGGAAGACCTTTCTCTCTGTCTCTCTCTCACTGTCCACTCTGCCTGTCAAAAAAATAAAAATAAAAAATAAAAATAAAAAGATCTGTCTTACCGTCTTCATAATGGGATCTTTACAACAAGTACATTTCCACTTATACTACCATAATAATATTCCTTTAAGAAAACTTTAATGATAACATCACACATTGAAAAGGAATTCTAGAGACTGTGCAAAATGACATTCTTTTCTAAATAAGAATGTAGTAGCTGACAAAGTGGGAAAGCTGGCCCAAAGTTCCATGTAGTAGTCAACCTAGTGCTAAAAGTTCCTGATACCTGTTAATTATTTTATACTACATTGTTCTTCTCTTATAAAATGCCAGTTTCTCTAAAGTAATTTCTTTTTTTTTCATTTTCAGTTATCTTTATATACATTAGATTGATTTAGTATATATTAAGCAAAGAAAGTAATTTCTTCTTAAACATCAGCCAAAAATTCCTCTTTCCTAGAGGGTCTCATAGTTGATTAGATCTCATATGTAGCTTAGTTCTGGATTATATTCCATCCCGATCCTTGAAATTTTTATTTTGTACATCTGTTCATCCCACTGGTATAGCATAAAAACTTCTCTTTCATAACATTTCTGCTAGCTAGCATGTCATTCCTGTTTCTAAATCCATCCTAATCCCTATCCAGCTTCTACAAGTTGTGTGAACCTCCAATTCTGTTATGAAAACTCTCCTAACTTTCCACATTACTTTGAGATTTGATAATTCCTAATGTGATATACTGTAAATTTAGCACTTCTTTATGTGCTTTTCCTTGGCTAACCAGCTTCTTAATGGCAAGCACTTTTGGCTATTTAAGGTCCCTTCCTCCCCCCTTCCCTCCCCCCTTCCCTCCCCCCTTCCCTCCCCCTTCCCTCCCCCTTCCCTTCACTTTTCCTTCCCTTTTCCTTTCTCTCTCTTTCTCTCTCTCTCTCTTTTTTCTATCTATCTATCTATCTATCTATCTATCTATCCATCCATTCATCCATCCATCTATTGTGTTTAACAAGATGAAAGTGTCAGTTTTTGTAGTATATGTTGGCAGAAAAATTTTGTTAAAAAGCAAGACTATTTTGGAAAAGGCAACTCTTGTCTGTCCTAGACAAATACTGGAAATAAATTTCTTTTGTGTCTTAATCTGATTGGTGTTCCTAGATTATATGTCTGCATCTTTCTCTAAGAAAAGTTTCAAACATTAATTCTGTTCATAATTCGAGAGGATGAGGGAAAAATATGGGAGTTTGCTTAAAACAATATGCTGCTCAGTGTGCATGAAAGAAGGCAAAATATGAAAAACAATCACTAAAGTAACTTGGTTATTACTGCCTGTGTGTTTATGTTGCTATTTCTTTTCTTTTTCTTTCTTTTTTTTTTTTTTTTTTGGACAGGCAGAGTAGACAGTGAGAGAGAGAGACAGAGAGAAAGGTCTTCCTTTGCCGTTGGTTCACCCCACAATGGCTGCTGCCGCCGGGCACTGTAGTGGGCGCACCACGCAAATCCAAAGCCAGGAGCCAGGTGCTTCTCCTGGTCTCCCATGTGGGTGCAGGGCCCAGGGACCTGGGCCATCCTCCACTGCACTCCAGAGCCACAGCAGAGAGCTGGACTGGAAGAGGAGCACCTGGGACAGGGCTGGCGCCTTGACCTGGACTAGAACCCGTGGTGCCAGCGCCAGAGGATTAGCCTATTGAGCCGCAGCGCTGGCCTATGTTGTTATTTCTAAAAGTCTTATAGGAGATACAGCAAGTGTCAGTGTTACTCATGCAAAGACTGGTGCTGGAGAGAGGTGAAGGGGCTGATGCTGTGGCATCATAGGCTAAGCCTCTGCCTGTGGTGCCTGCATCCCATCTGGATGCCTGTTCATGTGCTGGCTTCTCCTCTTCCTAACCAGCTATCTGCTATGGCCTGCGAAAGTAGTGTAAGGTGACCCAAGTGCTTGGAACCTTGCACCCATGTGGGAGACCAGGAGGAAGTTCCTGACTCCTGGCTTTGGATTGGCCCAGCTCCAGCCATTGTGGCCATCTGGGGAGTTAAGCAGCTGATGGAAGATTCTCTCTCTCTCTCTCTCTCTCTCTCTCTCTCTCTCTCTCTCTCTCTCTCGTTCTCTCTCTTTCTCTCTGGTTCTGCTTCCACCTTTCATATATATAAAACCTTTAAAAAAAAAAAACCTGCCTGTTTCAAAACTGCCCCTTAAGTGTGGCTTCACTACATATTTCCAATCAAGTCTACTACTAACAAATGTTGGGTAAATAAAATATGTCTTATAAGGCTATTGCTAAGCCTGATGAAAATAGCTTACATTCCCAGTACACATATTAGGTACTTTATGACTTAGATATCCTTAGACATTATTCTATTAATAGTAAAAGCATGATAGGCACGTGAAGTTAACTGAAATACTCCATAGAAAATTTGAAAGTTAACTGTAGTTAATATGTTTGTTTTGTTTTGCATCATGCAAAAAACTTACAAATAGTATTCAATCTTCCATTTTCGTTCGCGGTGAGAAGTGAGGCTTGTACTCTATATACAAGAAGCCAGAGGTTAGTTCCACATTTCTCCATGGTAGCACAGCCAGAGGGCTGACCCATGATTTCCGTTGGGAATGATGTTCTCTCCCAGAACTTGTAAACTTGTTTCCCAAGAACACAGACAATTTAAACAACAGGAAAAAAAAAACTTTCATAAATTATTTAAAAATAGTTGAATCAATGTACCTTAATCCATGAATATGGTTAAATATAATTAAAATTAGCTCATTATTTTGATTAATGTCCTTTTATTATCAGTCAGCTTTAGAGTAGAAATCATATGAAGGAACCTAAAAAGGGTCATGAAAAATGAACACTGTCTTTAATTCTACTTCATTTGGGCATTTTGAAGTATGTTGGCATTATTTTACTTGGGTTCCTTTGATCAAACTGTTGCTTAAAACAGTTAACTTCTTGAGATTCTTTGATACTTCTGACCTTTTCCCCTGAGTCTCACATAAATTCTGATAACACATGACATTCTCTGAATATATGGCTAAACTCTAAAGGAGTTTGTTGCTTACAAATCAAGGACTTGAAGTGATAAAGATATGAGTTTATTTGCCTTTGAAATTTTAAGTAATAGAGAGCCCTGAATTTATTTGGTCATTACTTGAATGTTTAGCTTTATGTATTTTAAAGCAGTTAATCTATTCTTTTGAAAAAGGGTTGAAGATGTAGATGAATACAATAGCAGAGCTAGAGCTCTATTATTCTAACAATTGAATTTTCATATATCCTTTTGCAAGTCCTTATACTTTCAGATGTTTCATTGTGTTTATATTCCTTGAAACACTTCATACTGTGTTTTGGTAAAATAAACTCTGTCATTTGCTAGTTTTATGTTAGAGAAGTTCTATAATATCAATAGAGCTTAATTTTCTCAGGTGTGAAAAAGAAAAATAATTACTTTTTTATAAAATTTCACTTTTTAGAAAAGATTAAGTGCATTATTACAATACACTACATAATGTTCTTTTTATTTATTTTTTAAATATTTTGTTTATTTATTTGAGAGGTAGAGTTACAGACAGTGAGAGGGAGAGACAGAGAAAGGTCTTCCTTCTGGTTCAACCCAAATGGTCTCAAGGACTGGAACTGTGCCGAACTGAAGCAGAAGCCAGGTGCTTCTTCCAGGTCTCCCATGTGGGTGCAGGGGCCCAAGCTCTTGGGCAGTTTTCTACTGTTTTCCCAGGCCACAGCAGAGAGGTGGATTGGAAGAGGAGCAGCAGGGACTAGAACCAGCGCCCACATGGGATGCTGGTGCCGCAGGTGGAGGATTAACCTACTGTGCCACGGTATCGGCCCCATAATGTTCTTTTTAAATCAAAATACATTGCAGGATCAATATTTAGAATAATAACAAAAGTCTTAACATTATTCTTAATTATAAAACAAGTTTCAATAAAGTTATGGTCATTTATTTTCTAATATAATCAAAGTATCTCTTTCCTTCTGAATCTATAAAGATAGAACTCAGTCTATATGAACCTACTATTATGTACACATTAACTTTTCTTGGTCTCTTTAAAAAGATTATTAAGAAGTAATTCTGTTGAGATGTAACTTAATTTAAATAATGCTTATTACTTTTTTGAGAGTTAATAAAAAACTGAATTTGCTTTACATGAAATTTCTACCTATATACGTATTTTACATTTTAATGTACTGAGGGAGGGAGAACAGCATTTTTGAACAATTTGACTTCTATATGTAGCCCTGTGCATACAAAACTAGGATACAATTATGGTGAATGCTTGTGGTATTGTCATTGTTGCCTTTATTATTTTTGTTGTTATTGTAATTTTTCAAAGCATTAAAAGAGTGATTTATTCATGTATCATTGAAGAATTTAATTCTGGGAACAGTTTGCTTTTTCCTTGAAAGAATTTCTGATGTACCCTAAAACTTTTTATATATGCGCTACATGTATATATAAATACATATGTGATGCACAGATTTTTGAATATATTAATTTCTCTGAGTTTATTTAACTACATATTTGTCAGTTACTGCTCATCTGGTTCCAGTATGGGCACATTTTTGTGGATGTACTTTAAGTTTACATTTTGTGTTCATCATCTGTTGCTTTGGCTCTCTTGAGAGATTCTTTGCTATTGTGAATAGACATTAGAGAAAAATAGCTATTTTATAATGATGACACCAACGTTATCACACATATGGGAACTTAAAATGTTTGTGAAAATGTGTGTATTGTCCTTTTATTCCATTTTCCATGGAAGTTTTGAATTTCATATGCATGTCCTAAATGTAATTCTGTTTTGGTTGATATTTTCAGTGACTTCAATATAAATTTTCTGATGAGTTTGATGATATATAAATTATATACTAGTTTATAGTCAAAATATCAGAAATGGAGTAAACAAATAAAAAAATCCCTTTTTCCTCCTTGACAGAAATAATAGTCTCTGGTACACTAGAAACAATCGAAGTACTAACATTGCTGCAGCATATTGATTTCTTGACTGTAGAATCCATCGTAATTGGACAGCAAAATATCCTATTTAATTTGTGGCAGTGTTGTCAGAAGTATGTAATTTAGAATTATATATTAAATGAATTTAAATATGTCCCTTGGATTTATTTATTTATCTACCACATTTGAATTAAACTGCCCTTCTGTATGGTAATAAGAAGATATAGAATCCCTATTTAATGATGAAGAATGATTAGAATTTTAACATTTCTTTTGGAATATAAATTAATCCTCTAGTTAGTAAAAATGGAGAAGAATGTGCCTTGTTGCTCTAAAGCACTTAACAGAGAATGCTATCTTGCCCATTAACTAGGAGCTTACTGCTTTTTTTTTCCCCTTGCATGTTTTTCTAATCAAGGACATACTTTCTCCCCTGAGGCACGTGGGAGTTTAGCAATTACTTGCAGCTCTAACACTAGGCAATTTCTTCTGGGACTGCAATCTGTTAGAGTTCAATTTTCTCAACCACAGACAAAATGATCAGAATGAATTTGTTCCTTCAGAATGAAACCAAGTGAATAAACTAAATGTGATTGAAATGAACTTATGTGGCACTCATACATAAATCAACAGAATACCCCAGCACACATCCCAACTGTACCTATAGAATATGTTTTATATTACAGCAGCTGTTTGAAAGTTTTTCTAGGATGTTGCAAAGAATATTTTTATAAATACCAATAAATTTCAATGTAAGTGTAATAATTATAATTATGCATAGATATTGCCATGTCATCCAGTAAAGAGCTTGCAGTGCATTATACGTCTTCCAACATACTAGATATAAGAGTGTTTGTGGCCCCACAAGGTTACCAATATTAGGCAGTAATAAGTGTCTCTGTCTTTGCCAAGGTACTAGTTTAAAACACAAGTGTATGCTTGTGGAAGAAGTTAAGCTTTTTCTATGTTTATTGAGAACTTTATAGTTTTTGTTTATTCATGCTCTGTATGTTATTCAATTGGATTTTTAAATTTTTCTTTTTTTTCCTTGTATAAATTCATTCCCATGTAAGGAATTGAATCTCTTTTCATATGTGTTGCAGATTTTCTTCCAGATTTGATTATGATACAGACATACCACTCCAAGAAATCCATCCAACAAATATATATGAGTATATACATAAAGATATACTTCATTGCCACATTACTGGTAAAAAGTAAGGACTAGAATTCAGATAAACTTAGTGAACAGAGTACTCATAGATAAATTATTTTATGTCCAATTAAGACAATTAATCTCAAAGTGTGATTTTGACTCCAGCGCATTACTTTTTTGGTACCCTATTATTATTAGTTACCACAGACCATGGAAAACATATGGTTCTTTGTCTTTTTGGGACTAGATTATTTCACTAAGTATAATGGTTTCCAGTTGAATCTATTTTGTTGCAAAAGAGAAGAGTTCAGTCTTTTTTACAGCTGAGTAGTATTTCATACTATGTATTCCGTATATATGTGTGTATATATATATATATATTCCAGAGAATTTATATATATTTTATATTTATATATATTTTATACATTTTTTACATGTATTTTATGTAAGACAAAACAGACTTCACCAAAATAAAGGTTAAAAGAACAAGGGTACTATGTAGTGATAAAGGGATCAATTCAAAAAGAAGATATGACTATAATAAACATATATACACCCAATGCCAGGGCATCTGGCTATTTAAAACAAATGTTAAATGTATTTTATACCTTTATTTTATAATGTATTTTATACATTTATTTTATACATATATTTTATACATATATTTATATATATTTTTATACATACCACAATTTCTATATCCAGTCATCTGTTAGTGGATATCTTTGTTGATTCCATATCTTAGCTATTGTGAATTGAGTTACAGTGTACATGGAGCTACAAATAACCCTTTCATATTGCTGATTTCATTCCTCTTGGGTAAATTCCCAGGAGTGGGATGAATGAGTCATATGGTAGATCTATTTTCAGCTTCCTGAAGTCTCTCTATACTGTCTTCCACAATGGCTGTAAAAGTTTACATTCCTATAAAGAGTGGATTAGGTTACCTTTTCCCTTATATCCTTGCCAAAATACATTGTTAATTTATGTATGAGAGCCATTCTAACTGGGGTGAGATGAAACATCATTGTGGCTTTGATTTGCATTGTCTTGAAGGTTAGTGATGCTGAACATTTTTATTTTTGTGTTTCTATTGGCCATTTGGATTTTCTCTTTTGGAAAATGCCTGTTCAATTCCTTTTGCTATTTTGAAATGGAGTTGTTTGTTTTGTTGTTGTTGAGTTTCTTGAGCTCTTAGAGATTCTGGATATTAATCCTTTATCAGTTGCCTAGTTTGCAAGTATTTTTGCCATTCTGTCAGTTGCCCTTTCACTTTGCTGAGTGTATCCTTTGTAGTGCAGAAGCTTCTCAGATTGATATAATCCTATTTGCATATTTTGACTTTGGTTACCTGTGCTTATGAGGTCTTTTCCAGGAAGTCTTTCCTATGCCAATGTCTTGCAGATTTTCCCCAATGTTATCCTTTAGTAATTTTCATGGTATCAGGTCATAGATTTAGATCCTTTATCCATTTTGAGTTGATTTTTTAATAAGGTGTAAGGTAGCGGTCTAGTTTGTATTTCTACATGCAGAGATCCAATTTTCTCAGCATAATTTGTTGAAGAGAATGTCCTTTTTCAGGAATTGATTTTAGCTCCTTTGTCAAAGATTAGTTGGTTATAGATGCATGGATTGATTTCTGCAGTTTCTATTCTGTTCCATTGTTCCATATATTTATTTCGGGGGCAGTACCAGACTGTTTTGATTTTAACTTCCCTGAAACATATCTTGAAATTTAGTCTGTGATGCCTCCGGCTTTGTTATTGTTTTTTTAAGGTTGATTTTGCTATTCAGGGTCTCTTGTGTTTCCATATGAGTTTTAATATTTTTTGTAGTTTTGAGAAGAATGTCATTGGATTTTGATTGGATCACCTTGAATCTATAAATTACTTTCAGTAGTATGGATATCTTGAAGATATTAATTCTTGCAATCCATGAACATGGAAGATTTGTCCATTTTGTTATATATTCTATTTCTTTCTTTACTGTTTTATAATTTTCTTTGTAGAGATCTTTGACTTCCTTGGCTAAATATATTACAGGGTGTATAATTTTTTTGTAGCCTTTGTGAATGGAACTGATCTCGCAAGTTCTTTCTCAGCCATGACATTTTCTGTATACAAAGTCTACTGATTTTCATTTGCTTATTTTATATCCCACAAATTTTTCAAACTCTTTCATGAGTCTCTTAGTGTAGTCTTTTGGGTTCCCCTATTTAAAGATTCATATTATATGCAAAATAGAGATAATTTTACTTCCTACTTCCCCAATTTTCATTCCTTTGATTTTCTTGCCCAGAGGCTCTGGCTAAAATATCAATGACTATATTGAAAAGCAATGGTCTGTTTAGGTTTTCTATATCTTCTTAATTTTGATGTGTCCAGGAATTTATTTTAGATTTTCCAATTTGTTAGTATATAACTGCTTATAATAATTCCTGATGATTCTTTTTATTTTGATATCCATGTTATACCTCCTATTGATTTTCTTGATTTGGGTCTTCTGCTTTTTTTTCTTCTTAGTGATCCAATGGTATACCAATTTTGTTTATTTTTTCAAAAAAATCTCCATTCTACTGAGTTTACATTGTTTTTTGGTTTCAAAATTTTTTTTAATTCTCTAATTATAATTATTTCTTCCTGCTAATTTTGACTTTGGGTTATTGTTGTTTTCTATGTGCTTGAGACGAATTTATAGCTCATTTATTTTATGCCTTTCCAATTTCTTGATATAGACAATAATTACTGTAAGTTTCCCTCTTAACACTGCTGTTGCTACATCCCATAATTTTTGATATATTGTCATCTTTATTCATTCCCAGAAATTATTTGATTTCCATTTTGAGTTCTTCTGCAACCCACTATTTATTGAGGAGCATGTTGTTCAGTCTCCATGTATTTGCATATGTTCTAGAGATTCTTGAGTTTTTAATTTCCAGCTTCATTCTGTTGTGGTCAGAAAAGAAGCAAGGTATAATGTAATTTTTAATTTGCTGATATTTGGATTATGACTTAGCATATGTGCTATTGTAGAAATTTCCATGCGCTGATGAAAAGAATGTGTTATTCTGCAATCGTGGGATAAAAGATTCTGTAGATATCAGTTAGGTCCATTTGATCCACAGTGTCAATTAGCTCTGTTGTTTCTTTGTTGAAACATAAGTCTAAGTATATAACATTCTAACAATTCTATGTAGTTAATTTGCCAGTGAATGAAAGCAGAGTGTTGGCATCCCCCATGATTATTATATTGGAGTCTGTTTCTCCCATTAAATCTTTTTTTTTTTTTTGCAGTTTTACAACTTTAATCAGTTCTCATCCACATTGACTGTCTCTACATTTTTGAAAGTAGTGACAGGTACATATTTAACCAAAGTGTAGAGCTTGTTTGGTGACTCTTCATCCTCACTACGTTTTCTCGACATACCTCATGCGGTATGGGATGTTCCTTATTCCTTTGACCCAGAAGGCTTTGTTGAGCCTGGTATCAGTGTGCACATCCAGAGTCTCCTTCTCTTTCATGGCAAACTTCTGGATCTCTTTGAGTGCCTGAGGGGCATGCTTCTTGAAGCCCATGCCATGGATGTGCTTGTGAATGTTGATGGTATACTTGCGGGTCACCACTTTGTTGATGGTATACTTGCGGGTCACCACTTTGTTGATGGCACAATTGCCCTTCTCGCCACCCTTCTTTGCGGGAGCCATATTGTAGGGCCCAAGCTGGAAAGGCCCCTTTAGATCTTTTAACATTTGTTTTAAATAGCCAGATGCCCTGGCGTTGGGTGTATATATGTTTATTATAGTCATATCTTCTTTTTGAATTGATCCCTTTATCACTACATAGTACCCTTGTTCTTTTAACCTTTATTTTGGTGAAGTCTGTTTTGTCTGACATTAGAATGGCCAAAGCTTCTCATTTTTGTTTTGCATTAGCTTGGAATAACTTTTTCCATCCTTCACTTTAATTCTGTGTGTCTTTGTTAATGAGATATGTTTCTTGCAGGTAGAAAATAGATGGGTCTTGTTTTCTAATCCATTTCCCCAGTCTGTATCTGTTAAATGGAGAACTTATGTCATTTACATTCATAGTTACTGTTGATAAATAATGATTAGGACCAGCTATTTTTCCATAAATATTTTTATTGTTTGCTGTGTATTACCCTTGTATTTTACTGGGAGATTTTCTGCCTTCATATTCTTTCAAAATTATACCTCTTTTTCTGTGTTTCTGGATGTGACACATACTTAAGCATCATTTGTAAGGCTGGATGAGTAGTGACAAATTCTTTCAATTTCTGTTTATTATGAGAGGTTTTTATTTCTCCTTAATTCATAAATGAGAGCTTTGCAGGGTACAGTATTCTGAGTTGACAGTTTTATTTTTTCCTTTTAAGACTTGGACTATGTCTCTCCATTCTCTCCTTTCCTGTAGGGTTTCTGAATAGAAGTCAGCCTTGGGTCTAATTGGAGATTCTCTGAAAGTAATCTGGCATTTCTCTTTTGAACACCTTGGAATCTTTGTATTACTATTGAAAGAAATACTACAATGTGTCGTGATGAAGATCTTTTCTGATCATGTCTATTAGGAGTTGTGTGTTTCGCATGTATTTGGATGCCCATTTTGTTCTCCATATTAGAGCAGTTTTCTTTAATTATTTCACTGAGTAGGTCTTCTAATCCATTCCTTATTTTCACACCTTCAGGATAACCTAAAGCATCTGTGTTGAGACCTTTATACTATCTCATAAACTTGCACCGCTGTTTTTATTTTTTCTAATTTCTTCTTCTTCTTCTTTTTTTTTTGTGTGAGATATTTCCAAAGATTTGTCGTCTTGCTTGGATTTTCTTTCTTCTGTGTCACTAAGTCTGTTTTAAGGCCTTCCACTATATTTTTATTTGACATTAAATTCATCATTTCTAACATGTCAGTTTGATTTCTCTTCAAATTCTCAATTGGGAAAATTTTTCCTCCCTGTCATATATGGATTTCTGGTTCTTTTTAAGCTTATTTAATTTATTTATTTGAAAGCCAGAGTTACACAGAGAGAGAAGGAGAGGCAGAGAGGGAGAGAGAAGAGAGAGAGAGAGGTGTTTCATCTGCTGGTTCACTCCCCAGTTGGCCAAAATGGCTGGAGCTATGTTAATCCAAAGCCAGGAACCAGGAGATTTTTCAGGGTCTCCCATGTGAGTGCAGGGGCCCAAGGACTTGAGCCATCTTCTACTGCTTTCCCAGGCCTTAGCAGAGAGCTGGATCAGAAGTGGAGCAGCAGGGACTTAAACCAGCACCCATATGGAATGCTGGCACTCAGGTGGCTGCTTTGCCTGTTACACCACAGTACCAGCCCCATAAAGATTTCTTAAACTTGTGAATTTGCTTCTCATTGCTTCTGAGGGACCCTATGATCAAACTTTTGAATTCCTTTTCAAGCATTTCCTCAATCTCTTCATCTTCACATTCTAATATTGAGGTATTGTAGTATTCCTTTGGGGGAGTCATATCATCTTCCTCATTCTTGTTTCTTTAATTTCTGGATTTATTTTTAAGCATTTGTCCAAGTACTTGTTGATTTTCTCCTCTGGATTTTTTTTAACTATGCTCCTGTGACTTAGTGGAGTATCTGCTGTTTTAAGAATACCAATAGGCGTACGCTGGTTGTGGTCAGGGAACTCTGGTAGTGTTCCAACTTTGGGCCAGTATCCGGGATGACACCCAATTTGGGCTTGGAAGATCTCTTCTGTGTTCAGCATAGGGAAGTGTATGATCACCTCTTTTGGCATAATCACATCCTCACCTCCTGTCTTCCAAGGTGATCAGTGTCCAGGGTTAGCCCACAGTGGGTACAACACTTACCCGCGCTGCCTCATGAACTGCACAAAAGCTCTGTGCAGTTCCTCTGTGGATGCGTCCCACTTCAGTACACACCCTGAACACTCAGAGAGGTCTGAGCCTCTGGGGCTGGACACAGTGATTGCCCAGAAACCCAGCTACACCCTGTCCGCTATTGTATATTCACAGAATTCCCAGTTACAGCACCCAAGGCTCCCATAGTCATGGTGTTCAGAGGATCCACTCCGCACCACCATCTTGTACCATCCTTGGGAGCAGATGTTCAGAGTCAGATGCTTGTGGGTGCTCCAAATTGGCAGTTTGGGCCTCAGAGGCTGTAATATGTTGAGAGACTAGGGCATCTTTCAGTCCTACATGGGTGCCCAGCCTTATGTCAACCCTCCCAGGCAGACTCAAAATCAATGGTAAACATGAATTTTTCCCTCTGGCAAAATCCATGGATTACATGCAGCACAAAGACTCCAGAGCAGCTACTGGTGTCACAGTGGCAGCTTTCTCTGCCAGTTTCTGGGTGCCCTCGTGATGGGTTGGGGTGAAAGAAAGATACTTTTCTTTTTACTGGGTTAGGTGGGTGCCTTGACCCGGTCAGGTCTCCAGGCCAGACTCAAAGACAGTGTGGTCTGCAAGCCTCTTCTTCCAGCAGTATCACCAGTTGTATGGGCTGCTGCATTCAAAGCTGTGTGTTCTCTGGCTCTTGACTGTGGGGATCTTGTATTTTGTCTGCACTAGTTGCTATGCATCCGCACCTTCCATGGTGACCCACTGAATCCTGCTTCCTTCTGTGGAATTTCACTGCAGATTTCTCTCCAACTCACCCCTGGAAATGCACTTCCTACACTTTTTTTTCCTGCTATTTTCCATTCCTGTAAAGTAGTGTGTTTTCCCTATTTAGCTGGATTGAAATCTCCAAGTTGCACTTAACAGTAGGCTTATATATAGATTTTTGTTATCCTAAGGAAAAGATATGGGTGAGAAATACATTCTCAAAGTTATAGGTGATGCAAAACAACTTTTGTAACCAATGGCGTGTAAATTATTGTCCTGAGTTTTTTTTTTTCCTTTTCTTTTTTAAGAATTGTTAATTTTGAAAGTGTAACTGAGATAGATCTTCCATCTATTGGTTCACTCCTCAGATGGCCACAATGGCCAGGGTTGGGCCAGACCAAAGCCAGGAATCTGTTTTATCTGGTTCTCCACATGAGAGGCAGGGTCAAGCACCTTGACCATCTTCTCCTGCTTTTCCCAGGTGACTAGCATGGAGCGGGATTGGAATGAGCAGCTAGGACACAAATCAGTGCCTATATGTGATGCATCCCAGGCAGCAGCTTTACCCAATATGCCCCAAATTCAAGCCCGTTGTACTGATTTTTACTGTTAGAATTGTATTAAAATAATTATATTTTGGGAATCTACTAGGTAATAGATATACAAAACAGGGAAGCACCAAACTTTCCCTCATTGATTTGACTCTTAATTTCTTTCTTAAAAATCAAATGCTCTTGATTTCTTTCTTAAAACGTTTTTCATTGCAGTCTCAGATCCTACCAAGTAGTTTGTTAATGATAAATAGTACATTTAATGATTAAGTCCCACCTTATCAACTCTGTGGATATTTTAGTGGCAAAATATTTATTTCAAAATTCTATAAGAGAGAGGTACATTTTGGGGTTTTTTAAGGTTTTATACATGTCTTAAATATAGCATGATGAAATAATAGTAAAGGTGAAATCAAATTTTATATCATTCAGTATAAGCGAATTCCTCTCTTCTACCAGGTTTTACACCTGTTAAAATATAAAATTAACATGAAAACATACATCAGTTTCTCATTCCATACAAAGTTCTGTGAAATATTGGAACTATATGTACAATTGCTAATAAGCATATGCCTGTATTCAGAATTAAATTTAGAAATCTGAAATCCATATTGAAACACCCACTGAAAATTATTTTTCAATGTTCTACTTGCCATTTTGGGCATGCTTACCTTCAAAACTATATGGTATTTATGTGCTGACTGTGCACTAAAGAAGGTGAATTGGAATAACAGCATTAGTAGCAAAAGTTGCTTGGATTTCAAGTCATCTTTCTTCTTTAAATTTCCACTTTCCTGGTTATAGAACTCACCATGAAGGCTCCAAAACATTATTTTGTCTCCAGTCTAAGGGTGAATCAATCTTTAATGTTTGAGTTCATGCTAACCTCATACAAATTATATATATATATATATATATATATATATATATATATAAGCCTGTCTGTGTGTTAATTCATAATAAAATCTCATTAAATAAATGAACCAGAATATACCTGCATTCATAGCAGCTGTCAGATAAATGGAAAAGCACATAATAATTGTTTCTTTGTTTGTCTCACTAGACTGTAGGGTTTTTAGAAGATCATTTCATATTCATATTTTATTTCAAGTAACTAGCACAGTAGTCAATAAATATATAAGCATCTGATGAATGTGTGAGATGTGTGAATTATTTTAGATGGCATTATCCTAAACCATTATTTATAATTAAAGAAAAATCTAACTGAGTGGTCAGAGCACAATTCAGGTAAGATTTCCAAATGAGTATACTGTGAAGAAGGGGGAATCTCATATTCCACCAAATTTGAAAATACCATATCTTTCAAGGTGGTCGTCATAGACACTAGTCTTTTAAAATCATGTTCTAGCATTTGTACTTTTTTATGATACATGATGCATATGTCTTTAATCTCAATGATGGCAAGTTCTGAAATGGTTATTACAGAGATTATTACTGTTGACCTCATAATGAAACCTAAACACTAAAAGATATGCTAGAATATTGTGTAGAACATAAATACAGTATATGTACATGAAGAGAATCATATACATCACAGAAATTTTAAGTATCATGATGTATATTTTGTTCATCATGAGTAATAGGGCCTTCCTAATGTCTCTAATGTTTTTATTCATGTAAGTATGATAATGAAGTTTCAAAATAAATTACTGACATCTTGAAAACAGAACACAGAAATAATCCTGTAAGCACGATACCAGAAAAACAGTGCTTGTAGTTGTATAACAAATAAGGTGTATCTTTTCCTATTGCTTCCTGAAGTCTTAGATTTAAACAACTTTAAATTCGGAGCTATTGAAAAAAGAAATGAAAGGAACTACAATATAGTAACTTTAAATTCATAAATTAAGTATAATGGCTTATGTATCAGATGCAGTAAACAAAAATCACTCTGACTCAAGTGCATGGTTATTGATTTATGTTCAGAGCATTGTAACAGCAAATATAACATTTCTTCTATACAAAGAAAATTAGACAGGCTAATTGGTATTTTTTCTCTGAACTGTTGTTTAATCAAAGGATAAATTATTTGAAAAATTTATTTTTTAAAATGCAGTCTTACCTGAGAAACTATGTAACCATATGGTTAGGATTTATTCTCTCTGTGTCTATTATACTAAATTGAACACAAACCAATTACACATTTTACTGAAGCTCAGCCAGTAAGAAAGAATTTCATAGGATCTGGGATTCCCCCTCAGCAACAATTCAGTAAGTCTAGGACCTGGAGAAATTCATTCAAGCACTCTTAGTACTAAACAAAGGTGCTTAAATATATCTAAATTCTCTTAATTATATAAGATAATCTATGAAGATACTTTGTAAATTACCAGGCATTATATAATTGCCAATTACTTTATATAACTCAGCCATCTAGATATTATTAAAAGTGAATTAGCAGTATTTAAATATAGCTTATTTATATGAATTTAAATTCATCTAGTTATTCATCCAACATTGTTTACAGATCAGCTACTGTGTGTCAAATAATTAAGCACAGTAGGAATTTGGCCAAACCCTCTTCCTTACAGAGCCCATGTTTTAGGAGGGGAGACAGATATTAACAAGGGAAAAAAATCTAAAATTTCACTATGAAGGGATAGCAAAAGATAGTACGAGAGAAGACCTGTCTGAACTAATGACAGTTATCAGTGTGCTGAAAGAAGTGCAAAAGGGACAAGGATTGCAAACACTTTGCCTTGAAAAATAGGTCCTGGCCTCTCTTTAGATGGCAGACCCAAATTAGTCTTAGTTCATTTGGGCTATTAAAACGAAATACTGTAGACTCTGTGACTTACAAGCAGCAGAAATTTATTTCTGTTCTGGAAACTAAGTCCAAGATTCAATTGCCTGTAGATTCAGTATCTGATGAAGGCCCACTTCCTGTTTCATAGAATGGAATATTGCTTTCCAGCTGTTTGCTTAAATGGTAGAAGGAGCTAGCTAGCCCTCAGACCTCTCATTTATATGGTCTCGCCCTTCCTAAGTTAATCACCTCCCAAAGCCTTTACCTCCTATTACCATCATGCCATGGATAAAATTTTAATATGATTTGCAGGAGAGCACAGTCATTCAGACTATCGCAAACCCTGAAGAAGGAATCATATTGTTATATGTCAAAAAACATGCAGAGGCCATAAAGTAGGACCTTGTAGGTCATGATTAAATGTTTTCATTTGATGCCAACTATAATTGGAAACCACAGAATATTTGAAACAAGAAGGAGCATGATCTGCTTTCCAGCTTAAAGATGATACTTGCTATTGTGTACATAAAAGTCTCAAGAGAAGCAAAAGAGTAAAGATAGTAGTTTGGAGAATGTTGAAATAGCTAGGTGGGGGGCTGGTGCCATGGCTCACTTGGTTAATCCTACACCTGCGGCACTGGCTTCCCATATGGGCACTGGTTCTAGTCCCAGCTGCTCCTCTTCCAGTCTAGCTCTCTGCTGTGGCCTGGGAAGGCAGTGGAGATGGCCCAAGTGCTTGGGCCCTGCACCCGCATGGGAGACCAGGAAGCAGCACCTGGCTCCTGGCTTCAGATCGGCGCAGTTACAGCCGTAGCGGTCATTTTGGGGGTGAACCAATGGAAGGAAGACTTTTCTTTTCTTTTCTTTTTTTTTTTTGTGACAGGCAGAGTGGACAGTAAGAAAGAGAGACAGAGAGAAAGGTCTACCTTTGCTGTTGGTTCACCCTCCAATGGCTGCCGCGGCCAGCGGGCGGCAGCCAGTGCACCGTGCTCATCCGATGGCAGGAGCCAGGTGCTAGGTGCTTTTTCCTGGTCTCCCATGGGGTGCAGGGCCCAAGCACTTGGGCCATCCTCCACTGCACTCCTGGGCCACAGCAGAGGGCTGGCCTGGAAGAGGGGCAACCGGGACAGAATCCGGCGCCCCGACCGGGACTAGAACCCGGTGTGCCGGCGCCGCAAGGCGGAGGATTAGCCTGTTGAGCCATGGCCCCAGCCGGAAGGAAGACTTTTCTGTCTGTCTCTCTTTCTTATTGTCTATAACTCTACCTGTCAAATAAAAAAAAAATAGCTAGGTGATTGGATGGTGCAACCAGAGCTGCACACAGTATGCAGGATTTTATTTGTAACCAGTTAAGCTGAAAAAGAAAGCATAAGTTTTGGACTTTTGACTGCAGCACTTGGGAGGGTTGTGGTGTCAGTTGCTGAAATGAGTACACTAAAGAGAGGAACTGCTTGTTTTCTTTGTTCCTTCTTAAGTGTGAGGTGCAAATCAAGATTCTGCTGAGTATTTTAGATTTTCAATAGATGTATTCAAGTAGAGATATAAAGTTGATTGAAGTACATTTAAGCAAGTCTGTATATTAGGATGAATTAAGAAGTAGGAATCTACATTTAAGACTCATCAGCATATATTAGTTATTTAAAGCCATTTCATTTGATGTTATTTTCCAAGAAAAGAAAGAAAGAAGACAGATATCCACCACTAGAGACCTTTTGTATTCTTTTGAACACTAGAGAACTTCTGTTGAACAGTCTTAATCATTTCTTTACTAACCTGACTAAATTAATAAGTACATTAGTATTACACTTCTCCTATTTAATTTTTTAACATTTTATCCACATGTACCTCAGTTATTTAATATCAATAAATGAATTTTATGTGAAATCCACTAACTGTTATGCCACAGTATATTTATAAAAGAGTATTTAGGAATAGTTAACAATGCTTTTTATTTTATTCCTCTAAGAAGAATGGTATTAGTATTTAAATATTGCTTCATAAATTTTCCACAAATGAAAGCTAGTCATGTCTCTAAAGAATTTTAAAGGCTTATACATATTTACAAAGGCTTATATTATCAATGATTTAAAGAAATGTTCTTTGGAATGGCATAGAATTAGGAGGCTATGACCTTATTCTCTGTTTTCACAATTTAACAAAAGAGTAAATCTACCAAGTATTTTTTGAATAATCATTTTGTACATAGCTTTTTAGTCACTGAATGTGGTTTTACAATGGAAGAGAAAGATTCAGTTAATACTAACTCCCAACTTGGGAACTGACAGTTTCATAATCAACATGACATTGGTGATAGAACAAGAAATATGACTGGAATATCTGCAACTGTAGAGGGATCCAGTTAGCACAAAAGAAAGTAATTGTTTTCATTCAATTCTAAAGTTTTTATATGTTTAAATGTTTTCTAAAATGAGAATTTAATTGTTAGTTAGGAAACTTGCATATGTAGGGAATTTTTAAGGAGAAAAAACCATTTTATCAAATGCTGTTCATTTCTCCACTCTGTGCTAAACCTCCACATCTTCATTGTGGTTAGTCCTTTCACTATTGTGTACTTGACACCTATAAACAGACAAAATCTAGATACTTTATTCTGTTGAAAATTTTCTGACATTGATCTCCATCATTTTTCCTCTTATCTTTTAGTTATGTCTTTTTAATCTCTTTCCAAAGCCCCATATTTTTTGTATCTAACCCTTAAAATTTATGCTGCTAAAAGTTCTGTTTTTAAACCTCAATCTCTTATAAACCTATAGTTTTAAATTTCAAATAGATTCCTTTAGGCTTACTACACTGTTACCATGTTTCCTTTGTTCTCAATTAGGTTCATATTCTTTTGATATACACATGGAAGAAGTTTGGCCGACTGTCTCATGGTCACTATGTCAACACAGAGAAGTCAAGATGGATCATGCCCTTGTTTTAATCTCCTAAACTATATTTCTATGCTTCATGCCAAGGGGTTATTAATGGAAAAATTCATCTAAGAAATTCTCTAAAAAGAGAGATAATTATTGATTTTTCTTGATTATTACTATGCCTTTTAACTTGACTAACAATCTCTAATTCAAATATAATATTAATATTTCCTTGAAATCCAAAGCCAGCATATATTGTTAAAGGATATCATTTTCTAATGTTTCTTTTTATTTTATTTTATTTTATATTATTTTTTTTGACAGGCAGAGTAGACAGTGAGAGAGAGAGACAGAGAGAAAGGTCTTCCTTTGCCGTTGGTTCACCCTCCAATGGCTGCCGCGGATGGCGCGCTGCGGCCGGCGCACTGCGCTCATCTGATGGCAGGAGCCAGGTGCTAGGTGCTTCTCCTGGTCTCCCATGGGGTGCAGGGCCCAAGCACTTGGGCCATCCTCCATTGCACTCCCGGGCCACAGCAGAGGGCTGGCCTGGAAGAGGGGCAACCGGGACAGAATCCAGCGCCCTGACCGGGACTAGAACCCGGTGTGCCGGTGCCGCAAGGCGGAGGATTAGCCTGTTGAGCCACGGCGTGGGCCCATTTTCTAATGTTTCCACCATGCATGTAGAGTGTGGAATGTGGTTGCTAATTAAGGTCTTCAATACCCTCTTATTAATTTCAGAGTAAAATTTAACAATATTGGCAGGATATAAATGTATTCCATAAACCAACTCCAAGCTCCTTATTTCAAACTCATTGCTGTTTACTTCCCTTTCCCTCTATTTCATACTTATATTGAGCTGCAAACTTAAAATCCTTCCAAATATTCTGCACTGTTACATCTTTATAGCTTTATACCTGCCTTTTTCTTCTTTTTGGGAGTTGTTTCACCTGGGAGATTTTATTTCTTTTTTATGATATATTTATTTATTTGAAAGGCAGAATTTCAGAGAGAGAGAGAGAGAGAGAGAGAGAGAAAGAAAGAAAGAGAGAAAGATCTTCCATTTGCTCGTTCACTTCCCAAATGGCCACAATGGCCAGAGATGGGCTAATCCGAAGCCATGAGCTAGGAGCTTCTTCTGGGTCTCTTACTTTGATGCAGGGGCCCAAGGACTTGGACCATCCTCCGTTGCTTTCCTAGGCACTCTAGCAGGGAGCTGGTTGAGAAGTGGAACAGCTGGGCCTAGAACTGGTGTCCATATGGGATGCCAGTGTCACAGACAGAAACTTTACTTGCTACAGCACAATGCTAGCCACTGGATAAATTTTTCTAAGACTAAACTTGATTCTAATATCTTATAGGAATTAATCTTTATACCACATCCAGGTTGGTTTAGTGGCCCTGTCTTTGCTGCCATCGGAGCTACAGATCGCTTTATGATACTTGCTGTAACTGTCTGTCCATTTGTTAGTTTCTTTACATTCACCTATGGACTCCATTGCAGGAGATTTTGTAATTTTTCCCCATCTCTGTAATTATTAAGTGCATAGCATTAGCAAAAGAACATTTCACAGAGAAGGAACATTGAGCCAATAATCTGTTACGATGTTGAAAATATGGGTATACTTTGAAATGTTAAATGGCTGCATTCATTATATAGCTTTTGTGGCCTACCCAATATAGGAATTTATTTCGAGACTTATGGAGGGAATGGAGAGGAAGTGATGAGAACGTTTGGACCCAAATAAGTAGCCTAGGACTCAGTGTGGGTATGCACTTCAAATGAAATGAAAATACACAACACGAAGCTGAATTCTGGGTAGAACATGACATGTAGAGCTTCCTCTACAGAGTTGCAATATTTTTATTTGTGTGAATGATGTGTTTCAGATTTAAAGATGTATTAGAAATCATGTTATATTATGTTTCTCAGTGCTGGTTGCAGATTAAGCACGAACAAGCAAAGCAGTTCATGAACATTTCAAGACTACCAGTGATGAAGTTCATTTCAAAGCAATTTTCCTCTAGGGTGGAGCGCAGTGATTCATATGTACAGTCAGGGTTTAGAACCACTGGTCTGGTACGGCAACCTCATTTTACAGTTGAGAAAACTGAGAACCTTTACATAGAATCTTTAAAAGCCCTGGTCATCTGGTTCCCTGACCCAGAGTCATTGAAAGGAATCAGAGCAGAAGGCTGTTAGAAGCGAACAGGATGATTGCAGACATGACAGCTGACAGCTTGACAGGTGCTGCATCACCACAGGGTGTGATAATGGATGTTCATGATGGAGGCCAGGAATTGTCAAGATAAGAGTAAATTCCCTTGAGTGACCTCGTTTTAAGAAGACAGGGAAGTGTTAATAGTCTTCCCGAAGATTTCTATCAAAAAATGATTAAAATAAATGCTTCAATGAGGCCCAAAAGGCCATTTTCACTTTTGGAACATCAGTAGATGCATTCCCTTTTGTCGGGATCATATTTTGTGCAGTAGGAAGAGATCTAGGCAATCATTCAAACCTTGCATTCATTTTTGACTGTGGCCTTTATTTGAAGCACAATCTCGAGGATATGACATAATGAATGCTTCTGAGTCATCTTCGTTCTTTCACATAAGGACAGGAAAAATAGCAAATGCTTAGTGGGTTGTAATGAAGCTAAAAGAGGTAAAGTATGCTTGAGTACATATTTATATATGTAAGGAGCCTAGACAAGAACAAGTGAAGAGTATACCATTCAAGTAATCTGAATTAAACAAGAAATTCGGTAACATTCAGCATCGTATTCAACTTTAAATGTTAATGCTATTTAATAATGTTAATAGCATTTTTATTATATATATATATATGTCTGCAGATGAACATTTTTATATGATTTTAGTAAATTCTTAGAGCAGCACTATATTTACCCTTAAAAATCCATTTTCAACTTTTGAAAAATGCACATGTGGGGCCAGCACCATGGCTACTCCTCCACCTGTGGTGCCAGCATCCCATATGGGCACCAGGTTCTAGTCCCGGTTGTTCCTTTTCCAGTCCAGCTCTCTACCTGTCAAATAAAAAGAATAAAGAAAAAAAAAGAAAAATGCACAAGTGATGAATCTACAGATAAGCAGACTATGCTCAGTAGAAATCTGGAATAATCTTCAATCTTAGACTCAAGTCCCTGGTGAAAGGTGAAGAAAAATCTTGAAAGTTATAAGAAGATGTAAAATTCAATAATATAAAAATTTTAGGCTGGCGCTGCAGCTCACTTGGCTAATCCTCTGCCTGCAGCGCCGGCACCCTGGGTTCTAGTCCTGGTTGGGGTGCCTCATTCTGCACAGGTTGCTCCTCTTCTAGTCCAGCTCTCTGCTGTGGCCCGGGAGTGCAGTGGAGGATGGCCCAGTCCTTGGGCCCTGCAACTGCATGGGATACCGGGAGGAAGCACCTGGCTCCTGGCTTTGGATCGGTGCAGCACGCTGGCTGGAATGCACCTGCTGTAGTGGCCACTTGGGGGATGAACCAACAGAAAAAGGAAGACCTTACTCTCTGTCTCTCTCTCTCTCTCTCTGTCTGCCTGTCAAAAAAAAAAATTATCATTATTTAAAAGAACGAATTTGGTCTTTAAAAATAATTAAAAAGAGTTTAATCAATCTCACTGATGTTTTTATTCAAATATTTAGCATTTTATACATAATCTACCTAAGTTTTTACAGCACTATTTTTTGTTGTAGTGGCTATATCTCAAAATTTACATTTTGTGTCATATTAACTATATAAACATTGATTTTTGAGGTTTTTTTTTTTTTAAAAGTCCATAAAGACAAGGAGATAGAATGCTTTATTCTTTAGTGGCAATGCTCTCAACTATCTTACAAAATATTTTAAGTTCAAAACTGCAACCAGGGCAGGTGTTTGCAAAGTGCTTGCTTTGAGTTCGAGTTCTGGGATCCCAGTTTTGGTTTGATCTAGCACTGACTATTGTGGGCAGAAGACTAACCCTCTCTGTTTTTCAAACAAAATAGGTAAAAATTAAATAAAAAACTGCTAACAAACAGTTGAAATACCTTACCCCAAGGCTGTTAATAAATATGGGAGTTGAAGAGTAGTTTCCTTTATTCTTAACCTCTTTTATTGAACTTCCACTTAGAATGAATACAAATGTTACATTGAAATTAAAAATCCATGTACAATGTTCAATTGCATGTACAGAGTCACTTAAATGAGGAGCAACCTGTCAGTGGAATAACATAATCTTATTCCTTTCAGACAAAATGTTCAGTTTAATTAAATAGCTCAAATCCATAAATCTAAAATAGTTAAGTATCCAATTAGTGTATGATAACTTTTCTTCTTTTGCCTGCTAATGCTTTTAAGTAATTTTCACTTTTCTGATTGAGATAAGGTATATAATTATGAAATTACTGTGCTATTGAAAATTGATCAAGGCAGGCATTAAAGTTCACCTTAAGGAAGTTTATCTACATCTCTTAATTCATGTGTAGCAAAATTGTATCCGTGTGGTTGTGTGTATGTTTAATTATGTTTTTGTAAGAATGAGAAAATGATACATGGAAGGTACTTTCTGATTATGCTAATAAATCAAATAACTTTATGACTGACTTTGTGGCAGTCCCTATATTAAATATTTTATATAAAATATTTTATATATACAACTCTGTGGAATGTCTTTATTTTATAGCTAAATAAACTGAGGTGCAGATTTGCCCCAAGTCATAGGATAATAATTAGCAAAACTTTGGTTTGTACAAGCAGTCTGTTTCTATTGTCTAATCACCATAGCCACTGCAATACTACCTTGAAAATTTTAATGTATTCTCTCATATAGGACATGCTTTCATTTTAGCACTGAAATTTAAATTCAAGCAACCACTATGTGATAAATTCCACATTTTTATATATTTTGAAATACATTAAATCTACATGCATTTTATAGAAAATAAAATGGTCAATCGATCTATTATATCCTTCAGGTCTCTAAGATAGCTTTATGACAACATATGAACAAAAATATAGAGTAGAAATAACACTAGAAACAACCTTCTAAAGTGTTTTTGACACAAAATTGAGTCATAGACTCTTGCTACAGAGGAAATCAATTAGAATTTGTGAGTTATAGATTTGATTGATTCTTGAAAAAACTTCAAAGAAATCCTTGCAAAGCAATCAACCCAGATTTTGGCTATTTCTGAACTTAGAAAATATACTCACATATAATATGGGTTTCATTACCTTAGACCATGGGTTAGCAAACTACAGCACATAGTTACGGGTCAATGTTGACCTATAAGTATTTTTGTGGAACTTGCAAACTAAGAAAGATGTATGGCTTTATATCACACAAAAATAGCAACAACAGAATAAGACTTTGGATCATATAAAAACAAATTTTAGTGTCCATATATAAAGATTTTATTTATTTTTGTAATACAGTATAACTCATTTGTTTACATACTGTGTATGGTTGCTTTTCCACTATAAAGGCAGATTTTGGTGGCAGTAACAGAGCTTGAATGCAAAGTTGAAAACATTTGCTCTCTGACACTATAGAAAAAATTTGCTGAAGGCTGCTTTATACATTGATACCTTCTTAGGCTTAACCATGTTCTTTGCTATATGCTTGCTTGTTCAGAAAATAAACTATATATTCTAGTGATTTGTTTGATTTTCAGTTTAGGTCTTTATATTTCTCATTATTTGTTTTTTCATATCAAAATTAAAACCCTAGAGGTTTACATGTTATCTTGATTTTGCTTTTGGCTGCTGCTAGGTGGCAGGTGTCTTCCAAATCCCTTTCTCCTACTACAAGCCTTTGCTAAGGCTTCACAGTGATTCTACTCTTAGTTCTTGCATGTAATATTACTCTTCCTTGTAATACTTTCTATCTTCTTAAAATTTTACCTTGTATGTGGCCACACATTTTCTGCTGCATGTGTTTTTATAGACTATACTTCAATGACTTGATCTCTTTTGTTGTATGAAAGATTAATAAAATACAGGCGATAGACATCCAGCAGTGCTAGAGAGCAATTTCTGCATGTTCTGGTGATGCAAATGCTTCCCACAGGCATATGTTGCACATTCCTTTCTCGCTAGGTAACCAATCACTCAGCACCACTTACTGTGGATTCTGATGACAGCTGTCTGCCAGGAGAAGTGTTGGGCTTTCCTTCTGCAAAAGTGAATTTCAAAATGGAGAGATTATATTTTCAAGCCTGTGTATTTACTAACACGATCTGGCTAATGTTTATTAGGTTGATAAATGCTCACCAAATATCTGTTTTGAGTGAAATACGCTGCTTCATTGCCTTGGGATATCTCAAAGTGTGTCAGAAAGATTAGTCGGTGTGCTACAGTCATGACACCTCAGAGAAAATACTGGAAAACCATTTCTCAGAAGGTTTCTTAAATATTTTCATGATTATAATTACCAATTCACTTGTGGAGGAACAAGGGATTTCCTTGTTGTGCTTTTGTTGCTTTTCATAAAATAATCATTTTTGTTATGGCTCACATCAGAGATAATGAGTCTGTGAAAGATGAAGATGAATAAAGTTACAATTCTCGGTAAACTTGGATTCTGCTTTTCTACAAATTTTCCTTTGAAAAAGTGCAAGCTATGCAGTTCGAGATGTTAAGGGAAAGGTGTGGATAAATAGAATGGTTTTCTAAATGTGACATGAACATCAATAATGCTGTGAGTCTGCATGGATTACTGGTTTGCAGTAGAAGAGGATTTGTATGTTTAAGAATGTGAAGATGTAACAAATATCCATTCTTAGTTCTATCATATTTATAGGTATTACGCTAATTTAAATGACAATGCTGATCTTAGAGCTGTAAAAAAGAATGAGGCTAATGGAACCAGAGTGCAGGTATTAGTAGAATAGCTAAAAACTGGAAGTTTCTAACGAGCTATGACCTAATGGTCTGCTTTATAAGTCTTCTCTGATATGCAGGACCTCTGTGACATGGACTGCAAAACCAGAAAACAATGTGAGGAAGTATGTGTATGCCTTGTTATTTTTCTTGAATGCTTATGTCCAAATTGTCTTATACTTGTTTTAAGAATTGCATTTTTGGGGCCGGCACCGTGGCTCACTTGGTAAATCCAATGCCTGTTGTGCTGGCATCCCATTTGGGCGCCAGGTTCTAGTCCTGGTTGCATCTCTTCCAGTCCATCTCTCTGCTGTGGCCGGGAGTGCAGGGGATGATGGCCCAAGTGCTTGGGCCTTGCACCCGCATGGGAGATCAGGAGGAAGCACCTGGCTCCTGGCTTCAGATTGGCACAGCACGCCAGTTATAACAGTCATTTAGGGGGTGAACCAATGGAAGGAAGACCTTTCTCTCTCTCTCTCTCTCTCTCTCACTGTCTAACTCTGCCTATCAAATAAAAAAAAAATAATAAAAGAATTGCAGTTTTGAATACTACTTTTCTGTTTCATTGGTTAGGGAAATAAAGAATGGAACTTTATACAATATACTCTAAAAATATGCTTTATACTCACATTGAAAGATTGGAATTAAAGTAATTTATTTGCTTTTGGGAGCTTCCTCCAAGATGTTACATAAATAAAATCAACCTGGGTCAACACAACTAGTTATCTCCAGTTTTCCTTGAGGAGAGTGGTCAGTTATTTGAAAATCTTCTTTTTGACACTTTTTGACACTTTGTACTATGATTCCAAACATAAAAATTGAGCTTGCTTAGGGGGCTAGCATGTTACCTAGTGGATAAAGCCTCTACCTGTGATAACAGCATTCCTTATGGGTGCCAGTTTGAGTCCTCACTCTATACTTCTGATCCAGCTCCCTATTAAAGGCCTGGGAAAGCAGCAAAAAAGACAGAAGTGCCTGGGACCCTTCCATGCATGTGGAAAATCTAGAAGAAGCTCCTGATCTTTCTTCGACCTAGCCTAACCCTGGCCACTGTGGCTCTCTGGGGAGTGAAACAATGGAAATAAGATCTCTCTCTAACTCTGCCTTGCAAATAAAATGAATGAATCTTTTTTTTTTTTTTTTTTTTTTTTGGACAGGCAGAGTGGACAGTGAGACAGAGACACAGAGAAAGGTCCTCCTTTTTTCCGTTGGTTCACCCCCCCCCCCCCAATGGCCACTATGGCTGGTGCACTGTGCTGATTCGAAGCCAGGAGCCAGGTGCTTCCCCTGGTCTCCCCTGCGGGTGCAGGGCCAAGCACTTGGGCCATCCTCCACTGCACTCCTGGGCCACAGCAGAGAGCTGGACAGGAAGAGGAGCAACCAGGACAGAATCCAGTGCCCCGACTGGGACTAGAACCCGGTGTGCCAGTGCTGAAGGTGGAGGATTAGCCTATTGAGCCACGGTGCCGGCCCATGAATGAATCTTAAAAAATGAAAGTTGCATAAAATTTCTTACATAATCACTTGTTTGTGATGGGTTTCAAGTTGTCTCCCCATTGTTCAAGAGTCAATTAAAAGAAAAAAAATAGAGAAGGGTATTGCCTTTCAAATCCACATAATTTGGTCACCTCACCTGAGACTGGCCTTCTACTGAGTACAGCATCTTGAAAGTTAGCTACATTCCTTATGGTGTTGGAGGATACTGTGAAGAACATCACTACCTGATTATTTTTATTTCGGAGACAGAGAGACAAACAGTACTCTCATCTACTGGTTCACTCCCCCAATGTCTGCAATAGCCAGAGCTGGGCCAGGTCCAAAGTTGGGAGCCAAGAAATCAATCATGTCTCCCATGAGTGGCAAGAACCCATCAGTTGAGTTTTCACTATCTGCCTTCTGTGGCAGCACTGGCAGGAAGTTGGACTCCAGACCCAAAGTCAGATAGCAAACTTGAGTACTCTGATCTCTATGTTGGAATATTAACTGTTAGATGAATTGCCTGTTTCTGCTAATTGATTCTTAATGAAAGTGAAGTAATTCTGTATGCCATCTTCTGAAAGGATATCTCTTTAAAAATAAAGTTCAACATTAACTAAATAGAACAAAGCGATTAGAATATAAATTATTCTACCCTGTATGGCCACAAGCAACTAACATACTATCTCAACGACAAGCATATATACGGGGTACTAATACACAGATGATATAATCACCCTAAATAGTGGCCTATGATATTTGCATAATTTATGTCTGGTTTTATCAAAAAATAGTTTGTATTAATGTTGGCATTTATAATGAAGTATAATGTTAAATTAGAAAAGAGATTTGGGGGGGCTGGCATTGTGGTGGAGCAGGTTAAGTCTCCACCTGTAATACTGGCATCCCATATGAGTGCCAGCTGCTCCACTTCTGATCGAGCTTCTTACTGGTATTCCTGGAAAATCAATGGAAGATGGTCCAAGGGCTCTTTATGGGAAGAGGCTCCTGGCTCTTGACTTTGGCCTGTCCCAGCCCCAGACTGTTGTGGCCATTTCAGGAGTGAACCAGCAGATGGAAGGTCACTCTCTCTGTGCCTCTCCTTCTCTCTTTCTAACTCTTTCAAGGAAATAACAAATAAATCTTAAAAAATGATATTGTTTTCTTAGTAATATGTAGAGAAATCCCTGACTCTATATAACTACAGAGTTTAGTATTTTGAATGTTGTAAATTCAATGTTCTCTAGATTAATAACTAGTCCAGCTGCTTTTTAGTTCCTTTAACTTTTTCTTCTTACAGGCACTGATCAATTCCTGAAAAAAAGATTTCTCTATGGAGCTTGAGAAAAATATCAATGTAATTCTTTTAACTAAAGGATTCTAAATGAATGTGAAAATTCCCAGAGCACTTATGTGAATTGGCTTAAGAAACAGTTCTTCTATAACACATAAACTGAATTCCCAAACTGTTGAGATACAGGGTAGTATCTGTTAGCACACTTAGAGAACTTCCATCTTTGTAATTACAATCCATTCTGTTCAACCTGATACAAATAAAATGATAAAACCTGTATTCTGACAATGCCCTTTTGCACTGTTAATGAGCTTTCAAGATAAATCCTTTGTTTTGAGCATTCAAATTTAAATGAAAAGAGGGAGCTCTGAACAGAGGAAAGGAGAAAAGGAGGGAACAAGAAGAGAAGAAGGGGCAGGGAAAAGCAGAGAGGGAGCTATCTAAAAGGAAAGTAGGAAAGATGTGTCAGAAAGGCAATCAAAGGAGCAATGAAGGCAGTGTCTCCATTCTTTGTCCTGTAGCTGTGCAGGAGTAGGTGCTCCAAGCATGCAAAGCAGTGACTGTGCCATAACAGATGATAGTGTTATTCAGAATTCCTTTTTTTGTTCTTTCTTTTAAATATTTATTTATTTGAAAGAGTTACAGAGAGAGGGGGAGAAAGAGCTTCCATTTGCTGGTTCACTCCCTGGGTGGTCGCAACAGAGCTTCTCCCAAGTCTCTAACCTGGATGGCAGGAGCCCAAACACTTGGGTCATCTGCTACTGCTTTTCCCAAGCCATTAGAAGGGAGTTGGATCACAGATTATTAGCTGGGACTTAAACAAACACCAATAAAGGATGCCGGCCTCACATTCAGTGGCTTAACCCACTACACTACAGCGCAGGCCCACAGAATTGCTGTCTATTTTTTTTTTTTTAAATCTGTCTTAATAAGTGTTTCCAAATATTGGAAAGCCAAATCCCAACAGGTAATTAAATAGAACCCTCTGACAGCTGTGAAAAACAAAAAACATGATTAGAGGAAATACATGAACTCAACCCCACAACCTTTAGATAATTTGAACTTCATTTTTGGCAGAAACTCAGAAATGCTATTCCTGTAGGCACAGGAGCTTTGGAACAACAAATTCAGTGGCACACATTTTAAACTCACAGTTTCACTGTCAATGCTGAGAACCTGTTTTCCTGTTTCAGAAGTAGAACTTTAAAGCAACGCTGTATGTGCCAAAGGTGGGCAGACCTTTCTGGTAGTCGTTTCTGAAGTGCAATTTCACTATTTCTCCATCTGCGACCATCTCATTTCTGCTCTTGAGTTTTCCCATTGGTTGTCATTATAGACAAAAATAGTATATTAAAAGCCATAGTTAAAGGGTCTAGATGTAAAAATCAATAGGACACATTTTCCAAGTAAAAATCAATAATACTTAAAACAACTTGTCTTACCTGGCAGGCAAATCCTATTGTGATAAATGACTAAGTTCCACATGTACTCTGACCCTGTCATGTCTGACTTACCATGTCCTCTTATTTTTGTAGGAATGGTTATCTGATCAATTAATTCTGGCAATAGTAACTCTTCTTAGTGAATAAAAATTAATGTGAACGATACTTGGATAAATGAATTAGTCAGCATGAAAATGATTTTAACTGCAATTATCAAATATGTATTTTATTCTACTGATAACTCCCACATAATTTGAAGTGAAAGTCAATGAAATTTTTTGACATCAGTTAATGAAATTTAATTGGCTTGCCTGTGGCCTTTCAAAAACTTGCTAGTGATTGACTTTATGATTGAAGAATAATACTGCTTCAGAGTATAGCTGACTCAGTAGCTATGAGTATAACAAAAATGATAGGTACCATTCATTCTCTGCCATATACTGAGCTAGATGCCTTTGCTGCATTATTTTTAATATTCAAAATAGTCCTGCAAATACCAGTCTGTCCTCATTTGCTTAATGAGAGACTAAGCATCTGAGATATTGGAAAAATTCCCTCAAAATAAGTAAGAGGTAGACTTGAAATTCAAGTCCACAAGGTTATAATATCAAAACTCTTTATTTCATCCTATATTATACATGCAATGGCTGTGACAATCATAGACCTAGACCTCATTTCCTACACTTCCCTGTATAAAATCTTTAGAGGAAAACATTCTATTTTGTGATACAATATACATTTATAAATACAAACATAAATTTTGTGCCGGAAGTTATATCAAGATGATTTTCCTGGTGCTTATTCATATTTTTATTATTTCCTCCAAAAATAATTTTGTGATTGTAGTCCATAGATATTGATGAGGTATAGGATACTTGAATTGATATTCTATTTGTCTCATTTTCTAAGGTTGCTGTATTTCTGAGAACCCTGAACTTGTTGATGCCTTGGTTAAGTCAGTCACTGCAGGGTTTTTTTGTGTCCCTAAATTGAAATGAGGGCTAGTGTATAAAGATTATAAATCATTCAAGATGATTAGACCAGGTTACTCTAAAGTGGTAAGCTGGCTACTGGAAATCAGATACCCAGAAGAGATCAGTCAGAGTGTAAATCCCACCTTACTTACACTGGATTTCTTCACTTGTACACTAGCCAGCCTCTCATAAAATTACTTAACTCGCCTTGAATTATTCCCTATCTTTCAGTATTTGCTTCATCAACTAATGTATTATTTTTTCCTTGTTAAAATCTAACTTTGGAATTTTTCTTCTCCAGAAATATATTTTTATAATTATTTGGCTACTGATTTAAAGAGCTGATGTTTATTAAGAATTTGAAAATTATTCACTTTTTCACATTTTAATGCATCTTATTTAATCTTTATTTTAAACTTCCTCTGTATCTTTTAATTTAGATTATTTTTGTTTATTCATATAAAACTATTTATCTTAATACTTGTGTATTTTACTCTGAAAGTGGACTTTAATCATCTAATTTTTTCTCCATTCCGTTTGACTTTTCTCCTTCTCCCTTCTTGTTTTTACTTTGGTAATTTACTTTTTAAATTTTATACATGTAGATTTTGATTTTATTGTTACTGGCACAAGTATGACAATAATAATGGTAATATGAAAGGGGCCCAAGCCATCCAAAGGGTCTTTCTTACACATAAAGTTTCCAACAAACTCCCTGACTTCATTACAGGATCTTCCAGTTCATTTAAGAATGGTTACTCAAGACACCTCATCCTGGGAGAGCTAGTTCATTCCACTCAGGGCTATAAATCACCATGCAGATGTCATTCTTGATTTATTGAAATAATGTTGCTTCCTGACAGTTCACATCATTCAGATATTATATCATAAATTATTTAAAAAATCTATCATCTACAATACAGATAAGTAACACGTCATGATTGACCATAAACCATTAAAAGATTGTATGCAATGTCCCAACTGAAACTAAACCTTCCATATGCTTTATATGGCCTGACCTTGCTAATGGTATATAAACAACCTAATTGTCTGAAGCCTAGGACACAAAAGGGTACCCTTGATTATAAGTATCATCTGGGGTACCTGTCCTTTGCAGCCTGCTGTTTTCACTCTTGTTGATAGAATTAAATTCCTGTTATACTAGGTAGCAACTCTCTATTGGTATATTTTTAAAATATTTATTAATTATTTAACAGAGAAAATATAAAATCTACATCCAAGGTTGGTTCTATTTCTTGAACCCTCAGATCTTTATATTCTTGAACCACATATAATTAATATTCTTTATATTAATTTTCCAGGGGACTGATTCGTGTAGACAGTTAATGCTTATCTTTAATTCAATGCAAATACACATTTATTTATTAACTTACCTCATCCCCCCAAAAAGTCTTTGTCTTGAATCTCTGTGATTTTATTATTTCTGAAATTCACATAAGAAGGAATTAATGGACAGGGTAAAATAGGATCTTCATCTCTCAAATGTTCCTTCCCCTTTCCCACTTCTTTGGAGTGACCACCAACTTCTCTTGCTTGGAGTCTCAATTATCAATTTATTGCTTCTCGGCTCCAAATTCACACTGCCTGGTCTATGAAAACAAAGCTAGGTCTTACAAACTTTTTCAGCAGCATAATTTGAAGCTGTGCGAGTTGAGTGTGCTTGACAGACATTGCAAGAAGAAGTGGGATTGCCTTGTTCTGGTATGCTGTAATGGGTGGCTTCTTTAATGCCCTTCTCTTACAAGTTGTAGAGACCAGCATTTTGCTTGTCACATCTTCTTTGGTGGTTTCATAGCACAGCCTAACAGTGAGACACTGTTTAATCAAACGCTCTCATTTAAAGAACATGTAGTTCTGGTAATTTTCACAAGGACAACACCACAGTGACTTATCTGCTATGTGGTGAGTCAGAATGTTGCTGTCTAATGAGGTCTGTATCTCAACCACTGATGGAAGAAAGGTAAAAGCTACAGCCTCTTCCTTGGGCACTCTGTCTCAATGCCAGTGCTTTATTCTTTTGTATTTGTGGCTGTTTCTTGAATCTATCACTCCTGTAATCTATAGATTCTCGTAATCAAAGCGGGTATTTTGTGCAGTGGTTAAGATGCCACATGGAGGAATGGTATTGTGATAAAGCAGGTTAAGCTGCCACCTGCAATGCCATCCTATATGGAAGCTTGTTTGAGTCCTGGCTGGTCTGCTTTTTATCCTGCTCTGGGATAATGCAGCTGGGAAAGCAGTGGAAGAAGGTCCAAGTGCTTGGGCCCCTGCCACCCATGTGGGAGACCCAGATGAATCTCCTGGCTCCTGATTGTGGCCATTTGGGGAGTGATCCTGCAAATAGAAGGTCTGTATCTTTTTCTTTCTTTCCAACTCTGATTTTAAAATGATAAATCTTTAAATAGAAAAAAAAGTGAACCAACTCTGTGGCACAGCAGGTAAAGCATCTGCCTGCAGTGCTGGCATCACATATGGGTGTCACTTTGAGTCCCTGCTGTTCTACTTCCAATCCAGCTCTCTGCTATGACCTGGGGAAGCAGTGGAAGAGGGCCCAAGAGCTGGGCCCCTGCAGCCAGATGGAAGACCTAGAAGAAGCTCCTGGCTCCTGGCTTCAGATAGGCCCAGCTTCGGCCATTGCAGCTATTTGGGGAGTGAACCAGTGGATGAAAGATTTGTCTCTCTCTCTCTCTCTCTCTCTACATCTGCTTCTCTGTAACTCTGTCTTTCAAATAAATAAATAAATATGTCAAAACAAATAAATACATGGAAAATAAACGATGTCACTTGGGACACCTTCTCCGAATGTTGGAGTTCCTGGGTTGGAATCCTGGCTCTGCTTCTTGTTCCAACTTCCTACCAGTGCTCATCCTGAAGATCATGTAGTTGAGTCCTTGCCATCCATGTTTGAGACCTGGATTTAGTTCTCAATTCCCAGCTTTGGCCTGGTCCAACTCTGGCTGTTAGAGGCATTTGTGGATCGAAGCAGTGGATGGAAGATCTCTCTCTCTGTCTCTCTCTGTGTTACTGTCTCTTCTCTCTGCATTTCAAATTAAAAACACAATTATCCCTATCTCTAAATATCCTATCACATATTATTCATTCTCTGTGATTGTTAATATTTCTGTGCATTAAAGGGGGCCATTCATGTTACCGTGCAGTTCCTTTCTCCTGATTGGATCAAGCAACACAGAAAACCACGATTACCCTTTCCTCCAATTTCTTGTCTGTTCCGCTATCATTTCTTTTCCTCCTACAGCTAGAAACATTATGTGAAATTAATATAATTAAGCAGCTTGGGGAGAGTGCCACCTTAAATGGAAATACTTGCCTTTTCCCCTTGTACTTTCCATCTGGCTTATAAATACAAGAGTCCCTGTACTCAGCCCTAGGGATTTAGCAGTGAAGAGAACAAAGTTTCAGTTTTTTTGGAGCTTACATTCTTATAGACAAAGAAGGACAATAAACACATATACTTGCAGACATAGGTGTTGCGTGGCCAAATATATGATAAAAATAAAGGAGCAAGGTGGAAGAGGCAGATCTGTTGTTTTACACAATGTACCATTTCCCTGAAAAAGGGCTATGTTGTACTGTAATAACAGTCAAACCTCAACTCTCAGAGGTTTCATACAATAAGTTTTAATTATGGCTAAAATTAAATGTCAATCACAAGTCAAAGTTGGCTCTTTTTCATGTTGTCTTCCCTCTGGGGCTCAGGTTCACAGGGTAGCTTCTATCCAGATCAGTAAGAGGCATCCTGGCACAGGGAAAATATCAACCATGTGAAGGTACTTACAGGTTCTGCCTGGAAAAACATAGATTACTCCCCTTCACCTAGCATTGGAAAAAGCAAGATCATGTGGTAAGCCTAAAGACAATTAGACAAAAATGTATACTCTTTTTGGGGTAGTGAAGAGTTGTGAACAATGGTGAAGTGTAACAAAAGTGATGAACACTTTGGGGAGACAGTGACATTTTATCAGTGAACTCTGAAGACCAAAAAGAAGAAAACGAGTTGTAAGGATATCACAGGATGGATCATGCCATAAGAGGCACATAATGACTACTTTCATTCTTTTTAAGTGAAAACACTTTAAGCCTAGGAAAAATGATTCTTTTAATAGTAATGCTCTTGACAGTAATTGCTGTGACATGTCATGCCATGTATAGTTAGAATCATACAAATCTAATAATAATTATTCTACTGAATGGCGATTCAAACAGACAAGAGGATAAGTACATCCTTAAATGCATCTCTATCTTGAAATTTAAGGGAAGTTTTGTTTCTTAAGCAAAATATCCTTGAATTATTTTTTTGTGTGGAGAACTTTGTCAAATCCATCTCATTTGACATTGAGAAGTTGACTGTTCAGAGTTCTGTTATTCAATTAATCACTTTGTAAAACATTTTTAAAAGATTTATTTGAAAGAGTTACAGAGAGATGGAGAGACAGAGAAAGAGAGAGAGAGAGAATCTTTGATTCACTGCTCCCCAGATGGCCATGAAGGCCAGAGCTGGACGATGCCAAAGCAAGGAGCTTCATCCAGGTCTCTCACATGGCTAGGCCATTTTTTGTTGCTTTCTCTAGCCATTAGCAGGAAGCTGGATTGGAAGTGAAGCAACCCTGATATGAACTGTTGCTCAAATGGTGTTGGCGTAGCAGACAGTGGCTTTACCTGCTATATCACAATACTGGCCCTGTGAAACAGTGTTTTTTTTTTTATTTTTTTGCTTATGCAGGAACTGAATTTATGAATCATTATTAGTTGAATTTGATTTAACAATAGTTAAAAAATAAATTTGTTACCTTCCAAGATTTTTTACAGCAGAAATTTTATTAATAAGCTTTATTTGTGATTATTAACACAGGCTAGATTCTTCATAGAATATTTTATTTATAAATTGTTTATTTGTACTTATTTGAAAGGGAGTGAGAGGGAGAAAGAGAAATAGAGAAAGAGGGAAGGAGGGAGGGAGAGAGAGAATGAGAATCTTCTATGTATAGATTCACTTCAAATGCCCACAATGCCAAGATTGGGCCAGGCCAAAGCCAGAAGACTAGAATTCAATACAGGGTCACCACATGGGTAATGGATAGCTAAGTACTTGAGCCATCACCCACTTCCTTGTAGGGTCCATATTAACAGAAAGCTTGAATGGAGCCAGGACTAGAACACACCCTTAAATGAGATATATAGGATATGTCTGTCCCAAGCAGGATCCTAACCAATGGGCCAAATGTCTGCCCCTATAGCATATTTACAGTTTGCTTTATTTGTTTGCAAGACAGAGAGATAGATACTTAGAGAAAGTTTTCTTCTGCTCTTCCACTCCCCAGTTTGCTGCAATTCCAAGGCTGTGTCCAGGTAAAATTTGGGAGCCAGGAACTCATTTAGGTCTCTCACTTGGGTGTCAGTGGCCCAACTACTGTTGCCATCTAGGATATACATTAACAGGAAATTAGAATCAGGAGCTGAAGCTGGGAATAGAACCCAGGAAGTCCACTGTAAATTTTTACAACTGTGCCAAACACCCATCCTTGTATAGAATATTTTTATAAAACCAAATAGTTTATAAAACATTTTCTGAAATTATATTTTCTATAAACCTAAGAAACCACATTTTAAGGTTAAATACTCATATTCATAAAAAATATTGAGTCTCATAAAAAATATGAGACTCTCAATGATTATCTCTCCAATATGTTTAATTTATTTGTTGGTTTAGCATTAACTTTTTTCTAAGATTTATGCTTTTTAGCTATATTTTAAAATAAAATCAACTAGAAAATTTAGTAGAGTAGCATTGTTCATAATTTTCTCATATTTTTAAATTGCTCCCATTGTAGTCATACTTGTTTTTTCTGTCTTGATTAGAGTTTGAGAAACTTAACTGATGTAATATATTTTAAAGAATTAAAACTTGGTTTTCCTGACACACACAGATACTTCTTTAGAGTTACTTTATTCTGATCCAGGTTTCTCAGCACTTAATTCCTTTTCTTTCATTTTTTTTTCCTTTTTTAAATATTTATTTATTTGAAAGTAGAATTAGATGGCCACAACAGCCATAGCTAAGCCAGGCTGTGGCCAAAAGCTTCATCCCCGTCCCCATGTGGGTAGCAGGGGCCCAACTACTTGGGCTGTCTTCCATTGCTTTCCCAGGTGCATTAGCAGAGAGCTGGATTGAAAGTGGAGCAGCCTGGACACGAATGGGTACCCATATGGGATACAACTGTCAAAGGAGGCAGCTTAAGCCGCTGTACCATAATGTTGCCCCCAGCACTTAATTTCTACCTTTGACTTTCTAATCTTACATTATTTTCTATTCCTTTCTTTAAAAAATATTTATTTATTTATTTTTTATTTAAAAAGGGATGTTCCATCTGCTGGTTCACTCTGCGATGGCTGCAACAGCCAGTGCTGGCCCATGCCAAAACTGGGAGCTAGGAGCTTCTTCCAAGTCTCCCATATGGGTAGCAGAGGCACAAGCACTTGGGCCTTCTGCTACTGCTTTTCCCAGGCACATTAGCAGGGAGCTGGATTAGAAGTAGAGCAGCAGGGACATGAGCTTGTGCCCATATGGGATGCTGGTGTCGCAGGTGGCAGCTTTACCTGCTATGCAACAGCACATGCCCTCTTTTCCTTTCTATGTGCTGGTGCTAAAATTTTTAGAAGTGCCATCTGAGGTACATAAGATGTTTTTATCACCTCTTCTTTTCCTGTCATTTTTTTTCTCTCTTTGAGGAGATAGCATTTCTCCCTATGGTCATGAAGATGTTCTGTTACCAAAGATTTCAGCAGAAAAGTGATGATACAAGAAAGAGTCTGTTACTTTTATGGTGTACTGTTTTTACTTGAACTTTCATTGTTTTTGCTTAATACAGATTCCTTCAAAGTTTTTTCAGATTATTAATTTATATGCCCAGATTTCATGTTCATTGACTCTTTACTTCTCTTCTTTGTTCTTCCATTATCTTGGAAATGACAGTGTAATAAAATATGGGGCCAGTCTTCTAGCTGTTTGATCTTTGTTTTCCATGACTAATGTTGTGGTGTTTCAAACTTATTAAAACAGAAATGTTTGAAAATATTTTCAGATATCTGAAAAGAAAAACACCAAAAACTATAACCATATTCTCAAATGTGATCCCTAAGCTCTGTTTATGAAGAAATCAATTAATTAGGAAGGTGTTAATTAAATGTGAGATATTGAATTTGAAAAAAAAGGCACTCAACTCAGAATATGTGATTGAGTGTGCTCTATTATTTCTACAAAATCACAAGATTTCACTATATTTTCAACTTGTAAAACATTTTTCACATTCGGATAAAATGGTTATATCAATTTTTGAAGATAATCAAGAAAATGGTAACTACTGTGAAAAGTTACAGAGTGTATGTTTGAAATATTTTAGTTTGTGAACTTGATCCTCATGTGAACTTTTTTTTTTTTTCAATGTCTTATCCGAGTCAGCCAAAAGTGTTGATTCAGAAATAAAGGAGAGATTTATGAAGAGGCACAGGCATAGATTTGTTAGCATCTCAGGTCTCCAGTTCAATCTTTTGTTGATATCGGATTGCCATTTTAAAATGTTGATCCTAAGCCCTCCCAAATATGCAAATTAGGCATAAGTTTATAGTTTTGTTTAAATATTCTTATAGTTAAATAACTTACTTTCTTCATGTATACATACTCTTTTATTTCCAAAAGTATGTCTATAAACTCATCAATAATAAAATATATTGCAATTGACCACAATAGAACTATTTGTTATTTTTGTTATGATACTAAATTATTCTAATGATTTACCTAACAATTTTATTTATAATCCATATTAATGGGACAGTGTATCTTTCTTTGTGCTTTCCAGGCTGCTTCTGTAAGCAATGAAAAGCTGTCCTTTGTCTTTTCCTTCTTTTTTTCCTTTTCAAGTCTACTCTCAGGGAACACATAGAATTAGATGAATGAAGTACAAGGTAATGGTTGATGTTGCTCGTTCCTGAATGCCTAACTCCATGCCTGGACCATAATAGGCAAAGAAAATACATTTGTTAAATGAATGTTTACCATAAATATTTAAGAAAATTTATTTCTTTATTTTACTTATTTGAAAGGGGGTATATATATATATATATATACACATATTGAATATATATAAATATATACATTCATACATATATATATATATATATATATACATACATATACATATAAATTGGACAGTGCTACTTCACTGTCCAACTATCTGCAACAGCCAGGGAAGAGTCAGCCTGAAGCCAGGAGCCAGAAACTCAATAGAGTTCTCCAACATAGGTGTCCGTCAGGCACCCAGTTTCTTGAGTCATGACCTGTTGCCTCTCAAGGTGCACATTAGTAGTAAGTTAGATTCAGAAGTAGTGCCAGGACTCAAACTCCGGCACACTAATAATGGATGAGGGCACCCGCAAGTGGTTTCTTGGTTGCTATATCAAACTCTGTCCCTCTTCGTGTATTTTTTATACCAAATGTTCTTTACTTTTTTTTTACATTTTCTTTCTCCGTTATTTTCATCTTCAATACATATAGAATACTGTAGTAGCTACTATTTATTTAGTAATGTCTATATTGGGAAACTTAGGTATTATAGAAACATACATATGTTTTAACACATATATATATATATATATATGTATATGTATATGTATATGTATGTATATACATGTATTAATGCCACAAGTTTTCTAGGTTATTTCTCAAAATTCCATACAAAGAAACTGTTAAAGATAACAAGTGATTTTTCCCACTTCACATGACTAATGAGAGCAAGAGCCAGAATTCAAACTGAACTCTGCTTGACTGAAATTTTCCACCATTGTCTGCTTGAAAAACTTGTCAACTTAAGTACCACCAATAACTGAGGAGACTTATTTTACTGAATAACATAATGAGTAGCAAAGCTATGGTTGGTTGGCGAGACATATAGCTCCCAATTTTATTCTACTAACCATTTTCTTTAAATTCAAAGTCTGTGTGAACACACATTGCCTAGTGAAAGTATATTTTAATATTTTACCAGTAGTATCATGTACTAAGTCATCAATTAATTCTGCTATAGAAATATGATTGAAGAATAGTTGATAAAGTAAGTTTGGCTGAACAAATGAAGGTTTGTGTTAATGAATGTGGCATTCGAATTGTGGAAGTGAAGTTAAATTATGCTGTATAATGTAATTATGGGTGATGGAATGGGGAGAAAGTCAAAGACTGCTATTAATTTACATTGATGAGGAAAATATTTATACAGGACTTGTAGAATACTTTGTGTGTCAGGTGAAATGTACAATAAGTCCAACATTATTTACCAAAGCTGTCCAAGGTGAATGGAATTGAGGGAAAAGGAGGGAAAAAAATTAAGAACTAAATAGTAATCTAAGATTTGTATAGATAGAAAAATCTGCCAAAATGGATGCTACCACATATTTATTACCTTTCCTTATACTTCACCTAAAGTTTGCCTTATTTTCCAGAATTTATGTTTTCAAGTATCAGTGATTTCCCCTGGCTTCTACAAAAGCTTCAAATAAATGATGATTTTGAAAGGTGCTTATGTTCATTCTGAAGATTTTCCTATCTCAGTTGCAGTAGTCATACACAATATGATACAGCTTGCTTAAAAAACATCTTACATTGGGGGCTTGTGTTGTGGCTTAGTAAATTGGTCCTCTGCTTATGATGCTGGCATCCCATATCAGAGTGCTGACTTGTGTTCAGGCTTCTTTGCTTCTGAACATAGTTTCCTCTCATGGGCCTATGAAGGCAGCAAAAAAGATAACCTATGTACTTCTTGTCCGGTCACCACTTTGGGAGATCATGATGGATTCCCTGGCTCCCGACTTCATCCTAGTCCAAGATCTGGCTGTTGCAGCTATCTAGGAAGTTAGCCACCAATGGAGAATTTCTCTTTCTCTGTCTCTCCCTTTCTCTGTCACTCTGCCTTTCAAATAAGTAAGTATGTAAGTAAATAAATAAAAGTTGGCACTGATAAATTTTTAAAAAATGAGTATCCTAGAGAAATTAAAATTAAAATTAAATCATTAATGTATGGTTTTAGGAGGAAAATATAAATACCTAGATCATTATTGAATAAAATCAAACTCCTAACTCTAAAACCCACATTCTTATAGTCAAATAATGAATTCATAAAAAAAGAATTCATAAAGAATTCATTTAAAAAATCCATTAAAAGTTATGTAAACACTGTTTTGAAGAGCTAATTCTGATTGATTTAACTCTAACACTGAAATGGAGAATGACATTTTTCTTTTAAAACTAAAACTGTCCCTTAGAATGAAACAACACACAAAGTTGCTGAGTCATAGAACATGCATATCTTCCCATTTTAGTGCTTTTTAGATCCTTCTTTTTGTCCATCGCTTTTAAAGAAAGTTGATTTTCATTGCTTTAAGAAAAAAAGTCTCAAACTTATTTTCCTTTAGTTACCAACTTCTACATTATTTTTTTCTATCTTTCTCACATCAACCAAAATTTGTAGACTTTACTTTCATTGTCAGATGCAATCAGGATAAATGAAATGGAAAATAGAAAAAATTGAATGGTCAATACCTTTCTAATCCAGGAAGCACCAGCACATTTTTACTTTCTCCCAGTTGTTCTAAGCCATAAGTCCTTCCATAAGTAATTGCAATTTTGGAACCATAGTGCTTTTAAGAACGTAGATGCTTTCCTGCGTAATGCTCTCTTATAGTCTCAAAGATTTTCAGAACCTCACAGAAATGTGATGGCACACTCTACCTTGTATATTAAAATTTTTTCATATCAAAACTGGTATTGCTTATTAAAACTGAAACTACATCAAGATTATGTATAATTAGAACAATTATATAATGAGAAATATGGTCTATAAAATTAATGAGATATTATTTCATATTTTTCTGTGTTAAAATGTTTTTCTAAATTTTTGCTTGTTAATAGATATATGTGGAATAGAATCTTTGAAAGAAAAAGCTTTCAGCTGGTAACTGGTGAAACTTATGATGTGATTGCTACTGTCAGAATATGATTTCTGCATGTTATTTTTATACAGGAGACATGTAGAAAAGGATTACAACAGATTACCCATTGGCAATAGTTCTAATTTTGCCTCAATTATTGTCTCTTTAGCAATAGAATCTTACATCTTCAAGTTTTAGCAGATCTGTAGTCAAAAGCTAAAAGATTTTCCACATTGTTAGTATGATCTTTTATAATGCCCTGCTGTAGGAATATCAGCACAGGTGTGCATACAACTTTCATGTTACTTCCATAAAATGAAACTACTCATCCTTCATCTAACCCTTTATTCCTCTACACTCCCCATTAAATAAATACAGAATAAGAAATCACTATTTGAAGAAAGTAAAAGTTACTGCCAACCTGAGTGCCTGATGAAAGCATGAAGTAGAGTTGCCCTGGACCAATCACTCATCCCTATGGGTGATTGTGTGCAAAAGAAGTAAACTTTTGTATTATTTAAACTAATGACCTTGAAAACTCAGATGCTCCTTGACTTACCTGCCCCCCAAGATACATTCAACACCTAACCTACAAAATATCTTAGGTTAGCAATATAAGACACTGGGCAGTACTGCTGAAGGTTTCTTTACTCCTATCATTGCATGATTGTGAGCTTCAGCACACTGTGGCTGCTCAGCAGAAGGTGAATGATCACACCACAAACAGAACTTTGGGAAAGATCACAGTTCAAAAGTTGAAGTGTAACTTCTCTTGGATGCTTGTGTCTTTCGGGCATTGTAAAGTACAAATGACATCGTATTATTTTGTCTCTAAAATAATTGTATGGGGGCCAGTACTGTGGTGCAGCGAGTTAAGCTCCCATCTGCAGCAGCAGCATCCTATGTGGTATCCATTTCTCATTCCAGCCTCTTCACTTCTCACCAGCTCCCTGCTAATGGCCCCTGCTAAAACAGGAGGATGGCGCAAGTGCTTGGGGCACTTTCCCCCATGTGGGAGACCCGAATGAAGCTTCTGGCTTCAGGCAGGCCTGATCCTAGCTATTGTAACCATTTGGGGAGTGAACCACCAGATGGAAGATCTCTCTTTCCCTCTCTCATATAACTCTGCCTTTCAGCTAAATAAATAAATCTTATAAAAATTTAAAATAATTACACAGAATGCCTGAAAATATATCAGTGTACTTTTAATTTATAACTGAAGCAAAAGGAAAAATATATACCACCTTCATCTCTCTAGAAAAGAGTAGTTCTCTCATGAGAATTCAAAAATGACGAATTTAGAAATTACTGCTAATGAACATTCATAATCATTGATGTTTTTATTGTGAAATAAAAGGTAACCTCATAAAAGTATTTGTAAGAAGATAAAATAATAAATTATGGATTAAATAAGACAGAAATGTACCATAATATGAAAATGAAATGCTGCCACAGAATATATATATATATATATAAATATATATAAATATATATATATATATATATATATATATATTTTCAGTGTTTTCATCTCTACTGGTCGCAAGGTTTCTCATCCTGTCTCTCTTTATGCATCTGTTCAGTTTTCCTGTATGAAGAGTGGCATCTTAGACTATTTCATTTTATGCTTCCCAAAATTTTCACTTGAGCATTGCTTTATCTATCACTTTCAACAACATAAGTGCCAGTAGTATGAACACTCCTAAAGCTATTGTCCATGACTGACTAATTCCGTCTATCATCTTATAAAACTCCCGGAAGTAAAAGAAATTGATTTGCACAGACTGGATCTGGAATTCATACTCATGCTTCCCAATTCTTTTGCCTATCTAACCAGATGTACTGGACGTTGAAGGTGGGTGTGTTACCACAGAGAAGGTGCATAGCATCTCCACCAACATTTTGAAAGAATTAAAACATTGTTCATTAAATGAATGGAGCTACTGTTTATTTTATGTTTCAGTGATATGGAATGTAGGCAGTTACTTTTTTTTAGTTGAACTTCAGTTGTCGGAAGTATAAAATACGTCTAAAGATCAAGGCAGTACACCTGTAGGTTTAAGTATTTCTATCCATAATAATTGTTTAAATCAAGAATGTTAGGATAATTTCAAGTTTGAAAATAATGTCCTCGAAAGGAAAGAATGGTGACTATCAACATGAGCATTGAATATGAGAAATTATTTACGAAGACAAGAGATTTATTAACTAAGAAATTACAACTATTTGAAAAACATTCAATGTGTGTCTCACCTGGCATTATTTTCACCATTTTCACCTAACATCTAGTAATTAAGTCACTGTCTCATAAATGATTTTTAAAGTTTTACTTGTTTAACAGTATCTAATTTTTACAAAAGAAATGCTCATAATATATTTCCATAATTCATAAATTTCTAGAATTTGAATTCCTGTGATAATATCCTGTTCCAAAATTAAGCATTCATCTATTTATTGACTGCGGTGGCAATCTATATGAAATCAAGTGATTTCACTTATTTTAACCACTCATTTTCCTGTAAGTAAAACAGATCCTTAGAAAATAAATTAGTTTGTGGAAGTTCTAGAAACATGTATTTGTGGAACTATCTCACATTTTCTTTTTTGCACTATTAGAATCTTACAGGCAAAGAAAAGTAATGTAATAGCATCAGGGCTTAATTTTTCACAGTTCTACTATGTACTTGTAAGTGGCAAGCAAGCCCTTAAAATGAATTCTACATTATCAGTTTAAAAAGTATTATCCAAAATTATAACGGAGTTAGACATTACATATTTCTTTGAAATGAAAGAATTCCTTGGAGACATTAATAATAAAATTGCTAATATAAAATATAAATGATTACATTTTTGACTGAGTTGCTAATATTTATTTGGCTATGTGTGGTGTTAAACTCTTTGTTCATATTATATCTGTCAATGATTTTATAAGTAAGTGCATCTACAATTACGCAGATTTTGACTTCCATTTCCCTCTCATTTCATTTGGCTAATATTCAATGAATAAGAATTTTGTGCTTCTCCAGTAGATCATAGTAATACAGATGAACTGGAACTTTCATCTAAGGTAGAGAACACACACAATATACTATCACTTAACATCTCCTAATATTACATATAATTAGAATGTTAACTGCCACTAAGTACACTTTATAAATTATAGCTAATGTACCTTTCAGCAGAATTGCTCACCTGCTGATCAGCCATCATGTGCAAAGCCTGTTTCCAAGTCTTGTAGCCTCAAGGATAAGACAAACTACAGTAATGGTTCTACTGGAATGGCATATATTCAGCGCCTATAAAAACATCTAGTCCTGATTCCAATTATGCTAATTCATTGCAGTGGGACTATACATTTCAATCATCAGAAGGTTCAGTGACTTTCTAAGGCCCCTTGGCAGCATACAAGCAGTCCCCATGAAAGTATTTAGCAAATCCCTTTGTGATGCATGAGGGGTTTAAAGCAGTATTAAACCAATCCTTTACATTGATAAATTTCTCTTAAGTCAATGAGGGCTTTTCTGGGGCTCAAGACTGGAGATTTTTCTTTTCCAGTTGAGTCTTCTGAAGAATCTCAGGTAATATATAATAATATAGACATCTATTTTCAACTTCAAGGGCCAATAGAGGGCAAATGGATCATAAATCAAAGGTAAAACAACAGTTTAAATCTGAGCTACCAAATGTCAGTCTTTTAGAAATGCTAGTGATGGTTTTTCTGCAGGATTTTACATTTAAATGTGTCACTGCTGCATTCCTTTGCACTTAATGGAGTTCTTAAGAAGCATTTGTTTTGGTGTGCAAAGGGTTACATTGCAATATTGTTGCTTTCCAACAAAACTCATTTTTTAATGAACAGGTTAACTTTTATTCATAGCAAAATATGGAGAACAAAATTTAGATGCTCAACTACTTTTAAAGACTCAGAAGGAAAACTATACTTTTCTACTTGGTAGAACTATGAGCTTAGGATGAGTATTAGCCTGCTCTCTCACATAATTCTTTGTTCTGGAGAAAGAGAATTTTTCTTAGTATATTTTTTTCTTTTTCCAAACATGAAGCTGTTTATTATGATTAATTTACCCAGTGGTGTCAGAGGAATATACTCTGAAAGGACGGGGGATTGTAAAATACAAAACACCATAAAAAAGTATATTAAGTTTGTAACTCCAAAAGCATGACTTAATTAAGAATTGTGGTCTGCAGCAGTTATTTAGCAAACCTTGAGTTCTTCAATTTTCCAGACTGCTGGTGCATTGCAGTGGGAAAAGAATGGTAAGGATATTCCTACTGACTTTCAAATTCGTTTAACATTTTTAATATTTTAAAATACCTTAAATATTCAAATTTCTAAAAATAGTATGGGGATTTCAAATATTTGATACAAAAATATATGAGCAGAAGTTTTGGTATGTGTAAATTATCAATACTCTAGATATATTTTCAATATTTTCATATATTGCAAGATCTTTAGCTTCATATTTTTTTAAAAAAAACTGTTTAGTAGCCATTATATTTAAGTAAGACTAGGTATTTAATTAAATATTACATCTTCTTTTGATCTTGTACTTGGTCAAGAATAAGCTTTAGAACAAGTTAATTTTATATGAAAAGTAAATGATACAGCTTCCAAAAGTTCATGGGAAATAAGATTTTTCGCTTCCTTTTACCTTGAAGATTTTGAGGTACCGTCTCCATTGTTAGATAGGCTCATTACAACTTCTTCACATAGAGGTGTAACATATATATACATACACACAACTGGTATATATATAATATCTACATATGTATATATAATATATACATATATATGTATAATTAGAAAAAAATGAAATTTTAGAATGCAAACATATACATGAATACAGGTATACAACTGGTGTGTATATATATATATATAATCTCTATTCATATATATGTCTGCATTCTAAAATTTCTAATTCTTTTCTAATTATACATATTAGAAATCATTATCCAATATCTAAATGAACCAGTTGAGTTTGAAATATTTCTTAGATACCTACTACTTTGAATCTTTTATTAATAATCAGAAATAAAATAGTCAAAATAATATTTCTCCTCTTATCAAAGATCTTTAGCCTGTTGAATGAGCTGAATGTGAAAAAAGTTAATTTCAATAGAGTATAAAACTATTATAATAGGATTCTCTGAGACAGACTCAGAAGAAGTTAACTCAAAGTGGTCTCACATGCTGAGATTTCTGGAGGAAGTAACATTTTTGTTGGTTCTCAAAAGGTTTCTAGGTAGAAATGTTAGGTCATAATTATCTCTGAAAGTCTGTCTAATAGATATTGATTATTATTATAACCATTGAAAAGATTTCATGTTTAAATTACAGTAAGGATTACCACATAAAGACCTCAAAATACATTCTTAAAATTTATTTTAAAAAATAAAGAATCCAGGGGCCAATGCTGTGGTGCAGTGGGTTAAAGCCCTGGCCTGAAATGTTGGCATCCCATATGGGTGCCAGTTCTAGTCCTGGCTGCTCCTCTTCCAATCCAGCTCTCTGCTGTGGCCTGGGAAAGCAATAGAAGATGGCCCAAGTCCTTGGGCCCCTGCACCCACGTGGGAGATCCTGAAGAAGCTCCTGGCTCCTGGCTTCAGATCAGTGCAGCTCCGGCTGTTGTGGCCATCTGGGGAGTGAACCCACAGATGGAAGACTTCTCTCTCTGTCTCTGCCTCTCTCTGTAATTCTGTCTTTCAAATAAATCTTAAAAAAATATAAAGAAGCCAAACACCAGATTAGTGGAGAAGCAAGTATGTTTTTGCTTTAGAATCCTAATTTCATATGAAGTATCTACAGTTAGTGAGTAATCAGTGCCTTCTCAAATAGATACAGTTTTTCACATGACAAGGCTGGCTTACCAGTCCTGTTAATATTGTTAAGTACACTTAACTTCTCAATTTCCTATCTGCCTTATTGTCTATCTACATATTCTTCTCACTGAAAATTATATATTTTTTTCTTCCCTGTTTAGAAAAAGACCAATTCCAATAATCTTCTAGAATATTCCCAAGATCTCATTCACATTAACTAGAAGTACTAATATCAGATCAAATATATTTAGAACAAAAATCATATAAATAAAAGCTTTATCTAAAACATTTAGAAATAATAAATCACAGAGATAACATTATTTTATAGAAGTAAAATAAATAGAAATAAGAAATTGCCAAAAGTGGCCGGCGCCGTGGCTCAACAGGCTAATCCTCCGCCTTGCGGCGCCGGCACACCAGGTTCTAGTCCCGGTCGGGGCGCCGGATTCTGTCCCAGTTGCCCCTCTTCCAGGCCAGCCCTCTGCTGTGGCCCAGGAGTGCAGTAGAGGATGGCCCAAGTGCTTGGGCCCTGCACCCCATGGGAGACCAGGAAAAAGCACCTGGCACCTGGCTCCTGCCCTCGGATGAGTGCGGTGCGCCGGCCGCAGCACGCCATCCGCGACAGCCATTGGAGGGTGAACCAACGGCAAAGGAAGACCTTTCTCTCTGTCTCTCTCTCTCACTGTCCACTCTGCCTGTCAAAAAATAAAAAAAAAAAAGAAATTGCCAAAAGTGCCATAATGAAGAAAATGTAAACAGCATTCCCCTGATGATACAGAGTTCAGCAGATGAAAATATTAATGAGAATATAGAATATTCACATAAAATGTTTAGTGATTTTTCAATATTACAGAAAACATATGGATCCTATACACTCCTCAATGTTCAGGGACACATGAAAATTGACTATGTATTAGGTAACTAAGGAATTTTCCACAAATTTTGAACAATATAATACCAAAGCCATAACAAAATTATATGCAATTGTTCATGAAGTTGTAGGGAATTTGTATGCAAAACAATGTATGTATGTGTGTTTGTGAGTGTTTTCTCCATAAAAACCTGTAGCCTTTAAGTTTCTAGATTAAGTTTACATCTTCATATATAACAAAAATGAGGAAAGAATACTAAGACGTAAACCTCAATTGAACTTTCTTATGTTCAATAGAACCTGGTATTTGGAAGTGCTTTCATTTACCTTCATCCATTGAACAAGGAGTTTTTGGCAATCACATTGCTAGGTCCTGAGACCACAATAAATCCCCTGTCCTCATGGAACTTACTATCAAGAGGACAGATGGAAATTAACCAAGTTTGTTGAAAAAAATAATAGAAATATTACAGAAATATATAACATGGGGATCCAAATATGGGGAGATTGGGGAAGATTTTGAGAGGAAACGCCATTTGGTTCAAACATTTTGTCATAATGATGAGAAAAAGTTTATTTAATGAGTCAGGTAGTTTTTTATTAGTAAATAGCAGGGGTTCTCAACACCTTGAATTTACTCACCATTTATTCAATAAATATCTTTAGTCATTCTGGGTTACCATAAATATCAGGTATGGGATGTAACTCAGCTAACAATTGTGTCATGTGACGTAGATTAGGAAGTACACCTGAAATTCAATTAAATTGAAAGAATTTCTTAAAAGCCTAGAAAATATGTTCACCTAAAGATAGGCATAGACTTAATTTCAAATGTAATACATTTGACAGTATAGAACTGAGAGAAGAAAAAAATTAGGTCTCATTGATCAATCTCATTTGAAACCCTGATTGATTCAAATCAAATAAAAATTTTGGTATTGTGTCTCCGGATTTAAAAATTATTGAAACAAATATTCTCTCTTTCCTTAAATAAGTTCAGTGTAGGTGCAGTTGCTTTGAATCTGAAGGAAATCCTAACTTGTAACACATGTAATAATCAAAGTAGTTGTGTTAGTTGTTTCTATATAAAACACCTCAAATTTCTGTTTATTAAAATGCATACAAATCATTATTCTTGATTTTTTAGGTGACTGGACAGTTTTTGGCTTCATCATGTGGTAGTCCCAGGGTTATTAAAAGCAGGAGAGACAAAGCCCCAGTGAACAAATTTTTCCAAATCCTCTGTGTCACCTTAGCCAAATGAATTGTATGGTCAAGTCTCAGAGGTGGAGATATAAAAGCCAACACTTGATTCAATGGTAGCAAAGTCATATTGTGAAGTATGTACATACGTGGGTGGGAAAACTGTGTAACTGTTTTTGCATTCCACCACAAAAGGCGTTAAGATAAATAACAGATGTGAACAAGAGAAAATGTTTACAGAAAGAATAGAGTGTAAAATGACCAGAACATAAAATAACATTTGCTGGACCCACAAGAAGAAAGAGAAATAAGATGCCTTCCTGGTCACTGTAAATTGCCTTTTCTCAGAAGCATTTGTAATCTATTCTTTCCTGAGTGGTTAATTAGCACTCAGATTATAATAGTATCTAAATCTTTGAGTACTCACAGAAACTAGCTTTAATGGTCATGTTCTCATAATAGAAGCAGACACTCAACAGTATATATCCTATTTTCACAATTATGTTTCTGGAATACAGCACATGATCAATGAAAGTTTATTCAATAAATTAGGATAATTTTCAACATAGGGAATCATCATAAGAAATTTGCAAGCACTCCAAGATAATTTATTTAGAATAAAATCTACTTATTCCAATCTCTAATCATGGATGTTTACTACTTGTCTTGCCAGTGCTTTTTTGGCTAATGGATTTTGTTGGTATATTGCCCACTCTCACTTTTTTAAATTGGATTATTATTATTATTTTATATATATGAAAGGTGTAGAGACAGAGAGAGATCTTGCATATTTTGCTTTACTACCCGAATACCAACAACAGTAAGGGCTGGGCTAGGACAAAGCCAGAAGCCCACACTCAATCTGGGTCTGTGGGTGGCAGGGATCGAAGCATTTGAGCCATCAGCTACTGCCTCCCTGGGTGCATATTAGCAAGAAGATATAACTGCAAGCAGAGCTGAGACTCATGTCCCAAGGGGTGTTTAGCCACTGTGCCAAATGCTTACCCCTACTCTCACAATTTCTTTTTTCATAATAAGCAGTGATTTTTGTTGTGTTCTCGTGGAATTTCTCCTAGTATCTCAATTATTTTGCAGGGAAACCATAGAAATAATATTGAAACCAAGCAAATAAAATACTTTTGTTTCACTTTAATCTTCTGTATTTACCAAATGAGGCTCCAAAAATTACTGTTATTAATGTAACTTTAAACAAGACTGATTGAGAGGCCAGCATAGTGATGTAACGGGTAAAGCTGCAGCCTGCGAAAATGACATATGGGTGCTGGTTCATGTCCCAACTGCTCCACTAATGGCTTGGGAGAAATAGTGAAAAATGGTCCCAGTGTTTGGACCCCTGCCACCTATGTAGGAGACCTGGATTAGGCTCCTTGTTTCCACCTGACCCAGTGCGACCATTGTGGTCATCTGTGGAGTGAATAAACCAGCAGATGGAAGATCAGTTCATTCTCTCTCTCTCTCTCTCTGTCACTCTTTCAAATAAATAAATGAATCTTTTAAAAATTTTTAAAAATTGATACATGACTAATCAAATACATTTATGAACAGAAATCCTTTTATTTTGGGAAATTCTAACTAAAGAAAAGTGCCAATGAGCATTTTAAGCATAGACGTATTTATTTTGAGCAGAAAAAGTTAATAAGAATTTGACTAAATAATACTGTTTTTAACTTCCTGGTTATTTTCACTTTTCAAGACAAGTGTCAAGGGCCACTGGTGTCAAGAATGGAATGTCGAAGGTGCCTGCCACTTAGATTTGGCTCTGGATTGTAAAATGCTGAATTGTAAAAATTTAAAGGTTTACGAGAGAAATGCCATGAATTCCTTAAAAACTCCCTGAGCTTTTTTTTTAAAGCTTTTATTTAAAGAATATAAATTTCCAAAGTACAGCTTATGGATTACAATGGCTTCCCCCCCTATAACTTCCCTCCCACCAGCAACCTTCCCCTTTCCCGCTCCCTCTCCCCTTGCATTCACATCAAGATTCATTTTCCATTCTCTTTATATACAGAAGATCAGTTTAGTATATATTACCTAAAGATTTCAACAGTTTGCCCTCACATAGAGACACAAAGTGAAAAATACTGTTGGAGTACTAGTTATAGTATTAATTCACAATGTACAGCACATTAAGGACAGAGATCCTACATGATTTTTATTTAAAAAATGATTAATTTTCTATGCAATTTACAATTTACCACCAAGTATTTTTTTTCATTTTCAATTATCTTTATATATAGAAGATCGATTCAGTATATACTATGTAAAGATTTCATCAGTTTGCACCCACACAGAAACACAAAGTGTAAAATTATTGTTTCAGTACTAGTTATACCATTACTTCACATTGGACAACACATTAAGGACAGATCCCTCATGAGACGTAAGTACACAGTGACTCCTGATGTTGATTTAACAATTTGACACTCTTGTTTATGGCCTCAGTAATCTCCCTAGGCTCTAGTCATGAGTTGCCAAGGCTATGAAGCCCTTTGAGTTTGCCGACTTGGATCTTATTCTGACAGGGTCATAGTCAAAGTGGAAGTTCTCTCCTCCCTTCAGAGAAAGGTACCTCCTTCTTTGATGGCCCCGTTCTTTCCACTGGGATCTCACTTGCAGAGATCTTTCATTTAGGTCTTCTTTTTTTTTTTTTTTCCAGAGTGTCTTGGCTTTCCATGCATAATATATTCTCATGGGCTCCTCAGCCAGATCTGAATGCCTTAAGGGGTGATTCTGAGGCCAGAGTGCTATTTAGGACATCTGCCATTCTATGTGTCTGCTGTGTATCCCACTTCCCATGTTGTATCGTTCTCTCCCTTTTTGGTTCTATCAGTTGGTATTAGCAGACACTATTTTTGTTTGTGTGATCCCTTTGACTCTTAGACCTATCAGTGTGATCCATTGTGAACTGAAATTGATCACTTGGACTAGTGAGATGGCCTTGGTACATGCCACCTTGATGGGATTGTGTTGGATTCTAAGGCACGTTTCTAACTCCATCATTTGGGGCAAGTCCAATGGAGCATGTCCCAAATTGTACATCTCCTCCTTCTCTTATTCCCACTCTTATATTTCACAGGGATCATTTTTCAGTTAAAATTTAAACACCTAAGAATAATTGTGTGTTAATTACAGAGTTCAACCACTAGTACTAGAATAAAAAAATACCAAAATGGCTAAAGTATTACATAGTACATCAGCAGTCAGCACAAGAGCTGATCAAGTCACTGTTTCTCATAGTGTCCATTTCACTTCAACAGGTTTCCCCTTTGGTGCTCAGTTAGTTGTCGCTGATCAGGGAGAACATATGGTATTTGTCCCTTTGGGACTGGCTTAATTCACTCAGCATAATGTTTTCCAGATTCTGCCATCTTGTTGCAAATGATCAGATTTCATTGTTTTTGACCACTGTATAGTATTCTGTAGCGTACATGTTCCATAATTTCTTTATCCAGTCTACTGTTGATGGGCATTTGGGTTGGTTCCAGGTCTTAGCTATTGTGAATTTAGCTGCAATAAACATTAAGGTGCAGACAGCTTTTTTGTTTGCCAATTTAACTTCCTTTGGGTAAATTCCAAGGAGTGGGATGGCTGGGTTGAATGGTAGGGTTATATTCAGGTTTCTGAGGAATCTCCAGACTGACTTCCATTGTGGCTTCACCAGTTTGCATTCCCACCAACAGTGGATTAGTGTCCCTTTTTCCCCACATCCTCTCCAGCATCTATTGTTGGTAGATTTCTGAATGTGATCCATTCTAACCGGGGTGAGGTGAAAACTCATTGTGGTTTTGATTTGCATTTCCCTGATTGCTAGTGATCTTGAACATTTTTTCATGTGTCTGTTGGTCATTTGGATTTCCTCTTTGGAGAAATGTCTATTGAGGTCCTTGGCCCATCTCTTAAGTAGGTTGTTTGTTTTGACGTTGTGGAGTTTCTTGATCTCTTTGTAGATTCTGGTTATCAACCCTTTATCTGTTGCATAGTTTGCAAATATTTTTTCCCATTCTGTCGGTTGCCTATTCACTTTCCTGACTGTTTCTTTTGGAGTACAGAAACTTCTCAATTTGATGCAATCCCAATAGTTGATGCAATCCTAATAGTTAATTTTGGCTTTGACTGCCTGTGCTTCTGGGTTTTTTTCTAGGAAGTCTTTGCTTATGCCTATATCTTGAATGGTTTCAACCAACGCGCTCTCATGTTTGATGGTGTCGGGTCGTAGATTTAAGTCTATAATCCATGTTGAGTGAATTTTTGTGTAAGGTGAAAGGTAGGGATCTTGCTTCATGATTCTGCACATGGAAATCCAGTTTTCCCAGCACCATTTATTGAATAGACTGTCCTTACTCCAGGGATTGGTTTTGGATCCTTGATCAAATATAAGTTGGTTGTAGATGTTTGGGTTGATTTCTGGTGTTTCGTTTCTGTTCCGTTGGTCTATCCATCTGTTTCTGTACCAGTGCCATGCTGTTTTGATAACAACTGCCCTGTAGTATGTCCTGAAATCTGGTATTGTGATGCCTCCGGCTTTGTTTTTGTTGTACAAGATTGCTTTAGCTATTCGAGGTCTCCTGTTCTTCCATATGAATTTAAGCATCATTTTTTCCATATCTGAGAAGAATGCCTTTGGTATTCTGATTGGTATTGCATTGAATCTGTAAATTGCTTTTGGGAGAATGGACATTTTGATGATATTGATTCTTCCAATCCATGAGCATGGGAGATTTTTCCATTTTTTGGTATCCTCTTCTATTTCTTTCTTTAAGGTTTTGTAATTTTCATTGTAGAGATCTTTAACATCCTTGGTTAAGTTTATTCCAAGGTATTTGATTGTTTTTCTAGCTATTGTGAATGGGATGATCTTAGCAGTTCTTCCTCAGCCATGACATTGCCTGTGTATACAAAGGCTGTTGATTTTTGTGCATTGATTTTATATCCTGCTACTTTGCCAAACTCTTCTATGAATTCCAATAGTCTCTTAGTAGAGTTCTTTGGGTCCCCTAAATAAAGAATCATGTCGTCTGCAAAGAGGGATAGTTTGAGTTCTTCCTTCCCAATTTGTATCCCTTTAATTTCTTTTTCTTGCCTAATAGCTCTGGCTAAGACTTCCAGCACTATATTGAATAGCAGTGGTGAGAGTGGGCATCCCTGTCTAGTACCAGATCTCAGTGGAAATGCTTCCAACTTTTCCCCATTTAATAGGATGTTGGCCGTGGGTTTTCATAAATTGCTTTGATTGTATTGAGGAATGTGCCTTTTATACCCAGTTTGCTTAGGGGTGTTGTTAAAGGGTGTTGTATTTTATTAAATGCTTTCTCTGCGTCTATTGAGATAATCACATGGTTTTTCTTCTGCAGTCTGTTAATGTGGTGTATCACGTTGATTGTTTTGTAAACATTGAACCATCCCTGCATACCAGGGATAAATCCCACTTGGTCTGGGTGGATGATCTTTCTGATGTGTTGTTGCATTCTATTCGCCAGAATTTTATTGAGGATTTTTGCATCTATGTTCATCAGGGATATTGATCTATAATTCTCTTTCAATGCTGCATCTTTTTCCAGCTTAGGAATTAAGGTGATGCTGGCTTCATAGAAAGAATTTGGGAGGATTCCCTCTTTTTCGATTGTTCTGAATAGTTTGAGAAGAATTGGAGTTAGTTCTTTTTTTTTTTTTTTTATTTTTGACAGGCAGAGTGGACAGTGAGAGAGAGAGACACAGAAAAAGGTCTTCCTTTTGCTGTTGGTTCACCCTCCAATGGCCGCCGTGGCCGCTGCTGCGGCCGGTGCACCGCACTCATCCAATGGCAGGAGCCAGGTGCCAGGTGCTTTTCCTGGTCTCCCATGGGGTGCAGGGCCCAAGCACTTGGGCCATCTTCCACTGCACTCCTGGGCCACAGTAGAGAGCTGGCCTGGAAGAGGGGCAACCGGGACAGAATCCAGCGCCCCAACCGGGACTAGAACCCAGTGTGCTGGCGCCGCAAGGTGGAGGATTAGCCTGTTGAGCCACTGCGCCAGCCTGGAGTTAGTTCTTCTTTAACTGTCTGGTAGAATTCAGCAGTGAATCCATCTGGTTCTGATCTTTTCTTTGTTGGGAGGTCCTTTCTTACTGTTTCAATTTCTGTCTCAGTTTGGATCTGTTTAGGTTTTCTATGTCTTCCTGGTTCAATTATGTAGGTTGCATGTGTCCAGGAATCTATCCATTTCTGATAGGTTTCCCTGTTTGCTGGCATACAAGTCCTTGTAGTAATTTCTGATGATTCTTTTGATTTCTGTGGTGTCTGTTGTTACGTTTCCTTTTTCATCTCTGATTTTATTGATTTGGGTCTTTTCTCTTCTTTTTTTAGTTTGTTGGGCCAATGGGGTGTCAATTTTGTTTATTTTTTCAAAAAACCAACTCCTCGTTTGGCTGATTTTTTGTAATTTTTTTGGATTCAATCCTGTTGATTTCTTCTCTGATTTTAATTATTTCTCTTCTCCTATTATCTGGGTCTGGTTTGCTGCAGGTTTTCTAGATCCTTGAGATGAATTGAAAGCTCATCTATTTGGTGCCTTTCCAATTTCTTGATGTAGGCACCTATTGATATAAACTTTCCTCTTAACATTGCTTCTGAGATTTTTAAAGTTTGCCAAATTAGGGAGGTATGGAGGATATGGAGAGAAATTACTGCCAGGATTTTACTTTATTGTTTGCTGAATATTGTTCACTACCTGAAAGTGCCTTGACACAGGTGACTGAGTTTTACCACAGAGCATTTTCCTTAATAATGTTCCCATATTACACTGAGATGATTGAAACCTTATAATTCTGAAAACATTAACGAGAAAAAAGTCTTTAGTGTAGCCCATAATTTTGTTTAAAAATTATATAATCTATGATTGCTTTCAATAAAATAAAATTAATCTTTCAAATGTAAATTAAAATCCATGCTTGTTTCTTGCATCATAGGCCAAAAGTCAGAGATAAGCACTGCTAAAGATTGTGTTTCATTTTGATAGATGTTTACCTCTGCATTTATATACCATATATTAGCTATATAATTTCCATATAAGGCATTTATCAGCTATAAGTACAAAATATTTTAAATATACATTGTATGAATTTGTTTTCAAAGTATATGAGTCACATATCTGCATTATTCATTCACCTTGATTTAAAAAAATAATTATAACACAGAGAAGACTGTAGAAATCACAGTTGGTCAGTTCAATGATCTTGCAAATGCCATGTAACTTAACATAGAACATCAGCACCATGTGAGAAGTTCCTATTTATGTTCTCTCGGTGAATACATACTGCCCTCTTCCTAAGTTTGCTGTATATCATAACTTCTAGTAGTATTTATAAGTTCTACATGTACTTTTAATTAAAATACCCCTTTTGTGATAGACATTTGGTTCAGTGGTTAAGGACACAGGGCATGCCCAGATCCCTTGTAGGAATGCCTGGATTTGAGTCCCCACTCTGCTTCCTACCCAGCTTCATGTTAATGGGCACCCAGGGAGCAAGCAGATGATGACTGAAGTACTTGGATCCCCGCAACCCACATGGGAAATTGAGTTTCCTGTTCCCAGATTTGCCATGGCCCAATCCCTGCTGTTGCAACATCTGGGGAATGATCCAGCAGATGGGATATCTCTGTGTTTGTCTCTTTCTACCCTTAAAATAATAATTAAGAAGTTAAATAAAAGTTAAATAAGATAAGTTAACCATTTTGTGTCTGTTTATTTTCATATGCATTGTATATTTGAGATTAAATTTCTTTTTTTATCCAATCAATAATTGTTAGTATAAAGGTAACAATCTATACAGTCTTCAATTGATGGCCTTTATATTGAGGAGCAGTATAATGAAGATAGTTAAAAATTGTTGTTGGGTATGTTAGACAAAAGTGCTAAACACACAGGAGTTAAAGCTTGTGAAAAATCAATTGCACAGAGAATCATGAGGTACGATAATTGACAACCAACTACTAGATTTATAGACTGTAGCAGCTGAAGGACTTATTTATTGGTAGCAAAGGACTGAAAGTACTAATATTATTAAAAGTTTTCAAAGAATGGCACTTGGAATGTAAGAAATGAATGCCTACAGATGTTATTCAACTATAAAATACAAGTTTCAATTAGTTCACTCAAGATTTTATTCATATGGGGAACATTATAAAGTTTGTGGAAAATGTACTTTATGAAAAACTATGGATGGACTTCAGAGGTTTTTACACCAAAATAAGTTTTTCTTTTAGTCCCATTTTTCCACTAGCTTTCTGAAGTACTCCTGTATGTTTCTAGATATTGCCTGGGACAATTAATGTTCTAGGTCCTGGCAAACAAAGATAAGACCTGAGAGAAGGCACAAAGGTGATAAAATCAGAAATCCCAGTAGTTGTTCTTAATCAAATTCACAATATCTACCCTGAGTTAGAAGAACTAAAGAAACACTAAATGAGACTCAGAAGAGGAAAGTGAGAGTGAAAAATCCTTTTGAGGAGAGGAATCAAATTACTTCTTCTTTTTTAAAACTGGTAGGATCGAAGTCCACACAGGTGATTAACCTTAACTCGGAAGATGAAAACTCCATGAGTCCCTCTGATTTGGGAGGATATTAAAGTGCTCTTGGAGAACCCCAAATATGGAGGCTAAGGCATTATGTAATATGGATTTGGGAACAAATAATGAACTTCAATATAAATTGTATATTTTAATTATTTTTTATGTTTTTAAATTTTTAAAAATTTTTCACAGGTAGAGTTATAGACAGTGTGAGAGAGAGAGAGAAAAGTCTTCCTGCCGTTGTTTCACCACCGAAATGGCCGCTATGGTTGGCGCGTTGTGCTGATCCGAAGCCAGGAGCCAGATGCTTCCTCCTGGTCTCTCATGCGGGTGCAGGGCCCAAGCACTTGGGCCATCCTCCACTGCCTTCCCAGGTCACAGCAGAGAGCTGGACTGGAAGAGGAGCAACCGGGACAGAACTGGTACCCCAACCAAGACTAGAACCTGGGGTGCAGGCACCGCAGGCGGAGGATTAACCTAGTGAGCCGTGGCACTGGCCTTCAAATATAAATTGTAATGTTACTAGTACAGAGAGACTTCCGAAGATGTTTCAAAAATGCACGTCTTCTGGTTTCTCAAACATTAATCTAGAATTTGATGGTAAGATTTTAAAATTTTTGCCCAAGGTCATTAATCAGCTGAAGTTAGGATCATCTTGGATTATCCAAGTACCTGTAATGTAATCATATTAGTCTTTAAAAAAAAAAAAAAAAGCAAAAGAGGCTGTCAGATGAAGGAGCAGAAAAGCAAAGCCACAGCACAGGGTGTTTGAGGCAGGGGTTTATGTAAGAGAGTTTCAAAGAATAAGAAGGATTTTAACCCCATAGTTTACTTTGAAGGTAAAGGAAAGGAGACAAGGGCCAAGGGATATAGTATTCTCCTAAATTAAAAATATTCCCTAGTTGACAAAGAATAAGGAAAAAGAAACCTTCTTAGTCCTAGAGTTTCATGAATCTGGATTCCTTCAACCAGCTGAATAACTGAAGGATGCAGACTCCCTCTCTCAACAAGATCCCAAATAGCAGTGCTTGATTTTAAGCCAGTGAGATCCAGCTGGCTTTATATTGCACACTCTGTGGGAAAGTCACTGGAGTTGCTTTAAGTTGCTAAATTTTTTAATGTATCAATATGATACCAATACAGTGATACCAAAATTATTATGCTTCACTAAAGGACTTGTGTTTGATACCACATCTTCCAAAGAAGGTGGCTGTATCTATTTCTTTATTTTTTGATGATTTATTTATTTTAAAGGCAGAGTTACAGAATGAGAGGGGGAGAGAAAAGGCTTCCATCCACTGATTAACTCCCTAAATGGGTACAATGGATGGGGCTGGGGGAGGCTGATTCCAGGATCCTAGAAATCCATCTGGGTCTCCCACATGGGAAAAGGGGCCTAAGGACTTGGGCCATCATCTGCTGCTTTCCCAGGTGCATGAGTTGGGAGCTAAATCAGAAGTGGAGCACCCAGGACTCAAACCACCACCCATATTGGATGCTGGCATTGGAGATGGTGACTTATCCTGCTGTGCCACAATACTGGGTCCTGTCTAATCTTGGAGGAGCAAAATATGCCACACATAGAATATTGGCAGTCTCACTCTTCTAAGAGGTGAATTAAAATAGTTACTTAACAAAATTTTTATTCCAAAGGAAAAGTGAGCCTAGAGGGGGACATTTTTGGCTTTTATATACTCATCAGACATATTAAGTAGAGGCTATTAAGTTATACTACAAATACTATGGAAATATAATAAAGTATGAAGTTATGATAATCATGAATAGTTTTAATTAATTAAAGACTTTATGAAATCTTTTTTTTTAGTTAGTAACTTTTTTTGAGGTAGCTACAAATTTATTTGACCTTTCCAAAAAATGATAATGGTATTTTATATTGGATAATTATTCTGAGAGGATATCACCAGCATTATAGAATGTTTTTGAGATCTGATGATTTGTTACAACCTTTGTCTCTACTCTTGAGGAACGGTGTTTTTTCCATCTTGCTATCTGTTGAACTCTTTCTTAGTGTAGGGTTAATCTTATGAATATAAAATAAAGTGAAAGTAGATCCTTGTCAAAATTAAGAGAAAGATAAGAAAGGAAGGAGGAGGAGGGGTGGGAGTGTGAGCAGGAGAGAGTAGGGTGGATAGTATCACTGTGCTCCCAAATCTGTATCTATGAAATACATGAAATTTGTTCATCTTAAAAAATTAATGATTTAAAAGGGAAAAAATCTATAACTTCATCTCTCTCTCCCTCACACACACACACACACACACACACATACACAGAGAGAGAGAGAGAGAGAGAGAGAGAGAGAGAGAGAGAAAATATTTAGGAGAATCTGAATCCTCTAACCACTGAATACTGAATGCAGTGCCCTCCCCACTTACATTCATGTGCCTGCACACACACAGAGTCCATTTGTGGCACCGAGAGATATCTTCAGACATGGAAATGTCTTCTGGGTGCAGAATCACCTCTGGATGACAGCCATTTCTCTGTGTTATAAAGATTAAAGAATTTGATAGTACAAACATATATCCAGGAAATTAAGGAGGGCCAAGTATAGCATACTGACATTGGTATGAAAAAAAAAATCAGATTTTTCTCTTTCAGTTGTACTGCAGAGGAAAGTCAAGTCTCATTTTTTTTCACATACTTAAGTATGTAATAGTTTATCATAATGCTGTTTTAGCAATGCCTACTCTCAACTGCTGGTGCCAGATGTCTAGATTCTGTGATGTTATTATGAATTTTACTCCAGATACAATGATTATTAAATTCAGCAAAAGTATTCTCTAAATAATGAAAAAAAAAAAAATAAATTCAGCAAAAACTGACAATAATGGTAACTTCTATAACAGAATATAACTGCCTTATAATCATAAAAAATATTGGGACTTAAATAACAAAAAATAAAGAGCTTAGGTAGGAATTGCTAAAAACATTCTCAAGCAATTTATTTTATTTTAGAGCTACTTCAAAACCACAAGCAAGGCTATTTGGACTTTGGAAATTCCTAAAACAATTTGCAAGTGTTTGGGTTTACTTAATTAGTTAATTCAGGCTGTCATAGCAAAAACACCACAGATTGTATTTCTTTAACAAAATTTATCTCTTATAGTTACACTGACTAGGAGGTCCAGGATCAAAGTGATGCCTGATTTGGTTCTTGGGGAGTGTTCTTTTCCTGGTGTGCAAAAGGCTGACTGCTGGTTGTACATTTATAAGGCTTTTCCTCTGTGTGTGTACCTAGGTAGAGAAAAAGATGAACCTCTCTGGTTTGTCTTCTAATAAAGGCACCAATTCCATCATGAGTGTGTTCCTAATGGCTTCATGTAATTATGGTTACCTTCTGAAGGTATCCTATCCAGAGATGATCACACTGGGGGTTACAGCTTTAACATATACATTTGGATGGGAATAAAGCATTCAGTTTATGATAGGGACTCTAGATGTGTTGCTTTTTACTTTGAGGGATACAATCAAATGTCTTAGATGATGCCTGAAAAGCTTTCTCTTGAGGAAGTCCCTACTCAGCAAAGCTATCTAATTAAATTGAACTGGTATTTTCAGGACCATTCTAGGGAGTCAAGAAAAAAGCAGCTCGGAGAGCACATTTGCATTTCCCTCAGAGATTTAATTCCTGGCATGGCATATACAGTGTGCCCAGAATTGGATTCTTTGTCAGGTTACAATCAACAGGTAATTGGCTTATGAATGGAAAAAAGGAAAGGGATGTTGGTGTACAGAAAAAAATAATTGAACACAACTAAATCTGCTTAAATTGTAAAACTGCAGTTGCTTGGCTGTCTTTATTTTAAAAAATCATATATAGGGATAGGTGTTTTGGTACAGAGGGCTACGCCATTTCAGATACCTGCATCCCATATCAGAGCACCTGGAATCAAATCCAACCTCTGCTTCCGATCCACTCTCATGCTAATACTCTAGGGAAAGCCTGGATGATGGCCCAAGTACTTCAGTTCCTGTCATTCATATGGGAAACCCAGATAGAGTTGCTGGCTCATGGCTTTGGTTTGCCAGGCACTGTTACAGTATGTAAGGAATGACACAGCAGATAGAAGATGATTTCTCTCTCTTTCTGTATTTCCCTCCAGCTCTTCCCTTCAAATAAATAAATATTTTAAAAATCATGTGCAAATGATATGCAAAGTCTTAAAGTCATTTGATCAGAAAAAATAAAACAGAAAACAAAGAGTGAATTATCCGAAGTTTTCATACAGATACAATAGTTGTGAAAGTTTCTTTAATCTTCAAGATCAAGATTTTTATATGTTGATCTGATTTGTCTACTAAAGAAAGAAGTGTTAGTGACTGAAATAGTTTTGGGTGGTTCTAGGTTAATATGAATTATTTCAAAATATTTATTTAGATCAAGAACACTGAATAGATTATCACAGGAAATAAAATCTGAGTGTCATTTTAACTGGGTAGAGGAACACTAGCAACTTACATCTAATATGGCCATGAGTCCCTTGAAGTGAAGTTGTATTCTGAGAAATGCATTGTTAAGTGATTTGATCATTATGTGAAAATCTTAGAGTGTGCTTACCCAGAACAAGACAGCTACCAGCCTGACTAGTTGATAACATTTTATGGGACCTCCATCACATGTGTACTATGTAATTTACCAAAAACTTTTATGACTCAAGACTGTACATTTGAAAACAAACAATGAGAAGGAAGTAAGCCTCCTAAAGAAAAGAAAGGTTCTAGAAGATTTTTTTTTATTGTTATTTTAGAAATCAAGTTTGGGAGATGAGTTCTATATCAAAATGGGAGATATTTATAAATTTGGTCTGATTATAAACCTCAAAATTCTTGGGATACACGGCTAGAAATCAAATATCAAAATAATCCTGAGTGGTCATAAAGGGAGAGATTTTCATTATGTTAACAGAAATGGAATCAGAATCTTGTAGTCTGAGATCCTAGAATACAAGGCTAAAAGAAACAATTATGAAAAAGAGTTTCTTGAAATTCTTGAACATAAGAAATGAACGTGTACATCTTCCTAGTTGCTTATGACTATTAATAAATATGTTCAGTATACAGTTAGTAGGAGTGATCTAGATTATAGAAATATGAAGCTAATGCCATAGGCAATCAGCGGTCTGTGATTCATTGCGGGGCATGAAGGTGGCAGAGATGGTGCTCTGCTTCAGGGGCGCAGGTGACGTGAGGGCTGTGACCCTTCACGACGACGGCGCTGTGGTGGGCTGTGGCTTCGTGTCTTCTCCTCCTCACCATGAACAAGAAGAAGCCGTTCCTGGTCATGCCCGCCCCACTTGGCTACATGCCGGGGCTGGGCCAGGGGGCTACTGGCTTCACCACCCGGTCGGACATCAGACCTGCCTGGGATGCCAACGACTCCGTGGACGATCGCCAAGTGTCCCCTGGCAAGAGGACCGTTGCGGACCAGATGAAGAACCAGGCTGCGGACGATTGACAACGAGGACCTGAATGACACCAACTATGAGAGTTCAATGGCTATGACGGCAGCCTCTTCTAAAAACAGGCCCTGTGAGAAGGATGAGGAGGAGGCAGACACCATCTACGCAGCGCTGGACAAGAAGATGGTGCTGAGAGGAATTAGATGGGCGGAGGCCGAGTTGTTACCAGAAAACTTGATTGAGCACAGGCATCAGGAGAGATGACATCAGTGCATAAATAGCGCATGGACCTTACGGAAACCGAATGCATGATAGGGTAACCTTTAAAACCATTGGCTGGCTTCTCTTGCCCTCTCCTATAGCTCTGCGGATTTTTGCTTTAAAAGAGGCTTACTGTGCAATAAAAAATGAGTTCCCGCTTGACTTAACTCCCTGCAGTGTCTGATTGTCTCTGGGATCAAGGGAGCTGGGGAACGGGTGAGTGGCACACTTACCTTTCCTCGGACCCAGTCCATCCTCGTTTGGGTGGACTAAGACCCTGCGATTCAAGAATGCTGCTTTGAAAATCATTTTTGTATAGAACTGCCCTTTTATAATCAGTTGGTAGTATCATCCCAGAAATATTTTGGAATGTAATACCAATGTTTGTGTAAAATCTTCTGTTTGGCACCAGGGTCAAAAAAGATCATGTCTGTAGTTGAGGTAGGGGTGGGGAATGGTATCCTTGATAACAGAAAACCTTGCTGTGAATAAATTACTCACGTGGTGAATTACATTGAAAGAAGTATAATTATGGATTTTATATGGCACAATGAGTTAATGTATATATATTTGGATAATGTGGACTTGATAACTGATTTAGATTGATAACCTTAAATGATAACCTCCATTGCTCTTCAATATGTAGGAAACAACTATCTAATTCTTGCAGGATTAACAATAAAGTAACAGCAAATGAGCAACTCAATCTACTTGATATAAACAATACATATTTTTTAAAATAGATGGGAGAAAAATCGTTCAGTTATTTAAAAATATGAAACTTTCTTTCTGAAGGAGTATGGAAGGTGGTATTTACTTATCTAGAACTTTTCCCAATCCAATACCCTTTTGGATATTTGATATAAGTATTCACAAAGTAATAAAAAAAAACTTTGTGATTTTTATCTGGATGTAAATACTGTTGGAAGCTTATAAGGAAGGAAGTCTACTGAGTTAATAAAGTGCTATAGGAAATGGCAGACCAAGCAGCATATATAATTAATGGATTTCAGAGTAAGATGAGACTTAATCTTACTTATGAAAGAATCTCAGGAGGAACCATGAAGATACTCACCTGCAGTTCACCCTGACCTTTAATGTTTACAAAAACAGTGTCAGTACTAATTTAGATAAGTAACCAGTCTGAAAAAAGTGATGTATTTGAATGTTCTTAGAGAAAGACAAATTCATACTATCTTGCTGCAATTGATAATTAATACCTCATTGTACTCACCAAACTAACCAGTGTTAGCTGGAATTGCCCTTTGCCCCACTTATTTGGGAATGCACACAGGGAATTAACTCCTATTTTTACTCCAGCTACCAGTTCTTTACCTTCATTAATGTGTAAACTTTCCACTTCACTATCTAGAGCTACAAAAATCAGAGAATCTTGTCACTAACTGGACAGTTGAGATGAACAAAGAGAAAGTTGATGATCAGTGGTCCAGAAAGATTCATACAGAGAAGACAATAAGGAGAATTTATGGCAGCCTAAAAATGCAATCAACCAAATTTGTAAAGCAGTAGGAGCATGACACAGCATAGAAAGTTTTATTAGGTAAAAGCAGCAGTAGTTGTGAAAAGCAACAATTACTGAGAATATCCTTTTGCTAGCATGATCATATACTTTTAACCTATATTAGTTAATTCAATCCTCATGAGTTGTATGTGTCCTAAGGTGACCTCAATGAGTCACTCACGTAATCTTTTTATGTGAGCAAAACCTGTGACCCACTGCTAGTCAAGAGGATCTGGCAAACAGTATGGCAAAAAACACCTGCTTGCTTTAGCTTATATAAGATTGAGTTTTTAACGACAGAAATGAGATTCTACAGATGGCCTTGAAGAATAAGTTGTCATATTAATAGAGGGTTTGTGGGGAGGTCTACAAACTCTATTCAGTGTAGAGTTAATCTTATGAGTATAAAGTTAACTGAAAATAGATCTTTATAAAAAAATAGAATGGGAATGGGAGAGTACAAAAGAAGGATGTACAGGTGGGATGAAAGTAACCTCAGATAAGAATGAAACTGAGCAGATCACGTGTGGCCTTGAGACCCTGATAGGAAATTGATAAGCTATGCCCAGATTCTTGACTCACAGAAATCATGACATGATAAATGGTTTGTTTTAATTTTCTCAATTTATGATAATTTGTTATGAAATAAATGATAATTAGTGTATGCAAACAGAACTACATAGATTCTTTACTATTATTACTTATTCCAAAATAAGTAATATTTTCATTAAACTTACATACTTAATAAATGGTGAATTACACCTGGAAGAAAAGAAAATAAGAATGATTATCTACAATGGTAAGTTAAAATACAGAAACAATGCTTTCAACTACTGGGAAAATCACTGTTAAAACAGCAGCCATTCATGCTTTTTGTGGGCAATCCTGTGCCTGGCTGGAAGACTGCCTGCCTAGCCCAATGCAGAGGTTAAGAGGGCATGGCACACCATGCCCTCTTAGAAAAACCCTGGTTGAGGGCTCAGCAACTGGGACCCCCACACATGACCTGACTGCTGGTAGGCGGCAGGGACCCCAGGCACATTTCCCCCACCCCCACTTCCTGTTGAAAGGCCTTATAATTGTTAACTAGCTAAACAGCAAGTGTGGCCCAGACCCATAAAGACCAACTGGAAGGCTATGTAGACTACATGACCTTCAAGCTGACTGGAGAAACCTAGAGGCACCAGCATCTGCTTTATCCTATAAAATTACTGTTGCTACTCCTCCTTGCATAGCCTTTAAAAGCTAATACCTAATTGTTAATAAGCGGACATGTTCACTGAAACTTGTCTCCAGTGCTTCTTGTTGAAGAATGCCATCACCCTACCATCCTGACAGTGTGGGCCTTGAAGGATGAGCCCACAGCTCTTAGGTGATCAATAATTTTTTAAAAGATTTATTTATTTGAAAGAGTTATATAGAAAGATGGAGACACAAGTACACACACACACACACAAACACACAACAGAGAGAGAGAGAGAGAGAGAGAGAGAGAGAGAAATTTCCATCAACTTGTGCACTCCCCAGATGGCCTCAATGTCCAGGGCTGGATCAGGCTGAAGGCAGGAACGTCATCCAGGTCTTCTATGTTGCTGTCAAGAGGTCAAGTACTTGGGCCATCCTCTGCTGCTTTTTCCAGGCTGTTAGCAGGGAGATGGATTGGAAGGGAAGCATTAGAGACTCAAACAGGTGCTTATATAGGATGCTGGCATCACAGATAGCAGCTTTACCTGTTACACCATAACACTGGCCCCTGTTAGGATACCAATTTAGATATGAATTGTTTTCTAATTCTTAGTAAACATGCTGAGAATGTTTCCTTATTTTTACATCCTCATATATATACTTACAGTAAGTTACTTTAAATTGCATTATCCAAAGCATTTTTCTGTTCTTGGTTCTTTTTTTCATATCATAGCTAGCAACATCCATGGGAAAGTACATTTATGTTTTAACTATTGCCCATTACTACAGGAGGAAACACCCTGGGTAAAATAAAGGATTCATATGTTATATAGCAAAGTCTAGAAGGGAGGTGACTTAATGATCTAAGAATTACATTTCATATCTGAGTTTCTAAGATGAACCCCTAATGTTGTAGCTAAATAACACAATTTCATTTGATTTTAAGGTCTATTTACTTGTAAGATTTCAAATAAATCCAACATTTTACCACAAGCACAATAGAAATGAAGCCAAGTTATTTCCGTTTTAGAGACCCATTTAAGTCTTTTTCGCATGCAGCTATACTGACACATAATTCTATAGCCACAAGGCTAAAATGTTGACAGAGATTTTGCACTAATTAGTGATAACTAGCTATATTTAAGATTACTGGCATTTTTATTGCTGTATAAATGGGGGAAAGTCAGATTAAATTGTATAATTAAGAATATTTGAAAATATTGTTGTCATAGTCTAATTATTGCAAAATATGCCACAAATATTCCTACAAATCTAAAAAGGAAAGGCATGTTCCTATGGTTAATTGAAGTGACTAGAAAAAAGACATAGAAAGTAAAGCCTAAATATGTGTTGTGAAATAAATATCAGAATATTTAATGTTCTACAAACTAAAAATATTTTATAATAACGTTGCAAGGAAGAAAAACAATCAACCCCAATATCCCATTATATTTCAGTCTTCTTAGCACTGACCTGCAAGATAGACTGATTTTCAGGTACATTTATTATTTTATATTTTTGGCAAACAGGACAAAGTATGAAATAATTAGCTTCATTAAACACAATATTTAATATACAAACCCTGCAAAGGTTAACATATACTTAATATATAGGTATAAAATAGGAAAATATAGAATAGTGATTTTTTTATTTTATATTGCTACTTAGAATAAAGTCTTCTTCAGTACAAGAATTATGTTGTTTTAACAGTTTTGCTTTATGTATGTGTGTATGTTTTTTTTTTTTTAAGTGATAAATTCTTTCAATTTCTGTTTGCTATGAAAGGTCTTTACCATTTACATTCAATGTGACTATTGATAAGTAGTGACTTTGCCCTGCCATTTTTCCAAGGTTTTTTTTTCTTTTTTTTTTGGACAGGCAGAGTGGACAGTGAGAGAGAGACAGAGAGAAAGGTCTTTCTTTTGCTGTTGGTTCACCCTCCAGTGGCTGCCATGGCACAGGCCAGGTGCTTCTCCTGGTCTCCCATGGGGTGCAGGACCCAAGCACTTGGGCCATCCTCCACTGCCTTCCCGGGCCACAGCAGAGAGCTGGCCTGGAAGAGGGACAACTGGGACAGAATCTGGAGCCCAGACCAGGACTAGAACCTGGTGTGCCGGTGCCACAGGCGGAGGGTTAGCTATTGAGCCGCGGTGGCGGCCACAGATATTTCTAATATATGCTTTGAACTTCCTGTGATCTTTTTTGGGAGATTTTCTTCCTTTACCTTCTTTTGTATTGATGGCCGTGTTTCTGTCTTTCTGTGTGTAGCATATCTTTAAGCATCTTTTACAGGGCTGGGCGAGTAGGGACAGAGTCTTTCAATTTCTGTTTGCTATGAAAGGTCTTTATTTCACCTTCATCCACAAATGAGAGCTTTGCAGGATATAATATTCTGGGATGGCAGTTTTTTTCTCTTAGTACTTGGGCTATATCTTGCAATTCCTTCCGATCCTGTTGGGTTTCTGATGAGAAGTCTGCTGTGAGTCTAATTGGAGATCCTCTGAGAGTGATCTGATGTTTCTCTCTTGCACATTTTAGAATCTTTTCTTTATGGTTCACTGTGGTGAGTTTGATTATAACTTGTCGTGGTAAGGATCTCTTTTGGTCATTTTTATTGGGGGTTCTACATGCTTCCTGTACTTGGATGTCTCTTTCCTTCTCTAAATCCAGGAAGTTTTCTACTATTATGTCACTAAAAAGGTCTTCTAATCATTTCTCTCTCTCCGTAAAGATTTACTTAGTTGAAAAGCAGAGTCACACACACACACAGAGGGTGACAGAGATATCTTCCATTTGGTAGTTGACTTTCAAAATGGCCACGACTGCTGGGACTGGGCCATGCTGTAGCCTGGAGCCTGGATTTTCATTTGGGTCTCATATACTAAAGGACCCATGTACTTTGGACCATCTCCTAATACTTTCTTAGCAGGGAACTGGATCCCACAGAGAGCAGCCAGGACTCAAATTGATGCCTGTATGGGATGCCAGTGCCACTAGTGTGGTCATTTTAACCCACTGTGCCACAATTCCAGTCCCTACAGTTTTAATTACTATATCTGGCATCATATATGTCTTGTATTAATACAGCCAGTTCTGCTTTCTTTTGATTCGCTTTTGCATTGTTTTGTTTTTAATTATTTGTTCTTCGTATTTAAAATAGGTTTCTTATATATAGATGGAATTTGTTTTTTAGTCTACTACTCTGTGTCTCTTAGTTGAGCTATTTAGTCAATTTATATTTAGTGCCACCATCGATATGAATATACATATGTCTATAATTTTCTTACTAGTTTTATGTATTTCTCATCTTTCTCTTTTTTCTCTCTTTAAGTTTTATTTGTATTGAGGATTTTTATAATTCTGATTTACCTTCAGTATTAGTTTATTAGATATACTTTTTCCTGGCTGAAAACAATCCTCTCTTCACTGTATTTGTGTTTTTTTCCTAGAATACTTATCCTTTTAAATATTTCTAACATTGACTACATATCTAAGTATTTTTTATTTTATATGGGAAATAGTGGGTAATATATGACTGTAACTTTACTTACTACTTCTACAGTTACAAATTATTGTCCCTATTTAAACTTACTCTAAAGTATCCACGAGAGGATCCTTACAAAGAACTAATATGTTTGTAGCCTTGTAGTAAAACTACACAAGTACATGGACAAATATCTTTAGGGTATTCTTGCCATGGGAAACAAAGTAAGTATACTATAAAGATGCTACTTTATTTTCTACTTCACTGGTAAAAAATAAAAGGAGAGTCTCAATAAGGGTGGAAAAAGATTTAGACATATGAAAAGAAAGAAAACAACACAAAAGATGCAGGAGGGGCAGTATGATAAATATCTTAATGTTACTTTTGTATGGATTATATAATAAATTATACACTACATACATTTATTGAAATGTCAAAATATAAACAATTATTATGAACTTAAAAAGGTATAAAGAGATGTAAATTCCAACTTGCTTTATTTAAACTTTACAGAATGAATACATGTGCTGAATTATTAAACTGTATCCCATAAATATTTATAATTAATAATAATAAATTATAACTAAAGTCCAAGAAGACAAAGTTTTTGAAGGATAAAAGTAAAAGAGGGACACCAACACCACCCTTTGGTGTAAGGACTCTATTTATGAAGAGTGAAAACTATGGAAAGAGGAATATAGACAGAAGTAGGCTGAGGTCAGAGTTATATAGTACAGGCTTTGCCTAGAGTAGGGAGTCTAAGAAAGAAGTAATGGAATTAGAATTTCTTTTTTTTTCTTTTAAATTTATTTGACAGATAGAGTTATAGACAGAGAGAGAGAGAGACAGAGAGAAAGGTCCTCCTTCTGTTGGTTCACTCCCCAAATGGCCACCACAGCCGGCGCTGTGCCAATCTGAAGCCAGGAGCCAGGTGCCTCCTCCTGGTCTCCCATGCAGGTGCAGGGGCCCAAGCACTTGGGCCATCCTCCACTGCCTTCCCGGGCCACAGCAGAGAGCTAGACTGGAAGAGGAGCTACCTGGACTAGAACCCAACGCCCATATGGGATGCCGGTGCTGTAGGCAGAGGATTAACCAAGTGAGCCATGGCGCCGGCCCCTAGAATTTCTTAATAATCTCATCTCGAGATTACTGTGAGAAGATATTTGGTTAATAGGCTAGAGTAATCAAGAGATCAAGAAAGTTTAGAAAGGAAAAATTGAGTTTCATTATAGTGACAACAGTACATATATAGAGAAACTATGTTGCGACTATGAAGATAATGTCATATAGTTAAAATAATTGTCCCTGTCTTAATTCTACCTAAATGATTATGTAAAACTATTCAAAAAAGAAAAAAACTGATCAAAATTGTAGCAGGTTGTGAGGAAAAATTATTAATTTGCTTTCAGAATTTTCTTAGACCAGACTCTTAAGCAACTAATCCAATCTCAGTCTACAAGGAAAAGCAGTTTGTTTAATAAAGAGAATCTTAAATATTTTAGAATTGTTGTTCGTTAGTGTGGTGATCTAATCAATGCATTTTGTTTTTTATGAAATTTATTTCTTGCAATATCATAGTTTCTCTATTGACATGTTGTAGTGTTGTGATAGTTGAGCACAAGTAACACATTTTTGGAAAGTTAACTTTGTGCAGGTAACCTAGAAGGGAAAAATTAATGTCCCTCAGTTGGTCTTCTAAACATCCATTCCCCTGCCTGAACAGTTTGTAATATCAAAAGACTGATATATTGTGCATCCCTTTGTGTGCTTGCCTCTCCTCGGGCTTTTATGTGTCCAAAGGTTATGACAAACATTTTGAGACAAAAGTTGTTCTTATTCTACTTGGGAGAGTAAAAAAAGAAGCCCTGTCAACTCTAATAAAAGTCAGTTCAAATACCATATAGCAATAAATAAGTAGTGTGTGCTGTGAAAAATCTAGATTTTTAAAAAGATAATTTTTATTTTTTTCAGTATTCTAAGAAGGTATAACTGAAATGATATACTTTCAGGTCATGAAATAGTAACTTACATGAACTACACTTGCAAAATGTCCTCAAAAATGTCAAAATTCACTATTTCTCACTATTTTCGTACTTTAATTCTTACAATGATTTGAATTCAGTGGTTTTAATCTTTATGTTTACTGATGTTGCTGCTTCTGTTTTCATCGAAAGTTTAATTATTAAAAGTGTTCTAGTAAATTATAATTTTTAAAATCCAGAATTTTCCTTTCCAAAGCATAGGTATTTACTCAGTACTCACAAGCTTTAGGGAAAGAAGCAATTGTTTTAAGTGTAGCAAGGGTTTTTAAGAGTAGAATTGGAGATTGTAAATCAGATATGATTAATCTCCAAAGTTTTTAATACTTAATACTGATGCTAAAATAATATCAAATAATTATTTCTCTGTTAATGCTGGTTTCAGGATTAAAATGATCCCCACATAATATATTCTGCGCACACATCTATTCTTCAGGTAAACAAGGAATACAAGCTTAAATTATACAACTGAAAAGAACTTTATAGACATTTTACAACTTTCTTACTGGATCCTGACTTAAAATGCTGAAACAAAATGAAATGTTTTAGGCATATATTGTACTTCTAGAATTATGCAATAATCTCTCTCAATAGTGAGGTTCATCATTCACTAATGATAATTCTCTTGTGGCTCCATTTGGGCTGAGCCTAACCTATACACAATTTTATGAAGTGAGTTCATAAATTTAAAGAAAAATAGCTTAAATCATATTTATTATTGTGTTTAGTAACTATAATATTAAATGTAAAGAATTCTTTCACAAATAGATTTTTATGGGTTAAAAGGGCAGTATTTTTAGACTTTTTTCCTTGTATGTTGATTCTCAGAGTAAGGCATTTGATTTTTAAAGGACTGAAATCTATGTATTCAGGTTTTAAATGCTGTTGTGATAAGCAGCACCTAGGATGAATCCTAAGGTGCCAGCTTCCTGGGATTCATATTCACACATAGACTCCTTCCCACTTTGTACCAGTTGTGGTTTTTGGTATCAGTAGCAAACAGCAGAACTGATGGTATGTCACTTCCAATAATCATTTTTAAAGGTTTTCCAACTTCTCCTTGGGGTGTTCTTCTTCTGTGTCTTTTTAATTACTGACTTGGCTGGAATAGGTGGCTTCCATGTTGAGTAACACCATGAAGAGGCTCCTGTGACAAAAATCTGATACCTCAGGTCCACAGAAATGGAGGACCAATGGCCTTCTAGCTGCCTTATAGGAACTTGGACGTGGGCATTTGGAAGCCTATCAGAAGATGCATAGGTTCACTCAAAGTAAATGCTTTCTCAGTCAAGTTTTAATTTAAGAATAACCTGAGCTAACAGTTTGATGTAACCTTGTGATATAGCTTATGCCAAAATCATCCAGCTAAACTATGACAATTTAGAGATAATAGATTCTTATGATTTTCAGCCACCGAGTTTCAGGCTAACTTATTACACAATAATAAATCAGTAGTGTGTATGTCTTCATAAGCATCTCCGAAGTGTGACCACAGTGTAGTGAACCTCCTTAATTTATTATTTTCCAGCATTTTTGGAGCCCTTGTCTTTAGTAAGGAATTATGTGGTATATTACTGATTCAAAATCAAAACCTTCTTCTGAGGAATATTTTAATTTGAAGTGGTTTGATTATCTTTCTATGTATAATCTTAATATCCGATTTACTTGAATGTGATGATATAAATCCTTCTATTTGCTCACTAGATTGTCAAAAGTATGGATCTATCCACAGATCACTATACAAAGCACATATATTCTATATAATACAACTTGAAATAGTATTGTCAATATTTTATTGTAAATATGTTTAATGAAAGCAAGAGGATACATTGATCAAAGTAATAATATTGAAATCCAAATATGATCACAAAAATACTTGTTATTACTTGATATTATTACAGGCTCAGATGAAATTAATTTTAAGCAATATATTTGATGCTGTATTTGTATATGCTAAATTATACAATTAATTAAGGAAAGATAAATTAAAAATACACTATAAAAGGTGTCTCTGGGATAATTAAATAGTGTTGATTTGGTTGATGGGTGGATTTAACATGGAAATAGCAAATCTCCTTTTATTGTACCTAATTTGGTTTCAGACGTTTTGTATTCTTTCTCTTACTTTTTCTCTTTGCTTGTCATTAAGCAAGTGATACTTTAATATAACATCAAAAGTTAGAATTTTTGTTATATACTTTCCCTACTCAATACTGTATTTCTAAAGTTGACTCATATTACTAAACAATTTTAAATGAAATAACATCTATTTATAGTGAAGATAATTATTAAATATAATTCACAAAGATCAAAGCATATATTATCTATAGCTTTTTCAATTATTCTTTTAAAAATGGTTAATTATTAAAATTATAAAGAACTAATGTTTTGTCACAATATCCATACAGCTTCACAGGACAGAATGTTGAAATGCCTGTTGTTGCTCAAAGAAATGTCTTCAGTATACTGAATCAAATAAAATGTAGTTTGGCCTGTAGTGATTTTACAAGAAATAGTTATCTGAATCTCACATGATATGTGACATGTGATTCACTCGTTACAGAGTGACCTTTCAAAATAGTGCACCAAAAGTATTGTATCAGCATTTACAAGAGGTCATATTGCCTTGCTTCTAACAATCTAGTATGTATTTGACATCATGGGTGCTAGAAATCTTTCATCTAATAATATTTATCTCGGTTGCCTCTTGGGAAATCCAAAGCCTGATTTACATACAGTTCATTTTTAGCAGTTGTAAGGGGGTGTTACAGCATACATTTTGTGTACTAGAATTTACTTCTTTTCCATTCATTGCTTTATTCATGTATCTGTTGTCTCCAATCTCATGTCTCTTTAAGATTTGTTTATTTATTTGAAAGAGAGAGCGAGAGTGAGAGAAATCTTTCATCTTCTGGTTCACTCCGTGAATGACTACAATTGTCAGCACATGGCCAGGCCTAAGGCAGACTCAGGAGCTTCTTCCAGGTCCCCTAAGTTGGTGTAATTAGGCCATATTTCTCTGCTTTTCTCAGGCCATTAGTAGGGAGCTGGATCAGATGTGGAGCAGCCTGAATGTGCACTGGTTCCCATATGGGACACCAGTGACCTGGGCAGCTACAAAACCACTACCCCACCTTTTTGAAGACCCACATGTTTTTTAATGTTGTATTTCTATACCTCTTTCACTTTATGTGTAAACTGTGTGAGAGCTATAAAATAAAGTTTTTTTTTTTAAAATCCCTTACTGTGTTTTAAATTTATTGCTTATGTTGATTGGCCCCCAGACTTCTCCTTGTTAAGCTGAGTATCTATAATTTTACAACCTTTATTTTATATGTTGTTTATGTGAAAAGCTGTTTTAATACACATTGAATCTAGGAAGCAGGCTTTTTTTATTCTATTGAGAAACTTATAAAAGACTTTATCTACTCATCTCTTATTTAAGATGTTTCTAGTAATAGAATTTATAGGATCTCTGAAATATTCTTGGTTAAAATGCTGAGAAAGTTTTTTAAGTACATACTTTAAGAAGTCATATTTCAAGGCTATGCTTTTTGACAGCTGTGAAATAACAATGTAATTGCATCATAACTGTAAAATATGACTCCTTCTTGCTTGTAGAAAGTGTGTACTTTGCCATTTCTGACATTTATACAACAGCTACAGGGCATCCCATATTTCCTGATTAATTAAGTCCTAATATCCCTCTTGTCAGATTCATTGTCATGTTATCCAGAGAGAAGCAGATTAAATATGTAAGATATTAGCTGGTAGCTTGACAAATAAAAAAGACTTTCTGATTATATATTAGGAGATTTATATACATATATATATATAGAAAAACAATTGCTAGTTTATCATATGTAATTTAATATAAAGTATAAAATTTGTTGTCAAGTACATGCTAGGTATGGATTTTAGAATTAAAATTTTAAAAAGTTTTATTGACAATTACAGTAGAGAGCATATGTTTTATATAAATTGGTAGAAACATACTCATATATTAATTAAAGTCACTTTCAGTTAGCTCCAGTGACTCTTATAATTTAGCTATGTAACTATTGAAATTCAAATCATTAACTTACATACCATTTAAAGGGAAAAATTATGTTGTTAATCCTTTTAGAAAAAGATGTATTTTGCGTACAAACCATTCAGTAATAAGTTTGGACATGCTACCATAAAAGGAATGCAAATGCAATTGACTCAGATTTCCTAATTCATTTGATATACAATTTAGATTAAAGCAGAACATTAATTGCAATAATTTTTGTAGAGTTTTTAAAATTATGAAATAATAACAATGATTTTATAAGAATAATTTGTTTCATATTTAAACTTTTCTTCTTGAAGACAAAAATCATGATTTATTTTTAGGAGAGGAAAGTAGTTTGGCACATAAATACTTTTAATTAATCTTGTTCTTTTTTAGAACACAGACTAAATTTTCATTCATGACCTCTGAAGCCAAGGTCTAAGATAAATGTATAAAAGGCAATTATAAAGCATGAGGGAACAGAAGAGAGTGTGCAGCCAACTGGCGGAAATTATAGTTTAAGCCAAGTCTTTTAGGCATGTGTATGATTTTATCAAGTAGGGAACATGCAGTTCACATAACATAGCATAACTAAAGAAACGTAAATCTAAAGCATTACAATGTATTCAAATATTCTCATGCAAGTTTCCATAATATCTAGAGGATAGATGTTGAATAATAGAAGATAAGGGTGACTGGACTAGAACAAATAGAAAGGATAAGTCCAAAAGTTTGAAATACATGCTACTGCCAAATATTGCTAAGGAATAGAGATTCTCCAAAGACTTTCAAGCAAGTGTTGACTAATTTTTTTAACAACTTCCCAAGCAATTCCAAATCTCAAGTTATTTCTTGAAATATATTTAAAACATTTAAAAAATCTTTATATCGCTAACTTGATGGTTAAAGATTCTGGGCTCCTGCCACCCACAGGTTGAATGCAGATTGAGTCTGTGGCTCTGGGTTTTGGTTTGGCCTACCCATGACTGCTTCCGACATTTGAGTAGTAAACCAGCAGATGGACAATCTATCTCTGTCTCTGTCTCTCTCTCTCTCTATATATATATATATATCTTTTATCTCTGCCCTTCAAATAAATAATGCAAAATTTAATTTAATAATGTAAAATTTTGTAAGTATGTATCAGAATGAACTGTAAAATACTTACAAATATTGCTTCCTGATTGAAAAATTAATATGGTTATCAACAGTAAAATTCCAAACAATAAAATCTATACATTGAATATTATGACATAAATATTTTATTTCAAATACAAATAAAGCACAATGCTTATTAATTTATTATGGAAGTATTCAGAAAGAAAAATATCATTAAAGCAATTTTCTATATTAATCTATTATTAATCCAACAAAGGTGATGGGATTGATACCGGAAAAAATTGAGATGTGAGGAGGCAGGGAGTTCTGAAAGAGTGTCATGAATTGTTGAAGGTGACAAATAGGTGAGTTGGTAAGTACTGATGGGCCAACTGGGCAAACCATCAGACCCAGAAGAAAATATATTTTACTGTCATTTGTGTATTGCTATTGAAACTCCAAATAGCCAACCTTCATGTGAAGTACACAATGCTTTGGTGTCAAAAATATTATAAAATGGAATTTTGTTTTTGTATGCCCTTAGCATTTTTGTATGGTTTTCTCAGTGTATCTGTCATGGAAATGTTCCCCTCAAATCTTCCTTCAACAGAGACCTTATTCCAAGGAGTAGTTAGCTGATAGGTTCCAAGTGCCATACCTTTAGAATCTGCTACTATGTTGAAAGCAAGGTTATATACTTTCAGGTTGATTCTAGCCAGTGGGTGAGCATAGTAGGAGAATTTACCAAAGGCAGCCACTTCTAACCTATAAATCTCTGCCCTTGGTGTTTTCCATCAACTAGCCAATCTGAGTATCCAGCTGAAAGAATGAGGCTATTTATATACAATATTCCTTCTTTCTCCTCTTTTTTACACACAGTACCTGCAATGTGGTCTGAAGATGGTACTCCCCAATCCCTGCTCGCTTTATCCTTTACTCTTGCCACATTTCTCTTAATGTACCTGTTTCCCTTTAATTCTCACGTGATATTGGCTTTTTGTATAATGAACTATCACCATAAGAGACATCAGCTAATATTTAAAAAAAAAAAAAAACTTTTCATCATATGGCTGACACATTTGTGGATAGTATTTTGTGTTGTCTTTCCTCAGCTGATCCATTCCTTCAAAGTAAATTGAATGTGTGGTTTGGCTGTGGGTCTTCCAGAGTTAATATTTCCAACTTCTTGAAGCCAGGGCTATATATCCTTGTAAACAAATATGGTAGGTAATTTGTCAGCATGAGATTTTAAGAGATTTTCAACCTCTCTTCATCAATCTCTTCAAAGTTAATATCCCTCTTCAAGAACAGCAATTTTCACTTTCTATCTTCAACCACCTTTATGAAAACTTTCACATCAACCAAAAATTGCAGCATACACACGCACATGAAATATAATCTTTGGTATTGTGGGAGACAAATTTTTGCCATGGTGGTCAGTACATTCTAGTGCCTTTTTCTAAAATCAACATATTTTTTAAAATTTTAGTAAATCTTATTTAACATCTGCACACTAGAGTATGTATTTAAAATTAATTAATTAATTGGGGCTAGTGCTGCGGCATAGCAGATGAGGTCACCGCCAGCAGTGCCAGCATCCCATGTGAGTGCCGATTTGAGCCCCAGCTGCTCTACTTCCGATGCAGTACTCTGCTATGGCCTGGGAAAGCAGTGAAAGATGACCAATCTGATGCATGATCTACCTCTTTAAATTTTAATGATAATAGGGGGTGGTGCTATGGCGCAGCAGGTTAAAGCCCTGGCCTGAAGGCCAGCATCCCATATAGGCACCAATTTTAGTCCCAGCTGCTCCTCTTCTGATCCAACTCTCTGCTATGGCCTGGGATGGCAGTGGAAGATGGTCCAAGTCTGTGGGCCCCTGCACCCACCTGGGAGACCTAGAAGAAGCACCTGGCTCCTGGCTTCTGTTTGGTGCAGCTCCAGCCATTGTGACCATCTTAGGTGTCAATCAGAGGAAGGAAGATCTCTCTCTTTCTCTGCCTCTGCCTCTCTCTAACTCTGCCTACCAAAAAAATAAATAAATCTTTAAAAATTTAATTAATTAATCAATTAATTTGAAAGGCAAAGAACAACAGATCTTCCATCCACTAGCTCACTCCCCAAATGCCTTCAATAGCTAGGACTGGAATGGATGGAAGCCAGGAGCCCAAAAGTGAAGTCACATTTCACACAGGTTGCGGGGACCCAATTACTTGAGCCATTACCTGCTGCTTTATAGGTTGTCATTAGTGGAAAACTGAATGAGAAGTAGAACTGGATTCAGGCCCAGGGACTCCAGTATTGCATGCGTGTATCCTGCTGTGCCAGACACCTTCTCCTTGAACAGGTTCTGAATAAGTAATTGAAAATAAGTCTAGAAAACTGTGAGAACCTTAAAAACCACAAAGTTATCATCCAGGGGTTGCAAAAACAATGCCATATTTGACAAGAAAAAAATCACTTTGATGCTAAGGCATTATTCTACATCTCTGGTTGAATGCAAAAATATTTAGTGGCTTGAAAGAATGATTCATTTACTAAGGGTAAAAAATATGATACCATCTGTGTAAAATATGTTATAGAGACCTCTAGATTATTAATAATTTCCTGTGGTGATTCTTTTATGTCAGTAAGGTTTTCCAGAATGAAAGACTAGTTTGGGTGTTCAGCATATTAGAAGTCTTGGTAACCTGACACTTTCTTCTCATGAAATATAAAGCTACAAGACAATATCTGCTTCTCAAAATAATCTTGTCATATATATATATATATATATATATATATATATATATATATAAATTCTATTTAGAATTATACCTTCTTCTGATGTCTTGAATAATTAGAATAGGAAAAATAACAGTTTATTCAACAGAGTTAACGCTGCTTCCACTATTCTTTCCATAATATGAGCCTAGCAGGAATATTGATTCTGTTGAATTTCTAAAGCTTGCTTTGAAAGACATCTCCATTTCCAACTCCTTTCCCACAGCCATTGCCTTCACCTTTAACTTTCTAAGCACTCATTTCTTTCTTGGAGTCAACATAGTAGAAAATCTTAATTCTTGAATACTCTTTGTCTTCTCCCATGCTCCCAATTATCATGCATGTTTTTCCAACATAGAATGCTATATTATTCCATAATATATATATGAATGCAAAGTCTTGAATGTATTATTTTACTAGTATATATCCTGATAATGCATTTTATCATGTGTGCAGTTAAATTAGCATGTTGTTCTTTGTCCAAGCATCTTAGCTTTATTTCATTGAAATTGCTTACTTTGCTTTCATTTCTATATTTTCAGTTATTTAAAATTACTTTGTAGTTTTATTCATTTAATTTGAGACAGACACACATACATAGACACACATAGGGGAAGGAGCAATGGGGAGAGAGAAAGAGAGAGGGATCTTTCATCTGTTAGTTCACCACCCAAATGTCCGAGCACCTGGGACTGGGTCATACAAAACCCAGGAGCCTGATTCTCAGTCTGGATCTCCAAAGTGGGTTACAGAGAACTAATAACTTGATAATAACTCATAATGTGAGCCATCACCTGGTGCCTCACAGGGTGTGTACTAGGAGAAACCTAGAATTGAGAGAGAAATCTGGATGGAAACCGTAGCACTCCAGAATGGAATTTGGACAGTCCAAGTGATGTCTTATCTGCTTTGCCAAATGTCTGCTAATCAACAATTTTGACTCATAGTAAGGTAGGCAAAAGTAATTGCTAAGTATAAAAAACACTATGCAATTCTGTTTGAAACAAATGCATAAAGACAGAGAGGGTAACTGTGTACAAAATTATAGCGCCTTTCTTTTATCCGTCAACATCAGAGTTGATCTCCATGTAATTCTGACATTCTTCCAATTGTATCTGGGATATGGCCTGAATTGTATTTTCTTTCTCCACGCTTTTTTTATTTAAAACATTGCTTTAAATTTTGTGGAAAAAAAATCATTTTTTCTACATAAACTTTGGTCAAGAGTTTTGAGAGATATGTATATTCTGTAAGTTTCAAAAATGTGTTAAGTCAGATCTTACCCATTAATTTATTCTGTGATATGAAATACTTTGTACATACTGTGATACATCTATTTTTGGGCATCTTTCCAATTTTGATTTTATCATATGGTATGATAATTAGTTTTCCACTTTTGTCTTTCTATTCAGAGTATGAACTCTTTGAATCCAGGGAATCAGTGCTATTTTTCATTGCATTCTCAATTCTATTATTTGAAATCTTGGAAGACAAATCAACCTCAAATAAGTGTTTCCTAACCTAACATAGAATGTATATTAAGATATTTGGGGGGAGGGGCTCCAAGATGGCAGAATAGGAAGGGAGCTCACTGATAGTCCAGGAAAAATAGTTTAATAAAAAGGGAGATAGTGAAGTCTCAGGGAAAAGTTAGGGAAAAAACTGCAGAGGGAACACTTCCAGAATTAGAGGGACATGGTGGTTCTACATTGAGGACACAGGCACCCACGGCTCAGGAGCCCAGCTGCGGAGAATCTTCTCCTCTGCACCAGCACTGGAAAGAGAGGTGAGGTAAAACCACAGTAGCCTGAGACACTGGCAGAAAAGTAGCAGGAAGAGCTTAGAGGGAACGCGGCTTAAAGCCCCATGGAGGAAAGTACACCAGCCTGACTAGAGGAGAGAAAAAAAAAGGGGGGGGGATGGTATGGACAAAATTCTCTCTCCACACACCTTACAAAGGCATGTGAGACAGTAGAGCAGGCGCCATTTTTGGACATATGTAACAGCTGCACTAGCTTGGAGCTGCGCCCACCCTCACCCAAACAGAAAAACTTGACTCTGTTTGGGAGTAATAGCAGGTGACTAAGACCTAGTGAATGTGTGGAGCTTATGAACCGGGACTGTGAAAAAAAAAAAAAAAACAACTGAGGGTGTGTGGGAGAACTCATGGTGAGTTTGAGACGTGAGTAGTCTCAGTGGAAGAAGCCACAAGCTCAGGCAGCCTTGGCTACCCGGTGAGAGACATTACAGGGGAATCTGAGCTTACACTGAGGACTGCACAGATCCTTTGTGTTGTCCTTGGGACAGAGCAGGTGAATATTATACCCACTGGGGCTAGCGCTCAGGCACTGATTACCATCAAGGAGAAGAGCTCAACTGAGCAGAATTACTTCCCTTCTGAATAAAATTAAAAAAAAAAAAAGAGGGAGAGAAGATTTACCATGCCAAACCTTTGGCACACCCTTAACTCTGAAGAACTGAATAGAGTGCTCTGGCCACACCTACCACAAGCCTCTAGAGATTCACCAAAAGCAAACAGTCCACTTAATCTAGACTCATACTATAACCTGAAAAGTCACCACAGCGAAAAAAAAAAAAAAGAAAGAAGAAGAAACCAAAGAATATCTCCACAATATCAAACAACAAACACAAAAACCGAGGAAACAAGAACAAGGAAGACATGATGCTCCCAAATGAACATGACACTCCAATACAAGATTATTAAGATGATGATATAGAAGAAACGCAAGATATGGATTTCAAAAAATTTATGATAAGAACATTTAGAAGTTATCAAAAACAAATGCATGAACTACAGAAATCCATATAGGACAGGACAGAAAATCCCTCTTGTGAAAATGAAATCTTAAGGAGGAATCAAAATAAAATGAAGAATTTAGTAGAAGATGAAATTGTGATATTGAAGAGAAATCAAAATGAAATGAAGAATTCAATAGAACAAATGAAAAACACATTTGAGAGCCTTAAAAACAGAATCAATGAGTAGAAGAAAGAATATCGGACTTAGAAGACAGAGCACAGGAAAGTATGAAGTCAAACCAAAGAAAAGAAGGGGAGATTAGAAATCTAAAAAATATTGTTGGAAATCTACAGGATACTATTAAAAAACCCAAGATTCGGGTTCTAGGAGTTTCTGAAGGCATGGAGAGAGATAAAGAATTAGAAGGCCTTTTTAGTGACATAATAGTAGAAAACTTCCTGGATTTAGAGAAGGAAAGAGACATCCAAGTACAGGAAGTATGTAGAACCCCCAATAAAAATGACCAAAAGAGATCCTTACCACGACAAGTTGTAATCAAACTCACCACAGTGAACCATAAAGAAAAGATTCTAAAATGTGCAACAGAGAAACATCAGATCACTCTCAGAGGATCTCCAATTAGACTCACAGCAGACTTCTCATCAGAAACCCAACAGGATCGGAAGGAATTGCAAGATATAGCCCAAGTACTAAGAGAAAAAAACTGCCATCCCAGAATATTATATCCTGCAAAGCTCTCATTTGTGAATGAAGGTGAAATAAAGACCTTTCATAGCAAACAGAAATTGAAAGACTTTGTCCCTACTCGTCCAGCCCTGCAAAAGATGCTTAAAGATATGCTACACACAGAAAGACAGAAACACGGCCATCAATACGAAAGAAGGTAAAGGAAGAAAATCTCCCCAAAAAATCACAGGTAGCCCAAAGCATATATTAGAAATATCTTTGGAAAAATGGCAGGGCAAAGTCACCACTTATCAATAGTTACATTGAACATTAATGGCCTCAACTCTCCAGTTAAAAGGCACAGGCTGGCTGAATGGATTAAAAAACAAAACCCATCTATTTGCTGCTTACAAAAAAAGTCATCTTTCCAACAAAGATGCATGTGGACTGAAAGTGAAAGGTTGGAAAAAGAGAGCCCATGCCAACAGAAACCAAAAAAGAGCTGTCGTACCTATCTCAATATCAGACAAAATAAACTTTAACACAAAAACTGTGAAGAGAGACAAAGAGGGGCACTATATAATGATTAAGGAATGAATTCAATAGGAAGATGTAACTATTATAAACGTTTATGCACCTAATTACAGGGCACTGGGTTATTTAAAAGATATGTTAGAAACTGAAAGGGAAACTTAGAGACTCCAATACAATAGTCTTGGGAGACTTCAGTACTCCACTTTCAGCAATAGAGAGATCAATCAGTCAGAAGATCAACAAGGAAACAGCAGATTTAATTGACACTATAGACCAAATGGCTCTAACAGATATCTACAGAACTTTTCATTCTACACTTAAAGAATAGAGATTCTTCTCAGCAGTACATGGAACCTACTCTAGGATTGACCACATGAAAGGCCATAAAGCCAGTCTCAGCAAATTCAAAAGAATCAAAATCATAGCATGCATCTTCTCAGACCACCATGGAATGAAGCTGAAAATTAGAAACTCAAGAATCCCTAGAGCATATGCAAACACATGGAGATTGAACAACATGCTCCTGAATGAACACTGGGTTATAGAAGAAATCAAAAGAGAAATCAAAAACTTTCTGGAAATAAATAAGGATAACAACACAATACACCAAAACTTATGGGATACAGCAAAAGCCATGTTAAGAGGAAAGTTTATAGCAATAGGTGCCTACATCAAGAAATTGGAAAGGCATCAAATAAATGAACTTTCAATTCCACTCAACAATCTAGAAAATCTGCAGCAAACCAGACCCAAAATAGTAGAAGAGAAATAATTAAAATTAGAGAAGAAATCAACAGGATTGAATTCAAAAAAAAAAACATTACAAAAGATCAGCCAAGTGAAGAGCTTATTTTTTGAAAAAATATTTTATTGACACACCATTAGCCCAACTAACTAAAAATAGAAAAGACCCAAATCAATAAAATCAGAGATAAAAAGGAAACGTAACAACAGACATCACAGAAATAAAAAGAATCATCAGAAATTACTACAAGGACTTGTATGCCAGCAAACAGGGAAATCTATCAGAAATGGATAGATTCCTGGACATATGCAACCTACCTAAATTGAACCAGGAAGACATAGAAAACCTAAACAGACCCATAACTGAGACAGAAATTGATTCAGTAATAAAGATCCATCCAACAAAGAAAAACCCAGGACTGGATGGATTCACTGCTGAATTCTACCAGACATTTAAAGAAGAACTACCTCCAATTCTTCTTAAACTCTTCAGAAGAACTGAAAAGGAGGGAATCCTTCCAAATTCTTCCTATGAAGCCAGCATCACTTTAATTCCTAAACCTGAAAAAGATGCAGCAGAGAAAGAGAATTACAGACCAACTTCTCTGATGAACACAGATGCAAAAATCCTCAAAAAAATTCTGGCTGATAGAATGCAAGAATACATCAGAAAGATCAAGTGGAATTTATTCTTGGTATGCAGAGATGGTTCAACGTTCACAAATCAATCCATGTATCACACCACATTAACAAAATGCAGAAGAAAAACCATATGATTATCTCAACAGATGCAGAGAAAGCATTTGATAAAATATAACACCATTTCATATTGAAAAATCTAAGCAAATTGGGTATAGAAGGAAAATTCCTCAATACAATCAAAGCAATTTATGAAAAACCCACGGCCAGCATCCTATTGAATGGAGTAAAGTTCGAAGCATTTCCACTGAGATCTGGTACAAGACAGGGATGCCCGCTCTCACCATTGCTGGAAGTAGTACTGGAAGTTTTAGCCAGAGCTATTAGGCAAGAAAAAGAAATTAAAGGGATAAAAATTGGGAAGGAAGAACTCAAACTATCCCTCTTTGCAGATGATATGATTCTTTATTTAGAGGATCCAAAGAACTCTGTGAAGAGTATATTGGAACTCATAGAAGAGTTTGGCAAAGTAGCAGGATACAAAATCAATGCACAAAAATCAACAGCCTTTGTATACACAAGCAATGCCATGGCTAGAAAGAACTTCTAAGATCAATTCCATTCACAATAGCTACAAAAATTATCAAATACCTTGGATATTTGTATTTTTGTAAGCAGCAAATAGGTGGGTTTTGTTTTTTAATCCATTCAGCCAGTTTTTTCCTTTTAACTGGAGGATGTCAAAGTTATCTATGATGAGAATTACAAAATCTTAAAGAAATAGAAGAGGATACCAAAAAATGGAAAAATCTTCATGCTCATGGATTGGAAGAATCAATATCATCAAAATGTCAATTCTCCCAAAAGCAATTCATAGATTCAATGCGATACCAATCAAAATACCAAAGACATTCTTCTCAGATCTGGAAAAAATGATGATGAAATTCATATGGAGCCTTTGCTATGGCTCAATAGGCTAACACCTGGCTCCTGCCTTTGGATCAGCGTGATGCGCCAGGCACAGCACACCGGCCGCGGTGGCCATTGGAGGGTGAAACAATGGTGAAAGCAAGACCTTTATCTCTGTCTCTCTCTCTCACTGTCCACTCTGCCTTCCAAAAAAAAAAGAAAGAAAGAAAGAAATTCATATGGAGGCACCGGAGACCTTGAATAGCTAAAGCAATCATGTACAACAAAAACAAAGCCAGAGGCATCACAATACCAGATTTCAGGATATACTACAGGGCAGTTGTAATCAAAACAGCATGGTACTGGCACAGAAACAGATGGATAGACCAACATAATGGAATAGAAACACCAGAAATCTATCCAAACTTCTACAGCCAACTTATATTTGATCAAGGATCTAAAACCAATCCCCGGAGTAAGGACAGTCTATTAAAAAAAAAATGGTGCTTGGAAAACTGGACTTCCACATTCAGAAGCACCTAAAAGGAAACCTGTTGAAGTGAAATGGACACTATGAGAAATAATGACTTGATTAGCCCTTGTCCTTACAGTTGAGCAACAACTTACTATTTTATTCATTTTCGTGTTTATTTTTGTTGTTGTTCTACTTAATACCATTGGCTGAACTCTTTAATTAACACAATTATTCTTAGTTTAAATTTAACTGAAAAGTAATCCCTGTTAAATATAAGAGTTCGAATAAGAGAGGGAGGAGATGTACAGTTCAACACATGCACAGTTGCACTTACCGCTAATGGTAACGTGCCAGAAACGTGCCAGGGAATTCCAGTTCAATCCCATCAAGTTGGAATATACCAATGCCATCTCACTAGTCAAAGTGATCAGTTTCAGTTCACAGTTGATCTTAATGATAGGATTAAGTGTCAAAGGGATTACATAAACAAGACTAGTGTCTGCTAATACTACCTGACAGAATTAAAAAGGAGAGAACAATCCAACATAGGATGTGGGATACACAGCAGACTCATAGAATGGCAGATGTCCTAAACAGCATTCTGGCCTCAGAATCAGCCCTGAAGGCATTCAGATCTGGCTAAAAATCCCATGAGAGTATTCAGGCATCGAATGCCAAGACACTCTGGCAAAAAAAAAAAAAATCTCTGAGATCCCAGTGGAAAGAATGGGCCATCAAAGAAGGGGGTACCTTTCTCTGAAGGGAGGAGAGAACTTCCACTTTGACTATGACCTTGTCTAAATAAGATTGGAGTTTACAAACTCAAAATGCTCCCTAGCCTTGTCAGCTCATGACAAGAGCCTCAGGTGATTACTGACATCATAAACAAGAGTGTCAATTGTCAAATCATTAACAGGAGTCACTGTGTACTTACTCCCCATGTAGGATCTCTGTCCTTAATGTGTTGTACTATGTGAATTATTGGTATAACTGATACTCAAACAGTACTTTATGCTTTGTGTTTCTGTGTGGGTGCAAACTATTGCAATTTTACTTAGTATATGCTAACTCTATCTTCCATATATAATGATAATTGAAAATGAATCTTGGTTAAGAATGGGATGAGAGAGGGAGTGGGAGATGGGAAGGTTGCAGGTGGGAGGGAGGTTATGGGGGGAAAAAAGCCTCTATAATCCAAAAGCTGTACTTTGGAGATTTATATTTATTAAAGAAAAGTTTAAAAAAATTGGGGGATGTGTGAATTGCAACATTTGCCACACGTTGTTTTTCCTTTTTATAAGTACCATGAGTTGATGTATTTTACTAATCAACTTTGATATTGGGCAAAATTCTTAGATTGAGAAGGAACATCCAAAGATAAATGAGAGATTTTAAAAAATACTCATTTCTGTGGATTTTCAAATACGTTCCTAATGTGGGTACTTCCAAAAGTTCATGGAATATGGAATTAATTGTTTCAGTGGAAAACAATTTTGAAATCCACTCATGGTTGTTTTTTTTTTTTCCTTTGTAATACAGATTTTCCGTGAACTTTTTGAAATACTCTTGTATTTATAATTTCTTTTTTTTTAAAGATTTATTTATTTTATTTGAAAGTCACAGTTACACAGAGAGAGAAGAGGCAAAGAGAGAGGAAGAGAGAGACAGAGATTTTCTATTCACTGGTTCACTCCCCAGATAGTTGCAATGGCCAGAGCTGTGCCTATCTGAAGCCAGGAGCCAGGAGCTTCCTCCAGGTCTCCCATGTGGGTGCAGGGGCCCAAGGAGTTGGGCCATCTTCTACTGCATTCCCAGGCCATAGCAAGATAGCTGGATCAGAAGTGGAGCCGCCAGGTCTCGAACCAGTGCCCTTGTGGGATGCCAGCACTGCAGGAGGTACTTTACCTGCTACGCTATAGCACTCGCCCCTGTATTTATAATTTCATCCTTGTGGATTATAAAGATATGCTTTGAATGATAGAACATGCAGATGTTTGTAACTTTTATGTAGCTTAACTTCAGAGATCACCATTTACAGAATCTGTGAACATAAAGTAAAACTATGCAAAGAAGTCCTGTGTGATTTAAAATAGTCTCATGTTAGTATAAAATTTATTGTTTTCAAACACAAAGCATTGATATTATTTATCGATCTATAAAACAAAAGTAAAGAATACAAAATGGAATAATAAAAATACATAGGATATCTTTTTGTAAAGATCATTTTAAATTTTAATTAGTTTTTAATAGATCCAATGTGATTTGTAGATATAATTCTATGAACATAATGATATTCTCTTCATTCTTCCCTATCTACCCATCTTACCCTCCCACCCTGCTTCATTCTCCCTTTTTTCTATCCTTTTTTTATCCTTTTTTTTCAGTTTTTGAGATAACATTTTAAATTTACATAACAGTACAAAGGCTTAATACTTCATCAAATAAGTTTGACAAGTAAAAAGCAAAAGGACCCTAGTTTACCATGAATATAATCAACAACTATAAGCAGTAATTTGATGGAAAAATGACCATGGCACCCGTATACAGTAGATTTTAAAGTAATATCAGATCATAAGAACTATAATAGTATAATATTCTTAACCATTGGTTTGACAAAGGTATAAACAAAGTTTGACAAAACTTTATTTGCCAATATAAATTTTATTTTTTTAAAGATTTATTTTATTTATTTGAAAGAGTCACAGAGAGAGGTAGAGACAGAGAGAGAGGTCTTCCATCTGATGGTTCACTCCCCGAGATGACTACAACGGCCAGAGCTGCGCCAATCCAAAGCCAGGAGCCAGGAGCTTCTTCCCCGTCTCCCATGTGGGTGCAGAGGCCCAAGGACTTGGGCCATCTTGTACTGCTTTCCCGGGCCATAGCAGAGAGCTGGATCGGAAGAGGAGCAGCTGGGACTAGAACCAATGCCCACATGGGATGCCAGCGCTTCAGGCCAGGGCTTTAACCTGCTGTGCCACAGTGTCTGCCCCTAATAAAAATTTTAAAACCTAGCAAAAACAGTGCAAAAACTCTTATAGCCATAAGAAATACCCACTGTGTATTTTTACAAAGACTGATTTTAGTTCAGTATGTTTTATATGCTTTAAAGGGAATAGTAATGATTAGAGAATATAATTATAAACATTATGTTCTATTTTTATACATTTTTCAATCATTGCTTAATATCTTATGAGGCAAAGATTAGTTCAAATTAATAATAAATGTGGTCTAAATATATTGGCTCTCATTTTTCACAAAGCCAAACATATATCATGAGTGGTAGGAACTGTAGTTTAGTACTTTTCGCTTTGAAGAAAAACTAAATGGTATATATTTACAGTGAAAAGAAAAAACAGAATTCCTTTTTGTTTAATTATTACTTACTCATAATAACTTAATCATACAAAAGATTCAGTATATTTTTAGTTGTAATGCATCATCTGCTTTTGAAAAAATAGAAGAAAAATTTTATTACCCTGGAATGCTGTTAAAAATTCAGTGTGTTTACTATTGAATCATGTTTAGAATCCTTTGAATGTCTAAATAGCAGAAGGTGGATTTCAAATTAAGAAATATTCAAAATCTAGTAAGTATGTAGTCTGTCATCTTAGTTAAAGGATATTTATATATAAACCACATTTCCAAGGGGTGTCTGAGTGAATAGTGCCAAATTCTTCCCCACCCCCAGCCCCCAGCCCTGTGGTAATGCAGCCTTTCTCTCTCCAGCAACCCTGTTAGTTTGATTTTATCACAAAGCTCTGAATTCCAATGAGTAAAATGACTATTAAAAATGTGGGGGTTTTTTGTTTATTTTTTATGTAAATATTCAAAAGTAACACACAGCAGTGATTTATGATTAAGTTGGAAGAGAATGGGGCTATGGCATTCTCAGTCAGCAGAGGAAGCTGCTTGGTCCCTGCTCTAGCTAATGAGGGATACCACATAAGTCAAATGACAATCCAAATGTCTGGCACTTCGTGTAGTTCATTGCTGTTTACAAAGGATTTATAAGGAAAGTAGGAGAATTTGTATTTTCATTATTTTGTGTATTTGCATGTCATATTCCTTTAAGATGATATGAAAGCAAAATACTTAAAAATTTTAATGCTTGTTTTTCTATGCATTCATTACAAAAATATATGAAACTGAAGACACAGCAGAAGGGAAAGTTCATATTTCACTAGTGTCTAAATATAAAGGTGCATATTTTTTGCCATGTGTGAAACTTATCCTAGCCCACAGTTGTGATCCCTGGAAATCCTTATTAGCCAGGGAAAATGAGTAATGTAATTTGATTGAGGTTGACAATGGCTGTCTATGTTATGCCAGTGCTTTCTGGGAGTGAAATGCTGTGGAGCTTCATTTAAAAAGGAATTTTTCAAAATAGTCAAAACCTCTAGCAGCACTTGTCCAAATTTTCTAGCTGGATGGCCTTAATGAGAGATCTATATTTCGTTTAAGGTGATAATAGTAATCAACTTGGATAGTGAGACTGACTCAATGAAAAATTTACTGTTAACTATAGAAATGGACTTAGAAAAAAACTAATACTTGACATTTTTTAAAGATTTATTTTGTTTATTTGAAAGTCAAAGTTACAGAAAAAGAAGGAGAGACAGAGGAAGAGAATCTTCTATCTGCTGGTTCACTCACCAAATGTCCACAATAGTCAGGGATGGCCCAGACTGAGGCCTGGAACCAGGATCCTCCTCTGGATCTCTCACATGAGTGCAGGCGCCCATGCATTTACGTCATTCTCTGCTGCCTTCTCAGGCACGTTAGCAGGGAGTTGGATTGCAAGTGGAGCAGCCTTGACTCAAACTGGTGCCCATATTGGATTCTGCCCATATTGGATTCATAGGTTTTCCTATGATACCACAATGCTGGCCTCTTGAAAAGTTTTTTTTTTATATATAACTGTTATTTATTTATTTTTATTTGAAAGATAAACATAGAAAGATCTCCTACCTAGTAATTCACTCCCCAAATGCCTACAACAACAGTGGCTGGGCCATGCTGAATACAAGGAATTCAATCCAGGTGTCTCATGTAGGTGACACTAATACTTGAACCATCCCATGCTGCTTCCCAAGGAATGCGTTAACAGAAAGGTAAAATAGGAAGCATAGTTGGAACTCAACTCCAGGTACTCCAATATGGAATTTATACATTTCAAGTGACATCATTAGCACTGTGCCATTTTTGATTGATTAATAGATTATCATTACTGTCAACATTACTATTTATGGATAGTACACTAAGTCAATCTGTATATGTCAGTGATAATGTTTACTTATTAAAAAAGGATTTATTAAATGGGTGCCTCTAAATTTTAGAGATGGAGGAGAGTCATGAGTTTAATGACGTGGAACTCCTATCTATGAAACTGATCAAGATACAAGTATTTATCTGTCCAAATAATAAACACCCTTTTATCTAGAAGCATCTAGCCTTATATAATTATAGATACGATATTGAACATTAGTTATATGGTTACTTATAACAAGATCATGCACTGAAAGGATTGACAAGTGTTTTTCAGGACTCACAATATTTTCTGAAGCAGTGTTCCTGAATCGAGATAAATGGACCAGAATCATGAAGTAATTTTTCTCAGAATCACACTTAATAGTTCATAAATTTTTACTTTCTGTACTGTGACATACTTATCTAGTGGTCTTAGAAAGGAATTCCCAGAAGAGAAATATTCTACTTTTGTCAGCTAGAATAAGAAGTGAAATGACAAAAATAAAGAATAAAGGGAGACAAGTTCCCTAAAGTCTTGAGACTTGCAAATATAAGGGCTGAAGTTGTGCTTTGTTTGTTACATGGAGCATTTTTCTCTATTTTATTTTGAATAAAAGAACAAGTATTTTTATGTGTTCTCTTTCTGAAATAAATAATATAGAGAAGGTGTTGAATTTACATTTATTTCTAAAGTGTTTGAATATTGATATGGTAGGAGACTTTTGGGGGACCAGCATTGTGGTACATTACATTACACATTCTCCTGTGATGCTGGTATCCCATTTGCAACTGTTGGTTCAAGACACAGCTGATCTGCTTCCAATATGGCTCCCAGCTAATGCACCTACACAAGCAGCAGAAAATTGGCAAAGTACCTGAGCCCCTGCCACCCACAGAGGAGACCCAAATGAATTCTTAGTTCCTGGCTTTGACCTAGGCAACCCCAGTCATTGCAGCCTTTTGGAGAGTAAACCACTAATAGGATCTCTCTATCTCTCTCTTCTTTCTTCTCTCTTCTCTCTCCTCTCTGCCACCATGCCTTTAAAATAAATAAATGTCTTTGAAAAAAGAAGAAATATGGCTCCCCGAAGAACCACTATGCTATCTCTAACTAGAGAAGTTGAAATGACATCAAATTATATCCTTTGAAGATGAATGGTTAGTGTATAGTATGTGCTTTGCTAGGCATGTGCATTTTAGATAGACAGTAACGTTTGTGTGTATATACATTCATGAGGTAGGACGTAGATTATTTGCAATGCGTTGATCTTCTGAAAAATGTGTGTGTGTGTGCGTGTGTGTGTGTGTATTCCATTCACTGCAAAGGACTTAGTTCAAAGACATGTAGACCTGTGCTCCTTTTTGGTATGTTACATCTCCAACCCTAGATAATTCAGGAGTAGACCAAAACTGGGTCATCAGAGTATAGATCTTGGAAATTTTAGCTAGCATCAAGAGATCTAGAAATTATATCAGTTGAGTATTAGTAAAGGTATCCTAACCCCAGCTCTTTAGTTGTTCCTCAGTTATCATTTCTGCTCTTTTAGATGGGGTATATTTTCTTAGATATTACTAAAATTCTGTGAATAGCAAGGTATCTTTCAGTATGGTATTTTTTTTCATTATGTTAGTTTCTGTTGTTCACAGTAATGTTGATGTTTAATTGACAGATACATTTGTATATATATATAGTATACAATGTGATGTTTTTATATATGCATATCTTGTGAAATGGTTGCCACAAGCAGGTTAACTAACCTATCAGTTACCTCAATGTTACCTGTTGTATATGCACATGTGTGTGATTAGAAATCTTAGCAAATTTCAAGTATGCAATACAATTTTTTCAATTTTGGTCATAATGTTGTACATTAAATCTCCAGAACTTACCCTTCCTGTGTAACTGAAACTTTTACCCTTTGACCAACATTTTCTAGAGTTCTCTACCTAAAAGTCATTGGCAACCATTATTCTACTCTCTACTTACATGAATTTGATTTTTCAGGTTTTATAAATAAGTTAGATCCTGTGGTATTCATTTCTCTAAGTATGACTTATTTCACTTTTCATAAAGCCCTTCATGTTCATCCATGTCTCAAATGATAGATTTTTCTTTTCAAGGATTAATAATAAATGTGTATCAAATTTTCCTTATCCACTTATCAGTTAAGAAATACTTAAGTTCATTCAATATCTTGGCTACTCTGAGTAATGCTGCAATGAACGTTTAAGTTCAGGTGTCTCTTTGAGTTTTAGTTGCTTTTGAATATATTCCCAGTATTCAGATTTCTGGATCACATGATAATTCTATCTTAAATGTATTTATCTTAACTATATCAATGTGTTTATGGGTAGTAAGATAATACCAAAGAACCACTTCTGTTAATCAAAGATTTATAAGGGTGACCTGAGAGTAGAACTTCAGAAGACAGGAAAAAAATAGAAATTCCAATAATTAATTAGTTGGAAGATGGTTTTGAAGTTTTTAAGAAATGAAATATTTGGTGACTATTGTGGTACAGTGGATTAAGTCACTGCTGGGGCAGACACATCCAGTATCAGAGACTAGTTCAAGTCCTGGTTATTTGACATTTCCAATCAAGCTTTCTTCTAATATAGTTGTGAGCCAACAGATGATGGCCCAAGTGCTTGGGCCCCTGCTACCCAAGTAGATGACCCACATGGAGTTTTTGTTTCCTGGCTTCATTTTGGCCCAGCCCCAGCCAAAATGTAAGTAAACCAGCAAATGTAACATACGTATTTCCCTTTCTCTCTTCCCCTTCTCCCTCTCCCTTTCCCACCACCACTCAGCCATTAAAATAAATAAGCATTTTAAAAATGAAGTATTTACTCACATATTAATGATTTTCTTATATTAGATTTAAATTTTCTACAAATTAGGTTTCTATGTCTCTATATAGAACAAGCATGTGACCTTGCAGTCTATTTTTCCCTACACTTAGAGGAGCACCTCCAAATATTCAAGTGACATTCTATGTGTGTCTGCTCCGTCACTTTAGGAAGTCGATTTTTAGTCATGAACAAATGACATCACCTTCTGATGGAGCTGTTCATAGTGAGGGACTGTAGTATTAGTTAAGAGTGCAGGCTCCAAAATAGGGTGCTGGAGATTATAGCCCTATGCCACTCCTCACTAGCTGGATGATCTCCTTATTGATTTCCCTACTCACATCCTTTCACATCTCACATGGGCTGTCTTCCAAATTACCTTTTATAATGTAAGTAAAATCTTGCCATTCCCTTGTTTAATACCATTAACCAGCTACCATGTATTACCAAGCAAATTTCAACTTACTGAAAGCTACCTGTAACATCTCCTTGCTACTATTTCAGGCTCAGCCTGCATCACTATCCCTTACTTCATTTTGTTTAGTCCTAGAATAGGTTTTCAGTTTCTTGAAACTAACCAAAATATTGCTAACCATACATTTTCTCTTTTTCTCAGAAATTTTCTCCCTTCTTGTCTCTTTTATCTGTCATGACTCAGCCTAAGTGTAATCATCAGGAAATAGCATTTCCCTACCTTTCCAGAATAAGTTCCACATATTCCAACTGTATTTCTTTTTCCTTGACATCTTATTTGCTACTTTCATCGAACTCATCATATGTGAAATCACTTAATTTTTCTTTGATTTTATTTTCAATATCCTGCACTACTTATAAACTCAAGGAAGAAACTCTGTTGCTCATAGTGATAACTGAGTCCATAGAAAATGTCTCGCATTTGGTATATATTTTGAACATAAAATTTAAGAGAATATGTAATCATACATCTTTTTTCTCCTGAAAGTGACCTTCAGATACATTTTTATAAGTTTTGAATTACCTTTATTATTTGAAACACAGCGGAAAAAAAAAAGAAACACTCTATACCTTTTATCCATTTATTAATTCACAAAATGCCCACATACTCAGAGTAGGGCCGGGTGGAAGCCAGGAACCTGGAACCCAAATCTCAGTTTCCTATGCGGATGACAAGGACCCAAGTCTTTGAACCAGCACCCAGTGATTCCCAGGGTACACATTAGGAGGATGCTGTATCAGAAGTGGAGCTGGAACTCTAACCCAGGAACTCTGAAAGAAGATATGGGTGTCCTAATTGGTATCTTAACTGCAGTACTAAATTCCCATCTTACCTTCAGATACCTTTAATTCTGTTTTTTTTTCTAAGATTTTTATAAGGTTTTGTGGTAAAATGAATTATGTTTTGTCTCTCTCTCTCTCTCTCTCTCTCTCTCTCAATTTAGAGAGTAATTGAACTTTTCTGTGCTCCAATTTCTTCTGTTGCAAAATGGATTGATAGTCACCCTACTACTCTGCCTTGAGTAAAGTGGTATGACACCAATCTTTAAACTCTAAAGCACTAAACAATGTAAGCTTCCATTATTTGGAAAATGACAATAAGTAGGAACAGTACATTTCTCACTATTAATTGACTTTACAATCTAAATTACATTAGGTATATTCATAAGGGTTTACAGTATTTCAAAACACTGATCATATTTGGGTGCATTATTATGCATTTGTAGACAGATATTTCTTGCTGCCAGTAGGCTATTCTCATCGAAGAACTAGAACTTAAATTATAATAATCACAGATAGTATAATGTTCACAGAATAGCATAGTGTTCACAGAAAATGATATTAATGGTTGGCATTTTTTACAGCATCTAATATGCATTAATTTAAATTCATTACCTCCTTTAATCAGCAATGATGAGCAGTATATGGTTTTAATATATTTTACACACTAATAAATATTCTGAGAGAATCCATGAGACTTGTGCAAGATTCTATGCTAAAATACATGAAAACTGAATTTCAAATCTAGAAATGTAGAGATAACACCTTTCCACTGAAACTTTTAGCATTTTATTTGCAGATTTGCAGTGAAGGAAATATACACCCTTCCTCATCCTCCATCATCTAATCTCTCTCTTAATTTTTACAATCATCTGCTTTCAGTTTACTTTATACTTGTAAAATTAAATCTACATAAGAGTTCAACAAATAATAAGAAGCCTATAAACAGTCATCAAAGCTCAAAATATCAATTTGACTCCTATAAATCACATTTTTGGTACTGTATTAGTTGCCACAGATCAGGGTAAATGTATGGTATTTTTCTTTTTGGACTGGTTTATTTCACTAAGTGCAATAGTTTCCAGTTGCATCCATTTTGCTGCAAAAGACAGGATTTCATTTTTTATGGCTAAGTAGTATTCCATATTGTATAGATACTATAATTTCTCTAGTCAGTTGTCAGTTGATATACAGCTGGGTTGATTCCATATTTTATCTATCATGAATTGAACTGCAGTTAACATGAGGGAATAGATAACTCTGCTTGGCTGATTTCATTTACTGTGGGCAAGTTCCCAGGATTGGAATTGCTGGGTCATATGGGATATCTATTTTCAGCTTTATGAGGTATCAATGGCTGTACAAGTTTACATTCCCACCAACAATGGATTAGAGTTCTTCCTCCCACAAATCTTTACCAACATTTATTGTTTGTTGATCTCTGTAAGAAAGCCATCCTTAACTGGGGTGAGGTGAAGCATCATTGTGGTTTTGATTGGCATCTCCCTGATGGCTAGTGATTCTGAGGATTTTTTCATGTGTCTGTTGGCCATTTGGATTTCCTTTTTTGAAAAATGTTTGTTCAAGACCTTTGCACATTTTTTAAACTGGATTATTGTTTGTTTTTTTTTGTTGTGTTGAGTTTCTTGAGCTCTCAGTAGATTCTGGATTTTAATCCTTTAACAGTTTCATAGTTTGCAAATATAGCCTTCCATTCTGTCGGTTGCCTCTTCACTTCCCTGAGTGTTTCTTTTGCAGCACAGAAGCTTCTCAGCTTAATATAATCCTGGTTTTCAATTTGGCTTTGATTGCCTGTGCTTCTGGGGTCTTTTCCAAGAAGACTTTGCTTAAGCTGATGTCTTGCAGAATTTCTCCCAATGTTCTCATATAGTAATTTGACGCTATCAGATCACAGATTTAGATCTGTGATTCATTTTGAGTTAATTTTTGTATAAGGTGGAAGGTAAAGGTCTTATTTCATGCCTCAGCATGCAGAGATCCAATTTTACCAGCACCACTTATTAAGGAGACTGTTCATGCTCCAGGGATTGATTTTAACTCCTTTGTCAAAATTAGTTGGATAGATTAGTTTTTATTCTGTTCCATTGTGTTATAATTTTTTTGTGCCAGTTCCAGCATGTTTTGACTATAAAGCCCTGTAGTGTGTTTTGCAATATGGTTCTGTGATGCCTTTGGTTTTGTTTGCGTTGTCTAATATTACTTCAGCTATTCAGAGTCTCTTGTCTTTCCATATGAATTTTAGCATTTTTTTTTTTCAGATGTGAGAAGAATGACACTGGTATTTTGGTTGTAATCGCATTGAATCTGTAAATTGCTTTAGTAGTTTGGACATTTTGATATCAATTCTTTCAGTCCATGGACGTAGAAGAATTTTCCTTTTTTGTGTCTTCTTCTATTTCTTTCTTTAATGTTTTGTAATTTTCACCATAGAGATCTTTCACCTCCTTGATTAAATGTATTCCAAGGTATTTCAATTTTCTGTAGATATTTTCAGTGATATTGATCATAGAAATTTTTTGTCATTGTGTATACAAAAGCTATTGATTTTTGTATGTTAATTTTATATTCTGCCACTTTATCAAACTCTTTTATGAGTTCCATCAGTCTTATAGTGGAGTCTTTTGGTTCCTCTGTATATAGAATCATGTCATCTGCAAATAGGAATAGTTTGACTTCCTCATTTCCAAATTTTTCCATTTTTCCTTTTTCTTGCCTAATGGCTCTGGCTGAAACCTTCAGGACTATCTTGAATAGCAATGATGAAAGTGGGTATCTGTGTCTGGTTATGGATCTTAATGGAAAGGCTTCTAACTTTCCACCATTCAGTAAGTTGCTGGTTGTGGGTTTGTCATAAATTGTCTTGATTGTGTTGAGCAATATTCCTTCTATACCCAATTTCCTTAAGATTTCCATCATGAAAGTGTATTTTATTTTATCAGATGCTTTCTCTGCATGTATTGAGCTAATCAGATGTTTTGTGTTCTTCAGTTTGTTAATATGCTGTATCACATTTATTTATTTATGAACATTGAGCCATCCCTGCATACTCGGTATAAATTCTGCTTGTTCCAGGTGAATGATCTTTCTGATGTGTTGTAGTATATTATAGGATAGCATTTTTTGAAGATTTTTGCATCCATGTTCATCAGAGATATTGGTCTCTAGTTCACTTACTCTGTTACATCTTTTTTTCTGGTTTGGGAATTAAGGTGATGCTGGCCTCATAGTAGGGGTTTGAGAGGGTTCCTTCACTTTCAGTTGTTTTGACTATCTTGAGAAGTGTTATAATTAGTTCTTTAAAAATCTGAAAGGACTCAATAGTGAAGCCTTCAAGTCTGGACTTTGCTTTGTTGGGAGTGTCTTTATTGCTGATTCAATTTATCTTGTATATTGGTTTTTTTTAGATTTTCTATATCTTTATTACTCAATTTTGGTAGATTATGTGTACAGAAATCTATCCATTTTTTCTAGATTTTCCAATTTGTTGATTTAGGCTCTTTTTAGTAATTCCTGATCATTCTTTTCCTTCCTGTGGTATCTGTTGTTAACATTTCCTTTTTCATCTCTGATTTCATTAATTTGGGTCTTCTGTGTCTTATTTAATTAGTTGGGTGAATGCTATATCAATTTTGTTCACTTTTTCAAAGAAACGGCTCTTCATTCTTCATTTCATTGATCTTTTGTATTTTTGTCTCAATTTTGTCTATTTTTTTTTGTTATTTTAATTATTTCTTTCCCCCTACTAATTTGGGGTTTGTTTTGTTGTTGTTTCTTCGGGTCCTTGACATGCACTGATAGCTCATTTATTTTTTGTCTTTCCAATTTCTTGTAGGCACCAATTGCTATAAAATTTCCTCATAACACTACTTTTTCTGTATCCCATAAGTTTTGGTATGTTGTATCGTCATCTTCATTCATTCCCAGAATCTTTTTAAATTTTCATTTTGATTTCTTCAATGACCCACTATTCATTCAGGAGCATGTTCTTCAGGCTTCATGTGTTTGCAGATGTTCTAGATATTCTTAAGTTGTGGATTTCCAGCTTCATTACATTGTGTTAAAAAAGATACATGGTATAGTTTAAGTTTTCTTTTTTTAATTTTAAACCGAGACTTGCTTTATAGCCTATAATAAGATCTGTCCTAGAGAAAGTTCCATTCCCTGATGAAAATATGTATTCTGCAACTCCAAGATGAAAGGCTCTGTAGATATCAGTTAGTTCCATTTGATCCATGGTGTTGATTATCTCTGTTGTTTCTTTGTTGATTTTCTTTTTAGTTTTTTTATCCTTTGATGAAAGTGGGGTATTGATGACCCACATTATTATTGTTTTGGAGTCTGTGTCCTCCTTTAGATCTATTAATATTTGTTTTAAATAGCCAGGTGCCTTGCCATTGGGTGAATATACATTTATTATCATCACATCTTCCTTTTGAATTGATCATTAATCATTACATAGCGCCCTTCTTTGTCTCTTTTAAGTTTTTGTGTTAAGGTCTATTTTTTTCTGATATTAAGATGGCTACATCTGTTCTTTTTTTGCTTTCCATTAGCTTGGAATACCTTGTTCTTTCCTCTTACTTCCAGTCTGCATGTATCTCTGAAATATTTGCTGGTTCACTCTGCAAATGGCCACAATGGCTGGAGCTGTGCCAATCCAAAGCCAGGAGCCAGGAGTGTCTTCTGGTTCTCCCACTTGGGTGCAGGGGCCCAAGGAATGGGCCATCTTCTTCTACTGCTGTCCCACACCGTAGCAGAGAGCTGGATAAGTGGAGCAGCTGGAACTTGAACCAGTGCCCATATGGGATGCCTGCACTGCAGGTAGAGGCTTAACCTGCTATTCCACAGTGCTGGTCCCAACAAATTGGTTTCTTCATTTTTAGTATTTCAGTTTGATTTCTCTTCAAAATCTCAATGTCATGGGAGATTCATGGATTTCTCCTGTATTTTTTTTCTCATTGCTTCTGAGTAGTTTTATGATTAATCTTTTGAATTCCATTTCAGGCATTTCATCAATCTCTTCATCTTCACTTTCTAATATTGAAGTTTTGTTGTGTTCCCTTTTGGAAGTTATGTTTTCTTACTTAATTCTTGTTTCTTGAATTTCTGCATTTATTTTCAGGCATTTGTAGGAATACTTGGTGATGTTCTCCTCTGATGGATCTTAGCTTTGAACTGTGCCTCTGTGACTTAATTGAGTATCTGCTTTTCAGTGAATTCCAAGAGGCATGTATTGGGTTTTGACAGGGAGTTCTGATCAGTGCTGCAGTGTTGACAAGTATCCAGGGTGACACCCAAGTTGGGGATGGTAGATCTCCTCTATTGTCAGCAGAGGAGTGAGTATGATCACTTCTGTTGGCATAATCACACACTCATCTCCCCTCTTCCGACGTGTTCAATGCATTCAGTTAGCCCACAATGGGTGCAATACTCATTTTTGCTGCCACATGAACTGCACAAATGATCTGTGCTATCTTTGTGTGCTCACCTGAGCTGCTGCAGCTGCCACTGTTGTCAAGATGGCACCTTGTCTTTGGGTTGCTGGGTATACACACAAGAGCCAATCCCAGCCACTACTGGAGTCAGTTTTGTACCCACTCCCAGCCAGTTGCCAAGTGCTATTGTAGGGGATGGAGAGAGTGAAATGTTCCCTTTTTTTGCTGGGTTAGGCTGGTGCACTAAGGGCTCCAGTCCTGACTCAAAGATGCTGTAGTCTATTTTCCTTTGAGCAGTATTGCCAGCAGCCATGGCTGCAGCATTCTGGTCTCGCCTTGCTCTCTGAAGCTAGCACTTAATCCAGGTCTCAGCTGTGCAGGTCACGTGTTTTGTGTGTGCTCATTGCTGCATGTCATCACCTTCCATGCTGTTCTACAGCTTCCCTCTTCCTTCTATAGAATTTCCACTGCAGATTTTCTCCAACTCTACCCTGGGAATGCACTTCCTCCACTTTTTTGCTGCTATTCTCCCATACCCTAAAGCTGTATGTCCTTTCTCTATTCTGACATCTTGGAATCCCCTCTACAATTGTTAAAATAAATGTATTTGAAAGGCAAAGAAACAGAGGTAGAGAGAGGGAGAGACAGAGAAAGGGTTCTTCCATCTGCTCTATTACAAACCAAATTGTTGCAATGGCTGGGGCTCAGCTAAATGTTCCTAAAATGGTATAAAGGAAATATATAAAACCTATATAACAGGATCCTGGAACATCATCTGAGTCTTCCATGTGGGTGGCAGGGGTACAAGTACCTGAGCCATCATAATTGTTAATAATAGTTTACATTGTGACTGAATACACACAAATTCAAACTATAATGAAGAAAATAATCTTTTTTCCAATGACAATGCCTTGAGTATTGCAAGAGGACAGATGAGACAGTGTAAAATACAACTTAAAAAATTATCCCTATGTCTTTGAAATTAAAAGAAAATTGAAATAGAATCATTAAAACCTTTCTCATGTGTATTTCAATTATGAAGGATTATGTTCTGTTTTGGTTGCTTGGAAAACTAGGGAAGTATTCTCAAAAAAGACTATAGGACGGCCCCGCGGCTCACTAGGCTAATCCTCCGCCTTGCAGTGCTGGCACACCGGGTTCTAGTCCCGGTCGGGACACTGGATTCTGTACTGGTCGCCCCTCTTCCAGTACAGCTCTCTGCTGTGGCCAGGGAGTGCAGTGGAGGATGGCCCAAGTGCTTGGGCCCTGCACCCCATGGGAGATCAGGAGAAGCACCTGGCTCCTGGCTTCGGACCAGTGCAGTGTGCTGGCCACAGCACGCTGGCCGTGGTGGCCATTGGAGGGTGAACCAATGGCAAAGGAAGACCTTTCTCTCTGTATCTCTCTCTCTTTCACTGTCCACTCTGCCTGTCAAAAAAAAAAAAAAAAGACTATAAATATGAGTTGTAGAAAAAATGAATGATTGAGGAACCACTCGTAAAATCAAAAATGGCTATGAACTTCATTGAGTGTAATTATAGGTCATGGTAGGTACAAATCCAAGATGACTTCCATGACTTATACCGTTGGATAATGAATGTGGGTAGGATCTCACTCCCTTGGTTAGTATGATAGGTTAGGATATTATAGGATAATCACTGTCTTTGTTAAATTCCATTATATGGAAAAGGTGATGGGGACTCACCCCTGTATTTACCTTACTTTGTGTAAGACTCCATTAGAGCAAACTGGAAGATGTCCCTGCTAACTCTGAAGAAGCTGGTATGTTGTGAGAATGCCACTTGGTTAGGACCTGACAGTAGGGTCTAGATGCTGCAAATGAACCCTCCCTATTAGCTATCCGGAAATGACAGAAATCTATCTTACAACTACAAGAAAGAGAATTCTGTCAACTACTAAATGAACTTGGCAAGAACCTCAAAATCAGATGAGAGCACAGCTCTGGTAGATGTCTTAATTTTTGTCTGACAAGACACTGAACAGATAACTCAGTTCCACTGAGCCTGGATTTCTGACATGCACAAACTGTGAAGTAGTAAACAGGAATTATTTTAAGCTGCTAGGTATATGGTAATCTTTTTTAAAAATATTTATTTTATTTATTTGAAAGACAGAGTTAGAGAGAGAGATAGAGACAGAGAGAGGTCTTCCATCCGATGGTTCACTCCCCAAATGGCCGCAATGGCTGGAGATGTACCGATCCGAAGCTAGGAGCCAGGAGCTTTCTCCGGGTCTCCCATGTGGGTGCAGGGGCCTAAGGCCTTTGGCCATCTTCTACTGCTTTCCCAGGCAACAGCAGAGAGCTGGATTGGAAGAGGAGCAGCCGGTACTAGAACCAGCACCCATAGAGGATGCCAGCGCTTCAGGCCAGGGCTTTAACCCACTGTACCACAGCGCTGGCCCTGTATGGTAATCTTTTATAGAGTAACAGAAAAGATAGACTTGGGGAGAAATGATAAGATTGTGGATTAGTTTGCATACTACCATCATTTCTAAGGACATACAGCAAGTGAGGAAACATTTACTTAAGAAACTCAGCTAAAATTTTCTAAAAGCTATGAGTCTGTAGTATTTGGGTTTTTTTTATTTAATTATTTGGCAGGTAGAGTTATAGACAGTGAGAGAGAAAAAGGTCCTCCCTCCATTGGTTCACCCCCCAAATGGCCACAATGTACGGAGCTGTGCCGATCTGAAGCCAGGAGCCAGGTGCTTCTTCCTCGTCTCCCATGCAGGTGCAGGGGCTCAAGTACCTGGACCATCCTCCACTGCCTTCCCAGGCCACAGCAGAGAGCTGGATGCGAAGAGGAGTAACTGGGACTAGAAGCCGGTGCCCATATGGGATGCTGGCGCCACAGGTGGAGGATTAAACAAGTCAGCCTCAGTGCTAGCCCTACAGTCTTTCATTCACCAATAATTGATATACACAAAAAGAAGTAAATGTTGATATATCATTCAGAGTTTCACTAAGAGAACAGAAATCATTCAATATATTTTAGGTAAAAAACATTTAATATCAGAAAAACACAATACACAATATTTGTAAAAATTTGAAGGAGGTAGAATCTTAGGGGAATTAAGTTAGTTTGGGAAAGTCAAGAACAAGAGTTCAGTCTGAAGAATAGAAACCAGCGGGGGCTGGCGCCATGGCTCACTTGGTTCATCCTCTGCCTGCGGCGCCAGCATCCCATATGAGCTTCTAGTCCTGGTTGCTCCTCTTCCAGGCCAGCTCTCTGCTCAGGCCCAGGAGGGCAGTGGAGGATGGCACAAGTACTTGGGCCCTGCACCCCATGGGAGACCAGGAGGAAGCACCTGGCTCCTGGCTTCGGATCTGCGTATCTCCGGCCGTGGTAGCCATTTAGGGGGTGAACCAACGGAAAGAAGACCTTTGTCTCTTTCTCTTAATCTGTTAAATAAAGAAAAAATGGAAACCAGTGGTTCCCAAGAGTAGCTGGGAGAATATAGACTATTTCACATGTGCCCCCTCATGCAGCTACAGTTGCCTCTGGCTATAGATACAATGGCATCTCATACTAGTGTATATGAAATATTGGGTGTGTATTTATTATTAGCAAATATGATTGGAAAGCTATAGAAAATAAATTAAGTAAATGTACAGAGACTGTATAATGTGTTAATAGTGAACAACAAAAAGAAAATGTGATATTTGACATTTCTTTCTAATTATGTAGTATAATGAGACTTTTATACACATTGCATAATTAAATCTTTCTATCGTAAGAAGTAAAATATAATGTTCCTGATATAGCTAAAAATTCTGAGTCTCAAGTGGGCTAAATTACATGTTCAAAACCACACAGTAAACTAAGCTAAGAGGAAATTTAGGTCTTTCAATGAAAAGATGTGGACTATGTTCTTTCATAGCTGCTTCCATAATGCCAATGATATTTTCTGTGTTCACTTTCTACCAAATCAGGAACTCCATTTGATTTGCAATTCACTTTAATCAACTTCTGCTGACTAAATACAGATTGTATTGACAGTTACAAGGGATTATCTATATTCATTTGGTTTCCCTAACATAAGCTTCCTTCTCTATAGAGTTGAATTCTTAGCATGTCTTTTTCAAGGCTGCTATGAAAGAATATAATTTCATTTAAAAAATATGTACACTAATTTTATGAGTTAATCCAGAAATAACAAGATACTATTAATTTGTTGGTGACATTTTTTCATTGCTGTTTCTTGTGGTACACCAGTAAACATCTAAAAATGTGAAAAGGATATACATTCAATTTCCACTTGAGAAACTGCAAATAAGTAAATAATATGTATTACCAAGAAAATTGTGAAGATTGTTTGAATTTTTAGTAGCAATTAATGGCTTTGTGTGATTAAATTTTTCAGAGAGCAATATAATATTGAGTTCATATTGCATGATTAAGTTCTAGAATATTTGCATACCTCTTAGTATGAGATATTTGAAAAACATGTTTAATTATTCCATGTTCATGTGTGTTTTCTAAACATATCATCTTCATATAATGATGCTTTTCATCATAATGAATTTTAATGATTCTTTGTTTTTTCCTCATGTTAAGGTGATATTAATATAAACAGAACAGATGCAATGTAATTCATGGATAAAATTCTAAGACTCTAAAGACATTTCTCTTCCTCCTCCCACCCCTCCTTTTTTCTCTCACTCTCTTTCTGGCTCTTTCCTTATTTTTGTCTTTTGAGATAACATATATAAACATGTTTTGGAACCTTAGTTTTACTGAATTTTGCGTCTTTTTTCTGATGTTTTTTGTTATATAAAAATCTGATGCAGGAATGTATTGTACATTTTATTAGAATACTAAGTGAGAAAGTCAATAATGTTTTATTCAACAAGTCAAAGGTACTATTCTGAGATCATGACTTGATTTAATTAAAATAACCGTAAATTATAAAAGTGAATAGCTACCTAGTGTCCTCTGTAAAGTTAAATGAGAATCTCATCACACATCCTAACACAGAAGTGATCCAATTTCTACTGCTACAGAAATTCCCTATTTGATTTCCAGGGACTGATTAAATGCTGATCAATTCACAAAATTGACCTGGAGAACGTTATAGTAGATATATGCTTCTGTTTTGCTGAATACTCTTATTACTAGAATTTAACATTTTAAATGAATTATTATTAAATCAAATTACATAAACTAACTTCTTTTAAAATAAGAGTGAATTCTAATATAAATAAATTGTGAATATGAAATCACCTCTCCATTTTTATTTTGAAAGGATTATGCATGGCTTTTAATAAAAGTGCTGATACCTTTTTTGCATATAATTCTATATACTCATGAGAAAGAGATACAAAGTAAAGTGTGCAACATATTTTTCTTGATTGGCTATAAACTCTCTGATGCATTTCCAAGTGCTGAAAATAGGCTTTCTCGATGCATTTCAGGAAAAAATCCTTTGTATCTGATTAAAATGCAGATGAGCATCATAAACTATTGTAATTTGAAAGGACTGAACTCATGATGCAGTCTACCTCCATCTGCTTTCAGGTGTAAAGCAGGAGGGAGTTTTGCTGAAAGTACCACCGAATTCAATTTAGGTTAAAATTCAAGGGATTAAACATGCCTGTCTGATATCCTAATTTTTTTTTTTGTTTCTGCACTTATGTCATTTTGTTGTATGTCTGTGTAATTCTAAGCCATCTGCATAATCATATTGCTGTTAATTATCACAAAAATGCCTTTAATATATTTCTTACAAATATGAAATCATACATATATGGGAGAGACACAGCCAAATTATTGGCAGGGATTTGAAATAGCTTTGGAATTAAATTCACTGCCATAGGCTCATTTCTTCAGTAACTTGTTTGCCTTTTCTAACATTTTTCAACAAATATGAGAGCAGTGAATTGAAGCCATATGTAGTGAGGAGGAACCAGTTAAATAGCAGATACTCTGCTGAAAGTCATTGCTCCAGGGTTGGGAGCAGAAAGACAGGGACTTGGGAAGAAATGCACTTAGATATGAAAACTAAGTCTTTTGCCTAATAAATGTGTGGTTCAGGGGAATTCTTAAAAATTCACTGAGCTTCAATTTCATTCTTGGTAATTGGCTATTATTAATGAGCATCCATAGCGTTTATGAGAGGATTGTGGCTACAGAGCACCTAGGGGAATGTGTGAATATTGCTGGTGTAGAATGCATGTGGTCTGTTTTTATTCTATTTTTTATCTACACAGCTATACAGCTTTTCCTTTTTAAAGGGAAACCAAGAAAGAAATTAACTTTAAAAAAGGGATATGAGGAGAGGGTGTTACATCTATCCTCCACAAATGCTCCTTGGACTTACTCTCATGTTTATATAAATTTAATGTTTTATATTTTTGTTTTAATGTGAATAATAAAATTGCAGTAGTGTATTCTGAACCGGTAGATAATTACCCAATGTAAGGCTTGGTTTTTGTCTGTGCTTGGAAGCATATTACTGCTAAGTAGTAGTGTTTTCAAACATGCAGGCTATTTGGAAAAGCAGAGATACTCTTCATGATGTCTTAGTGGCAATATCACAATATTCTGTAGATAAAGTAAAGATTTATAAGCCAAAAAGACAGAATGAACTTACCAAGTCATCACATGGTCCACTGAAGTATGAATAAGTTACCATCATAAGAGTTAGGTGGTTGACTTTGTGGCATAGTGGGCACATGTGGCCCCAGTTTGTGTCCTGGCTACTCCACTTCCAGTCCAGGTCTCTGCTGATGTACTGGGAAAAGCTGCAGAAGATGGCCCAAGTATTTGGGCTTCTGCTACTCATGTGGGAGACTCGGATGAATCTCCCTGCACCCGGGTTTGGCCTGGCCCAGGGCTGGTCATTCTGGCCATCTGGGGAGTGAATCAGAGGATGGAAGATCTCTCTCTGTATATCTCCCTCTTTCATTGTAACTCTGACTTCCAAGAAAGAAAGGAAATGAAAGAAAGAGTTCAAATCATAGCTGCTGAAAATGAATTTTACCTTTAAGCCAAAACACCATTTGCCATATTCAATTAATATGATTATTGTCTTTGCAAAATTTAAGTTTAATCTTTGTACATTTTGCATTTTAGGTTACATTGAAGCCATAGTCAAGAAAACTAGAATATCTAGTTTTGTACATTTTGCATATTTAAATAATATTTAAAATCTTAAATTTGAGGTGGGCATTCAGTGTAGTTAAGACACAGTTTAAGATGACTGTACCCCATATTGTGGTGTCTGAGATTGAGTTTCAGCTATGTTCCAGATTCCAGATTCATGACAATGCTCACTCTGGAAGGCAACAAGTGATGTCTCAAGTACTTGGGTCCCTGCCCTCCATGTAGAAGGCTTGCATTGAATTCCTGCCTCCTGGCTTTTTCCTGACTCAGTCCTGGGTGTTGCAGGCGTTAGAGAGTGAATCATGGGTGGAAAACTTTCTCTTTCTCTCTCTCTCTCTCTCTCTCTCTCTCTCTCTTTCTCTCTCCCTCCCTCCCTCCCTTTCAAATAAACAATTTAAAATTATTAACAAAAATGTTATCTTCTGGAAGTCTGAATTTTGATTTAGAATCATATGTCCAGCTCTATAAATAAACTGAAATATAATAACGAATTAATTCTAAAACACTGAGAAGTTATCCATTTCAAAGAAAAAAGTCCAATTTTATGCTGCCCATGAAGTTATAAAATCATAGAACAAAATATGTGTATTGTAGTCTAAAAGAATTTTATTTCATAAATAAGCTATAAGCAAAGTCAAATGATAAGTGACAAACTGATTCTTATAAAGAATTGGGTTGAGATGTGATTGATCTTTTTGATGAACAAAAAGTGTCACAAATTGTCAAATGCATTTATCTTGACCCAAAATTTAGGCTGTTTAACATGTAACGAGTTAATATTTCCTCCTATCCCCCAAACTACTCATATTGATAAAATAAAAAGCCTCAGGAACAATGAGCAAGGAATAGAAACAGAAAATTCAGAAGAGAAAATGTAAATGACTATCAGTGAATATAGACTCCACTTCATTAGTCGTCAAGGTCATCATGTTTGAAACAAGTAGTCCTTAAAACAATCAGATAGAAATCTGAACGATTAATCACATTTAGTGCCACAAGGTTTCAGAACAACCACAAACTCAATTCAGGGAAAATGAACTTCACTCCAAATTTTGTGGAATTAGAGTAGGCATACCCATTGAACCAACAACTTCATTTCTGGGCCTTCATCCAGTAGAAATTTAAGCATCATCATATGGAAATAATGTGCTTAAGGGATTTTTATTATACTTTAAATATAAAAAAGTAAAAGCAATCTGATATCCATCAATAGGTGAACAGCAAATAAGTACTGAATCAATCTTCTGGGATCCAATTTTTATATTTAGCTTGAACAAAATATGTTGCTAAGTAAATTAAGTAAGATATAGGATAATATTTTCTTACAATATTGTTTTCTTTAAAAAAAACTTTGGAATTAAAGTTCATAAGAAAATTTCCTTAGGATTTGATTGCTGAGACAACATGGACATAATTAAATTGTTTAATTTTATGGCCAATTTCATTAAATATTGTAATGTAAATATTTATAACATATTATTTGAGGTTACCAAATTTTTCATGAAATTACCAATGCTTTAAAAAACATTTTCTACTAAATGATCCCTGTTAAATATAAGAGTGGAGGGAGGAGATGTACAATTTGGGACATGCTCAATCTGACTTGCCCCAAAAGGTAGAATTAGAAACATGCCAGGGGATTCCAATCCAATCCCATCAAAGCCATCTCACTAGTCAAAGTGATCAGTTTCAGTTCACAGTTGATCATAATGGTAGGATTAAGTGTCAAAGGGATCACATAAACAAGACTACTGTCTGCTAATACTAACTGACAGAATTAAAAAGGAGAGGATGATCCAACATGGGAAGTGGGATACACAGCAGACTCATAGAATGGCAGATGTCTTAAACAGCACTCTGACATCAGAATCAGCCCTTAAGGCATTCGGATATGGCTGAAGAGCCCATGAGAGTATTTTAGGCATGGAAAGCCAAGACACAATGGCAAACAAACAAACAAACAAAACCTAAATGAAAGATCTCAGTGAGTGAGATCCCAGTGGAAAGAATCGGCCATCAAAGAAGGAGGTACCTTTCTCTGAAGGGAGGAGAGAACTTCCACTTTGACTATGAACCTGTCGGAATAAGAACGAAGTTGGCAAACTCAAAAGGCTTCCATAGCCTTGGAACTCATGACAAGTACCTCAGGTGATTACTGACACCATAAACAAGAGTGTCAAATTGTCAAATGTAGGATCTCTCCTTAATGTGTTGTCCAGTGTGAATTAATGCTATAACTAGTACTCAAACAGTATTTTTCACTTTGTGTTTCTGTGTGGGTACAAACTGTTAATCTTTGCTTAATATATACTAAATTGATCTTCTGTATATAAAGATAATTGAAAATGAATCTTGATGTGAATGGAATGGGAGAGGTAGCAGGAGAGGGGAGGGTTGCAGGTGGGAGAGAAGTTATGGGGGGGAAAAGCCACTGTAATCCAAAAGCTTACTTGGGAATTTATATTTATTAAATAAAAGTTAAAAAAAAATTTTCTACTTCACTAGGTAGCACTTTATTCCTATATTTCTTGCTTTTATTTCATAGTGCTTGACATATATTCAGCTTAACAAAGTATGAATAGATTTGCCTTGGATAATTAGTGAGTTTTAAATTATTTTATAAAATATTTATCTTGCATATTTCCTTCTCCTAATTCCTTATATATGACATGTACCCAATTATCTACTAAGTGACTGAATATTTAAGTATCTCCAAATAATACACATAAAACCCATACTTGGCCAACTCTGCGGCTCACTTGGCTAATCCCCACCTGCAGCACCAGCATCCCGGGTTCTAGTCCCAGTCGGGGTGCCGGATTCTGTCCCGGTTGCTCCTCTTTCAGTCCAGTGCTCTGCTGTGGCCCAGTAGTGCAGTGGAGGATGGCCCAAGTGCTTGGGCCCTGCACCCCATGGGAGACCAGGAGAAGCACCTAGCTCCTGGCTTTGGATCAGCGCAGCGTGGTGGCCATTTTGAGGGTGAACCAACGGAAAAAGGAAGACCTTTCTCTCCATTTCTCTCTCTCACTGTCTAACTCTGCCTGTTAAAAAAAAAACAACAACAAAAACTATTTTTTTATTTTAAAAATTGTCTAATATCTAGCTAGTATAATTTTCAAATGATTTCTGAGTATTGAAGATTAGAAAACATTGAGGGAACGGCACCATGGCACAATGGGTTAATCTTCTGTCTGCAGCGCTGGCATCCCATATGGGCAGGGTTCTGGTCCTAGCTGCCCTTCTGCCAATCCAGCTCTCTGCTGTGGCCTGGGAAGGCAGTGAAGGATGGCCTGGGTCCTTGGGTCCCTGCACCCACGTGGGAGTCCAGGAAGGAGCTCCCGGCTCCTGGCTTCAGATTGGTGCAGCTCCTGCCATTGCAGACATCTAGGGAGTGAACCAATGAAGGGAAGACCTTTCTCTCTGTCTCTCCCTCTCACTGTCTGTAATTCTACTTCTCAAATAAAATGAATAAAATCTTAAAAAAAAAGAAAATGTTGAAAAAGTTTATGACTTTTTCCAGGAATACAAGATATATATTTTTAAGCAATATATTTTCCACATTTGATAGCAGCATACAATGTTATACAAACAATTTAATGTAATTTTCTTTTTTAAAATTTTAAACTACTCATGGAAGGTTATTAAGCTCATATTATATGCTGAATATATTTCTACTCTTTTAGTTCAGATTTTTAGCTCTAATAAAACTTAGATAAAATTACATAGTATATATATTTTATCTATGTTTTAAGAATAGAATAACAGAAGAGTTAAACTTTTTAGTACCATTTAAGTACATCTTCAGCTTCAGAATGTAAAGCCTAAAAACTGATGTTGATATTTATTAGCAAATGTGCTGATCCTGGTAAATAGAGTTCCGTTATTTAATGGCAGATATAACCATGAAATGAAAAAAGAGGAAAAATAAAGAGCTCAGCCTGAAAGGAGTTTTGCCTTTAAAATGGGTTGCTGTTGCCAATGGTTTTCTTTATTACTTTCCTTATTGAGAGAAGAGTCATTGAATATTTCATTCACTTTCTTTTCAGTAGATGTTTTGATAGCCCCAGTGTCCCTTTATGGAAAACTCATTTCTTCAGAAAAAACATTTTAAAGTAAATCCAAGAGATTTTAAATCTCTAGGGATCTTTTACTTGTTCTCTGGTTTCTTACTGTTTTATGTGAAATATGTAGTTCTGAAGGCATAATGCTATGTAAAATATAAACTTTCTGAAAACTTACATAGGAAATATTCTGATTGTGTTTTCTAAAATTTTATATGAAAGAGGTCATTGTATCTTTGAAATAGTTTATGTAAGCCAGAGGCAATACAATATAATTTAAATGTCCTTATTTTGCTTTTTAGATCTTTCAAGTTTGTGCCATTTCTTATTTGTGGTTATACCTGGAAAGTAGTGTGTTATTATTTATGCATTATTATTTTGTAGTCTGTAACCAAAAGAAAATTTTAGTTTTAAGATATCTCCTTTTGTTATAATTGCTTGGTTTACCAAAAAGCATTTGAATACTCAGAGTGTTATAATCATTCTTACTTTGTTATTACCAGGTACAATAGGGGAGTCATTTGTTCTATATAAGCCCCAATGTTTGTGGAAATCTATGCCTCCAGTACTAGGGATTACTGAATCATTCCATTAAATATCACCAGAATATTTGACCACGTTATACCCATCAGATGATTGGTCTAGTGCATAGTAAATATTAAGATGTCATGATTATCTTATCAGATAAAATTTTAGACAGTTTAATTCAATATATTTTATGTGTTTATCATATCAGTAGTCTGAAAATATTCTAAATACTACCATTCTATCAAATCAACTATAGTAATGCTTTTGTTCCCTTCCAACTAGTATATATTTGCATTCATGCATTTTACATATTTGTAATCATGATGTGGACACAATTGAATTTCATTCAATCTTTAAAGAAACAAATTGGCCCTGAATAGCCTTGCTCTCCTGGCTCAGCGGTCTAAACATACAGTATATTAAGTTCTCATTGACTCAGCTTCATCTAAGTCTAAAATATTTCATTGAAACAGTGAATTATTTAAAAAATGTTCATCATTTCACATTGGGAGATAACAAATTCACAAAGTATAAAATAGTCTCATGAAGACTTGTTTCTATCAGCCAAGGGAACTTCTGTCTCAACTATTACATCTGAAAATATTGCATTTATCTTTGTATATAATATATATGTGTATATATATATATAAAATATATATAGTCATTTTGTAATTAACAATAAGGCTTTCTGTGCACCTTCAAGATAAATTAAATCTAATACACCTATATTGCCTAAGAAAAAGATCTTAAGGAATTAAGAGTACACCAGGTGTGCTGGACAAAGTTGGTTGGCACTTGCTATCTTTCTAGAGGCTAGGAATCTAAAAACAACATTTTCTACCACCTGCTCACAGCAAAGTTTCTTAGCATGAAATAGGTATACCAATTAAATACCAGTTAAAAGACCTTAACTCACATACATTATGACAAATTAAGAACTTGAGCAAAATTGCCTACTTATCACAGAAACCTATACTAGAGATATTGTTCTCTTAAATCTGTGAAACACTGACCATATCTTTTCTATTAATTAAAGTGGAAAGCAGAAGATACCAGCCTGAGTCAACTACTAATTAAAGATGAAGTCTATTTGTATATAGTAATTAACATGATATGTAAGTTTTATAATATATATAGAATAGATATATATTTATATAAAGTTATGTATATTATATATAGAAAAGCTATATACATTTTTATATATAATTTTATGTAATATATATAAAAGTTATGTATAATAAGTTATATATATAAAAGTTAGATTCTGTCTATGTACATATTTATAAAAGAATGTAAATGCTTACCTCCTATTTGAAAGGATTCTAGGATTAACCCTCAGAACCACTTCTTGCAGAACTGACTCGCCAGGTGGGTGTAATGTCTTTCTGGCTTCAGGAAAATACCACTGTGACTGAGATCCAGGAACCAAGCCACAGAGCAGTGGCTTTCTCTAGACACCCATGAAGTTAAGTGGCTGACACCAGCCTCTGTTGAAAACAAAAACTCAGCATCCCTGAACTGGTCTGCAGCAACAGCTAAATCAAAGGAAGGATGCTGTTGCCTGTACTTCTACCTTCTAAATCTCACACCATGTGTTTAACTGGTATACCTATTTCATGCTAAGAAACTTTGCCGTGAGCAGGTGGTGGAAAATGTTGTTTTTAGATTCTTAGCCTCTGGAAAGATACCAAGTGTCAACCAACTTTGTCCAGCACACCTGGTGTGCTCTTAATTCCTTTTGATATCTGAATTTATATGTGCCTATTAGGTAGGCTAACCACATGGTCTTGCTTCCTTGAGGCGGTCTTGATATGCATCTCTTGTCTCACTATTGTTATAAATAGTGCCTTCTCACTCCTAAATGAGTTCTGATTTAGAAGATAAATCCAATTTCACTTTACTTTTATATATGTGTAATGTGACGCAACAGAGTATAAGAAAGAAAGAGTGAAATGCTGTTAACTGGTACATGTCTTCTTATTTAACACTCAAAATGAAGCTATGAAGACATTATTGGAATTTAACATTAGAGATACTAGACAAGTACTTGAAGTACTGACTCGCCTTTGTTCTCATAGTGAATAAGAGCAAGGATGAATTTAAATTTAAACCTGTTTGACTATTAAAGGAATGGATTTTAGGTAATTGTGTAGCTTTTAACCATAAACAATACTGTACTGATACCTCCTTTTTATATTAAATTCATTATAGAATTCAGAATTTTATGTATTAATCATTTTCATCAATTTGTTATATTCATATCTTTTGAGTATACCTACTATGAGTCGAGCTATTTCCTGTGCCATAGGATACAGTGTTAGACCAAATGGACAAAAATCCTTATCCATATTAAGCTACCCATCCATACAGGGAATACAAAGGAAGAGAAGGTTTGTCAAATATTAAGTGATATATTGAAAAATGCAGCAAACAGCTATGATTGGGGATCTGCTAGTGAAGGCTGCTATATAAATCTGAATAACCACTGATAAAGTGAGGTTTCCTTAGAGGCATGAATACGTCAGATTATCAAGGTATCTTTGCAAGAGCATTTAAGGAAGAATGACAGATAACATAAACCCAGAACAACAGATAATGTAACCCATGTGGCAAAAGTAAATTAGAAGACTTTTGAAAGGGACAAGAAAAATAGTTTAGGTAACAGGGATGAAGGGGTTCAGAGAAATTGCGTGTGTGTGTGTGTGTGTGTGTGTGTGTGTGTTGCTAGGAGGAAAGTAACACATCCCTGGCCAAACTAAGGCTTTGACTTTGAAGGGATATTGGAAAGTAGCTTTATTGATATAGCATTCTGGTACATTTCAGCCAACTGTAAAAATGATTAGTTGACCACCTTGGTGAAAGAACGTTATTCAAAGTGAATTTTAGGCTGAAATAAGGAGGTAGTCTTGTAATATTATATACATACTATCTTATTTAGTTGTCAATTCTGTCACCAGTAAGTGTGGTAAAGGTTTAAAAAATTTAAAATACACTTACCTAGCACAAACTAACTGCTCAATCATTAAAGGCTGTTATTATTGGCCTAAATAAGGAATATCTTTTAATCAAGTAAACAGCATGTAGTGCCAATTGCATTACTTTATTGTGATTGACCCAAATAACTGGATTATTCAATACCACATAAGATTCAACCATGCATCTGTTTGTTTATGTTTACCTGCACAACAGAGGAATCCAGTTGGTTGCACATATAAAAGCTAAATATATTATAAGATTGACAAGATAATTTCATTTTAAAATAAATCAGGAAATTGCTATTGGGGTTAGAAAGTGTATTCCACAATTCAGGTCAATAAATAACCCTGAGTAGTTAATGGCCTAGGCATTGTGCAGCTACTGACACTGCAAAAAAAAAAAAAAAAAAAATTCAGCTTCATATGGGAGGTGATAAACTTGAAGTTCTCACTGGGGAATTGGGAGCAGAAAGAAGTATCTTCCGTGACTGAATCTACAATCTGAACTGTAGGACCAGTTACTTAATCTCTTTGTCTAAATATTCCTATAGGTAAAACTAAAGAATACAGCTTTGAGACAACCTGGTACTTGAGTTTGCCTTACATGTTCACTAATTGTATGACTGCATGTGAAAATCTTTCATAATAATTTAAATAGTAGTAAAATCAAAAGATTTCTTGGATACTTTTCATGTGTCAAAGTCTGTGATGTTTCTTTTACTCATTTCAACCATCTCATGAGTTAGGTACTCAGTACTAACAGAGAAACAGAAGTAGAAAAGCAATAGATAATTGCCTCTACTTAATTAAGGTTAGAGAATAGGCTGGGGGAAAAAGTGAGCATGTTTTTATTTGTATAAACTAACATTCTAGTTTGGAGGAACTTATAATTGTCTATAGCTCTTAAAAACTCATATTTTTGGGGACTGGCATGGTGTAACAGGTAAAGCCACTGCCTGCAATGCCCACATCCCATATGGACACTGGTTCATGTCCCAGCCTCTCCACTTGCAGTGCAGCTCCCTGCTAATTACCTGGGAAAAGCAGCAGAAGGTGGCCCAAGTGCCTGGGCCCCTGCCACCCACATTGAAGACCTGGAAGAAGCTCCTGGCTCCTGGCTCCTGGCTCCTGGCCCCTGGCTCCTGGCTCCTGGCTTAGGCCTGGCCCAGGCTTGGCCCAGCCCTGGCTGTTGTAGCCATCTAGAGTGAATCAGCAGATGGAAAATCTTTCTCTCTGTCTCTCTCTCTGTGTAACTCTGACTTTATGAGAAAAGAAAGAAAAAATTCATACTTTTGAAGACCAATTTGGGAAATACGTTAAGACCCTTGCCCTCAGGGTATCTACTATTTTTAACACAGATAAAGAAAGAAATGGAGAGAAAGGAGGAGTGAGGAAGTGGGGGAAGAGGTTGGAGAGAAAATGTGGTAATATCCATCTTAGCTTAAACTTTATAAAGAAGAAGAACACTATTTGACTAAGTGTGAGAAAGCCAGAGCTGCTGTAACAGAGCAAGTGATGTTTGATCTGATTTGTTTAATAATGAGAAGTTTTTTGAAGCAAACAAGTTAGAGAGAGAACAATGTGAATCAAGAGAATAGCCTATAAAATGCAAAGACCAAATAAGCAGGACATGTGTTAAGGAAAGCAAATAGTTCCACACGTCTGCATTGCCACAAATCTTGATGAATGAGTTGTGGATGATGCAGATACAAAGGTAGGAAGATGTCACAATAAAGAATGTACTATTCAATATTTTGGATAATGGTGTGATTTAACCAGAATGACACATTAATCAGAAAAAACATAAGGCAGCAAAACAAAATCTAAGGAATATATTGATTATAGAAGTTATGGCACTGTAAAAGCACAGGCTGTGAGGGAGAGGAAAACAAAAGTAGAGGATGTGAGAAGTAAGAAGTTATTCCCAGAATTCATGGAAGTATTTTCTAGAAAGAAATTATCTGGTTGGATTGATTTATATATTTTATTTTTTTAAGATTTATTCATTTATTTGAAAGAGTTAGAGAAAGGGAGAGAAAGAGACAGACATTTTCCATCAGTTGGTTCACTCCTCAAATGGCCACAATGACTGGAGCTGGGCCGATCCGAAGCCAGGATCTTCTTCTGGCTCTCAGCTGTGGGTTTAGGGACCCAAGCACTTGGGCTGTCTTTTATTGCTTTCCTAGGTGCATCAGAAGGGAACTGGATCAGAAGGGAGCAGCTGGTACTTGAACCAGAGCCGATATGGGATGCTGATGCTGTAGGAGATGGCTGCAAGCACTGTGCCACAGCACCAGCCTCATGTACATTTTATTTTTAAACTAAGATACATATACTTTGGTTAAATTATATCTCCATCTTTTGTTAAACTTCACACTGCGTTACAGTAGAGAAAGCAGTCTTTAAACTAAAACCATTCTCAAGTGATAAACATGGCAATTTATCCATTCATTTTTAAACATAGTTAGATTAAAAAAAGTAAAGGTAAGGTAGAGTTCAAATGCCATCATAAACTACCAAAGATTATCACTATAAGTGTTTGGAAAGGGCGTAATTTTATTGATGAAAATTTTTAAAATTCTAGAAATAAAATGAAACATAAAGTAGGTTATGTTAAATAGAATTTACAACTATGCATTTAATGTGAACTGCCTTCTTCAAAGGGCTGCTGAAAATGTAGGTAGAAATCTGAGTGCCTAATCTGTATTTCATTTCTTTGACCTTAAACTCAGAGAACATTTAACATTCAGCAATGAGGGGATTATCTTTGAGTTTTCTTATTCAGATAAAATTAAAGTATCTTTTAGTTAACTTTCCATTATCTGTTTGAATCTAGGATTAAACTAGTAATGTTAATGCATGTGCATATACATACAAATACACACATTCACTGTCTATTCATGAAGGGTTTATCCCACATTCCTATTTATTAGCATTTCTTCAGAGAGTATATAAGCAACAGTGCATGTTTTAATGTATATTTTGCTATATATATATACACACACACACACACACACACATATATATATATATATTTCCCTGTATGTGTGTGTATGGGGGAGAATCTTCCTGTACATATGTTATACTGCTGACAAAAGGACTGTTGTATGTCATGGACATCTTTGAGATTAATTTGGTTTAACAGTTGTCACTCGGGAGAGCCATACCCAAATTGCAGTACTTAGTTTGAGTCCCAGCTTCTATGCTTAGAATCCAGCTACTTGCTAATGAACACCCTGGCTGAAGTACTTGGATGACATGGGAGATATGGATTGGGTTTCTAACTCCTGGCTTCTGCCTGGCCCAGCCCTGGCTATTGCAGGCATTGGAGAGTGAACCAGCAGATGTAAGATCTCTCCCTTTCTCTTTGTCACTGTTTCTGTCTCCTGTTCTACAAATAAAACAAAAATAAATTTAAAAGTTCAAAAAACAGAATACTGAGGTATAAATTGGTTTCTAAATTTAAAATATCTTTATTTTAAAGTACATTAAAAATACAGCAGTGTTGTGGCACAGTGGGTTATGCCTTCATCCCATATTTGCACTTGTTCAAGTCTTAGCTGCTCCACTTTCAATCTGGAAATGCCCCTGAGAAGCCAGTGGAAGATGACTCAAGTACTTGGGCCCCTGCTACCCACATGGGAGACCCATTTGGAATTCTAGGCTCCTGGCTTTGGCCTGGCCCAACCATAGAGACCATAGAGACCATTTGGTGAGTAAACCAGAGGATAGAAGATTTCTTTTCTCTCTGTAACTCTGCCTTTCAAATACATAATTGAATCTTCTAAAAATATAATATTATATATCAAATTCAGGAAATAATGCATATATTGTTAAAGATAGGAAAGAGTAATTTTAAGTTAAAGGAAAACATTAAATAAATAACATCCAAAAATATATTCATATGGCTAAAACATAAACAATTGCATCTGGATGAGACTTTAGTAAACACTACATTTGGACAGGTCTCCTAAGAAAAATAAATATATATATGCATATGCGTGTATATATATTTGGAACATATCTTCATGTTAAAATATTGCCTATAATATATAGTATTAAAATTATTTTAATTGTAGAATTATATATCTTTTATGATATACAACATAATTTTTGATATTTGTATACATTTTCAAATGCACCAAAACAAACATTGCCCCGCATAGTCTGTTTGTCGTGAAAACAATTAAAATCTATCCAATATTCAAGTATGCTATATTTTGTTACTAACTCTGTTCACCATTATATACAAGATTTCTTGAATTTATTCTTCTTGTCTAAATGAAATTTTGTAGCCATTGACCAACATGACCCCAATTTTCCTATCCGCTAGCCTCTAATAATGAAACTCACTTCTATGAGTTCAGCTTTGTAAAAGTTTCTTATACAAGTGGTCATACTTTTTTATTTAATGTTCTCTAAAGTCATTCATGTTGTTGCAAATGACAGATTTCCTTCTTTTTTAAGGCTGAATATCATTTTGTTGTGCACATATAGCACATTTTTAAACATTCATCAACCGATGGACCCATACGTTGTTCCCATACCTTGGCCGTTGTGAATTCTGCAGTGAACACAGGAGTGCAAATATCTCTTTTACATACTAATTCTATTTCCTTTAGACACAGACCCTGTAGTGGGATTGCTGGGTCATTTGGCAATTCTATTCCCTATTTTTTGAGGAAACTCTATTCCATAATGGTTATACTAATTTACTGAAAAATTCTTCTATAAATATTAATTTGAAAAGAAAAAAATTATTGGGGTCAATAAGAATTCAGAAGTCCAAACCATTACTTATTTTATTGGAGTAAACCTCTTTTGCTTATAGATAAAAATCGTGTACAGCACAGCATTCTCATTCCCAAATATTTAGCAAAAATAATTTTCTGAGAAAAATCCAGGAAACAAAATAAACCCACATGTATTTAGAAAGTTTATGCTATTGTAAAGAAATTTGACAAGTGCCTGAAAGAATTAATGAAAATATCAATATTTAATCTCTCAAAATTTCTCTTTTGGTATTTTTTTTAAGATTTATTTATTTGAAAGTTACACACAGAGAGAAGGAGAGGCAGAGAGGGAGTCTTCCATCTGCTGGTTCATTCTCCAGTTGGCCGCAACGACCAGAGCTGCACCGATCCAAAGTTAGGAGCCAGGAGCTTCTTCTGGGTCTCCCACACGGGTGCAGGGGCCCAAAGACTTGGGCCATCTTCCACTGCTTTCCCAGGCCATAGCAGAGAGCTGGATCGGAAGTGGTGCAGCCAGGACTTGAACCAGTGCCCATATAGGATGCCAGCACTGCAGGCAGCAGCTTTACCCTCTACAACACAGTGCCAGCCCCAACTTTTCCTACTTTCTTTCTAAATGTTTCTCTAACCTTCTCTATATCTGTGTCTATAGTAGTTTTCTTTCTGGGAGAATATTTAGTAACATTGAAACAACTGAAGAATTGGGGTTATAAAAGGCCTTATAATGGTAGCAAAACACAACATCCATAATTGAATAGTTGAGATTTATTTATTTATTTTAGGGTAATTCACTTATTCACTGGCAAATAGCTAGATATTTCAAGAAATATCACCTATATTAAAAACAAATATCATTTTTTAGCCCATGCTGTGAATTTCCTCAACATTCTAAGATCATAAACAGAAAGACCAAACTTATAGTGAGAGAGAACATCAAGAATAATTAATGTGTTACTTTTTTGATTTTGAAATTTTACTATCATTTGTGATGTTGGGGAAAACAAAACATGTGATTGAAGAATACTATTGATATATTGGAAGATGCTTTATTCAAAATATTTAACATATATCTTTAATCTTTAGATTCTTGTATTAGGCTCCTGGATTGTGTGTAGAATAATATTGTAATATATCAATTTTGCCTCTTATTTACTCAGGTTAAGTACATGTAGAATAGGTAACTTTCACTATGCTGAAAAGGTTTTTGAAATAAAAGACTGTGACTGATGTAAATGTTTGACTACAAGTAGTTTTGCACCCCATACTTGCAGTGTTGTAATATACTGTCTTTCTGCCTTCATAAAGAAATACTTTGCACTAATTGTATTTAATATATATGTGTGAGTATTTGACTTTAGTCCAGGAATGTAACAAGGGTAACATAGACCTCTTCTGCAGATAGCAGAGCAACATTGATGTCTGAAAAATACACACAAACAATAGTTCCTTGAGGGTCAAATATGTTTTCTTCAGATAGATATATCGAAGATAATTATGAACTTGAGAATATACTGAGTTTGTTATTTACATAGGCTTATTTGTGTGTCTGTTGAAATGTAAGACATTTAAGCTATTGGAAAATGGTATGGGGAAAAAAAAGAGGAAAGAGATAGGATTGACAACACCTGGTGATCACAGGCTGTGGATGTCAGAGGCACAGAGATGAACTAAACTCCTAGGTTCCTGATATAGGATGAGAAAGATGTTAGCTGTTTCACTGGGTTATGCAAAAGATAGAAAGCAAACAGTTTAGGGCAGTGTTCTTCAATTGGGGACATTTTCCCCCCACTGGATATTTGGCAATTCTGGAGTCCTTTGGGTTGCCACAACTACAGAAGTGCATATTGTCATTTTGTATAAAGTCCAGGGATGTGTCTAAGCCCAACATGTCATTGTGGGATTGAGAAACATTGGTATATGAGAGAAAAGAGGAAGATAAATTTTTTAATCCTTAGATAGTATGATGTAGAATAATGCTTTATAAATCTGTTTCCTAATGGAATGACCTATGAGAATGTTACTTTAAATGCCAAGAAAAAGTCTTTGCAAATGAGATTACTTTTTAATAATCCTCTAGGATTCTGAGATCCTTAGCCTACCTTTTACTTGCAATATCCATGTGAATCCAGTAACCAAAAGGGCCTTTAAGGAAAGAAGAAGGCAAGAGAGTCAAGGAAGAGAATGTGACAACAGAAGCAGAGTGCAGAGAGAGCAAAACAGATCTACAGTGGAAGCAGCCATAAGCCACGGAAATAAGATAACCTGTAGAAATGGGGAAAATGTATTTTCCTCTTGATGTTCCAAAGGAACAGATCTGCTGAAACCTTGCTTTTTTAACTCAGTGTGGTCCATTTCAGATTTTTTAACCTCAAGAACTGTAAAATACAGTTATGTTTTAAGCCACTATGTTTCTAGCAATTTGTTACGACAGTGATTAAAAATGAATGTAGAAAATGTTGCGTGTAAGTTATGCTATGTGGAGGCATGTGGTGGTGTAAAAGAATGTGGCTAGCAATATTAGTTGGTGTACACTTGTTTTTTATTGAAACTATGCATATTAATTATGTATTTCCAATAAGTGATGTCCTAGTTGAAAAGAAGACCAGGAAAGAGACACAAGTAACATGAAGTAGCAAAAGATGATCTTTTGAAATGAGGTGGAGAGATGGGCATGGTGATGAGAAGCAGGAGAACTAGGCATTAGGACAAACAAAAGGAGCAAATAGTTATGAGTATGCCAGATGTGAAAAAAGGATAGAAATGTGCATTTGGATCTAACAGGAGAGCACTAGTGACCTCAATCAAGGTAATTTCAGTGGTATTTCAGGGACAGAGAGCATTCATCATTGGCTAAGTAGTAAAATGAAGATCTAGAGTTTTCACTTAAAAAAAGTAAGAGAAACAGGAATATATGATAAGGGTGTGAAATTGCCTGAACATTTGTGTGTGTGTGTGTGTTTATGTGCAATGTGTTTTAATGAAAGAAAATTTGAGGTATGTTAAAGAGAGAAAATATGAAAAATGGGGAACAAATAGAAGGTTCATGCAATGTGAGTAAGCTTAAATGTAAGGACGACTTCCACAACTAAAATGGAAAGGAAATACACAAGTATGAATATGAGTATGAAAACATTTATGAATGGGCAGGGAACCAAGAAGATCTGTAACTTTCTGTTTTCTTTTATCTGTTTTCTTGCAAAGTTGGAGGCAGATATTCATAGATAAATTTATGCTTAGAAGTAGTGAAGAACAGTATAATTGTAAAATAAAAATTTCAAATTAGAATTTGTAAAAATGAGCCTGGCAAGTTGTAATGTTTTAGAGTTTTAGAAAGCTAGCCTTATATGATTGTACTCTTAACGACTTTTTGGTATTTGGGAGAAAACATATGGCCGCCCATTCAAGGGAGAGCACAGGGTGAATGCTGTGGCGTAGGATGCCTACATCCTAAATAGGTATGCCTGGGTTGGAATACCTGCTCTGCTTCCCAACTAGCTTCCTATTAATGCACACATTGAGAGGTAGCAGATGATAGTTTAAGTACTTGGATCCCTGCAACCTGCATGGGAGATTCAGGTGTAGTTACAGCTGACTGACTGCTGCCTGGCCCAGTCCTGGTTGTTGTAGGTGTCTGGGGAATGAGCAAATGAATGGAAGATCTCTTTCTCTTTCTGTCACTCTGTGTTACAAATCAATAAATAAAGCTTAAAAAAGAAAAACGAAAGAGTTTCAGGTATAGTGGTCATCAGAAAGAAATGCACTTTCAGATAAAACAAAGAACTAGAGCTTATAACTAGAAAGGCAGGTATTTTAAGAGAAGTTTCTATGGGATTATGAAGGTGATTCAAAGGCAGTGAACAGAGTATTGAGAATGGCAAAAAGGGACAACATATAAATAGGATCGAATTTATTTTAATAATTTTTTAACTTTTATTTAGAATATAAATTTCCAAGGTACAACTTATGGATTACAATGGCTTCCCCCCCATACCTTCCCTCCCTCCCTGCAACCCTCCCCCCTTACCCGCTCCCTCTCCCCTTTCATTCGCATCCAGATTCATTTTCAATTCTCTTTGTATACAGGAGATCAGTTTATTATGTGTTAAGTAAAGATTTCAACCATTGCCCTCACATAGCAACACAAAGTGAAATATACTATTTGAGTACTCGTTATAGCATTGAATCACAATGTACAGCCCATTAAGGACAGAGATCCTACATGATATTTTTTTAAAAAATTGATTAATTTTCTATGCAATTTCCAATTTAACACAGAGTTGTTTTTTTTTTCATTTTCAATTATCTTTATATACAGAAGATCGATTCAGTATATACTAAGTAAAGATTTCATCAGTTTGCACCCACACAGAAACACAAGGTGTAAAAATACTGTTTCAGTACTAGTTATAGCATTACTTCACATTGGACAACACATTAAGGACAGATCCTATGGCTCAAGAGCCCATGAGAGTATTTTAGGCATGGAAAGCCAAGACACTCTGGAAAGAAAAAAAAAAAAGAAGACCTAAATGAAAGATCTCTGTGAATGAGATCCCAGTGGAAGGAACGGGGCCACCAAAGAAGGAGGTGCCTTTCTCCGAAGGGAGGAGAGGACCTCCACTTTGACTATGACCCTGTCGGAATAAGATCGAAGTCGGTGAACCCTAAAGGCTTCCATAGCCTCAGCAACTCATAACTAGAGCCTAGGAAGATTACTGACACCATAAACAAGAGTGTCAAATTGTTAAATCAACAACAGGAGTCACTGTGTATTTTAATAATTTTTAAGTCTGTGCTTTTTCCTTATAAACTTTATCCATGAGATATAATTTAATGGAATTTTTCTTTTGGTTAGAATTTAGGGTGTATGTAAGTTTAATTATTTAAAGTCAAAATGACTCATATGCCTTTATTGGTGACATAACCACCACTCCTAAAAAGAAATGGCCCAAGGTCAGTTATAGAATATTGAATCACATTTTCATTAAGCCTGCAACAATTAGAATTAATAGAATTTTCTGAACGAATAAAGGTTATGCCAAGGTTTTGCTGACTGGACTGCAACATTATTACCACAGATTAGATATAAAAATGACCTTAAGTAATATTCCTGATAATTATGTCTGGTACACAAGCTTTTAAATTACTTCACAGACGTACTTACCCAGGTAATATGAAGATATTTTAAAAAAAGCAAATGATTATTATTTTACATTCTTTATTACCAAGAAAAAAAGACTATGGCTAATATCAAACAAGAATACACATTGTACTTATACATTTTTTTTGATCCTCATTAAAATCAGGAGAAGTGTCTATGCAATTTGCTTCACAATAGTTACCTAGCAACCTTCAGAAAATCAATAGCTTATTTTACAAAGACTTTAATTTATAATTCCTTTTATATTTTTTCATTTTATCTACCTACCTAATTTTGTTTGAAGCTATCATTTTGTATGAAGCTGTCATCATCATTTAGAGCTCTAAGTAGAAGCAATATTAAGATGTTTTGGGATGAGAAATAAGCCAGTCTTTCTAATGAGCAATAAAACAACATCAAACCTAAAACTATAACAGATATACTATAAACTATAACAGATAACACTATAAATTATCACATTCAATTTAAAAAGAAAATGATACCATACTTCTAACCATAAGGTAACAAGTATAACTGGCAATCAATCTTGTTAGGTGACTTAAAGATTAAATACTTTACATAGGAATCTAGTAGTATGCAATTGATCAGTTACTTTGAACAATCAATTTTATGAACATTGGCAGTCAGAACCTCTTGTTCAAAAACAGAGTCGTACTTTATTTATCTATAGAAAATGTTATATACATATATGTTAAATGCACATAAAGTGAGCCACTAGTAACCACACTAGTTTAGCATTTTATCCTATAACTTAGATATTTTTGTAAGATCACTGCTACCAAATAGTCATAATCATCATCAAAATAGCTCACTTTCATTATTAATAAGAGTGTTAATTGTAAAAAGAGCAACAGAAGTCTCTGTGCACTCGCTCCCCATATAGGACCTCTGTCCCTAATGAGTTGTACTATGAGAATAGACTAAAAATTTTGTTCCCACACTGTACTCTATATGTTGTGTGTGTACACGGGCGCAAACTGTTGAAATCTGTGCTTAATATGGAGTTGGTCCTCTGTATATAAAATCAAACTAAAAATGAACCATAATGAAGAAGGAGATGGGAGAGGGAGAGAGAGGTGAGATGGGAGTTGTGGAGGGGGAAAGGTGGGTATGGGGGAAAGAACCAATATATTCCTAAAGTTGTATCTATGAAAAAATGCATTCATTAAATAAAAACTTAAAAAAACCTCACTTTTATTAAGAAGCTTTCTGCATACTTTGTGCATTGTAATTTGTGGATTGAATTATGTAGTATTATGAATTATGTAGTATTACCATAATCCCAGTTTTTATACAGAAACTAATTAGGACAGCAAATAAGTGGTAGAGTCATGGTATAAAGCAGTCACACTCCTTTGGAATTAGCTTCCCCATTCAGAAGCTTCTTTCTGTTAGTGTATATTTCAAAATAGTAATACACCTGTAGTTAAAAACATGCTGGCTACACAAGCCTAAGTTATTTATATTTATTGTGTTATCTATTCATCTCAAAGTATGTATGAATAATTTGCTCAAAACCACACCCTTAATGATGGGAAGATTTGGGCTTTGGACCAAACTCAATTTAGCTGAAGAATCTGTGCTCTTTACTAAAAATCTATGTTAAATGTAAATCTTATCGGCTGAAGTCCTTTTGTTTCATATTCTTCCTCATTAAACCATTAACACAGGCTGCATTGATTCCAAAAATCTAAACATACATAATGTTTGGGAGTTTGCTAAAACAGTAGGGAAATAGTAAGCTATCAAAAAGAATTCATGAAAAGAGAGAGAAAAACTCTTAAGAAATCTTTTAACTGCTAAATTTTCACCTGAGCAAAGACACCCAAGAAATGTATCCCTTGGGAGATGACCCCTTGTGGTACATATTGATTTAAATCTTCAAATATTAACTGAACACCTTCTGTATTCCTGACATTAAAAAATCCCTCAATAAAAATAAAACTGCCAGTATGGAGCTTAAGTTATAACCTGAGGGTGGGTGAGGATTCCAAGTTTCTTACCTGTATTTCTTTTTTACTACACATAATATAGATCCTAAAGATACAGCTGAAATAAACAGAATATAGTCCTATCCCATGGCCTCCATAAATTTAACTTCTAATGAGGGAGACATACAACTGTAAATTATTTTTACATATGCAGGCATGTATATGAATCTTTATATGTATATAATACTTGGAAGATTTCAAGAGATGTAGAGCGACAGGGAGATGGGAAAATTTCCTCAGATGGAAAAATGGAAATAGGCATGTCACAAAATTGAAACTGGAACTGAGATATAAAATACAAGAAGGAACCAACAAGTCAAAATGTTGAGTACAGAGTGAGAGCTTTGCCTACACTGTGAAATACGTTAATAAGTGGGTTCCGAAAAGTTCTAGAAATTTATTTTTTGTCCCAGAGACAGGAATCATTATTCAATACCTTTTGGTGGATGTATTTACTTGATCAGACAAGATTTGGAAAACTTATGATGTTTGAATCTCAAATATTTAATTCCACCATTTTGATTATGGTATTTTGACTTAAATCATATATTAAGATTCCTTAACTTTGTGCTGAATCAGTTGTTTTCTTCTTCTTTCAAGGAATAAATGAAAATTACTAGCAAATGTCTATTGATTTTTGTATGAGATAACATGAAACAGATACACTATAAAATCATATGAAAATATTTGTGAATATTTGTGTACTTGCTGTAAATCAAATTTTTAGAAGCACAACTAGAAAATTAAGGAAATTAGCAGTCAGGAATTCCTGCATTCATGATAATTATAATTTGTTGGAACAATTAGATTTGTTTGCAATGACTTAGAGTAGTGAAATTGATAAGACTCAGTGAAGATCAGAAGGAATAGGTGGGGAAAGATAAGGAGGTGGAGGAGGAGAGAAGAAAAAGAGAAGAAGAAAAAAAACTTTGCAAATGCAATAATTACTAAAACTTGATGTTAGAAAAATAAATAGTGTAAACTTTAAAACTGAGAAAAAAATGAACACTGATGAAAATCATTATACTGAACTGAAAGACAAATGTAGCAAAACAGAAGCAACACAGATTTATGGAGAAAATATATTTTTTATTTGACTTACCCTAGAAAAATAATTTTTAGTAAATATATTAATGTTGATGTAGTGATAACATTTTATTTATTAAAATTTACTTATTATATAATGTAAAAATTGCAAGAACACCAGTATGGGCTCAGCTCTCTTTGGTTTTCTTGTGCATTTTCTCCAGCCTTTCTGTTCTTACCATGCCACTTTCATGTGGTCTAGAGACACTGGCTGTTGGTGGGTTCCTCCTTAGTTTGGACTATCTTCACGCACTATTCTAGATGTTATCCGTGACATTCAGTTTTACAATTCATTATTTTTTCAGACAAATTTATTTATATTTGTGCACTTACAGCATAGAAAAAAAGAATTTTTAAAATGTTCAAATAAATATATTTTTCACAGCAGGTAAGCTATAATCATTAAACTATTCAAACAAAAGCATATTTTAAATTTTCCTCTGCTTAACTTTCTGACCTTTAAGTAAAAGGCTAGTTTGACTTGAAGCCTATAAAGGACATCTTTGTGGAATCAAAAATATTGCCTCACTCCATTAATTCTTTAGCAATCAATAGAACATTTTCTCCCATCCAGTTTCAAAAGTGTCATGCAGAGATGCAATGGGAAACCTGAGCTTCTTGTTTCTTTGTATTTCATATCCATGGTTATTCAATACATGAAATGATATAAAACTACCTAATCATTTTCTTTTCTACTTTATACAATAGTGGTAACTTGATAAAACCTTATGATCATAGCAAAGATACATGTAAAGCATTCTTTAAATGGTAAAAATTGCTGAATGTCTGGTACTGCAATATGGAAGAGTAGAAAAAAACAAACAAGCTTCAATATCTCATTTTCAAATTAAGTTATACAGATTTAAACAGTTATAGAATTATGTTATTCAGATGTGATCAAATACGAATGTGACCTTGACTGGAGTTTATTTCTTTTCATTGTGGAATACACATCACATAACCTAATGAAAGTGTTTGTGACAATTTTATTTAATGCTTTGAGAAAAAAAGAAAGCCTTCTGAAAACTTTTTTCTTATGAAAGAAGTTTAAAGCTTCAAGTATTCTTTCTATTCACTGACACTTTCATAAAAGAAATAGAAATATGCTTGTGTGACAAGGTTCTTAGAACCTTTATTTTTTGGTATTAATTATGGCTGGTTTTTTTAGTTAATTTCAGTTTTTCTAGGTCAAAATACTGTAATTCTGTTCTATCAAGCTGAGATTTAAAGATTATTTCTCTTCTACTTTCTAACATTTATGCTTTCAAGTATAATCAAAATAAAGATTTATTTTATTTTATTGCTTGCAGGAAAAAGCCACACTGTTTCTAAAATTCTAAGCAAACATTTGGAAACATATGGCAGTTTAAAAGTCATAATCTGGCACTATAGAAACAGCCTGTTTATACAAGAGGATTTTGTGATTTGAATATTGCTTGTCATCTAATGTGGCAAGAAGATATAATATGAAATATCTGTTTTATTTAGAAGAGACAGCCTATGGTTATGTAAAATTATTCAACCTATCTTGAACTATAGACCAAGTTATAGTTGTAATAAATATTTTATGATGCAGCATCTACATGAGGTTATTGAGATTATCATTTCCATTAACCATTTGAGAAGAGACATTGCACTGTATTATTCAGTTGCTGCTGCATCTACTTTATAAAAATGGATTCATATTTAATGAGTTTTATAATGTAGTCTTCACATCAATAAGTTGTATTTCTTTCTGGGCAAGTGTATAAATCATCATTTATAAATCAATTCACATTTTTAATGTACCACAGAGTGGCTATTGAAAGGAATATTGTGACAAATTGATTTGAAATTGAATGATCATCACCTAATTTATTCTTTTGGGTCCATATAGAGAAATGTTTGTTAATCTTTCTGAGTTCAGGACACACTCTGTATCTAGAATTTTTGGAGACTTACTTGAAAGAATTAAAAGACTAAAATCTAGATTAAACAAGTTAATAGTGATTATAAAGCAATCATTATTAAAGTGTTGCATGGTGAATACAAAAGCAGAAATAGACGTCTCATTACTCGTTTTATATCTATCAGAATAATAAACATCTAGCAGAATAATATTTGAGTATAACTGTGTTATATCTTGACTACATGCTATAATTCACAATTTCCTCCTTCAAGGAAATATACTTTTGCCTTTTCTTCTATTTAAAACTGTGGTGTGCTTTTCTTTATTCATAGCAAGCCATTTCCTGCTGTACAGTACATTGATCTGATTGACCAAACAATGCTCTGTTTAATAAATGATATTCTAACAGCATGAACACTGTACTTGGTTGTGTAAGTTGGAGATAAAGCACTGAAGAGTTTCCAGTTATGCCATGTACTATATATAGGACACTGATTGAGAACCACTAACCAAAATGTTTGTATAGCGGATGTATTTATCAACACATTCCTTTGACTGTGGAATGGCTTCTACTTCTTGAACACTACACAACTAAAATGAACTTTCAGAAACGTAAAATGATCTTTATGGAAATAAACTACAAAATGTTATAAGTATATATGTTTTGTACATTTTAATTAAAGTATGACTGCATAGATTAAACCTATTCCTTGGGCCATACTGTGGCATGGAAGGTTAAGCCTCTTCCTGGGGTGCTGGCACCCCATATCAACACCAGTTCAAATCCCAGCTGCACCCTTCTGATCCAGCTCCCTGCTAATGGCCTGGGATGACAGTAGAAGATGGCCCAAGTTCTTGGGCCCACGTGGGAGACCTGGAAGAAGCTCCTGGCTCTTGGCTCCTGGCTCCTGGCTTCAGATTGGCTCAGCTCTGGCTATTGCATCCATCTGGGGAGTGAATCAGTGGATGGAGGACCTCTAACTGTCTCTCCCTCTCTCTGTATGTAACTCTGCCTCTGAAGTAGATAAATATTTTAAAAAGTCATTCCTGAACAATTTTACATATCTCCAAATAAATAATATTTAAAAAGTTGGCCCCATCAGAAAAATATTGGCTGGTTTATCAATTATGCACACAGAAGTATGATTTTATTTAAAGTATGTGAGACTGAGATTATTTGGTTGAAAACACAGTTCAGACTACTTCAAAATGCTTCGTAAGTAGAAGTGTCTCCTCTCCTTGAGTCTTAACTATGTGACTTGCTTGACCAAGGAAACATTAGCTTATATGCAAGCAGAACTTCAAAAGTGACTATGGAATGAAACTTGCTCTCTTTAAATAATAAAAGTAGTGGGGCTATAAAGTGCACCTACTTTCCCATGTGCATTAGCAGGGAGCTGGATCAGAAGTGGAGTAGCTGGGACTCACACCTGTGCCCATATAGAACTTCAGCATTAAAGGAGGTGGCTTAACTTTCTGGATCATGCCAGCCCCAGGTGTTTCTTAAGTTTACTCAACATGTCCAGCACTGATATAGTTTCTCGACATTTAATTGCAAATAAATAATGCATGACCAAATGATATCAAGGAAATATGGGAAGAAAATGTATATTAGAAGTAATAGAACACACAAAAATATAATGGAGTAAGTTAAAAAAAATAGAGGCAATTAAACTGCCAGCAACAAAATGCTTTTGAAGTTATGGTGAGGGAAAGACAACTTAGCGGGAGCTCAGTTAATAAACACTGAATATATTTTGGGGTATGAGAAATAGAAGTTATATTCAGAGACTGAATTATTATTAAAAGTGAAATATAAGCAGAAAATGAGATGTCCTGAACTAAAATTTTGGTGATATTATCAACTCTTTTCACTCTGCACAGAGAGCTTTGTCATAATTTGCTTCAACTTGTGTGCCTCTTCTGAATGCAGAGTGAATCCACCTCTACCACATTATGGTGATATAAAGTATACAGTGGTTCCCTAAATTATGATGGGCTTATGTCCTGGTAACCCCATTTTCATTTGAAAATATCATACATTGAAATTGCATTTAATACGCCTAACTTACCAAACATCATATCTTAACCTGGCCCGCCTTAAACATACTTAGGACTATATTAGTGTATACTTAGGGGAAATTAATTTAACACAGTCTATAATAAAGTGTTAAACATCTCATATAATTTACTGCATACCTGTATACAGAAACATTAGCAATAGAATGCATGTGAATTACGCGTTGTTAACTCTCCCAGATGTGTGGCTCTCTGAAAGCTCTGCCTAGCTGCCGCCACCAAGTACCTCTCATTTGCATATTGCTATCCTGAAAAAAGATAAAAATTCAAACAATGTTTTATATTGAATGAATATCACTTCCACATCATTAGAAAATTTCAGTCTTAAATTGATCCATCTTAAATTGTGAACTTTTGTAGTTCAAGATTAATTTGTGTTGCTCCCAAATCAAGCAAGAACTACATCATCAAAATTTGCTACTACCAGATTTATAGGTATCATTTCTCACTCTATAATGTGTAGCGATATTGCTGTATAATGGTAATATACCCTGGACATACTTATACTGTGAAACATAATTTTAAGAGAGAAATGAGGGCAAGATTTAGCTGTCTTATAAGATGTAATCTATACAGTAAAAACTGAATACTTTGTTTTGTTTTGCTTTGGGGTGAGTCACGGATTCTGTATTTTTGAAATAGAGGTGGTTGGTGGAGCTAAGCTGAAACCTCTCCTACTTATTTCCTATTGTCTACGTTTTATTTTTGCAAATAATTGTGCATAGTTCTGATTCTGTTTATCCAATTCCCTCTACATTTTGTTGTTCCTCAATCATTAGATGTGTCCGAATGATATGGAGGGTTTATCAGAAGGCAGATCACTGAGTTCTACCCACCTATATGTAACAGTTTCAGATTAAGCGTATCTGAGATAGGGTCCAAAAGATTACATTTGTAATGGATTCCCAGGTAATTCTGGTGTTACTGGTCCCAATCACATTACAGTGCTGTAGTTAGTGGAAATTCCTCTAATAGACACAAAATGTCTTTTGATTAAAGAGTATTAAATTATTTTTAAATTTATATCATTGAAAATATTTGAATTAGTATTTGGATTACCAGCAAGGGAAGGTTATCTGACTTAAATATAAACCGAAATATAGTACAGAAATAGTACTTTCCTAAATGTTAGTTACATATTGTTGTCTAAAAAAAATAGCTCAATATGTAGTTGCTTAAAAGAACAACAAAAAACATTATCTCACAGTTTCTCTGGAGCACAAATTTAAGAATTTCTATTCCCAAATTCAAATTATGTGTTTCTTTCTAAGAGTGTCTTATGATGGGGCCTGTGCTGTGGCTCATTGGGTTAATGCCCTGGCCTGAAGACTGGTATCCCATATGGGCGCTGGTTCTAGTCCTGGCTGCTCCTCTTCAATCCAGCTCTCTCTATGGCCTGGAATAGCAGTATAAGACAGCCCAACTCCTTGGGTACCTGCACCCACGTGGGAGACCCAGAAGAAGCTCCTGGCTCCTGGCTTCAAATTGGTGCAGCTCCAGCCATTGCTGCCATCTAGGGAATGAACCAGCTGATGGAAGACCTTTCTCTCTGTCTACTTCTCTCTGTAACTCTGTCTTTCAAATAAATAAAATAAATCTTTAAAAAGAAAAGTTTTTATGAGGTGTAAAGCAAGATGTTAGCCCTAATTGCAATTCTTTGATGGCTGACCTTGAGCTGATGTACCTGCTTCTAACACGACTCACTTAATTTGCCTTTTTCTCTCTCTTTTCCCTGCCCAACCCAGCTGTCATCACTCTGCCTTTCAAATAAATTAATAAATCTTAAAACAGAAACAAGTATCTTTTTATAATAATATCTACTTTTAGATACGTACATGTAGTCCTGCACATTTTCTGTAATTATTAATATCAAGAATAAAGCAGTACTCACTCCTTTGATTGAAGGTCTTCTATAAGTATATGGCAGGGATTGTGTGTTAGGGGAAATATAAGGGTAATTTCATGAGAAATGACCCATGCCCAACTGGGCATACAAAACTTCATCACTGTTTATTTTTTTTTAAGATTTTATTTATTTATTTGAAAGAGTTACAGACACAGAGAGAGAGACAGAGAAAAAGGTCTTCCTTCTATTGGTTCACTCCCTAAATGGCCACAGTGGCCGGAGCTGCGCCGATCCGAAGCCAGGGAGCCAGGTGCTTCTTCCTGGTCTCCCATGCAGGTGCAGGGGCCCAAGCACTTGGGCCATCTTCTACTGCTTTCCCAGACCACAGCGGAGAGCTGGACTGGAAGAGGAGCAAACAGGACTAGAACCGGCGCCCATATGGGATGCCAGCACCGCAGGCGGAGGATTAACCTAGTGCACCACAGCACAGGCCCCATCACTATTTATTTTTGTCACTTCATTTTATAATATTTTGGTTGACAAAATATATAGTTTCTAATCTGATAGTTATCATGAATATACTTTATATCCTTTACTATTTGAGATATTTAATTTCATAACTATGTTAACAAAAGGAAGTCTTCACTTTGATTTTGATTTTTCATTTTTTTCCCAAAGAAACCTTTTATTTAAGGAATACAAACAATGCATTTTAGAATATAACTTTAGGAATATAGTGATTCTTCCCTCCGTACTCACTCTCCCACCCACCTCCTTTTCCCATTCCCAGTTCCATTCTCCACTAAGATCCATTTTCTCAAGAAAGGAAAAATGGGTGATATATTTTCTGCAAATTTGTCTGTGAATAGCAGCTCTGCTTGATAGACAGTTATTAAATCTCATGTTTCCTGTTTTAATCTACCTACAGATTATCCCATTGACTCATTTTTTACTCTGTTGTTCAACAATTTTCACTGCCTGAAGTCTAATAGGAGTTTTCTCATTTTATTTATAGTCTTTAGTATCTCATTTGACTTGTTTGATATAAAACGAATCTCTTTAATTAAAGATCCACTTCCAGTTGAGTAAAGTTTCATGTTGTTATACCTCTGGGAATATTATTTATTGTTTCAAAATCTTTATTGAGAACTACTTGTGAGTAGGTCGCTCTGCTTCCAGTAGGCAACCGTGTTTTATCAAGAGTGAATTAGACTTGTACTTTTGAAGGTAAACTGTAGTTCTGTGTTCTTTGTGAATTTTGGAGTTTTTTTTTAGCTAATACAGCAAACTACTGTAATATCCATCAATGCAATATTTTTCTCCTTTTTCTAACACTGTTTCCTCGGTGGAAGGCACCAAGGAGACTATACTCTGTTGACAAAATTAAAGATCAGGTATAAACTGCCATTTTCATGAAATTGTGTAAACTAATATGGATAGTTCTTTTAAAGGAGTCCCATAATTCTGCATTCATGTGTTTGTGCTCATGATTGCTTTTAAATTTCAAATACTTAATTGGAGCTACATATAAATAAAATTTTTTATTAAGAAGATGATTTCAGTCATTTCATCAAATAAAAATCCCTACAAAGGAACTAAGAAAATGAAAACATTTAAAATAACTTTATTAACAAATATAATGTTCTATGTCACCTCTCTTCAGCATTTATAATTTCATATTAATAAAGTCTCAAAGAGTACAATTAGTAATGAAACTGTTTCCAAGGATGAGACCAAAAAAATTGATAATCCAAGTCTCTTGATTCCCATAGGAATAATTTATGTATGTATTTGCATTTCCCAATGCCTTATTAGTAATTTCAGTGAAATGTTTCAGAAAGATTAATTGCCTGGATTTGCACAAGTTCTTTATTTATCATCATTAAAAAGCCTGTTGGAGGAGGTTTTTTGTGGTATAATATATCACTTACTGAAATTTTCTTTCTGGCAACCTGACTAAAAAGAAATCTTAGATACTACACAGTCTAATTACATGGTTGAAATTTGACAATTATTTCCAATTTGTTGGTCTTAGTATATGAGTGAATCAGCAGTTAAGTCTCTATGGGTGAGACCTGTGCCTACTGATATTGAACAAAATTTTAAAACTTTAATATATAATGTGCTGAAGTTTATACTGAAGATCATATGTGAGATTAGGCTACCCTTTTCTGTAGGAAGATTTTGATTACAGAAATTATGTACAAATATAATCAGTTATCAAAATTAACTCATAATTAAGACTTACTAATGGTTACAAGGTATAGAAATTAATGGTGGTTAAAATTACATAATGTTGCATATTGCTTTTCTAGAGTGAAAATATGTATGAAATACATGGGTAAGTTGCTAATGGTACTAGTCTAAATAAATATACTGGCACCATGGTTGTGGCGCAACAAGTTAAGCCAACCCTTGCCACCCTGGCATCTCAAATCTGAGTACTGGTTGCAATCCCCAGTACTCCACTTCTGATCTAACTTCCTGCTAACACACATGGAAAGGTTGGGGATTATAGCTCAAGTACTTTGGCCTCTGCCACCCAAGTGAAGGACCCAGATGGAGTTCCTAACTTCTGACTTTGGCCTGGCCCAGTCTTGGCTTTTGTGCCCATTTGGGTAGTAAACCAAAGGATGGAAGTTGGCTCTCTCTCCTCTCCCTCGCTCCCCCTCTTTCCTTCTCACTCTGTGTGTGTATGCATGTTTGTTTGTGTGTGTCTCTGTCTCTTTCTCTCTCTATCTCACTCTTTCAAATTATAACTACATAAATATTTAAAATTTTTTAAAATATATGCTAAAGACCCTTTCAACGCCACACAATTACTATGGTATAATTAATTTGAAAGTACTTCCATTCTAAAGCACATATACATTTTATTTCTTCATTTGATATTTACTTGCTCTTCAAAAATGCCATTCTGTTGACAGTCAGCATACATTTAGAGCTTTTCTGCACAAATCTTTTCTCAGTTCCTGCTGTATGTGTTTTCTAAATATATGAAGGAAATCAATTGGATTGGAACAAGTATTTTAATGGGTAGATTACATCCTTGGATCCAGATCCTGTTTATATTGTTCAAAACATGAATTATCCTTCGAAACCTTATGAGTAAAGCAAGGAAAATATTTGATCTTCTATAATTCATAATAAACATGGACAGAATAAACACAAATGAATGTGAGTCACAGTTACATTTCTGGTGAAGTGAAAACCATGGAATTGCAAATTTGTAAGAGTGATTCTGTAAGATGAGGTGTACTTGGTGTCAGAAGACATAATTACTCTCTGAACTCTACAATTCACTTAAGATACATATAGACACACACACACACACACACACACACACACATTCTGGACCAGTCAAATTTTTTTTAATCTTTGTAAAGGAAATAGTAATGGGATGGAGAGTGGAGCCTGGAACTGAACCCAGGTGCTCTGATATAGGATATGAGCATCCCAACCAGTAGTTTAACAAATGCATCAAATGCCCACCTCTACTCTGAAAGTGGCTTAGATAGTACTGTGGGGAATCATCAAGGTCCCCTGACTTATAGAGGTTTGTGAAAATGCTAGTCTGATTACTTTGTAATTAAACATGTGTTCTAGTAGAAAGAAAATAAAAAACACAGCAGAATGATTAGAAGTTGGTGTTCTGGATTTCAAACTAACTGCATTCCCATTCTGAAGCAGCCCTTTCATGATTGTATAAATTAAGGGAGGTTCCGTTTTTTTGTCTACCACATGACAGTAATCATTTCTACTTCAAATGATCTATATGAACCTAAAATGAAATAGTTAATGTGTGTTCAAAGCTTAGTAGAGTGCATGGAACCTAGAAAATGCTCTGTATAATTGCCAATTAGATCATTATTATTATTTTTTTTTGACAGGCAGAGTGGACAGTGAGAGAGAGAGACAGAGAGAAAGGTCTTCCTTTGCCGTTGGTTCACCCTCCAATGGCCGCCGCAGATGGCGCACTGCGATCGGCGCACCGCGTTCGTCCGATGGCAGGAGCCAGGTGCCAGGTGCTTTTCCTGGTCTCCCCATGGGGTGCAGGGCCCAAGCACCTGGGCCATCCTCCACTGCACTCCCGGGCCACAGCAGAGGGCTGGCCTGGAAGAGGGGCAACCGGGACAGAATCCGGCGCCCCGACCGGGACTAGAACCTGGTGTGCCGGCGCCGCAAGGTGGAGGATTAGCCTGTTGAGCCACGGCGCCAGCCCAATTAGATCATTATTAACCTGTCAGTTTGATGGAAGTGACAGGCAGAAAATCTAACTCTATCAAAATCCCTCTGAAGGGAAGCTTGGAAATGCAAAGTGTAAAATATAAATGACCAACCTAAAAATGAGACAAGATTCAACAGCACCTTTCCTCTCAAAAAGCAAATACAGGGCCAGCATTGCGGAGTAGCAAGTAGAGCTGCCACTTACTATGCTGGCATCCCATATTGGTGCTGGTTCTTGTCGCTACTGCTCCATTTTTGATCTGTTCCCTGCTAATTGCCTGGGAAAGCCCCAGAACATGAGCCAAGTGCTTGGGCTGCTGCCACCCTCATGGGAGACCTGGATGAATCTTCTGGCCTTGGCCAGGCCCAGCCCTGGCCTTTGTGGCCATCTGCGGAATGAAACTGCAGATGAGGCTGGCGCCCTGGCTCAATAGGTTAATCCTCCGCCTAGCGGCGCTGGCACACAGGGTTCTAGTCCCGGTCAGGGCGCTGGATTCTGTCCTGGTTGCCCCTCTTCCAGGCCAGCTCTCTGCTGTGGCCAGGGAGTGCAATGGAGGATGGCCCAAGTGCTTGGGCCCTGCAGCCACATGGGAGACCAGGAGAAGCACCTGGCTGCCGGCTTCGGATCAGCGCAGCGCGCCGGCCGCAGCGCGCCATTGGAGGGTGAACCAATGGTAAAAGAAGACCTTTCTCTCTGTCTCTCTCTCTCACTGTCCACTCTGCCTGTCCAAAACAAACAAACAAACAAACAAAAAAAAAACAAAAAGAAACTGCAGATGAAAGATCTCTCTTTCTCTCTATCTCTCCCTCTTTTTCTGTAACTCTGATTTTTAAATAAATAAATATTTTTTAAAAAGTAAATATAAGCACAATACTATTTTTTTTTTTTTACAGGCAGAGTGGACAGTGAGAGAGAGAGACAGAGAGAAAGGTCTTCCTTTGCGGTTGGTTCACCCTCCAATGGCCGCCGCGGTCGGCGCGCTGCGGCCGGCGCACCGCGCTCATCCGATGGCAGGAGCCAGGAGCCAGGTGCTTTTCCTGGTCTCCCCATGGGGTGCAGGGCCCAAGCACCTGGGCCATCCTCCACTGCACTCCTGGGCCACAGCAGAGGGCTGGCCTGGAAGAGGGGCAACTGGGACAGAATCCAGTGCCCCGACCGGGACTAGAACCCGGTGTGCCGGCGCCGCAAGGTGGAGCATTAGCCTGTTGAGCCACGGCGCCGGCCCAGCACAATACTATTTTAAACATAAAGTAGTTCTTCAGGAATTTCTTCCTTTATGATGCAGCTTTAGCAGGACCATGCTTAAGCATTACCTACCAAATCCATGCTATTGCCTAAAGTGACAAATATTTGAACCCAACTTCCTGAAGTTTGACACATGCTAGCAAACAGATTATGCTACTGTGTAAAGTGTGCTTTGCTAATGCTCTTAATAGCAGGTAATATCATAAGAATGCATGAGGTAGTAAGAGCATAGGGAATACAGTGAGACTAGTGGAAGCTGTTCCTTGAATCCTTTTCATATTTTAACCCGCCTGTGGTGGATTTGGCTGTTGTTCTGTATTAATTCAGAATACCAGAGAAGTTACTGTGGTTTCCAGGTTTATGCATTGTAAAATGCAATTTGTATCCCACTTGGTTTATAGTTAATAATCTCTGATTATTTTACTCTGTAAATTAAACACTGTAGAAACTACATTTGTTTGATTTTATTTTTAGTTTGAATACCAATTTTGAGCTATCAAAAATGAACTTTTTCTGTATGTATATCATATTCAAATGTGTGAATTAATCTATAGATTTTCTAATATTTTTATAATTAATTGGTTTTACTAATTATTATAGTTCTGATTCCCCAAGTGTAATTTTAGCTTATTTTCCCCCTTGGCCTCATCTAAAGTGCAAAAACTTTAAGGACATAGTCTACTGACTAAAAAGCATTTTGTTTGTAATTTAAGGACCTATAAAATAACTAGAGAATCTTGATTGGCATTCTCATCTTAATGTAGAATTTCAGGCATTAAGAAAATTAATTTAAATTTGCCATTCACTGATTAAGGGATTCTATTGGGTTGAGTACTTTATTAAGCTATGTGCACAGCCAGCTGCCTAGGTTTCATTAATCAGTGTGCTTATTCACTATGAATTTGATGAGTATCAGAAAATCGATTTTTTTTCAATTTTAAAGTTCAAACTTTCACTAAAAGGTATAAGAAAACACAAAATATTAAAAATTAAATTTCAGAAGCAATTAAGATAAAATATTAATTTTATCTTAGGGAGAATGCAGCATTCTCCCTATTATGCTACTGGAGCAAAGAAATCTGTTCAGAAAGCAAACAAAATACTTCTTTCCCTCGGTTCTGCAGATCGAAAGGCAAGAATGACTGCATAAGTGAGCAGGTACAAAGTCTGAAATTGTCTGTAATGTAGAAATCTTAAACTTAAGAAGTTTGAGAGTTAGGATTTAAGCCTCTAGTTGGTTTTCTTCATTGTCTTTACTGGGCATATGGAAAGGGCAGTCAGTAAACAAGTGAAAACCTTTACCAAACATGGCTTTAATGACCACTGGCAATACCTAGCATCATACTGGGAAGCAAATTGGTAGTCACTGGAGACTGCTGTGCATTTGAAGGGATATTCCCCGAGGCTAAAACCAATCAGCAGTCAAACTATTCTATACCCCACGAAGTTCATAAGTGGTTTCCACAGGTAACCTCTTTGAGAGCTCATTTGAATAATCTAATTTGGTGTATCCAAAGTTGGGAAGTGATGGACAGATCCCATGCTAACTGGCACCATTCCTCTGGATTCAATAGAGTGATACTCATATCTGAAATACTTTATATTGCATGTTTTAAAACAAAACCAATACTGCATAAGCCGCTTGATACATTACCAGTACAAAAATGGTTTTCAGTGCTCTGCTCTTTTTGTCTAAAGATGAGTCTACTTCTTCCCTAGGTAGCTGAAAAGCCATCCTTTCTTCTTGAGAATAATACAGGGGACTGATACCCCTATCCTTAAAAAATACATACTGGTATTTCTGATTTTAAAAACTGAAATGTATAGATGTTCATGTATTAATCATGTAAAGAGTTGGCTGTTTCTGTCCATGTGAGAAATGCAAAAGGTACTTCAAAAAGTTTATGGATACCGGAAACTGCTTGGCACAACAGTTGAGACAACACTTGGAATGTTCACCTCCCATACCAGAGTGCATGGGTTTGAGTCCCTGCACTATTTCAGATCTAGCCTTCTGATAACACACATCCTAGGTGGCAGGAAGTGATAGTTTAAGTTGTTGGGCTCCTGTCTTCCATCTAGGAGACCTTGTTGGAGTTTCTGGTTTCTGACTGTAGCCTGACCCAGCACTTGCTGTTAGATTAACAACAGGAATCACTGGGCACTAACTTCCCATGTAGGATCTCTGTTCTCCAAGAGTTGTATTATAATAGTTAACAGTAAAACTTGTTCTCAGATTTATTTCAATTTAGTATGTTAAATGGGAGATATTCCTGTCTCATAAGTTTTAGTTATGCCTAAGTGTCCAACTCCATTGCTTGTTTTCTTAGGTGCTTCCTTAATTAATGATAAAACTTGTTCTCAAGGGCTTACTTTCTTTTAATGTATTAAGTAGAAGATATTCTGATGTCTCATAAGTAATAGCTATGTCTAAGTGCTCACAAAAGATATATCATTCTTGGGTGCTTCTTTTAAAGTAATTAAATATCTAAAGAAAAAGAAGTAAAATTAACCTTGAGATACAATGAGTTTGAATAGCCCTTGTCTCAACTGTTGAGGAGAAGTTTTGTGTGTGTGTGAGTGTGAAAATTATTGAACTTTTTACTTAGTACAGAATTGGTCTTCTGGGCATAAAGTTAATTGAAAATGTATCTTAGTGGAGAATGGGACTGGAAATGGGAGAGGCAGAAGGAGGGGTCGGAGTTTGGGTGGCAGGGCGAGTATGGTGGGAAGAATAACCATATTCCTAAAGTAATGCTTATGAAATTCATGAAGTTTGTATTCCTTAAAGAAAAGATTTCCTTGGGAAAAGAGAAAGTTAGGAAAGCTTAGAACAGCGTTAGGAAGTCTAGAGGATTAAGGAAAAGTAAGAACTCATTGCTAATGCCAGGAATTATAGGGGAGTTATGTTTTGGGGCATATCTCTAGCCAGCAAGAACAGAGGATTCAATGAACAGCAAAACTCAATCCCACCAGCAAAGATGTATTTTAATAGACAGCAAGTTGATATTTGTTCCAAAAACAATGGTAGACTTTGTGTACAAAATGAAAGAAAAAATATGACCTTTACATTGGAAAAGTCTGCTATTGAAGCATGTAAAAAAGTTACTGGATCTAGGATTCAAGGTAGTAGAATGATTGCAGAAAAAGACAAATGATGGGCATTAGGACTGAAGTATCAATTAAGGTTGACAGTGCAGCTAACAATGCTGAAGTGGTAAGCCATTGGCTCATAGCTCCTTAAATCATCCCTGTAAGAAAGATGATTTTTTGCCAGATGTCAAACCAAGTCTGAGTGTGTGGAAATATGAATTAAATAAGCAAGAGACTACTTGCCAAGAGACTATTGCATTACCTATAGTGTCCCTGGAGGGAAAGAGGGAACAAAGAAAGTAGATTATTTATACTGTGGCTCAGTCATCACTCTAATAAAGGAATTGTCTTCAAGTGTGGCAGATTATTTTCTATCTAAAACTAGCAATGACATTTATCCAAATTGCACATGAACTTCATGAAGGGAGAAATTTCTCACCAAGGACATTATCTAGAATTGGAAATACTGTTTTTATGGACTTAGGTATAAGTTTGTTATATTTAATGCACTTGCTCTTTTGTATTACAGTGCATGCTAGCATTCCATAGATGCAGAAGGACAACTATTCCTTTATTTATTTATTTATTCTGTGCTACCTTAATATCTACCCAATTGCCTCTACCAAAGTGAAAAAAAAGTTTAATGTAGTATACTATTTTAAAGGTTTTATTTACTTATTTGCAAGGTAGAGTTATAGACAGAAGGGGAGAGACAGAGAGAAAGGTCTTCCATCATTGGCTCACTCCACAAGTGGCCACAACTGCTGGAGCTGAGCCAATCCAAAGCCAGGAACGAGGAGCTTCTTCCAGGTCTCCCATGCGGGTGCAGGGGCACAAGCGCATCTTCCACTATTTTCCCAGGCCATTGGCAAGGAGCTGGATCAGAAGAGGAACAGCTGAGACATGAACTGGCACACATATTGGATGCTGGTGCTACAGGGGAGGCTTAGCCCACTATACCATAGCACCAGCCCCTAGGTACTATACATTGAATGTTCTTACAGTATTATACTTTCAAAGCATTTCACATTGCTTTGTAGTGATAGTTTCCATAATCAACTGTGAGAAGTACAGTATCAGAATTCTAAGTGTTAAATAAAAAATGAAAGTAAAATAAATAAATAGAAGGGTTGACACTTACCTTAGGTCTAAAATCATTAATACTGTTTTAGGGACCAGAACTAGAGGATTTTTGATTATATTTTTCTGTATGTGAAAAACTTAAAATCCTCACAGTAATACTTGCATTTTGCTCAATTTTTTGTAAGTCCAAATTGATGCAGTTAATTTCCTACCAGTTATTAAGATAAAAAAAGTAATATCAACCATATGTACTATAAAATGATTATATGTATCACAAACTTTCTATGCTAAAGAGAAATTATACTTCTAATAAATTATTTTTAAGATTTATTTATTTTATTTGAAGTGCAGAGTTACAAAGGGGCAGAGAGGGAAAGGGAGGTCTTCCATCTGATGGTTCACTCCCCAAAAGGCCGCAATGACTGGAGTTGGGCCAATCTGAAGTCAGGAGCCAGAAGCTTCTTCCAGGTCTCCTATGCAGGTGCAGAGTCCCAAGGGCTTGGGCCATCTTGTACTGCTTTCCCAGGCCATAGCAGAGAGCTAGATCTGAAGTGGAGCAGCCAAGACTCAAACCGGAGCCCATATGGGATGCTGGCACTAGAGGCGGTGGCTTTACCCACTATGCCACAGTGCCAGCCCCAATAATTTTTTTTAAGATATATTATGTTTATTTGAAAGGCAGAGATAGAGAGGAAGAGAGAGATGGCAGACAGAGAAAGAGAGCTTCTGTCTGCTAGCTCACTTCCCAAATAGCTATAACATCTGGGATTAGGACAGGCTGAAACCCAGAGCCCGGATCTCCATCAGGGTTTCCCACGTCGATGGCAGGGGCCCAGGTATTTGGGTTATCATCACTTTCCCGGTTGCATTAGCAGGGAGCTGGATAGGAAGCAGATTAGCTGGGACTCAGCAACATTCCAAAAGGGGATGCCATTGTAGCAAGTGATGGCTTAGCCTACTGTGCCACAATAGTAACCCCCCAAAATTTTATTCTTATACCATGAATACTTATTTTGCATGATTACATAGAAAAATTGACTATAATAAATTTGTTGGTCATTGATATTTTCTAAAAAGCGAATGTTACATGTCATACAATTTTAATATGCCTACAGACATAAAATTCCCTATCTAGAGAAGCAGAGTGAAACTGACAATATAGTTGGGCTATCTCTGTTTTAAATTAATGATCATTTTTAGGGCCACATTCCAGTTTATATTCTTACTATATGTATAGCCATTTGGATAGTATAAATTTGAAAAGGCTTTGTGTATTTTGAGTTTGGTATTTTGAAATAAGTTGTATTTTTGTTTTTCTCACTAACTTGTAGATGTTTTTAGACATGAGTTTTTTGTTGAATATACAGATTGTGAATATACTTTACTACTCTGTGGGCATTTTTTTTTTATAATAGACAGTATTTTAGAAAAGTTTTAGATTCAAACAAAATTGAGCAGAAAATCTATCATTGCCATATACCTAAACATGCCCAAAGCAGTTTTTCTATACCAACATCCTACACTGATGCAGTGTATCTGAAGTTATGGTGAAAGTTACTCAGTACTTCAAATTAAGTTTAATGTTTGTTTTTTCTAAGACACTTTTGCATTGACAAAGTTGCTTTTATTCCTAATCTACTAAAACACTGTATTAAAATTAATTTATCACAAAAGGGAATTAAATTTTACCAAGACTTTCCCTTAGTTATTGTAACTAAGTGAATATTCTCTATTATTCAGCTTGATGGCTTATTTTGGCTGATTATCAATGATTTACTAAATGTTTATTAAAGGATTCAATCCAGTTTGTGATCCATTATTATTTTTTATTTTGCTGAATTCAATTTTCTAATATTTGCCAGAGATATTGTGTTCATGTTAATACAAGATTCTGGCCTATATTTTTCACTTCCTATAATATCTGTATCTGATTATGAAACAATGTATTCAGGCATTCCTGAATGAAGTAAACAGTGCACTTTCTTATCTTGAAGAATTTGTACAAATTAATGGATCATTGCTTCCTTAAGTGTTTTGAAGATTAACTGTAACTCAATCCAAATTTGATATTTTTAGTGATTTGTATTTATATTTTAATTACTTCAATAGATAAACAATTATTCAGATCTTCTCTATTTCCTTGTATTTTATTTAGTCTATTTTATAGTAAATATGTATGATTGTAGAGTCTATTTTTATGTAAATATATATGGTCTTATGTTAATTATTAATTCTTTGAGTTAGATTTTCTGTGTTTTAAATTCATTACACAGGCACAAATACACATATAATTGATTCACATATTCTGTTTTACATTTCTGATGTGTATAAGACTCTAAGGTGGCCTGCTAGCTATAGTTGCTCTCTACAAGTTTTGGTTTGTCGATAAAAAACAGTTTGCTTCTGCTTTTCCTTGATTTCTAAGGCCACCTCCCATAGAAAATGGCAAGTTCTGATTGGGAAATAGGAAAGTGTCCCAAAATCACTTCCATGTGTTTCTCTTCTATCCATTATTCTGGCATCTTAATTTCTTGTTGAAGATGTTCTTTTGTTAATTCAAATACATTTTTTAGAAGTATTTTTATTTGGCTTCTCGAGTTGCTTAGAAAAATGATTGCTTTATTCTAATCTACTGCATTATAATCCAAAGCAGAAATTCTGATTTCTGGCTGCTATGTTAAAAATGGATTCTGACAACTAGAAATGGAAAAATGAGAATTATTAGAATGCTGTTATAGCAGTCCTGACAAAAATATGAATGTAATGTGAACTGGCTATTCAAATACAAGGGTGACAAAGAGCTACTTTTGAGATATCTTCTTAAGTAGGCCTAGCGAGATTTTATAGATATAAAACTGGAGAATGGCTCCACGTGTTTTTGTTATAAGCACAAGAGAAATTATTTTTCCTCAGCCTCAGATTGAAACAGGTTTTCCCATCATAGAAGCAATATAATCATCTATTATAATTAATTATGTATGTGTACATTACATATAATTATATATCACACACTTGTATATCTGATTAATTTGGATGGATCTATCTGAGGCATCTGGTGCTCAGTGACATTGTTCAGTATTAACCAATATGTACACAATGAGAAAAGGAGGAAGAGACAAATGCCACAAAGAAAGTCACAGACATACTGTACAACAAGGAAAAACAGATGCTTACAACCAAAATGCTAACAAACAAAAAATTGACTAGGGTAATCACGAATAAATGTTCATAGCAGAACTTGCAGTCAAGATTATTCAAAACTTTAAAAAAGTGTTTAGTATTTACTGCCCACAATCTTTTTCTTTTTTTTCATGATAGAAACGAAAAAAATCTATTAAGGTAAAAAGGCCTGTTTTCTGATCCAAAGTATCTATAAAAAAGAACTGTAGGAATTAAATCTGAGCAATCACCATGCTAATGAGAAATAACAGACCAGAATAGATTCAAACTTCATGAAAAGGAAATTTGTGGAAGTTACCTGTGTATTCACAGGAGAAATGCAACTTGAGTCACAGTCACGTGCATCCTAAAAGCTCTGTGAGGTTATTTGTTATTATGGTAATGGGTTAACCAATCACTAGGAATGTAATTATAGCTTCTACTTTTACTGTTGAGAAATGGGAGCAGGAGAACAACCTCTGTTTCTGTGAAGGAGGGATTTGATTAGTTTACACACTAGCAGTAAATATTGTTAATGAACATAATAAAATTAACCACTTCCTTCTTTCAACATCAATATTCAACTACTGTAGTGTAAAACATTGATAAAGGCAGTTTATATAATCAATCTCTTTTCTCCTGATCGAAGTATCAAAATGCTGCAATAATTTTCAAATGACATGGCTCATAGGTATATATTCCTAAGAGGTTAATTTACCCATGCTTAATTCTTTAGATTATTTTCTTAGAGGCAACTTGGTTGTGTTAGTAATGAACATGCAAAAAGGAATAAAGTAATTTAGAATATGAGGAAGTACACATTTTACATTAAAAATTATTGTAATTAAATCCATAGCAATTTTAGCCATCTGGATTTTATCAAAATATTTGCCTTTTTGTAATGTCTGAAATTTAAAAAGCTATGTAGTATGTGTTTTAATTGTTAATTTTTTTTAACCTTTAACTTGAGACTGTAGAGAAGATAAAATTTGATTATGTTTTCCTCTTGGGAATAAGTGTACTGATATATTCTTAAATTTAGATCTGTCTGCTAGAGTTATTTTAAAAGCTTCATCAATATGATTTTATGAAAGGCCCATATGGTGGCAGGTACATTTTCAAGCATGAAATGCTGTGCTTTCTAAAATACTCTTAGCGATTATATGATTCACAAATTATTTAAAAGCATTTAGTGATGGATTGCAGAATGAATGGTGACCTCAGTTACATTGAGCCAATTAGCTAAAACAGGTGTATAAATAAATATTTATTGTGTGTATTTACATGCAAGTACGTTTGTTAAGAATTTTTAAATCTATAAATTCTATGCCTTCAAAACAACATATTTTTAATGAATGAGCAAGAAAACACACTTTTTCCATAGATATTTTAATTATTTTTAAAATAGAAGTATTAACTTTATCAGTGAATATTTTTAGGTATTAACACAAAGGCCTCTGTGTCATGTATAGTACTCTAAAAAGGTTCAGAAATTGAACCTTAGTACTTCCCCCAGAAAGCTCATAGTTTTTCTTTCAGGTGTAATGTCAGTAATTAATCCAATTATTTTATATCTTACTCATTTATGGAATGGCCTCTATAAGATAATTATTAGGCTAGATCTATTAGTTGCATAGAATAAATAGCAAAACAAATGTCCTTTATAGGTTGGAGAGAGAAAATTAATTGAAGTTATCCTTCTGCTCATATTGTAATCAGCATGAAAGCCAGTCAGGACTCAGGCTTCTTCCACTTTTGTCTTTATCACTTTATAGGTCTCATCATCAATTGCATATGCTGGAGGAAGGGACATTAGGGAAGTTGTAATGGGCCTGGATTGGTAATTGCTTGCATATATTTACTCAAATTATGTTAAAATGCAGTTACATAGCTGTACATACATGTAAGTAAAGTTGGGAAATGTAGCTTATTTGTGCGCCTGGATTAAACAAGGAATATACACTGTTGAGCCGTTAATATTATTAGCTTAGATAAATAAATTTGGGGATAAAGCAATTAGTATTACCACCCAAGTTAAATTTTGCTACATTTTGCTATAATAGAATTTAATCAATCATGAGAGGAGACTACTGAATTGCAGATAACCAGAAAATGAGATAAGTGCTAAATTGGAAATAAGGTATGGAGTGGGTGTTGTGGCACAGTGGATTTAGTTCTTGCTTGGGTTGCCAGCATCAGTGTGGAAGTGTCTGGAATTGAGTCCACCATCTGCTTCCAATCCAGCTTCCTGGTAATGCCTATCTTGGGAGGCAGCAGTGATGTCCCAAATACTTGTGTGGTGGCAACCACATGGGAGACCCAGATGGAGTTCCAAGCTACTGACAAAAATAATCATGTATAATTGATGTACAATTATGATATTTTGCTATTTACTTATATGCTGGAACTATTAAACCAAGCTAATTAACATGTATATCACTTCACATATTTACCAGTTTTGTAGATTCTTCTTTTTTTTTTGACAGGCAGAGTTAGACAGTGAGAGAGAGAGACAGAGAAAAAGGTCTTCCTTTTCCATTGGTTCACCCCCTAAATGGCCATGCACTGCGCAGCTCCGAAGCCAGGAGCCAGGTGCTTCCTCCTGGTCTCCTATGGGGTGCAGGGCCCAAGGACTTGGGCCATCCTCCACTGTCTTCCCGGTCCACAGCAGAGAGCTGGACTGGAAGAAGAGCAACCGGGACAGAATCCAGTGCCCCAATCAGGGCTAAAACCCAGGATGCCAATGCCGCAGGCGGAGGATTAGCCAAGTGAGCTGCGACGCCGGCCCAGTTTTGTAGCTTCTTACCACAAACGATCTATATTGTACTGGTTATGAAATACACAATACTAGGTGAACCTAGATGTGATGATACTGAGTGAAATAAATTAGGCAGAGAAAGATAAATATTGTGCAACTTTATTTACAGGTGAAATATAAAAATGTTGCACTCACAGAAATAGAGATTCGGGTGGTCATAGGCTTGTTGGAGAAAGGGGTTATTAAATGGCAGAAGTTGAAATTGCTAATCAAAGAGTTAAGTTTCACTTTGAAGGAGGGAGTCTTAATGAACAAAACGGTGACAATAATGATAATAATATGTTATAATTTTCAATTTTGTTTTAAAGGGTGAGTGAATTTTTCAGATAGCCTATGGGATAGAAAATTTTGTAAAAGATGTATGAGATTATAAAAGATAAACCAACTTAACACTAATGATTATACTATAGTTTGTTTAACAATTTAAAAGTAATTTAGCAGTACTCATATTTAAATGAACAAATAGTAACACATCTGTAAACCCATAAATCACACCTCTCAAATACTGACATTTCTTATATTTGTTTCAATTATGGTAGATTGTATTATTGCTCTCCATTCTCCACTTGCCTTCTTACTTTAGCATGTCACTCTGCAGTTCCTTCTACTAAATATGTGTTTATCGTTTGAGTATGTCCTCTATAGTCTTATATGGGGAAATACAATCCCCTTGACAAGGGAATAAAATCTTGGAAGCTTACTGTGATCAAGGTGTTTAGAGGTGGGTGCCTTTGGAAGATAATCAGGATTGGATAACATCAGGGTAGAGTTCCCATGATGAGAAACCAGATAAATACACACACACACACACACACACACACATATGACCTTTTTCATTTGTCATGTGATGTTCCATGCCACCTCAGATTCTGCCAGCAAGAAGGCTGTCACCACATACATGCAGGTCTCTGAACTTTCAGAACTATGAGCTGAATAATTTCTTCTTTGTAAAGTAATCTAGCATCTTGTATTTTGTTGTAGAACTTGCAACCAGGCTGGTACAGCAAATTAGTACTGAGCAGTGGGATCATTAACATAACTATACTTGAAAACATGGAGGAAGCCTTTGATTTAGGTCACAGGTAAAGATTGGAAGCAGGCTAGAAAGAACCTAGAATGCTGAATTTTAAGTAGAGTATCACAGATAATTCTGATGATGTCTCATAAACTGAGGTGACTAGGGCAGATGTCGTGGTACAGTGGGTTAAGCCACCACTGCCATGCCAGCATCCTGTCTGAGTGCAGGTTGGAGTCCTAGCAGCTCCACTTCCAATCCAACTCCATGCTAGTCACATGGGGAAAGCAGCAGTGATGACCCAGGTGCCTGAGCCTCCGTGAGAGACCTGTATGCAGGTCCACGCTCCTGGCTAAGGTCTGGCCATTCCAGGCCTTTGTGAGCATTTGGGGAGTGAACCAGTGGATGGAATATTTCTCTGTTTTTCCTCTATCTCTGTGTAACTCTGCCTTTAAAATAAATAAAATAGAACTCTATTTTGAAAAAGAGACAAAATTATCTTACTAGGGAATTAATTTCAGATGGGAATGAGTCTTGGAAAGGAAACTAAATCCCACAGTTATTGCACGGCAGCAAAGAATCTGGTTTCATTTTGCTGGTGCGCTAAAACTTTATAAGAGGCCAACATTAAGAATGATGCACTGGGGCGGGTGTTTAGTAACAGTGGTAAAGACTCTGCTTGAACAGCTCTCTCTCACATCACAGTGGTTTTGCTCAATTTCTGTCTCCATTTCCAAATCCAACTTCCTACTAATGTATGGAAAGGAGGCAGCACATGAACTTAGGCTCCAGCCACCCATGTAGGAGACTCAGATTGCGTTGCTAGCTCCTACCTTTGGCATTGCCGATTCCTGGCTATTGTGGCATTTGGGGATAAAGCAGTGGGTGGAAGATTTCTGTTCATCTCTCAGACTTTTGAAAAAATGCACTAGTTTGCTTGGCAGAGAAATTTCTAAAAGAGACTGTGGCTTGGATCTTCTTGACCACCTTTGTTCAGATTTTTAGAGATGCTCAGGAACAAAAGGAAACGGCAGAATGATTTGGAAAATTTGCAGTCTGATGAAGAAAGGGGGAACAAAGTTTGTAAAGGTCAGGCCAAGCTCCATCTGCCAAAGACATAAGGAGAGATTCCAATCAACAAATACTACTCATCAAATAGGGGAATCAGGGGCATTTCAGAAATCTTTGAGGGTATCCCTGCTGTCACAAGTCCAGACGCTTCCTGAAAACAGTGACCATAGAATTACTGAGTGTTCGAAAAGAGCTCACCACTCAGGTCCCTCCAGGTCCATCTCTGGATTTTTTTCCTGCTTTTCCCCAGTGAATGACTTGATGGCTGTAGCCATAGTTTAAGCAGTTATAGACTGAACTCATGCCAGTGGGAAATCTCAGTGTCCATGTGGAGCTTATTCTGCAGGCATTAAGGAGGCATGTGGTTTACACCAAGATTTTATGTTATTAGAAACGGGCCAGAAGTTTGCCAAGGGATTAGAACAGTTGCTAAGAGAGCCTGATAGGTTGATGCCTTGTGGGGCCATGAGAGCAGAGCCACAATAAGGGCCTTAGAAAGGTACAGCTACTAGTAAAGTGCAACACCTGCTGTGGAAGCTGCAGGTATCATGCAAACCCAGCCTAAGAGAGGAAATATGTGGCATGCAACTAGGGAAACTGTAGAGTGAGTCTGCTAAGGCCTTAGGTGTCCACCCCTCACAGCAATGTGCGTAAGATGCTAGACTTGGTGCTAGAAGATTTAATTTCTTCCCTGATGGGTTTTAGCCTTGCTTTGGACTAATTATTCCTTCCTATATGTCTATTTATCCTTGGTAGAATAGCAATATTTACTCTGTGCTTGTCCTAATGTTATATATTGGAAATAAATAAAAAAATAAATAAATAATTTATTTTCATTTTAAAGGCTCGGTTAGAAACAGTTTACCTTGGAACTCAGATGAAACTTTGGAACTTTGAATTAATGGTGGAACAAGAAATTAAAACTTTTGGAGATGGAGTTATGGCTTGCATTATGAGCACTTTGTGAACCTAAGGGGTGAAGGCTGGAATGCTATGGCTTGGATATAGTTTGAGTGTGTCCCCAAGCATTTATGTGCTGAAATTCAGTCCCCTTTTTGAGATGATAAGAAGGAAGAAGCAGTATAACTATAGTGTTTACAGGTGAGGCCCTTGGGAGGTGATTAGGACTAGATGAAATCATCAACATGGAGCCCCTGTGATTAAATACTGGTGACATTACAAAAATGGATAGAGACAAAACATACCCCACCGCTCTTGCAGTGTGAGGTCCTTTGCCACCTTGTCTGTTAGCAAGAAGGCCATTGTGAGATTCACGTGCCTAAAATTCCAGAATTGTGAGCTAAGTAAACCATTTTTCTTTACAAACAGACACAGCCACAGCCTATGCTATTTTGGTCCATGTGAATTGCTTGAGTAGACGGATTATTTGTTCTTCAGGAATGATGCTAGTAGTAAACTTGATATGTTCATTTGTGGCTGCAGATTCCCTCTTGTGCCTTGGACTTTCCCACAAGAAATTCCTCTATGCCCTGGTGCCCTTTCAGTTTGGGATCAGGCAGATCTATAGGTTGAAGCAGAGCTGCCTGACCAGGCTCAGCCTAGATCCCTGGAACACCAGCCAAATTCCAAATACGTAAGCAAATGCAGCTGTGGGCCATAACACCATCCATTGAATCATAGATGTGAGAAATATATTCTTACTGCTGCTTGCCACAGAGATTTTATTGCTGTTTTTTTTTGTTTACAATAATTGAAGTATCTAATTCATGTATTTGTAGAAAAGCAATATTATAGAGTATATTAGACACCTTTTGTTCCTGCAACAAGTCCGAATTGTTTTCTTCTCCATAGAATAAGCAGTGATATGAGGATAATGGGACCCTCATTTGTAATTCCTAGCATTTTGATGCTCTACATGTTTAATAAGTGGAATACTGCCTATTTTTCCAGTCAGGAGAATCTATATTCTGTTCTTGCTGATATGTAAATACACTGCTAATGCCATACCTAGAATGAGCATTATTCAAAAGTAAATACTATATAATCTGAATACTGCAATCATTAGATAAGAATATTTTCTATTTTATTGCAAATGGACTTCCCAACTAAATTCTCTCTAAAGCTTAATAATATCAGACTTTTCAATTTTACTCTCTGATGGTTATGTAATAACATCCCATTATATGTCTCCATTTAAATATCCTTAATCACCATAAACTTGGAAACATATTTATATTTTACTGGAAATTAAATATTTAGATTACTGAATAATAACTTCAAATTTTTCTATTTGAGATTTTTTTGAGTCAAATATCAAAACACCTTATATTTTTGTATGCTGAAACTATATGTTAAAAAGTTTCTCCCTGTCGCAATATTTGTTGTATTGTAATTCACTACTATTGTTCTATCCTTAAATTTCTTTTTAAAAGTTTTGTTTTAAACTGATAGATAAAAATCCCATATAGATATGGGATATCATGTCATGCTTTTATACGTGCATACACTGTGTAATGTTCAAATCAGAATAAATATATCTAACTTCTCAAACATCATTTGTTTTGCTGAAAACAGCAAAAGTCCTTTCTCATGGCTCAATATATATTCTATTCTATGGTATTGGCATATATATTTATTTAATGGAAGTGGCATAAAAACTGACATATAGACCAATGGAATAGAATAGAGATTCTAGAATTAAGCCCATGCACCTATAGCTAACTGATATATATTAATATTTATATATAATTAGGCCGGCGCCGTGGCTCAACAGGCTAATCCTCCGCCTTGCAGCGCCGGCACACCGGGTTCTAGTCCCGGTCCGGGTGCCGGATTCTGTCCCGGTTGCCCTCTTCCAGGCCAGCCCTCTGCTGTAGCCCGGGAGTGCAGTGGAGGATGGCCCAGGTGCTTGGGCCCTGCACCCCATGGGAGACCAGGAAAAAGCACCTAGCGCCTGGCTCTTGCCATTGGATGAGCGTGGTGCGCCGGCCGCGGCAGCCATTGGAGGGTGAACCAACGGCAAAGGAAGACCTTTCTCTCTGTCTCTCTCTCACTGTCCACTCTGCCTGTCAAAAAAAAAATATTTATATATAATTAATACACATTAATCAACACCTAAACTCCCCTGCTTCTTTTGTTGTGCAAAAGCTTTTTAGTTTGATAAAATGCAATTTGTCTACTTTGATTTTGTTTCTTGTATTTTGGGGATCTGATTCAAGATATATTTGCTTTTTCAGTGATCTGAAGGAATATCTTATATTTTCATTTAATAATTTCAAAATTTCAGGTACTACATTTAAGTCCTTAATCTATTATGAATTGATTTTTGTATATGGTCAGAGTTAGTGTCTAATTTTTGACTTCTGCATGTGAATATACAACATGCCTGGTACCATTTATTAAAGACATCACCATTATCCCAATGCATTTCTTATTTTCTTTGCCAAAGACCAATTTGCTATAGATACATAGGTTTACTGCTTAGAATCTCAATTCTGTTCCATTGGTCTATGTGTATGTTATTATGCCAAAACCTCGATGTTTTAATTACTACAATTATTAGACTTTGAAATAAGAAAGTAATGAATTTTAGTAACTTTTTTTCTATATCTGTGACAGATGTCATTGGTATTTTGATTGGGATCACATTGAATCTGTAAATTGCTTTTGTTAGTATGGAAATTTTGATGATATTGATTCTTCCAATCCATGAGCTTGGAAGATTTTCCCATTTTTTTATGTCTCCTTCTACTTCTTTCTCTAATGTTTTTATTTTTATTTCTCCGTTTATTTCCTCTATGGACCTACTGTTTTTTCAGGGCATGTTGTTCAGTTGTCATGGGTTTGCATGTGTTCTGGAGTTCTTGAGTTGTTATTTCCAGCTTCATTCCATTGTGGTCAGAGAAGATGCATGGTATGATTTTTTTTTTTTTTGAATTTACTGAGACTTGTTTTATAGCCTAGCGTAGGGTCTATCCTAGAGAAAGTTTATGCACTTATGAGAAAAATGTGTATTTTGCAACTTTGGGGTGAAAAGTTCATAGATATCAGCTACATCCTTTTGGTCCATAATGCCAATTAGTTCTGTTGTTTCTTTGTTGATTTTCTATCTAGTTGATCTGTGCATTGTTGAAAGTGGTATGCTGAAGATCCCCATTACTGTTGTATTGGAGTCTATTTCTCTTTTTAGATCCGTTAACATTTCTTTTAAATAGCCAGCCACTCTGTAATTGGGCACATATACTTTTATTATAGTCAGATTTTCCTGTTGAATTGATCCCTTAACCATTACATAGTGCTCTTCTTCATCCCTTTTAACAATTTTAATTCTTCCTTCCAATTTGTTTGTCATTTACTTCTTTCTCTCCCCTAATTACTCTGGCCAAGATGTCCATTGCTATCTTGATTAAAATGGTGACTGTGGGCCACAACACCTTGTTCAAATCTTAAAGAGAAAGATTCAAACTTTGTTTTATTTTTTTTCTTATTCTGTGTGGTATTAGCTGTTTTCTTGTCACATATGGCCTTGTTTTGTTGAGGTTTGTCCCTTCCACACCTAATTTGTTCAGTTTTTATGATGAAGGAATGTTGTGTTTTTCCAAATGCTTTTTCTGTATCTACTAAGATGACTTACAGATTTTCAGCCTTCATCCTATTAACAGATCATACTTATTGATTTCTGTAGGTTGAATCATCCATACATCTTTGGGATGAGTCCCACTTGATCCTGGTAAATAATCATTTTAATATGTGGTTGGATTTAATTGCCAGCATTTTATTAAGGATCTTTTTTGCTTTTCTTTTCATCAAGGATATTGATCTGTAGTTTTCTTTTATTCCTGTGTCCGTTGCTGGTATAAGTAGTCTCATAGAATTAATTTTTTAAAAATTTATAGAATTCTATTTTTTAATAATTTAAGAGGAATTAGTGTTAATTCAGCAAATAATCTAATTCTAGATTTTTCTTGGATACAATACTTTATTTCTGAGTCAATTTTTATTTATTCATTATAGATCTTCATACTGAAACCCTTTCATTTTCTGCTCCTAACACACCTTTCTAGATAAACTGTACTTCAACAATACTTAGTACTTTTTTTTCTCCAAAAATCTTTATTTTTCTACGTATAATATAAACAGTCCTTATTGGTCAAAAGACATTGTTATATAACAATCTAAACAGAAAAACTTTAGAATAAATCTTGTGATAGCTTGTAGCAAGAAGAAATCATGTCTTTTGTTGTTGTTGTTATTTTGTACCTATTTAGTCATAGTAAAGAGTGCTATGCACTCCATGCTTATGTACCCTTTATTTCTTTATTTATTTTGACATGCAGAGTTAGACAGTGAGAGAGAGAGACAGAGAGAAAGGTCTTCCTTCCGGCAGTTCACCCTCGAAATGACTGCTAAGGCCGATGCTGCACTGATCCGAAGCCAGGGTTCAGGTGCTTCCTCCTGGTCTCCCATGCAGGTGCAGGGGCCCAAGCACTTGGGCCATTCTCCACTACCTTCCCCGGGCCACAGCAGAGAGCTGGACTGGAAGAGGAGCAACCAGGGAGCAACCAGGACAGAATCCGGTGCCCCCACTGGGACTAGAACCTGGGGTGCCGGCGCTGCAGGCGGGAGGATTAGCCAAGTGAGCAGTGTCACCAGCCCTTCCCTACCTTTAAAATTCACATGTTGAAACCTGATCCCCAATGTGAAGGTAATTGGATCTGATAAGAGCAGAGCTATTGTGAATGGGATTAGTGCCTCATAAAGGAGAAAAAGGTAGCTCTGATTCCTTCTGTTACCTGAGGACCAGTAAGAAGAAAGCCATTTAAGCAGTGAGTTCTCCTCAGACACTTCTAATGTATTGACCTTAGGTTTTCCAGACTCCAGAACTATGATAAATAAATTTCCATCGTTAATGATCACCCAGTCTATGGTATTTAGCTATAGCTGCCTGAGATAGCTAAGACAAACAGAATGCCTTAAAATATATGTGTCAGTAAATACATACATTAATATGTGAATCACCCAGTTTTTCTCCTTTGAAACTACTACGGAAAGGAAAATTATCAAAATCAAAAGGAGCATAAAATGTGTGTATGCTTCAGCAAATAAATACAGGCTAAAATTGTGAATTCTGCAGCATAACCAACATATGAATTTTACTGTATGTGATTATTACTTCCTTGGTCCTCCTCTTCATTATTATCATTCAGTCTTCACAACTTCCTCAGTGAAAATAAACAGATACAAATTGGGAAAAATGTATTCTTCAAATCTAATTCATTCCAAATACGAAAACACTTCCAAAAAAGCACTAAGACTTGCAAACAGTGTTATTTCTTTCTCAAAACATTCTAGCGAATGAATAACCTTGGAATCTGTCAAAGATGTAAATCAAGAAGGTAGAAAACAGAAATTAATCATATCAAACTCACATTAACTCTAATTCTTTGGATTTTTCATTGCTTTTTATGAGATTATACATACCCCAAGGGTTTTTTTGTAATTTAAAATAAGGATGCATCCACTTTGTCAAGTTGATTATTTTTGAAAACATTATAACTTTGACAGTCTACTGAGAATTAAAGAAAAAATTGAAAGCAGCATGTGGATTCTCTTCTCAAATAGTAACTTGGCTGGAATGTGATGATATTTATAAGTTTTCTCATTCAAGCATATCTACAAACTTTTTTCTTTTGCTTATTGAATTTTATTAAAAATGAGATAATATTGCTCTAATTCATGTATGTAAAAGCATGTATACAAGAGTAGTAATATCCCTTCAAATCTAGTTATTATCTAGAGCTGCTTTGAGAGTGAAAGTACAATTCATGTTGGATTATTTTGTAACCTAACAGGAAAGATGTTATGTGTTCCTGAGAGTGTGCAGTAAGAAATCTAAATGCAAATAGTACAAGTAAGAAAAAGGAGGGAATTCCTTAGGAATCTAGAAATGATCAATATAAAGGGATTTTAAATTATTTAATTAACCTGATTATTTGAATGAGCAAGAGACAGAGAAATAGTGGGAGAATGGTGGGGGAGTGGAGGAAAGAATATTCCCATCCACTCGTTCACTTCCCAATTGTACACAATGGCTGGGCCAAAGTCAAGATCTAGGAATTCAATCTAGATCATCCATGTAGGTGGTGGGGACCCAATTAGTTGAGCCACGGTCACTGTGTCTCAGGATCTGCGTTAGCAGGAGACGGGAATAAAGAGCCAGAACTGGGTATTGGATCTAGAAACTCCAATATAGGACACAAGTGCCTCAGTTGTCATATTATCCACTAAATTAAATGCCACCCTCTATCAAGGATAGCTAAATATATGTTCTCTTAGTATTTCATATATGTTATACTTAAATAAATACACTTTTTAAATATAGCACACCTACTTCAGAAAATTTGCGGACAAGGGATTTAAAATATATATATGACTATATATACATGTATAACATGCTTTTCATATTAAATAATGCATTTTAGCTTTTCTATTGATTTACCAAATGACCCTAGACTGATAATATGCTATTAATTTTAGTTTTCTGAGACTATTTCAGGATAATCTCTGAAATAACAGAGGGACAAAGAGAAAGGTCATCCATCTGCTGGTTCACTCCCCAAAAGGCCACAATAGCTATAGCTGTACCAATCCGAAGCCAGGAGTCAGGAGCTTCTCCCAGGTCTCCCACTTGGGAGATCAAGCACTTGGGTCATTTTCTACTGCCTTCCCAGGCCATAAGCAGAGAGCTGGATCAGAAGAGGAGCACCTAGAACATGCCCATATGGAATGCCTACACCACACTTGGAGGCCTAGCCTACTTTGCCACAGCACTGGCCACTGAAATTAACTTTAAAAATATATTTTATTTGTTAAGAAATGTCAGTAGTATTTCAACTTTTAATCAAAATGAAATTACAAAAGAAATGATTTACATTTTTTTTTCATACTTATGGGTGTCAGTTCAAGTCTTGGCTGCTCTACTTCCAATCCAGCTCTCTGCTAATGCTCCTGGGAAAGCAGTGGAAAATGGCCCTAGTCCTTGGGCCCCTACACCCATGTGGAAGACCTAGAAGAAGCTCCTGACTCCTGGTTTGGATCGGTCCAGCTCTAGATGTTGTGCCCCTTTGGGGAGTGAACCAGAGATTGAAGACCTCTCTCTCTCTCTGTAACTCTGTCTTTCAAGTAAATAAAAAATAATAATTAATTAAAATAAGGAAAGACTATTAAGTAGACTAGCTGTTGGAAAAAAAAAAAACGAAAATTTGAAAAGCTCAAAATAAAATGTGCCATGTATGATGTAATTTAATTTCTTCCTGAGAAATTATGGAAATATAAACCACTCATTTTTAAATTTTGACCTAAACATTTATGAAAGTGTTGTGTGTTCTTTGTGAAGAAAAGGAAACTTACACAATTTATAATGTCTCTAAAAGTGAAACATTTTAGTAAGACCATAGAAATAACCATATACTAATAATGACTTGATATATTTAGAAAAGCAGCAAGAGATATATAATACTTTTATATTTTATATTTAAATATAAAGCTATATAGAGCCTTACAAAAATAATGACAAATTGAAATTTGTGAAGAATGAATGGGTTGTATTCAAACTAGTCAGCAGCGTGAAAATTACAGTAAGGTCGTTAGAAATGTAGAATTTCAGATTCATCAGATTTGCTGAGTAAGAATCTAAATTTTCACAGGATATTCAAGCAGTTCTTAATTAGAAATTATTTTTCTTTGAAACTAAGTTATGGATTCTAAGGAATTGACAGCATTAGAGGCAGAGTAAGTTATGATTTACTTGAACATCTAGAAACTAGATAGAAAACTATACAAAAAGAAAAAAATCTTCGCATAATATTATAGCAAACCTGTAAGATTTGTGATGATAAATCATCTGTGAGTCTAATTGGAGAACCTCTGAAAGTAATCTGGAATTTCTGTAGTGAACATTTTAGAATCTTTATGTTTTACTGTTGAAAATTTGACTACAACATATTGTGGTGAAAACCTTTTCTGGTCATGTCTGTGAGGAGTTCTGTGTACCTTGTGTACCTGGACTCCCTTTCTTCCTCCAAATTAGGGAAGTTTTCTATAGTTATTCCACTAAACAGACCTTCTAACCTCTTCTCTTTCCACACCTTCAGGAACTTCTAATCGATTCTCTCTTTCCACACCTCAGTAACTTCTAAGATCCATATGTTGTGTTGTTTGATAGTATCCCATAAATCTCCAACATTGTTTTTATTTTTTAAATTTTTTATTCTTTTTTTTTAGGTCTGAGATATTTCCAAAATTTCTATTCTAGCTCGGATATTATTTCTTCTGCATCACTAAGTAATTGTTAAGACTTTCTACTGTATTTTTAATTGACATATTGAATTTTTCATTTCTAATATTTCAGTTTGATTTCTCTTCAGAATCTCAATGTCATTGGAGAATGTTTCATCCATGTCATGTATGGAATTCTTTAACTTGTGAATTTGCTTCTCAATGCTTCTGAGTAATCCTATGAATAATCTTTTGAATTCCTTTTCAGGCATCTTTTCAATCTCTTCGTCTTCACATTTTAACATTGAAGTGCTGTTATGTTCCTTTGGAGGAGTCATGTTGTCTTCCTTTCTCTTGTTTCTTGAATTTCTGCATTTATTTTTAGGCATTTGTGGGAGTATTTGTTGGTTTTCACCTCTGATTTTATCTTTGAACTATACCTCTGTGGCTTAGTGGAGTGTCTGCTCTTTCAATGAATACCCAGAGACATGTGCTAGTTGAGTCAAGGAGCTCTAATCAGTGTTCCAGGGTTATTTGAGTATTCTATCCAGGGCGACACCCAACTTGAATGTGGTAGATCTCCTCTGTTGTCAGCAGTGGGGAGAGGGTATGATCAACTCTGTTGGAGCAATCACACCCTCACCTCCTCTCTTATAAGATGATCAATGCCTAGGGATAGCCCACAGTGGGTGCATCACTCACTGTACTGACACATGAACTGCAGAAAGGATCCAGGCAGTCTTCAGGGTGAGCAGAGAACCCTCAGCAGTGACCCACCCCAAGCAGCCAGAAGCTTTGAGCCTCTGACACCAGACCATGTTGCATCAGAGACCCAGCTACACCTCCTGCCCAATCATGCAGTCACAAGATTACCACAGTCTCAGCATACAAGTCTCAGTTGAGGGAGCCTGCTCCATCCATGGAGAGAGCAGAGACATTCCCAAAGCCAGCTGCCTATGGGTGCTCTGCCTTGGCAGTTTAAGCCCCAGAGCCTGTGGTATGTTAAGAGGATGGGGCACCTCAAGTCCTCTATGGGTGCCCAGCCCCTGTTAACCTTCCCAGCCAGAATCAAAGTCAGTTGGGAAGATGGATTTTTCCCTCTGGTAAAATTCCATGATCACACATACACACAAGAGCCCCTTCAGCCTCTACTTGTATCAAAATGGTACCTTCTCTCACCCACTTGGCAGGCACTTTTGTTGTGCGATGGGGAGAAAGAAAAGTGCTTTTCTTTTGCTGGATAAGGCAGGTACCCTGCCCCAGGTTAGCTTACAGTCCAGACTCAAAGACAGTGTTGTCCACAAGGCTCACTCTCAAGCAATATCACCAGTGTCGTCAGCAGCTTCAGTGTGCTCTCACTTTGCTCTCCAAAACTGGTGTAATTTCCTGTTCTCATCTGCAGGCATCATGTGTGGTATCTAAACAAATTGCTGCACGTTGGAACCTTCCACACAGCTCCATGGCATCCCTCTTCCTTCTGTGGAATTTCCACTGCAAACTGCTCTGCAGCTCTCCCCTGGGGATGTATTTTCTCTGTCTTTTTTTTTCCTGCTATTTTCCCATTGTCTAAAGGAGTATATCTTTTCCCTATTCAGCCATCTTAGAATCTTCACAGGTATTTTATAATGCAGTGTTTCCCATGTGTGTTTTACAGATCTTATTTTACATAAAATTAAAAATAAAATAGTCTCTTCTAATTAAGTACTGTGAATTTGAATCTGAGAATCATAGATTTTAAGTTTTATCATAGAGATATAGATAGCATTTTTACCTAAATATTCACAATATTCATTTAGTGAAACATAATTTGCATTATGTAACAATGTAAAATTGATAAAGTGACAAATTGAGATTCTTTCCCCATTGCACAGTTAATGATAATAATAAACAAGTGTTAATATGTTAGTGTACGGTCCAACTTTAGTCAGTGTAATCTCTACAGTGTAACCACTTTTCTATTCTTTTTTTTTTTTTTTTTTGGCAAGCTGTATTTCTAGGATCCTTCCTTATTGTAAAATGCATTTTGATGATGCTTACTCATACTTCAGCTGCAGCTAGATGAATGGAACCTTTAAACTAAAAAGACTACTCTTCTATAATTTAGTCATTTCTCTTAGTGAGAGTACCATGAATTACTTGTAGATTACTGAAGACAGGTACTTTAGACATTCTGCATCATTGTGGCCATTCATTAATCTTCGCTTTCATCATTTAAATCAGACTTGGGAAGAATTGTTAATCCAAGGTACTTTAAGTATTGAAAAAATAGGTAGGATTAGTGTATCATATGACCACTTAGAAGATAGCTACTTTAATATAAATATAAGAATTTGACCATTATAACTCTCCTTTTTGTAATAACACTTTTATTTAAAGAATATAAATTTCCAAAATACAGCTTATAGATTACAATGGCTTCCCCCCCATAACTTCCCTCCCACCCGTAACTCCCCCTTCCCACTCCCTCTCCCCTTCCATTCACATCAAGATTCATTTTCAATTCTCTTTATATACAGAAGATCAGTTTAGTATATATTAAGTAAAGATTTCAACAGTTTGCCCTCACATAGCAACACAAAGTGAAGAATACTGTTGGAGTACTAGTTTATAGTATTAATTCACAATGTATAGCACATTAAGGACAGAGATCCTACATGATATATTTTTTTAAATTGATTAATTTTCTATGCAATTTCCAATTTAACACCAAGATTTTTTTTCATTTTTAATTATTTTTATATACAGAAGATTGATTCAGTATATACTAAGAAAAGATTTCATCAGTTTGCACCCACACAGAAACACAAAGTGTAAAATACTGTTTCAGTACTAGTTATAGCATTACTTCACATTGGACAACACATTAAGGACAGATCCCACATGAGATGTAAGTACACAGTGACTCCTGATGCATTATAACTCTCCTAAATAGCAGTACATAGCTATGCACATATGTGTAACCATGTGTTACTATCTAGAGAACATACATACTTACTCAACCACACACACACACACACACACACACACACACAAAACCAACTTTTCTCCCAATACAGTATCTTGTTTTTTTTTAAACTGTAAGTAGAAAACTTAGGTGGTATTTGAAAGTACTTGTCCTGCTACACTATTTCTTTATACCATTTATTAATTTATCATATACAACAAACTGTTATTTATTTTTCTAAATTTAGTTATTGGCTCTCTTTATGTAAGTTCTTAAGGACACAAATCAATGTCTATTTCATACAGTGATGTACTTTAGTGCCTAGAATAGGTAATAACACATAAATTTATTGAAGGATGAATTTGAATTTTTTAAGCTTTAATAGGTTTATACAACAATTAGTTATTTTGTGGTGTGAAAAATTATTGCCTATTTAATTATGCTAATACTTTGTTTGCAAAATTTGCTCACTTAGAATTTTTTTCAAACCAGAAGAACATGGAGAGATAATATATAACATTTGTATATTCTTCAAACATGAACTTTCAAATCATAAAACTTTTAAACTTAGAGTAATTTCAAAGAACAATTTATCATGGGATTATTCAGCACTTGTTTAGAATTGAAATTAATTATGTAATTTACATATGCTGGCTTCAATTTTTTTTCTTATTACTTAATAGCTTTGGAAACCGGTTTTAATCCTTGCTCCTCAATTCATTTAAAATGGGTATAAATAACAGCATGATGTTGTGAAGATGGAATTAGTTGATACATGAAACAAATGAAAGATATCTGGGACATAGTGACTGTGCAATAATTCTTAACAAAGATGCAAAAAATGATTTAATAGTGGAGAAGCCATGGCAGTTTACTATACTAATTTTCTGTCAATATGTATTTACAACATACCTATTCCAGGGAGTTTCACATGAAAGTTGATGTACATAAAATTTAGTTCTCACATTTTATATCAGCTGATTTTGCTAGATTATTTATAAGGTCATTAAACAATATACTTTTGGTAGCACATTAAGAGTATTTCAGAAATGTATGACCAGAGTCAAGTTGAAATATAATGCATTCTTTCTGTATAACATAGTTAAATGCTGTCCCACTCAACCAAGCAGTTTTTCCATGAAATCTTTTCAATGTAATGACTAACAATTTATTGTATCTGATATTACATAGGTTTTTAAATTTTTAAAAAAATATTTATATATTTTGAAAGTGAGCATCAAAAAGAGAGAGAGAGAGAAAGATTGAGATCGAGAGATATTCTATCCTCTGGTTCACTCCCCCAAATGGCTACATAACAGCTGTGGCTGGGCCAGCTGAAGCCAGGAGCTAGGAGTTTAGTCCAGATCTCCAACGTGGATGCAGGGGCCCACACTTGAGCCATTTTCTGCTGCTTATCCCAGGCCATTACAAGGAACTAGATTGGAAGTGGAGCAGCCGAGCTATGAACCGGTGCCCATACGGGATTCTGGTGTTGCAAGTTACAGCTTTACCTGCTATGCCACAATGTTGGCCTCTGATATTACATAGTCTAATGTTTTATTGATAATAACATAAAGACAACAATTTTATAATGGAAAATCTTTCTTCATGAGTTTAAAACTTGAGTATTCTTTAAAGAACATAGCAATTTTTTGTTAATTTTTAGATGCCCAATAACCCAGATGATTACCTTTGCAATTATTTTGCATTCAAATTTCATCTAGAAATGAATTATAGAATCCTATGAACAAAGGAATTTATAAAGCACCTTTTGTATTCATTCACTAAAACAAACCTTTGAGATAGTAAAAATTTTTTTCTGTTGTATACTTAAGGAAGCTAAATTTTCACAGATTTTGGGAGTTTATCAAAGATTACAGTAAATATATAGGACTGTTTGGAAGCTGAAAATGATCATTTTGACTTCTAGTGTGGTTTTACTTTCTCTCTTATGTTTGTTTATCATTTTCACAATGAATACTAAAATATATGTAGTTAAAGCTGAGTTTGTTGTTTTAACCATGTATTTTTAAAATCATTTTGGTAATGTTTGACAAGTTTATTTGTGTGAAACTTTCCATTCATACATTTCAATTATTAACTGGTTAGAAAATAAAGAACCCAATTACATATTTGCTTTGAGTAATATAGGATTAAACTGATATCATGTTAAACACATCTTTGCTAAAGTACAAAAAAATAAGGTAGAAGTTGTATAATATTGAATCCTATATAATCCTATATGAATCTGACTATATCTTCGTATATCCCAATAGAAAATCTTTATTTATTATTAACAATGGAACTTATAAGAAAAAAAGTAAGCAGCCAATGTATGAATCTTTTTCAGTAAAATGGGGAGCTTTAGTCATTTATGCAATCCATAAAACCAGTTGAACCTCTCTAGACACAGTGTGTGTATCTATAATTTAGGTACTTAATTACTTCTAGTCAAGAGGGAGGCTTAAACAGTTCTGTCCCTGACTCTGTGTTTGCTAATGAAAGAGATCTCATTATTGCAGTCTATTCTGGTGAGACTTTGTGAAAGTGAAGTGTCAGAAGGGAGTAGGTCATTACAGAGCATACCAGAAAAGAACAAACCATGAAAGAATCTTGTTTTTCAATGTATCCTCTGATGGAATTTCTTGGTTTCAGTTGCCCAGTAGATCCTATTATCCAACTTATACAAGACTGAAACAGACTTTGTGAACTAACCTTAACTCAAGTCTATCGCAATGCAAGTGAAATGTCTATTATTTCCTCTTATAATTTCTTGTTAAATGTGGACTTTTTATTCACTGAACCAGAAAGAATTATGTTATGACTGTATCTTAGGGAAATATATTTAGAAAGTCTTAGTATAAAGTTTAATGATAATTTATGCAGGAAACAGTATTTCTTCTAATATTTTTAAAGTAACATTATCCAGGCCAATGCAGTGGCATAGCATGTAAAGCTGCTGCCTGCAAGTGCCGGCATCCCAGTTGGGTAGCGGTTCAATTCCTGGCTGCTCCACTATTGATCCAGCTTTCTGCTATGGCCTGGGAAAGCATTAGAAGATGGCCCAAGTCCTTGAGCACCACTACCTATGTGAGAGACCTAGACGAAACTCCAGGCTCCTGGCTTGGATTGGCCCAGCTCTGGCTGTTGTAGCAATTTGGGGAGTGAACCAGTGGGTGGAAGACCTTTCTCTCTCTCTGCCTCTGCCTTTCCATAACTATGCCTTTCATAAATATAATAAATAAATCTTACTATTTATTAAATTATTAATTTGATTATTATACATGATATATATTATATTTATATAAATATGTTTCTATATTATAAATTAAATTATGGATTAAATAATATTTTTATCAAAAATTTCTGTTATTTTAATTAATGCTTTTCAAACTTATTTAAAGAAAGTTTTCAGTGCTCTGGAAACTAGAAAATGGCAGATACTTGGACTTTATGTTTCATTTTCTCTGTCAATCTCTGAGCATGTCTAAATGTTTCAGTTATTAGGAAATAAGTAACAGGATAAAGATTCTAACAGAGGTGTGCATGAAGTAAGAATCTATATTTAAATTAAAAATATTATCTCAAAACCTGAGAAAGAAAGAGATGGAGAGAGGGAAATATCATGATGTTCTTAAATACCTATGCATCTATGAACTGCAGTGAATCTTTTCTTTTCATATTAATAACATTAACATGAGAATTGTATTAAAGTGATTGTCATGCATTTGCTGTCACTCTGAGAAATTAATGTATAAATAAATGCATTAAAAATGAAATTTAGCAATAAAATTCACCTTTAAAATCTGAAAATTACTTTTGCATAATAAAATACCAGTGATCTAAAATCTGTATCTGAAATCTTAAAGTGCTCAAATTCCTGATCGGTATTGGTTGACTTTAGATTTTTTCATTGCATTCTAACTAGGCGTGATCTCAGATTTCTTGGTGACTGCCTTCCATTTATAGTTCAATGAAAAAAATTTGCCATCACCAGGTTTCTTCCTCCCTCCATTTCAATCAGTTATATCTCTTATCTACTGTGAAACAATAGGATATGTTTCATATGAAATATGTTTCTCAAATTATATCTATAGATTTTCCTTTTAATTAGAACCTTAGTTAAATATTTTGTAACTGAAATGTACATTTGATATTTTTGGCAATGATTATATTATAAGACCATATTCAAAATTGCTTCTTTTTTAAAACTTGGAATTACACATACCTTAGTTTGTAATTGAACTCATTTGTTAAAAAAAAGTCCCTGTTTTTAGAATAAATCATGTTAAAGTTACTGACAGTACATTTTTTTGTTTGTTTGTTATATAGTTATTTTTTATTTAATAAATGTGAATTTACAAAGTGCAACTTTTGTATTGTAGTGGCTTCCCCCCCACCCCAACCTCCCTCCCTCCCACGGCCCTTCCCTTTCCCACTCCCTCTCCCATCCCGCCCTTCATCGAGTTTCATTTTCAATTACCTTCATATACTGAAGATCAACTTAGTATATACTAAGCAAGGCTTTCGACAGGCTGCACTCACACAACCACACAAGGTATAGGGTATTGTTCGACTAGTAGTGTTGTTTTTAAGTTTCATAGTGAAACACATTAAGGACAGAGATCCTACGTGGGGAGCATGTACCCAGTGACTCCCGTTGTTGAGTTAACAATTAGCACTCTTATTTATGACGTCAGCAATCACGCAAGACTCTTGCTATGAGCTGTCTAGGATAGGGAAGGCCCTTGAGTTCACTGACTCTGAACTTGTTTAGTCAAGGCCGTATCACAGTGGAGGTTCCTTCCTCCCTTCAGAGAAAGGTGCCTCTCTCCTCGATGGCCTGTTCCTTCTGCTGGGGTCTTGTTCACTAGGATCTTTCATTTAGATTGTTATTTGCCACTGTATCATGGCTTTCCATGCCTGTGAGACTCCCATGGACCTTTTAGCCAGATCTGAATGTCCCAAGGGTTGATTCTGAGGCAGGAGTGCTGTTTTGGGTGTTTGCCATTCTGTGAGTCTGCTGTGTGTCCTGCTTCCCCTGCAGGATCATTCTCTCCCTTTTAATTCTATCCTTCATTATTTGCTTACACTGGTCTTGTTTGTGAGATCTCTTCGACACATATCCTATCTTTTTGATCAGTTGTGTATTTATACTTATCACTTTACCAAGTGCGCTGGCATTGGTACCTGCCTCCTTGGTAAGACTGAGTTGGAATCCCCTGGCACATTTCTAGTTCCACCATTGGAGGTAAGTCTGAGTCAGCATGTGCCAACCTATATATCTCCTCCCTCTCTTATTCCCACTCCTATGTTTAACAGAGATCACTTTTCTGTTATAAACGCCTAAGAATGATTGTGCATTGATTACAGAGTGGTCTTATGTAGAACAAAACAGAGCAATAACAACAACAAAAATTTACTAAAAGGAATAAAATAGTAAGTTGTTCCTCAACAGTCTAGACAAGGGCTGATCATGTCATTGTCTCTCATAGTGTCCATTTCACTTCAATGGGTATCATTTTAGATGCTTGTTTAGTTACCATAGATCAGGGAGAACATATATTTGTCCCTTTTGGCCTGGCTTATTTCACTCAGCATGATGTTTTCCAGCTTCCTCCATTTTGTTGTAAATGCCCAGATTTCATTGTTTTTTACTGCTGTATAGTGTTCCATAGAGTACATATCCCATAGTTTCTTTATCCAGTCATTCGTTGATGGACATTTAGGTTGATTCCATGTCTTAGCTATTGTGAATTGAGCTATAACAAATATTGAGGTGCAAATGGCTCTTTTTTTCTCCCCTTTAATTCCATTTGGGTAAATTCTAAGGAGTGGGATGGCTGGGTCCTGTGGTAGTGCTATATTCAGGTTTCTGAGGACTCTCCAAACTGTCTTCCATAGTGGCTTTATCAGTTTGCATTCCCACCAACAGTGAATTAGTGTCCCTTTTTCCCCACATCCTCGCCGGCATCTGTTGTTGGTTGATTTCTGTATGTAAGCCAATCTAACCGGAGTGAGGTGAAACCTCATTGTGGTTTTGATCTGCATTTCCCTGATGGCTAGGGATCCTGAGCACTTTTTCATGTGTCTGTTGGCCATTTGGATTTCCTCTTTTGAAAAATGTCTGTTAAGGTCCTTGGACCATTTTTTTTATTGGGGTGTTTGTTTTGATTCTGTGGTGTTTTCTGATCAATTTATAGATTCTAGTTTTTAATCCTTTATCTGTTGTGTAGTTTGCGAATAACGTCTCCTATTCTGTTGGTTGCCTCTTCATTTTCCTGACTGTTTCCTTTGCTGTGAAGAAACTCTTCAATTTGAGGTAATCCCATTTGCTTATTTTATCTTTGATTACCCAAGCCTCTGGGGTGTTCTCCAGGAATTCTTCGCCTGTTCCAATATCTTCAAGGGTTTCCCCTATGTTCTCAATTACTTTCATCATGTTGTGGTGCATCTCTAGTTCTTTGATCCGTGTTGAGTGGATTTTTGTATAAGGTGTAAGGTAGGGGTCTTGCTTCATACTTCGACATGTGGACATCCAGTTTTCCCAGCACCGTTTGTTGAAGAGGCTGTCCTTGTTCCAGGGGTTGGTTTAAGGTCCTTTGTCAAATATGAGTTGGTTATAAATGTTTGGATTGGTCTCCGGTGTTTCTGTTCTGTTCCATTGGTCTATCCATCTGTTTTTGTACCAGTACCAGGCTGTTTTGATTATAACTGCCCTGTAGTATGTCTTAAAGTCTGAAACTGTGATGCCTCCGGCCTTGTTTTTATTGTAAAGGATTGCTTTAGCTATTCTCGGTCTCCTGTTTCTCCATATGAAATTCAGCATCATTTTTTCTAGGTCTTTGAAGAATAACTTTGGTATTTTGATTGGTATTGCATTGAACTTGTAAATTGCTTTTGGGAGAATGGACATTTTGATAATATTGATTCTGCCAATCCATGAGCATGGCAGGTTTTTCCATTTTTTTGTGTCGTCTTCTATTTCTTTCTTTACTGTTTTGTAATCTTCATTATACAGGTCTTTGACATCCTTGGTTAAATTTATTCCAAGGTACTTTATTGTTTTTGTGGCTATCGTGAATGGGATTGATCTTAGAAGTTCTTCCTCAGCCCTGGCATTATCTGTGTATACAAAGGCTGTTGATTTCTGAGCGTTGACTTTGTATCCTGCTACTTTACCAAACTCTTCTATGAGTTCCAATAGTCTCTTATAGAGGTTTATCAGGTCCCCTATATGTGGTATCATGTCATCTGCAAATAGGGATAGTTTAACTTCCTTCTTTCCCATTGTATTCCTTTAATTTCTTTTTCTTGCCTGATGGCCCTGGCTAACACTTCTAGGACTATATTGAATAGCAATGGTGAGAGTGGGCATCCCTGTCTGGTGCCAGTTTTCAGTGGAAATGCCTCCAACTTTTCCCCGTTCAATATGATGCTGGCCATTGGTTTATCATAGACTGACTTAATTGTGTTGAGGAATGTTCCTTCTAACCCCTATTTGCTTAGGGTTTTCATCATGAAAGGGTGTTGTATTTTGTCAGATGCTTTCTCTGCATCTATTGAGATAATCATATGATTTTTGTTTTTCAATTTATTAATGTGATGTATTACATTGATTGACTTTCGAATATTGAATCATCCCTGCATACCAGGGATAAATCCCACTTGATCCGGGTGAATGATCTTTCTGATGTGCAGTTGGATTTGGTTTGCCAGAATTTTGTTGAGTATTTTTGCATCTATGTTCATCAGGGAGATAGGTCTATAGTTTTCTTTCTCTGTTGTGTCTTTCCTGGGCTTAGGAATTAAGGTGATATTGGCTTCATAGAAAGAATTTGGGAGGATTCCCTCCCTTCCAATTGTTTTGAATAATTTGAGAAGAACTGGAGTTAGTTGTTCTCTAAATGTCTGGTAAAATTTGGCAGTGAAGCCATCCAGTCCTGGGCCCTTCTTTTTCGGTAGTGTGTTTATTACTGATTCAATTTCTTCCATGGTTATGGGTCTGTTTAGATTTTCTATATCTTCATGGCTCAGTTTAGGAAGGTTGCATGTGTCCAGGAATCTATCCATTTCTTCCAGGTTCCCCAGTTTGTTAGCATACATCTCTTTGTAGTGGTTTCTGATGATTCTTTTTATTTCTGTTGTGTCTGTTGTTACATTTCCATTACTATCTTTGATTTTACAGATTTGGGTCCTCTCTCTCCTTTTTTTGGTTATTGGGCCAATGGTGTCTCGATTTTCCTTATTTTTTCAAAGAACCAGCTCCTGGTTTTGTTGATCTTTGTGTTTTTTTATTTCAATTCTGTTTATTTCTTCTCTGATCTTTAGTATTTCTTTCCTCCTTCTGGATTTTGGCTTGATTTGCTGCTGTTTTTCTAAATCCTTGAGATGCGTGGAGAGTTCATTTATTTGCTTCCTTTCCAGCTTCTTGATGTAGGCACCAATTGCTATAAACTTTCCTCCTAGCACTGCTTTTGCTGTGTCCCACAGGTTTTGATAGATTGTGTTATCATTTTCATTTGTTTCTAGAAATTTTTTTATTTCTCTTTTAATTTCTTCGATGACCCACTGTTCGTTTAGGATCATGTTGTCCATTCTCCATATATTTGCATATGGTATAGAGATTCTTGGGTTGTTGATTTCGAGTTTCACTGCACTATGGTCTGAGAGGCTGCATGGTATAGTTTCAATTTTTTTTAATTTGTTGAGGCTCCCTTTATGGCCTAGCATATGGTAAATCCTAGAGAACGTTCCATGTACTGGGGAGAAATACGTGGACTCTGTGGTGGAAGGTTCTGAAGTTATCTGTTAGGTCTATTTGGTCTATAGCATCAATTAACTCTGTTGTTTCCTTGTTGAATTTCTGTCTGGTTGATCTGTCCATTGGTGAGAGTGGGGTGTTGAAGTCCCCTGTTACTATTGTATTTGAATCTATATCTCCCTTTAAATCATTTAGTAATTCTTTCAGGTAGCCACGCGCCCTGTAATTAGGTGTGTATACATTTATAAGAGTAATGTCTTCCTGTTGGATAGATCCTTTAATCATTATATAGTGCCCTTCTCTGTCTCCTTTAATAGTTTTTATGTTAAAGTCTATTTTTTCTGGTATCAGGATGGCCACACCAGCTCTTTTTTGATTTCTGTTAGCTTGGAGTATCTTTTTCCATCCTTTCACTTTCAGTTTGCATGCATCTTTGCTGATAAGGTGTGTCTCCTGAAGGCAGCATATAGATGGATTCTCTTTCTTGATCCAATCAGCTAGTCTATGTCTTTTGGTAGTAGAATTAAGACCATTCACATTCAGTGTGATTACTGTTAAGTACTGTCTTTTCCCATTCATGTTTCCTAAACGAGCTGTTTATGTATTTTGAACTTTGTTTGTAGGTTACTCTACATTCGCTTTTTTTTGTAGTGAAGTTCTTGTTTTTGTGTTTCTGTGTGCAGCACGTCTTTGAGCAAGTATTATAGGGTTGGACACATGGATACAAATTCTTTCAGTTTGTTTGTCTTGGAAGATCTTTATTTCCCCTTCATTCATAAATGATAGCTTTTCAGGGTATAGTATTCTAGGTTGGCATTGTTTGTCTTTTAAAACTAGAAATATATCACGTGTTGTCTCCTTGCCTGTAGTGTTTGCGATGAGAAGTCTGGGGTGAGTCTGATTAACTTACCCCTGAATGTGATTTGTTGCTTTTCTCTGGCACATTTTAGGATTTGTTCTTTGTGTGTCACTGAGCTGTGTTGCCACAATGTGTCGCGGTGAATTTCTCTTCTGGTTTATCCTGTTTGGAGTCCTGGCTATCTGTTGAATTTGCCTGTTGTTATCCAGCTGCCTTTTTCTGAAGTTTTCTGATATTATTTCATTGAAAACACCTTTCAATCCATTCTCTCTTTCCACCTCCTCAGGGACTCCTATTATCCGAACATGACACCGTTTGATTGAATCTTGTAGGTCTCCGACCATATTTTTTAATTTTTTAATTTCTTCTTCCTGCGTTTGAACTGACTGTATTATTTCTGGAAGTTTGTCTTCAGATTCTGATATTCAGTCTTCTATTTCATCTGTTCGATTTCCGAGGGATTCCACGGTGTTTTTTATATGGTCAATTGAGTTTTTCATTTCCAGTATTTCATTCTGGCTTCTCTTTAGGATCTCTAATCCTTGGGCTTGTTTTTCGTTCAGCTCTCAACACTGTTTCTCATTATTTCTAAGTAATCTGATTATTAATTTTCTGAATTCTTTTTCTGGCATGGCTTCAAATTCTTCTTCTTCTCCAGCCTCTGTTATGGTTGTTTTAGCCTGCTCCATTGGCAAGTTTATATGTTTTTCTATATTCTTATTGTGGGTTTTTGTTTTGTTTTTTTGACATTCTGTCTGGGTGGTTTTTCAGGTTGATTTCCCTCTGCTATGGGCTGCTGTGAGTCTGTACCAATATCCAGTGTAAGCAGGCTGCTCTGCCTTCTAGAGTTTGTTTGTTTATTTTTTACTTATTTATTTATTGTAACTTGAGTGGGCTGGTGTCAGGGCTTTGAGGTACCAATCTCCACCCCTTGGGGGCTGGTTTCCTTGTTCCTATGTTCACCCTTATGTGTCTGTGCCTGGGGTTCGTTAGTCAGCCACTCTGTCTCACTGCACCTCCTGCGTGAGGAGTGTCAAGTAGCTCCAGACCACCTTTGGACTCCGCCCCTGCTGCTTCCACCTTCGGAGCAGAGGCCAGCCTCCTTTAAGCCTCGGCTTCCAGCGCTGGTGCGTACACACTCCTGCTGGTGTCCTGCTCTTCAGGCGTCCGCGTCCTCCTCGCAAGTCCACCCTGTCTCCCCAGTTTCAGAAGAGCTTCCCTTTCCCTGAAACTACAAATTCTCACCCATCTTTGAACCTTTCCTTCTCAGACCATCGGTGTGTTCCCTCACTATTCCGCCATCTTGATTTGTGATTCTGACAGTACATTTAGAACTCTTAAGCTAATAGAAAAGATGTCTTTGGTAGTAAGATTTTTGCTACATAATAAAAATGCACATATGACAGATGAAAAGAAATTTAGAACTTCATTTTCTTTTTTACAAATTTTGTTATTAAAAACGACTTTTTAATTGAGTTCAATGCTGTTCTTACCTGAAAATACCAGATTGATGTTACGGAATCAGTTGTGCCCCCATACTAAAAAGGGATCTGGCCACTCATGAATGTAGTTACTAAAGACTGTAAACCTTCTTAGGCACTTGCCATCAGCCAATGTACTGAGAATACTGTATAAAAAAATTAAGTCTTTTCATAAGCCTGATGATTCAGTTTTCTAGCAAATTCTAGCATACCAGCCATAATAAAGTTCAGAAAATTTGTGCTTGCTAGAGGAAGACACATAACAGGGAGACATATACAGAGGCAGACGTTTCCAAGCTTGTCATTTATTGTGATCCAGTCCTTTAACAGATTACCTTAATAGGAATCTTTTAAAAAATCATCCATTAAATTAATTTAATGTTATTAGAAAGTAAAGTATGTATATTTACAGTTAAAATACAAAAATATAAACTATTGGGCCTTAGAATGTATACCAAAATGCAATTTATATTGTAAAACATGATATTAAAGTGCTAAATTTATAACCAGTAATTATAAATAATCATAAGTTAGTGAATCATATGATCTGTAAAATCAGCTTCTATGCTTCAGAAAATTTTCAAGGAATAGTTAATAACAAATATAAAATATAGCAAATAGAAAGCAGAATTTAATTGCTCACCATAACTTTGCTGCCTACCAAATTCAGCTTCTTTCTCCTGCATTTTGAAAGCTCAAATGAGACTTATGTCCTGTGGTTCATTCCATTTTTTCCTAACTCTGCAAGAATTTTCTCACTTTTCTAACTTAACTTTAGAGTATCAACTTTGTGGTCTTTTATTTCAAACAATTGTATATTGCATCCTATATGTTCTGATTCTATTCCATTGTTCCCCTTTTACGCCTATTTGAATATATTCAGTGGTTAATTAGTTTATTGGCTTTATAGACATAACCTTTTCCATTTTTTTGGTATCTTTTTAATGTTTTCTTTAGGAATAACAATATAAATCCCTAAACTATCAACATTTTTCTAGCATTAATAATTTAATAATTTGTGTGAGATATATAAGCTTTATAACCCTGCAGTTGCATTACCTTCCCCTATTGGCTTCTGTATTATCATTGTCATGGATATCACATGTATACACATTGAAAACTCCACCAGAGAAATGGGCATTTGGAGCAGTGGTTAAGATGCCATCTTTATCAGAATACCTGTGTGCAAATCCTAGCTCTGGTCCCGATGCCTGCTTTCTGCTAATGCATACCCTTGGAGGAAGCCAATGATAGCTCAGTAGTTTGGTACCTTTCACCCATGTGGAAGACATGGATCGAGCTCCTGGAGCTGACTTCAGCTTGACCCAGTCCTGACTCTTGCAGGCATTTGGGGAATAAAATAGTAGATAGGAGATTCATTCATTCATTCTCTCTCTCTCTCTCTCTCTCTCCTTCCATCCCTCAATCTGTCCCTCTTTCCTTCCCACCCTCCCTCCCTCCCTCTCTTCCTCTCTCCTTCCCTCCCCCCATATGTGTGTGCCTTTCAAGTTAAATACATAAATAAATCTTTAAAAAAATTCACCAAGTAAGAATTTTTCGTTTCGACAGCCATACACACTTTAAAGAACCTAAGTAGATAAAAAGGTCCTTTTATTTTTATCCAGATTTTACCACTTTTGTTGTTCTTGATTCATTTCTCTGAAGATTCAAAGTCCTGCTGATATCATTTGTCTTTAGCATGAAAGCATTTTTTTAGCACTTCTATTAGAAATGTCTTCTGGCAACAAATACTTGTTTTCTGCTTTCATCTGAGATTTTTTGTTCTGTGTTTATTTCTGAAAGGGATTATTATTGGCTATAAAATCCTGATTTAGTGGTTCTTTGCCCTCAGTACTTTTAATATGCTGCCCATGGTTTTCTGGCTGTTTTTGATATCTGATAAGAAATCAATGGTAATTTAAATCAATGTTCACCTCTTAAGATGTTCAGAATGACATCAAAAAATAAAAAAAAATGTTCAGAATGAGGTAAATATGAGAATAGAGAGAATAGCATAAAAAGAGAGGGGAATACATTTATGTTATTTTCTCATGATTGTATTGATAAGGTGATTTAGCTTTGCTTTAATATATCATGATTGTGATAAAACTGTGACATATATTTCATAAATATATAAAATTGCATACATATGTCAGACTATTTTAAAAGATGCCATTTGCTTATTGAAATGTCATAGTAACTTTTAAATATTCTGCATAGCACACCAAAATACTTAAAATAAATAGAGATAACTGCATGAGTGATGAATAAGTTTCAGTGCATAAAATTTAAAGAAATCAGATCAAACTGTTAAAAATTAATTTCTCTCTGACCAGCTTGCGATATATTCTCATTTCACAGTGGGGTAGGGCAGATGGAGAGGGGGGACTTTACTTATCTATGATGGTTAGCTTGGAATTCCTTCTTTCTCAGGTTCATCTTGATGGAGAGGAAGTCCAATTATCATATTTACATTTTGAGAATTAAAGAAAGAGAAAATAGTAAGCTAAGTAAGTGCCTTATATAGGTATGTTCCATTGGCTACCTCTAGATATAAGGGAGACAGTAAACTATAGTCCATTAGGTAGAAATGCTATTTTCTGAAAAATAAAATAAAATTGGAGTTCTATGATTACAAAGCAAGGGAGAATGAATATAAGACAAGTAATTAGTAATCATTTTCCATAAGCCTTAATATAAATAATTTAGAAGTGAATCAAGTCCAACAACAGATGAATAGATACAGAAAATGTCAAATCAGGCTAATTAGCATATCCATCACCTCAAATATATTCTGTTTCTCTGTGTTGAAATATTCAAAATCCTCCCTGCTAGCTATTTTGAAACATATAATACATTATAAATATAGCCACATTACAGTTCAGTGAGCAGCCAGAACTTGTTTGTCCTAACTACAACTTTGTACCCATTGACTAACATCTCCCTACCTCTCCTCTCTTCTCCATCCTCTAGTAATCACTGCTCTACATCAACACAACACATTGTAACCACAAATTTGTGTGATTATTTTGTACCCATTAAAAATAAAATAAAAAGGAAATGTTGTATATTCACACAATGAAATAATATTCAGACTTTCAAAAAGAAGGAAAATATGAGGTCGGTGCTGTACTGTAGCAGGTAAGGCTGCCATCTGAGAATGCTGGTGGCCTGTGTGGGTGCTGGTTCGAGTCCAGGCTGCTCCACTTCCCATCCAAGTCTCTGCTGATGTGCCTGGCAAAGCAGTGGAAGATTGGTCAGGTCCTCCTTGGGCCCCTGCACCCACGAGGGAGACCCAGAGGGGAAGCTCCAGGTTCCAGAGTTGGATTGGCCCAACTCTGGCCATTGTGGCCATTTGGAGAGTGGACTGGTGGATGGAGGACCTCTCTCTCCGCCTCTGCCTCTCTGTAACTTCACCTTTCAAATAAATAAATCATTGAAAAATAATTAAAAAGTTCATGAAAAAATGGGAAAAAATACTTGGTGTGGTCAGTCTTTAAAAAAAAGAAGGAAAATATGTCATTGGCAGCAACATGTGTAATCCTAGAGTACATTATACTGGTGAAAATTTCAATAACACAAGGAGAAATACTGAATAATTCCAGTTATCTGAGATATCTAAAATAGTAAAAATCACTGAAGCAGTGAACAGCATGGTTGGCTGTCAAGGAGTGAGAAGAGGGAGAAATGGGGAATTAGGATTCAATGGATATAAAGTTTCAGATTTGGAAAATTTGTAGGTTCTAGAGGTCTTTTGTACAATGTAGTACCTATAGTTCATAACAGAGAATTGTGCTCTTTGAAATTTGTTCTGACTATAGTTCTCATGTTAATTATTATTACCATAAAATATAAAAACAAACCACAAAAGAACACAAGGAAATTTTTTGGAAGGATGGATATATTTAGTACTTTGTGGTGAGAGTTCATGGGTGTATGCAGTGTCCATAGTCATCAAAGCATGTATGTTCAATATATGCATTTTTATACTTTACTAAAGTATTGTAAAATATAATGAGACTTTTAGCATTGCTCCAGCATTTCCCAAGCCATATATATCTTAGTTCTAAACCTAGCTTCATGGTTTCATAAAACCATAGGACATAGTATTAGTCTGGACTCCAGAGACTATGAAAACCAGATGCTCGTTGATTAGATGAGGGAATGGAGGTCCACAAAGACTCTGGGTTGAATAACTTCTCAGTGTCAGAGCTGGAAAAAATTAATATTATCTCCTGATCCATGCTTCTCATATTTCCAGCATAGCATACTTAATTGAAAATCACTGCAATTTCTGCATTAGAATTCAAATATGTTTTAGAGGAAGGGAGTAATTTAGGTAGAGTTATTCTTTTAAAATTTTTGTCCAGTTTTTTTTTCCCCCTCTGAGGTCTTTTAAATTTAGAAGAGGAATCAATTGACCTGAAAGGTAAACTCAGACAATTAAATTTCAAACTATGAAGTAGCAGGGTGTACTTTCATATAATATCAAATCTTAAATATTTTGTCACTAGTGGAGGCTGTCACAATTTTTAAAGTACTGTGAAAAGAGTGGAGGTAATATAACTTAGCATTGAATTTTAAGCAGTGTTTAATATTTCAATATATTTTACACATGTGGGCAAGTATAAAATAATAGTATATCACTAAAATTTATGTTTAACTTATGAGATTCATATTTATGACTGATTAGCAGAAGAATATAAGATAATAGATGTGAATTGATGTTATTCTCATGTGATTTGAAAGCCCAAATTATGCTTTTAGTTGTATGAACTTCACACTGAAAAAGAGCTAAATGCTCTGTTTCCACTGTTCCTAAGAAGATTTAATCTTCATGTAAATATATGGTTTGGTGTTGAGAATTATTTTTGTAATCTACTGTTGCACAATAAAAATCTCAAATACTAGTGGCTTAATAGTACAGCATTTATTATCTCACGTTTTCAATGGGTTAGGGATCCAGGCTACTTACTTGGTTCATCGTGCTCTTTTGAAGTTCCTGTCATCTAAAGGTTCAGCTGGAAAAAGAATTTCTCAGTTCATTCACAACACTGTTGACTGGGTTCAGTACCTATACTGAGACCTCAGTCTCTGATGAACTGTGTCCTTCAATTTCGATCTTTCCAGATTCATCCATGAAAGCAAGAGAGATTGCCAACAAGAGACAAGATTAGTAACACACATGTCAAAGTGGTTTTGTAAGTTATTCACGGAAGTGATAATCCATCACTTATCATGTTGGCTGTATTTTCTTAATTAGAATCAAGTGTCTAATTCCAGACCACACTTGAGGGGAAGGATTACATAAGGGTGTGAATATCAAGAAACACGGATCATTGGAAGTCATCTCAGAAATTGCCTACCTCGGGTTGGCTGATATGATACAGGCATCCTTCAAAGAGTTTGTGGAGAAATTGAATTACAAGCATGAGCTTATTTTTAGTACAAGCGCTTTCTTAACATCCATGAATAGTAATGTGATTGCACATATTTTTCATAACCTCCCTGAAGACCCCTTGTAAAACAGATTTTAAAATTTTATGCACTGAAATACTTAATTTTAATTTTCCTTTTTCTTATATAGTACTCAGACTGAAATGCAGCAGGTGTTTAGAATTTCAGCAAATATTTTCTGGCAGATATTGGGTGTTGTAAGGATATAGAATGCTTCAGAGAACAAACCACCCAAATTCCTTTCTCACATGGAGGAGAACAGAGGATAATGAATGGTAAACAAACTAAAAATAAAATTATTATCTCTGTCATGGAAAAAGAGATCAGTAGAAGAGATGAATAGAAGTGGTCTATCTGGATTGCAAATGGGTATCTGTGGATAAATTGTATTAAAATATTATTTAAGGGGCCGGCACTTTGGCATAACAGGTAAAGCCGCCACCTGCAGTGCCGGCATCCATATTGGCACCGGTTTGAGTCCCAGCTGCTCCATTTCTGATCCAGCTCTCTGCTATGGCATAAGAAAGCAGTAAAAGATGGCCCAAGTCCTTAGGCCCTTGCATCCATGTGGAAGACCCAGAGGAAGCGCCTGGCTCCTGGCTTTAGATCGGCACAGTTCTAGCCCTCCAGACGTTGCAGCCAGTTGGGAAGTGAACCAGGGAATGGAAGACATCTCTCTCTTCATCTTTGCCTCTCTGTAACTCTGACTTTCAAATAAATAAATTAAAATTTTAAAAATATTATTTTGAGTAGTATTCATTGAAAATAGAGACTCCATGCAAAGACCTGAAGGAATTAAGCAGCTGATGATCATTTTTATTTCTTTAATGTCACACACTCAATTTATCATAATTCCTATAATTACCTAAAATTTTTAAAAAGAGTTTTATTTGAAAGGCTGAGACAAAGACAGAGACAAAGAAAAGACAGTTTTCCCATCCACTGGTTCACCTCCCAAATACCTACAAGGGCTGGGACCAGGTCAGGTGAAAGATAAGAGCTTGGGCCTCTATCCAGGTCTCTAAAGTGGAAGATAGGGACCTACTTACTTGAATCATCACATGCTGACTACCCTGGATGTGTATTAATAGGAAACTGGGTAGGAAATGGAGTGAGACTTGAACCCAGGCTCTCTAATATGGACATCCCACGTGGGGTCTTAATTGCTGCACTAAATTCCTGTCCTGTCTTATTCTTTTTCCCAGAACAAAACCAATTCTAACTACTTTCATTGTTCACATTGTGCAAAATGTGCCATCACAGATTTATTCTATAGCATTTCAACTAGTCACCATGCTGTATCCTCCAAACCAACTCACTACCAACACCTGTGGAAAATATACATAGATGCACCAGTCTAAGTGGCCCTCTTCCTCCCTCACCCTCCTTCCCTTCCTCTCCTCTCTTTCCTCTCCTCTCTTTCCTCTTCTCTTCTCTTCTCTTCTCTTCTCTTCTCTTCTCTTCTCTTCTCTTCTCTTCTCTTCTCTTCTCTTCTCTTCTCTTCTCTTCTCTCTTTTTGCTTTATGTGAAGAGAGACAGAAACTTTCCATCCATATGTTTATTCTTCAAATGCTGAATAATAGCTAGGTCTGGGCCAGGCTGATATCATGAGCTGGTTACATCATCCAGCTCTTCCATGTGGGTGGCAGGCACCCAAGTACTTGAGCCATCACCTACTCCTTCCCATCATTTTCATGTCTAGGATTGGAAGCAAAGGGGTTGAAACTCAAAGAAGGCACTTGGATTTGGGCTGCCGACAACCTAAGGAGTGACTTAGCCACTAAGACAAATGCCCAAACTTGAGTGGTATTTTTTAAACGAAAGTTGGATTACAGTATATTTCCTGCATTCAAAATCTAATGGCTGTCTACCCCTTCATTTAAAAGCCCAAGTACTTTAATTGGTCTATAAATTTTCTGTAAACATAACCCTAGTTCTCCAATCTCTTTTTCTATGATCAGTCTCTTTCCCAGATCTAGCCACACTGGTTTCATTGCTAATTTAGAGACTATAAGCAATCCCTATCTTACAAGTTTTATCTCGACTTTCTCTGTACCTGGTATGATCCCAAGAGCCAGGGACAGACGGGTTAAAACAAGGAACATAGAACACCATCCAGGTCTTCCACATGGGTTCAGTGACCCAAACACATACCATCCCCACTGCCTCTGAGGTTATGCATGAGTGGGAAGCCTGATTGGAAGTGGAGTCAATGGGACTTGAACCAGGCTCTCCAGCATGGGATACAAGCATCTTGAGTCTAACCACACAAAACACCTGCCTCCACAAAAATTTAGCACGTGGTTATTGGACAGAAAATCTAAAAAGACAATTATCAATTGTCATAGGAAAATTTACGTTTGTATTAGGTTTTGTTTTTAGTTAGGGGAAATCAAGAGTTTAATGTTGGATACATTTAGTTGGATTATGAATTAAAAAGTAGGATATATGATTTTTTAGTTAAGGAAATCAGTTTTGGCTATGGGTTTACATTTGAGACATGCAAATTCTTAGCTAGAGAATAGTAAAATAATAAAGGAAGTATATAACAGAACCATTGGTCATTCCACAAATATTGATAAGATGGAAACTATATCTAATCCAAATTAATAGCAGATTAAGAAATTTTTATGGCGACTCAAACTAATTTGACATTTTTCATTATACTGTGTAATTGGTATTGGCTTTAGAGTTTTGATTTGTTTGAATTTTGCTGAGTTAATAGACCCAAATACCCTTTGTCTTAAGAAGCCTGGAAATATTATTTAGGTTGAGAGTACACAAAAGAAACATTTATCACTTGAACAGAAAGCTAGTATCAATTTATTTAATTATCCATCTAAAAATGTACATTTATTTTAAAATAAATATGCATGTAAATTATATATATACAAATTATGCAATGAAAATTTACCAAGAAACTACTGAAATAATTATATTCCTGTGTTATTATATATGTGTGTGTGTATGTGTATTTAGAATACAGTTTCTGGATATTATTACAAAGGCCCATATAACATTGGTTATGAAAGATGTTTAAAAAAAGCAGGATAGAACTTTATTTCTCTCTTGTATTACGGTGAAAAATGTATAGTGCTAAAATAGTCCCAAAGGCTAGTTTCATACTACTGTATAATGTCTTGGCTGTAGGCTGTGTTGGCACCCTCAACACAAAATATCTTTCTCTGCATCTAAAACAGCTGATTCCACACTTAAAACCATATGTATGTTGGTCCTTTGGGGAGGAGAAAAAAAGAAAAAGTGTCTTTTGCTTTATGTACATACCCAGGAAGTTGAACATGTTGCTTCTGATGCTTCAGTCGTATTTCACTTGCTGTAAGTTAGTCTTGGTCATATAGATCATCATGAAATGATAGAAAAAATGATCTGTAACTGAATGAATGAATTTAGGGAGAACTAACAGTTCTATTATTATTATTATATAGTCAACATGAAAAACACTGCTCATAGCAAAGCCCTCCCATATATATATATATGAATAAAATACATAAAAATTATGCATTATATCCACTGTGGCAGATTCACATAAATACCTACAGATTCATGAAAAAATATACAACTTTAAAATGCATAGAAATAAATAGAAATTATGTGTATTGCCAAATATTTAGCATCATATAGAAATGAAAGTATTTTTAAAACCATTTTTTTTTATATAAAGCTTTTATTTAAAGAATATAAATTTCCAAAGAACAGCTCATGGACCACAATGGCTCCCCCCCCCCCACAATTTCCCTCCCTCCCCCCACCCTCCCCTTTCCCGCTCCCTCTCCCCTTCTGTTCACATCAAGATTCATTTTCAATTCTCTTTATACACAGAAGATCAATTTAGTACATATTACGTAAAGATTTCAACGGTTTGCCCTCGCATAGAGACACAAAATGATAATACTGTTGGAGTACTAGTTATAGTATTAATTCACAATGTACAGCACATTAAGGACAGAGATCCTACATGATTTTTTTTTTTAAAAATTGATTAATTGTCTATGCAATTTCCAGTTTAACACCAAGATTTTTTAATCATTTGCAATTATCTTTATATAAAGAAGATCGATTCAATATATACTATGTAAGGATTTCATCAGTTTGCACCCACTCAGAAACACAAAGTGTAAAAATACTGTTTCAGTACTAGTAATAGCATCACTTCACATTGGATAACACATTAAGGACAGATCCCTCATGAGACGTAAGTACACAGTGACTCCTGATGTTGATTTAACAATTTGACACTCTTGTTTATGGCGTCAGTAATCTCCCTAGGCTCTGGTCATGATAAAACCATTTTTTGAGATCACTTTTAGGTTCATAGCGAAATTGAGAGGAAAGTATGAATATATCAAATATACATATGCACACACATACGCGCACACAGCCTCCTCAACATTCAACATCTTCCTTTAGAGTGGTATAGTTTGTAAAATTGATTAACTTCCTTGATATACTATAATCACCCAAACAGCATTGTTTATATTAGTATTCATTTGTAATTAAAGATCTATTTATTTGTAAGGTAAAATTACATTTCTCCCCAAATGGCTACAATGGCCAGATCTAGGCCAAATCAAAGCCAGGAACCAGGAGCTTATTCTGGGTCTCCAATGTAAGTGCAAGGCCCAAGCACTTGGGCAGTCTTCCACTTCTTTTTCCAGAACACTAGCAAGGAGCTGGATTTGAAGTTGAGCAGCCAGGACTTGAACCGGTGCCCATATGGGATGTTGGTGTCGCAGGCAGCAGCTTTGACTGCTAATCCACAGCACCAGCCCCTCACTATTCATTCTTAGTGTGAATGTTTTCTACTCTTTTGGGTAAGAAACAGGGAACATGATTGCTTGGTCATATGATCAGAATATGTTTAGTTTTATAAGAAACTGCCAAATCATCTTTCAAAGTGGCTGTGCTAGACTGAATTCTCCAGCAATGAATGAGAGTCCCTGCTCCTGTACATACTTGTCAGCATTTGATATTGTGAGCATTCTGGACTTTTGGCATACTAAAACGTGTTCACTTCTACCTCATTATTTTAACTTGCAAGTCCCTAACAGCAAGTGATATAGAGCATTTTCTCAAATGCTTATTTGTAATCCACATATTTTCTTTAGTGAGATGTCTACTAAGGTCTTTCAATTACTTTAAATTGGTTTGTTATTTTTCTGTTGAGCTCTGAAAGATTTTTTTATGTATTTTGGATAGCAAACTTTTATCGGATATCTTTTTTGCAAATATTTTCCTCCCAGCCTATGGTTTGTTTTCTTATTCTCTTGACATATTATTTTGTTGACCAGAATTTAGTAAGTCCAATAACATTCAGCTTATCAATTCTTTATTTCATAATGCATGACTTTCATATGATATCTGAAATATCATCACCATTCCTATAATCAGCTAGGTTTTTGGCCATTGTTTTCTAAGAGTTTTATAGTTTAGTATTTTGGATTTAAGTATTTGATTCATTTTCACTTAATTTTTGTGAAGTGGATAAGGTTTGTGTCCAAATTCATTATTTTGCAGGTGTTGTCTGGTTTTTCCAGCACCACCTGTTGAATGAAAGCAGTGGAAGGAATGTAGTCCACTGACAGAGAAAACCCAGAGTTAACTTTTTTTCATTTTTAGTTTTTAAAAGATTTTTTTAAACTTTTACTAATTTGAAAGGCAGAGTTAAAGAGCTAGAGTTCTTCCATGTTCTGTTTCACTCCCCAAATGCCCACAAAGAGCAGGACTGGGTCAGATCAAAGCCATGAGCCATGAGCTTCTTTTGGGACTTAGACATGTGTACAGCGGTTCAAGCACTTGGGCCATCCTCCACTGCTCTCCCAGGCACATTAGCAGGGAGCTGGATCTGAAATGGAGCAGCCAGAACTCAAACCGGCATTCATATGGGAGCCAGCTTTGTAGGCTGGGGCTTTAACCCACTGCACCACAGCATTAGACCCCAGAGTTGACTCCTGACATTATCATTTTCTAGATGCTCTTGGTAAATTACCTAACTCTTCTGACATTCAGTTTTCTCACTACAGCATAGGGGTAACAATACTTCTATTGCTCATCTCAGAGTTGCTAGAAGATTCAAAAAAACACTGTGGAATTTTAAAAAATTCATATAGTACAATGTGTCATATAAATATAATGTGTTATTCACACCTGAATGGCATGCTGACTTACATGAAAATAAAAAATTTATTTGCCATAAGTAAATGAAGTGATATTGATATTCAATTAATAATCTTTTATAGGTTAAAGAAGAATGTCAATATACTTTTGTGAGTGTTAATTCAGTATTAGAACTTTTATAGAATAGACTCACTTTGTAGATAATCAAATTAAATAACCAAGTGCTTCTTGGAAAGAATTTAATATTTTTGGTTATTTCGCTTGTAAATTTTGAAGGATTGAATATTTAAGACTAAATATATTCTCTAGAACATCTGTAAAAATTTGAATGTAAATCATCAAAGTTAAATTTGACTGAAGTTGATTTAGGTTTATATGCAGAGTGTGGATGTTTATTTGAAAGGCTGATGTTATAATCACATATAAACAGGTGCATATGTTTGAATGGTCATGACTTTTATATTCAGTGATTTCAATATAAACTCATTTTAAGGAGTACAGATGCAATTTACTCTATTCCCTCTGCTTATTCTTTCTTACTTAAACAGTGCAAAATGATTCTTTAATGTTGTAAGTAAACAATTTGCCTCTAACTTTAGTGAGCTTCATTAGATTACCAGAAGACTCAGCAGCAGCCCTGTATGACATTCTGTGTGGTTAAATTGCTCCCATATTCTTCAAATCACCAAATAGACTTTGCTTGGAATCATCAATGAGGCATGAAGGAAAAAGAAATGCAAAACTATTCCCCAAGTAGTACCATCTTACAGTATGGCAGCACCTGTGAAGGATCTAGGTGATGAACAAACTTAAAAACTACTCAGAAAGAAGGCTGACTAAATTAAAAACTCATTAACTCTGTGGTGCTGCTTTCCTAAGTAACATCTCTGAAGCAGCATAAAGAAGTAGATAGAACTAGTGAATCACAAGAAAGATAATAATGTATTGATTTAAATAAAGCAGATTTTAGTATGCATTTTAAATCTTAAGCTTTGCATTCATTTCCAGCTATTACTGTCTTTAGAGCATATCCCAAGCAGATAGATATAAGGGGAAAAATAGCCAAGGAATTTTTTTTATTTAACTTAAGAGGGGGGAATATATTATAGTTTTCTCTTCTTAACTATGTTCATTAGATACCTAATTATTATTTGTATATTCTTTCTGCATACAATGGATTTTTTTTATTTGACAGATAGACAGTGAGAGAGACAGAGAATGAGAAAGGTCTTCCTTCCGTTGGTTCACCCCCCAAATGGCCGCTACGGCCGATACACTGCGCCAATCCGAAGCCAGAAGCCAGGGGCTTCCTCCTGGTCTCCCAAGCTGGTGCAGGTGCCCAAGCACTTGAACCATCCTCCACTGCCCTCCCAGGCCACAGTAGGGAGCTGGACTGGAAGAGGAACAGCCAGGACTAGAACCTGGCGCCCATATGGGATGCTGCCACAGCGCCAGCCCCATGTACACAATGGATTTTAAACAAGATATTAAAACAAAGAAAGATCAATGTTACTGAAAGAAAATTCAGGGTACTAAATGAAGATATTTTAGGTGAGCCTAGCTTAATATAGAAGTCAGGAAAAATATATCTCAACAAGTGATCTTTAAGTCAGAATCAGATACTCTTGATGGATGAATAGTAGTTTCCAAAGAAAAAGACCAAAAAGAATGTTAAGGATGGAGCTTAGTAAGGGTTCTTTGCCTGGGCAATGACATATAAAAAAGCCTAGAGATGTGGCCGGCACTGTGGCATAGTGAGTTAAGCTGCTTCCTGTGACTCCAGCATCGCATATGGGTGCTGGTCCAAGTACTGGCTGCTCCACTTCCATTCCAGCTCCCTAATAATGTGCCTTGGAAAGCAGTAGAGGGTGGCCCAAGTATTTGGGCCCCTGAACCCATGTGGGAGACCCAGAAGAAGTTCCTGTCTCCTGACTTTAGACCAGCCCAGCTCTGACATTGTGGCTTTTTTGGAAAGTGAACCACTAGATAGAAGCTCTCTGTCTCTTCCACTTTCTTTCCATAACACTGCCTTCAAATAAATTAAAAAAAAAAAAAAAGACAAAATAAACTCCAGATTCACAGGAACAAGGAAACAATAAACTTGGACTTGGTGCAAAATTGTCTAATAATACGACTGAAGCTATCTATTCAGGGCAAGATTATATGCAAGATAAGAACTCAAGCAGAATCCTGAGACTAAATATAATATTATGTGTAAACATCTTTTTATTTATTCAGATGATTACTTTATGATTTTTAAATATTCTTTAGTTATCTGATGGACATGGTACAGCTAATATTTAAGTCATAAATTAATTTCTACTCAGTGATCCGTGCCTACACAAAAGGGCAGAATGCCCTAGCTGGGACCCAAATCTAAAGTCAATTGCAACTCTAAAGTCAAATTCAACTACAAAAATTGAAGGTCTAGATCCAGGGTGGGATAAAAATACCACAGAGCTACTAACTACAAATAAATGTGTTCCACATGCCCAACTATTGTCACTGTTTTGTAATGGGATCTTGTCTTGAAGACAGGGAGCATATCTTATTCGTGTTTATAGGCAATGCAGTATTAAACACAGTGCTGAAAATAACAGGTCATCAATAAATATTTGCTGAATGAATAACTACAATTATTACATTTGAAAAATTCTTATGGATACATCCTAACGGCAAATTTCCTCATGTAGAAAAACTGTTGCTAAAGACACATTGTGTTTAATATATTCTAGAAAGTCACACTCCTATTTTATAGTGAACTAAACTTCTGTTGTATCAAGGAAAGCATGCAATATCAGTTATTTTAATGCCTATATTAGTTTAAACTGAGCCTTTCACCATCTGTTCCAACTCTTAACCATGAATGCAAAAGTACACATTTCCTATTACATTTGTAAAATGTAAGATATAAATGATTTAAATACAGTTATACACTCATAAAGTAATGCTGCATGCAGCTGGTATTGGGCTTCCTTATGTTGCAAACAGAAATAAAGGAGAAAGCCTACCTATCTCTGGCAGAGAGATCTTCATTCTGTATGACTTTTTTTTTAAATAAAGGAAGCAGAAGATCAAGCCCTCATTACAGTATAATATTGACTTTTTTCAGTAATGAATATCATTTATAAACTATAATTCCCCATCTCATTTTGTTAAATATATTCATGAATATATTTTAATTGCTCCAAGAAATTCATCAAATTGTGTGAAGTTATCAAATAATTGGCATTTATATTTCTGCTGGAATATTTAGTGGACTTTATGAGTGTATATTTATTTTGCTGGGTGTTCTTTGCATCAAGGTACAAAGGTCCAACAAAAGAATTCTTCATCAGTATTCTTTGTAGTCAGTGTTATAATCACTGGGAACAATATTTATGAAAATTTTAAAAGTGTGCTTAATTTGGCCTCTCTGCATTGGTAGCTCATTATAAAAATAATTAAAATCAAATAAAATACATGATTTCTTGGTGTTTGTCATATATTTATCCATTCCCCATGATAATCAATTGAATGCCTTTGAGACCTACAATTTTCCAGAGTTATATTCATGAAAAGGGCATTAGGCATGATTAATATTTATATTTTAAGAAGCATAGTAAATGAGAATTAATAGGAAAAATGGGCCAAATTTAAAAACTCATTTGGTTTGTGTTAACATAACATGTCTCCCTCATCCTCTGAATTAAATGCCATAATTGTCACTGGTGTGTTACTGAGAAAATAGTGTATTTCAACCATAACCTTGTTTACTATTGACATTTACTGATAACATTTTAAAAATGACAAGGAGAAGAAATTCAACAGTTTACTATGAATTAGTTTAGCATCTCTAAAACTCTATTTGTGAGGTATATTCTTCTGGAAAAATATGCTAACAGACTATCTTTGTTTACTCCTGATTTAGCTTGAGATAGATAGACTACATTTAGGATCCTAGTGTTCATGATAATAGATAAAGCCTGCACACACATTTACAGGCACTTACACATTCACACAGAAGAGACTGTAATGTGAAAAAATCATAAGACACAAAGAAGTGGTTCAGAAAAACATTGTAGAAATTCAACTAGAAGAACTGGTAAATATTAAGTTTAAATATGTTTTTCAAAAGGTACGAACTTTGATTTAATTTCTAGTCATGGCAATTTGCCAACCAACTACAATATTAGTCTAGCTTTGATTATGCCCAGTTCCATGATCGTAATCTTAAAAATATTGATTTATTGAATTAAACTGTATAACTTCAATATAGGAAGGAGTTTGTCTAATATCCTGCAGTGACTCTTCTCCGAGAAGTTGAAATATTTAGGGACAAGGTTGATTTTACACAATCTTGGCCATTTTACCACTTAATATAATTTTAGTATTGAAAAATTTAATGAACAAATCTTCAAAATCAGTACAATACCAGTGCTTAACTAAAGATGTCTGACTATCAGAAAGTAGATCTAATACATCTAAGTCTCAGTGTCTTTCCTGTCTTGGAGTAAGAGTAAAATAGGAGAAAGGGGAGGACAAGCACACAGGATTACTTCCATAGAGAAGATTATGGATACTTCCCCTTAACTCACAGTAGATTCACTCAGACCAAGGAACCCTGTGGTTTTCACATATATATTTGTTTCCTTCTCTGTTTGAAGTTTTGGCAAGCTGACATAAATTTGTGATTCTCATCTGAGGCTTGGAGTTCTCTTGTATGATAATAGGTTGTTAGCAGATTTCATTTCCTTGTGACTCTGTGAGTGAGGTCCTTAATAGCTTGCTAGCTTTTGGTCTCAGACTATTCTCCCCTACTAGCAACTTTTGTAGCCCCTTGCCATGTGGCCTTTAGGAAAGGTACAACTTGGCGTTTTGCTTTCTGCAGGCCAGCAGGTGTGAGTCTCTCTCACCTCACACCTGCACAAGAAAGTTCTCCTTGAGGAAGACTCAAAGTCAGTTGATTTATAAGCTAATCATAGGAGTAATGCTGAAATTATATGCATAGATGCTGCTGACACTCAAGGGAAGGAGATGACGGTAAGAGAGGGGACGTCATTTCAGACACCTGTTATTCATGTTAGTGATGGCCTGAAAACATCTTTATTAATATTGTTCTTTTAGAAGTTGTATTCTGATTCCATTGCTATAGTAATATCCTTGATTCATCTATGTACATATACATTGATATAAATTCTCAAAATGCCTTCCTATTAAATCACTTCTCTAAGAATTGAGTGCAGTGATAAAATAGGAAATGTATGAAAAAATATCTTTAGAAAATTTTAAAAAATCAAGTCATTGGAAATTGTATTCTGAAAACTCACCCCACTCTTACCTGCATTACAATCTCTTAAATTAGAGTCAAATTTAAAGAGCTGGATTTAGTAGTCCTGTACTTAAAAGAATTATACACATTATAATAGCTGTGCATATCAATACCTTTTATAAAGAGAGAATTTTTTTCCAGCTGGGATGAACAATATTATAAGAAAATTACAATTTATATTTTATTCAGCCTGAATGGTGTGTTGATCATTTCTGCTTATGATTTTTCAATGCACTAAATATGGCCTTCTAGACTTGTAAGGATTAAATTGAATTTGTGTGAAAACACCTAATAGGCTGAATAGCACATATTGTGTACCCACTGGATAATTGTTTTCTTCCTTGATGTTCCATTCCTCCAAATGAAGATTTATGACTGTTCCTGTGTATACATACAAGCATAGCTCATTTTACAGTGCTTTGATTTATTGCACTTTGTAGATGCCTTTATTTGTTAATTGAAAGTGTGTGGTAATGTTATAGCAGGCAACTCTACTGGCATTAATTTTCTGACAGCATGTGTTCTTTTCATGTCTATGTCGTATTTTGATATTTCTTGCAGTAGTTCAAACACTTTAATTACTACCATATCTGTGGTAGTGATCTATGATCAGTGATGTTTGACATTACTATTTTGGTTTTGGGAGGCATTATGAATGGCAGCCATATAAGAGAAGTTCATTGATAAAAACACAGGTGTTTGAGGCTGACTCTGTGGTATAGAAGGCTAAGCCTCCACCTGCGGTGCCAGCATCCCATATGGGTGCCAATTCGTGTCCCGATTTCTCCTCTTCTGATCCAGCTCTCTGTTTATGGCCTGAGAAAGCCGTAGAACATGGCCCAGCACGCACGTGGGAGACTTAGAAGCTCCAGGCTCCTGGCTTCAGGTCCTCCCAGTTCTGGCCTTTACTGCCATTTGGGGAGTGAGCTAGCCAGTGGAAGTCCTTTCTCTCTATCTGACCCTCTCTCTGTTTATAACTCTGCCTCCCAAGTAAATAAATAAAATCTTAAAAAAGTGTGCTCAGACTGCTTCACCAATCAGTTGTTCCCCCATATCTCTGCCTTTTTTCAGACCTCCTCATTCCTTATTCCCCAGGACACAACAACATTGAAATCAGGCCACATAATAACACTACAATGTCCTCCAAGTGTTAAAGTGACAAAGTCATACATCTCTCACTTTAAATCAAATGGTAGAAATGATCTAGTTCATGAAAGTAATACCCCAAACTTCAGCAACCATCACCCTGATCTCTCAGCACTCACTGACACTGAGGCAGGACCCTTCACCAGCAAAGATTACAATTTGCTGGAGCTGGCATTGTGGCACGGTAGGCTAAGCCTCTGCCTGTGGAGCCAGCATCCCACACGGGCTCTGGTTGTAGTCCCATCTGCTCCTCTTCAGATTCAGCTCTCGACTGTGGCCCAGGAAAGCATTATAATTTGTCCAGAGTGCTTGGACCCCTGCAGCTGTGTAGGAGACCTAGAAGAAATTCCTGGCTCCTGGCTCCTGGCTCCTGGCTTCAGATAGGCCCAGGTCTGGCCATTGTAGGCATTTGGAGAGTGAACCAGCAGATGGAATATCTTTCTCTGTGTCTCTCCTCTCTGTCTGTAACTCTGCCTCTCAAATAATGTCTTAAGAAAAATTTTAAATTTGCTAAAGTCTAGGATGATTGTTAGCATAGTTTAGTAATTAAATGTTTTAATTAAAGTAGGTACATTGTATTTTTTAGACATAATCTATCACTTATTAACACATCAAAAATGTGTGTGTGACTTGCTTTATGGAAATATTTCCTTTTTCGTAGTAGTATGGAGGTTAACTAGCAGTATCTCCAAGTTATGGCTATAAATATAAAATAAAAATATAAGAGTACTTCAAAAATTGTGGAAAATGGAGTTAAATAAGTTTATTTTCATACAATTTTAAATACATGCATAGGTTTTTCATAGTATTTTCCATGAACTTTTTCAGGACCCCTCACTTGACAATGTAATTCAGGATGATACCACATTAAGAACTAGAATATTAGTAGAATTTGGCATTACCAAGAAAAAAGCTTGCACTTTTCAGAACTTTTAGGAAATATGCAAAGGATTATAAAGGCTGCTTATGTAATTTAGGCAATGAAAATTATAAATCTGGTTGGTCAATGTAGAACTCAGTAAACCATTTAATGGGAAGCATGTTTTAGTCTTTAATGATTAAGTATTTTGAAAGTCATTCATATCTGCTCTTCCAAAATTAGTTTGAAGTAACAGCTACAATCTTAGGTAGCTAACCACAGGTTGCTTACTTTTGAAGGTAATATTGATTCATTTACAATTTATTTTCTCTATTTTGCTGTTGGTACTGCGTTTTCCTTCAGTTTCACTTGTGTATGATACAAACAATAAAAGCAATCCTAATTGTATGATTCTCTAACTTTAAATATCAAGGTATTTATAATTTTTTATTTTAACATATTCTCATAAGGAATTTGAGGGAAATACAAATACACATGGATTAGTGCACATTGAAGCACATGGAGTAAGGAAAGAGAGAAAAAATCTGTATTTTTGATTTTTTTCTTAATAAGATTCTTCTATAGCAACATGTGGTAATTTTCCTAGAGAGGCTATCATTCCTTTAGAATTTATGGATAGTATAGCAATTGCTGACAACTTCATTGCCAGCCATAGCCTCTAGTGCCAAGAATCTGTGACCAGAAATCTCTCTTGCTGAATAAATTAATATGCTATTGTATATTTTTAAAAAATGGTTGACATTTCAACTAAATGATATTGAAAATAAACTGTCCACATCATAAAATTTCCAAGATATATATTCTTTTTGTAATGATCTGAAAGCAAGTGGACAGCAAAAAGCAGTATTTTTCTTCCCAGATTATGGTGTGGTTTAGCTGAATAAATCTATTCATAAATAAAAGCAAACATTTTCAATTAGGCAATGAGAATAATTTATTACTTCAAAACTATTTTAATTTTGGTTTATATTCAGGTCAATAGGATTGAGGATTAATTTGCATGTTCACTTGCATTAATGCTTTGTGTTATGTGGTTTTGAAAAATCGGGTTACGGAAGTTAAATAATGAAAAATGATATGCCTGATTTTGAGGGCAAAAAAGTGTTATGATACTTTAAGTAATACACAGGTTATAAAATAATTTCATTCAAGAAAAAAATGTGATATATTAAGTTCCAGGATTGAAAAAATTGACAGTGGAATATCTTCAGAATTTGTCATCCTGGCATAAAGTTGGTCTGTTTTATACACCTGTAGTAGCAGATCCTAAAACTGGCTGACTGGCACAGTCTCTGAAGGTGATTGAAACAAGGACTTTCTGGACCATTTCGCCTACTTGATCTCCCATTCGGTCACTCTGGAATGAGACCCAGGAATCCAGATTTTGAAAAAGATCTGCAGACATTTCTTGTGAAGGTTGTTGAGTGCATGTTTGTAGACCGATGTTGGAAACCAGTCCTCTTCCATGTGGTTGTGGCATTTTTAACAGAACTTCCTAAGAGAACACATGTTAGAAAAGTCATACTGTGGGGGTCGGCGCCATGGCACACTAGGTTAATCCTCCGCCTGTAGCAGGGGCATCAGATGTGGGTGCTGGTTCTAGTCCTGGCTGCTCCTCTTCCAGTCCAGCTCTCTGCTGTGGCCTGGGAAAGCAGTGGCAGATGGCCCAAGTGTTTGGGCCCCTGCACCCACACAGGAGATCATGAAGCAGCACCTGGCTCCTGGCTTCAGATCAGTGCAGCTCCGGCCGTAGTGGCCATTTGGGGAGTGTACCAACAGAAGGAAGACCTTTCTCTCTGGCTCTCTCTCTCACTGTCTATAACTCTACCTGTCAAATAAATAAATAAATAAATAAGTCATACTGTGGATTTCCTTTAAGCTTTTATATCATGCATCTTTTAAATTGTACATTTAGGGCGGTCTCAATTGAATTATCCCAGTATGCACTAACTATATAGTTAAATCAGCCCCCTTCACAATCTTTCATTTTATTAAAAGAGTGAAGAGAAGTCGCCTGAAGATATCTTGAATCAAAATCTTAAAATGGGTTAAATTCTGTCTCTCTTTTGTGATCTCATAACTTCTCAGGATTATTTGCATTATCAAAACCCTCTTAAAAATGTCAGAACTCAAGGCCAAAAAGAAATCTCTTCAGCATTAGATAGTGCATAATGGATTGCATGTTCTCTCCATAAATTTCCCTCTACTTGTATTTCTTTTATTTTTTCTAAACTAATTCTGACAAAACTTAATTTGTAATAATACTGATGTACAAAGGCATTTTTTGTTTTGTTATGTCTTTGTTTTATGATTTTTTTTTTATTTTACCTCCCGCACATGAGAGAGAATATTTTTCTTTCTATATCCAGCTATTTCACTCAGTGTGCTTACCTTCTGTTGCCTCCATTTTGAAGCAAATGAATTTCATACTTTTTAATAGCTGAATAATATTACATTATTAGATAAACATATATATGTCATACTTTCTTTATCCATTCATGTGATGATAGACACATTGGTGAATTCCATGTTTTAGCTATTGTGAAGAGTTCTGCTATGAACATGGTGATATAGGTATCTCTTAGATACAATATGTTCATGTTTTTTTGGACATATACCCAGTAGTGCAATTGCTAGATCATATGACAAGTCTATTTCTAGTTTTTTAAGAAGTCTCCATACTATTTTCCACAGCAGCTGCACAAATTCACATTACCACCATGCATAAGTGTTCACCTTTTTTCACATCTGCTGCAGTGTTTGTTACTCTGTTTTTTGCATAATAGCTATTCTGACAGGCATGAGATGATATCTCATTGTAAATTTGATTTTCATTTCTTTGATGGCAAGTGATTATGAGCAATTTTTTTTTCTCTATTTGATTCATTTATTTATTTTGATAGAGTTGCAGAGAGACAGAGAGAGAGATATTATATCTTCTGCTTTACTCCCCAGCTGCCAGGAACCAGGAGCTTTTTCTATGTGGGTGGCCAGGGCCCAAGCACTCGGGCCGTCATCCATTGCTTTCCTAGACCACTAGCAGGGAGCTGGATCAGAAGTAGAGCAGCTGGGACACAAACTGGTGCCAAATGAAATGTTGGCATCACAGGCAGTGGCTTTCCCTACTCTCCATGCTGCTGGCCCCAAACATTTTTTCAGCTATTTGTTGACCACTTGTATTTCTTCTTTTGAGAAATGTCTGTTGAGGTCCTTTGTCCATTTCTTGACTGGAATGCTTTTTATTTTTGTTGTTGAAGTTTGTTTGAGTTGCTGATATGTTCTGGGTATTAATCCTTTGTCTGATAGGTAGGTAGCTCACAAATATTTTTCCTGTTCTGTTGGGTGTCTCCTCATTCTATTGATAGTTTCCTTTGCTGTACAAAAACTTTTTTTAGAGATATATTTATTTATTTCAAAGTCAGAGTTACGCAGAGAGAGAAGGAGAGGTAGGAAGAGAGAGAGAGAGGTCTTCCATCTGCTGGTTCACTCCCCAGATGGCCACAACGGCCAGAGCTGCACTGATCTGAAGCCAGGATCAGGAGCTTCTTCCAGGTCTCCCACATGGGTGCAGGGACCCAAGGACTTGAGCCATCTTCTACTGCTTTCCCAGGCCATAGCAGAGAGCTGGATTGGAAGCGGAGCAGCTGGGTCTCGTGGAACTGGTGCCCATAAGGGATGCTGGCACTGCAAGTGGTGGCTTTACCCACTATGCCACAGTGCTGGCTCCCTGTGCAATAACTTTTGAATTTGATATAACCTCATTTGCTTAGTTTTACTTTTGATGTCTGTGCTTTGGGGATATTATCCAAAAAGTTGTCACCTACATTGATGTCTTAGAGTGTTTCCCCTGCATTTACTTTCAGCAATTTCATTGTCTCAATTTTTAAATTTAGGTTTTTGATCCATCTTGAGTTAATTTTTGTATATGGTAAAAGGTATGAACCTAATTTTATTCTATTTATATACATCTAGTCTTGCTGCATCATTTATTGTAGAGATTATCCTAATTCCAATGTATGATCTGGCACTTTTGTCAAAAGTCAGTTGGCAGTGTGCACACAGATTAATTTCTTGGCTCTCTATTGATCTATGTGTCAGTTTTTGTGCCAGTACCATGCTGTTTTATTCACTATAGCTTTGTAGTTTCTTTGAAGTTAGGCATTGTGGTGCCTCCACTCCCAGAACCCCGACCTTGGGATAGATTGCTTTGGCCTTTCTGGGTCCTTTGTGATTTCATATGAATTTGAGGATTTTTTTTATAATTCTTAGAAGAATATCATTGGTATTTTAACAGGAGTTATATTGAATCTATAGATTCATTTGGTAGTGTAGACATTTTAATGATACTAATTCTTCCAGTCCATGAGCAAGGAATATCTTTCATTTTTTTGTGTCCTTTCTGATTTCCTTCATCGATGTTTTACCATTTTCATTGTAGAAATTTATATCATTTCTTTGGTTAAATTTATTCCTAAATAAATGTTGTTTTATGACTATTGTCCTCTCATGTGACTAAGCAGCCCAGACTTGCAAGATCATGCAAACTCTCAGAAGCAGAATTCCAAGAAGTAATAGGTAGATCCTCCTTCATGTAAACTTGAATCATGTAGACATACAGAAGTAAAACTATGATTATTTTTATGAGGATAGTCTTTGAGGCACAGCTGTTAACCTTAGCCTGCCATTCACTAGATGAGTTTATTCTGATTACTTAAATTCTATATTGGTTGATTCAGAAGATGAGATAACTAACATTGATTACATTCTTTCTATTTCTCAGGAAGTCTTAATAACATTCTAGCCTTTAAAAATTCTCTGTAGGGGTTGACATTGTGGCGTAGTTGGTCAAAGTCAACTTGGACATTCCATATCACAGAACCAGTTTTAGTACTGACTGTGCCACTTCTGAACCCGTCAGTCACTCAGTTCTTTTCCTAAGCTCTGGCTTGCAGAGAAGTATTTTTAGAAACACTTCATTGTCCCTGTGAAGGAAGTGACTTCTAAATTATTATTAGCTTTTCTATTTTCAGTAACAGCAAGAGGATTAAAAAGCATCATTTTTCTGGTAAAACAGTATGAAAGAAAGAAAACTGTCAGTTATTTAACAATGACACACATTTACTGATAGGAATTGAACCAAGGTCGACCTCATCCAGAGGAGCTAAAACAGTTCTTAAATAGATATTCCTTACATAAGGAGTCATTCAATTAACGGATTAGCATATATAACCATTGACTGTTGGAAAGGTAGGACATAGTGTTGAATACCTAAAGCATGACTTTGAAAGAAAATTCTGTATAAATGGCTGGAATAGTTGATACAAGAACAGAGCAAAATTAATACCTCTTCACTTAACCACATTTATTTCCACTATCTTCTTTTTAGCTAAAGCCACAGAAGCTCAATAAATGACACAAGGGCAACTTAAATTAAATAGTAGATAAGAGGATTCATGACCAAACTGAACAGACAACCTGACAACAGCATTAAATCCAACACAATAAAATAACAATAATCAGTTCAAAGGAAGCACCAGTCCATTTGCACTGCTGATCATCCAGCAATGTATACGAAGAGATGTACTGGTAGAAAAGAGGAGATAGACAAAATAATGTCGAGACAAAAACAACATAAAATATACCAGATAAAATGTCTCAATGTCAGAACTTGAAGTTACCTGTATTTAATATGAATGCCTTGACACTTCGCAACCCTATTTTTTCCTGAATTTGTAACTTTAAAAGACAAACCACTATTACTGTTTTAAAATTTCCCCCCATGTCTCTAAATTTGCTCTTTGCTCTCTTCTCCAGTGCTGAAAATACTAGGTATTGAATGAATATCTTATATTTTACGTACTTCATTGCTCATAAATGAAATATATGTTGACTGATGAGCACATACAATCTATGTGAATTTTCATGGTAGTATGTCTTTTTTATATACATAGTCATATAATTTATACATATAATCGCATATGAACTATGATACTTTAGTAATTTTCTAAAATGTCTCCTAAGGCTAAGTAAATCTGTAGGATTTTAGGTATTGTAAGAACAAAAAGCCTGTTTTCTTAAAGAAGTTATAAATCTACTAACAGTTTTCTGTTTTTTGTTGGCTCTTTAAAAACATTTGTCAGATAAGTAGTTTCCAAATATGATTGACCATATAGTCTCCTTTTTTTTCATGGACTGAAATAACTTGAGAAACAATAAAGTAAATAATAAGAATCTAATCCTATGAATAATAAGTAAATTGATGGACACATTTGGTTTTTGGAAATGGTATGCTGTCTGAAAAAAAGTACATTTTCCAACAGGTATTAAAGGATAAAATTCCTTTAAATAACTCCTGGGGAAATTTACTACTTTTTTTAAAAAAAATATTTATTTAGTTATTTGAAAGTCAGAGTTGCACACAGAGAGAAGGAGAGGCAGAGAGAGAGAGAGAGAGAGAGAGAGAGAGAGAGAGAGAGAGACAGAGAGAGGTCTTCTATCCGCTGGTTCATACCCCAATTGGCCACAATGGCTAGAGCTATGCTGATCAAAAGCCAGGAGCCAGAAGCCAGGAGCTTCTTCCTGGTCTCCCACTTCGGTGCAGGGGCCCAAGGACTTGAGCCATCTTATACTGCTTTCCTAGGCCGTAGCAGAGAGCTAGATTGGAAGTGGAGCAGCTGGAACTCAAACTGGCACCCATATGGATTGCCAGCATTGCAGGTGGCAGCTTTACCCAGCGCCAGCCCCAAAATTTACCACTTTGACATAAAAATTATCTTGTTGCTGACAACCGCCTACTCTTGCCTGCATTTCAAAACGTATTGGAAAATGTACATTAAAAGAAAAACTATGAATGCATTTCAAACAACATTTTCATCTAAATGAACTTATCATTTAATACCATTTTCCACAAATGTTTTTAAGTACCCTTATATGACTCTGGAGAAATGGCACTTGTGCCAATATGAGACAATCATGAAGGCAGCAAATGCCAAAGATTAAAAATATTGAAGCTAAACTTTAATGGAGTCAACTTTCCAATGTCATCTTGAGCCACCAGACTAATCCTGCTTGCTTGCTCTGTGGAAAAAAAAAAAAAGGTTTATTTCATTCACAGCTGGATGAGTTCCCACCTAGTTGCTGAAACAGTGTGAAGTTATCAGTAAGGTCACTTTCTTTTTCTTATTACACTGGAAGATTTACATAAAGAGAAAATATTTTAAGAACAGTACAACTTAATGAGCAACATTCACTATGAAAAGAATGACTGTATGTCAACTGAAAACTATAACTTTCTGGTATTATAATTTAACATTTGTATATGAGTGCTGTATTCTGCATATCATTATTGTGCTGTTGACACTTGTTTTCACTTATTAATGATCCCAAAAGGCAAGCTAAGCCTCTGCCCTGTATTAATCACTTACAATGTGCTCCTCATGGCACCCTGCATAAGAATCTTCTCATCTAAACATTATTTACTTACTGATTTTTAAAGATTCATTTTTTTTATCTGAAGGTCAGAGTTACAGAGAGAGAGAGAGAGAGAAGGAGAAAGAGAGAGACACAGAGAGATCTTTCATCTGTTGGTACATTTTCTAAATGACTGCAATGGCTGAGGCTGGACCAGGCCATATACCTGACCCAGGAGCTTCTGGGTCTCCCATGTTCTTGGCAAGGACACAGACACTGGGCCATCTTCTGCATTTCCCAAGCCATTAGCAGGAAGCTGGATTGGAAGTAGAGCAGCCAGGACAAGAACTGGCACCCATATGGGATGCCAGTGTTGCAGGTGGTGGTTTACCTAAAATGCCACAATGTGGGCACCTCATCCAAGATTTAAATATACCACCTGAGTGGTATGTTTAAGCCCATTAAAATAATAGAATATTAAGAATTGCAAAGTTTAAATAACTTTCGGAATTTTACTATCTTGTAGTAACAGCTATCTGACTTAACTCTCACTGAGAAAAACTTTAAGAGTTTAAACATGTAAAACCCAGCTGTTTCAAGGCATCAGGGTAACTGAGGATTTGAGGGGACAAGATTTGCAGAGAAGGGACTACACTGAGGTGAGTCCTTCATTAACCTTCCTTCATTACCTCCAGTCCCCTGCATTAAGGCTTTTCTAAATCTATTACTTGACATGAAGTGTGAACAGAGAGATAGGTTTTGCAGTTGATGATAAGCTTACTGGTCTATGGAAACAAAATTTTAGTCAAGTGTTATCAAGTAGTTAGTATTGAGGATGTCAATATCTAAAAGAAAAATAAAATGTGGAGAATCAGAGCAACATGCTATATGCAATTTACGTGAAATATTTATTCACCCACTAAACTGTGCAGACATGGAGTAAATTAAGAAAAATCATGAAGAAAACAGCTTTTACCAAACAGAAGACTTCAAAATCTCTCAGAACTAGGAAGTGAACAGTTGGAGTTCAGTAACAAATAAAGAAAAATAACTCTGCTTATACCTTATCCTTAACAGTGGAGAAGGTAGAAAAGCTCCACCTAGCAGATAAGCAAACAAGAAAGAGGTCAGCCTCAACAGAGTCAGGTTAATCAGAAGAGGTTATTTCTGATAGCAAATAAACATGAATAATTGACCCTTGTAGAAAATGGGACCAAATTACTAAAATCAAAGAGAAACATTAAGCAGTAGAAAAAGTCATCTAGGTTATCTAGGCATAGAAATTAACAAAGACTTTAAAATAATAATTATTAAAACATGTAAAATTTACTAAGACAATGCAATATTGAAAATGTCAACAGAGACTGAGTTTAATTATGTGCGTGTGCATATGCGATGTGAAATTCCTAGTACGGAAAATTTTACTAACTGCAGTGAAGAATACAGTAGGTGGGTGGAAAAGGAGATTGACACTATAGAAGAGAGGATTACTGTGTGATCTTTATTCAAAACCATCTATTGAATTGGACAGAGAATGTGCATCTTGAAGAACAAATGCAAAAATCAGATGGTACCTACATGTAATGACAGTCCTAGAAAAACAGAAAATAACAGGAAAATAAAAATTCAAAGAGATATTGATCAATAATTTTCTAAATCTCATGACAGATATAATATCAAAGACTGAGTAAACTGCAACAATAACAAATGCAAACAAAATGCTTCGTAGGAAACTAGCTAAAAACCAAAACTAAAAAGAACATATATAAGGAACATGAGAAAGGTTATGTTGTCTCAAAGCCACTAATAGCTGACCCGTCTTTTCTATAGAATAATCAAATATACAACAAGAATATCAACAAAAATAGCAATGTGGTATAAATTTGCTGGAATATATATGTATATATACACATAATATACTATATGTAAATATACATATATATGTATGTATGTGTATGTATATAAAATGTGTGTAAATATGTATGTATATGTATATACCTGAATGGTCAAGAAGTTCATAGAATATGTGCATTACTTTTAATTTCATCATTCCAGGAACTTTTTGAGACGCCTTCCTATGTGTGTGTGTGTGTATATGTATTTATGCACACACACACAAGTGCCTGCATATAAATATACAATGTTACGTGTGTTTAAACAAACCATCCCCAAATTACTATGGCTCAAATTACAGTTTTTCAACTTTACAAAAGTAAAGAAGCAGTACTCCCACCATAGAAGTTATAATTTGAATTTTGTACTTGGGCTACTGATAGATGATGTGATACTCTCTTCCAATTCTGGGCAGTAGCATCAAGGTTTAATATAGATTCACTTAGACATCCTAAAAAATATTTTCCACAAACTTTCTATTATGGTTATGCTAAATGATACTAAATGCAATATGTGAGAAATATTTTAACTAGCATAATAATATCAAGATCATCCTAGTCTCCATTTTTATATTGTTATTACAAATGCTTTGTTTCTTAAAAGCAGGTTGCAATTTTCAAGAACAGAAAATATTTCTTCATGTAGCTAATAATCTGTTTTCAGCATAGTATTTCCCAAGTAGTAGTTAGGAAGATCACACCATTAAGAAGAAAGGTTTTAAGATGCTGAGTGATTGATTTGAAAACTGTAACATTAGAATAGAAAATTCTGGATTATTCACAATATAAGATATAGAGTCATTAGACTGACAATTAGATGTTTGAGGACAGAAGTTAAGATTGTGTAAGGAAGAAAATATTTCCAATGTTCAATTTTGGAGAAGTGATAGAAATTTTTAGTGGAAATTATACATAATGCCAAAACACTCAGAGTTCAAGAATAAGTAATCGCAAAACACAACCATGGTTTTTATAAAATGCTGAGTTCAGAATCCAAGTGGTGTGATCAGTTGATTAGTTGATAGGAAAAAAGAAGACAGGAATCATAAATAATCTTCTGAAGATTAATAATAATAATTTTAATGATAATAATTTTGTTTTATTATTATTTATTATTTTATTAAATTATTGTTTCATTAATAAAATAATTTAATTCAATAATAATTTGATAATTTAATGATGATCAATTTATTAATAAATTGATACTTGTGAATATTAGTGAGTTCATCATGGTAGGACTGAAAATGAAAGGAGCAAGCCATTTCTAGTTTGTTGTTGTTGTTGTTTAGGGAAAATTCACACTGTTTCATAATAGCTGTACTAAGTTACATTCCCACCAACAGTGAATAAGTGTTTCCTTTCTCTATGTCCCCACCAGTATTTGTTATTGCCTGGGAAATGGCCGTTCTAACAGGGATAATATCTTTTTTTTAATGTGAAGAATGTCATTGGTATTTTGATGGAGCTTACATTTAGATTGCTTTAGGTGTATGGAAATTTTAACAATATCAATTTTTAATCTGTGAACAAGTAATGCGTTTTCATTTCTTTGTGTACTCTAAGATTTGCTTTCATCAGTGCATTATAGTTTTTGTTATGGAGCTCTTTTCACTAATCTGGTTATACTTATTCCTAAATATTTTATTTTTTGGAGCTATTATGAATGAAATTCTTTCTTGCTTTCAGCAAGATCATTATTAGTATACAACTCAACTAAATTGGTTTATCATTCTAACAGTTTTTCCACGGAGTGTTTAGGTTTTTCCATGTACAAAATATGTCATCAGCAAACATTCACATTTTGAATTCTTCCTTCCTAATTTTGATGCCCATTTTTTCTTTTTCTTCCCTAACAACTGTGGCTTACACTTCATCTACCTTGAATAAGTGTGGTGAAAGGGGATAACCTTATCTTGTTGCAGATCTCAGGGAAAATGCTTTCAGTTTTTCCACTTTCAGTATCATATTGATTGTGGGATTTTCATGCAGAGCTTTCATTATTTGGAAGGTATATTCCTTCTATAACTAATTTGTGGAAGTTTTTATCATGAAGGAATATTGAATCATATCAACAAATTTGGAAAATCTTGAAGAAATGAAATGAATTCGTGGGTACATACAACTTTCCAAGATTAAATCAAGAACATATAGAAAATAGAAACAGACTGAGATTGAATGCTTATTTAAAAGGCTCTCATTGAAGAAAATTCCAGGACCAGATGGCTTCACAACTGAGTTCTACAAAACATTTAAAGAAAAACTACTCCAATATGTCTCAAACTATTGCAAACAATTGAAAAACATGGAACTCTGCCAAATTCTTTTTATGAAAGAAACATTACTCAGATACCAAAATCAAAACCAAAACACAAAAAGAAAACTACAGTCCAGTATTCTTGATGCACATAGATGGAAAAAATCTCAGCAAAATATTAGCAAACTGAATCCAGCAGTGCATCACAAAGATCATACAGCTTGATCAGGTAGAGTTCATTCCAGGGATTCAAGGATAGTTCAACATATACAAATCAGTAAATGTAGTAAATCAGTCAAAATAATGAAAAAAAAATCATATGATTATCTCCACAGATGCAAAAACATTTTATCCATTTTTATATCTTGATATTCCAAACATATTTTTTTACAAATGTAGTCATACATTGCCAAGTGAGCCATATTGTTATTAGTGCATTAGATGATGATAGTATTTATGTGCATGTAACTTTTACATTTATTATTATTTTATTGACATTGCATAAATTTCATGTATTTCCTAGGTAGAGATTCAGGAACAAAGTGCTATTCTAGGCACTTCACTTTCAGTATCATACTGTCTGCTCATAGTCCTGCAGTATGTCTAGCATTACCATCTCCTTTCCCAGATGAAGAAAAGGGGCAAAGGAAACAGTAAAAACTCACACATATTTACACATATGCAAACCTATTTCTGTATAGCTGTGATATATATACTCTTTCCACCTTGACTAATCACATCATATATTTTGGAAAAGTGATCTGCATGATATAATTCCAAGCTCTGATAGCATTTTCATCTTATTTCACAAACAGTATATAATTTAGAAAATAATAAATAGAATTTATAATCATAATGTGATTAAAACAGCAGTAAGATATTATAAATAAGATACTGTTTTTGTGATCTTTTTCAATTATGACATTGATTTTGTAAATCTGCATCAAGAAGTGGTTTCTTTGTGTCAGAAACAAACACTTTCATAAACAGATAACATTAAATGGATACAAAGTTACACTGATGCTCTAATGCTCTAGTATTTTGAGGAAATAGATGCAATATTTTCTTGATGATGTCATCTGTACCAACTTTCCAGGGATAAATATTTATTCAAATGATTATTTTCCTACTGTAATATTTTAATCCATGCATATGTTTTAATTATCAGGACAATATGGACCATTGCCTAAGCAATATGTTTTCACAAACATGTCAAGTTTATGTTGAAAATTTAGTCATCTAAGTAACAAAAATAATTTTATTTCATCTCTAAATATGTGAACATGTGAATATATAATGCACTTCAAAAAGTTTATAGAAAATGAAAGTAAAAGATGAGTTTAGATAGAGGGAGGGGGAGGTTAGAGAGAGGGGGAGGAAGAAGGAGAGAGAGAGGGAAAGGGTCTCCCTTGTGGCTATAGGAGACTCAAATCTCATTGAGCATCTAAAAGGAATCATGGGTGAAATATGAGAGTTTGATAGACAATTGGGACTCTTACTCAGGAACTATTATTTTCTTAATTCGATTTAAGGAAGATTCTCTGCAGTGAAGAGGGTAATTTGATGTTCATGATCAGAATTTAAAGTAGTAACAAGCATCAGGATTTTAAATTTTTCCACTTAGATTCAAGATACTTCTATGAGAAAGTGATTAAAATTTTGGTTGAGATTCGCATTAAACCTACATCCACATTATTGGAAAATTATGACTAAGAAGCATGGTGTCACATGAAAAACAATTCTGTCCTCAAGTTAAATAATATAAATTAAAACATTGGAAATAATTGCAAACATATTTTAAATTAATCAGACAAAAATTCTTTAAATAATTTAACTAATATGATAAATTTTGACTATTTCTTTTTGTGTCCCTTTTTTGTGTGCGTGTCCCTTTTTTAATATATTCATTTGAGGGCTATTAATAATAATCTTTAGTGGAAAAGTTGACTTATAAGTACAAAGAATAGTGTAATTGGGCTTTTTCATACCTCATTCCTGATCAAGGCATTAAAATATTATTCATATTATTTATAAATAGAGAGAGAAGGAAAGGCAGGTAACATGACATTGAAAAAAAAAAAACCCTGCAATCTTAAAATATCAAGAGTAAGAATTTCAGAATAATTTTTAAATAGCCATACTAATATTATCAAAGAAGTTGTTCTTTTTATTAGTCTTTTAATAAAGGCATGCAAAGTCTGACACTGTGATGTAGTGGGTAAAGCCGCAACCTGCAGTGTGGGCATCCCATATGGACGCCGGTTGCAGTCCTAGCTGCTCCACTTCCGATCCAAATTCCTGCTTCGGCCTGGGAAAGCAGTGGAAGCAGGCCAAAGTTCTTGGGCCCCTACACCCAGGTGGGAGACCCAGAAGAAGCTCCTGGCTCCTGACTTTGGATCAGCCCAGCTGCAGCTATTTCAGTCATTTAGGGAGTGAACCAGTCGATGGAAGCCCTCTTTTTCTGCCTCTTTCTCTATGTAATTCTGCCTTTCAAACAAATAAACAAATCTTTTTAAAGAAGACATCTAAAATCTAATAATTTACAATTCATCATTTTATCTATCGATTTATAACTAGCTCCTTGCCATTGACAATCTCCAAACAAATTTGTATCTTATGCTCAATTATTTTAATTTGGACATTGAAAAATTGCATGTAGAAAGTGAGGATATTTATCTTATTCACAATCCTTAGACTTTGACAACAAGCCTGTCACCTATTAGATACATTCATGTTGTTCAAATGGTCATACTGCTGGTAAATGTTAACCAGCCTTTTACATATGGGAAGTAAGGCTAACAGTACATCCTGATGTAGTAGTAATATTAACGTATTGCTTAGATCATTATAAAAAATGATACAGATTGAGTTTGTGTTTTTTTCATTGAGATGTACTTTTTTGATCTAATATTCTCATTCTCTTGGTTACAAGAATATATGACACTACCTGTCAGAATCAATTAATATGTCCATAAAAATTGGCTACTTGAAAATCACAAGAAAAAGCCCAGATTTGTGACCCCTTCATTACTCCCACAAAAAAATTCAAGGATGTGATTATGTCTAGGTCCCTTTGATGTCTTGGGCAAAAGAACAATGGAATATTTAATAAGACTTAGAAATCCAGCAGTGGGTCTCAGAATCTAATTTATGTTGCAGACATTGTTGATGTGGCTTCTGTGCAAAACAGATATAGAAAGTTCATTTACTTTTATCAAATAATGAATAAAAGGGACTTAATAATACTGATATCTCATTAGCATATAAATTATCACCTGAGTATTTCTTAATTTAATAATGTATAAAGGTACTAATACATTTATTTGGCTTGATTTAAAATCATGTCTTTGCATTATTTTCTGCTTCTAAGTCTTAGACCACATATTCAAAACCCAAGACTATTGCCATAATAGAACTATCACTCAGATATTTGTGCTTTCTTTAAAGTTATTAATTTCAGCATTGAACAGAGGAAACCAAAAAACTAGTAGTGAGAGTAGAAATATAATTGGCTTGTTGGAAGAAGTCTACTAGGGTAACAGTAACTAGACTCAACATGCAAGTGCCATCATGATGAATGTTTAAAGCAATTTTTTTGAGACCAATTATACTTTGTGTGTGTATGTGTGTGTGTGTGCATGCGCAGAGACTGAAGATCAGCCAGATCAGAACAGTTGTATGCACAAAGCTGTTTTGGAGCTGTCTTTTCACACAAGAGCTGCAGAAAATGCTATAGCAATGTTGAAGCTTTATTTCCCTCTGGTAAGAGAAGCTTTCTTTTACTTTGCTTGGTGAGAGTCTGATAAGAAATCCTTTAAAACCAAAATGTGGTCAGAGAGAAGCTATTCTATGTTACAACTCATAAAATGTTTTTTTCTTTGAAATGTTTTTTTCAAAGTGCGTTTTGCCTTTATGTGATAGTAAGATAAAACTGAAATACTAAGTCATATTGTATATGTTAAATTTGTATTGGATATAGAGGAGTCTTAGAACTCTCTTCTGTTGAATGAAATGTAGGATTATTTTACACTTTATCTATAGTTGTCCTGGTTAGGACAAAGAGAAAATAAAGGTCAGAATTCTGACACTGTGGCTGAGAGCAAATCCATATGTTTAAGTTTTTCTCTAACTGAAAGAATTATGAATGCCCAGCAGCTCACCACCACCAAATTGGGCCTATGGATTTACTTGCAAATGAAAGTAAACGTCTTTCATTTCAAAAATTGGAAATATAAGATAATAATTCTAGGTAAATGTGTTTGCCTTTAGTGCTAATATAATCATGTATATATATATACAAAGCAGAAGATTTTGTTTTACACATAATTATTTGGCTTGTAATGAACTTCAGTGTTAGCATGAAAATCTGTACTTTTTATGAAATCTTTGGATTCATATCTATATAAAACAATAAGAAATCATTATAATTTTTATGTGTAAATATACATATATTTTTGTCTGTTTATATACAGATACATGTATACAGCAGTATATGCAAGAGAGCTTCTAAAAGTTATGCATACTATGAAAACATTATGCATGGATATTATTTTCAAAATTTATTTCTACCATATAAACTTATCTTTGAATCCTATTTTTCCATGAACTTTTTGAAGTTCCCTAATATGTGATTTTACACAGATATTTTTTGACAGACAGAGTTATACAGTGAGAGAGAGAGGGACAGAGAGAAAGGTCTTCCTTTTTCCGTTGGTTCACCCCCCAAGTGACTGCTGAGGCCGGTGCGTTGTGGCTGGCACGCTGCGATGACCTGAAGCCGGTTTCCAGGTGCTTCCTCCTGGTATCCCATGCGGGTGCAGGGCCCAAGGACCTGGGCCATCCTCCACTGCACTCCTAGGACACAGCAGAGAGCTGGACTGGAAGAGGAGTAACCGGGACAGAATCCAGCGCCCCAACCGGGACTAGAACCCAGGATGCTGGCGCCACAAGGCGGAGGATTAGCCTAGTGAGCCGCAGCGCCGGCCTGTACACAAATATTTAACATATGCATTCATTATTTTACATTATGACAAATTCACATCTCATAGCAATGTAAATCATATGAAAACTTATAGTCCTCTGTTTATGTAACTTTTCAGGTTTTTTGTAAGTATTAGTTTGAGATAACAATGATAGACATGTCAAAAGGACTTCAAACCCAAAGGGTTGCATTTAAAGATAAATCCATTTTTTAATATTAGCTTGTATGATGCAGCTTTTATTCTTTTTAGTTGCTCAGTATCATACTTGGTTAATTCATGTATTCATTGTGCTTGAATGTAACACTTGTCAGAGTTTTGTCTCAGAGTAGCATTCCTTATTTTGAATTTATATGCAGCTCCCAGTGTCTGCTTAATAGGGTGCAAATAAACAGTACTGATATTTGATCACTTTAATAAATATTTATTAAAATGTTTCAAGGCGAGGAAGTATGTAAGTTGGAAAAGAAATGGAGCATATACGATATATACAGATTTAATGAGGATTTAACAAATATGCTTGGAAATAATGTATTTACAGTGAGAATTTGCCTGAGGACAAAGAAAAAAGAATCAGGGAGAGTCAGCTTCGACAATAAATTCGCTGATAATTAATTTTCCTCATTCAAAATATAATTCTACCCTTTAATGCCTGTGCTTACAAAACTCTAGGAATGTCATTTTCCCATCCTTCTGTTTACAATTACATTGCATATGCTTTTATCATAATCAATTTTATGTTTGCTATGTATACTACACCGAAAGAAACACAGAGACAGACATGCCTCTGAGATTCTTGTCTTAAAAGGAGCTGGCGGAAAAAAGTAACTATGCTACCATGAGCCCATGTATATAATTTTAAAATAAATAATTGCTATAATTTTATACATTTCCTATAGTCTTAAAGATTGTTGTATATGCATGAATTAGATAATAATAACAAAAAGTATCAGTTCCTTTAGATTCTATCTTTCCTACTTGTGAAGAGAATCTTGGAAAAAATGTCCTTTTAGGGCAAGAACTACATCTAATCTATTTATATAAATATATATAATTATATATAACTATATAGATATATATCTTTTCATTATTACCCTTGCCTTTAGAAACAATACACACACACACACACGCGCACACACACACCTTATTTTTCAGAAGCTAGGAAAGAGAAGGTAGTAAGCACCTCTGCCCCCTGAAGAGCATGGCACAGCAGAATATCCCAGAATTTTCTACTTTCATTCCTTTTCTTTTGGTATTCATACCAAGAACATTGCTTTGTCTATTGTCTCCTGTCTACCTTGTAACTATCCTTTATGATTCTGGGTGGAGACCATTTTAAATCCCTTAAATCTGTCCATTAACCTCCTACCTTTTTCCAGGTAAAAGTGTCTTCTCCGTTTTGAAACTTCTTATCCCTTTTTTGTGGAGAGGCACTCTGAAAGAACGTATGAGCAGCACGCAAATTCATTATTTCCTAATCACAGAAACAAGACACAGCTTCATCACACCCTCTTTCCTTCCTAGACGTTTTTTGAGAAGTATGCCTTTTAAGTTACTTGTTTGAATATTGTTTTATTTAATTACTCTTCAAGTTTTCTTTGCCTTCTCTGGCCCCCTGCTTTGCTTATAGCTGAAAGCATTGCTTCCTAGTTCATGGAGAAAGTGGAAATCCTCTAGGGGTTGTCCCCGTGCCCTGTTGCTTTTAAATCTAAAAAGTTGAACTCATTCTGCATTCATTCAATTCTTCTTTACTCTATTTTAGTAGGAAGAAGCATCCCGACATAAACGATTTCAATTTATATCTCTTCTACTACTGATTTCTGAGATGTCTCCTTCTACCTGTTAATTCATTTTCATTACTGGATAATCATGACTCTTATAAACTGCCTATGGTGGCTACACGACTTGATGCTTTTGTAGCTGAGGCCATTGGATACTTTTCAGTCTTCACCTTGGTTTCCCACCAGCATTTAAGGATTGAATATTCAATCCTTTTTGAAACATATTTCCCTTTACTTCCATGATACTCTCTGAATTTCCTTTTATTTTTGTTTTATTCTTCTTATTTCTTTGGTAGCTCCTACCACTTCTTTTACTATGTATTTAAGGGTTTTCCAGGACACAGTCAAGGGGTAAAATTTCTCCATACCTTATCTCTTTTTCTTCTTTCCCTTCTCCACCCTCTTTTTCACTATAATTATTTACATATTAAACATCTTAGTTGGACATTTAGCGTAGAAGTTAAAATGCTAATATCCCATATCAGAGTGTCTGTGTTCAATACCTGGCTTCACCTTCTGACTCATAGTTCAAATACATCTTCTTCAATGCAAGTTCTTGTTTCCACTCAAATAGATACTTTAATTAATAGAGATACTGCACACTTGGAAAAAAATATTTTTTCCTTTATTTGACAGATAGAGCTAGACAGTGAGAGAGAGACAGAGAGAAAGGTCTTCCTTCTGTTGGTTCACTCCCCACATGGCCACAATGACCAAAACTGCGCTGATCCGAAGCCAGGAGCCAGGTGCTTCTTCCTGGTCTTCCATGCAGGTGCAGGGGCCCAAGCACTTGGGCCAGTCTCCACTGGCCTCCTGGGCCACAGCAGAGAGCTGGATTGGAAGAGGAGCAACCGGGACTAGAACCCGGCCCCCAGATGGGATGCTGGCACCTCAGGCAGAGGATTAACCAAATGAGCCACGGCGCCAACCCCTGAAAAAAATATTTTTCAAAGGTAGAACAATTTGTGAGGTATCCCACCCTCTCATGTGAGGAGTTTCATGCGTGTGTGCAACTTTTAAGTGTATTACAGACTTAACCAATGACATTTTCCTACCACAGATAACATTTGTTCTGATATGAGATTAACTTATTTCTGTCTTTCTAACCATATGGTTTAAGAGTATAATTTTGTTTTCTTCTTTTCCCTCTCTTTCATCTCTGGTATATTAATAGTTTCACTTAATGTTATAAATTCTATCTTGTGGAGAAAGTGAGCCTCCTGGTAATTATTAGCCTTTATCTGTGTTTCATAAATCTCTTGACTATAAGGTAAACATATATACATGTAGAGAATATCGTCTACAGATTACTCAAGGATGTTTTTTCCAAAATCTAGAATTATCACCAATACATGTTTTGCTTACAAAGAGACATTGTTATGTGTTTACATCACAAATGCTAAGTTTAGAATAGTTTTCTTTAGATTTATTTATTTATTTGAAGGTAAGAATTACAGAGAGAAAGGGCAAGACAGAGAGAGAATCTTCTGTTTGCTGGTTCACGTCCCAAATGTCCAAAATGGCCAGAGCTAAGACTAGCTGAACCAAAGAGCCAGGAACTTCATCTAGGTCTTCCATGTGGATGACCGGGATCCAAGCACTTGGGCCATCTTCCACTCTTTCCCAGGTCATTATCGGGGAGCTGGATCAGAACTGGAGCAGCCAGAACAAGAACTGGTGCCCATTTAGGATGCTAACATCACAGGTGACAGCTTTACCCACTATGCCACACTGACCCCAGGATGTGCAGTTTTAAAGAAACAGCTTTGGAAAGCGTTTTTCAAAGAGCATTTTTAACATATACTACAGAGTCTTATGTGTTTATAGAGACAATTTACCTCAAAGGGATTCTGTATCAGAGAGTAGAAAATGCAAACTACAAGCTAACGAAAGCATGATACAGAATGAGAATAAATGATGTTAGATCCTTTATCAGAAATTGGACAGTAACACCATAAAATCTAAAGAAGTAAAGTAAAGTAGTATGTGTGGAATACTATTTTCACAATGTATGTTGTTTGGTGTTCCCCAGTGTGAATGAGAATTTAGGAAAGAATTATATGTTTATAGTGTTTTTTTCTTTTAATTGATCTGTCAGTAAGTTTTGAAAAGTGGTTGTAAATTAATATGTGCCCCACAGCAAAATGTAGTTTCTAGAGAATTATGAAGTGTCCCTATTTTTTTAAGATTTATTTATTGGAGTCAGCACTGTGGCAGAGAGGGTAAAGCCACTGCCTACAGTGCCAGAATTCCATATGGGCGTGAGTTCGAGTCTTAGCTGCACCACTTCCAATCTAGCTCTCTGCTATGGCCTGGGGAAGCAGTAGATGACCCAAGTCCTTGGGCCCCTGAACCCATGTGGGAGATCTGGAAAAAGCTTCTGGCTCCTAGCTTCAGATAGGCACAGCTCTGGCCATTTCAGCCATCTGGGGAGTGAACTATTGGATGGAAGACCTCTCTCTCTCTCTCTGCCTCTCCTTCTCTCTCTGTGTAACTATGACTTTCAAATAAATAAATAAATCTTATTGAAAAATAAAGATTTATCTATTTACTTGGAAGGCATAGTTACAGAGAGAGAGGAAGAGAGCGAGATCTTTCATCTGCTGGATGACTCCCCAGATGTCCACAAAATGGCTGGGAATGGGCCAGGCCAAAGCCAAGAGGCTGAACTCTATCCAGGTCTCCTATGAGTGTGTCAAGAGCCCAGGCACTCAGGCCATCTTCCACTGCTTTCCCAGGTGTGTTTGCAGGGATTTGGATTGGAAGTGGAGCAGCTGGGACTTGAACTAGCACTAGTAGGGGGGTGTCGGAGTTGCAGATGGTGGCTTAACCTGCTGCACCACAGTGCCAGCTTCTCTGTGGTTTTATCTCTTATACAGAAGAACTCACAGTATCTGAAGTTTCTTTAAGCATGACATCATATTGTAATGTACTTGACACAGACACTTTTGCACTATTTTAAATTTTGCTGTAATTTAGACACTATCAGTAGATTTGCTACTTATGAATTTGCTTAACTAGTAAGCCCCTGTAAAACACATTTTCCTCAAAATCTACTTAAAAAATACAGAGTTTCAGATCGGACTTAAAATAGTTACTCTTTAAATCATTTCTAAGCATGAGTTTTATTATAATTCCTTCACTAAGGGAAATCCATTAATATTTAAGTTAAATGTAAGATTTTCTTTATTAGTTTTCCCCTTATATTTACCCCTCCACTCAGTACATACATACTAAATGGCTTTCACTCATGGTTTTTTTCATGCCACATCACAACTCCCTTGATAAGTCAAAATTAGCTTTTCTTCTCCCAACACCACCACATGGAGCCTTCATAAACACATTGATTCCTTAGCATTCAAGCTTCAATTTCCTTTAATTACCTAATCACAAGATAACTTTGTGATGCAAAAATTGTACATTCATTTCAGTTTGAGTACTGAAACATTAATATCTGTTGCTCTCAATACTTTCACATTTACTACTACTGTCTTCTAAACAGTTATCTAAGACGAAAACTGACTCTTTTAGCTCTGGTCTCCTGTCAGAATTCAGCTGGAGTATCTCACTTCATCTCTTGATCTAGGCTCAACTGAAAACCTTGTTTATTTGCAAAACTATTGGTTGATTGACCTTATACATTAAATGGAATTTTGGAAAACATTTTGTTATAGTGTTCTCTAATAGGAACCTTTCACAATAATCGTAATAATATCCCAAAGTATTGAATGTTCTGGAAATTGTTCTAGTGGGAAAAAAAATCTAGGATGCCATTTCAATAGACTCTTTAGGTGCTGGCACTGTGGTGTAGAAGGTTAAGCTTCTGCCTGCAGTGTGAGCATCCCATATAGGTGCCAGTTCAAGTCCCAGCTACTCCACTGCTAAGGCACGTGGGAAAGCAACAGGAAATGGCCCAAGTACTTGGGCCCTTGCATGCACATGGGAGACCCGGAAGAAACTCCTGGCTCCTGGCTTCACCCTAGTCTAGCCCTGGCCGTTTCAGCCATTTAGGGAATGAACCACTGGATGGAAGATCTGTGTCATTCTCTCTCTCTCATTCTCTCTGTATCTCTGTGTTTCAAGTAAATAAATCTTAGAAAAATTAGAATATTGAACCTGAACTTTCTCCCAACATTATTTTATAAAAATACAAGGGATTTGACAAAATCTAGTAAAATTTTCTTCCTTATCCCAATTATATCTGAGAAATATTTAACACTGCTTCTATATCTTGCATCAAGCTTCATTTTGGTTGCTTGTTTCTCCTTGGAACTCCTCTTTTTGTGATCAGCTACAAGGTACACAGTTCATGGAACACCAGTTTGCCCTTCTGTGAAATTAGCATAATGATTACACCAAGAGCAAGTTTTTCTTGTATATTTATAAGATAGTCTCTATAGAGTCTGTAGTCATAAGTACTCCTTACAGTTACATCTTATAATCGTCATCACCATTGTTTTTTTCTTAAAATAAGCCATTCAACTGTGTTCTTCCTTATACTCTAAACAATCGAATGTTTTAATAAAAATTTTAAACATTGACTATAAGTGTATCCCACTTAAGTCATTTAAATGTACAAATGATTTAAATATTTTAACAGTCAAGCATTTAGTGATCATGACATGTACAAGCAACCACATTCAGGGTGAATATTTAACTGTATTTTTATGTGCAGTTTCATACTCATAAAGCAAAGCAATGATTGCCAAGTATCGCTCCCGATAACTACAGTATCCTGAGAATAAATAATGAATACTCTACAGCGTATTGTGTTGCTAAGCAATGAGATTTGATCAGTCAGACGGATCAAATAAATGCTTCACTTATCATATTTTTAATCCATGTTGGGTTTATCAGGATACAACTTCATTGCACGTTGAGGAGCATCTGTAGTTTTGGAAGTGTTTTTGAAAGTGATAAGACTGCTGCCATTCCCCAGGCACAGGATCAAAACCATGACTGGGTAACCAACGCCTCTTGTTGATATCCCTTAATGTCATAGTTTGCGTTTTTTGTATTCTCTATGAACGTCCTTTAAAATTTTTCAAAATTCTTCCTTAAGTCCCCTGCCACTTAAACATAAAGCTGATTGATAATTAAATCCATTATGGATTGATAAAAATTGTCTCTCAGGGGACAACTATTTCCATCCCACAATTAATTTTTCCTGAGAAGTTGAACTAGGTTCTTTTATACCTCCATAGAGAATTCACACCTTTTCTTTAGTAAGAAGTATTTCCAAATAGCTTCACATTTTATTTATCCTTTTAACTGTTTTGATTTAGTTACTAGTTTTCTTCTTAGTCCATTTTTAATATCTGTTCTATTGGATTTTTGGTTCTTTGTATATAAATATATACAGATATCCCTGAACAACTACAAAAAAGCAAAAATGTGCTTCCTATCTGGATATCTTTCCCTCTCAGTAACCTTCAACCTCATTTTCTTTCTAAGCCTAGCACTGTTTTTTAAAAGATTTATTATTTGTTTGAAACGCAGAAGCAGAGAGAGAGAGAGAGAGAGAGAGAGAGAGAGAGGTCTTCCATCTGCTGGCTCACTCTGCAGATGGCCAGAATGGTTGTAGCCGCGCTGATCCGAAGCCAGGAGCCAGGAGCCGGGAGCTTCTTCCATGTCTCCGACGTGGGTGCGGGGGCCCAAGTACTTGGGCCGTCTTCTACTGCATTCCCAGGCCACAGCAGAGAGCTGGATCAGAAGAGGAGCAGCAGGGACTGGAACTGGTGCCCATATGGGGTGCCAGCACTGCAGGCAGCAGCTTTATGCACTATGCCACAGCGCCGGCCCCTCAGCATTATTTTTGAAGCATTATCCTCTGTTTCCTCAAATCTTGTTTGTACAGTTGGAGTTTTACTTCCAGTAATATATTGAAACTGCCTTTAGAAAGATCACTAATGATTAACATTTGGTATATTTTACTACACATATAACTAGGATTTTTTCACATTTAATGTGAGCATACCCATTCTTCTGTCTTGTTTTGAAGTTTCCATTTTGTTTCTATAGAGGTGCTTCTCTTGAGAAATGTTATCAAATATTATTTGAATTTTTTTAAATGTTAGGATGCTTAGAATTATGATATTTAAATGTTTGTTCATTTTGTATTTACTTTTCTTATATAATAATGCAATCAGTTTTCTTTAACTCAAAACTATTTTATTAACACCAGATTTTTTGCATTATGCATATAACATATTATTTATACTTGAAATACCTCCTAAATGCAACTTGCCTTCTCTATATTTTCTATCATTACCATGGATTCCTTTCCCTTTATCATCCCTACCTCCCTCCTTTCTTCCTTCCATTTCTTCTTAATCTTTATAAAACTTTTTTGTACATCCATTTATCCTTTCTACAGTGTTGTCAGGGTGATCTTTCTAAAATTCTAATATCAAGATATCATTCTCTATCTTTAAAAATACCCAGTTCATGGAGGGGAATTACACTGACATCCATGCCATTCAAGGAACTAATGCAACTTTTGCCCAACAAAAACGGGCAAAACTGATTAAACTCCCTTTAATAATTCAGATTTGCTGATGTAGAGATATAATTCCCTTCAGACCCGGAAGAAGCTCCTGGCTCCTGGCTTCAGACTGGCGCAGCTCCAGCCGTTGTGGCCATCTGGGGAGTGAACCATTAGATGGAAGACCCCTCTCTCTGTCTCTACCTCTCTCTATAACTCTGTCTTTCAAATAAATAAAATAAAAAAGAGCTATATAATTCCCTTTAATAGATACACAGAACAAGCAAGTTACTGGGGTCCAATTGTCATCTTGCCTCCCATTCATCCTTTCTCTGCTTACAGTCTTTCTATAGGTTATAGGTAGTCCATTGTTGATGTTGGGAGGAATAAGACATTAAAAAAGGAAGACTTTCTCTAGAATCATCAGTTGAAACTGAAGATGAATTTTACCATAGATAATTATTGTAAATGTATGTACTACAGTATAAATAGTGCTAGCACATTACAGGTTAAATTTGCTTTGCAGGAAAGAGGGACATTTGGCCTATTAAATGAACTGTCATTTATAACTTGAAATGCAGCTGTTTGAAATGGTTACTACTTCTACTCTTGAAATTAAGGAAATGGCAGTTTGGGAAAAGTGACTTGAATTAATAAGCAGTTCTCTCTAACGGGTTCAAAGTGAAATGCCTTGTAACAAGCACACTTGTAGCAAGCCATCTAATCTATTGAGCAGCCAACTATTAAGGTACAGTAGTTAGAAAAACCAGAGAAGACGCAGTGATTAGAACTATAGATATTTAACTTGAAGTTAAATTTTATTTTTGCTCAAAAAGTTACTAATGATTGTTTTAAAACATCTACAGTTGGGGAGTCTTGTTATAACTCTTAAAGAATGGAATTTTTCTGACAATTCATATATTGTCTAAATCAATAAAATGCAACTAATTTGTGCCCTGCATTTTTTAAGGAGGCCCTTGGGTTTGAAATTGTTTTTAGTAGAGTAGGTTTAACTTGCTACATTTTGCTGAAATGGCAGCCTAATGTAAACATTATATTCGTGAGGAGAATAATTAAAAAGCAAAAATCTATTTTTCTGTATACAATATCGATTAATGCATATGATTTCCTCATTTGAGGATTTGTTTAACCGTAATTAAAATCCATTCTTTGAATCTTCAGGTTTATTTTTTACTTTAGGCTTATTTCCCACACTAGTTAATTTAGTTCATGGTCTTGATTCTTAAGATTATTTCAGATGCATGAAAGCTATCAAACATTTTAATTTTACTTTTATTTTCCATTTTAGGATTTTTATATTTGTGAAAATTTGTGCTTTAGTTTCTCCATCTGTAATTTAGATAAAATGACGTTAATTCTTAGGATTTATTTTTATTAAAGGAATTTATTAGTACATTCAATTCTCAGAGTCACAGCAAATGCATGGTAATAATAGTAATTTTGAAAGGTTGTTAAAATGATTAAAATTATACAATCTATGTAATGCTCTTGAGTCCCCAAAACATACCAAGGCTTATATATATTCTAATTTTTATTATTATCACTCTCTTTGCATTGGACACTTTAGATACTTCTATCATGGTTTATTATTACTGTTACTATTATTATTTCCAATACAGTTCCTAGAACATACTATGAGTATGATAATGTTAGCTTGGCTCAATGAGTAAACTTATCTTAGCTTTTCAATAATATTTGCATTAACAGATTTCAGGAATAAAGTAACTCAGTAGATAAAGTGCTGTATAAGTTAGAGTTCATTGCTGAGCAGTGCAGTAAAATAAACTAAATTCCCTTATTTAAAATTTCTTGCTTTCTTAGGTATTGAGATGTGTCTGTTCATAAACTGAATCCCATTTCCCTAATTACACTGCCACTATCCAACCAATAAACACACTTGGGAACATAATAGAAAAATATGTCAGAAAGAAAATGCCTAAAAATCTTTTATAAGCTTTTAAAAAGCTTTTGAAGGGCTCAACCTAAACAAATGCAAACCATTCTACCAGAACTTGTGAAATAAACAAACAAAATCATCCTAGGAATAGACATTTTACTCTGGAAAGACAGGATCTGAAGCTGTATCTCTCCTTTTGTATAGCAAAGTAAATAGTAAACTCAATATTGGTTATTTCTTCAGAAAAGAAGAATATAGTTTATCAAACTTATTTTTCTCAGTAGTAAATATTATAGAATTTTTGATATGTCCTTTCCTACCAAAAGTTGTCATAAACATTTGTTCAATAATAGGTTATATGTGAATTTCAGAGAGAATCTGGCTAAGAAAACGAAAAATGGGGCCAGCACTGTGGCACAGCGGGTTAAAACCCTGTCCTAAAACGTAGACATCCCATATGGGCGGCAGGTCTAGTCCCAGCTGCTCCTCTTCTGATCCAGCTCTCTGCTATGGCCTGCGAAAGTAATATAAGATGGCCCAGGTCTTTGGGCTCCTCGCTGGAGTGGGAGACCCGGAGAAGCCTCCTGGATCCTGGCTTTGGATTGGTGCAGATTCGGCCCTTGCGGCCATCTGGGGAGTGAACCAGCAGATGGAAGACCTCTCTCTCAGTCTCTACATCTCTCTGTAACTCTGTCTTTCAAATAAATAAAATAAATCTTTTAAAAAAAGAAAACAGGGGCCGGCGCTGTGACACAGCGGGTTAAAGCCCTGGCCTGAAGCGCCAGCATCCCATATGGGCGCTGGTTCTTGTCCCAGCAGCTCCTCTTCCAATACAGCTCTCTGTTATGGCCTGGGATAGCAGTGGAAGATGGCCAAGTCCTTGGGCCCCTGCACCCACATGGGAGACCCGGAAGAAGCTCCTGGCTCCTGGCTCCTGGCTTCAGATTGGCGCAGCTCTGGCTGTTGCAGCCATCTGGAGAGTGAACCAGTGGATGGAAGACCTCTCTCTCTGTCTCTACCTCTCTCTGGAAATCTTTCAAATAAGTAAAATAAATTTAAAAATAGATAAATAAATAAAACATTAAAAATATAAGAAATTTTGAAAGGATTCCCATACACAAGATATGTGTACAGTTTTCAATGTCTATTACTGTATAATTTATTCAGTTACATGAATGATAAGAAAAAAATTTTATTTTGGGCTAGTTGACTTTTTTTGACTAATATCTATTCAAATAATTGTATAAACCTTCAAAGGAACACTCAATCCTAGAAAATAAAAGGTTTCAGTCCTTAAATATAGATGAAGGACTGAAAGTCTATGATAGGTATCATGTTTATTAAAGACCTACACAATGAAACATCATACAAAACAGAATGCCATTTTTATCACATACCTGTGCAAAGACGTTTTATTTTTATAGTATTTTGAAAATACAAGAGTTTCGGGCTGTGATCATTCCTTTAAGTGTGTGTGTGTGTGTTTGTGTGTGTGTAATGATGCCATTCATCCCATAACAGGAAGTATATTTAATCTGTCTAGGGAAGTTGCTTGGCAACAACATTGGAGTCAATTGCATTGCAGGGTAGGCTATATGCCTATGTTTAAATTGCTATTTATCTTCATTATAACTAAGTAATTTAAGTTGTCGACTCTCCCATGACTATTGGATATCTGTTAACTGTACATTTAATGCTTGACTAGGCTGTGTTTCCACAAAGAAAAAGCAGCTATAAATTTCAGTGTCGGGTTAAAACCTTATGTCTGACAGAAGGCTATACTATGTCTTCATCTTCTTGGGAAAAAATTGTCTTTCAACCAAGTATGTACTAAATGGGCCTTACAGAGAAACAAGGAGAAATTTATGCATAAATTCATATGGGACAAACTGTTTTATGACTCTGAATCAAATTGTACCTGAGGGAATTGTTGAACCAAATGGCAAACTGATTAAACACAGAGGAAAAAAAAAAAAAGAACAATATCCAACTCTATTAAACTCCACTATAAAATGGCATTAATCCTATTGAATCACAACAGAGTATGAATCATTTTAAAGCAAATAAGAACTTCACCCAAACTTTTATTCCTCATAAACATTGTACTCTGTATATGTGATATCCTCATCTTTTTAGAATAAGAATAATCAAATGTAATATAATAATATTATCATTACATCTTATAGTTCTACCCTAACAGCATGAGTAATCATCAGTGGTGTCCTGTATTATAATTTGGTATGTAATATCTGAAATTATAATGCTGGGCAAAGATCCTTGATAATATATGCTATGAAAACATTTTTTATAAAATTATTAAATTCTACCATATATTTTTAAGTCCAATATTGAATAAATGAAAACTAAATCTATTCTTTATTTAAATGAAATGCATTTCCCTACATATGTCAATATTATTAGGAAATAATTGAAATTTGAATCTACCATAAGCAAAGACAAGGGCAATTACTTGAATTCAAATAAATATAACATTTTTTCAAAATTGGCATAATAGTAGAAATGATTTTGTCTTTTAAATCTCGTAAAAATATTTACCAATTGTTTGTAATACTAAACATTGATCTTAGGGTCAGCTCTGAATTCCAAAGTTTCATAGTATATTATGGTAAATTAATTTTATGAAGTAACAATAATAGTTTACCATTTTTAGCTTACTTTGGAACAACAATACTAAACAAAATATTTTAAACTACTTAATCAAAAATGTAGAGCTATTATGTTCACTATTTTTGTTTCTGTGAGATTTTAATGAAGGACACATGAAAACTAAATAAAATTGACTTGTATTGCTATATGCTTATGTAATTGTCATGATTCTCCTCAGATAGTAAGGATAGACATTTGAGTTTGCGCATTAAAGATCTTTCCTTCCAACAATGGATATCTTTGGTTTTAAATTAGGAGAAAATACTTCTACAAAATAGTTAAAGTATTTTTGTTGTTGTTTGTTTTTTGTTTTTGTTTTTGTTTTTTGGTTTTTTTTTGACAGGCAAAGTGGACAGTGAGAGAGCGAGACAGAGAGAAAGGTCGTCCTTTTGCCGTTGGTTCACCCTCCAATGGTTGCCGTGGCCGGCGCACCGCGCTGATCCGATGTCAGGAGCCAGGTGTTTCTTCTGGTCTCCCATGGGGTGCAGGGCCCAAGCACTTGGGCCATCCTCTACTGCACTCCCTGGCCACAGCAGAGAGCTGGCCTGGAAGAGGGGCAACTGGGACAGAATCCGGTGCCCCGACCAGGACTAGAACCCGGTGTGCTGGTGCCGCAAGGCGGAGGATTAGCCTAGTGAGCTGCAGCACTGGCTAAAATAGTTAAAGTTCTATGAGTCCATATTTTAGATTATTTATGTGGCCTAAAAGTAAACGTGTATTTGAATAAATACATTGCCTTTGTATTAAAATCAAAATTGATGATTTGTGAAGCTAGGAACATTTGAGATTTCATTACGTTTGTTGGATAAATTGAATTTCTGACATATCTGAAACAAGTAAAGCATTGAGTTCTGTTTTAACTTACTCTATCTGAACCACAACAAGAAATGTTTCATGGTTTTTCTTTGTGTTCTGACATTCTTGATATCTTTTTTGCCATTTGTAATTTTCCTGCTTGAATACTTAGTCTTACTGAACAACTGTCATGAATCAGTTGTCATATGATGCATTTGATAGAAGCCAAATCATTTAGTACTTTACTGATCAAAAAAAGATCACTTTTGTTTTTATTTCTGAGCTGAAGAAATACTCTTTCACTAGTGAACCACAATGCAAGAACCTAAATGGAGCATAGCTGTTTTCTCCTCTAGAGCTTGTGAACTTGGCCCCCACATAGAGCTCCCCTTGCCAGAAAAAAAAAGGCTGAAATTTCATGTATTTTCATTTCCCAGTTTCTTGAATAAGTGTGTAGTTGTATTTTTCTCTTATTCTTTTTAAGTTTTTATTTATTTATTTGAGAGGTAGAGTTAGAGAGAGAGGGAGAGACAGAGAGAAAATTATTTCACTCTCCATGTGGTCACAATGGCTGAAGCTGGGTGGAGCCGAAGCCAGGAGCCAGAAGCTTCTTCTGGGTCTCCCCACATGGGTGCAGGAGCCCAAGCAATTGGGCCATCTTCCACTTCCTTCCCAGGACATAAGCAGAGAGCTGTATCAGAAGAGGACCTGGCAGGACATGAACCCTGAACCATATAAGATGCCAGAGCTGGAGGCAGAGGCTTAGCCTACTAAGCCACAATGGCAGCCCCTTCTTCCCCAAAAAAGAGAGAAAAAGAGAAAGAGAGAAAGAGAGAGAGAGAGAGAAGGGAGGAAGGGAGAAAGGGAGGGAGGGAGGAAGGAAGGAAGGCAGGCAGGCGCCATGGCTCAATAGGCTAATCTTCCACCTGCGGCACCAGTACTCCAGGTTCTAGTCCTGGTTGGGGCGCTGGTTCTGTCCTGGTTACTCCTCTTCCAGTCCAGCTCTCTGTTGTGGCCCGGGAGGGCAGTGGAGGATGGCCCAGGTGCTTGGGCCCTGCACCTGCATGGGCGACCAAGAGGAAGTGGCTGTAGCGGCCACTGGGTGTGTGAACCAATGGAAGGAAGACCTTTCTCTCTCTCTCTCTCTCTCTCTCTCTCACTGTCTAGCTCTGCCTGTCCAAAAAAAAAAAAAAAAAAAAAAGCAAAGAAAGATTGTGATCTGTGTCTACTAGAAGTTTCAAGATCTAAGTGTGGTTGAAATCTCTTCAATGCTTTTAGCCTAGACTATTTTGTAGTGGAATGACTATTTTTTCTCAAGGTTCTTACATTCTAATTATGCAATACCAAGCTTCTGATACCCTTTTTTTTAAAAGATAAACTCTTTATTTTGAGAAAATTATAATTTCACATGGATTTTAAATAGTAATATACTATTTAAGTTACTGATTTGGCATTTGGCATGCTTAGTTTAAGTTAACTAATATACTATTTACGTTACCGTATATTGTGTACCTAGTTTTTCCCAATGGTATTATCTTCGCTGTACTACAAGGTAACAACCAAAATAGTGATACTGATGTGGTCAAGAAACAGACCATTTCCATCACCTCAAGGATCCAGGTTGCACTATTATGACCGTATCCCATTCCTTCCCATTCCTACCTTCTCCTTACCTCCTGGCAAGGACTAACATATTCTTAATTTCACCATTTTTATCATTTCAAGAGTGTTACATAAATTGTGTCTCCATGAATGCTATATATAATCAAGGTGAATTAATCTGTTCCAAGAAAAGGGGTCCTTTAAACCCCAGTTTATGGCGAGTTGATCAGAAGTATACAGGAGAAAAGGAAAAACTGTTTCTTGTGATTGGCATCTGAAATTGGGATGGTTTTGTTGGATTGAGCCCTCAACCTTTGGGTCTGACATATGTACAGATAGGTAGCCTCAGAACTGAATTAAATTTGAAGACACACAGTTGGTGTCCCTTTTAAAATTATACACTTCCCTCCTATCCATGTGTTTTGTATCCATATCATCCACAGATCAAAAGTATTCAGAAAAAAATATCTACAGATCATATACAAACTATATTCTTGTCAATATACCATAAATAACTCAATTTGACACCTGTTTATAAAGCATTTACATTTGTTAGGTGTTATAAGTAACCTGCATATAATCACAAACAGGGGTATTTGGTTTATATGCACATTATCTATAAGAGACTTGAGCATAAATTGATAATGATATCATAGTGATAGAGAGGTTTTAGGGGGATGAGTCTTGTAACCAATCTCCTATGAAAACAGAGGCAGAAGCCAAACCTCCATGAAAACAGACTGTTTTTGGTGTGTGTGGGAGAAAAACCCACACCACTAATCCCAGAAGTGTTATGGCTTGAGTATAACTAGAGAGAAAATGAAAGTATGTTTTTATCTTTACGGAGTTCAATAGCTATGTTGAAAGGTAACCACATATTTAGTTTTTAAAGAAAATGCCCAAACCAGTTGTGAGTGGCAGACTGTTTTACATTCACATTAACAACCTATGAATGCACCATTTTTTTTTTTTTGCATTTTTGCTAGCATTTGATATTGTCATGATTTTTACATTGGTCATTTTGTTATATGTATAATGACTGAATCTGCATTTAACTAATTGCTAATAACGTTGAACAATTAACATTATATGTCCCTATTTGTCACTGGTATTTAATCTGGTGAAATGTCTCACTATGTTTTTGTGCACATTTTATTGGATTACTTTTTTTTTTTTTTTTTTTTTTTTTACAGGCAGAGTGGACAGTGAGAGAGAGAGACAGAGAGAAAGGTCTTCCTTTTGCCGTTGGTTCACCCTCCAATGGCCGCCGCGGTCGGCGCGCTGCGGCCGGCGCACCGCGCTCATCCGATGGCAGGAGCCAGGTGCTAGGTGCTTTTCCTGGTCTCCCCATGGGGTGCAGGGCCCAAGCACCTGGGCCATCCTCCACTGCACTCCCGGGCCACAGCAGAGGGCTGGCCTGGAAGAGGGGCAACCGGGACAGAATCCGGTGCCCCAACCGGGACTAGAACCCGGTGTGCCGGCGCCGCAAGGCGGAGGATTAGCCTGTTGAGCCACGGCGCCGGCCTGGATTACTTTTTAACTTGAATTTTGAGAGATCTTTTTTTGTTCTATGTGTTAAATATAGAATTATTTATTTTTTTCCTTTCTATTTGAATTTTTGAAATAACACATTTTAATGTACATTATAATAAAAAATTTAATGCTCCATTACATATAGAGCTCAACAAGTTAAAAAGCAGAAAGACTGTAGATCACCAGTAATACAGCCAAGGGCTAAAATCAATTATCAAAAGATGTTCATTTCACTCATATACAATAAATTTTAAAATTATCACAGATCATTACAGCTATACTAGTATATCCACATACATTAACCACCACAAATCAGAGAAAATGTGAAATCTTTTTTGAGTCCAGCTTTTTTTAAATGGTTTATTTGAAAGGTGGAGTTACAGACAGAGAGGGAGAGACAGAGAGGGAGGTCTTCCATCTGCTGCTTTACTCCCCAGATGGATTCAACAGCTGGAGTTGGACCGATTCAAAGCCAGAAGCCAGGAGCTTCTTCTTGGTTTCCCATGCAGGAGCAGGGGCCCAAGCACTTGGGCCATCTTCTACTGCTTTCCCAGGCCATAGCAAAGATCTGTATTGGATGAGAAGCAGGGACTTAAACCATTGACCATATGGGATGCCAGCACTGCACGTCGGGGCTTTACCTACTACACCACAGTGCTGGGTCTGACTTATTTCACATAGAATAATGATCTCTAGCTCCATAAACTTTCCTGCAAGTGTCAGGATGTTATTCATTCTATAATTCAGTAATATTCCAATATTTATGTATATATCACATTTTTTTTTACCCAGTCACCAGTTGATGGACATCTAGGTTGGTTCCAGATCTTAGCTATTGTGAATTGAGCTGCTAGAAACATAGCAGTGCAAGTAACTCTTTCATATGCTGTTTCATTTCCTTTGGGTATATTTCCAGGAGTGGGATAGATGAGTCAAATTATATATATGACTCATGTATATTAGTTTTCCCAGGAATCTCCATACTGTCTTCCATCTTCCATAATAGTTGTACCAGTTTCCATTCCCACCAACATTGTATAAGGGCACCTTTTTCTCTACATCCTCACCAATTTTTGTTATTATTATTTTTTGAGCATCATTGTGGTTTTGCTTTATCCCCCACAGTATTTTTTAATATTTTTTATTTTATGTAAGGAATACAAATTTCATAAGTACAACTTTAGGAACATAGTTATTCTCCCACCATACTTGCCCTCCCACCCACGTTCCTACTCCTCTTCTTCTGCTCTCTCCCCTTCCCAGTTCCATTTTCCATTAAGATTCATTTTCAATTAACTTTATACACAGAAGACCAACTCTATACTAAGTAAAGATTTTAACAATTTGCACACACACACACAACTGGTTGAAAACTAGTTTTACAGTTAACTCTAATAATAAAACTCATTGAGGACAGAGGTCCTGCATGGGGAGTTAGTGCACAGTGACTCCTGTCGTTACAGGAGTACTAATTCAGTACTGTAGTACTAATTCAGTACTGTAGTACTAATACAGTACTACAGTAACTGAATTAAAAAAATCAGGAAAAGAACATCTTTGTTTAAAACAGCGATCTGTTTGAATGAAATGAAATATCATGGCCAGAGTTCCATCATATAAAGTTGCAACTTCTTTCTGGTCGAGATTTCTTTGACTCTACTGAGTACAGTACCTCTGGCCTAGCAAAAATTGGATTAGATTATTTGCATTCTGTTAAGAAATAGAAGCCTCTAACGGACAATCTGCATGTTTTGCCCTCATTACAGATGTGTTACAGCAGTAGTTCCAGGAATTTCCATTGGCATTAGATGCTTAACAACCATTTCTTGATTTTTTTTAAAACCTCAGTCACTGGTAAAATATTCTTCCCAGAGCAGCTTAGGGGAAATAATAACCATCAATGTCAATAGGTGGAACAGTAGAAGGCAAGTCTTCCTGTGCATTTAACAGGTGTTACTGATGATAACTTAGTAAAACAGATTGCTATTTTAAATAAAGATACCATAACAGTAATGGTTCAGCAGAAATAACATGGACATCAAATCAAGAAGTGTTGAATTTACATTTGAAACTCATGGCCTCTAGGAACTCACTATTGCTTCAGCTTTGCCATAAAACAAGTTAATCATTAATACCTAAACTCATAGGTTTAATGAGAATCTGATAATAGTGATAATACTCATACATGTGTTTCCTAGTTCAGAATCAGCTAGAAAAAAGATACTCAACAGATCACAATTCTTTTTTATTTGAATAAAGTTTGCAATTTAAAATTAAATAGATTCCATCAGTAATGCTGATTTTTCAACATACTTAAGGAAATCATCTTTTAGCTTCTTCATAATCATTATAAAACAATATTTGAATGTCAGCCTACTAAATCACCCAGTACCCATTGCATACCTGAATCTGAACACAGAATGTTTATGACCAGAGGCTGGGAAGGGTGAAGGGGATTGAGGGAATTTGGACAATGGGTACAAAATCAGAGTAAGATCAAAGGAATGAGTTCCTATTATTATGCAGCATAATGGAGGGAGTATAGTTCACATTAACCTAGCATATGTTGTACGAACATTCCAATCAAAGTAATGTGAAAGAGAGGAAAATGTGTATTACCCTGTTTTGATCAATATACATTATACATATATACACACACACATACACACACTGAAATATCGCACTGTAGTCCATAAATATGTACAATTATTTTTCATAAAAATTTTAAATAGTATTAGAACAATGGATAAGCATGAAAAAGATGAATTGCAATCCAAAGCTTTCTCCATATACCAAAAGTAACTTAAAATATAATGCATATAAATATAAAATGTAACATAAAACTTTTAGAAGGAAGCATAAAAGAAAAGCATCATCTGCAGTCAATTGAAGAGTCTTAAAATGACACAAAAACATATTTTAGGGGTTTGGTTTTGGCATAGCAGTTAAACCATTGCTTAGGACACCTGCATCTCATATGCAAGTACCTAGTTAGAGCCCTGGCTGTGGTACTAATTCCAGATTCCTGCTGAAATGCAACCTGGGATGTAGCCGCTCCCGTAATTGGGTCCCAGATTGAGTTTCCTGTCCCTGACTTCAGTGTCACCTAGCCTGGCCTGTCGCAGGCATTTGGAAATTGAACCAGTAAATGGAAGATTCTCTCTCTCTTTCTCTCTCTCCTTCTCCTCTCTCCCTCTCTGTCTCTCTCTCTCTCTCTCTCTTTCTCTCCATTTCTCCCGTCCTTCAGATAAATAAAAGTAGATAAATACAGTTTGAAGAAATAAGTTTATTTTGGTCAAAAAGTTGTAGGCATGCATGAAGACCTCCTCATATATTAAAATGAAATATATGCTAAGGGAGAGAAAGAGAAATGTGTATCAATCTTCCATCTGCTGCTTTACTCTCCAAATGGCCACAACAGCTGGGGTTGGGCCAGGCTGATGATAGGAGTCTGAAACTCCACTCTGCTGGCCCCTGCACGTCAGTACTTCAAATATGCTCAGATGAATTTACTATGGTATTCATCATAGTTGAATATAAAGACTTACGTCTCTTTATTTTTCTTTATTAAGTCTTTACAGAATCCAAAATATCATTGTTAAATAAGAGTTATTATCTCAAGGAGAAGTTGTATAGATGGAAAACTAGAAGAAAAAAAAAATAACTACACAATGATGTTTTAAATGTGGAGGCCAATGTGTGTGGCAGGTTAAGCCTCAACCCGTGATGCCAGAATCCCACATGGGCACTGGTTTGTTTCCCGTCTCTTCATTTCCAATTCAGCTCCCTGATAATGCAGCTGCAAAAGCAGCCGAAGATGGTCCCAGAGCTCAAGCCCCTGTTCCTGCATGGGAGACCCAGATAAAACTGCTAGCTCTCACCAATCCTGGTCCCAGCTGTCCAGCTGTTGCAGCCATTGGGGAATGAACCAGGAGATGGAATCAATCAACCTCCCTCTCGCCCCCCCCCCACCGGCCTGAAAACTCTGCCTTTCAAATAAATAAATCTTTACAAAAGGTAGACAAAAATAAACCAACAGAAAGAATTATGCTAATTAAATAAAAATCCCATTTACAATGTATTATTGGACTATATATCTACTTATTCCACAGCATTTTTGTTAATGCATATTAATTTAATTATCACTGTTAAGTTCTGAGACATATTGTTATCATCCCCCAACCATATAATAGATCATTGCCAACAAATACAAAAAAAAAAAAAAAAAACAGATGGATCTGTATTGGAAATACACTTGCTTTAAAACTGTGTCATAGCATTCAAGAGAAAGAATATCAATGAATTATTATGGTATTATAGTTACTGTGCACTGAATTGTAAATCTAAAAGGCCAGTGCACTTTTAAAAATAAGAGCTCAATGCCACACATCAAAAACCTACACTGGTTGACTATGCATAACAAAGCACAGATTTTATTGGAATTTTCTTTGAATACAATTTTGGAATGTGTAATCTAAGCCTTAATAATTCAGCTCAATTCTCTCTTACTTGTTGGTTGATACACAGTTCTTAAATGCATAGTATAGTTTCTCTTTTTCAATGCTGATTTAAAAGCATGATTTCAAATGCATTGAATGTGCATTGGTTTAGTTATTAAAACATCCTCTCCATGTAGATGCTTACATAGATTGAAAGTACAAGTAACTATGAACAGCATTATAGTAATAAAATATTTTAATAAGCTAAACCTTTTTACAATGCAAAGAATGATCTCTTCTTTTCAGCTCTAAATTTAGCAATATTTTCCACTACATGGAAAAGGAGCTGGTTAGAACTGACATCACAAATCTTTGTTATCTAAATTAGTAGACTACTTCCTGAAAGCTATATTTATTATGTTCTGATTTTTTATTCTTAAAACTTTGCCTGCTGGCACCGTGGCTCAATAGGCTAATCCTCCGCCTTGCGGCGCCGGCACACCCAGTTCTAGTCCCGGTCGGGGTGCCGGATTCTGTCCAGGTTGCCTCTCTTCCAGGCCAGCCCTCTGCTGTGGCCCAGGAGTGCAGTGGAGGATGGCCCAAGTGCTTGGGCCCTGCACCCCATGGGAGACCAGGATAAGTACTTGGCTCCTGCCATTGGAGCAGCGTAGTGTGCCGGCCACAGCGCACTGGCCGTGGCGGCCGCTGGAGGGTGAACCAATGGCAAAGGAAGACTTCTCTCTGTCTCTTTCTCTCACTGTCCACTCTGCCTGTCAAAAATTTTTTTTTTAAAAATTAAAAAAAAAAAAACTTTTACCTAATAATCTGATGTCCCTATTTTTCATTCAAAGGCCACAGGTTTCCTTTTCTTAGGTATGTAGTTTCTTGGCCAAAGGGCACTGAGAAATGTGAAGTAGAGGAAATTCATGAATGTATTCCTGAAATAACATTCTTGAGAAAGATTATATTTTCTCTATGCATGCAGTATTCCTCAAAAGTGACATAGTAACCTATTTTCAATAAAATTTGAAAGCAATGAAAATATTCAATGGGTTAATATCAATGAAACATATAGTCTCTTTAAAACCAGGATTGACTTTAGAGCAGCTTAATTATAGCCCACAATATTCACATTTCTTATTTCCAACTACCTAATTTATACAAGATATTTATTATATTCAGTCGGCTTGTTTGAAAAGAAAGCCTGTAGAGCAATATTTAATCTGTATGGTTTGTGTTGCTTTTTTTAAAAAAGATTTTATTTATTTATTTGAGAGGTAGAGTTACAGAGAGAGGAGAAACACAGAGAAAGGTCTTCTATTCGCTGGTTCACTCCCCTAAATGACCGCAACAGCCAGAGCTGAAACTATCTGAAGCCAGGATCCAGGAACTTCCTCTGGGTTGCCCATGTTAGTGCAGGCGTCCAAGCACTTGGGCCATCTCGCACTGCTTCCCAGGCCATTAGCAGAGAGCTAGATCAGAAGAGCTGCAGCTAGGACAAGAACTGGCACCCATATGAGATGCCAGCACCACAGGCAGAGGCTTAGCCTACTATGCTACAACACCTGGCCCCTGTTTTGCTTATTAATTGATACTAATGGAGAGAGAGATGCATTCTCCAAGGGGATTCAGTAACCCTCTCATGCTTCTCTGCCTTTCTGTTACTTTCTTTATTATGCTACTCTCATCATCATAGGGTGGGTTCCTCAGTGTCCACTACTATATTCTGTGAAGAGAGTGCATCAAATATTTAGGAAGGGTGCCAATGCCAAAATGAGCTTTCTTCATAGGCCTCCTTCCTTAGAGCAATAAGAGAATCACTGAAGTCCATAACAGATTTTGTTTCATTTGTCTGAATTGGGTAAGATGTCTTTCACTAAACTAGTTCCTAGCTAAGTAGGGCAAGTCCACTATTAGTTAATTCAGGGTTTCCAATTGCTAGCACTTGTTTTCGGGATGAGGCAGTTGTTTGGCTTTGTGATTGATAGGCACTGGATCATAATAACCATTGTCACTCTTCACACATCATGGAGAAAGTGTACTTCTACCTATTGAGGGTAAGAGATTAGGACATCCACCAGGACTGGATATGACTAAGAGAATAAATTCATTTTTCATTTATGATGAAAAAGTGGGGACTGACTGGGAGTGAGTGATCAACAGAGTCTACCATGTCTCTGGAAGGAAATGAATTAATGATTTGGTTACTATGTCATTTTTTTCTTATATATATTCTCCTTTTAACTTTTAATATAGATGAAAGTACTTTAGTACCAATTTCAGTTTGCCAGTTGTGATTTGTTGAGAAAATTGTGTCATCTCTCCAAATTTCAATTTTATCTCTGAAATGAGGTTTTGGATTGCATGATTTCTTATATTGCACTCAATTAAAAAAATTATATACCTCATGGGTATATAAAAGTTTATATCAGGTGTTATCAGATACTGTAATAAAGAAAAGACCTGAATACAGGTCACTAAATTGTTTTGGAAGACTTTATTAAGCAGTGTTTCAAGTTTTGGATTGAAATTGGAATTCCAAGCATTGTTCTTATATTGTCTTTTGCAGATTAAATTGATTAACACAAATTTTATTGACTTATTTAGAAATGTGAAATTATTTTTAAATATATGAATTATTTTTGTTACCACTCAATTATTTTGTAAAAAAAATGTTGCTCAGATTTGACTCTAATGACTCTATCCACCTGTAAAATATGAATAATGTCTGTAAACTAAATCAAATGAATTTTGTTTCTTAACTAGTATATAGAAAATGTAATAGTTTCTCAACAATAGTACTCCAGGATGTGTATTTGTGGACAATAAAACAATAATGCCAGCAAAACACCTTAAACTCCATAACTTAACAACAAAACTCACAGATCTGTGCATCCACTGTGGCTCTGCTGAACTCTACTAGAATCAAGTTGGTGGCTCCATTGAGAGCTGTGGTCCAGCTGGACTTGGTCCAGGACATTTGGTTGGGTTCAGGTGGTTCAGGTCTGCTTCCCGAGATTCAGACTTGAACCAGGCTGAACAGAAAACTGTTTAAAGTGTCCAGGTTCTCTCAAAGATCTTAGGATCACACTATCCAAATATTGTACCAGTACATTTAAGACTTCGACACTCTTGTGTTTTGTCATATGACTAACCCAAGTCACATGCCCACAACCAATGCATTGTTACAGTGATGTATACCTCACCCTGAGAGAGAGAACACAATTATTATTCCCTGAATACCAATTCATTGCAGGCACTATTCATTTGGAAATGATATGAAATTTTGATAGTCATAGTTTGATGGGAAATCTTCTTAATAGTTAGATATAACTAGGCCGGCGCCGTGGCTCAATAGGCTAATCCTCCACCTTGCGGCGCCGGCACACCGGATTCTAGTCCCGGTCGGGGCGCCGGATTCTGTCCCGGTTGCCCCTCTTCCAGGCCAGCCCTCTGCTGTGGCCCAGGAGTGCAGTGGAGGATGGCCCAAGTGCTTGGGCCCTGCACCCCATGGGAGATCAGGAAAAAGCACCTAGCACCTGGCTCCTGCCATCGGATGAGCGCGGTGTGCCGGCCGCAGCGCGCCGTCCGTGGCAGCCATTGGAGGGTGAACCAATGGCAAAGGAAGACCTTTCTCTCTGTCTCTCTCTCTCACTGTCCACTCTGCCTGTCAAAAAAAAAATAATTAGATATAACTAGTTGTGAAATACAACTATTTGATACTTAGACTCAGTAGCTTCAATGAGCTTCACCTTCTAATTTTAAAGTTCTCTTCATTTACTAGAGGGAAAAATAAATCTATGCTTAGGAATAAAGCCAAGGACTTTATTAATTTTCAAGTTTCTCTGACAGGCAATATGCTTCAGAAGAAAGAGCTCTTAATTTGGAGGCAGTTCTTATTGAATTTTAATTAAAGTCTTTTCTGATAAATTTAGTTGACCCACGTGGAAAGCCAGTTGCAGGAACTGATATCCAACAACTGCTTTAAAGGTTATATTATTGTTTCAAAACTTTCCTCATTGCCAGCAGTTCTAGTTTACATATGAAAAGAAGTCTTAAGGAGATAGCATCTCTTGCCATATATTTTATATATATATGTATATATATATGTATAAAATTAAGTAATTGTTCTCATCTTGGAAATCATATTGTATTTCCTTTCCTAAAGGGGTAATAATATTTAAAAATTATATAGTAGGTATTAGTTTCTTTATTGCATTTATATTTTCTTTCCCAGATATATATTTCAAATTCTACTAAATACAGTCTTATAAATAACATTATGAAAAGCTTCTGATTTTGCACATTTCCTGATAGAATGAGAGCCTTAATATATTAATAATATAGTATCATTACAGTCATCCTACTGCATGTATAAAACAGCTTTGCAGGAATCATTTAAGATAAATGGCTTGAATATTTATGTTACTGGAGGAGAAAGAAATTTCAGCAGCAGTGTGTGAATTATAAACATCTATTCTGTCTTGTGTATAAGTGTCTAAACATTAATATCTTGAAACTATACTCTTACTGAATTTCACAATACCAGCTCATGTCTTGACTTTGTAAAACAATGGGACATTTTGTCATAGAGTCTTTGCAATATACACATTTATCAAATTATGATTAGCTAAGGTCAAGCTTGCAGCTAACAAATAACATCCACAGTATTTGATAAATAATGCAATAAAATATCATTAACTGTTCAGTGTAATGGATGAGCTACTTTTTCCCCCTTCTGCTGCTCAGTTATAATCTTTAGGGCTATAGAAGTCACACCACAACTACAGTTATAATGGGCTTGTTATTGAGTCCATTAACTTAATATTTTCTCATTTTATTGCACATTTTAGATAAGCATTGACAATATTTATAAATAATGTCATTGAACATTGGTTAAATAGATTTTAACATGCTTCCTTCCCCAATGGTTCTTTGTAGCAAATTTATTTATTAATATAATTGTACAATATAGGCATATAAATATAATCTTAAATATGTTCATAATCTCAAACAGAAAATGTCAATAATGTTTTTAGAAATGTTATATTTTTAATTGTATGTTGCTACTGTTAGCATATATATATATGAAATATACACATAATCATATCTATATTTATATAACAATGGTAAGAAAGGAGGTTGGCTTGAATATTAATGCATGTGAATCTGAAAATCAGGAGGTACATAATCATTATCCCTAGGGAATTAGAACTAGTAAGTAAGTAGGCAGTAAAATTTTCATTGCTGCAGGCTCAAGACCACTTGGAAATTCATGAAGATATAAAGGTATTAATTCAGATAACTATTTACATTTTGTATTTGGAAGGAATCTGTTAGAAGGGAGAGGAACACATTAAAGTGTCTGAAATGTTGACATTAGATATGTAATATTCATAAAATTATGCCAATATTTAAGTCAATTTATATAAAATAAGGAATAAATATGCTAAATTAAATACATGCAACTTGCTTAAAATTTTATTCATCTTGTAAGAGATTTGTGAGAGAAAAATATTTATAGTGAGATGTCTTATTAGGTAGCTATACAAACATAATAACTGAATTTAGCATTGCATTAATCTAATTATACTATTATAGTTAACAAATTAAACAGAGGAGATACTTTCCATAATACTTTAGATATACAAAAAAGTTCAATCTTTTGTAATATGTTCCAAATATCCTTTATCATTATCAGCTATATTCTCTAGTCATTCTTCCTTCAAAAATACTATTTCAAAATATTGTTTCCATTTAAGAAAATTATTTTTTATCTTTTGTCAAGGCATCGAACAACGTTTGAAATAAGCAGAAAGAATGTAATGGGAAAGGAAACAAATTATGTATACAATTCTGTTGTGCAACCTGCACCTAGAGTGATCTTTCAAACTAAAATGTGTCTCACTGTGATTATGAAGTCCTGAAGTGAGCAGACTCCCATATAGGTCAGAGTGTGCTCATTTATCAGTGAGCACTTACTGTCTGTTATATTACAGTGCCTAGGATTGGAGGAATAGAAGGAAGACCATTTCTCTCAGGAGTTCACTGACTAGTGGAAAGACACGAGCAAATGCAATGCTCTTCCCAACTAGACTCTGAGTCTGTGAAGACTGGGAATCTGGCCATCTGTTTTGCTTGCCACTGCATCCCTTGTATCTGCGTATTCCTTGGAAAAAGCTTAGTTCCTTTTATAGTTTACTGCCAAAAATAAGTACTGAAGAGGCCAGCGTTGGGCACAGCAGATTAAGCCTCTGCTGGTGATTCTGACATCCTTATCATAGGGCTGGCTCAAGCCCTTTGCTGCTCTGTATTAAATCCAGCTTTCTGCAAATGTGTCTGGGAAGGCAGCAGAACATAGCCCAGGTACTTGGGGATCTGCTATCCATGTGGGAAGGCTCGTATGAAATGCCAGGCTTTTGGCTTTGGTGGAGTCCAAACCTAGCTGTTGCAACCATTTGGGGAGTGAAGCAGCAGATGCTAGATCTTTCTCCTTCTCTATCTCTGTCTCTGTCTCTGTCTCTCTCTCTTTCTCTCTCTCTGTGTGTGTGTGTGTGTGTGTGTCTCTCTCTTTCTCCCTCTGTCGCTCTGCCTTTCAAATAAATAAGTAAATAAATAAAACTTAAAAATATTATTGACTCTGTCTTTCTCTCAGTCCACTCTGCCTGTCAAAAAAAAAAAAAAAAAAAAAAAGCCTGCGGCACCAGCACCCTGGGTTCTAGTCCTGTTCAGGGCTCTGGATTCTGTCCCAGTCACTCCTCTTCCTGTCCAGCTCTCTGCTGTGGCCTAGGAGTGCTGTGGAGGATAGCCCAAGTGCTTGGGCCCTGCACCCGCATGGGAGACCAGGAGGAAGCACCTGGCTCCTGGCTTTGGATCAGTGTGGTGCACCAGCTGCAGCGCGCCAACCGCAGTGGCCACTGGTGGGTGAACCAACAGAAGGAAGACCTTTTTCTCTGTCTCTTTCTCACTGTCCACTCCACTCTGCCTGTCCAAAAAAAAATATTATTGAATAAGAATAATGGTACAATCGCTTATCGGCCTTTGGCTAAAATCAAGTGAAGAACAATGGTGCAAGTATTGTTAGCCTAAGATTGAGAGAAAGCACATAGTATGAACATTCTGGCTATAGCTGGAAACAGAAAGGATATGACGAGGGCAGGTTATCTGAATTTAATTTTGAACAATGTAAATGGATTAGCCAAGTGAATGAATAGACTTAACAAGATCAGATTTCCTGTTTCTGCAAGTGTTGAATGTGAAGAATGATATGCCATACTAGGGAAGACTGTAGGGAGCTACACAGAAGAGCTCAAATGCTATCTCTAGGTGGATGTTAATGCTAACATGTTCATTTTCAAAATATTTTGGAAGGGGAAGGAAGAATAAATTAATGAGTCAGAAATGAGTAGACACACTGTCTAACTCTGTCAAATAAAAAAAAAAAAAAAAGAAAGAAAGAAATGAGTAGACAGCTCTGGCCAATTTGGGGTAGATGGACCAGTAGATGGAAAATCTCTCTCTCTGTAACTCTTTCAAATAAATAAAAATAAATCTTTAAAAATAAAAGAAATGAATAGAAATTGGCACTAAGAATCAACCATCTTAAAGGGAACAGGGGTAAGCATTTGGTCTAGTGCTTAAGATGCCTGTATCCATATCAATATGCCTGCATTTGATTCCCATCTCCTGCTCCCAATTTCTACCTCCTGCTAATACAGACCCTAGGAGGCAATAGGTGATAGCTCAAGTAGTTGGTTTCTTGCCATTCTGAAGAATTGTCAGCTCTATCTAGCTCTGGCCATGCCTTGGTAGGCAGTTGGGGAGTGAATCAGTGAATGGAAGAGCATGCTCTCACTGTGTCTTCCCCACCCTTCATTCCTTCTTGCCTCCCTCACCCTCTGCCTTCATTCGTTCTATCTCTCTGACTTTCAGATAAATATGGAGATTAAATGTATAGAGTGGCTATGATTTCAGCTCAGCAGATTAAGCCGCTGCCTGTGATGCCGACATCCCATATGAGCACTGGTTCAAGTTCTGGCTGCTCCACTTCTTATCCAGATCACTGCTATTGGCCTAGGAAAAGTAGCAGAAGATGGCCCAAGTGCTTCAGCCCTTCCCAACCACGTGGGAGACCAGAATGGAGTTTCAAGCTCCTGGCTTCAGTGTCACTCAGCCTTCATTGCTATAGTCATTTGGGGAGTGAAACCAGTGGATGAAGATTCTCTCTCTCTCTCTCTCTCTCTCTCTCTCTCTCTGTCTCTCCCTCTCTCTAACTCGTCCTTTCAAATATATAAATTAGTCTTCTGAAAAACATATATAAAAGGCAATAGCTATTTCAGTAGGTCAGGGAAGGGGACCTGTGTCTATATGGTAAGAAGCATTGCAGTAGATGATGATGAGCAGTATATGAAAAGGAAATAGTGGTTATAAATTTATACACACAGCGAAAAACATGTGTCTTATTTTTGAGTCCAGAGCCCTTGAAATTAAACAGGAAGATAATTTTATATCCGGTGATATGACTAGTTCCGTGATTATTCTGATACAGAAAGGATATTCTGATACAAAAAAAGATATCCATTTGACTGACATTTAACAAAATAGTTACAAAAAACTATTAACTGTTTTGTTAAATGTCAGTCAAATGGATCAAAGAAAACAAGTAGATTTATCAAGGGAAAAATATTTTCACAACCAAGACTTTATTTCTTGCTCTTTCAGGTACCAATTAGTATGTAAGTTTGAGCACAAAATTTAATTATTAAGCCTCATCTGATTATGAGGCCTGTTTTATTGTATTATGAGGATTAAGTAACATGCATATAAAGAATTTGTGTTTTGGGGTGTGGTGTTTGGTTAATCTAATCATGATTTCTCATGTAAGCTGTTGGACATTCAAAAAATAGTACTGATTAGAACAGAAAAAAAATCTATGTCCTCAAGGAGTTCACATTCTACTAAATGAAATCATCATAATTATATTTTAAAGTTATTTTATTTATTTGAAAGAGTTACACAGAGAGAGGAGACAGAGGGAGGGAGGGAGGGAGGGAGTGAGGGAAGGAGGGAGAGAGAGAGAGAGAGAGAGAAAGTCTTCCATCCACTGGTTCACTCCCCAAATGGCCACACGGCCAGAGCTGTGCCAATCCGAAGCCAGGAACCAGGAGCTTCTTCTGGGTCTCCCACGTGTGTGCAGGGACCCAAGGATTTGGGCCATCTTCCACTGCTTTCCTATTCCATAGCAGAGAGCTGGATAGGAAGTGGAGTAGCCGGGTCTCAAACTGGCACCCTTGTAGTATGCCGGCACTTCAGGCCAGGGTGTTAACCTGCTGTGCCACAGTGCTGGCACAAAATCTTCATAATTATTCATTTATTTTGGCATTAAAAAATATTATCATACCTGAAATGTTAATAATATTCTAATATATGCATTATTACAGAGGCTATATTCAAAATGTCAAAATTCAAAAATTTTGAAGAGTCTAAGACTATTTAACCAATAGAAAGAAACGGTAGAACTAAGAAAATTTCAGAAAAATTGGTGAATTTTTTCAACTTGTTTTCAATTTAAGTTCCAATATCAGTGAAGCCTTGTACTCTGAATCTAATTCTTAGTATTTTCTAATTTACAGGAATAATGTTTATTGTGGTGCAGATTAAAAATTATTATGGAGAACATATTTGAACATACTCCAGGATTACAGAACATTAGTCACTGTTGCCACAACAGAAAGATAGAGATGAATCATGAAAAGAAATAATTATACTAGGCCTACCCATTTCTAGTCTTTGATTCATACAGTAATATCTAGGATACCACATTTAAAAGTCATGGTGTAAGAGGTTGTAATAATAGTTGGAGGATCTACAGTTCCCTCTTACATAAAACCAACTTATGAATCCCCATAAATTTTTCCATGCTATGAATCAAATTTTTATGAGTTTTCTTGGGATGTAAAAGGAATATGTTTAATAGGTGCTGTTAAGATGTCAAGGAAAACTGGAATTTTAGATTAGAGAATGACAGAAGGGAATAAATGATACATTGATAACTATAAGATTATTGAAAATTGAAGTAGAAATGAGCAAGCTTTAGATCATAATAGTTAAAAGTATATTAATTGGATTAAACTATGTTAAACAAAAAATTATTTATAAAGGTTACCATTAAAATGCCAAAAGCAAGAAGGTTTCTCATTTACTCTGAATATTTATCAAATGATTACTCTGGGCCCTGCACCATTTTAAGCAATGAAGATATATTGATGAACCAGTCCTACGTACCTCAAGATACTCTACATCAGAACAGGTGGCAGTGGTATTCAGTACAGATAAGAAGAACCTTGCTACACAATGCTATTTTGAGAATCAAACACAAAATGCTGAGGAATATTTTGGAATGCATATTCTTAGGGTCAGTGTACAAGTATCTAATGTCAGTTCAGTCATTGGATTTGGTAGCAGCAGATGATTAAAATGAAAAAGAATGATTTTGGTCCACTCCAGAGACTGGGCAACCAACCATATTGCAAGTATTGAAATCAATTGGCTATCCTATATTTATGCCAAAAAAAAAAAAAAAACTAGGTATGACATTCTAAGTGCTTTGTATAAATTATTCATTTAATTTTTCAAGAAATTTATGAGGTATTGATAAATATCAGTACTGTTTTTAGTTATAAAGGTAAAATGAGAAAATTTCTCAGTTACCCCTTGCCTGAGGTTACACATATAAAAGACATAACTGAGATTCAAGTCACCCCCTAAATGGCTATGTCAGGAGCCATGAGCTTCATTCGGGTCTCCCACAAGGGTGCAGGGGCCCAAGGACTTGGGCCATTCTCTGCTGTTTCCCCAGTACATAGAGGGAGCTGGATCAGAAGTGGAACAGCTTGGACTCAAACTGGTGCCCATATGGGATGCTGGTGCTTCAGGCAGTGGCTTAATCTGCTGTGTCTCAGCACTGGCCCCTAATTATGTGATTTAGCTTAACTGTAATAAATTAAAATTTTAAACTAGGAATAAAAGTAACTTTGTGCTGGTATACAGATATTCTAGTCCTTTGAGTACCTACAGTGACGTACAACAGTTTGGAAGAAATCTATTAGTATTTATTTATAAATACTTCTTTCCTCCCTGAAAATTTTATAACTTTAGGAAACAGATTTACTAGATTGAACATAAAGAAAAAAATGCGCTATTAGCACCAAGTATAGTCAATCTGAAGTTTGTGGGTACCATAGCTGTCCAATATTTATTTTGAGTTCACATTTTTATGTTTTTGAGATGATGGAAAATATTTTCTGTACTGCTTAGTAGTAGCGCAACATACCATTTTTCACATAAATCTGCATATCTTCTCTCCATTGTCTCTCTGGTATTATTTCAAATAGTGAGTACACCTTGAGTACACTATTTTTTTTTTAAGATTTATTTATTTATTTGAAAAGCAGAGTTACAGAGACAGAGGCAGAGAGAGAAAAAAAGGTTTTCCCTCTGCTGGTTTATTCCCCAAGTGACCACAATAGCTGGAGCTGAGCCAATCTGAAGCCAGAAGCCTAGAGCTTCTTCTGGGTCTCCCATGTGGGTGCAGGAGCCCAAGGACTTGGACCATCTCCTACTGCTTTCCCAGGCCATAGCAGAGAGCTGGATCAGAAGTGGAGCAGCCAGGACTGGAACCAGCACCCAAATGGGATGCTGGCACTGCAAGTGGTAGCTTTACCTACTATGCCACAGTGCCGGCCCCCAGATATACTATTTTTTAAGAAGGAGAGACAGAGAGACAAAAAATGAGATCCTCCATTGCTGTTTCACTCCCTAAATAGCCACAATAACCAGGGCTGCGTCAGGCCAAAGCTCAGAGCCAGAAACTCTATACTGGTCTCTCGCATGGATGACAGGACCCAAAATACCTGGGCCATCATCTGCTGCCATTCCAGGTGTGTAAGAGCAGCCATGACCCAAACCAACACTCCCGAAATAGTGGCTTACCTTGTGCCACTACCATTCCCTATAATTTTCTTTTATTTTCCCTATTTCTATGTCTCCATATACACTGCTTCAAAAGAAAGCTTAGACATACTGGCTGCTGCTCTTAAATTAGACAGTTCTCACTCTTTCCCATTCTATTTGTGAAAAATCATAATTAAATGATACAGGGCAGCACTTAATTTAACTATAATAGAATAATCTCGGTAAGAGTGTTAAACAGAGGAGATGGTTGCCAAGTCTGCATTAGAAATAATACCATACCAGCAGAACAGACCTTACCTGCTCATGCCTAAACTGCTGAATTAGTTTTGTTTTTAATATTCTTAATAACCAATGTTTCCAGTAGCTATAGTAAGCCTTCAATAGATGCACCATTAAACAGAAAACTTCTCCATAAAATCAGAAGTTATGCTGCTTTTTCTCCTTGAAGGAAAAATACGTAGTATGAAATGTGGAAACAAAGCTTGCTTCTAATCTCAGCTTGGTAAATTGCTTAACTGGGCCTAAATTACTCATTTAGAAAAATGGAATAAATAGTAAGCTTTTTGTAAGATGTGTATAGGAAGGTAATCCTTGCAAGAAAAATTTAATATCTTGCTTGATGATAAGCTAGGTATTTAATAATTGGTAACTACTGCTATTTTTGTTACTGTATGAAGTCATCCAATATTTAATGTCTTCTGAAGGGGCTTCCATGTCTTTGTTGCCTTTATGGCAATATTTATGCCACCTATTGGATGTATAATAAATAAAATTCACATAAATGCTGGATATTTAATATTTTGTACAGTCACAAAGTTATTCTTACTTAACATTAAACCATCACTTTTAACACACTTCTCAGAATGAGTTTAGTTTCTGCCATCAGTGTTTTATTTTCACCTCACTCTGTTAAAAATCTGCACTGCAGCCAATACCTCTCATTGTTTTCCTACCTCTGCTTGTGCCTTTTCTACTTCCCCTACCGAAAAGAAAATAGAAAAGAAAAATGACCTATAAACCTTCCACTAAAAATCTCTAGATTTCTAAATTTCTAACTTTGTTAGTACTCAATGTAGGGTTCTGGTCTTTTTATTTTGATACTATGAACACCTACACTTGAAATCTAGTAAGCTTTCAAAGTGTATTTGGAAAATGTAAGAATGAAAAAAATAAAACTATATGCATCAGTAGTTGTCAATGTGAAGACTTCATTGAATAAATTAATAGCAAGATAGTAAAACAAACAAACAAAAAAAGCTGGGTAGAGTGTGGGACAGAAGAGAAAAGGAATAATGGAATTTAACAAATTTAGTATTATACACTAAATAATCTTAGTTCCAAATCTTTTACCTGGTTACCCTCTTATCATGAATTTCCCAACCATTCAAAGCTCCCTTACCATAGTAAGTGAATTCAGCAACACAACTATGTTGTATCCAAAAATTCCATTTTCTTGTGATGACAGCTCTTTTTTTCCTATTTAGTGTGAAAAAATGCACAGAAATTTGCATTTCTTATTTGATTTTCTCTGAGATACAATTTATATACTTACCCAGCTTGAGTTTTTTCTGTGTGTGTATATATATATATATGTGTGTGTGTGTGTGTGTGTGTGTGTGTATTTTCTGAGTATGTATGTCTGTGTGTGTTCGTGTATATTTATACGTGTGTGTGTGTGTACATATATGGGGGGAGAAAATAAAGATAACAAAGCAGCATAAGGTGTATATCATAAGGATACTACAGATTCAGTATGGTCTGTTAACTTTTTTTTATGGTGCTGTGGATAAATGTTCCTAATAGGGTCAGTACCAGAACTGATCTCTGAATGATTGAAAATGTATCCATTTAAGCAGCTGTTTTCAAATAGTTAGAGAAGTTACAGCAGAAACAAAACAGGATTTGCAATTATACACATTCTAGATATTTTCTCTTAAATTTTAACAATGTGTAGCTAGAGCAATGTAGTTAATATCTCATAGCTTCAGATTTAACACTTTTGACGATAAAATAAGGCCTTGTTCCTTATTTTTCCTGTGAAAGTTAAGTGAGCTAATAAATGAACGTAATGTTAACAGTAGAAGATATTTATATACATATTGTTTTCTTGTGCCTTTTGTTATAATTTTGTTATGATAATCAGTTATTCATAAAATATAAATATGCATAATTTTATTTACAATTAAATTGCTTCCATATAAAACTAGAGGTTGCTTAGTGATTCCTTCATTTGAACTGAATAGTTGTTTGGCATCTAAATTGTGCTAATTCATATACTGGATGTGACAATCTGGTGACAAAGAAAAAGTACTTAACACAAGAAACAGGAAAAAACTAATATAGTGGCTGATGCAAGTTATATTGGTATTGAATGTGAGATTGTGTTAAATACAGGGCGGGTCACAGTTTAATCAAATATAACAGTTCATTGTATAATTTCTATGTTTTGGGTTCCTAAAACACAAAGAATTACCAGATCTAAAAATATAATACTTCACATAGACTTGGACTATCTATGCAAACATAATTTTAAACCAGAAATTCTCATTTTTTTAGTAGATGGCCTGCCTAATTCATCAGTTCCCTGATGATGGCCTAACAAAAAATTGCCAGTTTTTTCTTTGTACCCTGCATGAAATATGTAACAATAGAATGATGTGATTTTAAAGTATTAGTTTTGTTCTCGATTAATTGCTTTTTTTCCTCTTTTAATAAGAAGTGGGAGACATGTTACAGGATTAAGGTACTCCAGGGTGTGTTTTATTGATCCACTAATACATGATTTGGGCAGTTAAAGCACTTAGCCTTTACGTTTTCAACTCATAACGTACCCTAGGCATGAATAAATGGAATAATAAAATGTACCCTGGAGTGTCTTGATGTCATAGAAGAATAATAAAACACATGAACTGATATATTCTGAATTCAAATAAAGGAAAAGTTAGCTATGCAAACATTGCTTTGCTTTGAATTAAACTGACACTTAAAACATATTAAAAACTTAATAATATGGTTGCTATACATCAAATTTTATTCTACAGGGTATATTTTTAAAATTTGTCTTCAAAAAATTATCTAACAAACATGAAAAAACTTGATTAATTTTGAAGGAACTGAAGGCAAATATTGAATACTTAAGTATAGAAGCTTCCATTGGGAACATTTTGAACATATGTGATTTCCAAAAGAGTGTTTCTTTCATGATTTGTTATATCATTTAACTTCTAAATCATTTTCTCAACCCTGGGTTAATTTATTTTTGTTTAGTTCACTTTAAAATCTATTTTATACTTTCAACGTAAGAACCGAGCCAGGAACTGTGCAAGTATTGAGGGATCAATGGTGAAAAAAACAAATTCCTTATCTTAAGTTGTTCACAGTTTAGAGGTAGATGTGACATCTGAGTAATTTTACACAAAAGAAGTTCTATAATTCAACACCCTGACTGGTTCTGCCTAGAGGATAAAGAAGCAGGCTTTACAAACACACATTAAAAATATATATTAAACAATTTGAGGGTGAGGGAAAGGCAGAGGGAGAACAGATGAGGTGGGTCACCATCACCTGGGAAGTGGTGCTCCATGACCTGCCCAGGGCTCTGGGCTTCTCCCTGAAGGCAACAGAAGATTGCTGAGTGCTTTTGTTGTTTTATTTTCTGACCAAGGGGATCATAAGAGCATATTTATCTTTTGGAAAGATCCCTCTAGCCACAGTATGGAAGATTGATTGTCTTGGAGTAGGGTAATTACCCAAGTTTAAGTGAGAGATGGTGGTGACTAAACTGAGTAAGAAGGGAAGTGAGCAGATGTGGAGAGTAGACAGGGGGTCTGTGTGATGAATAAGATACATGGTGGTGAGGGTGAAGGACACAATAACAGAAGAGGACTTAGAGTATCTAGTCTTATTTAGCTGGAACAGTCACTAATACCAGCCTCAGCGGAGTGAGTGATTCCTGCAATTGTATTCATCTTTCATGACTCCTTGTAGATTCTATTTCCTGCACAAAATAATTCCTTAGTCAGCTGGTCTAAGTTTACAGCCTCTATATTCCCATATATATAGCAACCTGTGCATGATTTTGAGTTAATTCGGGAATGCTATTGAACTCTCACTCCTCCACACCCTCTATGCCAAAATTAATATCCCAGACTCTTGCCTTTTCCTTTCACTTAGAGAAGAATTCTAAGCACAGGCACAAACACAGCATGCAGCATGGTAAGGTTTATTTAGATAGAATACACAGGCACATGTGGGCTTTATTTAGGGAGAGTGGGCCAGGAAAGGTAAAATGGGGAATTTCATACCCTGCTCTGCTCATCCCGGATCCACGATGAGGAGAGAGTTAAAAAGAGTGCCCTCTCCCCTTCCCAGCCTTCTTATGAACTTCAAAAAAGAAGAGTGGTTACATAGTACTGCCCCCAGGTTCCACCTAAGGGGAAGTGCATCACAAAAGACCTTGTGCCCAAAGGTGAAGGATAACACAGGAAGGGCCCTCCATGCTCCAGGCCTTTTATTTACTTCAAAGGGGAGTGACTACATAATATGATTGGCAGGTAGACATACAAGTAAGGTCAGATCATGAAAATGGGCAAGCCAGATCGGATAAATCATTGCAAATCAGGTCTTCTGATGGGTTTTGTCCTTGACTTGTAACTGAATGTCAAAGTGAAGTTCTTTCCTTCACCAAAATTCTGCTTACGAACCCCAATACTGAAATCAAGGTTCGTGCTGAGCACTTTTTGGGACACTCCTTGCCTTTTTATATATTTTCTACAGGGGAGTGGCTCAGGCAGGTGGGCGCTCAGGTATGGTCAGATAAAACCTGATGTCACATGGGGGCGTGGTGAAGGTATCAGGGTGTGAGGTCACACAGGGGTGTGGCAAAGGCGTGGTCTTCCAGCTCACAAACCTAATCAATTTAGCCTGCATGCCTGCCTACTTCATTATCACCAGCCACTTCATATTTTTTCCTCCCTTGAAGCTTCCCTCTCATGCCACTTTGCTGGAGATCTTTGACTCAGATAAATCTTGCTTTTAAAATCTCTGCTTGTCCGCTTGGAAATTCTTCCTCCATATGAGACAAAGAACTGACATAATAATATTCTTTCTGCCAGTGTTTCACCTATAAAAGAACTGAGGTCTTTCTACTTTTTTACTTGTTGAATATTATGGTTAGTAGTGAATTAAGCCTTTGGTTTCAGAGTTGATTAAAAGTTTGTCTTTGCAAAAATTAATGAAAAAAAAAGAAGAGAGAGAAGGAGGAGGTTTGGAGGAAGGAGGGAAGTTTGGTTATTTTCTTAGAACTACACTTATGAAATACATGCAGTCTGTTTTCTATACATTAATAAAAATTAAAAAGATCTAGCAACTGCTTACAACTAGATGTTCATCTTGAAGCTGGTCAGGACCTGCCAAATTTCACATAAAACATACAGTATATACCAACATGCTTATATTTTTCTCACACATTATATATGTACATTCCTCGGTATTTTTTATGCGTATTTCAGGCTCACACTTTCTGTTTATCTTCCAATTTTCAGTGCAAGTGCCATTCCCTGGTGTAAGAGTTCCCTATCATCTCTGAATGAGATACACTGTTTTTCTGTTCTCCAGTGCATATTATTTTAACAGTTAGAATACTGTTAAATATGAGACATATTTTAGACTATGATTTTGCCCCTTATTTCTGGGAAAGTAAATGTCACAAAGTTCACAAGCAATAATCACTTCTGAATAAACAAAAAACTTGTTGGCTGATGTCCCATTTAAGCTGCTCTCTGACAGCTATTATGTTTGATGCATAGTTCTGTTGTTTTCTAAATGGGGACATGGGTAACACAAAAGAAAAGAGAACTAAAAATATTTGCATTAGGACAAAAAGACTAGAAAAAGTCCAGAGGAACAATTGACCAAGGATTGGGAATGAGAACTGATATCTTCACAATCTACTCAGTTTAGATTAGATAAAAGTGTACTAAATGTAAATTTACAAAGTAAATTAACAACATAAAGAAATTTAACAGATAAAGAGTACTGAAGACTAAAAAGAAGTAAACCTTCAAATTCAGCAGAGGGCATTTTACATTTATTTTTCTAATTAGCAAAAAAAATTCATTATGTAAGACTGAACTACTGAAATGTATAAAAATACTATTTATAAATTGGCAGTGGAATTGAAAAAAGATAATAATTAAATCATAATAGATGTGTAATTTAAAAGAAGTAAATGTTAACATCATTGAAATAAAGAATATTTGAAGGAAGTTTATTTGTACAATTGAAGTTAATTGGTATAATGATAAGAAATTTTATACTACCTTCTTGGTAACTACACAAAAAGAAAACTGATAGGAGATTGAAAAAATAAAGAGAAAACAAAGGGCACCACTCTAACATTTATTCAGATTACAAAGGAAGTAGCAATAAAGGAACAAAATAATAAAAAAAAATGCCAATAGTATGTTCTTGCCTTTCAAATATTACTTTAAATGTAAATGAACTAAATTCACAAAAACTCACTTCAAAAATTTCATGAATTTATTATCACTTTCACACCAAGCCAGACTAAGATACTGTGAGGAGTCCTGGGTTAATAGGCCATCTGGAAACTGAGGGTAGAAAATGTTCCCCTCAAAAGTTATCCTTAGCAAGATCAGAAGTGCCTGCTTGCCCAGACCTTGAAAACTTCTAATCTTATGAGAATAGTAAGGGAGTAGTGACTCCATCCTTCTGAGCTCCCAGTTTACTATAAAACAAATTAGGTATCCCACCTTGTGATAGCTCTTGTTTTATCCTGAGCAAGCCAGACAGGATAAAGGATTGCAAACCAGGTCTTTTGATGGGTTTTGTCCCCTCCTTGTAATTGAATGTCAATCTGATTGTCAAGTTTCTTTTTTTTTTTTTTCAGAATTATGCTTAAACGCCCCTGTGCCAGGAGACCCTTTGGGTTTTTTCCTCTCTTGGAAGCCCCCCTCCAAGCCACTCTGCCTGGAGGTCTTTGACTCTAATAAATCTTACTTTTAAATCTTCTGCCTGTCTGCTTGGAAATTCTTCCTCCATGTGAGACAAAGAACTGGGGTAATAATATCTTCTCTGCTGCCGTTTCCCTGTAACAATACCACAAGAAAAGAAAATTACTAGCTAATATCTCTTATGAGCATAGATGAAAAATTCCCCACTATAACACTAACAAATTGAATTTGAGAGCATGTTAAAAGAATCATACGCTGTGATCAGGTGAGATGCATCCCTGAGATGTAAGGATATTTCAAGTATAACTCAATCAATAATACATCTCTTTAACATAATAAAGACTAAATATCACATGATGGGGCCAGTACATCGCATATGGATGCTGGTTTGATTCCTGGCTGCTTCACTTCAAATCTAGCTCCCTTCCAATGGCCTGGGAAAGTAGCAGAAGATGGCCCAAGTGCTGCTACTGTCAGGAAACTGGCGCAGTTTTATCTATGGTGCGATCTACACCCTGTTTTACATCCTATGCCTGGGTTCCCACTGCCATTGCTGAAAGCCAGGTAACCACATGGCCCAACCACCTGTGCCAAGCTCCACCCCCCCATCCTAATTTGCTGCTCCTGCTTCCCTGCCCGCCTTCCAGCAAAGTTTTAAAAGGGCCTGTTCCTGAACACATAGCTTTCTTGGCTCCTCTCTGCTCTCCTCTCCCCTTCTCATCTCTCTTCTCTCTCTTCTCTCCTAGCTAGCTCCTCTCCTCTCTATTTCTCTCTTATACTCTCCTTCTCTCTCTTTTCCTTCTTTACCCCTTCCTTCCAGCCTGCTGAGTTTCCCCAATAAACCTTCTCCCTTACTCCGGTGTTTGGTGTGTTTTGTGACGGCCTAACAGAAATACATAACAGTTACCCATGTGGGAGACCTGGAGGAGCTCCTTGTTCTTGGCTTCCACCTGGCCTAGCCCCATCTGTTGTGGCCATCTGAGAAGTGAACCAATGGATGGAAGATCTCTACTTCTCTCTCTGTCACTCTTTTAAATAAATAAATAAATCTTTTTTAACAATCACATGATTATTGTAAGAAATTCAGAATATATTTTGACAGAATTTGGTACCTTTTCAGGATAAAAAGATGTCAAATTCATCATAAAAATAACACAATGAATGTCATATGTGAAATGCTCTTAGCTAATATACTCAAAGATGAAAAATGTAAATCTTTTCCTGAAAGGTCCATGACAAAACAAGATGCCTGCTCTACTTACTTCTATTGAACATAAAACTGGAAATTCTAGCCAAAGTAACTAGGCAAGAAATAGAAATTTTAAAAAAGAAACTTGATAATCCTCCGCCTTGCGGCGCCGGCACACCGGGTTCTAGTCCCGGTCGGGGCACCGGATTCTGTCCCGGTTGCCCCTCTTCCAGGCCAGCCCTCTGCTGTGGCCCAGGAGTGCAGTGGAGGATGGCCCAGGTGCTTGGGCCCTGCACCCCATGGGGAGACCAGGAAAAGCACCTGGCTCCTGGCTCCTGCCATCAGACGAGCGCGGTGCGCCGGCCGCAGTGCGCCGACCGCGGCGGCCATTGGAGGGTGAACCAACGGCAAAGGAAGACCTTTCTCTCTGTCTCTCTCTCTCACTGTCCACTCTGCCTGTAAAAAAAAAAAAAAAAAAAAAAAAAAAAAAAAAAAAAAAAAATAAAAAAGAAACTTGAAATTAGAATTCAAGAAATAAAATTATATCTATTTGCAGATGGCATAATCTGGTATATAGAAAACTCTAAAGATTCTACTCACACACACTCCAAGTTCTCAGAAATAACAAATTCAGTAAAATTACAGGGTACAAAATCAACTTTTTTTTTTTTTTTTTTTTTTTTACAGGCAGAGTGGACAGTGAGAGAGAGAGACAGAGAGAAAGGTCTTCCTTTGCCGTTGGTTCACCCTCCAATGGCCGCCGCGGTCGGCGCGCTGCAGCCGGCGCACCGCGCTCATCCGATGGCAGGAGCCAGGAGCCAGGTGCTTTTCCTGGTCTCCCCGTGGGGTGCAGGGCCCAAGCACCTGGGCCATCCTCCACTGCACTCCTGGGCCACAGCAAAGGGCTGGCCTGGAAGAGGGGCAACCGGGACAGAATCCGGTGCCCCGACCGGGACTAGAACCCGGTGTGCCGGCGCCGCAAGGCGGAGGATTAGCCTGTTGAGCCACGGCGCCGGCCCAAAATCAACTTTTAAAAATTAATAGCATTCCTTCAAGTAAAAATAAACTATCTGAAATGAAAATTAAGAAAACAGCACCATTTACCATTCCAGCAAGAACAATGAAATAGTTGGGAATAAATTTGAGGAGAGGAAAGACTTGTATAGAGAAAAGTACAAAACTCTGATGAAAGATGTCAAAGCGATAGAAATAGATGGATATGTATCCTTTTTTCATGGATTAGGTGGATTAATATTGTTAATGAAAATTTGCATTATCTTACTAAAATAGGCAAATCAGCATAAACTTCATATGCCACCACAAAGTCTCTGAATAGCCAAAGCAATTTTGGCAAGAACATAATTTATGAGTTCTAAATATGTTAGATAGCTGTAATAATCCAATAAGCATGGTCCTATAAACATATAGGACAATGAAATATAATACAATGCTTAGAAATAAACCCATTTATACATGTGAGTTAAAGAGGAGTAAGTCCTAGAGCTTACCGTAAAATAGTGCTTATACTTGACCACATTGTGTTGTATACCACATTGTGTTGCTGAGGATAGAACATACATTATAAGTTGTATCACCAATAATAATAATAATATATAAAAAGAAAATTTAATGATGATACCTAGCTCTACAGCAAATAATGCTAGAATTATCTCTAAAGTCATCAAATTCATACAGGTAAATACTCAAATTTTTGTATGTATAATACTCCCCAATAGAGTGAGTAAAGAAATAATGTCTATATAAGAAATGGAGAGATGTACTTGTGCCAGCCAAGACTTTCTACATGCCTTTGCAGGTAACAGGCAACAAAGTGGAATTTTACATAGTCTTTCTTGGAAAGCAAATTTGGTGAAATCATGAGTTCATACCGTATTTGAATACAGGACTCATGTATAACTCATTTTACATTATGTGTATGATGTGGAAATTTGAAGCCAAGAGAACAAAAAAAAAGATACCAAAACCAAATGATAAAAATAGCAATAGCAACAATGACAAACTGGTCCCTACTTAGTGACATCCTTGGAATGCAACAACAGTAAGTGCAGAAGGAAAACCAAGAGCCATTCCTGTGTCCCGCAAGTTCATGCATCTCCCACAACCCAATAAAAGCAGAATTTAGAAGAAAAAATTTGAAATAAAAGTAGATAAAAACATGCATAAAGGACAGTTATGGGGGCCGGTGCCGTGGCGCAATAAGTAAATCCTCCACCTATGGCCCCAGTATCCCATATAGGCACCGGTTCTAGTCCCGGCTGCCCCTCTTCCAATCCAGCTCTCTGGTATGGCCTGGGAAAGTAGCAGAAGATGTCCCAAATGCTTAGGCCCCTGCACCCATGTGGGAGACCAGGAAGAAGCACCTGGCTCCTGACTTCAGATCAGCGTGCTCTGGCTGTTGCAGCCATTTGGGGAGTGAACCCCTGGAAGGAAGACCTTTCTCTCTGTCTCTCCCTCTCACTATCTATAACTCTACCTCTCAAATATCTTAAAAAAAAAAAGACAGTTATGTTTCTAAAGTCAGAGCAGTCTGAAAGAGAGTATAAGACAAGACTGCATAAAGTGAGTAAAGAAATAAAAGAACTAAAAACTGCATTAATAACAGCATTTTTGTTGAAAGGCAGGGATATTCTAGGAGTCTTGAAAAGTTCATGGAAAATGAGTGTTGTCAAAAATGTGTGTGGATTTCAAAAATTTTTGCAGCAAAATAAACTTACCTTTTAATTCCATTTCCATGAACTTTTGAAGTTCCTTCATATTTGAGGAATAACCAAATGGAACTTTTAGCAGCGATATATATTGTCAATAAAATAAAATCTTCATTAAGTAACAGATTATGCATATCTAGACAGAAAAAAAATCATTTCAGTGTAAGATTCCAGAAAATTTTTAAAGATTCAGCATAGAGATTGAAACAGAAAAAAAATAGAAGTCAGTAAAAATGGAATTAAAAGTGGCAACATGATTAAGAGAATTTCTAGGAAGAGATAATATGTAAGAGTCAGCATTTCAGTTGTAACACTAAAGGGATCTTCCAGATTAGGTAAAACATAAACTCCCAACACTGAAGAATCAAACCTCCTGCTGAGAAATCAAAGATAATAAAGAGTAAACTGCTGCCAGAGATGCTGAGTCTGGCTGCTCCGCTTCTGATCCAGTTCCCTGCTAATGGACTGGGAAAAGCCTTAGAATGCCACCCACAAGAGAGACCTAGATGAAGCTCCTGGCTCCTTATTTCAGCATGGCCCAGTCCTGACTGTTGTGGCCATCTGGGGAGTGAACCAACAGATAGAAGATCGATCTCAGTCTCTCTGTCTCTCTGTCTCTCTGTCTCTCTCTCTCTCTCTCTCTCTCTCACACACACACACACACACACCCCACCAAGTTACTCTTTCAAATAAATTAATTAATTAAAAAATAAATATAGCCACACTTGAACAAGTAATAATAAAGCACAAAAACAGAGACAACTAGAGAAAAATACAGAGAAATAGCTTATTATTTACAAGGATACAGCAACTGATTTCTCCTGTGAAATAGAGTCCCTAAGATAGATTTGTCTTTCAATATATATATGGCTGTGCCATTGTATATTTTGCATTCTCTGGAAACTAGAATATGACATCCATGGTAGATTCTCAAAAGCAACTATTAGAAGAAGACAGGAGAAAAATAAGAGACTAAAAGAAGAGAATGACTACAAAGTCAAGATATTTTCCTGAGGGCTTAAAATATATGTTAAGAACCACAAAAACAAGAGGAATTTGTACTTCAATTGGAAAGAAATTGAATCCAGAAACATGAAGAATAACATAAAAGCAGTGGTAAGCATGTACATTTGTAAACGTTTTGACTGCAAAATAAGAAAAAAAAAAAAAGCATTAACCAAAACAATCATTTGATTAATAGTGCTAAATCTGTAAACAGTATGTCATTCTAGTACCATTATAAACGAAAGAATTAGGTCTTTTGATTCTTAAGTTACTGGAATATGCTATAGCAAGGGAAATACACTGAATTAACTCTAGACATTTTTTAAGCCAGTGTGCAAATTACAATTTAAGAGCAAGCAGTAAAATAGTAGAGAATATATAAGTCTCATATCAATAAAGAAAAAATGAAAAGAGCAATTATTTCAATAAAGGGCACATTATTTCACTGGAAGATATTCCAAAATAAAGAAAAGGGTGAGAATTGTGCTCCCAATAGATTTTGCTGCTGATTAGGATGCCTGCAACGCATATCAGAGTGCCTAGTTTGAGTCCTGACTCCTCTGCTTCTGAACTAGCCTCTGTATACCTTGGAGGCAGCAAGTTATGGCTCAATTACTTGGGTCCCTGCCAGCCTGTGGGAGACCCAGATGGAGTTTCAGCCTCCTAGTTGCAAACTGGCACAGCCCTAGCTGCTTTGGGCATTTTGGACAAGAAACAGCAAATGGATGAACTTAATCTCTCTCTCTCTCTCTCTCTCTCTCTCTCTCTCTCTCCACCTCCTCTCTCTCTCTTTCCCCCTCTCCCTCCTCTCTCTCCTCCTCCCTCCTCCCTCCCTCTCTTGACCTCTACTTCCCTGTCACTCTGTCTTTCAAGTAAATAATAATTAGTCTTCTTACAAAACTGTGTACAAATTTTTTTGTTCCATGTTGCTCTCCAGGATGGTTCCAGTCAGACCATTATGACCATTTAAGGAGTGATGGACGACACCACTCTCTGTGTCTCATCTCTCTTTCTCTCTGTAACTCTGCCTTTCAAATAAAAAAATAGCCAATTCAAAATTTCCTTTTTATTATTGATTTGTATACTTTTGTGTAATAATCTTGCCAACTTTATCATACATTTTTTTCAATTAGGTATGTTAACTTGATCTTTTGCAGAACAAGAACTGCTTTGTTTGTTATAGCAAATTCTAGTGATTTTTATAGTATAGTATTTGTTTACGAGTTCTCATTTTAAAAGTTATTGATCTAGGCCAGGCCAAAACCAGAAGCCTGGAACTCCATCCTGGTCTCTCATGTGGGTGACAGGAGTCCAAGTACTTGGGCCATCAATGCCAGTTCCTACAAATCTGCAGCAGCAAGGAAACAGCTTCATTTGAGTTTTTACTGTCTATGATGGCTGCACCTGCTTTGGATTCAGGCTGGTCCTAGAGTCTAAGCCAGAAGGAATATGAGAAAATATAAAAGAGAAAACTTACCTCCATCTGGGTCCTTCTTTGAGTTTCTATTTCTCTACTTAGCCCACATATTACTATTTATTTTCAGAGTCTCCAAATAATCATTTACATATTTTCCCATAAAAATAAAATGTTAAATTTTATACAATGTAAAACATATAGTGATATGTGTTAATCCTAGCCAGTTGTGGAAGTCCTACTATACATTTTAAAAGGTAATTCCTACTGTCTATTGTTTTGAGACTAGACCATAAAGGAGGTAAACACTGAAAATGGGAGACACTTTAATATTCAATTTTATTAATCCAGATGTGAGATGATAATAGTTCAATAGAAATGATGGGATGTGGTTAGATTCTGGATATATTTCTAAGGAAAACAAATAGGATTTCTCAACAAACTGCTATTGTGTGTGAGAGGAAAATGGATGGTACTTTGATAGTTTACAGCAGACCAACAAACAACAACTACTAAAACAATAGCAGTGCTAGGTGATTCTTTTTTAATTGCTTATGAATGAGGACAAAGCTGGATGCACCTATATAAGGAAATGCTATGGAGTCATAAAAGGGAATGAGGCAGGACAGATTTGTGCTGATATGAAAAGATTTCTGAGATAAATTGTTACCTGAAAAAAATCAATCTGCAGTAATTTATGTATAGTAGGCTGTCCTTGTGTAAAAAGAAAGAAATAATATATACAAGTATTTGTATAGAGAGGAAGTGAAAAGAACTGGCAGATGATGGGGGGAGGAAAATTGATTTCACTATATATTCTTTATCATTTTTGATTCATATGTATGTATTACCTGTTTAAAAGTTAAATTAATTTTAAATGACTGTCAAAGTTATTTAGTCTCCAAATTTACTCCAAAAACATTCATAAGACTTTCTTATGTATAAGCCATTGTTTCATACATTATGACATAAAACATTAAGACACAGGCAGTTCCTATCTGTAAAAATTAAATGGTCTAGTAGATTTTCTTTTACTGTTAGTTAATGGTGTGCATTCCATAATAATTTAGTAAAAGCAATTGGCTGGCAGATTTAAAAATATTTAAAGTTCAGGTCAATTGGTATGTACCCATGGCTGCTTATCCCAGTGATATAATTAAATCTCTTCTTATTTACTTATAATTTTCCCAAGACTTTTAGATATTTGTTCTAAGAATAACAATAAAAACTAAAGGAAACTCACAACAACCCAAGTATCCTAATGCAACTATTTTATATCTTAAAATGTGTTAAATCCCTTTCATTTCTAATAATCCTCCATAAACTGCTTTTCAAAATTATGTCACAATAATGATGTTAGGATGATAGGATTATATGTGATTTCATTTTAATTCCATACTTACACCTATTTTGTTATGATTGAGAAATGTATTAGATAATTTCTCCCTACTTTGATTCTATGTTAACCAAGATTAATTGCTCTTGAACACTTCTATATACTTTCTCAGTCTCCACAAAAATATTTTTATGAAAGAAATTTATATTATGAGCCATTTCTACCAATTACTTATAAAAGAAACTTGAGTGGGAATAATATACATATTGCGAAGTATCTTGTTTAAACAGAATGTCTTGGAATGTATTGACAGAAGGAAGCATATGAGGCAAATTTGGCCTAGGTTTGGTGCCAAATGACTTCTACTAGCTAGACGAGGCTCCCTTTCTAGGCCAGTGATGTATTGTGGTGTGAACGGATTGTTCTTGAAATAAATGTTAATCACCTCTGTGTATTAAAGAAGAGTTTAGAAATCATCCTGCTGAATTTACCAGTTCTAGAAAATAATGATTTTGATAACAGATATAACCAGTAAACACTGTCACAATAAGTATATAATAAATCTGTAGTGGAGATGATCCTCATAGTAGGAATCAAACCAAAGTAAAGTAACATAACTGAGATATATATGAAATCTGGTTTTTCTACTGACTATAAGATCTATAGAAATTAACCTGAACTTTTTGTAGCTGGTATTGTTAGTGGCCAAGTGTATTTCCTAACTGTACTGTTACAGTCTGCAAAGAGGAGATTCCTAGCTGTTTTAAGAATTGATAGGTTCCAACTGGATAATAAGTAAAGGATAACGGCGGGCTTAAGAGTATTTACGGCAGAATGAAGCTAGAATGCAGGGTAGAGGATTTGCCATCCTCACGCATATGAAGACACACATTTCTGAGTTCAGGAGACTTCAAGGGTTAGGACTCTGCAAACACAGCAGCTCATAGTTGGAGTTATCAGTAGGTCAACTACTGGGAGTAGAAATGAAACATGTACAGTGTGCTTTTCAAAGTCTCAACTCAGCTATTAATTACCTTTGTACTTTACTAGATTATGAAAAACTGCCCTCCTGCCCACCAAAGGCTAAGATGAATCTTAAGAAACATAAATTCACAGGATCATTCTAATTTTCACGCACCATGTCTGTACTATGTATCAACATATATTCCAGTCCTTTCTATGATTATTTACAAAAAAAGATTCTAAAGACATCATTACCACATATCTTCAAAATACAATTAAAATAAAACTAAGTAGTTAAATTTTTAGTTTCAAAGAAATTAAATTTACCCATTTATTGCTAATGAACTGTATGCAACTAATTCTAACAAAATGGTTCCTTTTTGTCAGTAAATGTGTTTTATCTTCATAAAATGATTGGTGTGATATTAAAAATTATAAAATACAAAAATTAAAAACGTTTACAATTAGTATTAAAAAGAAAAAAAATTGGGGCTGGCGCCATGGGTCACTTGGTTAATCCTCTGCTTGTGGTGCTGGCATCCCATATGGGTGCCAGGTTCTAGTCCCAGTTGCTCCTCTTCCACACCAGCCCTCTGCTTTGGCCCAGGAGGGTAGTGGAGGATGGCCCAAGTGATTGGGCCCTGCACCCATATGGGAGACTAGGAGGAAGCACCTGGCTCCTGGCTTCGGACCGGCATAGCTCCATCCATAGAGGCCATTTGGGGGGTGAACCAACAGAAGGAAGACCTTTATCTCTGTCTCTCTCTCACTGTCTAACTCTGCCTGTAAAAAAAAAATAAAAGACACATTCTTATAGAACAATATATAATAATCTCAATTTAGTGTGAATTAAAGGTTCAAATGCCAGTATATGAAGGCTCAAAGGAACAAAATAGAGGTAGAAGTAAGTTAAAGTACAAATTTTACTTTTTGGAAAGGCTTATTTATTTCAAAGAGCACCAAGTAGGTGGAGGGAGTTGGAGAGAGGGGGGGAGAGAGAGAGAGAGAGAGAGCGAGCAAGCGATTGCTTCCATCCGCTGGCTTACTCCCCAGATGGCTACAATAGCCAAGTCTGGGCTAGACCTAAATGAAGAGCCAGTAACTCCATTCTGGTCTCCCACATTGGTGGCAGTGGTTCAAGACTTCCCATTAGCAAGAGGCTGGGAGGGAAGTGGAGCAATCCGAACATAAACTGGCACTCTGATATGGTATGTCAGGAGTCGGGGAGCTCTGGCTTACTCACTATGCCACAACACTGACTCTCTTATTTTGATATTAATGCTATTAGAGCAAAGTGCCAGCAATCGGCTGACTGGGAATTCTGTGGACCATTCTTCTGGTCTTCTAAGAGGTTCTTTTGACTTTGTAAAATGGCTCATTTCAACAAATGCGCTGCAAGCTTGTCATCCATGCTTTCTGCCAATACTATGAGTGAATACTTGTGTATAAGAGGTGGCAGGTGCTTAAATTCAATAACATTTCATAATTTCATAGGCAGCTAATGTGACTCTAGCAAGTTCCTAGGGATACAAGTAATTGGTAAAGTATTCTTTTTGGAATTGAGTCAAATGTAGCTTGTCTCAAAGGTGTATAGAGATTTCTTCTCCTTATTAAGCATAGAACTAGAAGGTACCAGTAAGATTTCCCATTGTTAATGTGTCTCCCTAAGACATAAATTCAGTGATCAGTTGCTATGTTTATAATTAATATAGATATAGTATTTTTAGTTATTTATTTTATTTATTTGAAGGGGAGCATTACAGAGAAAGAGAGGGAGAGACAGAGACAGATCTTCATCGGCTGCTGGTTCCCTCCCCAGATGGCTCCAGGTCAATGCCAGGAGCTAGGAGCTTGTGGATCTCCTACATGGATGCAGAGGCCTAGGCACTTGGCCAGTTCTCTGCAGCTTTCCCAGGCCTATTAACAGGGAGCTAGATGGAAAGTGGAGTAGCTGGAACTCAAACTACAGTGTATATGGGATGCCAGTACTGCAGGTGGCAGCTTTACCAATATGCCACAATGCCAGCACCTAGGTTTAGTGTTTTTAAAATATACCATGCATAATACAAAATTGTGATTATTCTTCAATAAGTGATCTGAAAATGTTTTATTTTAAATGGAAAATCTTTTAATTCATTTGTTATTCATTGTTGAAAGCAATGTCTCTCAATAGATAAATGACTAAACAATTTGTGGTTGATTAACTTCAGCATATGAACTACAGTATGGTAGTCATATTTGAATAGGAAATGACAAGTAGCTTCTAAAACTGTATATATTGAAATACTCTCTGGATAAAACAAATGTGGCATAATTTCTGTGTAAATTTTAAATTGGATTAAAGTATGGATGCAAAATTGATCAGTAAAATCCATCTTGCTATATCCCCAGGAAATACCTTTATTTTTTTATGAGGAGGAATAAAAAATGGAAAAAAAGTAATCTGAATGCACCTGTGAAATCCCTTTGGAAACTTAAGGTCAATCACAATTTTATGTAAGATAGTCTTAAATTCTTCTAGAAAAATTAGCATGCTAGGACAGGCCTTTTAGTGACTGATTCCTGTTAGGACATCCAAGTCCCATATCTGAGTGTGTGGGTACAATTCCCACCTGGCTCTGGCTCCTGACTTTAGCTTCCTGCTATTGCTAACTCTGGGAGGCAACAATGATGACTCAAGTGGGTTCTTGCCACATGTGTGGGAGACCTGGATTGAACTCCAGCTTCTAGCCCCATCTGTTGTGGGCATTTGAGTTGTGACACAGCAGATGTCAGCTCTGTATCTATCTCAAATAAATATCTTAAAAATTATTAACTGTACAAAATGTGTATATTATACTGTCTTGAGAATATTGCATCTGAATTATGTTTGTGTGTCTGAAATAGGTTGTTATTTTTAAAAAGTAACACCTGGGAAAAAAATGCTTAAATAATGCAATATTTACATTTCCTCATTAATCTCATCAAGGATTTTCCTTAGGAATGTTTAGAGAATATACAAAGCTCAAAGACATTTATATACCTATAAATAGTTTTCTAAATAGTCACAAAATGATGGATCCAATGTATTGACATAGATAATCTAATGGGTCACTTCTTTCTTCACTTTGGTGTTTGGTCATTTTGATCTTAACACTCTCCCTCCCTGCCCCTACACACACACACACATACACACACACACACACACACACACACTATACATTTGTGTAGACTGTTCAATATGTGTAAGGTATAATCAACTGGAAACTCTTACTTCTTTTGATGCACTGAAAAGAGACAGAATGGAAACGGAATTTAATTTTATTTAACTGTATTATTTAGCAATGTTTGGCAAAAATTTAAAAAGTGCTACTTTTCAGAAATCAGTTGATTTTCCTTTTTGCTCTAGGTATGCTTTTCTTCTTGGAATTGCAAATCTGTCATGGAGTAACAGAGTAGGCAATTTAGTTCTTTGGGCCTTACAGAATCAATTAAAAACAAATTTCTCTTTTTTTAAGAAAAGTCCCTAAAGAAAGGTTAAAATTAAGCACAGATATAGTCATGATTTCATTTCAAACCATGGTTCATTCTTGATTCTATAAATAGAGCGTCTTCCTCTCAAGCTTTTAAAGAATATCTATATAGTCTTAAATTTTGCTTTTTGATTTTTTAGCTCCATTTATTCCATTTTATTAGAGAAATTCCCCTTGAAATTCACATATCAGGCTATTTTTCTGGGGTGGGAGAGGTTTGAGAATCTGCAATCCTCTCAACTCTAGCAGATAATTCTGTTTTCTGCTTCAAATTAGTAACAGGAAACGGAATCAAAGGAAAAGGCAGAGCTGCCAAACTTCTCCTTAAACAGATCATCCCTGTGTGGATCCATTGTTGGATGTGAAAAGAACAGCATAACAGAAAGCATTCACTCACAGGTAAATACAAAGGCATATAAAAAACACATTCAAAAGCCAAAGAAAAACACTTTTCCATTGCCAATGGCTTAATTCCAGTAGTTTTTAAACATCAATAATTCAGTAAATCCGCAGGTGTTGTGGTGCAGCAGGTTAAGCCACTGCCTGCAATGCCAGCAGCCCTAATGAGAGCCAGTTTGACCACTGGATACTCCAATTCCAGTCAGGCTCTCTTACTCAGGTGCCTAGGAAAGCAGTGGATGATGGCCCAAGTACTTGGGTTCCTCCTACCCATCTGGAAGTCCAGCATGGAATTCCTGGCTCCTGGTTTCGGCCTGGCCCAGCCCCAATCATTGTGACCATTTGACGAGTTTGAATCAGCAGATAGATTTCTTTCTCTGTCTCTTCTTTTTTGTGTCACTCTGCCTTTCAGATAAATAACAAATTTTTTTTAAAAATTGACTAAATGAGGCATCGTAAGAGTTAAGAGAGGTTAGTCAGGGAAGTCAGTAAGATGTTAATATCTCATTGAGTCACTAATGTGACATATTTGAAAATGGCTATGTTTGGCATAAAGAAAATACAGTTTTATGCAATATACTCAAGAAGTAAAAAATGGGCACTGATGAACAAAGAAGAACCTTTTCTGATTCTGTCAAGTGTTTTTTTCTTTAAATCTCCACTATTTATTTGTTCTAAAATTCATTTTCTCAAATTTAGTTTTAATTTTAATTAACTTTAATGGATTCAGTACAAGTTGTAGATACAAGTCTAAGAATATTTCCTTCCTCCGTCTCTCCTCCTCTTGTTCCCACCCTCCTTCCTTCTACCTTTTATTCTGTATTCTTTTCTTTTTAGTCTTTGAAACAACATATTCTATAATATATAGTAGTAAAAAGGCTTAATACTTGACTGACTAAGAATTTTAGCAAGCACAAAAGCAAAAACACCCTAGTTTGGTGGGGGATGAAGACAATAGCTATAAACAATAATTGAGTGGAAAGATGAGAATCTTACTCATACAGTTTTCTTTTGTCAACTGTTCATTCATGGTTTCTTTCAATGAAATAGAACCAATGACAGTGTAACATCTAAATATTTCTTGTGTGGTTATAAGATAATAATTGAAGTTTAAATAAACATTATAATCTGTCAAGTGTTTTACACACAATCCAGCTACTGTTTTAGGCGGCAGTAGATTCACATATCTTTCATAGTTTCTTTTCTGAAAGATGTTTCCAATAAGATGAAAGCTAAAGTTACTATATCAATGTTGAGAGCATCTCTTTCAATTGGACCTACACAGCAAGTGTACATATCTTCCATGTTCTCTTGTTTTTCCTCCTTCTGGAACCTATGAACTTTGCCTGGAACTGCAGTAGCAAGATTTCAAAAGCCATGAAGACAGACACTCTCTGTTAAGAGCTGCTATACAGAAAGGATCCTAAGTCCTTGATGATCCCAAAGCCACAAAAAGCAACCCTGACGTGTCTCTCTCATTTCAAGTCACTTTTTAATTTATTGTTATATTTTTGAATTATTTACAATTAGACTTTATCTAATAAAAGTAGTCATCAGGATGAGGCGAACCTAACAAGCAATACATTTTTTGCCACAACCTTTCCTTGGTAATTTTAATCAATCATTGTCATTAGTGGTGTGTTATGAATTACTCACTGTAAATTCATGGCTTATTAACAAGTCTCATTTATTCATGAAATATTTATGGAACTGGCATTGCATTAGGTACAGGAGATATATTGGAATGTAAACACCAACATGGTCTCTGCCCTTGTTGGACTTAATACTTGGTAATAATTTTGTCAATAACTATAAAACACATGTAAAATGGTAACTTTGAAAATTACTAGGCAGAAGCCAGCACCGCGGCTCACTAGGCTAATCCTCCACCTGCGGCGCCGGCACACCGGGTTCTAGTCCCAGCCAGGGCGCCGGATTCTCTCCGGGTCGCTCCTCTTTCTGTCCAGCTCTCTGCTGTGGTCCGGGAAGGCAGTTGCTTTATTTTTCTTTTCATGTAATGCAAAAAGTTCTCTAATTTCCATGGTTCGATTTTTCTTAAAGTTTAATCATGCATTGGCCTCTATTTGCATGATCATTTTCAAGCATCAAGCATCGTATATAAAATTAAATGGGTAATTTAAAGATCTAAATGTTCTTTTCTTTTTTTTATAATTTTTTTTATTTGACAGGTAGAGTTTTTTTTTTTCCAAACTTTTATTTAGAATATAAATTTCCAAGGTTCCACTTAAGGATTACAATGGCTTCCCCCCCACTTTCCCTCTCCCCTCACAACCCTCCCCCCTTACCCGCTCCCTCTCCCCTTTCATTCACATCCAGATTCCTTTTTCAATTCTCTTTGTATACAGGAGATCAGTTCAGTTTGTGTTAAGTAAAGATTTTGACCATTTGCCCTCATATAGCACCACGAAGTGAAATATACTATTTGAGTACACGTTATAGCATTGAATCATATTGTACAGCAAATTAAGGACCGAGATCCTACATGATATATTTTTTTTGAATTTGATTAATTTTTTATGCAATTTCTAATATTATGTCCTGGCGATCCGAGTCACGGCACCACTTGTCGGCTCCTTCGGCCGTAAAAGGAACGATGCTGCTCACAGCTAATCGGTCTTCAGTAGACTTTTACTTAGAAAGAGTGGGGAAAAGAGTGGGGGACCGGGAGAAGGGGGAGAGATGGCGCGCACGTTCCTTAACGGGGAAAGCTGGCGTCCCCCTTCCCTCTCCCGCGGTCCACTTATATACAGAATTCAACCAATCACAATCAATCAATCACAGTCCATGCACAGAGCTCTCCAATCCAGCACTTGATCACGATCAGCTGTGGAGTCACGCAGTGAGCAGGGCATTAACGCCATCTTGTTGTTTTCCACGATCCTCAGCTAGATGGAAAGTTCAATCAGCTGCTACATCCGCATTACTGCGATAAGCCAAGCCCAGCATGGGGGGTCCCATGGCAAGCCTATCCATGGGTCCCCACAATGTCCCATGTGGGATCTGTCCTTAATGTGTTGTCCAATGTGAAGTAATGCTATAACTAGCACTGAAACGGATTTTTTACACTTTGTGTTTCTGTGTGGGTACAAACTGATGTAATCGTTACCTAATATTTACTAAATCGATCTTCTGTATATAAAGATAATCGAAAAAGAAAAAAAAAAACCTCATTGTTGACAGGTAGAGTTATAGACAGTGAGGGAGAGACAGAGACAGAGAGAAAGGTCTTCCTTCCATTGGTTCACCTCCCAAATGGCCGCTATGGCCAGTGCTGTGCCGATCCAAAGCCAGGAGCCAGGTGCTTCTCCTGGTCTCCCTTGCGGGTGCAGGGCCCAAGGACCTGGACCATCCTCCACTGTCCTCCCAGGCCATAGCAGAGAGCTGGACTGGAAGAGGAGCAACCAGGACCAAATCTGGCGCCCCAACTGGGACTAGAACCCGGTGTGCCAGCGTAGCAGGTGGAGGATTAGCCTATTGAGCCACAGCACTGGCCCCTGAATGTTATTTTCATAAGATTTTTTATCTAATGTCTGAATGAGATAAAAGGTATATGGAACAGAGATAACCCCTCCATTGTCTACAAAGCTAAGCTGGAAATTATAGGATATGTGAATATATAAGAACTTTAGAATTAAATCACATTTATTATATTTGATGTACAAATGCTTCTTTATATGAAGTAGAGAAAGGAGAAATTGCAATCTCTACACAGTATGCATGGTAATTTTCTTTCCTAATTCAGTCTGAGATAAGTCACACCTTTTTCCTGGATGAGAAGTGATGGATGCCTATAGACAAGCAGGAATTAGACAACAGGTAGAACTCTCTCAACAAAGAAATATCATTGTAAAGGGTAAACATTTTCCCTTTAAAAAGTCACCACATAACCCCTACAACATTATCACAAAATAGGGCAGAAAGTAGAAGAGGAACTATTTGAGAAAGGGCTGACAATACAAGATTTGGGAGAAGATTAAATAGGGAAAGAAAACAGGTAGGGGCTAGGTTTGTCTGGAGAAAACAAAAACAATTGTGGCAGGAATATCTTGGATCTTGAGATTTTCTCTGTATATCTTTTTGTATGTATTATACATGCATGATAGGATAAACTGTAACCAGGGAAGCTAAGGTAAGTAGTTTGCAGGGTTTTTGTTTGTTTGTTTTTGTTTTTTCATTTTCTTTGAAAAGTAAAGAAGGTGAGGTTGAGGGGGAAGATGAGAGACAGAGAGAGAGGAAATGTCCCATACTGGAACTTCCATCTAGGTTTTCCATGGGATGACATGGACCCAAATGCTTGAACCACCACCTGCTGCCTATTGGATTGCACATTAGCAGGGCGATGCATAGGCAGCAGTAGAACTCAGGACCACAACCAGGTGTTTTGAAATGGATGTAAGCGTTGCAAGCAGCATCTTAACTGCTCTACCAAATGCCTGTCTCATAATTTGAGGCTTTAGATTTTTAAAAAAGATTTATTAAACAATGCAAACATTATATCTATTTATTTAAATATTCTAACAGATCTTTTAATACATTTTTACATTTTCTATGTTGCTTCACATGCATCGTCTAATGCTTTAATTGCACATTTAATTCTGCATTTACTAAAGCATCTAAGAAATTACTGGTGACTTTGAAGTACATTGCAAATAAAATAACTCTATATAAGCAAAATAGCTAGATAGAGCAGAAATAATAATTTTTATTGCCTGCTAACTGAAGTTCTTGCATATTTGAAATGATGTTTAATGTTGCTTAAATTATTGTGGCTGTAAAGAATTATATCTGATCTAATTAAACCTGTGTAATTTCAAAGAAGGTAGCTGTCTTTATGTTCCCCAAAGTGTCATTGGATATGATATTTTGAAGATGCTTTTGCTTTTGTTTTATTTTTAAAGATTTATTTATTTATTTAAAAAGCAGAGCTACAGAGAAGTGGGGGGGGGGGGGTCTTCCATCCAATGGTTCATTCCCCAAATGGCCTCAAAGGCTGGAGCTGAGTTGACCTGAAGTCAGGAGTCAGGAGCTTCTACTGGGTCTCTCATGTGGGTGCAGGGGCCCAAGGACTTGGGCCATCTTGCACTGCTGTTCCAGGCCACAGCGGAGAGCTGGATTGGAAGTGGAGCAGCTTGGTTTTGAACTGGAGCCCATATGGGATGCCTGCACCACAGGTGGAGGCTTTACCTGCTAAGCCACAGCAGCCCCACTTTTGATTTTTATATATTTAGAATTTATACATTTAGAATCCCATATACTTCATATATGGGATAACAATGAATTTATATAAGTCTGGCATATTGTACAGTCTCTAAATTATTTGACTTATTTTTTCCATTCCAGTGTCATTATCTCTCTCCCAATTTTAGAAGACCAACTATTTTGGCATGTATGCAGATATTAATCTAGACCTGAATTTCACTAACTGACCATAACCTTAATTGATTCCTACCGTAACAAGTTCATTGGGCTGACATTTTGCAAAGAAATTGGGGGAAGGGAGTCATAAACGTCATCAACATTTGAAATAACCAAAATTACAAATCAATACTTTTAATAAAATTTTTCTCCTTTTACTAACTGGAAGTTGATTTGCATGCCTTCTAAATGGCAGTCATGGGAAAACTAAGATTTTTGTCATTTTGGTTTTCCACAGACTCACCCTGAAAGCTCAACCCTGATTCTGCCTGAGAAGGGCCGTATCTACTGCAGCTAAACCGTGAGTCCTATGAATTCTACTATGCTAGATGACTGACCCAGTAACGTGGCATGGCATTTATTAAGGTTCAATGAAATGGTCTTAACTAAATGTTGGAATATAAGGGATACAAAAGCTGAGAATTTGTGTCTTTAGTCAATGTAAAGGATTTCTAGAGATTAATACATGTTTAGCTCTCAAGAAGATAAAGCATTTGTAGTTTTAACTGATACTCTGTTTAAAACACAGCTTTATATTTTTTGATATCTTTATTTATGGCTGGTAAGATATATAAATAATCTCAAAAATTTTCTATTTACTTCCCCGGTTTTTTAAAAAACCTTTTCTGTAACCAATATCCTTAAGTACTTATAACATATATTTAGCCAGCTCAGTCTTTCTTTAGCTTTTTTCAAATGGAATAAGCGGTCAGTTAAAGACGAAGGTTTGATGCACCTTTCTTCCTTGCTCTGTCATAGATCTGTCTTTCAGCTACTTACTAATGGTTGGCATCTCTTCCTCCCGTTTGGCCTCTGATAAGTTGTCTTTGATAACCTGCTGTTTTGTTCTTGAACCTTGCCTGGCTACAACTCTGGGATATCAGAACTGTCAAAAATAAAAGTAAAAGAGCAAGAGGCACAGAGCTGATGAAAGTTAGAGAAGACATAAGGCCTAGTAATGGACTGATGAATTTTCAGCTGGCAGATAGCTTTCACTTTATCCCATTTGCTGTCACAGTACCTGAAATAATAAGGAGATTTTTCCCCCAGTAATGGATGATGGGGGCTGTTTGCTTTGTGAGAATCTGCCAAAGCAACATGCCACGTGGCTTTATCTTTGAAAGTGAGGGCTAAACAAGCTTGCCTGGCTGCAGATAAGCGACTTAGAAGGCATCCTATTCAGAGGTACCTGTCACTAATTTATCTGGAGGTTTTGTGATTCATACATACTGTTCTATGTGCAATGGAGCATTAAATTGCTTTCCTCTGGGAGCAGGTCACATTCAGGGGTCATCATATCCATACTTGTGGACAGTGCATGCTTGATTCATACAGCTTCTTGCTACTGAATTTTTATCTATTAGAATGCTGATAACTGGAGTCTAAGTTAGATAATTGCTTAGAACATTTCAACGGCACAGATACTGAACAAAAAGAGCTTGATAATCTCCTAATATGGTAGTACTTGTAGCAACAGCAACAACAACAACAAATCATCAACTCTTCTCCTCTTGGCACATTTATTCTGATAATTAAGTAGTTATGTTTATGTTTCCATGTACTGGCCTAGATCTTGTTGAATATGGTTTTATGGCCTCTTTACTTATTTGGATAAAATAATATGTATTTAAACGCATTAATTTATACTGAAAAAAAATCAGAGCTGCCTTGAAATAAAGAAAAAAGCTTTAGAAAACAAAAGCTTTCTCATTTTCAATATAGTTTTCTTCTGTGGAGATTCTATTTATCACTCTATATGTCTTGAAAGACAATGGCATCCCTTATAAAATGAGATAAGCATTGGTTCAATTGGGAAGGAACATAAAAGCAAGAGATGATGCTTACTTTTGTTTATGAAGATTGTGCTGAGAGCCTTCAGTATGGATTTATAGTTTTGGATACGGGATAGTTAGCAAATACAGTACCTTCAAAAATCTTTTTTCACTTTATTATTTCCATGAGGTATGTTAAACCCAAACCTCGTATTCTCTCTTGGGTTTTAAGTGTGCTTCATTTTGTGCAAAATGAAGCCAATAAATGGCAAAGTAGCAGTTAAATGCAAGCAATCCATGGAATCTTTCTAACATGTTTGTAGCTGTGATTGCAGTCCTTAGGGTGGGAAAATGAACAACATAAACTGCTATGTCCTTTCTATTTTTTTTTTAATTTAAAAGTGCTCATTTTATTCTGTATCACAATGTAAAACAAGTGTGTTCATTTCATGAAGTAGCAAAAAGAAGACTCTTCCAAGTAGATAAAAATGATAACTTTTTGTTGTAGTTACATAGTATAATTCTTTTAATTTTGTCCCAATTGTGAAAATGTGGAACATTCAACATAAACCAGAATTTTCTCATTAATGAATTAAAGCATAATTAGGGCATTTCTGTGGGGAGCCTATTAGAACTTTCATGCATAATTCACCATATTTAAATGAGATATTCTTCACATCTCCCAATCCTTAAATTAGACTTCAACCTTAAAACCATGCAAGGTCTCCTAATAAACAGGATTGTGAAATCAATATATTTAATAATGTTGTTTTAGGATTCAAAAATGTTCCTGTAAGCATTTCTCTGAAGGAAAAAGAAGACAAAGACAAAGAAACCCAGTTCATTGAACTAGGAAAAATTGCCATTATACCATCTGCAAAGTAGAGATAATTAGGCCTATTTCTGTTTTATTCTCTCTATCTTAAAATTCTGTTTTCTACAGACTGAAAAATATCTAAACTTCTGATTTTTCATATTTTTTAAAAAACTTATTAAACATCTTATGAAGTGATTATTTCTTAGGAAAACCTTTTCCAAACCTAAACTATGGTCATATTGTTTTTAAAGCAATTCAAAGAAGCTTTTTTAGAGATTTAAAATATTAATAAATATTTTGTTGCTCAAATTATGGTATTCGAAGCAAATAACATTTGTTTTTGAATGACATAGTAATCTGAATCACATAGTAAAAATCAATGCTTTATACATATATAAAAATAGGTTTGTATTAGATATATGGAACCAATATAGTTGTGCAATTATTGGTTTTACAAAATATTTATACCTACACTTTGAATAAAAATAGAAAATTTAGCAAGATTCATACCTTATAGTTTCTTTGCTACATAAAGACAGCTACCAACATTTATCAGATATTGTCACGTAGGAGAGAAAATACATGTCTCTTTCTTACCTATCTTAAGGCTCATGGCTGACAGTCCTTTTAAGAAGACAGATTGGCAAAAAAAACAGAGATTTTCAACAAAGGTGTTAACATGATATGGGAAACCTCAGAAATAAAGACCCAAAGAAATGAGGAGAGCTGTGTTTTTTATGTTTAGATTTAGTGAAGAATTGGCAGTTGGGTAGAAGTATGACTGGATAAAAAGGATTATAGTCTAATGGTAATAAACTTAGTGGGATTGTGCAAGTCCTATTTCTTCAGATTCTTCCTGGCCTCTGTGTGCAGTATTCCTTCCTACTGGATATATGGCAAGAAATGTCACCTGAAGGTCCTCAAAAGAAAAGAATGAGAACAGAAAAGGTTTTCTGCTGCTATATTTTCTCTATTTTTTTCAACTTAAAGTACTCAAAATGCCAACATGCTATAGTTTGAAGTCAGATTTCCTGTATCCCTTAATATGGAATGCATAACTTGTATTCTCTGGGAGGAATTAAAACATTTTCTATGCATAATTTTTAGATAGTTTTTTTAAAAGAAAAATATTTAAAATTAAAAACCTTATTTTACAAGTGTTTGCTTGGGATTGATTTATGTATCAAATTATGGACAAAGGGCGCAGGGGATTTACGACTGTAAATTATAGAGAAATTCAAAATACACTTTAAAAATATAGTAGTGCTTTAACTATAAAGCAGAAGTCAGAATGTTCATAGTGTTTAGCAGAGTAAGAATTCATTTTTGGGGAACCAGCTTTATGGCACAGCTGGTTAAGTTGCCACCTGCAGCATCAACATCCCATATGTTTGCAAGTTTGAGTCCCGGCTCCTCCACTTCTGATCCAGCTCCCTCCTAATGCACCTGAGAAAGCCACAAAAGATGGCCTCAGTGTGTAGGACTCTGCTACCCACATGGGAAATCTGAAGGTAGCTACTATTTGGTTTTTATGTTCTGTTTAAGAAATAATGACATCCTTAAGATTGCATTTATTCACTACATTTTCTTACTGAAGCTTTATGCTGCCAGCTTTTACGTTTTTTTTTTTTTTTTTTAAGATTTATTTATTTGAAAGGCAGAGTTACAGAGAGGCAGAGGGAGAGGGAGAGGGAGAGGGAGAGGGAGAGGGAGAGAGAGAGAGAGAGGGCTTCTATCTTTTGATTCACCTCAAATGGCCATAGTGGACAGAACTGTGTTTATCAGAAGCCAGGAGCCTGGAGCTTCTGGGTCTCCCACATGGGTACAGGGGCCAAGGACTTGGACCATCTTCCACTGCTTTCCCAGGCCATAGCAGAGAGCTGGATCGAAAGTGGTGCAGCTGGGACTTGAACTGAAGCCCATTTGGAATGCCGCACTGCAGGAGGCAGCTCTACCCACTATGCCACAGTCCCAGTCCCTACATTTAGTTTTATGAACCAAGTACGTTGACTTTTTAATGTTGATAAAGATATGATCAAAAGTATTTTATGTTTTTAAAAATTTTTTTTTTACTTTATTTGAAAGATAGTCAAACACAGAGAGAGAGAGAGAGAGAGAGAGAGATAAAAAATGAGACAGACAGCCCTTCCATGTACTTGTTCAGTCTCCCAATGCCTCAACAGCCAGTGCTGGGCCAGGTTCAAGCCAGGAGCCCAGGATACAGTCCAGGTGTGTCATGTGATTTGCTGGAACCTGCATGCTGGAGGCACCAGCTGCTGCCTCCAAGAATAGGAGTTAGCAGTTAGTTGAATTAAAAACAACAGAGCTAGGGCTCAAACCAGGCACTGTGATATTGGATATAGGCATCCTAAGTAGCATCTTGACTGCTGTACAAAACATCCACCACTAATTTTAAAATACAAATATCTAGGGGTTTCTATGAGGTTTTTATTCTGTTTTATTGCTCTTTGTGTTTTTGTTAAACCATGAAACTGTTATTGATATATTTTTCTATTGTTGTTGTAGCTTAGAGCAAATTTTAAAATGAGTCCATGTAACCCTATGAAACATATTCATGTTCCAGATGATTTTCAATATTCCTAATCCTTTTCCATTTCCTTTTAGATTCTGTTTGTCAGTGTCTTCAAATTATTGTATTATTTTGGTTAAAATTTAATTAATGCTAGGGAGGGCATGATGGTACAGTTTAGCTGCTATTTTGGTGCAGTGTAGCTGCTACACCCACATCCCATTTCAGAGTGCCTGAGTTCAATTCCTCACTGTGGTTTCAATCCAGCTGGACCAGGCCGAAGTCCGAAGCCCAAAACTCAATCTGGACTTCTGATGTGGGTTTTGGGGACCCATGCACTTGAGTAATCATCATCCTGCCTGGGATGTGCATTAGTAGGAAGATGGAATTGGGAGAACAGTTTCAAACCTAGGTACTCCAATATGGATTTGGGTGTCCAAAGCCATGACAACCTATAATTTTTTATCCTAGTATGTAAATACTGAATAATTATATTAAACTGATAAACTGAATTAGTATTATCATAAATATTATATATAAACTAACATATTTATTGTTGCAGAATGTGAGAGTTAATAATTTTTAGTACTCACTTGTAGAGATTGAATAAAAATAGGGTTCACATACATATTTTATGTGGAAAGGCCTTGTAATCATATAAGTTTATTTTTTCTAAGTGTTTAAAACATTGTACGTTTTTAATGTTTATAACTTGGTGAGTTTTGAAATAGGTATACACCCATGAAAACATTTCCAGAATCAATGCCAAGAATATATCAACCACCACTAAGTTTTCTCTCACCATCTTTATTTGTGTGTATGTAGTAAGAATATTTAATATAATATTATCTACCTCCAAGGCAAAATTTTTAATATGCAATAGAGTGTTGAGTTATTCTGTGTTATGCTGTCTGTGCAGTAAACTCTAGGATTCATTTACCTTGCATAACAATACCATTATATTATTTGACCAACACCTACTCATTTCATCTGTTTCCCCCAGACTAGGCACTCTGCCTCATGGACTATGTTAGATTGCTCCTTCTTTGGAATTATGTAGTATTTCTCTTTCTGTGCCTGACTTATTTTACTTAGCAAAATGTCTTTCAGCCTCATCTATGTTGCTGCAAATCGCAGGATTTCCTTCTTTCTAATGACTGAATATTGCCTTTTTAGTTTTTATCACTGAATATGATTTTAGCTGTGGGCTTTACGTATACGGTCTTTATGGTGTGAAGTAACTTCTTTCTATACCTAGTTTGTTTGAAGTTATTTTTACCATCATGAAATAATGTTGAATCTTGTCCAATTCTGTTTTAGCTTTGATGCAGCTGATCTTGTGACTTTTATCCTTCCTTTTCTTTTTCTTTTTAAAGATTTATTTTATTTATTACTTGAAAGTCAGAGTTACACAGAGAGAGGATGTGCAGAGAGAGAGAAGTCTTCCATCCTCTGGTTTACTCCCCAGTTGGCTGCAATGGCCGGAGCTGTGCCGATCCGAAGCCAGGAGCCAGGAGCTTCTTCCAGTCTCCCCAACAGGTGCAGGGGCCCAAGGACTTGGCCATCCTCCCCTGCTTTCCCAGGCCACAGCAGAGAGCCAGATAGGACGTGGAGCAGCTGGGTCGTGAACCGGCGCCCATATGTGATGCCAGCGCTTCAGGCCAGGGTGTTAACCTGCTGTGCCACAGCGATGGCCCCATCCTTCCTTTTCTTTATGTGATGTATCACATTGATTGCTTTTGCTTGCATTCCACAGATAAATCCCACTTGCTCATGTTGGATGATCTTATTAATGTGCTTTTTAACTCTGTTTGCTAGTATTTTATTAAGAATTATTTTGCATCTATTTCATCTTTTGTTTGGTAAAATGCTTTCATCTACCTATTCAGGTATACATCATTGAGTTTTTATATTAACTAAACTAGGTATGTTGCCCATCTATTTTTCTTAGCTGTCTTATCCTGGTTTTGTTGTCAGGTTGAGACAGGCTTCATAAATGAATTTGGAAGTTCCCTTCTTTTATTTTTAGAAAAATTTAAGAAGACTTTTTATTAATTATTGTTTAAATCTGGTCCTCGTTTTTTTGTAGGGTATGTTTTGATAACAGATTCAATATCTTTAGTTAATTTGGGTCTGTTTAGAATTTCTGGTTTTTTTGTTTTGTTTTGTTTTTTGTGTGTTTTTTTAAAGAGAGACAGGTAGAAAGGTTTTCCTTCTGTTGGTTCACCCCCCAAATGGCTGCTATGACCGGATCTGTCTCATTCCAAAGCCAGGAGCTGGGCACTTCCTCCCAGTCTCCCATGCGGGTACAAGGCCCAAGTACTTGGGCCATCCTCCGCTGCCTTCCCAGGCCACAGCAGAGATCTAGACAGGAAGAGGAGCAAGAGACTAGAACTGGTGCCCATATGGAATGCCAGCACCGCAGGCAGAGGATTAACCAAGTGAGCCATGGTGCTGGCCCTGAGGATTTCTATTCTTGATTTTGTTTTGACAGGTTGTAGTTAGTAAGAAAATGTCTATATCTAATTTGTTGGCATATAATTGTTCATAGTAGTCTCTTATGATCCTTTTTAAAAAAATGTTCCATGGCATTGATTGTAATGCCTTTTTTTTCTCATTTTGCTACTTTTGTCTGACTCTTCTGGTTTTTCAGTGTTTAGGTGATGACTTGCAATTTTTACTTGTCTCTTCAAAATCATCTGTTTTAGCACTTATTTCTATTATTTCTCATTTTCCATTTTTAATTATCCTCTTCTTTCTGCCATCTTTGATCTTATGTTCTCCTCTTTCCTGTTTTTTTTTAAGGTAAAAAATTAGGAGAAACAATTCTTCTCAATTTTATTGGTATAAAGTTCCTTTTAGTACTGCTTTTGCTACATCCTCCAAGTTTAATTTCACTGTTTTCATTCTCATTTGTCTCAAAAAAGTTTTCTGATTCCTTTTTGATTTGATTTCTTCTTTAACCCAATGATTGTTCAAGAATTTGTTAATTTTTCTGTTTTGTGAGTTTTCCATTTTCACATTTCCCTTCTTTTATTAATGTCCAGTTTCATTCTACTGTGTTCAGGAAAGATACTTGCAATGATTTCAGTGTTCTTAAAGCTATACAAAAACTATAGTATTTTAATGAGAGAACTTTAGGTTCATAAAGTTCAAGGATTAAAATTTATAGTTAATAAGCACATTAAAAGCCAACATCTCTTGCAAGCTACACTCTATGGCAGACTGTCAAAACTGTCTGACACAATTTGAACTTGCCATAACAAGGAAGTCTAACCTATTCCAGTATTCTTTCTTCTGTGAAACAAACTGTTATAGAGACTTAAACAGTGTTATAAAAAAAAAAAAGCCAACATCTCACTTTACACATATAAAAACAGTAAAAGCTAAAAAATCTTACCCCAAAACACAAATATTGCTAAGGTCTGTAATAGCAGTGTCCTGTGTTCAGTGAAACACTGATATTCATAAACAAGGCCTTCATGGATATATACAAAACTGAAATAATAAAGTCAATTATGGAAAAAATGGAAACTATTTCATAATATCCTTAATGTAAATCCATCATTTTTTCTCATCCACTAAACAGATCATAATTCATAATAGGGATGGAAATATTTTTATTTCCTTCTCATTTGACAAAAGAAAAAAAGAGTATGGTTCCAATTTGCATGCTACTACCACATTAATCAAACATTTTTAAAGTAAATGAGAAACTTTTATAAAGAAAAGATCAGGATAGCTTGAGTAAGTGCCATTTATAATAAAATAAATACTAAAATCTGTTTTTGGGAAAATAGACTTCCAAGATTATATTAAGAAGGAAACCTAACTGTTTGCCCAAGTATCTGTTCAATTGGCTCATCCATTGAAACAAATAGATGCTCATGTAAGGATGGGAGAGTGCTTCTTCTGTGGTCCGCTGGTCCATGGGCTAGATGTCAGAATTTGTTCCAGGAAATCCAGTGCTTCTTGACTAATTTCGGGAAGCAGCCGAGTTAAAGGTTTGTGTAACTCAGTCGTGTCATTTCTGATGTAAAATGGAATTACACTGAGAAGCTCCTGACAGTCTTCCTCACGCACAACAGGAATAGATTCTAAAATCAGTTGCATCTGTTCAGGTTCATGTGAACCTGCAAAGAGGGTTTTACCAGTCAGCATTTCAACAAAGATGCAGTCCACATGTCAATTTACTATTATTATTAGAAGAAAGTAAAAGGAGATCTGTACCATTTAATAATGAATCCTTCAGAAAGATGACCCTTGTGGGAATAATGAGGATCCATGATCTGTGCAAAGCCAAAGTCACCCATCTTCAGTACCAAGTCTTCAGTATTAATAAAAAGATTAGCTGGTTTGAGGTCTCTGTGCAGTATGTTTGCAGAATGAATATACTTGAGCCCGTGTAGCAGCTGGTACATGAAAAACTGGGCATGCTCTTCCGGTGAGGGGCCTGCTCTAGCGTGTTGCCAAGTCTCCACGTACTCCTGAGCAATGTTAACACTGTTCAGTTCAGTAAGAGAGTCCTCATCATCTGTTAACTGGCTTCCACGGGGACCAAGGATTCAAACACTTTCACAATGTTATCACGGTCAAGTCTAACAATTTTGATTTCACAAACAGCATGTTTAACACTCTGGGGATCAGTAAAGACGACTTTCTTGGTGACTATTCTCTTATTACAGTCATTGTCTCCAGCAGAAAAAAAACAAGGCATTGCCTTCACAACCCAAGGATTTTTTTTTTTAAGATTTATTTTATTTATTTTTTAAAGACAGAGTTACAGAGAGAGGTAGAGTGAGAGCGAGAAAGTTTTCCATTCCTCTAGTTCACTCCCCAAATGACCAAACTGCCAGAGCTGAGCTGATCAGAAGCTGGGAGCTGGGAGCTTCTTCCAGGTCTCCCACACAGGTGAAGGGGCCCAGGGAGTTGGGCCATCTTCTGCTTTCCCAGGCCATAGCAGAGAGCTGGATTGGAAGAGGAGCAGCTGGACTAGAACTGGCACCCGTATGGGATGCCGGCACTGCAGGCTGGGGCTTTAACCTGCTGTGCCACAGCGCCGGCCCCAACCCAGTGGTTTTAAGTTCATATACCTAAAGCCCAGATCAAAATTGTAAATGTTCATGAGTCTTTCAAATTTGTCTGCCATTTTGAAACCCTTACTATTGCCTTTTCCTTTCAAACTGTCAAACTTGGATAAACAAGGAAGAAAACTGGCTACAAAAGGAAATATCTTTCAAAAAGGGAAAAGAAAAATAATTATGTTTCCATAGCAAGATGTTTTTTTTTTATTTTTCTTTCTTTTTTTTTTTGTTTTTGACATGTAGAGTTATAGACAATGAGAGAGAGAGAGAGAGAGGGAGAGAGAGAGAGAGAGAGAGAAAGGTCTTCTTCTGTTGGTTCACCCCCCCAAATGGCTGCTATGGCTGGTGCGCTGTGCCCATCCAAAGCCAGGAGCCAGGTGCTTCTTCCTGGTCTCCCATGCAGGTGCAGGGCCCAAGCACTTGGGCCATCCTCCACTGTACTCCCGGGCCACAGCAGAGAGCTGGACTGGAAGAGGAGCAACCGGGATTAGAACCAGCGCCCATATGGGATTAACTAAGTGAGCCATGGCGCCAACCTAGATGGTTTCTTAATGTTCTTTGCATATGCCAACCAAGCTTGTTGAGTTCCCCTTAGATTTAAAGATGAAAAAGCTCTACCCATACTGAGAATTAAAATGATTGCAGTACTCATAGCAAGAAAGGGGCAGCACCTCTGCAGATATTTAAAGAAAACATTCAAAAAACTTAAGTGGAATGAAATGGCATACTATGTGCTCAGATTTACTGTGCTAAATGATCTAACATTAACAAAAAATGTTAGCAAATATTCACACAACAGGCTTCTAGGAACATTCTCCTCACAGGGCAGATATACTCAGTGTGGGACTGGTCCTGAGCAGCATCATTCTAAGCTGCAGCTAAGCACTATTTCTGTTTTGCTTTTTTCTTTTTTGCTATATATTTCAGCAGGAAGCCCTGGTGGCTGTTGGTTAACAGAAGATTTCTTTTGTTAGTGATCAGGTGGCTCTAGCTCACCACAATCACAATCAAAGCCACCGTCAAGTCTTATTCTGATACAGCGGGACTTCCCCAACTCATTGAGGAAGTGTGGGGCTATGGACAGCCCCCAATGTTGGCAGCTGCGGCATCTCAGAGGTTCTCGCTTTGCCACAGCTGACTGCTCTTTTTATAATGACAAATTTCAGGCACTGAGAGAGGCTCACTGAAATGATAGGCCATATCAGTTTGTTAGAAAGCTTTAAGACTGTCACTGTAGTATCTTAATTTACTCATAGTCCCAGTGATACTTTCTAACACAATAATGCATCTTATGGACAGATCCACAGACGGTAAAGCAGAGATCCTTTGGCATTGATTTGTCATGGTACTTTCATGAGTTCCATAATTTTAACTTTCTTGCATCTAGAGTACATATGTTACAAATATAATTCTCTTAGGAAACTTAAAGTTTAGTTTGTAGCATACTGTTTGACAGATCAAGAAGTTGAACTCATTCTGCCTAAATTATACTAAACACCTGCTTTTTCAAATATATAGGGCTGTTCTTCAGTAAGGACATTTTTAACTCAATAAAATTAACAACAGTTCACTTTAAGTATGGATTTATCCTTTAAAAGAAATATCTGGAAATTCTTGTTCCTTTTTGCCTTTTATTCTGATTTCTAAACTTAGGGAAACAACTGTTGGGACTCTCTCTAATTGTCATGTTCTCCTCCTTGCCAAATTTCATGAACATTACTAATTTACATAGGGGCTATGATCTCCCTTCATTCTCTATCATTCTGTTTTATTTGGCTTTTTATTGCCTCAGCTTAAATGTTATCTTTTCTAGGAGACTTACTGTGAATTACTGAGCCACAGTAATTTTTTTTCTATGTGTATCCATAGCATCTTGAGATTTTTCTCCAAAATAACAAAATACAAATGAAATGAAATATCTATTTATATGCCTATTTTCCCTTAAAGACTCAATAAAAAGTATAACACCTGATACAAAATAGATGCTCCTAACACTCTGTTCAAAACTGGATATATTCTATACATTTTGAAACTCACTGTACCTATTTTGACACTCAGCATTCCATTTGTTAAACTCTTAAAAGTTATAGACTCTTATAAATTCAATAAATATTTTAAAAGCCAAGTTTTAGGTATAGATGGTAGATTGAGCATTTACATCTATTTTTCTCTTTCCTCAAATTCTGCTAAAATAACTATAGAGTATTTTGTTTTATTTCTAGACACATATTTCAAGGTGAGAAAGACAGGGGGTCATGAACAGTGCAACAATATTTTGCAAGGTGAAAAGTCTCTAGACTAGAGGCAAATGAGAAACGTGAGGAAACATTAAACCCACCTGTCAGTGGCTATAGACAAGAAACAGTATCATCGAAGTCATAAAGTTTTAGCAAATTGCAACAAAAAGAACCTGTGTTCCAAGGAAAAATAATGACATAAGGTACAGGGATAGAGCACAGATTGACTAAACTAAGAACCCAGATTAGTTCTATGAATATTTCCTTTTTAAAATATTTTAAAGTATTCTTTTAAAAAATTAAAATGTAATTAAGTTTTTTAGTGGCAATATTTCTAGGTCGTTAAATTTATTAGGTCAGAATTTTTATTTCTTTTGAAATTTTGTTTGTATTAATCTCAATTTACCGCAATTATTGTTTCTGTTTTAACAAAATTTCCTTTCCCTAATTCCAACTTTGTGATACTAGCAGTGATGTCCTAATATTCTTGCTTTGAGTTACAACCGAAGCCAAGAAACTGAACAGGCTTGAAGCAGCACTAGGCTTACCTAGCTTTTAGAAATCAAGAAAATATTTCCCGGGTACACCAAGGAGGGTGAGGGCTAGGGTAAAGCTAATTGTGTGCCCACTTTCAATGTAAAATTTAAGGGTCTACCAATCAACTCAGTACCCCCAAATTAATTATACTGTAACATTAATACTTTTAGAAATAAAAGAATAAATCTGTAATGAACAAAATAATTTAAAAAATAGACAAAATCATATTACTAATGTTTCCTTTTGGTCTTTGAAGGCATAGGAGAGCAATTATTTGGAAGTCAAGCAAAAATACAATGTAATGAAAAACAGGAACAAAAAATAAGCAACCAATGGTATCCATCCTGGAGTCCCAATTCACTCATGATCAGGAAAATATAAATAAAAATCACAATGAGATGTCAACTTACACCTGATAGAGTACCTGCTATGAGGAAGGTGGACAATAACAGGTGTTGGCAAGATTGTGGAGAAAAGAGAACACTTGTACAGTCTTAGCAGAAATGGAAATTGGTACAGCCATTGGAAAAACAGTATAGTGATTTCTCAGAAATTGAAAATAGAATTACATTTTGATTCAACAATGCCAATTACGGGTATACATCTAAAGGAAATGTAATCAGCCCCAAAATTATCTGCAATTTCATGTTACTTCAAAATTATTCATAGTATGCAAAATATAGAAAAACAGAATGCCAATGAATAAAGAAAAGTGGTCAAAGTCATTACTAATCTGCCTGAAAAATGAAGAAAACCTTGTAATTTGTGACAACATGGAAGATATTTGCTATTTGAAAAACTCACACTCTGAAAGACAAATATTGCACCATCTAACTTATATATTGAATCTAAAAATGTCAAGTTCATAGAAACTGAAAGAATAATTGTTACTAGGTAATGGGGAACTTACGCTATGGGCAAGTAGTCAAGATGTACAAAGTCTTAGCAAGCATAAATCAGTTTTGTAATCTAATGGACAACAAGGTGACTATAGTTAGCATCATGTAATTGTATGTTTAAATTTTGCTGAGATGGTAGATCTCAAATGTTCTCAATGCACACAGGCACAAAAATGCTAAGTATTTAAGGTGAGGGATATGTTAGTTTGGCTGTGATGAATATTTCACAGTATATACATATGTCAAATAATGAAGTAGTAAAACTTAAGTATATTTAATTTTTGACTGTCAAATATCCCATATGTTTAGGTTCTGTAAACAAAAACCAGTTCTAAACATTGTCCATAACTTCTGCTTTAAATACTCCCCCACAGACATTAGAATCTTGGAGAAAGTCTCTCCTTTTTTTTTTTTTTATGTTTCTTTACATATTTGAAGGCAAAGTAACAGAGAGGTAGACACACACAAATAGAGCAAGAGAGCTGAGAGTTAGAAAATCTACCATCCACTACCTCACTCCTCAAATATACACAATAGCTAAGAAATGTACAATTTCAGCCATTTAACTGGAATAGATATCAAATGGAAATCTTGAAGAAAAAGATTTTTCCAGCTCTCTGCTATGGCCTGGGAAAGCAGTAGAAGATGAGCCAAATCCTTGGGCCCCTGCACCCACGTGGGAGACCTGGAAGAAGCTCCTGATCCTGGCTTCAGATCAGTGCAGCTCCAGACGTTGTGGCCAATTGGGGAGTGAACCAGCGGATGGAAGACACCCCCCCCCTTTTTCTCTCTCTCTCTCTTTCTCTTTCTCTTTCTCTTTGCCTCTGTCTCTCCTCTCTCTGTATAATTCTTTCAAGCAAGTAAATAAATCTTAAAAAAAAAAATCTCTTTTTCTTTGATGAAAGGCTTCTAATACCTGCATATTCATGGTAAGAATATTTTGTAGGTAGTTTATAGGAATGGGTGTCCTAGTTACTTAGGATAGTAGTGAAATGATATCTTTCATGTTTAAAGGATTGTAAGATAATGGCCAACACACATTTCACAGTCTCCATGCATTAGTGTTTGCTTGTCCTTTATCTTGGTGTAGTCACATAACTGATATCACTAGTTTAAAGATATGCTCCTAGTTAGTAGGAACATTTTTTAAAATGGGAGTCTGACTAACATTTGCTATTGGAAGCACTAATGAATATTTTTGTTGCTATCATAATGCGACATGTCTAAATTACCCTTCTAACATACTTTAATACCTGATTTTTATTTTTTAAGAAGGAGTGAAATAAGACCACTTTAAGTGCTTTTATTGGTTAAAATATTTTCACCTGAATTGTCTACTACCTTGATTTATATTCTTTCATTTCTGATTATTTATATTGGGTTCTTTTTGTATGAAGTAGGAAAATTTGTCCAATATTTGCACAGTTCTAGAAATGTAAAAGCTCAAGTACTTTTATTGCTTTCTTTTCAATGATTAGACATATTTGTTCTACAAAAGTTTACTTATGAGACATAAAACATTATACATATTTACTTAAAACTAATAGTTATTTGCTCATCAGTAATTTCATCTAACTTTTCTGCATTGTAAATTCTATGATTTCATTACAGAGTCTAATGGAATTAGGGATGTTTCTTTTTTGCTTTGTGATTTCTTTTTTCTTTTTTCAGTTTTAATTGAGATTTAATTGACAAATGCTATATATATAGAATATATATATTTGGGATATCCAGTATGATGTTTTGATATATGTTGTAAAATAATTCCCACAACCACAACCAAGATAATTAATACATGTAGTGATTCAGAGTTACCTTTTGTGTGACTGTGTGTATGTAGTGAGAATACTCAAGATTTACTCTCAGCAGAGTTTAAATATATAATACATTATTATCTATGATCACAGTGCTATACTTTAGATTTTATGATTATTTTCCTCAGTTAAGTGACAGAGTAGCAAATAACACTAATATTTATTGGCTATATGTTCTGAAAACATACAGTTCAACTCATTTAATTCTCCAGAAATACTATATAAAAATTTTCATTTTAAAAATTAATTATCAGATCCAGACAAGGAAAATAATTTGTTCAAAGTCACACATTTAGCAGTCAAGATGATTTTCTTCCAAGCCCATGCAATGCTGAGACACCATTTTGATATTAAGAATATGATAGTAATAACATAAAAATTACTATTTAATATAGAAAGCCCTATGTCAAGCACTATTTTTATAGCATTTGATATTGCATATTCTTTAGTTTCTTTTAGTTTACCCACTTTACTCATAGGTAAACTGAACTATAGAGATCTTTAACATTGCCTATGTCTACCACAAAGTAATGTAGTTGGGACTGAACTATCATACTTTTTAATTGCAGACTTAGAACTGGAACACCTTGCCAATGTTCTATTGCACAAATAAATTGTGCATTTGGATGGGGTTTTCCTTTCCTTTCCTTTCCTTTCCTTTCCTTTCCTTTCCTTTCCTTTCCTTTCTTTCTTTCTTTCTTTCTTTCTTCTTTTGCTTTCTCACCCTGTGTCATGAAGCCATAGTAAGCTCTACAAAATACTCTATTGTTTGATGTATCACTGGACTATTTAATGGTTAACAAGAACTTTTTATTTAAAGATGCAGAGCAGGATCAATATAAGGCTTCAGGAAGGGAAAAACAACCTTTTATAATTCTTAGTGTAAGTTGTTTATATGAAATACAGTGTTTTAAAATATAATCCAATCTAAAATATCAACAAAATAAATATCCACGTTTCAATGTCTACGAACTATAAGCACGCATAGAATCGATCTGGTAACTTCAAATTGTGATTCATCCTTATTTGAAGTATAAGTGAAGAAGACAATATGTATATTAAAACTATTGACTGCCTCTCAACATCTACTACACTTCAGAAAAAATGACATTTATTTTATAACTGATATTTGAATAGCTGAAATAATTTTTAAACGCTTTGAACTGAACATGCTGTTTTAATATATCAGGCTGAATAATAATCATGAGGAGGTGGTGTTGGGAAAAACAGAAAATTGTCATTACCTTTATAATTCTGCCATCCAAGTAGCTCAAATAAGCCACCTCCCTTGAGGATGATACAAACCAACTAAACATGCACCTATAAATCTGGTGCAGAGAACAAATGCTTCTAGAAAAGAAATATTGATTGTTTTGCACAAGCAGAAACAAAGAACCTTGTTTTTCCATGGACTTAACACTTTACTCTTAATATAAAATTAGAATATTCTGAATGGTACAATAACTGTTATTGATATATTTTCCCTTGAGAATTTATCCTTAACAAAGTGGCATATTTGAAATATGCTCTCATTGCTCCTTGGCTTAAATTATGTTTAAAAAAATCTACAGCTGGAAACGATTAAAAACAAAAAGAAAATGAGGAAATAAAATACAACCAAGCAAAATAAAGAATTTTAATCAATTAGTAACTGAAATGCACAAAAAGAAAGAGATAAATGTAAGAATATTGAAACTATGCATCAGAAAATATATTATGGGATGGGCATTTTGGAACAGTCAGTTAAGCTGCCTCTTGGGATGCCTGCATCCCTTAGAGATGCTGGTTCAAGGATCATCTTCTTTACTTCCGATCCAGCTTCCTATTAATACGCATAAGAGATGGCTCAAGTACTTGTTTACCTGCCATCCAGGTGGCAGACCAGGATAGATATACTGGCTCCCAGCTTCAGCTTGGCTTAGCTCTAGCTGTTGTGGGAGTGACTAACCAGAGGAATATCTCTCTGTCTCTTCCACTCTTTCTCACTGTCACCCTGTCTCTGAAATAAATGCACACAACTTTTCAAAAATCAGAAGATGTATCATGATGAAACCAAGAAGACTTTTGGTTGCCAATGTAACACCAAAATATTTGCTTTTCCTGAGGATATATTTTACAGTGCCATAAACTACATTTTTTTGCCACTCATGGCAAACGGCATAAATATGTGAGATGAAAAACTGTAATAAAAAGGAGAGTATATCACCATAAAAGAAAAAAAAATCTTAGTTTTGTTTTTAACCATGGAAATGTAACTTGCTAATTAAGAGAAAATGATGTGTTTAATTTACATTACTGTATTCAATAAAAGAGAAAGAAATTCTACTTGTAGTAATAAATCAAATAGTAAACTAACTGAGGTTCCATTTTTTAAAAGATTTAGTTATTTACTATTTGAAAGGCAGAGTTACAGAGAGGCAGAGAGATAGAGAGAGATAAAGAGACAATTTTCTATCCACTGGTTCACTCCCCAAATGGCTGCAGGACAATCTGAAGCCAGGAGCCAGCAGGTACAGAAACCCAAGGACATGGGCCATCTTCTACTGCTTTCCCAGACCACAGCAGAGAGCTGGGTTGGAAATAGAGCAGCCAGGACTTGAACTGGCGGCCATGTGGGATGCTGGCACTGCAGGCAGCAGCTTTACCCATTATTCCACAGTGCCCACCCCTGAAATTCAATTTTTATCCCTAGTTTTCTTTGATTAGTGAAGATTTATGGAAGAAATTGAACAATTTATATTAAAATATAATATTTTGACTTCTATTGATTTCAATTTTGTGTAAACCTGAATTACTCCTGGGAACTGACTATGTTGCCTCATTTGGCCTAATAGGGAAGATTTGATAGTCTTAGGTCTTTTATTTGATAGCCTTAGTCTTTTATTTTACCTTGATTTATTTATTTTAATTTTTAATTTTATTTATTTTCTCAGCCTGCTTGGATTATTTATTTATTAATACGAAGAAAACATTTCATGTAGTTCATAGATACAATTATAAGAATATAATGATAATCCACCCTCTTCCTTTCCTTCTTTCCAGCTTGCTTTATTTAATTTTTGTGATCACATTTTAATTTACTTTACAGCTGCAAGTGTAATGTTCCACTACATAAACAGTTTAGCAAATAAAAGGTATAAAGCCCACTGTTCAGCAGGGATATAGGGAAGATCTATTGGAAAGATAAAAAGAAAGAGTGTAAGTCTGGAACTCAGCTCCAGGAAAACCAGATTCAGTGTCAGACAGGCCAAAGAATAACTTGGAGCCATTTGTGGATTTATGTCCTTTTTACTCACAGTGGTGGTGAGGATATGCAGAAAATAACCACTGGCCCGAGATGGCCAGTGGGCTACAAAGGGAACCCATCTTTGTGTTTAAGGTGGCCAGCAAATGCAGAGATGTCTATACATCTGCAAGCATTCACATCCAGTCATGCCTCCCAATCTCTTATGGCCTACAGGCCATAGTGGCAAATAGCGGTTACATAATACGCAAAGGTAGGTTGGTTACGTAACAGATCCAAGGCAGTTCTGGGTCTGTCAATTACCATGATGCTGGTCGATATAGAAGCATTGAGATATGGGAGTGTACAGATATGTAAGAGAGAAGTGAGGGAACCTGATTAGCTCTACTTCCCACAGAGAGGGAAAAAGAGAGATTGATTGATTGATTGATTGATTATAGTCACTGGTTAACTCCTCAGATGCCTCGAACACCAAGAGTTGGGTCAGGCCAAAGCTGGGAGCCTAGACCTCCAGCCAGGCTTTTCACATAAAGGGCAGGGCCCCATATACTTGAGCCATTGTCTGTTATCTCCTAGGATGCACATTAGCAGGAGGCTGAGTTGGAGGTGGAGAAGCTGTGCCTGAAACCACTCACTCTGCTGTGGGTTACAGGTGTCCCAAGTGGTGACGTAGCCTGCACAGTCCTGGTCTTTGGTTGCAAATATCAAGTTGATATGGTAGGAACTGTGTAAAGCGTCAACAGTTTTATTGAATTTTTAAGTCAGAATGAAACATTAAGTTAGAAAGTTAAGTGTAAACTTATTTTAATGAGTAAATATATACAAAGAATATATACTAGGAGCTTCATGTGTATATATATAAATATATATATATACACACACATACCTGTGTGTATGTAAAGTTATAATTTTATTGTTTTCCTTGGTGTGAAATCCATTGCATTATGACATGAAACATGGCATCTAATATGTAAGGATAGCATTATGCTTTATTTAAATTATTTAGCTGTGTTATTCTTTCACACATTTAAGGTTTCTTTTTTTGCCCACTATATATAGAACACCATCTTAATGATACTAAATAACTATTGGCTCTTTTCATATTGAAACTATTTTAACATTATTATAGAATAAAGTGGAGGGGCCGGTGCTATTGTGCAGTGGGTTAACACTCTGGCCTGAAGCGCCGACATCCCATATGGGCATCGTTTCTAGTCCAGGCTGCTCCTCTTCCCATCCAGCTCTCTGCTATGGCCTGGGATAGCAATGGAAGATGGCCCAAGTCCTTGGGCCCCTGCACCCATGTAGGAGACGCAGAAGAAGATCCTGGCTCCTGGCTTTAGATTGGCGCAGCTCTGGCCATTGTGACCATCTAGGGAGTGAACCAGCGGATGGAAGACCTCTCTGTCTCTACTTCTCTCTGTAATTCTGTCTTTCAAATAAATAAAATAAATCTTTAAAAAAAAGAATAAAGGGGCCAGTGCCGTGGCTCACTAGGCTAAGCCTCTGCCTGCGGCGCTTGCACACTGGGTTCTAGTCCCGGTCGGGGCGCCGGATTCTGTCCCAGTCGCTCCTCTTCCAGTCCAGCTCTCTGCTGTGGCCTGGGAGTGCAGTGGAGGATGGCCCAAGTCCCTGGGCCCTGCACCCACACGGGAGACCAGGAGAGGCACCTGGCTCCTGGCTTCGGATCAGCGCGGTGCACCGGCCGCAGCGCGCTGCCTGCAGTGTCCATTAGGGCTGAACCAACGGAAAAGGAAGACTTTTCTCTCTGTCTCTTTCTTACTGTCTACTCTGCCTGTCCAAAAAAAAGAATAAAGGTGGAATGTATTAAAACTTTACTAAATGATTCACTAGCAAATTAACAAAAAGTAAGTGGAATATTAATATTTGGGAGATTATTAGACCTAGTAATTAAGAGGTTGATATCTCATATGTGAGTGTCTGGGTTTATATCAACTCCAGTTTCCTCATAATGCAGTTTCTGGGAAGTAGCAAATGATGGTTCAGGTAATTAGGTTTCTGACATTTAGGGAGTGAACCAGTGTGTTGGAAATTTCAGTCTGTGAAATTTCTCCCTGCGTCTGTGTGTGTGTGTATGTGTGTGTGTGTCTGTCTGTATGTCTATGCCTCTAAAATTATACACACACACACACACACACACACACACGCATCTTATATAGCAGAAGTACTTCGCGCATGTGATTGAGCTAAGGATCTTGATATGGGTGATTATTCTGGGTAATTTGAGCAGGCCCTAAATTTAATTACAAGTGTCCTTGTGTGAGTTGGGGGTTTGGCAGCAGAAGGTGGCAATGTGAAGCCCGAAGTCAGATTTTCCATTGTTAACTTGGAAGGGACAAAAAGCCAAGGAATACAGGGAGTACAACCCTGGAAACCTGAAAATGCAAGGAAACAGATTTCCCCGTAGAGCCCCCGCTCTCCCCAAGAGGAAACACGGGGCTCTGACACATCGATTTCACCTCCTGAAACTTGTTTTGGAGCTCCAAAACTGTAAGATAATGAATTTGTGTTGTCATTCACTATTTATGGCAACTGATGATAACAGCAATAGGAAACATATATACACGCTACGTACGGGTGCCCGTTAAAGCTGTCACAAGGCTTCTGTGCAGATGTCTTTGCTTGGACATCTGCTTAAACTTCTTGATAGCTTTGAAAGCTTTGCTTAAATGCCAGTGAGGACTTCTTTCCTCCTATTAAAATTAAAATTGCACATCATTCCATTTTTATTCAATCCCTTTAGCCTCTTGTTAAATCTTTGCAAACTATATAATGTTTTCTATTATAGTAGGTAATATATTATAGTTTTTACTTAACTCCTCTATTAGAACAAAAAATCTCATGACAGTTATTGGACAGCCTAAGCTCCTAGTATTGTTTCTGCCACGAATGCAAATTTGAAGACTAAATTAACATTAAAAATTTGAGTTAAAAACAGCAGTATTGAGGCCAGCACATCAGCATAATGGCTTGAGTCCTTGCTGCTTCACTTCCAGTCTTGCTTCCTGCTAACATGCCTGGGAATGCAGCAAAAGATGGTGCATGCATCCAGCTCCTGTCACCATGAGAGTGACCAGAATGGTTCTTGGTTCCTGGCTTTGCCTAGTCCAGATCTGTGTGTTGCAGCCATTATGAATGATTAATTACCTGGGAAATAATAACTGAATACTATTTAATACATTTTTGTGTGGATTTTGTTTTCGCCTTCATCCTGTGGGGAGATGGTGGAGGAAGAAAAGGTTTGAGAAGCTGAACCTAAGAGAATTGAAGGGACTATTGGTCAGGAAATGGATATCAAGAACCTTCTCTATGTGAGATACTTTTTCTTAAATGATTTTACTTAATGAAAGCATTCTTTAGGCTAGCATCGTCCTTTCTTCCTCTCACTTTCTATCTATAACTGAATGTTCAGAAAAAAATGAAAATTTTGCCATACTTCTCAAAATTTGAAGCTATAGTGGATAACAAAAGGAGAGAGTTGGCCTTGGTACATGCCCCCTTGATGGGATTGTATTGGAAACCCCTGGCACAATTCTAACTCCATCATTTGGGGCCATTCCGATTGAGCATGTCCCAAGTTTTACATCTCCTCCCTCTCTTATTCCCACTCTTATATTTCACAGAGATCACTTTTCAGTTAAAATTTAAACATCTAAGAATAATTGTGTGTTAATTACAGAGTTCAACCACTAGTACTAGGATAAAGAAAAAAAAATACTACCATGGATAAAGTATTACATTGTACAACAACAGTCAGCACAAGAGCTGATCGAGTCACTGTTTCTCATAGTGTCCATTTCACTTCTACTGATCACACTGATAGGTCTAAGAGTCAAAGGGATCACACAAACAAGACTAGTGTCTGCTAATACTAACTGATAGAATGAAAAAGGGAGAGAATGATCCAACATGAGAAGCAGGATACACAGCAGACTCATAGAATGGCAGATGTCCTAAATAGCACTCTGGCCTCAGAATCAGCCCTTAAGGCATTCGGATCTGGCTCAAGAGCCCATGAGAATATTTTAGGCATGGAAAGCTAAGACACTCTGGAAAAAACAGAAGACCTAAATGAAAGATCTCTGCGAGTGAGATCCCAGTGGAAAGAACGGGGCCATCAAAGAAGGAGGTACCTTTCTCTGAAGGGAGGAGAGAACTTCCACTTTGACTATGGCCCTGTGGGAATAAGATCGAAGTCGGCTAACCCTAAAGGCTTCCATAGCCTCGGCAACTCATGACCAGAGCCTAGGGAGATTACTGACGCCATAAACAAGAGTGTCAAATTGTTAAATCAACATCAGGAGTCACTGTGTACTTATGTCTCATGAGGGATCTGTCCTTAATGTGTTATCCAATATGAAGTGATGCTATTACTAGTACTGAAACAGTATTTTTACACTTTGTGTTTCTGAGTGGGTGCAAACTGATGAAATCCTTTCATAGTATATATTGAATCGATCTTCTTTATATAAAGATAATTGCAAATGATTAAAAAATCTTGGTGTTAAACTGGAAATTGCATAGACAATTAATCAATTTTTAAAAAAAAAATCATGTAGGATCTCTGTCCTTAATGTGCTGTACATTGTGAATTAATACTATAACTAGTACTCCAACAGTATTATCATTTTGTGTCTCTATGCGAGGGCAAACCGTTGAAATCTTTACGTAATATGTACTAAATTGATCTTCTGTGTATAAAGAGAATTGAAAATGAATCTTGATGTGAACAGAAGGGGAGAGGGAGCGGGAAAGGGGAGGGTGGCGGGAGGGAGGGAAGTTGTGTGTGGGGGGGAGCCATTGTGGTCCATGAGCTGTTCTTTGGAAATTTATATTCTTTAAATAAAAGCTTTATATATAAAAAAAAAAAAAAAAAAAAGGAGAGAGTTAAGTTTCAATCACTTCAATTATTGTTCTAAATATTTAGCCTAGTTTTTAATAAAGATCTTAAATACTATATGCATTTTATTTAGAATTACATTGAGATATTTAAAGATTCTATATTTTTTTGGCTATTATAAATATAAAACTAAATGACGTTGTATAGTTAACATAAAAGATAATTTCCATGAGAATATTTCTGAGGGCTTTATTAAGTTTTTAAATCCCTCTAAAATTATACTACACCTCAAACCTCGTATGTTGCTGAATTTTACAATAGTATTTAAGCTCTGATGCAAAGCCAATAAAAATGAGCAGTGCTTGTGATGAGTTTATAATCTTCTTAAAAATTACTTGCATAATGAATAAAAATCTAAAATTAATCTCTCCTTATTTCCCATCAGTAAGTTTGGTAATGTACACAGAAACTGAATCTAAAGTGCTTTATCTCACACTATTAGAATTTTGCAATTTTAAAAATGTGTGCTGTATTACTGATATACGAGGTGTTACTGGCCTGGCAAAATGTCAGGAGGTGAAAAAACTTTTATGTTTTCACATCAAAGCAATTGGGGTGGTCTTCTTGTTGATCAATCCCACTGAATTTTGACAAAATCACAGCAGTGACAGTGCTACCAGCAGAAATTGTAGCAAAGGAGGCTCTAAATTCCCTTTTTTCCAAACAAATTTAATACAATACAAACCTTGTTTCCATCTCCTAAAAATGAGAGGAAATGATATAATTATGTCTAAAAAAAATCAATGTTAGCCATGTTAATTCATTGTCTGAAACAGTGATTTAGAAAATAAGAACATATAAGCAGCTCTCTGAACTAAAAATGTGCTATTAAAATATAATTTTTTGAAACAACAATGTGTTTCTTAAATAATTTGCTTTATAATTGCTACTTTCCAAGTGTTGCTTTAAACAGTTTTCAGGATTGTTTTCAATGATATCTCCTTATTTTTTTTAATATCTCTTTTTACTCATATCAGCTTACTATTTAAAACTCAGTAGAATGTAACTGAAAAGTTTCATTTCATTTAGTCTAGAAAAACGTTTCTTGTATCTGAAGCTAAGTATGGATAATCAGTTTTGTGATATAACATATTCCAAATAAAAAATAATAAGCTAAAATCCAAGAACATGCGTACTATATTTCATTTTATTTTTACTTATTTTTAGAAATATTTATTTATTTATTTAAAAGGCAGAGTTATAGAGAGGCAAGGGTAGAGACAGAAAGAGAGGACTTCCATCCAATGGTTCACATCCCAGATGGCCACAATAGCTGGAGCTGTGCAGATCTGAAGCCAGGAGCCAAGAGCTCCTATGGGATGCCAGCGCTGCAAGTGGAGGATTAGCCAAGTGAGCCAAGGCGCCAGCCCCCGGTATTTTTGAAACAATATGGCAGTGCCGCAGCTCAATAGGCTAATCCTTCTCCTTGCTGCACCAGCACACCGGGTTCTAGTCCCGGTTGGGGCACCGGATCCTGTCCCGGTTGCCCCTCTTCCAGTCCAGCTCTCTGCTGTGGCCCAGGAGTGCAGTGGAGGATGGCCCAAGTGCTTGGGCCCTGTACCCCATGAGAGACCAGGAGAAGCACCTGGCTCCTGGCTTCGGATCGGCGGGACGCACTGGCCACTGTGCACTGGCCGCGGCGGCCATTGGAGGGTGAACCAATGGCAAAGGAAGACCTTTCTCTCTGTCTCTCTCTCTCTCACTGTCCACTCTGCCTGTCAAAAAATAAATTAAAAAAAAAAGAAACAATATATAGTGTGATCTTTAGAAAGCATATCCTATATTAATAGGTATGAAAAACATTTAATTTGCTGCTAGTTATTAGTTATTGGATTGTAAATGTTGAATGGCTGTGCTCTAAAAAGACATAATAAAGTCTGTTTGGTCTCTTGATATTAATCATGGCCACATTTAATTCATGTTTTAAGAAATTGAAATAACCCATGTAAGTGGAAAACACATTTTAAATCCAAATATTTATTAATGAAACTGAAAAGACCTTTAAAAACTGTCACACCATTTTATCTTATTTTCCTTTAAATTTAAATTTTTTTCACAAGTAGATTTTGGAGAACATTGGAAAATAAAAATTAATACTTTTTTGAAAAAAGTATTATATATTGAAGTGAATTAAAGACTATTTGGACATAATTTTAAAGTTTATATAGATTTTTAAAAGATCTATTAAATGATTTACACATACGTCTAGTAGATTTTAAAAAAATAATCTTTGAAAGTATTATATCTGAAATTTTTTTATCTTATATGTTGAGAGTAAGGTGTAGGAACAAATAGTACATACCGTCGTCCCAACTTGTCTGCAGTATATGGGCTGCAAGTTGATTCCTGAAACCATGGGTAGTACTGAGCCATAAATATTCTATGATTTTTTTCTATACAAATGCACTTATGGTTTAATTTATAAATTAGTCATAGTAAGAAATTCACAAAAATAATTAATTGTATATTGTCAAATAGTTTTCACAATATACTGTAACAAAAGTTATGTGAATATGGTCTCTGTTTCAAAATATCTCATTGTACTATATTCATCCTTTCTTGTGACAATGTGATGATCAATGCCTACAATATGAGATGAAGTGAGGTGAATGATGTAAGCATTATAACACAGTATTGGGCTACTATTTAAGTGTTAATTGAACACAAGAGTGCTGCAATACCAATAGTCGATAACAAAGATAATTACTAAGTGACTAATGGGCAGGCAACGTATATAGCTTGTATATCCTGGGCAACAGCATGATTCATGTCCAGGTTTGACAGAGTAGAACAGCATGAAATTTTATCACACCATTAAACGGTGTGCAATTTAAAGCCATTTACTGTTTGTTTCAGGGATTTTCCACCTAATGTTTTTGATCCACAGTTAACCACAGGGAATTTAAATGAAGGAAAATGAAACTATAGATAAGGAAGAAATGCTGTATTATAATTGTGGGTAAATTTTGGCACCTTAAGAAAAGTGATGTAACTGAGATAAAAATGTAAGTTGGTGCTTCTTGATCTCATCAGTTCTTCACTATTAACAAAGAAGGGACTTAACCACCTCTCAGGCCTGATAGTAGAGTGTTCATCCTGTACTTTAATTCTAAATCCTATTATAAAATTGTCTTTTTTTGTGAGTGATTGTAGAATGTTATGATTTTTGCAATCATATAGATAAAAATGTCAGCCCTATCTCTGACCAACATTGAGATATTAAGCATCCTACTCAACCTTTTTAAGCCTTTTTTTCTGCCTATAAAGTTGAGATGACAGTGGTTTTCTGTAATACTCCTATCCATATATAATGAGATAATGTTTAAGAATCATTAGACACAATGTTTAGGGCATGATAAGTTCTCAATACATTTTAATAATTATTACTTGCATTCTTATAAAATTTGAATCTTAACCAACAATATGAAAAGAAAATGTCTCTGGTGATATAGATCATTGTTATGCAAACTACCATTTTATATAGATGACTCCAGGAGATAAAGTTAATATCTTCCCTAATTTAAATTCCAACTAAAACCTTGAATTACTTACTTAATCCTTTGGTCTTAGTGATTGTTGCTTAAAAATACAAATCTTGGTTCGCCGACTTCGATCTTATTCTGACAGAGTCATAGTCAAAGTGGAAATTCTCTCCTCCCTTCAGAGAAAAGTACCTCCTTCTTTGATGGCCCCATTCGTTCCACTGGGATCTCACTCACAGAGATCTTTCATTTAGGTCTTCTTTTATTTTTCCAGAGTGTCTTGGCTTTCCATGCCTAAAATATTCTCATGGGCTCTTGAGCCAGATCTGAATGCCTTAAGGGCTGATTCTGAGGCCTGAGTGCTATTTAGGACATCTGCCATTCTATGAGTCTGCTGTGTATCCCGATTCCCATGTTGGATCATTCTCTCCCTTTTTGATTCTATCAGTTAGTATTAGCACTTTGACTATGACCCTGTCAGAATAAGATCGAAGTCAGCAAACCCTACAGGCTTCCATAGCCTCGGCAACTCATGACTAGAGCCTAGGGAGATTACTGATGCCATAAACAAGAGTGTCAAATTGTTAAGTCAATATCAGGAGTCACTGTGTACTTATGTCTCATGAGGGATCTGTCCTTAATGTGTTGTCCAATGTGAAGTAATGCTATTACTAGTACTGAAACAGTATTTTTACACTTTGTGTTTCTGTGTGGGTGCAAACTGATGAAATCTTTACATAGTATATACTGAATCGATCTTCTGTATATAAAGATAATTAAAAATGAAAAAAAAATCTTGGTGTTAAATTGGAAATTGCATAGAAAATTAATCAATTTTTTTTAAAAAAAATATCATGTAGGATCTCTGTCCTTAATGTGCTGTACATTGTGAATTAATACTATAACTAGTACTCCAACAGTATTTTCACTTTGTGTCTCTATGTGAGGACAAACTGTTGAAATCTTTACGTAATATGTACTAAACTAATCTTCTGTATATAAAGAGAATGGAAAATGAATCTTGATGTGAATGGAAGGGGAGAGGGAGCGGGAAAGGGGAGGGTTGCGGGTGGGAGGGAAGTTAAGGGGGTTGGGGGAAGCCATTGTAATCCATAAGCTGTACTTTGGAAATTTATATTCTTTAAATAAAAGCTTTATTAAAAAAATACAAATCCTGGGCATGGGCAACCAGCGTAAGAGTTAATGTGCTGCTTAGGAGGCCCTAACCCTTTTTGATTGTATGTTGGTTCCAGTCCTGGCTATGCTCTTGATTTCACATTCCTGGTAATGGGCACCCTGGGTGGCAGCAAGAGTTGGCTTAGGTAGTTGGTCCCTGCCACTTCCTATGGGAAACCTGAACTGAATTCCCAGCTCTGGCTGTGATGGGAATTGGAGGACTGAAGACAAACATAGGAGTTCTCTTTTTCTCTCCCTCCTTCTCTCTCTCTCTCTTTGTATTTCTCTCTACCTTTCAAAATAATTAAATGGATACATAATCATGTGCCTTACAAAGTGATGAAATAAGCCATTATCAGATGTCAACACTTTTGCTCAGATAGGACTATCTGATGAATTTCCATAACCAAACTGAGAGTGAGAGAAAGAGTTACAAGTGCTAGTAGGTTTAGTGAAGGGTAGGATGAAGAAGATCTTGTAGTGACAGGAAGAGTTCAATAGGTTGATTCTCAGTACAGAACTACAAATAACAATCTGTACTTCCTTGAGGCTTATTGTATTCCATGTCCCAAAGAGAGACAAAAAGTACCATGTAGCAGGTTTTCCAGGAAGCCAAATTCACTCAGCATATTATAAACTTATTTCCTTACTGCTTTATGAAATTAAAATTTCATGTCTTATTTGAAATTATAGTGGATAGTTTCATTGTAAAATTTAGTACTCATTTAATCATACATTATTGCACACTTAGGAGAAATGACCAGTGAGACTGTTCCAACTTTCAAATACTTGATATAAACAAGAGGAAGTATAAGATGCTGATCCAGTAATGTTTCCCACATAACTTAGTAGAAACAATCATTCACTCAACAAATAAGCATTTGTTCATTCACTCACTTTAAAAAAATAGACACTGTTAGGTATTGAAATAGAACAGAAAATGTGATAAAATCCCTACCTGCATTGCACTTATTTTATCATGGAAAAAGGCAGCAAAGCAAGCAAATATTACCATTGTAGGCACTAATAATTGCTAAGAGATTTAAAATAGGGAAATGAGTGATAGGGCAGCCCATTTTATGTAAGAATCAGTCAGTGCCTCAGTAAGCGCCATAAGCTTAGAGTTTGAACTTAGATCTGAATGATCTAAAAGAAACAGCCGTGTATCTCTGAGGGATTAAGTTTGAATATTTGATGGGTTGTTGGGGTGGTAAGAAAGAAAGCAAGAGATATATGAAGAGACTTTAAAATTTTCATGGAAATGGAATTAAACAGTAAGTTTATTTTGGTGCAAAATGTTTAAATTCATGCATTTTTTCAAAATGTGTGATTTTCACAAATTTTTTGAATATTTCACAATATGTGATATCAAGAAATTTACTGATATTCCAGTATAGAGTTGTGAAGAAGTAACTGTAGAGAAGAAAGCCAAATAGTCTTAAATAAAAACATGAAAAGCCTTGTATTCCATGTTAGATACACAAACTCCCTTGAACTTGGTCCCAAACACATTTGAAAGGGATTATAAGGAAAAATATACAATCAGAATTGCACTATAATAAGATGTAACTGGCATTGTGGAGAGTGAGGTAATATACATAGAGTATACAAAGGCCATATAGGAGTTTGTTGTAGTAGGTTGTTCCTTGATAAAAATCTGTGTGGGCTTTGGTGGGAACACAACAGATTGTGAATTATATCTCAGAAATATGTTTCCTTGAAGGAAGCATTTAGCCTGAATCTTGTAAGATAGGAGAACATGTTTGGTGCATCTTGAAAAATAAGGGTTGGATGATATAAGTGAAAATTCCCTACAAAATAGGACAAGTGGGAACAAACATAAACATGGAAATCGTGTCTTGATCACTAACGCTTTATGGCTAAGGTTTAAGATGATACAGGTAAAGGTCAGAGATAAAACTGGCAGTGTCATCTCTTGAGAGTGATAAAGAACAGCTGCCTAAAAGCTATTAATAATAGGAAGCTGGAGGGATGCTGAATAATTTAACAGTGGAAGTTTGCACCACTTAAGGGGAAGATATGCCATCAGGATCGTGTGGGTGAAAACTGAGATAGAACATATTTTGCCTTTAATATAACACAATCTAATATAATGCAATCTAATACAATACAATATAGGGTAATATAGTCAAAGGTGTTTTGTTGATGGCTTATATGTGGAAGCCAACTGTATAGTTACCTTATGATACAAATATAAGATTTAAATGAAAAGACATACATTTAATTTATGGTCCAGAATTGAGCTCAGTATAAGGAAGCATGTTGCTATATTTAGTGTCCTTAAAATGAAGCGGCCTGGCCAGGGCTCACTTTCATTTAACACTTTTATAAAAGGCATAGAGACAGAGATCTTCCATCAACTAGTTTACTTTCCAAATGCCTAGGAAAGCTGGCTAGATCAATTCAAACTCCGGATCCCAGAACTCAATCTGTGTCAGCTACATGGGTGACAGAAACCCAAGAACTGGAACTATCACTTGCTGCCTACCCGAATATGCATAAGCAGGAAGTTATAATCCAGAGCAGAGCTGGGACTCAAATCCAGGCACTCCAAAGTGGAATGTGGGCATCAGAAGTAGTATTCTTTTTTTTTTTTTTTTTGACAGGCAGAGTGGACAGTGAGAGAGAGACAGAGAGAAAGGTCTTCCTTTGCCGTTGGTTCACCCTCCAATGGCTGCCATGGACTGCGGGCTGCGGCCGCGCACCGCTCTCATCCGATGGCAGGAGCCAGGTGCTAGGTGCTTTTTCCTGGTCTCCCATGGGGTGCAGGGCCCAAGCACTTGAGCCATCCTCCACTGCACTCCTGGGCCACAGCAGAGGGCTGGCCTGGAAGAGGGGCAACCGGGACAGAATCCGGCGCCCCGACCGGGACTAGAACCCGGTGTGCCGGCGCCGCAAGGCGGAGGATTAGCCTGTTGAGCCACGGCGCCGGCCCAGAAGTAGTATTCTAACAGGTGCACTAAATGCCCACCCCCTCACTTGCTTTTTAAATATTGTCACACATTGGGGGGCAGTGATGTGTTGCCCCAGCTTTGTTGTTGACTCAGACACAAGCAGAACTGCTGAGCACTAATGTTCTAATTCTATGAGGCATCTTGGAAACAGAGTTCAAGATAAACATGGAGAATTAACATTATATTGTTCTCTGATGTATGGATTCAAGCTGAGAATGAACAGTAAGAAAATCCACATAAAATGCATTATGATTTTTATATTCTGCAAAGAAAGTTAAGCCAAATAACAGTATCCTTACATACCCAATTTCTCCTTTGTGACTTGTTCATTTCTAACTTCTTTTCTCTTTGATTTCTCTGAGAGGTTTTCAGCAAAAGTATCTTCAATGGAAATTTAATATAGGTCTATTTTGCCTTGAGTTAAGTTAAATGTGTTGCTTTATTTCTAAAGGCTGAAATTCTGTTTTTACCTAGGATCAATATAGAGAAGGGAAAGATGTGTGAGAATCCTTGTTGCAAAAATTCACTAAAGATGTTATATTTAAAAAAAATTTGGTTTTGATTTTCTAATAGCAGTTGTTTGGAAATCCTTTTGCTTTAATACGTTAGACCATACAACCTCTGATTTCAATGTCATCTACTTGCATGAAACATTCTGAAATTATCATATTGAGAATTCACTCTTTTACAGGTTGACTCATTACAATGTTATTCAATAGAAAAGTCTTCTTTGTTTTCAACTGAAGTTTCCTCACACTCCACCATGTAATAGCTTCAACTAAAAATCATAATTCCTAAAAAAATGGTTTGTATTGTTTTGTTATCTATATAAAACCAATGTTGCAACTATAATCCCTGACACATGTCCTTCTCACTCCCCATCCAACCCCATTCCCAGTTGAAAACATTCTTGTCTTAAACTACTTGTTGCCATTTTTTCTGACAGATTCAAATCCTTTAAAATATAAGTATATTGTACCTTCATCATTATCAAGAAGCCCTGTTTTTCTTCTACCAGGAATTAATATCCATTCCAAAAATTTATATCATTATTTTTTTAAAGATTTATTTATTTTAAAGCCAGAGCAGCAGAGAGAGAAAGAGAGAGAAGGGGAGAGAGCAAACAAGAGAGAGAGAGAGAGATCTTCCAGATGTTGGTTCATTCCCTAATGGCCATAATAGCCATGACAGTGACAGGATCCAGGATGCAGGAAACTCCAACCTGGTCTCTCATGGGTGACAGGGGACCAAGTACTTGGGCCATCACCTAGGGCCTTCCCATATGCAGGGAGAGAGAACTGGATCGGAAGTGTAAAATAACCAGTACTTGAACCAGTATGTTGATATGGGATGCTAGCATGGCAAGTAGCAGCCTAATGCACTAACACAACACCAGCCCCTATAGCCTTATTTTTTGGGTCCCAGACTTACATTTTTACTTCTTCAATTAGGGATATATTGTTTTCAATTTTCTCTCTCTTTTTTAAAAAATATTTATTTATTTATTTGCAAGTCAGAGTTACACAGAGAGAAGAGAGACAGACGGGGTGGGGGGGTCCTCCATCCACCGGTTCCTTCCCCAGATAGCTGCAATGGCTGGAGCTGCACCGTTCCGAAGCCAGGAGTCAGGAGCTCCCTCCGGGTCTCCCACGTGGGTGCAGGGGCCCAAGGGCCTGGGGCATCTTTTACTGCTTTCCCAGGCCATAGCAGAGAGCTGGATTGGAAGTGGAGCAGCTGGGTCTTGAACCAGTGCCCACATGGGATGTTGGCACTTCAGGCCAGTGTTAACTTCCTGCGCCACAGCGCCAGCTCCTCAATTTTCTCTTTAAAAATGTATCTCTTTTCTTTCTTCAACTCTTCCCTTCCTTGTGACTCACAACTGCCATCTACAGTAATACTTTTTATTTCATGAGCTGTGGTGCAGTGGCCTAAGCCTCCACCAGAGGCGCCGGCATCCCTTATGGACGCTGTTTCATGTCTCAGCTGACTCTTCTTATCCGGCTTTCTGCCATGGGAAAACAGCAGAAGATGGCCCAAGTGCTTGGGCCCCTACACCACTTGGGAGACCTAGAGGAAGCTCCTGGGTCCTGGCTTCAGATTGGCCCAGTTCCAACAATTGCAGCCATTTGGGGAGTGAACCAGGGTATCGAAAATCTTTTCTTAGTCTCTTCTCTCTCTCTCTCTGTAGCTTTACCTCTCAAATAAATAAATAAAATCTTTACAAAAAAACTTAAAAAAGCTCTTCTGAAATCATTTCTGTCTTGCAGTCTGTGTGAATGTATTGATTATAAAGTTTAAAATCAGCACACAGTATTGGCCTTATGTAAACTTGTTCACTGTGGAACCAACGATTGTATTTTATTTTTCTCCTTGTACAATTGTGTTTTTCCAGGATTTTCTCTTGCTTTCCATTATTTCTCTTTTGATAAAAACCACATAACATGAAATCACTAATTTTAACTACTTTTAACTTGATACAGTACAGAGTTTCGTAGCAGATCTCTGGGACTTTTTTCTTCTTATGTGACTACACTGAGTATAAAGTTTCCATCATGCAGGACAGTTTTTTCTTTCTAGATTTAGAAATGTTAATAGACTTATAATTGTTACTGACTCAGTTGTGTACCCTGGACAATTATATGTTACATTCATAATACTACCACGTGATAGAGCATTTGGAGATTGGGTTTTAAGAAGATTGGGCTTAGATAGGGTTATGAGTGGAGCCCTCATGGTGAGATCAGTGTCCCTTTATGAAGAGACAATAGATGGTGTGCTGTCTTTCTTACTTCCCACTATATGAGGAAGTAGCCATAGCAAAAGGTGGCAATGTAGAAGGCAAGAGGAAAACTCTCACAAGAAACCATAATGTCATGGTGTGGCTGAGTCTCCAGAACTGTGAGAAAGCACATTTCTGGGGCCAGCACTGTGGCACAGTGGGTTAAAGCTCCAGCCTGCAGGGCCCACATCCCATATGGACACTGGTTCAAGACCTGGCTGCACCACTTCCAATCTAGTTCTCTGCTATGGCCTTGGAAAGCAATAGAAGATGGCCCAAGTCTTTGGGCCCCTGCTCCTGCATGGGAGACATAGAAGAAGCTCCTAGCTCCTGGCTTTGGATCAGTTTAGCTCTGGCCATTGAGGTCATTTGGGGAGTGAACCAGTAGATTGAAGATGACTTCCTCTCTCTGTAACTGTCTTTCAAATAAATAAAACAAATCTTTAAAAAAAAAAGAGAAAGTATATTTTTACTTTATCTAACAAGTCAATAGTATTTGATTGTGACAGCCTGAGAAGATAATACAGTATTGGCATCTTATTTTGGTTTTTAATTGCACTATTCTAATTTGTAAAACTTTATTTGTTAAAAAGGCAGAGTTACAGACATGGTGGGTAGGGTGAGGCAGGGAAAGAGGGAGAGAGGAAGAGAGGGTGAAAGAGAGAGAGAGAGAATCTTCTATCTGCTGGTTCACTCCCCAGTTGGCCAAGGGTGGGCCAGAATGAAGCCAAGAGCCAGGGGCTTCATCCAAATCTCCCACATGGATGGCAGGGGCCCATGCACTCTGGCCGTCCTCTGCTGCTTTCCCAGGTGTATTAGCAAGGAGCTTTATTGGAAGTGGAGCAACTGGAGCCCGTATGGGATGCTGGAATCAAAGATGGAGGCTTAATCTGCTTTACCACAATGTCAGCTCAAGCATTTTTCTAATTTTAAACTCAGGCATTTATATTCAATACAAAGATACTTCTGTTTTGATTGGAACTACACTGAATCTGAAGAATAATTTTGTCTATATAGAATTTCACAATATTGTGTATCTAATCTCATAAAAATCACTTTGACAATTTTTATTGAAAGCGTCTATGATTTCTTGTAATATTTTATATTTTTTCTCTTTTAAGTTGTCCTGTTAATTAATTCAGGGATACTTCATATTTTTGTTATAAGTTGATTATGTTAGATAATATCATAACTTTTTTCTTTTTCCCTTTTATGCTGTCAGGTCAGAATTTCTTGAGAGATTCTCAATTTTTTTTATTAATAATGTCTTTAAATTCAATAAAAGCACGCTTATTTTTTATTGGAACACTTAAACATTGCCTTAAGTATCAAAGTCTTATCATGTTTAATTTAGCTCTTTCTGACTATCATGGAGTGAGGAATATAAGCTTTATCTGTTCAAACTTTTCCAAAGTATTAAATCTTACCATGTCTCTGATGAGTAGATACTCTATAAATCCCAAGTGTATCATTTCATTGTTAGATAGGACCTAGGACATGTTGCTGGTGTAAGAGAGAATAAAGAGAAAAATTTTTTTGTTAAGGAATTCAATAATATACTTGAAAAATTAAAGTCCTGAAAAAGAAGTTCAGTAGCTACGCTTTTTCTTAAATTTTGAATCAGACAGATTCTAGAAGATTTTGCGAGTTCAAACACAATGGTTTGCACATAATTGCGACTGATGGCAATTTCTCCTCTATCTCTTATCCCTCTCTCTTCCCCATCTCCCTATTTTTATTAAATCCATTCTATGCTGCTAAAACATCCTACACATTTCAATCTATTGTGCTATGCTTTTAATGAATGCTACAAGAAGGTGGAGAATGACTGGGGCCAAACGATACAAAAAGATATTGAGAAAGCTGAGGAGAAGTTTATTGCCCTTGAAATAAAAAGTATAGGAAACATTTATCCATTTCCTTTAGAAGCAGAACAAGAGGACATATGGCTAAATTAGAGCAAATATGGTTCAGTTTGATTCACTGAAATGAAAGTGATTCAGTTAGTTACTTCAGCAGGAATTAATCCTAACAACTGCTTAGGTCTCTACAATATCAACAGTGATTTAAACTTGTCTCACATTTGTGAATCCCATTTCATGGTACTAGCTTTCCTTCCACAGACATTGTAGATCATCTGGAAACTGTTTTTGGATATGCATAAGCTTTCACTATTTATTTCTAGTATTTATCACCAAACAAATGATTATTTCTAATAATCTTGGCAATAAGTACAAAGATATGTTTATAACTGTAGCTTTTTTGCTAAGATATAATTTAGTTAACATAGTCACAAGCAGCCTGAATAAATTATGTTAACAAAATCATTTTTCTAAATAAACTCTGTTTCAATTGGTTGTCTACCTTTGTTTTCTTGCTGTTTATTTTACGAGTGCATGCATGGGAAATTAAAATATTTCTCCTGGATTTCCTTGTTTATAAGAATGTGGTTTGTTTCACTTTTGGTTAACTGCCTTAGGGGATTTTTGCTGCCTATTGTTATTCACTTTGTGTCGATGATTTTGATGGATATATCAAATGACTTATGGGATAGCCTTTAGTAAGCAAGATATTAATTACTCAAGGCTGGAGATAATGATTTTATTATCTTGAAAAGAGAATCATGAAATTATAGAACACTACAAATAAAGTTTGTCCCTAAAAATTTTTTCTCCCTATAGCTGATGCAACTTATGTGTGTTCATTACAAGACTATACAACTTAGTTGTTGCGTCGGTGAGTACCTTCAGTAGTTTCTCACAGACTCTTTTTTTCTTACAGTTCTAAAAATATAATGATGTTTTCTTGCTCTCACCCTCTTACCCCTCTCCCTCCTATCCTTCTTTACTCTCCCTCTCTTTTGTTTTAGTTTTTGAAATAACATTTTAAATTTACATTACAGTAAAAAGGCTTAACACTTCACTGAATAAGTTTAAAAAGTAAAAAGCAAAAAGACCCTAGTTTCATGGAAATATAAACAATGGTATAAGCCATAATTGAATGGAAAAATGACCATTTTTACTCATATACAGTAGATTTGAAAGTAATCACAGATCATTAAAACTATAATAGTATAACATTCTTAACCATTGTTTTCACAAAAGTATAAAAGAAAGTTTCACACAGACTCTTTAAAAGTACTATGAAAAGAAATTGTGGCTTATTTGAAATTTACTTAACCTTTTTTAATCTTAAAAATATTTTTGACTGCAAAATCCATATGAAGAAGATATCTAAATTCATGCTTTTTCTAATTATTATCACAGACATTGGCCACTACTAGTAGAATGAGATAATATAGAGCCACATTTTGTACAAGATAAGTCTCACAGATAAGAAAAAAATCAGAAAATTCTCATTACCTGAGAGAAACATGTTTTGTATATGAAAGACCGTGGATGGTGTCCAGTGTTTCCAAAGTCCCCAGGGTTGCCACTGTAGGGCCTCTACTATCAACTCTTGCTCACCCTGACAGTTATGGGGCCTGTGTTAGCTTTTGGCCAATATAATGAAATACCTTCTAGAGGCTAACTTTGTCTAAGTGAAGAGGTTTATTTGGCTCATAATTTGGAGGCCGAACATCCAACCAGTATAACGCAGGCTTCCTTGATGGTGTACCACAACAAGGAGGAAAACAATGGCGAAAGCATATATGGGTATAATCAATCATATCCTGAACTAGGAAGCAGAAACAGTTTGAACGTGGCTAGGATCTGACTTTTACAACAAGTTTCTCTCAAGAATGACCAGGGCATTGTACAAGTTTATCTTAACCCTTTCTGAAGGCAGCACCTCAGCAAAAACTAATGAATTCCCTATGGGCCCCACTCTTTAAAATTTCCATCCCCTTCTAATACCTCCACAGTGCGAGGACCAAACTTCCACCACATGCACACCTGGAAGACAAATTATATTCAGACTATAGCAGCTCATCCAGATTCAGTGGGCATGTTCTCAGCAAGGTATATGATTACATGTTTGCTGTATTTCATTATAAATAAGTATTTTTCCCAAGAGCGTTAATGCACTATATGCTGGTGTTGTATTATGTATTTGATTCATGTGACATCATTCAGCCTAAATAACTTTGCAAGAACATTATTAAAATTGTTTCAGAACAATGAAACTGTTTAAAAGAGGTTAAGTAACTTGCCAGCCCAAAAATCATCCATTTTTTTGAGAATTTGAGTGGGTTCAATTGAGCACATCACAGCTCTGTGCTATACACCCTGTATGTGAGAGAAAACTAAAATGAGCAAGCAGGTGCATTAACAACAATAAAAAGTGATAGCTGTTATGCAAGCACTTTCTTTTTACACTTTCCAAATTTGGGGAATGGAGTAATGCCTATTTCTATATAAAATTGTTCCCAGTTTATAAAAATATTTTAGGTTTTGCTAGACTGTTAAGTTGGATATTGCCTATTTTAGGCAAGGAATAAGAAATTCATTGGGTGCAAGGGAAAGGGTAGGTGAGCGGTAATAAAGTACTCTCATGTGCAGGGCCAGCTGTCTAATTTTCAGTATAAAATGCAAATGTGGAATCCAGTGTTTCTGGTTGGGAAAGATCTTTTTTTTCTTGCAGTCTCCATTGAATTGTTGCTGGTGTTTAGGACTTTCTAGTCAACATTATGAACTTCAGGCGTGAGATAATTTGCTGAGAAGCATAGTGTCTTCCAGGTACCTGGGGCCCAGCCCCTTGATTCCATCCCATACTCTGACTCACCTAGACCCTTGATTTTGTGGAGGGCATGAAGGATGGCATTGGTGTATGGGCAGGAAGTGGAAAAGAGCCCATTCTGGGGATGTATAGGAATGGTGGAAAGTAAAGTAAGCAGGTCAATCTATGAGCAGAGGCTCTAACCCCCAGCAAATAACCTCTTTCCCATCTCACAAAATGGATCCCAAAAGAAAAATTCATAGTTTTAAGACAACAATCATAGGTTTCCTAACACTTTTTACTCCAGCCTCATTTTACCCTTAGCTCAACTTCTGTATTTCATACCATCCCTTTTCTTCTTCCTGCATACTTTCTATTATATTTACTTTTCTAATAGTGTTTTCCTTCCTCTTTTGGTTTCTTTATCCTGTCTTCCTTCCCCCTCCTTCTTCCTGTTTTCTCACCAATGTCTCCTTGTCAAGGATTATATCGTATATTTCCTTATTTTTATTTTTCCTTTTAAAAGATTTTATATTTATTTATTTTAAAAGAAGGGGAGACAGAGATCACGCATCTGCTCATTCACAGACAGAGATCTCTCATCTGCTCATTCACTCCCCACATATCTGCAACAGCCAGAGCTGGAAGATCAAGCCAAAACCAGATGCTGAGAACTGCAAACTCAGACCGGATCTTCCACATGAGTGAAAGGGACTCAGTTACTTGAGTGATCACCTGCTGTCTCCAAGGGTTGCAATAGGGAGAGAAGCTGGAATTGAGAACACAGCTGTAGTTGATGCAGGCATCCCAGGTAGCATCTTAACCATCATGCCAAACACCCAGTACTACTTCCTTGTTTTACGTTATTTTAGTGCACACTGTGACAAGAAAGCTTGACAAACTTTTCTTTTTTTTTTTTAAATTGTTAACTCTTTTAGAACCAACTCTATTGGAATCTGGGCAATTTATTTAATAATAATGAAGTCATCAAATACATAAAGCATAAAACCACTTTTTACTAAGTTGCCCCTAGGTATGCTATACCCACTGATTCAATGGGACATAGTGAGTGAGTATATTGGTTCCATATTGTTGCTCAATTTTGCATATATTAGCAGATCCATACCATTCAGGGCATTGAAAATACAGATCAAAATACTTATTTGATTCTATTTTGATCAGCAGGCATTCTAAAGATGAGAGTATTGGGATAATATGATTGTTAAGTGAATACTATCATTGCAACTCACTAAACAAGAACTTCTTCACAGAATTAGACCTTGTATTGATTGTGAAAACAGAATGGTTAACAACTAAAGCAGAAATTTTAGTCTATTATTACTAAATTAGATGCCACTAAAAATATTCTCAAAAGAATTTCTTTCTGGTGACTGATAATCAGGTCAAAATGCCAATGATGACTACAGACAATTTCCTTTCTCTGAAGTCTTTTTATTTTTATTTTGTAAGACCTATGCAATAGGAATAATACTCAAACATCACAAAATTGTTGTGAGATGCCAATGAGATAATGGCTATAAAACACTTAATATAGTGTTTCAACAGTTGTAGGTTCATACTAAGCATCAAAGAAAAGAAAATGTCATTATCCCCTGAGATGTCTTGTATTTGATTAAATAACAAAAAAGAATGATTTCCTCTGTGTTCACTAGTCAGTTTTCTTGTATTTTGCCAATCTCTTATTTAATGGTCTCTTTATGAAATCTCTGCCATGATTGATAGGCTGTTACATGACCAAACAAACAACCATGCTTCTCTTTAAAAATAAATAAATGCCCAAATCCTTATTTGATTTTTGTTTTGCTAAAGAAATCTTCCATTGAATTTCCTCTGCCCTAGATCTCTTTTAAGTGAAAGACAATTTGGATCTATTGTTGGTCTCAAGAGCATTTACAGATTTGTATAAATTCAAATCTTTTGGAAATCTATATTGCAGAGAAATCAGATGGGAAAACTCAGAACACACCAAGGATAGATTTGTATTGCTGTACTTATATCTTTCTCTCTAATATTTACATGGCACAAAACAGTGTTTAAAAGTTCTTTTTAAATGAATAAAAATAGAGGCCAGTATTGTGGTACAACAACAAATTTAAGCTTTCTTTTACAATGCCAGCATCCCATAGTAAAGTGCTAGTTTGAGTCACAGTTGCTCTGCTTCTGATCTGGCATCCTGTTAACATGCCTGGAAAGGAAGAGGAAGGTAGCCCAAGTGCTTGGGCCCCTGCCACCCACATGGGAGACCTGGATGGAATTACTGGCTCCTGGCTTTGACCTGGCCCTGCCCTGGTTTATTGCAGCTCTTTGGGGAGTGAAACCAGCAAAGGAGATTCTCTCTCCTCCACCCCCATCTCTGTTTACCCTGCCTTTCAAATAAATAAATCTTTAAAAAATAAATAAAGTTAATGATAAAGATGTATTTTTGGAAAAGTACATTATTTCCATAGAATGTTCAGTCATGTGTATGTATACATCAATATAACTTACTATTTTTATCAAATACATCTATAGATGTCATATATTTGAAAAAGACTTTTAATATTCAAACAGTTAGCTAAAATATTGCTATTAAAACATTTCAAAACATGAGCAAACACTTAAACTGTCGTTTAAGATGTCTGCTAGGATGATTGCATTACTGTATTGCAACACTTGGCTTCAATGCCCTGTTCTGGCTGCTTACTCCAGTTTACTGCTGGTGCAGACCCTGGGAGGCAGGAAGTGATGGATCAAGTAATTGAGTCCCTGACACTGACCTGGGAATATTGTGCTGAGTTTCCAGCTCCTGGCTTCATACTAGCCCAGCCCCTGCCATTGCAGACATTTGCAGAATGAACCAGCAGATGGGAGCATACTGCTTGCCTCTCAAGTAAATATTGTAGGAGCAAAATAACATATTTTCAACTGGAAATTGTGTTCTCCCTTTATTTAACATAACATTTTTGATTAAAAGCAGCTGTACCTGTGAACATACCCCACCCCCCACACCCCACCCCACCCCTGCCCCTGGCCTAACAGCCATTTAGTTGTCAAATCAACTTTCCTGTTTGGCAGTGCCTGTGTTCAAGTAACCCTTATTTTACATGATGATTGTCCCAAAGTGCAAGAGTAGTACTGTGGGCAATTCAAATATGCCAAAGAGAACCATAGAGTTCTTCCTTTAAGTGAAGGGTAAATGTTCTTTCTTTCTTTATTTTTTTTTTCTTTTTTGAAAGGATGAGAGAGAGGGAGAGAGAAAGAGAGAGAAAGAGTGAGTGAGAGAGAGAGAGAGAGAGAGAGAGAGAGAGAAAGAGAGAGATTGATTGAGAATGTCCATCTGCTTAATTCCTCCTCAAATTGCCCTAATACCCAGGTCTGGTTCAGGAAAAGGCAAGAGCAAGGAATTCTGTACTGGTCTCCCACATGAGTGGCAGTGGCTCAAGCACTTGTGCCATCTTCCTCCACCTTCCTAGGCACATTAGTAGGAAGTTGGATAGGAAGTAGAGCAGTTGGGGACTCAAACTCCTATATGGGATGCTGATATCACAAGCAGCAACTTAAACCACTGAGCTACAATGCTGGCCCCAGGTACAAGTTTTTGACTTAATAAGCAAACAAAAATAATTGTAAGCTGAGGTCACCAAGATCTACAATAAGAACAAATAGGAATAAAATGTCTAGATGAGACATCTGGTGAGAGTCTTGGTCTGCATCCAATTCAGAAAGGTGGGGGATAGGGACTACTATATTTCCAAATCGGGTTGCATTTGTAGGTACCATATTTGGGGGGGGGCAGGCACAAGTCACTCCATAGCATAGATATATATTTCCGATTACGAATATGTTTGAGATGGTGACATAGTTAAAATTTTAGACATTTCTTAAATATATTAGGATGTGTGATTTTATGGAAAATATTTCACTGTTAGAAAAAGTACTTTGTATTTTGCTAGTTTTTTTTTTAATTTTTACTCTCTTTGTCTAATAGCAGTAGAAACAATAGTATAGAAGGTAGAGCTCATATATGGTTGTTTCCTTTAGGCTATGTAACAAAAACATCAAAACAATACAACTTGTTTCACAAATCACCAAACATTACTTATGGGAAAAAATAAGCTTCATGAGTGAGCTTATCCAATGCTGTATCAAGAAAACAGATCCGCCACCAAAATCATTCGGGAAAGCTAAAAGCATCTTCTATTTTTTCAAAACTGTCAACACAACCTCAGTGATTTTGATTATTGGTTACAGTTCTAGCAAAGCTACTCTCACTTTATCTTAGACTTGTGGATATTTGGCTTCAAGAAAGTATGGGAGGGTGTGCTGATGTGGTGGAGTAGTGGGTAAAGCCACTGCCTGCCACACTGGCACACCATATGGGCACCAGTTTGTGTCCTGGCTACTCTACTTCTGATCCAACTCCCTGCTAATAACCTGGGAAAAGTAATGGAAGATGGCCACAAGAGTTTGGGCCATGCCACCCACATGGGAAACCTGCATGAAGCTGCTGGGTCCTGGTCCTGTCCTAGTCCAGTGCTGGCCATTGTGAGCATCTGGGGAGTGAACCAGCAGATGAAAGATCTTTCTCTCTATCTCTCCCTCTTTCTCTATTTACTCTGATTTCAAAATAAATAAATAAATCTTTCTTAAAAAAAAAAAAAAGAACTGAGAGGGTTGGTTTTGTCCTACTAGGGGGTTAACCCACTCTTTCAAGACACCCATAATAGAGTGCCAAGGATTGAATTTCACCTCTGTGTCTCATCCAGCTTTCTGATAATGCACCTGGGAAGACTCAGATGATAACCCAAATCCTACTACAAATGTGGCAGACCCAGTTGGAGTTCCTGGTTCCTGGCTTCATCCTGGACCAGTTCCAGCTGTTGCAGGCATTTTGGTATTGAACCAGCAATTGGAAATTCACTGCCACTGCTGTCTCTCCATCTCTCTCTGCCAATCTGCCTTTTAAATGAATAAAAATTAAAAAAAAAAAAGTATGAAAGCAGTGAGCAATACTGCAATTCGATCAGAAAACAGAATTTATCACCATATGTATTTGTGAGACATTTCCCTTTTATCAAATCAAGCTTTATTTACAATGTCTATCTTCTATTTTAGTAGATAAACATAGCAGAGATAATTTAGATATTGAGAGACAGGAAGAAAAGAGAGATTCATTTCAAGCAACCAAGCAATGTGAAAATGACCCCATTATTAGTTCTTTAGCCCTTAGAAAAATAGTATGTTCTGAAAAAAGTAAAAGTACTAATGAGCTTATGAATCTTTGTCAATATCATAATTTCAAGACAGTGATTTTTTTATGTTCTGTGTACAGAATGTGAAAATGCATTAGTGTCCACAGCTATATCACAGAAATGAAGGGCCAGTCTTGTGTAAAGTTCCATAATTAAATGATAACAGAGACTAGAAATTGATGTTTTCTAACTCTAGAGTTTAGCAATTTTACTACTTGTCTTTAAAAACAAAGCAAAACTTTCTTTTAGCCATTCTCTAGAGCTTATTGCTAAAAGATTCAGTATTAAACTTTAGCCATGTAAGGGTCTAAATCAAGGTGAGAGTAGATGCTGATAACATTTTCACATGTAATTCTACCATGAAATGTTTATTTGGCCTATTCACATATATTTATTTATTTTATGAGTATGTAAATATTTATATGTATATTTTGCCTATTGCTTCAGGTAAAATGTGCCTAATGTTCTCCTTTAAAGATTTAAGACTTTATAAATGTGTCTAATTAATTCTATCAAGTTCTAACTTTTATATTATAATTAGAAAATTCAGAAAAGCCAGCATGAAGCTGAAGGGGGTGGGTGTATACAGACACAATTAGTAAATAATAACTTAAAACATAAGCTTTTATTTTTTATTTATTTTTCATTTTTTTATATTTTGACAGGCAGAGTGGATAGTGAGAGAGAGACACAAAGAGAAAGGTCTTCCTTTTGCCGTTGGTTCACCCTCCAATAGCTGCCTCAGCCAGCACACCGCACTGATCCAAAGGCAGGAGCCAGGTGCTTCTCCTGGTCTCCCATGGGGTGCAGGGCCCAAGCACTTGGGCCATCCTCCCATGCACTCCCTGGCCACAGCAGAGAGCTGGCCTGGAAGAGGGGCAACCGGGACAGAATCCGATGCCCCAACTGGGACTAGAACCCGGTGTGCCGGCGCCGCAAGATGGAGGATTAGCCTACTGAGCTGTGGTGCCGCATGTACAATTTGGGACATGCTCAATCAGACCTGCCCCAAATGATGGAATTAGAATCCTGCCAGGGGATTCCAATACAATCCCATCAAGGTGGCATGTACCAAGGCCATCTCGTTAGTCCAAGTGATCATCTTCAGTTCACAATTGATCACACTGATAGGTCTAAGAGTCAAAGGGATCACACAAACAAGACTAGTGTCTGCTAATACTAACTGATAGAATGAAAAAGGGAGTGAATGATCCAACATGGGAAGCAAGATACACAGCAGACTCATAGAATGGCAGATGTCCTAAATAGCACTCTGGCCTCAGAATAGGCTCTTAAGGCATTCGGATCTGGCTCAAGAGCCCATGAGAATATTTTAGGCATGGAAAGCCAAGACACTCTGGAAAAATAAAAGAAGACCTAAATGAAAGATCTCTGTGAGTGAGATCCCAGTGGAAAGAATGGGCCCATCAAAGAAGGAGGTACATTTCTCTGAAGGGAGGAGAGAACCTCCACTTTGACTATGACCCTGTCGGAATAAGATCGAAGTCAGCAAACCCTAAAGGCTTCCATAGCCTCGGCAACTCATGACTAGAGCCTAGGGAGATTACTGACACCATAAACAAGAGTGTCAAATTGTTAAATCAATGTCAGGAGTCACTGTGTACTTATGTCTCATGAGTAATCTGTCCTTAATGGGTTATGCAATGTGAAGTAATGCTATAACTAGTACTGAACAGTATTTTTACACTTTGTGTTTCTGTGTGGGTGCAAACTGATGAAATCTTTACATAGTATATACTGAATTGATCTTCTGTATATAAAGATAACTGAAAATGATTAAAAAATCTTGATGTTAAATTGGAAATTGCATAGATAATTAATCAATTCTTTAAAAAAAATCATGTAGGATCTCTGTCCTTAATGTGCTGTACATTGTGAATTAATACTATAACTAGTACTCCAACAGTATTTTCACTTTGTGTCTCTATGTGAGGGCAAACTGTTGAAATCTTTACGTAATATGTACTAAACTGATCTTCTGTGTATAAAGAGAATGGAAAATGAATCTTGATGTGAATGCAAGGGGAGAGGGAGCAGGAAAGGGGATGGTAGCGGGTGGGAGGGAAGTTATGGGGGGGAAGCCATTGTAATCCATAAGCTGTACTTTGGAAATTTATATTCTTTAAATAAAAGCTTTATTAAAAAAATAAGCTTTTAAAAAACAATTATGTAAATCTAAATGTTTAAAGGTTTTATTTATTTATTTGACAGTCAGAGTGGACAGTGAGAGAGACAGAGAGAAAAGTCTTCCTTTTTCCGTTGGTTCACCCCCCAATGTCTGCTGCGTCTGGCATGCTGTGGCTGTCGCACCATGCTGATCCAAACTGATCCAAAGCCAGGAGCCAGGTGCTTCTCCTGGTCTCCCACAGAGGTGCAGGGCCCAGGGACCTGAGCCATGCTCCACTGCACTCCCGGGGCCACAGCAGAGAGCTGGACTGAAAGAAGAGCAACCGGAACAGAATCTGGTGCCCTGACTGGGACTAGAACCCGGGGTGCTGGCGCTGCAGGCAGAGGATTAGCCAAGCCGTGGCACTGGCTGTAAATCTAAATTAAATTCTAGGTTTTCTTTTTATTTTTCTTAAGCAGTATATCTGATATTTTTCAAAAGAAGGGGTTAAATGGTATAATTTACAATGATAATTCTGGTAAAACTGTAGGAAAAGTAGAAGTAAATTCATATTAAAAAGCTTGGAAAAATGGTTGAAGCTTTGCTCTGTGAACTGGTGGCAAAATCTTGCATCTTCATAAAGTCTGAGGAAGAGCTATGTCTTCTTGTCCATAAGATGTGTAGCTCCTAACTGACTCCTGGTCTCAGCTTTCATTTCTCACATGTCTGTCCCTCTATTCAAATCACCATAGCTGGCAATCTCAGAATGTAAAACCTTCCCAGGGAGAGATTAGGTTAGAATGATAAATAAACAGCAGTAACAAACAAATAAAATCAACTTCATTGGTTGTCTTTCTCTATGGCAATTTTCAATAATATGCAGATGTTTATACATGGAGAAAATCAAATTATGCTAAGGTTTATTTACAATTTGATTGTTTTCATTTCAACTCTTTGTTTCACTGCATGTCAACGTTCAGATTTATTTGAAAGCATTTGAACATATGTTTATATAAACATTTGTAAACAGAAAATTTGAATTGCATACTCACATATTGGAGCAAAACATTGGTTCTGTGAAAAATAATATCAATGAGTGAATGAAAATGCTACTTTGGGTTCGAGACTTGAAAACAGAATTATATGAATGTAGAGTCATTGCACAGTTTTCTAAGTGACTAAAATAGATTAAATATTACAATAATGTAGAACATAAGCATTTTTTATGATGTGACAGGCAATGATCTTAATTTTTCACCTATAGGTAAATATTCTTTTTTTTTTTTTTTGACAGGCAGAGTTAGTGAGAGAGTGAGAGACAGAGAGAAAGGTCTTCCTTCTGTTGATTCACCCCTGAAATGGCCGCTACAGCCGCTGGATGCACCAATTGGAAGCCAGGAGCCAAGTGCTTCCTCCTGGTCTCCCATGGGGTGCAGGGCCCATGCACTTGGGCCATCCTCCACTGCACTCCCAGGCCACAGCAGAGAGCTGGCCTGGAAGAGGGGCAACCGGGACAGAATCCGGCGCCCCAAGCGGGACAAGAACCCGGTGTGCCAGCGCTGCAGGCAGAGGATTAGCCTAGCTAGCTGAGGTGCCGAATTTTATCTTTCAAAGGACTTAGAGGGCTCCCTCAGATGCAAAGGTCTGTTTAACATTATCTGTTTCATTCAGCAACCCTTTGAGATGATCTGGATGTTCAGGATCCTCACTGTTAGGGAGCCCTAAGTATGGATGAGTTAATGAAAGCCGAACCCTCTGCACTGATGCATGGTAAAATGTAAAAGGTTGAGGTGCAGAATTTTAAAAAAAAGTTAACTGTCTTTTAAAAGTTCCCTCCAGCCCTCACCAGATTAGATTAGGGAGTAGGGATGTCTACTCTGTCCTCCTGTAACACAGAGCAAATAGCTCACTCAGCGCAAGTACCCTCTATCTTGCGTTGATCTCACTCCTCAGGTAACCCCACCTGAGAGTGTAAATGCACCTGATGAAGGAGCATAATTGACTGTCAGTAGCTAGTGTCTCCCCAGAAGGTGGATTCTTAAAAGTATTGAATTAATTTAAACAAATGTTATTTTGGTTTATTCATGAAAAAAAAAATACATGTTTCAGTTGTATTTTGGCAAAGGAAGGAGGTAGCTTTCAGTTGTCTTGGTCATGCTACATCACATGGGCATGACATTTTTGAAATCATGCAGAAAATTAACAAGGAAAGAATATTAATGTTTAAAAGTCAATGTTTTTATGGATTTGGAAAAATACATTTAATTGTATGTCATTAACTTTATATGTATTTTAAATGATACAAAATCATTATCTACTATGTTAATATTTTTGTCACATGGAGGCAAGTAGTAGGTGTGCTTCAGCCTAATAGGAGGGAACTGAGTTGTACAATCATATACCTGAAATTTCTAAACCTTGCCTGGAGGAAATTCAAATACCATTAGTTTCAGTACTTTGCTGAGATCTCAATGTTATGGACAGATATAATACAATCTCCCACTTGGGTAGATTTGCTAGTTTTATGTAGTGCAGCTTTGTTTTATATTGAGTCCCTGAAATGCTAGTGAAATTGAGTTTCCACAGGAATTGAGGGTGGAGGAGTAGGGGTCTGCTGCTGCCTGACAGGTTATATTTTTAAAAACCTAAAATGCAAGATAATGCTTTTCAATGACAGAGTTTGACAAGCTGATTGTAGATGGAATTTGAAGTTGCTCAGTAGTGCTATTACTTCTTGGAGAAAAAAAAAATAATCACTGCAAATCTGTCCTTGTCATGAAGGAATCACTCTTTTCTGTCTTTCTCTCTCACTCCTATATCTAAATATATTATCTATCTATACCTGGACAGATTTTGATCAGTTCCTGGTTAATGTGTTTGGATAGCCATGTTCAATTTTATTATTTTACATTAAGAGATGGCAACATTTCCTTTTTAAAAAGTTTCATGACCATCTCTTGATGGTCAGAGCTGACATCCAGTTTCTGCAAGAATTTATTTCTTAATAGAATAAAGTATGTTTTTCTTCCATGATCAGTATTCTTGATGACTTGCTTGTCAGTGTGAAGCTCCTGTCAATTGCCAACTAAGTACAAAAGAAAAAAGAATAGAAAAAAATTGAACACACAGGGAGTAAAATGCCATTTCACACTGGGTGCTTTGTAAATGTGAGCCAACTCACACAAATCCTTTAGGCATCAATAGAGATGGAACTGAGCCAGAAGAGAAGAAAACATGTCCAAATAGAGATAGTTTGTTTAGCAAATTGAAATTCAAGCTTAAAATTGAAAAGTTGGAGTTAAACCTATTACAAAGGGCATATTTTGTCATTTATTCATTTTTTCTTAAAATGTAAAGTTTATTAAATTGAATTTTATTACAGATTCTCTACATATCTCCAGTCTTCCATTTGATTTTCTGACGTATTAGTTATCACTTGGGTAAATGTAATAACAACACAATGCTAAGTGTTTGAGCAATTTCATCTGAGTTTGCACACAGTAGTAAAATGTGTTATTCCCTATAATTACAGCTTAATAGGAAAAATAAAATTAAGAATTTATTGTCCCAAAGCAAATACCTTTTATATCATTGTATAATATATGTAATAAAAAAAGTTTCGTTGTAAATTAGAGGGCTTTTGCATTAAATGTTATATAATAGCATTCTTCAAGCTATCATGCTCATTAATGTAGAAATATTTTGTAATCTAAAAAGAGAGAAATGATAAAATTATTGAAAACTGAAAGAAAATGTAGAGTTAACAGCATGTTAAAAATGGTCCCTAGTGGCCTAAAGTGAAATATGTTTTTCATCATTTCTAAATTCTGACTGACATTTTTACATACCAACATGTGGGCAAGACTTTCAGGGAGAACTTTCTTGGAAAAATTAAAGTACTCTATAAATGTATTGATTCTTTTACCATACTTCAGAGGAAAAAGCAAAGAACAGATGTATTCCTAAATATTGCAGGGAGCTGTGGCAAATACATTTGTAGAATAGTATTGATATGCAATGATTCTGAAAGTGCATCTATATATGCTCATTGATGAGGATTTTCTGATTCCAGAAAAGAGATAAACATCAAGTGTATGTTCTTTTTAAGAATTATATTTTTTATTTATTTACTTATTCAAAAGAATTACAGAGAGGGAGAGAAGAGAGAGAGAGACAAAGAGGGAGGGAAAGAGGGAGAGAGAGAGAGAGAGAGAGACCTTCCATCTGATATTTCACTCCCCAAATGGCCACAATGTCCAGGGCAGGGCCAGGCTAAAGCTAGGACCCAGGAGTTTCTTCCACTTCTCTCATATGGGTGCAGGGGCCAAAGTACTTGGTCCATAATCTGCTGCTTTCCAGTGCCCATTATCAGGGAGCTGAATTGTAAGCAGAGCAGCTGGTACCTGCATAGGTGCCCATATGGCATAACAACATCACAGGGGATGGCTTACCTGCTATACTACTATGCCAGCCCTAAGTTGATACTCTTTTATTCTTTTAAGATTTATTTTATTTGGCCGGCGCCGTGGCTCAACAGGCTAATCCTCCGCCTTGCGGCGCTGGCACACCGGGTTCTAGTCCCGGTTGGGGCGCTGGATTCTGTCCCGGTTGCCCCTCTTCCAGGCCAGCCCTCTGCTGTGGCCTGGGAGTGCAGTGGAGGATGGCCCAAGTGCTTGGGCCCTGCACCCCATGGGAGACCAGGAGAAGCACCTGGCTCCTGCCATCGGATGAGCGCGGTGTGCCGGCCGCAGCGTGCCATCTGCGGCAGCCATTGGAGGGTGAACCAATGGCAAAAGAAGACCTTTCTCTCTGTCTCTCTCTCTCACTGTCCACTCTGCCTGTCACAAAAAAAAAAAAAAAGATTTATTTTATTTTATTTATTTGAAAGAGAGTTACAGAGAGAGGGAGAGACAGAGAGAGAGGTCTTCCAGCCACTGGTTCACTCCCCAAATGGCTGCAATGGTCAGGATCCAGGAGCTTCTTCCAGGTGTCCCACATGGGTGCATGAGCCCAAGAACTTGGGCCATCTGCTGCTGCTTTCCCAGACCCTTCATCAGGCATCTGGATTGGGAGTAGAGCAGTTAGGGCTAGAACCGGCACCCATATGGGATGCTGGCACTTCAGGCCAGGGCTTAACCCTATGCACCACATCGCCAACCCCATAAGTTTATACTCTTAACAGGTTTTTGTTTACCAAGTGGCTGGTATGTAGCATGCACAGCACTAAGTAGTGTACATTTAGAGAAGTATAATAACCTCACTTTTTGCTGACAATCTAGTTGTTGACTACCAGGAAATAAAGATAATCACTACAAATATTTCTTTTCAACACAATAGAATTTTTCTTTTTTATGATTTATTTATGTATTTGAAAGCCAGCGTTACAGAGAAGTAGAAGGGGGGGGGGTGTCTTCCATCCAATGGTTCACTCCCCAAATGGCCGCAGTAGCTGGAACTGGGCGGATCCAAACCCAGGATCCTGCAGTTTCTTCCAGGTCTCCTATGCAGATGCAGGGGCCCAAGAACTTGGGCCGTCTTCCACTGACTCAAACCAGAGCCCATATGGGATGTCGGCACTGCAGGCGATGGCTTTACCTGCTATTCCACAGCACCAGCCCCAATAGAATTTCTTATGTTCCAATCCTTAATATAAGAATTTTCTTAATTCATAAAAATTTCCCCAAAACAATATTGCACCACTGCATCTGATAAACCATCATTATTTAAGCTTTGCTTTTGAAGTTTTAGAATTGTTCCAGTGTTCACTAAAAAATATTGAGAAAAATACATTTATATTTGCTTAGATAGTTCCTTTATGATAGAATTTTAGAAGGAGAATTCCTAGGTTATAAATTAGGAATACTTTAAAGCTCCTGATGCACAAAATCAAGTTGATTTTCAGTAACTGTGGCCAATTTACATTATTTTCAATACTATGTGAAACTGCTATTTTAGACAATTGTAGATATTGTATATCATTTTATTTTTCATATTTAATGAATCAAATATGTTTATTATTTTTGTCTTCATGAGTAATTAATTTGAACATTAACCGTTTGGATGTCCACTTCTTATCAATTGTCTGTCACCAAAAGACAGCTGGAAGATAGTACTTTCAGAGTTTGCGTTTGAAACCAAGTTATACCTGGCTACATACTACTAGTAATGCATGAACATTCCTATTTCTTCATAACCTTACAGTGTTTAATTCTATTGAACTTTCTATTTTTTTCTGATTACTATTGTAGTCAAGTTGCATTCTTAGTTACTTCTGTAAATTTCTAATTTATAGGCTTTGTCCATTTTTGTTAGCTACTTCTCTTTTGTGTTTCAATTGTTAGATCTAACCTAATGTTCTAGATATTAGGTGTTTATCAGTTCTTGTATTGCAAATGTATTGGTGTACAATTTTGTCTCTCATTGAATATAATTATTTTAACATAATCAAATTCATCTATTTGTTTCCTTAACTTCTTCTTTTTTTACTCTTTAGGACTTTATTAAGTTTATCTCTAAATAATGACTATAAGTATATTGTCCTATAATTTCTTCTGTTAGCTGTATAAATATATTTATACATGAATGTATTGATCTCTGTATTACATAATCCACCAATTTATACATATATGTACATATATAATCAACTATTCTCCAACATCATTTGCTTTAAAATTCATTATTTCTCTGCCAATTTTTACAGTAACATTTCATTTTTCATATATCAAGCTTTCGTATTTTCCTGACTCCTCTATCCTCTTTTCATTTATGTGAGTAAAATAACATTTGTATTGATATACATAGCTATAGAGTAAATAGATCTAAGGAGATTGTATGAATCATCTCATCTCTCTGTTCTTTTGTTAAAATTGAATTTGATATTCAGAAGCCTCTTGAGCTGTGTGAGCTAGAGAACATAGTCAAAGGTGAAATAAACTTGAGATCTCATTAGGATCCTCATCCTGGTTACAGAAAGCTTTTCAACGGAATTCTCCTGAGTCCTTCCTCTTATATGTAGCATTATCAGTTGGTCGAAGACTAGGGGGATCTAAAGTAAGTTTTGGTTCTTATACCTTCTGCAACTTGTTACTAGAATATTCCTCTTTGTTATGCCTAGACTCAACTATAGTTCAACAAAATGTTATCCTGTAGATGGAGTAACATTATAATACAATTTGTTTATTTAGAAAATGTTCTCATAACAATCATTTATATGTGTATATAATTACACACATATATACCCTATGAAATGCAAAAATCACAATTGTACTGTGCTTCAAAAATTGAATAAACACCCTTGTCTCCACTTTCTATTTTTATTATAAGAATTAATCTCTATAGGATATACTCATCAAAATTATTATGTTTGAAAAGATTTATTTATTTGAAAAGCAGATTTGCAGAGAGAGAAGAGGGAGAGAAAAAGAGATTTCCCATTTTCTGTTTCTCTCCTCAAATGACTGCAAAAGCTAGAACTGAGCCAGGCTGAAGCTAGGAGCTAGGAATTTCTCCCAGATCTCCCAAGCAAGGGGTGCAGGAGCTCTAAAACTTGAGTATCTTCACTGCTTTCCCAGGCTCATTAGCAGAAAGCTGGATTGTAAATGGAGCAGCCTGAATTTGAACCAGTGCCCATATGGAATTCCAGCATCACAGGCAATGACTTAACTCAGTACACCACAGTGCTGTCCTCCATCCTAATTCTTAAATGTTCATAATTTAAAATCAACATTCTTACATATTGGTAACTCAGAACTTTTGAGTATGATTCAAAAGCTTAAGTCACCTTGACAGTGGCAAAATATAATTTTACTTTGACTCCCTGTGAATATATTTTCTATTTTTGTTTAAGTTTTATCACTGTAGATTTCCCTTTTCTTGTTTTCACCAGGGAAATACGCTATCCTTTTTTTTTTTTTTTAGACAAAATTAGATACCTAAGATTTTAATTTGACTTCGTTGGACTTCTTTTTTATTTTTTATTTTTTTGACAGGTAGAGTTATAGACAGTGAGAGAGAAACAGAGAGAAAGGTCTTCCTTCCATTGGGTCACCCCCCCAAATGGCCACTACTGCTGGCGCTGCTCCGATCCGAAGCCAGGAGCCAGGTGCTCCTTCCTGGCCTCCCATACAGGTGCAGGGGCCCAAGTACTTGGGCCGTCCTCCACTGCCTTCCTGGGTCACAGCAGAGAGCTGGACTGCAAGAGGAGCAACCAGGACTAGAACCTGACGCCCTTATGGGAACCCAGTGCTCATATGGGATGCTGGCGCCACAGGTGGAGGATTAACCAAGTGAGCCATGGCGCTGGCCCCTTTGTTGGACTTCTTAGAAAATATTTTTATTCCTATCTGTTTCTTGAATGCAATAATGCAAATTAAAATTTATCAAATATCTTTCTAATTTTTGAAATTGAATTTTAAAACAACACTAATTCTAAATTTGAACAAAATATTCATGTTTAGTAATGAAATATATATTAATAAATTATTTGCAATTATTTTTCAGAGAACAAAATATGTTGAAGACAAAGGCCTGAATAAAATAACAAGTCATTTAGGAGTTTTTAGCAAGGGAGTTATTATAGAATCATGTTGTGTTTCAACAGGATCATTTTCTTGCAATGTGGTAATGTGGTTAGATGGAAAAAGGCCTATTGAGAAATTTGAGAATGATTGGAAAAAATGTTTGTGATAAAGATTGTTACAGTAGAAATATGGAGGAGTAAGAAAAATAGAATATAAAGCTAGGAGATGTCATTGATAATTATTATAGTTGATCAAATGTTACTATAGGTGAGCAAGAAACAGGAGTACGTGATGGGTTCCTCACAGGTCTGTGATTCAGCCATCAAAACACATCAGAGTCTTGCATTCTGATACAGGAAAAGAGAAAATAGCAGGTTTACAGATTAAGAGGATTGAGTTCATGAATGAGTCACAAATAAGTTGGATATATGAGTCAAGGTGTAAGTGTGATGTCAACCTAGAAATAGAGGTAAAATTCATCATTACTTCTCACCTAGAGTACTGTGAAAACCTTCCTCATAATTTGACATCACCTCATACTAGTAGTTCATTACTTCCATCACCATGGCTAAATACATAATGTTTCATTCTACCTTGGGATATATCCCACTTAAAACTGTGGTGGGTGCCAGCGCTGTGGCGCAGCAGGTTAAAGTCCTGCCAGCATCCCATATAGGTGCCAGTTCTAGTCCCGCTGCTCCTCTTCCGAACCAACTCTCTGCTATGACCTGGGAAAGCAGTAGAAGTTAGCCCAAGGACTTGGGCTTCTGCACCCAAGTGGGAGACCCAGAGGAAGCTCCTGGCTCCTGGCTTCGGATTGGTGCAGCTTGGGCTGTTGCAGCCATCTGGGGAGTGAACCAGTGAATGGAAGACTTCTCTCTCTGTCTCTACCTCTCTCTCTAACTCTGTCTTTCAAATAAATAAAATAAATCTTTTTTTTTTTTTTGACAGGCAGAGTGGACAGTGAGAGAGAGAGACAGAGAGAAAGGTCTTCCTTTGCCGTTGGTTCACCCTCCAGTGGCTGCCGCGGTCGGCGCGCTGCGGCCGGCGCACCGCGCTCATCCGATGGCAGGAGCCAGGTGCTAGGTGCTTCTCCTGGTCTCCCATGGGGTGCAGGGCCCAAGCACTTGGGCCATCCTCCACTGCACTCCTGGGCCACAGCAGAGGGCTGGCCTGGAAGAGGGGCAACCGGGACAGAATCCGGCGCCCCGACCGGGACTAGAACCCGGTGTGCAGGTGCCGCAAGGCGGAGGATTAGCCTGTTGAGCCACGGCGCCGGCCTAAAATAAGTCTTAAACAACAAACAAACAAACAAACAATAAAACACTGTGGCGGAGTTTCCCCCAGCTGCTAATTTGCTACTGCCTACCTTCCTATGGGTTTCACTGCCTGTATTTATCATAGTTGTTTGTTTTATATCACTACTAATAAGAGTAGAACCTAGACTCAATACATATTTCTTGAATGAAGGAATACATATCTTGATGTAAGAATGAACGAGTTTAACCAGGTAATGCTGAGAGAGGGAAGAGGTGGCTTTGTGATAGTAACACAAATAACACTGTCTCTTAGTAAGATAGGCAGAAGGAAAGCCTGCAAAAGGCTAAAAGAAGAACCCATTAATAGGAAACTAAAAATCCAAGTTGAAATCCTTGAGAGGTGAATGGAGAGTGAATAAGTGACAAAGTGAGTCTACAATACTGTTGAGAAAATTTATGATGTGGAATGAGAGGTTGAATATGTGACATCTGGGGAGTTTCCTTGGTTACCCATTTTGTCTTGTCTTACTTAGTACTTTGTACTTAGTACAAATCTGAGTTTATTAAAACCACAGAGAATTGGGATAGTTGGAGGAGACAAAGACTCAGTAAAAGAGGAAATTTTACCTTAGGTTTAGGAATTACAGTCATATTTTCCATTGTAACAAGGAAGAGAAAAATGCTGGAGCAAATGTGGGTCACTTTGCAACCTTGGAGGCAGTCGATTGAGGAAGTTCTTACAAATGAGTATTGTTTATTTACAAAACAGGAATAATCACAATGATGTACTCAGAAGTGGAAGACTCACATGCTTGAGACAGGTGGAAAATAAAAAGAATCAAATATTTTTTCCCAACATGTAATGGACTACAAAGCAGAAGTCATAAAACTTTACTGAATATTTCTGATTGTCTTACAAATAATTCTATATTCAGATTGTCATACTGCTCTCCAGAAGCCATTTATGCAATACAAAACATTTATATCTGTTTTCTAAATTATATATTTATTTATTTGAAAGGCAGAGCATCAGAAATAGAGGGACAGAGAGATCCTCCATCTGGTTCACTCCCGAAAAGGCTGCAACACTAAGGATAGACTAGGTTGAAACCAGGAGCAAAGAACATTATCTCTATCTCCCAAGTAGGTGTAAGGGACCCCAAGCATTTGGCCCATTTTCTTCTTGTTTTCCCAGATTCATTAGCATGGAGCTGTATAGAGAAGCAGCGCAGCTGAGATTCAAACCTGTACTTCATATCCAATGCCAGTATTGCAAGCAGCTGTTTATCCTGCTATACCATAATGCCAGCAGCTACCTCCCTCTCCTCCCCTCCCCTTCTTTCCCTGTATCATCCCTCTTCCCTCACTCCCCCTCTCCTCTCCTCTCCTTTTCAGGGAAGAGTGACTTCAGTTTTTGCTTCTCAGCTTTATACCAGGCCTGTTCCTCAGCTGCCCTTCAGCAACAAACTGAAACACAAAATATAATAAAATAGGGAAGGCAGAGCTAGTAAAAGGATATAGAAAAATATTAGGAAAAAATGAGATGAATCAATACAGGGCACAAACTATAGAGTGGAAGAAAGTGGGCTTAAATAAGCAGATGAAGATAAAAAATGTCAGAAGTAGCAAGAGGCCTGAAAAATGAGAACTCAGGAAAGATCATTACATTTTGTAATTAGGATATCAGCAGAAACTTTGAGAGGACAAATTCATTTACATGGAAGACTTAAAAATCACATCTGTGTAGTTAAGAAAGGAAGGGGTAAAACTAATATCCTGGCCATGGATGTTAAATATTTCCTGTAAAAGTTTTCTAGAATTGCATGCAAGAGACAATCAGACTGGAAAAGAAGTTAAAATAAAATGAAGTGTTTTTTACTCCTTTGTTTAGGTTTTCAGAATTTTTAAGCCATGTTTGTATTTGCATGCATGGGAAAACGTGTGCCCTTCAGAGAGCATGTGGTGCTAGACAGGTGGATAGTGAACTTGGAAGCAGAGTTCTGAAATAGCAAAAGGAATAGTAACAAAGATTTAGGAGGAACATGGTTTAATGAGTGTGAAAACACTTTTCATCCTTGATAAAAGAAAGAAAGGAAGGAACAGATAAAGAGAAAAAAAGATTTGAAATAGCAGCTAACCAAGTGAAGAACGGCAAAAGAGTTCCAAGGAAAACCTTAACACCTGTAGTGATCTGACAAACTGACAGTTAGCTCAGTGAGATCGCTTCAGTAAACTTCTGAGACACAGTTGGACTGGGTAACACCATTTTTGTTTTTTGCGGGGGGGTGGTTTATTCCCTGAAGTGCCATGAGTCAGCCACCCTTCTATACTTTAGACGATTTGTCTACCCACAAAGAATTAATATTACATTTTGGAAGACTGTTGTAGGAGTTGAAGCAAAAGAATTAAAGAAGAAAAGTGAAACAATATTTAGATGTGAATTATTGACTCTATGTTATACTAAACTATAAATGCAGCATAATGAAAAGTGACTCTAACATTAAAAACTTGATTTAGAGACTGAGAATGTTTCTCCCCATACATTAAAACATGTACACATTGAATAGGAAATGCCTCAATTCAGATCTCAAATTCCTCCAAGGGACAATATTGTACATATTCTTCAGTTGTCACAGAAAGTGAGAACCTTGAGTTCCTATCATGAAAATGAGTGTTATCTTATCATTTAAGAAAAGAGAGAAAAAGAGCATGTCCAAAGAATGATGATAAACATTAAAGGCACAGTGTTCTGCTGGAATAAGGAGCTCATTCTCTCATAATAATTAGGCAATACTTATTAGGAAAGGAGCTTTGGAGAATAGTAATGCAGTATTTATCACAAAAATAATAGTAAAATAACTATCTATTTTGGCATCCAACTACTTGGCTCACTCCCATGCTCACACATGGAAAAACCCATTCAAATTTGTGGGAAATGAACTAATCACACTTATCCCTAGGATCACTCTCATTCTTCACACTCAAAATTAAATATTCAGATAAACCCAACAGTATGTCTGTCATAGAAATCTTATTTACCTGAGGTTCATTAATGTTTAGCATATTTCCAAGGGTTCTCTTCTTTTTCTGTGTATGTCTCTTACTTGTAATCAACTAATATTTTCCATTAATGTTAAATTACATACCAACTAATGCTCATTAATTCTTTAAAGAGTAGCCTGAGTACTTTAAATCCATTAGTAAATTGCTGTTTCTGGTCTAGAAGCCCCAGAGTTTTAGGGTAATGCAAAACAAGTCATTTTTGTTACCTTTCTGTTTTCCCGCTATTAATGAATAACTCACAGGAGCTATTTTATTTTCTTCTGTCAGGAAAGCTATAGCTACATGATTAAAATGCCCCTTTAAGCCCTAACTGTTATCACTTATACCAATTAAGGTCAAATATAATGGAACAGCAATCTTTGTGGAAAACAATATGGCCAATATAAACCGTTATTAATTTAAAGGCAACACATTACCTATGGCAGCTTCTTCAGAAATTATCGTTAATTATTTCTAGAAGTCTCTTACAATCCCATCTCTAAAATATGCATGCTATTTTGTATTCCTTGAATTATGGTGAAAAATAGGCCCCAGTGAAAATTAGTGTTTGCTAAATGGAATCTTCCTAATTTCCTCACTAGAATATAAGTAGTAGAAAACATTTTTTTATTTTTTAAAAAATAAACCTTGACAAATTATGAATGCTGATGTCTTTGGAAAAGAATACAAAAAGCTTAACCTGTTTGCAGTGGTAAAATATTATATTTGAGTATCTAATATATATTTATCTTAAAATAATATTCTAATTTTTGTTATAAGGTTATACCTTTTATAATTATTTTGGCTGAAAAGTATACATACACACACACACACACACACACATATATATATATATAAAAATTCATCTGGGTTACTAGTGCTAACTGTTATAGCAACAGCAACAGCACCACCACCAACAAATCTAGAATTCTCAGTGGCTTGATATAAATAGTTTACCTTTTACTTATTTTTTCCTGAGTGGTTTGTCTAGAGTGACAATATGCCCCTACCACCTTTATCTTAGTCAGTGAGTAACTGTTGCTTTGCCTAATGATTAAGCTGCTGCTTATGATACTGCAGTCCCATATCACAGTGCTGGGTCGAGTCCCCAACTGCTAAATAAATAATTTTTTTTAAGAAGTATGAGTGTGGAGGATCAAGCAGATGATTTTATGGAAAAAAGTTAGTCAGATGATCCCAAGCTAATGGAAATGAAGACCTGTAGTTTAACTGTCAGTCCAGGAGGAAGTGGAATTGGTTTGGTAAGTATAAAGCAGTGTCTGTTTTACACTCTATCCTTCTACTCACTGATATTCCTTTTGTGCTATCTCCCATATTCCTTACTTTTCCAAATCAGACTATAATACACGTGACAAGAGTTTGAGGAAATGTTCTCTACGGTAACCAGGCAAAAGGGCAACATTTTATCAAAAGTTATCTTTCAGTCACAAAGGAACCAAATGGGTTCAGCTGAGGATATTAAGTGGTTAAAAGAGACAAGAGAATCTAATTGGAGTAAGTCATGGCTACAGCCAGGACAACTGAGCATGCATAAATATCCAAGAGTTGGGGCCCACACTGTGGCACAGCGGGTTAATGCCCTGGCTTGAAGTGCTGGCATCCCATATGGGCGCTGGTTCTAGTCCCAGCTGCTCCTTTTCTGATCCAGCTCTCTGCTATGGCCTGGGAAAGCAGTAGAAGATGCCCCAGGTTCTTGGGCCCCTGCACCCACGTGGGAGACCCAGAGGAAGCTCCTGGCTCCTGGCTTCTGATCGGCGCAGTGGCCATCTGGGGAGTGAACCAATGGATGGAAGACCTCTCTCTCTGTCTCTACCTCTCTCTGTAACTCTGTCTTTCAAATAAATAAAATAAATCTTTAAAAAAAAAACAAGAGTTAACTTTTACCTAATTTTAATGCTAAGATCTCTGCCCCAGAACGAGTTTAAGTCTTAGTCCCATAACAAGTGATCTATCTATCTATTAGCATGTTTCTTACTCTGCCTGTGTGAGCCTACATCCATGCCTGCATGTGATGACAAGTATTTCCCCTCCAGGGCATTCATTTCCTGTGATATAACAGACACCCACCTCTCTCTGCTCAGAAAGTCACAGACTTGGATATGATTCCTTTTGTCGCCTTATCTGATGAAAATAAATTACTTTGTGGACATCTACTTCTGGCAGAGTTTCTTTTCTTTTATCAGTCTTTTTTTTTTTAAGTTTCATTTATTTGAAAGGCAGAATTAAAGAGAAGCATAGAGAGAGAAAGGGAGAGAGAAAGGTCTACCATCTGCTGGTTCACTCCCCAGATGGTCACAATGGCTGGAGCTGTGCCTATCCAAAGCCAGGAGCCAGGAGCTTCTTCCAGGTCTCCCATACAGGTGCAGGGGCCCAAGGACTTGGGCCATCTTCTACTGCTTTCCCAGGCCAGAGCAGAGAGCTGGATCGGAAGTGGAGCAGCCGGAACTCAAACCACCACCCATATGGGATGCCGGCACTGCAGGTGGCAGCTTTACCCACAACGTCACAGCCCAGGTTCCCTGGCAGAGGTTTTGATTTCCAATTTTTGTTTTGGAATCTTCATGATGACAATTGTATGTGTAATGCCAAACTTACAACTATATTCCTAGTTCTGAAATCTGAAAATTCAAACCATATATTCTGTTTGCTATGCTTCATAAACACATACTAACAGAAACAAAATAACAGAATAGCAACTTGCACTTGTAAAAACCAGTACAAAAGGCACAGAGAAGTGGTCCATCTATATTTATGGAAGCCAGCTAGGCAGACATTTTTAGTTCTCCCTCCTGTAGAAAAAAAAAAAAAAGTCCCTCAATTAGACCTTAATGTGTTACCTTGGAGAAATTCCTGGTCAAAAAAATCTAATTCACTGAAAGTTGTACTTTCATATCTTCCACTTCATATATATAGTAGGCATTTAAAGCATGTATTTATTTGCTGTCAATATTATAAAACCCATTTCATATTCTTGTTAATGCCCACGTTCTTTTAGCAGGTGAGTATTTCTATTGCAGTGGTTATAATGCTTCTTGGGATGCCCGCATCATACATAGAAGTGCTCGAGTTTAAGTGCCTGCTCTTCTGTTTCCAGCTTCCTGGGGTTGCAGCAGGTGATTGCTCAAATAGTTCATCCACATGGAAGCCTAGATCGAGTTCCTGGCCCATTTTTGATTGTTGTAGGTATTTGGACTGTGAACTAACAGATGGAAGATCACTCACTATTCTGTCGCTCTGCTTTCCAAATATGAAAAAAAAATTACATATATAAATATACATATAGATATATGTAATTATACAGTCAAAACTATTTGAATCAGAACTTGTGGCTATTTGACCATATAATTACTTGCCAACTTGGCAAACTATTTGTTTCTCCTTCATCTCAGGTACAAATAGCCAGAGCTACCAGACATGATTCTCAAATATATTTCATTTCTTTGCTCCAATGCTGTCATGCCTCTCCCTATCTCAGAAAACTGTATGTTGGTCAAGCTTCAACAGGTGGGGTATGCCCTTCAGCTGATCATTGTCACAAGTCAGTCACTTTGTTCAGATGAAAAGTCTCTTATGGTCCTAGTCAAAGCCTTATAAATCCCATCATTTAACTACTTACTTCTCTGACCACTATTTCTTTTTTATCTCTACCTTAAACCTACTAATTATTTTTGTCATGAATCTGTCTCTTATAATACTTTGTGAAAACCATCAATAACACTATCTTCCAATTACTTATGAGTTACAGTCTTAGTAATCTTTTGCCTTCTAAGTTACCTCCAGTGATGTTTTTTAAATGTGTTTCCATTATTATCACAAAGGAATCTATCCATGTTACCCATTTACTTGCTATCTGCTGCCCAAATACTAAGCTAACATTTCCTGTTTTAATTTTTGTTATGTCAGCATCTCATCTCAAGATACTCATTTCTATAGTAGTCAGCTTTTCATTTTTAAAAAGAAAGACCCAAAGACTAACTTTATAAAGAGAAAAGATTTAATTAGCTCATCATTTTGGAGGTTCAAGTCCAAAATCAAGTGCCCCACTGGCATGGCCTGGAATGAGGATGACAGATGACAAGGGTGGAGCACTTGCTGAGGGAGGATCATAGAGAGCCAGGGAGCGAGTGGCTGGATGCAATTTAGTTTTTGTAGCCAACACTTTCACCAAAACTAACTTCTGAGGTGGACCATCAATGAAGTAATGACTCTCACTACACCCACTCCCTAAACATCCTAGCTGGGTTAAGTTTTCATACTCTCAGTACCATGAATTTCTCACTTTTGGATTCAAAGTCCTGCATGAGATTCAGTGAAATCACATTCAAACCATAGCTGTCTGTGTAATTAATGCCAGCTGCTGCAATAAGTAACCAAAATCTATGCATTATTTCTGTTGCAGAATTTGTTGTTCGTATTAATCATTGTCTAGCTTTCCTGATCAACTCTTATAAAAAATGATTTACAGATTCAATATAATTCCTTTTAGTAAATCTATTTTCTTTAAAATATGGTCTAGAATGACTCTTTTTTTTTTTTTTGACAGGCAGAGTGGACAGTGAGAGAGAGAGACAGAGAGAAAGGTCTTCCTTTGCCGTTGGTTCACCCTCCAATGGCCACCGCGGACGGCGCGCTGCAGCCGGCGCACCGCGCTCCTCCGATGGCAGGAGCCAGGAGCCAGGTGCTTTTCCTGGTCTCCCCATGGGGTGCAGGGCCCAAGCACCTGGGCCATCCTCCACTGCACTCCCGGGCCACAGCAGAGGGCTGGCCTGGAAGAGGGGCAACCGGGACAGAATCCGGCGCCCCGACCGGGACTAGAACCCGGTGTGCAGGTGCCGCAAGGCGGAGGATTAGCCTGTTGAGCCACGGCGCCGGCCTAGAATGACTCTTTTTTTAAGAGAAATAAAAGCATGAAAGACTATCTGCAAAGTGTTTGTAGATAGGTCATAAAGCTCACATTTCATTTTCCAGTCATGTTTTCCCAACATAAAGGCAAAGTAGACTATGAGTTTAGGCTAACTGTGAGTGAGGAGAAGAATTGCCTTAGTAGTAAATACTTTAAATGAAAAAGAAAACAAAACAAATAAAACTTTGATAATAAACTATGCCATTGGATGTCTTTATTTTATTTTCTCACAATTATAACTTTATTTGAAATGATTCAGTTTACACTTAGGAACTATAGTCAAACTGTCATGAACAATAAGTTGTAAGTTTTATTGCTAATGAATATTCAGTTTACTGCCACATTTTAAAATGTAAATGCTTGCTAAAGAATATTGGCCTATTCCTTGTATTATTTCCTACATTCCTGTTTCCCCTCAAGTATAAATATGTACCAATTTTGATGGAAAGCTTAATGTGAAAATAGTGCGTGGTCACTTCCTGCTAAATATGTAGGTTTAATTATGGCATCTCTAATGTGCTGTTTATTGCTAACATTTTGCCAAATGTGACGCGCTTGAATTTAAGCAAAAGTCACTGTAGGCTAGCATTTTAATGTGTGTAAAACTTCACACCTTCTTTCCAACTAATCATAAAAATTAGTTTTCTGATGATATGTTCAAGAACAAGTTATTAGATTAAAAATGGCCAGGGTTTTAAGGGATTATTTCCCTGATTTGTAAACAGTGTACACATTATAGGAAAAATGAGGCAGAAGAATAAAAACAAAAGACAAATATCTTCAAAACTCTCATCACATTTTTACTCTGTGTACTTTATATATATGACTATCAATATTCAAATGAGTTTGAATTCAAATTGGTTTGTCTAGGATGTTTCTGCCAAAATAATCCTGAATTTTGATGAATATGATATAAACTAACAAAATACAAATACAAAAGAAATGGCTTTGTTTCTATGAAATTTTGGATTAATATTTAAAGTTCGATTGCTAAAGTTAATACTATTGCATTGATTGAAAATCACTGAAAAAATGAATGTTTAGATGTTATATGCATATAGATTTTCCTGATTTAAATTATCTTTATCCAAAATTAATAGAAACTGAAAGTTATGGCCTATTTGTGATGATTGTTGTTAGACAAGAAAGCCTGCATGGAACTATTATCAGTAGATGATTGTCAAAGGAAAAAGCTTCAGCTACAAACTGGGGAAGATCAGTGTGGTGGAGAAGCCTGTAATGTACACTTATATAGTGTATGTCAAAGCAAATATTTATTACAGGAATATATGATTTTTTATGGTTTCCTGTTTTATTCTACTGTTTGCTTTCAATTATGCCAAATGTTAAAGAGTAAAACATTACTATAATTAAATGGGTAAGCATGAGACATGGAAAAATATGATTTGTTTTCTGAATACAATTCTTGGCAGATTTTCTCAAACTAAATTTAAAATTTGGCTTCTGAAAGAAAGATCTTGGGTTAGATCTTAGAAATAGGTGAAATTAACATTACTAGAAAAGGTGGCTCCAGAGGAGTCTCACCAGGACCACATTACTAACTTTTTCTCTTCTCAAAGTAAAGAGAGAAAGAATAAAACAGATAAATATAAACATTTATTTCAGGATACTAGCGGACACTTTTATTTTTATGCACTATTAAATTTCACTTTATGTTCTACAGTCCAAAATTATTTTGAAATGAGACAACCAGTTATATAATAATTGGTTTATATTTCCAACACTAGATAGTAATTTTGTATTTCATATTTTACTTTCTTCATAAAAAGATTTTGGGTGACTGCATTTACTTACATGATACACAAAAATTTATCTTTGAGTCCACTTCTTTTTTAGAAAACTTTATGCCTATCTTTCATTCTGCTATGTAAAGTTCTGTGTAACATGGGATATTGGTTATAGTGGCTTCAATAGATGCAGCAGAGGATCAAATTGTAAACATTTTGAAGAGCAATGCCTTAGTACAAAGTGTTGAACATGTTTTGAAATCCATATAGTGATATACTGTATCTCTACAGAACTGTCAGGGTGAAGAAAAGGAGTGTTGCAACAGTTATAAACATATCACACTCAGACATTTATTCAGAAAAATAGAGATGTAGTTGGGTGTCATTTTAAAGCACAACTATTTATGCTTTTGGCAGATAGTTGAAAACAGAATGCATGTATAACAAGGAGTTTAGAAATATAAAAGCAGTCAAGACACAGTGTATACTCACGATGTATCAGGATCACACAAGACTATTGAATAATAAGGGTTACTATTCTTTGATTTCATATAGATTAAGATTTCAAATAGATTAAGAACAGTTGAGAAATAAGTAAGACTAATCCACTGTAAAGATTCTTTACTAAATCTTTTTTTTTCTTCTTCATCATGACTTGTTAACAGTTTCTATATTCATATAGTATTCCAGATTGGGAAAATAATTTCTAAAGAGGATAATGAAAGTTGAGATACAGTATATAATAATAAATATTTTACTATCCCTTTATATATAATATATATATATATATATATATATAATGTAACATAAAACTAACATAAATACCTAATTTCCACTTATGTGCCTGATGGACGTTAAATAGCCTTCCTACTCTAAATTACTATAAAATCAGATAAAACAGGTGAACCAATTGTGTTTAGAATTTGAATGAGAGACATTATGAGCTTGTGGAAAACAGAAGTGAACCTCACAGTTGTATCAATTTTCTAACTTGAATAGCTTTCCTTATAGTGGAACAGGACAGATAGGTAAAGTATAAGTGAAGCATGGTAACCTCACTTTGCCGAAGGGACACAGGTGAGAATTTGACAATGGTAAAGTGGTTGGAATTGATGATGCAGATTATGAAGACAGAAAGCTCAAAGGCATTGTCTAGGGTTGTTTTTATGTCTTTTGCCAAATGCTGAGCTGCAAATGTCTTTGGTGGTATTCTGCATTTTTTTTTGCCTCAAAAAACCAAAAAAACAAAACAAAACAAAACAAAACTGAACAACTGTGATTCAAACATTCACAATGCAAAAAGACAAACCAGGTATGACATACCAGGGTGCTTTACTGAATACCCTAATTATTTATTCTAGAAATGCCTTTGCAGTATGGCTGGCTGCTATAATCCTATAATTAAGGTTACTCTAGATGCACACTTTAAACAAAAGGCTTATGAACAGGCCTGGAGGTAATCATGGTGAATTTTTCTGTAGATTAAGTATTGCCAGAACAAGCTCATTATCTTAAAACAGAAAACTATCAGATTCCTGGCAATACAATCCAAATAAATATTTGCTAGGGATCTGAAAAAAATGGAAATTGTGTTCTATAGCCAAGCAAGAAAATGACATTATAAACCAACTCAGATGACAAATATACCAGATTTGGCAGTTTTAATATGTTAACTTACTATTACAAATTACAATGTAGGGAACTTTTCAATATAATGAATTACTAGAAAGAAGACCTCAGAATAATGATAAATAAAAAAAAAAGAACTAAATTAAATCCTAGAGCTAAAAACTGTATTATTGAAAATGAAAAAGAAAGCATTGGATGGGTTTAATGGAAGATAAGATAGTGTACAGAAATGAGCATTTTATTTTCAAAATAGAAAAATGGAAATTATTAAGACTTACACATAGAGAAAAGTTGGAAAAGTAAAAGTGCCTCAGGAGTCTATGTAAAATTTCAAGACAGGTAATACATGAGTCATTGGGATCTCAGGAGAGAAATACTGTATGAGGTAAATAATTAAATCCGGATGCTCCTCCATGAATGATGAGGCTACATACCAATAAAAGCATCATAAATTGAAAATATCATAAGTTGAAAATGCATTTGATACGCCTAACCTGACAAAAATCATGACCTAACAATTCAGTATATTGTAGAGTTGATAACCCCCATGATTGATGACTACGTGTGAGCTGTGGTCCACTGTCTTGGCCCAACATCTTGAGAGAGTATTATCCTCATGTGACTGGCTCAGAAAGGAATCAAAACTCAAAATTTGATTTATAGCTTACAGTGAGTGTATATCTCATATAATGAATGCAATATTGTAAAGCCGAAAAATTGTAGATAAAACCAACAAGTTAGGGATTGTCTGTAATAGGGAGGTTTTTTTTTTTTTTCTATTTAAGAAAAAACATAACCTGGAGATAAAGAATTAGAACAAACCCTAACCCAGATAAATTAGAAAAAGCCATGTGAAACTATACTAAAAGAAATTAAAGTAGGGAAAAGAGAATAATATTCTTACAGAGGGAAGGATGACAACTATAGCCTCATATTTTTCTTTAAAAAAGAAGCACAATTTAATAACATCAGTAAGGGCTAAAGGGAAAAAAAGTGTAAAATATATGTCACATTCCAGAAATAAGTGCTCTTCAAAAAATTTAGAAAGGCAAAGTAAGTATATTTTCTCATCAATCTCTCTTGAAAGGAATGTGTAATAATCATTATGCAGAAAATTATTAAGGGAAAATGGATGTATAAAATGTATTTCAAGATAAACTAATTTGATAAACAAAGGACACACATTTGCTAATGCAGACGCTAATGCTAATGCAGACGCCTGTATTCTTCTGTGGAGTCTATGTCACTTTCTTTGGTAAAATGAACTTTGCTATTCTATAAATGTTCACTTTTCTCACATTATTCATTTCACAGAATGGTTTTAACTGTGATGCAGTAATTGATTTTCAATTCTTCTTACATATTCTGCCCTGGCAAGTTTGCAGGCAAACAACTGACCCCAGTGTTATTTTTTTACCTTAAGATAATAGGATGAGTCCAGCAAGCATGGAAATGTAATATGAACCGAGGATGGCTAAGCAGTTTTGTAAATATAGGTTTTGCTCTTCATTCAACCCCTGAAATTTACTTTTAGAGTATTCCATCTCTGATGCTACTTGAAGTTTTGCTTATTGTCTAGTAGGCCCCTATTTCATGCCTTTCTCTGGTATAAAACTTCAGTAGCCAAATGAACTTTCAAGTCTATTCTACAACAGTGATGTTATTTGAATTCCTTCCTTTTCACTTCATATCAACTATATTCACATTGAATGCATTCTCTAGGGAAATACCAGTTTTATAGACAGGAAGTAAGCTTGTATGTTTTCATTTAAATGACAGCCACTTGTTAAAGACTAAAATACTTTGGGAACTAATTACTATTTATGTTTTTGACTTTGAAGGTACATAATTTCCTTTAGATTAAAATGATGCACAAATAAAATTTTTTTTTAGATTGCACTGTTTGGCCTGCTTTTCATTTGTATATGCACTAAAGGTTATCACAAGCAATCTATGTACTTATTGAATCTCCAAGTTTAGATTCCAGGTCTGATCTCCTATCTCTGAGTTTCATATTTGTGTACTCCGATTTTAACTTAGAAAATGATTATGTGTCTTCCTTAATGTCTAAATTTCAACACTGTCCATAAATGTTCATCTTTCATTGGCTTCTATTGTAGTAACTGGTCTACTCAATTATCTTATCTGCTGTTAATCTGGGAAATAATATTGATGCCTTCATATTTTAAACATATTTAATTAACAAATATGAGGCTGGCACAGTGACATAGCAGGTTAAGTCACCTTCTGTGATGCCAGCATCCCATATGTGCACTTGGGGTCAAGTCTTGGCTGCTCCATTTCTGATCCAGCTCCCTGCTAATACATCTGGAAAAAGCAGTGGGAGATGGCCTGAGACTTGGGATCCTGTACCCACATGGGAGACCCAAACGATACACCTGGCTTCTGGCTTGGCCTGGCTCAGCCCAGGCCATTGATGCCATTTGAAGAGTGAATGAACAGATGGAAGATCCTACATCTCTCTTTCTCTCTAACTTTACCTTTCAAATAAATAAAATCTTCTAAAAATTAACAAATATATATAATCTATTTATCTATATAAAATATATATACAGCTCTACTCATATTCAGTTCTAAGAGCATTAAATTCTAGTTTTATTTAATTCTTAGAAAGTACTAATGAAATAAATATTATTATTATTCTCATGTTTAATGAGACTAACCTCAATAAGGTATTAAGGAACTTGCCCAAGGTCACATAGTTAGTAAATAATATGTCAGTATTTGAATTAAAGTCTATCTCAAAAATCTGTTGCTTTCATCAACATCTGTGATATGAATTCAGGAAACTGATCTTGCCAACTCTGCTTTTCAAATAGTACTCTGTCCTAGTGTCTAATATGTCTTCTATGCCATTAATATCTCCTGTTTTGATGACTTAAAAAAAGATGAAAAACCCTCCAAAATCACCACTTATATTCCTTGTCAGGAAATGGGAAATGATTAATTGAGACTCATTGAATATTTAAGAAGAGCTTTGTTGCTGTTTATGCAGCAGAGAGTCATTATCAGGCTAACCTGAGATCAGATCTTTGTTTGCCATCTGTGCAATGACTGTAAAGATTTATTTTGGCTAGCACCATTGCATTGGTTCCTTAGTTGGGGACTCTTTATTTTCAAAACATAAACTGAGGTATCATAGATGAAGGAGCATTTGTAAAAATAAATCAAGTCTTAATAGTATGATGATTTCTCAAAAAGACTTAAAGAAAAAAATACTGCTTGATTCCGTAGTTCCATTTTGGGAATATATCCAAAGAATTAAATCACAGACTTGAACAAACATCTGTATACCAATGTTCATAGTATAACATTTATAATAACCAGTAGATGGTTATTATCTAGGGATAAATGGATGGACAAAATGAGCTTTGTACAGATATGAGAAATTACCAGGGTTTCTTTTGTAAGATTTGTTTATTTTATTATTTGAAAGCTAGAGTTACAGAAAGGCAGAGACAGAGATTTATTTATTTATTTGAAAGTAAGAAAGTCAGTGTTTTAAACACAGCAAGAGAGAGAGAGGTCTTCCATTTGCCAGTTCACTCCTCAAATGGCCTCAGCAGCCAGAGCTGGACGAATTCGAAGCCAGAAGCCAGGAGCTTCTTCTGGGTCTCCCATGCAGGAGCAGGGGTCCAAGAACTTGGCATATCTTCTACTGCTTTCCCAGGCCACAGCAGAGAGCTGGATCAGGGGTGGAGCAGCCAGAACTCAAACTGGAGCCCATAATGATTGCCAGCACTGCATGTGGCAGCTTTACCTGCTATGCCAACAGCGCTGGCCCCATGGTACTATTAGTTTTAAAAAAGGAATGGAATTTGGCATATGTTCAACATAAATGAAATGTGAAGACATAAGACTCAGTGAAATAAACCAGACACAAAAGGACAAAAATTGTATGATTCCACTTATTGATATATAAAGAGTAGTCAGTTTGCATAGACAAAAAGTGGAATGGTTGTTTTCAGGGGTTGCAGAGAGAAAGACATGGGAGATTATTATTTACTGATGTACATTTCAATTAAAGAAGATGTGGATGTTATAATAAGGAACAGTGATAGTTTTGCAATAATACAAATATTCTTAATATCACTGAATTGTATAATTAAAGGGTTAAAATAGAACATTTTCTATAATGCATATTTTACCACCATATAAAAAGGTATGAGTCACATCAAAACACAAGAACTGGTTACCATTATCAGGAGAGTTGTTAGCCAGAACTATCATGAAAACATAAACAGATCTATCTTTGCCTTCAGTGTAGTCTTACTTCACTCACATAACCTAAATCTCTGCACCTCTCAGTTCAATATTCAAACATCCCTCTATGAGTCAGTCTTCACAATGAATTGTTTTGCATGAAGAAGGCATTATCCTTTACAAAGAAGTTCCACTAAAGCAGGAAATGAAAGAATAAGCAGAAAACAACATAAGTCTCTCATACAACTGGAAACACAAGAAAAAACGTTTGAGAGTTTATAATTGAGTTAGCACTGTGCAAGTGCCTTTTTCCTAAGTAGCACTGAACTGGAATATACCAACCATCAAGTTTATAGTTTTAGTTAAATTGGAATTGTCTTGGTTACTGTCAAGAAGTGAGACCAGAATTCAATGATAGAAGACAAACTTAGGATACCAATGGAAACAAAACTCAGAAAAAAAAAACTTCCTTAAATATTTTAACAAAAAATATAGAAATAGGATGGGGCCAGCATCCTGGCGTAGCATGTTAAGCCACCCCCTGTGATACCAGCAACACATATGGGCACCAGTCTCCATTTTTGATCCAGTCCCTGCTGATGGCCTAGGAAAAGCAGTAGAAGATGGCCCAAGTGTTGGGTCCCTGTTCCCACATGCAGGAGACCAGGAAGAAGCTCCTGGCTGCTGGCTTCAGCCTGGCCCACACTGTGGCCATATGGGGAGTGAATTAATGCAAGGGAGATATCCCTCTCTGTGTCCCTCTCTATAACTCTGCCTTTCAAATAAATACAACAAATCTTATTTAAAAAGACCCTAGAAATAAGCCCTATATCTCAATACTAAAATAACATTTATACAAGTCAGGGAAGACCTATTACAATATAAAAATTATAATCAGGTCATTTCTAAATAGATCAACATAATTTGTACTCTCTCTCTCTTTTTTTTTTTAACCCATCTTCTGAAGAGCTCATGAGTATCTCTTAAGGCCTGTCAGAAGTTCACAATAATTAAATAAAATAGCATGAGGTCAGGAAAAGCTCAACATGATGTGAGAATGAAAAAAAAATTACCTGAATATATACAATAAGCTGATGAGATGTGTGAGGCAAGAGGTAGGTGATAGTGGTTGTGAGGGAGGCAATGTAGTGTCTTCTCTAAAAACTTTTCAGGCAAGAGAAATACTTCTTTTAAATGTGTATTTATCATATTTAAGAAAAAAATAGCTTCAGTTTGGTTTTCTCAGAATATCAATTTTTCAGAAAATTAAGACTTGTTGATAAGAATTGAAATCAACAATGAAAATAATTGTAACACTGGTAGAGCACATGACATATATGTAGTGTTATGATTTGGATATGAAGTCATGTTCAAATTCACTCTCAATTGTGAGATAGTAAGAAGGGAGAAACATTATCTAACAATGAATTTAAAAGGGGAACCTTTAGAAAGTGACTCAACGACTAAGATGGTTGAAGGTTGGAGGCTCTATAAGAAGACAGAGAAGGACCTGCAGACACACACACACACAAGCGCACACACACACACACACCACCATTGTGATGCCCAGCACCTCCTCTGAAATCTTTCAGCAAAAAGGCATCACTAGATGGGTTCTCTTGGCCTTTGAGCTTTATAACTCTGAGTCAAAACAAAAACATTTAAAAAAAAAAATAACTTACTCATGTTGTGTTCTTAGCAGCAGAAAAGAGACTACATCTGTAGTTAATAGCCTTTCATTTATTCAGGCAATAACTGGAATTAAATAAGTAAAACAAAACTTTCTAGTAATATTGTATCTTCTCTTAACTCATATTTCTATGGATACTTTAAAAATTTATAAATCCAGAACTAAAACGATGGTAGGTATCAGTTTAAAAAGGGGAAAAAAATTCAATACACATTGACTTCATTGATAGCTCTTCTCCATTATACAAGGCCTTTCCCAAAAACAATTTTTCCTGTCCACATGCACCATATTTTGACATGTTAAACAGTTATTTTGTGATGGGCCAGTTGGATCTAAAATAAGAAGAAGGAGGTAACAAAGAAACAGGAATCTGACAACCAGAGTTAAAAACTTTTACTTCCAATAAGCATGTCTAGCTATAAGATCCTGAGCTAGTTAACTAAAAATCCAGATTTTTGTTTTTCGTAGGTATAAATATGTAGTTTAAATTATATGGTGAAATTAGTCATTTGGAAGGTCACCACCATCTGCACAATCCCATAGATCTGTAAAACTAATAAAAGCATTCGCTTTATAATGGAAAAGAACTTGTAATTCAGGGAAGGCACTTGGCATCATGGTTAAGTCATTGGTTGGGATGCTTGCACCCAATATCAGAATGCATGGATTTATGCCCTGGCTCAACTCCCAATCCTAGCTTTCTGCTAATGGACAACTTGAGAGGCAATAGTTCATAGCCCAAATAGTTGGAACCCTGTCACCCACATAGGTGACCTGGATTGAGTTCCTGCCTCCCAGCTTTGGCCTGGCTCTACCCCTGCTCCTGCAGGACTTTGGGAAGTGAACCAGTGAATTACAGATCTCTGTCTCTCTTTTTCTCTCATTGTCTTCCTTTCAAAAAATAAAAAATAATTTTTCAAAAAGAATCTATAATTCAAAGCTGACTTAACCATCTTTCTAAGCATCTATTATAATGATATCTTGATACTTTAAAGCCAACCTTACCAGAATAATCTGGGTGTGTCACTGTAATGTTGTATTCTAAATCCACCAAAATTTTTTCTGCTCAACTGTGGCCATATTCATTATATTTGGTAAGAAATGATTATGAGTGAATGGCAGGAGGTTCAGATGCATCTACGCGTAAGGGAATGAAGCAAAATAAAAAGAATTAGTCAAGAACACCCCAGCAAAAGGAACTATCTGTGCATATAAGCAGGACATGTAACAAAAGGAACCATGGCAAGAAATGGAACTTAAAGCTGTCCCTTGCAATGAAGATGAGAGGACAAGCATGAGGTAAGAAGGATTGTGGGAAGTAAGGCTAGAGAGATTGGGGTTAGATCATTAAGAATGTCAAACTATATTGTGGGATTCCCTTTCCTCTTTTAAGAATAATAAAAACCAAAGGATTTTTAAACAAGGCATGGTGGGGGTATGGGTGAGATTTCAAGGGTTGCTTCATTTATATTACAGGTCTATTCATTGTGACTCTTACTATTTTCCAGCACTGAGCAAAACACTAACATATACCACACTTCTGGTAGCTCTCATTAATCATGAACTCTATTACATCTAATCAATCCAAGATGATTCAGAAAGTACTTGAGTGTCTTGATGCGCCTCTTGGTCTTTTTTGTGCACATTGAAAATCAATAGAGCACTGTGGATACACAGGTTGCGAAATATTTTTCTGAAGCAGTCATGGCATTATTATGTATCTTAAAAGTTGCTTTTCTCAGGAAATTGCTTTTAATAACTTGCTGGTTTTTTTTTTTTTATTAAGTAGGAAACAGAAACATTTGACATTTCAGACTTCTAGGTATACTTGTGTATCTTAAGTGATCAATGAACATTGGTCTGTTATATTTTATTTATGTTTCAAACTCTCCCTTGACTGAGAGTTCCTTGAAACCAAAGTATGAGTCATGTTCACATTTGTGTCATAGCAATTAGTGCAACGTCTGGCATATATAAGGTCATCAATACTCGTTGATTGAATAAATGGAAATGAAATCAAGCCATTTATTTTTTATATGTTCTGGTACAGATTTTCACAATTCTTAAAATGTCAAATCAATTCAATACATATTTAATGAGCTACTACTCTCTGTAAGAAAGTGCTAGACAAGTATGAGTATTTATAACTGCCCACAAGTGTTTTCAGATGCTAAGTCTATCAGACACACTTATGTTTTACCACATGTTCCTCGTTGTCCCTCCTGGTACTGTTGAATACATATGAGTATCTATAAATGCTGTTTAATGAACAAGTCTTCCTCCTTAGCAATATATATATATATATATATATATATATATTGCTTAGCAATATATATATATATATATATATATATATATATATATATATGGCCTATAGTTCTTTCTTTGTTTCAAAGACAGTTTATTATATTAGGATGTAATGTGATTTGTGGAAAAATCCATTTCTTCCATGAGCAATTAGAAATTAGCAAGTGCTAAGTAATGATCTAAATAGTTTATATAATTTATTTTTTCTTTTTAATAACTGAGAATCCATTGAGATGCATTACAATTATGATTCAATATTAGAGAACGTAGATAATATCATTCGGCAAAGGCAAATAATTTGCTCCTTTTCGTGATGAAGTAAAGTATTGAACCAATAATTGAGCCCAAGAATGTCTGATTTACACTCTGTGTTCTAATCCAATTCTCTTATTAGAGTTGTGCCAGGGAAATTAAGTGTAGATAATAAGTTTGCTTTATCATTTCCTATAGAAACACCCTCTGCCATAAAGAATCATTTGAACTAGAGATTTCTCTGTCTGGAAATTGGCAGTATATTATTCAATGCTTTTTAAATAAAATTCCAATAAGAAAAAGATAGGATTCTGGATTTTATGGTATTGCTGTACCTGCATCAAGTACTAGTTAAAGAAGGCCTTAGTTAAACATATGGCTATTGGGGAGGGTACATTGAGATACTAATTTAGAATTAAGAACACAGATGCATTCTTAGTTTAAGTGGGAAGCTTAGAATAGGGCAATGGGACTTAGGGGATCAACCAAGAAATGATGAGATGGAAGTCAGCTATAAAAATGGGTATTTCCTCACATTTTCTCTTTTTCTCTGTTTTTTTTTTAATTTTTAAATGTATTTATTTATTCAAAAAGTAGAGAGATTAAAAAAGAGAGACAGAGACAGAAAGACAGAAATCTCTGTCACCAGAGACAGAGATCTTTGTTCACCACCCACCTCCAAAACGCCTACAAAAGCAGGGCTGGCCCTGTTTGGAAAACAGTTCATGTCCCCAATGTGGGTGGCAAGGACTCAATTATTTGGACCCTCACTGGCTGTCCTATTGGAACAGGAAGTCAAGTTAGTTATGGAACCCAGGCGCTGTAATACAGGATGAAAGCACTCTAAGTAGTGTCTTAACCACTAAGCCAAATGCCCGTTCTTTTGGTGTGCTTTTAATTCTCTTACTACTTCATTCCCTACTAACATATTTCTGTGCTTTTTGATACACATCCTGATTTGATGTATCAAGTCATCTTTCCATTTTTGAAAAGATTTAACTTGAATTTTCCTCCAATGCCAAAGCTTATTTATTTTTAAATTATACATCTATGTAGCAAAAAAATACCAATGAATAATAAAAAGTCAACATTGGAACTGATTACCTTTCTCTCACCATATACAACATTATTTGTTCTTGAATTAAGGTGTTTTAATTTTAACGGTGTTGTGTCAAAAGGAAAAATTGGTTCTGCAGTGGATAATATGGGCTTTATTCAGAAACAACAAAAATAAGGCCTTTCATATATATGTATATATGTAGTATGTATAGTATTATGTCTACATTGTGTTGTCTATATGTATATATACACCATATATAGATTATATATACAGATACATATATATTGTACTTAAATACAATCTTATATATTGTATACATACTATATATTGCATTTGTATATTACATGTACTTATATGTAGTACTATATATAAATTATATTGTGTATATATTATATTACATATGTATATATATCATATATGTATTTTATTATGTTCATTATGACATAGGGCTTTTATGCTAACATTCAGGATGCTGCATTATGGAATTCATGGAAATGATTGATACTATACTGAAACTATTCAACCTAAACTTTACTCACTTTATGGTAAAGAAAGCAAAAAGGACTCATAGACTTGAGTTTGAGAATAGCCTTGATACTGGAGACAAATCTGTTTCTCTAAGATGTTTAATGAATCTTACTGAGTTGCATAACTGATTTATATGGGAATAGGATAAGTACAATATAAATCACAGCTAACATCTATTGACTATATACTAAGTTATAGGTCTGTACATGTTCCATATCCTAGCATTTTCCTAACTTGGTTAACAGCAGAGCAGGAGTATTGACTTATCCAGTGGTTAAGTAATTTCTCAACAAATGGAGCAACAGGATTTAATCTTAATAATATTTCATTAGTATATGAATAGTATATGCTTTATATATTTGATTCTTAAGTTGCTTTAAAACATGAGTATAATATCTTTGTCTTTGGTGTCTCCTACTTTTCCCTACTAGTTACATTGAATTTTAAATTTGAAACAAATATACAGGTTTGTTGTAGCAGCAGCAGCAGTAGTAGTAGTAGTAGTAAATTCTCTCCCTTTAAATACTTTTAGTTTTCCTTGCCTTAATAGTACCTTAGAATTTTTGTTGTTTGTTTGGTTTAGTTACTTAGATTTCCATTTCCCTTTGTCTAAAGTAGATTTAAATGCACTCAGAAAAATGAAGTTCTCTTTAGTATATTCAAACACATCAAATAATCTGTCAGTTTTATTTCTTATTTTAAGAAAAATTTATTTATTTGAAAGGTAAAATTTCAGAGAGAGGGAGAGGCAGAGAGATATAGATCTTCATCCATTGGTTCACTTCCCAAATGTCCACATGGCCAGGGCTGGGCTAGGACGAATTCAGAGGCCAGGAGTTTCATCGAGCTTTCCCACATGGGTGCAGGGTTCCAAGCACTTGGGCCACCTTCCACTGTTTTCTCAGTTGCATTAACAGATAGCTGGACTGGAAATCAAGTAGCTGGAATTCAAACCAATGACCATATTGGATACCAGCATTGCAAGGGGTGAATTAATCTGCTATACCATCAAGCTGGACCCAATTTTATTTCTTTATAGTTACTTTTTGTTTGAATATATTTCCTGGGAATGTCAACCTTATTTCTAATTTATATTGATTGTTGTCCAATCTTGCTGCCCAGCTACCATGTTGAACTCCTTCCATCACCATTAACTAGAAAATCCACATGGTTTCTCTTAAGTGTTATACCTATTTCTTGAACTCACGTCTTCCTCTTTCTTTACTTTACCCATAGCTTTCGTGGGAGACATCCTGCAACTTCTTTATGACAAAGGGTATGAAGGTCACATTGTTATGCATTTTCATGTGTGAAGATGCCATGAAATATTATTTCATCTTTAATTGGTAAGGTGGATAGGCATAAATGTCTGTATTGAAAGTATATTTTTAAGCATCCACTGTTCTATTCTGACTTTGCTGTTGAGAAATTTGGTGATGGTCTAATCTGATTCATGAATTATATTTAAAAACATGTATTTGAAAGGCAGAGTGACACATATGTTGTGAGAAAGAGACCCTTCATCTACTGGTTTACTCCCCCTAAACACCCCAGATTCCAGGGCTGGACTGGACCAAAGCCAGGAGCTTGGAACTCCATACACATTTCTCATAGGGGTGGCAAGGTCCAAAGCACTTGTGCCATCTTCCTCTACTTCCTCAGGTGCATTAGCAGGGAGCTGTATCAGAAGCAGAGCAGCTGGGACTCATGCTCCAATATGGGATGCTGGTATTAGAAGGACAGCTTAACCCACTAGGCCACAACACCAGACACTGGCCCCTAATTCCTGAAATGTTTATGTAATCTGATTGTTTTTCATGTCAGACTTGCAGGATCTTTCCTTTACTGCCAGCAGTTTAAAATTACATGAAAATTTCCTTTAATGTGCATCTTTTTCATTAATTTTGCTGACCCCTCATGGGTCCTTTCAGCACCTAAATATGTGTGCTTTGGGGACTTTCACTTTATTAATTACATATGACAAAACATTATGATCTGTCTCCAGTGAAGAAAGAATCATTGTGAGGGGACTGAGGGATTTTTTGGCCGATAACATGATTTTAGTTATATCCTGTGTGGAGTGAAATATGAGTCAATTTTTTTTACAGACTGTATAGGCAAGACTAAACAAGGGATGATGCAATATATTTAAATTTTTTTTTTAATTTGAAAGAGTTACAGAGAGAGGTAGAGACACACAGAGAGAGGTCCTCCATTCACTGGTTCACTCCCCAAATGTCCGCAATAGCCAGAGCTGAGCGGATCCGAAGTCAGGAGTCAGGGAGTTTCTCCAGGTCTTCCATGCTGGTGCAAGGGCCCAAAGACTTGGGCCATCTTCTATTACTTTCCCAGGCCATAGCAGAGAGCTGGATTGGAAGAGCAGCAACAGGGATTAGAACCTGGTGCCCATATGGGATGCTGGCGCTCTAGGCTGGGGCTTTAATGCAGTGCGCCACAGTGCTGACGCCAGTGCAATATTTTTCAAATGATTTGGAAATCAATGAAAGGCTTAGTTTACTATATGCTCAGGAAAACATTGGGTGAAGGGTATAATTTGAGCATGAGAAGAATTTAGTAAACTTGGCACAGGCCAGCCACAAAGAAAGGGAGCCCACTTCTGCTTTCTACACCTTAAAGGCTCAAGGGCCCTGACCCTGATCCAAGGGAAGGAGCCATTGGTTTACTCATTCTGACATCTAGAATCTGGGGAAGATTTGGAATCTTGGCCAGGTACTTAGAGATCACACAGTACCTAAAAGTCAGATTGTATACTTCACGAAGGCCTGTTAAAAAACAAAAAACAAAAACAAAAAAACAGTGTGATATATTTTTGGTCAAAAGTTTATTTCCAGCATCTTAGTTGATTCTGAATTCAGGGTGATAGAGAAGTGGAACTATCTCTCTTTCAATCTACAAGCAGTTTTGATTTTCTATTTGTCACAGTGAAAAGTAATTGTACCCGGAGTATGTAACCTCTGGGAGAAAAAAACCATTTCTTCTTATCTCCAACATTTTCACCAGATACTTAGTGACTTTTTTTTCCTGGTTTTACCTGAGAAAGGCTAGTGCATTTTCCAGATCTAGAGTTTTAAACATGGACTGACAGAGATGATAGATAAGTTTTTCTAGTTGTATCACGGAGACTTCAGTCACACCAAATGTTATTTTTGTTAACAAAGTGCGAAGTTCCAAAGCCTTTTAGAATGACTGTTTTCCTTTGATGATTTCATGAACTGAGTTGCATAATGAGCTCCTGCACAATGAGTCAACCAAGATCTGGTGTGAGATCATAGATTCCTACAGCCTCTCTATAATGTCCCAAACTTATGACTATAATTTTACCACTTAAAAATGGCTAAAGGAGCACCCAGATTTTTTTTTTAATTTGGGGACTCATAGGCTATTACTGGATAATTCTTGGTAGAGGATAACAAGAGATGCATTACTTAATATCAGCTACATAGAGAAAAAAGTCACAGATAAAAAGGATTATTATGTACAGGTATTGTACAAAATTAGACATTTAAAACAACTTTATGGATTTGAGTATATATAAGCAGTTTGCTAGTAATTATGAAATCTTCATTTAAAACCCTTTACTACATTTACCTAATTGTAATACACAGATAAATAGATGCATGTGCTTCAACTTACAGACTATAACATAAGGTAGTATTCTCACTTTGTTACAGACTGATGCTTAATGGCTAACTCTAAAAAATGTCAGTGCTGGTGTATACTTAAACAACAGCAATTAAAATGTGAAAAGAGGGCAGATGCCAGACACAAAACTTGCTCTTATAAATAGAAGGCTTTGGAGTCTTAAAATTCTATAAAAAATCACACTTTCATCTTTGTCATAAGGTTTTTTTTCACAGGACCCATTCCTACTCAAATATGTGTGTTGCTCTCTTTCCACTCCATGCACCACATCCATTTAAGTACCCTTCTCTGAGTCTTTGAAAAGGAGTATTTTTGATGTGGCTAAGAAAGGGCATCACTTTTGCTAGAAACATGCAGGGAAATTCTTCATCCAGATGGGAACTGATGAATTGCTGCAAGATCTTTGAATATTGAATCGGTGCCTCCTTGTACAGATCCCCTGATTAGTCCTTTTGTCTTCCTTAGCCATTATGAACCTGCTACAAGATTAGCCTCTATGTCATGTTCCTTCTCAAACTTGCCAGACAAGTGACATGTGTCTCATTACCTGAAATGGAATAATCTAGATTTTTCTAGTATTCATTCCCTAAACTGTTGTTTGACATAAACATTCACAATTTTTGTTGGAGATTTTTTAGAACAGTTTTTACTTATTTTTAAAAGTCTGATGTAGCACATGCAAACCTTTAAGTCAATTCTCAAAGGTTTTGACAGTGAATTTTAAAGCCAGCAACAGTCAATCATCGGCCCTGCTGGGGCAGAGAGGCATACAAGAGTGTCACCCACCTTCCACACACAAATTCTTATTGAAGCAATTCGATTAGGACTCTATATTTTGGCAATTTCGAACTGAGATTCAAATAAGTAGATATGACAGAAAAAAATACTGGCTTGCAGTGTAAATTTAAGAGCTGTTAACATTCTTGACATTGACCTATCTTTTAGCACTGTTATAAAACCAAACCAAACCGAATCAAATAATCCATGCAAGATGATAAGCAGAATGCCTAGCACGAATTAAACATGTATACTGGTGATCATGGTGATAGTACTTTTTCTACTATTATAATCATCCTAATGCTACTTCTGGTCATGTGGACACCTCTGAAAGACCTGAAGCCTCCTAGGACTAAGTTACCGTGCAATCATTAGTATTTCAATTGGTCTTTCACTCTTTGTCTTTTGAAAGCAACCATAAGTTTTGAGCACAGTTAGTTTTATATGAACAACTCCTTTCTTCTGCAGTATATAAAATGTGTTCCGACTTCCCCTATCAAACTTTAACTTCAGTTCTAAATTTCTAAAATCAATGTTGTTCCTGACTCATCAAGATGGAAGTGGTAGGCCTTGGTTTTATTTAATTTGGGTAACATGAGGCAAAAGGAGGGGGAATTAAAGTGAAAGAAAAAAAAATCACAAGTGAAATTGTAAAATTGTGTATCAGTGACAAAGCAGAATAGATGCCTTTTCACTTTTTATTTGTTGAATTCTTTATTTAGTGAATCATTAAGCCTTTGGCTATAATATAAACAAAGAATATGGTATCTAAAAAATCATACATAAAATGTTAATTCAAAAAAGAAAGTAAAATATCCTTAACTATACATCATTATGAAAACTTTTTGGATATAGTTGTTGAAAGAGCATAATAAAAAACTATATCTTTCTGTCTGCAGATCTTTAGGCCTTTTACAAAGATTCACCACAACATTCAGAAGAAAACTAATCACATAGATTAAGGTGTATCTTAAATTTAGATATCTTCAATGATAAGTTAATGTTTTCAGTTTGCATTTAAAAAGAGAATGCTGAATCACAAAAATAGCCTTAACTTCTTACCATAATATTTAAGAATTTATATTTCTTTCACATAGAAAAGGAGACAACATTTTTCTCATTTATTTAAATGTTTTCTCTTTTTTTGCAGAATAAAATTTAATGACACATAAACAAAGAGCCACATCATGGGGTTTTTCATTCTCAGGAAAAGTGAGATGGTCTAATAATTCCAAGTGTTTTCAAAATTTTGTCTGTGCAGAAAACAGAAATAAAGATAATTTTCTGAAACTGCCACATGATAGATTTGAGGTAGACTTAAAGAAGGGAAGAATGGCAATGATGATAACTAAGTATGAAAGAGAAATCCAGGTGAAGTGTTAAATGTAGATAGCCTTATGAGGTTAGTTATCCCTGGAGTAAGTTAGATAGAAAATGTGATTATTACAGGGCCAGTGAATTGCCATTGGTTCACAGTCACAGTTCTTTTGTAATATGTTTGGATTTTTAAAAAGCATCTTAAGTCTTTAACAAAGTAAGCACCTTCTCTTAAAAACAGTCTAACTTCTGTGAAGTAAATTTGAGAAGCTTTTGCCTATAGTTCCAGTCCAAGATGATTTAAATAATACCTACTTCACAATAGGTTTGATAAATACCTATCCTTCACCACTTAAGCTGAAAAATTACATTATCACTCACATCAAGAAGTTCATAATGTGCTTTACATATTATGCATTGTTATGAAAGGATAAATGTGTGTGTTAAGAATGTCTGTGAATGAAAAGAAAAAAAAGCTCCTGTGGCCACACAAACAGAGCTGCCATCTTGTGGATAACTAGGTAATGGGCCTGGAGTTATTGCAAAATATAATAAAATGCTGCATTCCAATAGTTCTAACCACTCAAATAATAATGTTCACAATAGTTTAAAACTCCTTTAAATTCCTCAGTTATAGTTATAAAATAAGTACCTGAAGGACATTTTCCTTTATTTCTGAAGTCAATATTAACCTAAACCTTATTAATATGTAGGATGGGAAACACTGGAGGATGGTTTCTCCAGTTTAATTAGCCTCTAGTGATGATTTGTTTTGATAATATAAATAATTAGCTTAACCACAAAATTGATGTAACAGAAATAATTGTCAGGCAATTAAATACTGCAATGATTTCAGCTCCTGGGAAATATATTGTATTTAAGTATAGTAATAAAATTGAAATTTACTTAATTTGAACTCTAAAATACCTTCTACTTGGTTTTCAATAATATTTTTGCAGAGTTCATGTTCTTCATGTAAGAAGACACACACTAATATAATTTTGCTAAAATTAAGCACTCAGTCTTATAGATATTTTTTGCCCTTATACTAATCCTTTACATATTATTAAAGATAAAATATTTCAAATTCTCTGGAACCCACAATTGCTAGCTGTTCATTCTAGTTGTAGAAATATAATTAATAATATTGGTAAACTCATTCTAAAATGTAATATTTATTATTTTCCTTTATAAAACTAGATAATTTTTAAAACCTGGAAAAAATATTTTTACTTCTCTACCTGTACATATGAAAGATTATACTCAAAAAATGACACCATCTTTTTATTGTCCTTGCAATCTCTTAATGTTTTAACCATTTTACCTTTTGAGTTTTCCTTTACATTCTATAATCAGATTACATTTCTTAATGTATTATTTTATGATAGCAGTAAGCATTTTTATGTTCTTACCAGTGTTCATATTGAACCTACATATGTAGACTTGTGTGCAAAATATTTTTAGACTTCAAAAGGACATCCTACAAATTACATAAAGCCCTGGCCTTTAGTATCTTTGACTTCCTAAAGAAAACTACTAAAGAGTCACTAACAACTTCATAAATCCCATTCATCATTAATCTCCAGTGTCTACTACCACTGTAAGAAAATAGGATTTTTTTCTTTTTGTTATGTATAAAAACAATCCAGACTTATCAGACTGATATTAAAATGTGATCTATAGCTTAAAAATCTTATATATGTATTTTAGTAACACAAAACCATGGACCTTTACTAAGATAATCACTTACTAATGAATTTGCAGAGCACCAGGATTATTTGTATTTCTGATATTCACTGTGGCCCATTTCTTTAAGCCAGTTTATGTGACATCTGGCCCCTAAATAAATGCAAAACAAAGGAAGAAAGGCTATGAATTGTGTATTAAAGTCATAAGAATATGTATTTATCTTTAAACATTTACAGAATCATAGATGCATCACTGTGCTTACTTTGTGCAATGTGATATAATTTAATTTTGCTAGTTATCTATCTCTGCCATTAAATATTTATATCATTAAAATTTTATGGAATATATGAATAGAAAAACATATTTTATAAACAATTATTTTCTTCATGACATATCCTCCCAGCAATTACAATATCCTAGCATTATCATTTGTCTACCAGAAATACAGTTGACATTCCCATTGTCCAAATTCATCTTTCTGATCTGTAATTCAATTTTATGCCACTTTGCATGGCAATGACACTTTTTTGTGCACATTTCTATCCAAATGTCCATGTTTTTAGGCAGATATAAATGAACAGTGTCTTTAACATTGGCCCAAAGTATATTTTGACAAATAAGTCTTTTTGAGTCTGGAATCTTGCACTTGACTAATATGATTAAATTCTGAAAAATTCTGGGAAGGTCAAAAACTTGAAGAAATAAATAAAGATCCCTGACTCATTCAGTGTTATAAACCAACTTAATCTGCAACATTATTTTCCAATTGAAACTTTAAGAACTTAAGATAATATTTCTTTTGTAATTATTTTGAGAGCACTGATATATGTTTAATTTTTGTCTATCAAATATTATTCAACCTAACATATTTGATCTTTTTCCATAAAAATGTTGTATTAATTATAACATTTTTATATAACAAGTTTTATATAACGAGTTTCCATAGTTTGCATCATCTGATCCCGGTATCAATTTTTCTGTAGGTAGAATTGTCATTCTCATTCAATATATGAAATATGGTAAATTTCTAAAATTCTGAAGAGCTAATAGGTGGTAGAATGAGAATTGCAGGCTAGATCTTTTGAATCTCAATCTAGAAATCTTGCCTATATTTCACACACTAATTTGCTATTAAGAAAAATCAAATAAGCCAATGGTCATGGAAGCTAGAACTTGGGAGGAAATTTTGAATGTACGGTCTATAAGACTGTCTTTTCATGTTATCAACTCTTAGAATTCTTATTGAAGTCATCCAGTAAAAGTAATTTTCTGTCATTGGAAATGTGGAGGGATTATAACAAGTATTTGCCCTGAATCCAATATTCAGAAGGAAATGAACCAACATAAAGGCATACAAGTGCATTGCTGGTGAATTTCCGTTCCCTAAAGATGGGGATGAATGAAGCAAATTTCCTCACTCGCTCTCCAGGTGCTGATACTGTTTGCATGCTGAGCTGCACAGCTTTCAAAGGGCTTGCCCTGGGATATGGCTGTGCTGGATTTAGAAGGAGTTTGGTCATTGAATAGCTCTGGTAATTCTTGCATCTCACAGTGATGCGGCTGACAGCTCCTTTTGGTGGGGCAAGCTTGGGTATATTTCAAGGTGATTGTAGTTTTGTCCCTCCGGCAGCAAGCTGCTGCAACCAGCTTAGCCCATTATCCTCCTTTCCCACTGGACTTAAGCCTGGGGAGAAATCTGGGGCTTTTGTCAAGATAGAAGGTAAGAGATGGATTATTATTCCCTGTTTGTACTCAAAGAGAACAGTACTATATCATAAAGTAGCTTTCGATTATTGAAATGGGATTGCCTATAGTTCTAGTGACTTTTAAATTACTCTTTAAAAAACAATATTTAACATCATTATTTCAGTGATGTTATATTTTAATATCTCATACATTAAGCTTATTTCCCATAAATTTGGAGATGTTATTTAACAGAGACCAAAATGCATTTCCATGTTTGTATTTTTATTAAAAGCTTTAAAAATACAGATAACTACTCTGACTGAACTGATTGAAAATTACACTTTATAATTGTCTACATTGTAATATTTCTGAATCCTACTTTCATAAATCTCACGGGATAGTACTATGAAATCAATGTAAAGTAATTAGAAAATTTAAGATTCTACTCTATGACTATGTTGCTCTTTTACTTTCATATTCATGAATACTGTTATTTAATAAACAGACTTGAAAAATCAAATTGTCACACATTTTAATAAATTAGGTAAATATGTCTTAGGATATCTGGGGCACAGCATTTTCAGTCTGATCCTCCAGGAACTCGACGTTACTTTCACTCTGCTTTTCAGCAGAAATTGTAGTCAGAGATGAGCATTTCAATTTGCAGCTGACAGTTTAGGGTTAAGATATGATTCCAGGTAACAGAAGCCAATGAGAGTACACCCAGTTGATGTTTGTGACATCATCTTCCAGGCGGAGTACATAGAACAGCTAAGGTAGCGTTCAGTTTCAGCCCCAGTGCTGTTATGATGGATGTTTACATCTCTTCATTGAGAGCCAATTATCTTGCTTTTGTGTGAGGCCCAAGGATCACTCAGGCTGCCAGGCTGCACAGAGCACTGTTGGATGTAGCTGAACGAATTGTTTTCTCTTTCTCTGGTAAGAGCCTCTTCTGTTTTACCTTCTGTTTCAAAATAAAGGTAAATGTGCCTCACAGAGGAAATAGTGGAAGGGCTGAACGGGATTACTGTCTGGTAGGCTTTTAATCAGAGCAATGTTTAATGTTATTAAAAGGAAATGTGGATTTAGCAAAATGGGAAAGAGATTGCAAATGTGTACCTGAGAAACTAATTTGCATTGTAGAATGAATGGCAGGTAAATTCAGCTTTTCTTCAGTACAAGGAAAGTAAATGTTGTTACAGAAGTGTTATTTTGACTGTTTTAAAAATCTTATGTGTATATGTATACTCCTCTGCTTCATGTCTTTATATTTTGCTGTTGCTAGTAGAAGTAGAAATGAATGACCAAGTCATGTTGCTATAAATTTAAAATGAGCCAAAGTTTCTAATTGTTACATGATAGTTCCTTGGGACAGTTTTCCAAAGTTGTGTCTATACAGGAAAAACAAAATATAACAAGTGAGCAAAAGCTTTTCCTTCTGAAACGAAGTTGTAGCACTTTATGTTCATATTTATCATTGCAACCCAAGAAGATGATGAGAGCAAATAATTTTCAGGAACAGAGGAAACCCCCCCCCCAAAAAAAAAGAAAACATTAAAAGATGTTAAAAATTTAGTGCAGTGATTGCTTTTGAATGCCTAGAAAATCCTGTGGCGTGTAAGTCCTCAAAACACTTAAACCCTGAAAATAAGGCTTTAGATGATTTAATCATTTGTAAGTAGCAACATTTATATCTAAGGATCTTTGTAATATTCTTATAAAACATATCTGTTTTCAGATTTTGAACTGCTCTTGGTGCAGGTGAGTGAATCTGATGGTTCTTGAAAAATCAGATACACGAAAAGCTTTTAATTGGCTGAGAATGTATATATGCTACTGAGTGAAGAATTCAAAAACATTTTTTAACTCTTTAAATGGTGCCTGTTATTATGATAAAAGTCAATAGATTATTGTTATTTTAAACAGTTTATTAATGAAATAAAGATAGAAAAAATAACAGGTGTCATTTATTTACATGTTCTTTTTAATAGCTTTTCTATTTCAGTGGCTACTAAAACTTTTGAATAATGATCTGTCCACTGAGCTTAGATGTGTTTATACTTTTCGGATTTATTTTCTCTCTGCCTTTAACATAGTATACTTGTGCCTTTGCAAACCAGCAGTTTTGAAAATTAGAAATCAGAATTTGGAGGTGCTCAAGTTGTACTTAAAGACAGCAGGGATTTCTCCGCTGTGTCACACATTTGGATCTTGTACTAGCCCAGTCCTGCTTGGCAGCTCTTGACATTACTGTTGTTCGATTTGTCTCTCTCAGTCAATTCAGGTCTGGACAAAACTGAGCTTATAGAAAGTGTCAGGTGTGTATTAATGGGATTCAAAGAACTGAGCTTGTTGTCTCAGGAAAAGCAATGTATAATCAACCCAACTTCAAAAGCTTACACATATACATCCAGAGTAAGTTTTTTCTCCAGGAAATTTATATTGGGCTATTATAGGAATTTCAGAACGAAAGTTTAATAGTATGAACGTAACAGCATAAAGATTCACAGCTTTGAAATGAAGCTTGTTTATTTTCTCCCCCTAAGTACTTAAAGTGAAATTGAATAACCCCGTGGTATTGATGCTGTCATTTTCACAGGTGATCAATCTGGACCAAAGGAAAAGTGGTTGATTCCCAACAATTCACCCTCTAAAAATCTATTTATGTTATTCTGTCCACAGTAAAGAAAACCTCACTCAGCCAATGAACAATCTGGACTTTTTAATTGTATTTTCTTCTCTTTAAGAGGTCTCTGAATCTTAACCTCTATAATCACAAATGCCTGCTTTGGTAGTAATTATAGTGTTAATTTGCTTATCTCTTGCTTTTCTTGAACCACATTATGCAGCATACATTGATATGACCTACCCGGCTTATGCACTTTGTTGATGGAAAGTTTTTGTTTTCTATTTGATTTGATGTTTTTAAAAAAGACACCCATGGGATAACAACAACCCCCTATGCCACAAACTCTTTAGGAAGGATTCCAACTGCAGGGTGATGTGGGTGAGAGGTGATGCTGCAGGTAGTGATGTGTGTGTATCCCTTGTCTGACTTAGGAGGTCATTCTATGTTAAGACTCCCTTTGATTTTTAAAAATTATTCTTCTCTGTATCATTTCATCCACTCTACATATGTGGTGTACCTAGTGATGCAAATATTCCTGTTATCTTTTCTGAAGTTTTCTGCATATCCCAGAAGGTATATGTATGCTGTGAGATATTAATTTCTTAGGAAAATTGTTCATCAAATTATATTTTTACTTATTCAAAATGATGATTTTTTGTATGCCTTAATTATTTCCTGGAATATAGTTTAATATAAGACCCTTCATTTTCTTCTAATGACTGAATGCATAGCACCATTTCATTTTCTAGTTTCTTAGTTCAGGCACTTGAATATAACATGAATTCTTTGCTTGTCTTGACCATTATACTAATTCTGAGTTCCCAAGGCCAACTTTTTACTTGAGGTAGAAGATACCATAAATGTGATAACATCTTAAACACCTTGGGCTAATCTTATTATGTGAATGTATGGAAATTTAGGTGTGTATTTTATGTGTATAAGTATAGTGTTTATATGTATTTTAAAGCTTAAAAAGTATTTTTATGGACAAAATATCTGATTATTAACAGTCTGAGATAATGTAAGTGATATTATGCAGCTAGAACACAGAGGTTAATAATTTGCAACTTGTTGCCAACAATCACCCAATAAATAAATTGGTAAGTAGAGGAGTTGAGACTCAAAAATAGCTAACAAATTTCGATGTCTGCAACCAGTAAGTCTCTCCATTCCTGTAGTCTTCCCTTCAGTTTCTGGATATCTAACTAGTTACTAAATCTTTTTATATTCTGTGCCAAACACTCTTCTAGGTACTTGGTATTTAAAACTGCTGATGTAAATGATTCTATCCTTGTATATATTAAATATTTTTGATTCCATCTGACTAGGTCCCTCCTTAAATTACCACAAATATAGAGTTAATTTTAAGGTACGATTTGACTAAAACTGAAAAAAATTTCTAAGAACTGGAAAACTTGAATTCATGAATGAACTTAAATGCATTTTGTGTGTTTCTGTAAGTTCCTAGGCATGTTCCAAACTAAAATAGAGCTGTACATACTGCATGTTTGGGTTTCAAGAACATGTCTATTGATTATTTTATAACATACTTGATCACTGCAATATCACAAAAATAAAATAATCTGTAGTGGATTTCAGGAACACCATCGAGCATTTTTGGACAAAATTTATATGTAGAGTGTATATATAAGCAAATCTAGCTTTGTGTTAATCTTCTATTTTCCAGTAAAATTCTTGGTGATAATAGTTCATCCAGTATATAGTTGTTTGGCTTTTGGTAGTGTTTATAGAGATAAATAGAAGAATGAGAAATGGAGGAATCTTACCTTTTCATTAATAAAGTTATTTGTAGTTTGGATTTGGATAAGCAAACAAAAGGGAATATCCAGTTTAAGATTATTTTCAATACATTGGCATAGATATGTACCAGTTTAAGGACAGTTGAACCAAGAGTGCCGTTTACTGTCTATTGAATTGATTTATAGAGAGTGATTTGAAATGGAAAAAGACCTTATGTATAATCTTCTCAGAGAAAAATAAATCTATACATAGAAACTATCAGTTAAAGTAATTTTAGATAGTATCATTTTAATTAGCCACTTAAAAGTATCTCCTGACACACCTATAAATTGCAAAACAACTCAAAGTTACCTGAACACACTTGATTTAGCACAAAATGTTTTACTCTTATATTATATAATAAAAAATTAACAGCCCTGAACTTATGCCCGTTAGTAATAATATCCATTTGAAATGGGCAGAACAAAGGAATGAAATTAGAATTCAATAATTATGAATATGGATGTGATTTTTTTTATCGGGCTTTCACTCTTTCTCAGAAGCCTTGGCCTAGAAGGTGCCTTTTCAGAGGTTAATAAATTATAAATACTCACCTATGCCCTTCAGAACAGAAACAGAGAAGCTTGTATACATTAGAACAGCATAAAATGTAATTGTAACTCACGGTTATTTAGCAGTTGATGTTTTGTCAAGTTTAGTAAGTGCTGGGCTTGGTATTTAGCTATTTTTATCTAACAATTTTGATATTTTATGATAATGAAAACATAAACTCACATCAAATTTTGTCCAATGTTAAATTCTGTTAAAAGCAGAGGATTGGGAGTTTCTTTCTGTAATATTACTTTCAGTGGCAAAGAATTGAGCAGAGCACATAGATTATTGTGGTTCCAGACTTGACAAGGAAGTGGCCCCATTGCTATCTGCCATGGCACACTTTAAAACTCTTTGTAGCACTTGGATCAATATGGAAAATATGTATTTTTGCTAATACTGATTATATGTACTCGTACTGCATACTTATAACCGGTACATAAAACCATGAACTGAAAGAATCCTATAATGTAAGGTAGAGAATGATTAACCTGCTGTGATTGATAGAAAGGCATGGTATAAAGTGAAGTTCCAGAAACTGTCCTTACCTTGAAGTACGGAAGACTCTGTAATCAGATTCACCAGCAGTTCTGCCCAGTAGAGCAAGAAAATAACAGATGTTTTGAAAGATATTTTTGTTAGTTTCTATGCACTGTGGTTTTAGGTACAAACAGAGTATAGGTCTTCCTGTTTTTGTTTAAAAAATAGGAGAGTTAAAAGAAGACTCAGATTGAATTTCTGGTTCCTGGCTTTGGCCTGGCCTAGCCTCAGCTGCTGAAGGCATTTGCAGAGAGAACCACGGAGGAGAGTTCTATCTCTATTTCTGTCTTTCTACCTCCTAAATAAATTAGTATCTTAAAAATATATGACGATCACCAACACAAAATCTCTAATAGACTACAAATTCAGAAACTGTGGCAACCAGTCATACTAATTATTCTTAGAATTTGATGTTAATTTCAATGAAATTTTAATTTTAATGATATTCATGATTTAATAATTAAATTTTAATGATATTGATTTACCATGTAATACATGAAAGATTTCTTATACCTCTTATATTTTGCATTTATAATATAAAAGTGCATTAAATAACTTTTAGGAACCTTTTAAAAATTCTAAATATGGCAGCGTGAAGTATCATATATACATAGAAATGTAAATATTAATGTAAATGAAAGTTTTTGTATTTTCTTTTACTCTATTTTATACTACTATTTTTACCTTTTATTTATTTATTTTTAAAGATTTGTTTATTTATTTGAAAGTCAGAGTTACACAGGGAGAGGAGAGAGAGAGAGAAAGAGAGAGATAGAGAGGTCTTCCATCAACTGGTTCACTCCTCAGTCGGCCTCAACAGCTGAACCTGTGCTGACCCAAAGCCAGGAGCCAGGAGCTTCTTCCAGGTCTCCCATGTGGGTACAGGGGCCCAGGGACTTGGACCATCTTCTACTGCTTTCCCAGGCCACAGCAGAGAGCTGGATCCGAAGTGGAGCATCCAGAACTTGAACAGGCGCCGTAAGGGATGTGGCACTGGAGGTGGCGGCTAAACCCACTACGCCACAGTGTCAGCCCTTTATTTCTTATTTTCTTATATTCAAGACTAAATGAAAGTTTGAAACCTGAAGCAATAAAAGGTTTTATTTAATTTGTGAAGACATCTCCCTCTTCCCATTTGAGCTATGCACTGCTGATAGAATTAAGTTGAAACTCTTTCTTATCTCATGTTGTTCTGTATTCTTAAGCTACTCTGAAAGGCAAAGTAAGAGTATCATTGTTTTCAGGATTTATGTGCATGTAAGTAGTAAGGTAGTTTGCGGGTTTTTTTTTTTTTTTTTTTTTGACAGGTAGAGTTATAGTCAGTGAGAGAGAGAGACAGAGAGAAAGGTCTTCCTTCTGTTGGTTCACCCCTCAAATGGCCACTACGGACAAAGCTACGCCAACCTGAAGCCAGGAGCCATGTGCTTCTTCCTGGTCTCCCACGCAGATACAGGCACCCAAACACTTGGGCCATCCTCCACTGCCCTCCTGGGCCACAGCAGAGAGCTGGACTGAAAGAGGAGCAACTGTGACTAGAACCCGGCACTGCAGGCAGAGGATTAACCAAGTGAGCCATGGCGCCGGCCCTGCTTTTTTTTTTTTTTTTTTTTTTTAAATGGAACTTCAACCATATGCCCAACATTGTCAGGAGAGAAACAGAAAAAAATTTATGTACTTTCCTACAGTTTTTAATGTTATGGAATCAAGGTGTTAATGAATATGAAAAACTAAAAGAACAATCCAGTCATTCTACTAATATATTTTTTCTTTTTCTAAATGCTGTGGTTGATTTCACAAGGATTTACAGCACTGGCACGAAATCATTGTGCACTTAAGGCATGCACACAGTTATCCACAAACCCCTGCTACTTTTGAAGGACTCACAAACTAGAGAATCACACAAAGTTGGCTATAAAAAATTATATATATTGTGGTGACTTTTTTATATTAGAGATACACAAAAAGTACTCAGAGAAATAGAAAAAGGATGACTTATTTTATCTGTAAAACACAGGAAAGTCTTAAAAATTAAGCTTTCATTTAGCTGAGTTTCTAAGTACAGAGTTTTCCAAGTACAGACCAGCAATGGATCTTGCAGAAAGGGGAGACTCCAGTGAGGACAAAGTCCAAATGAGAGGAGAAAACTCAACATGCTCAGGTAAGGATGAGTGGTTTAGCAAGAATAGAGGCAGGCGTGAGGGAAAACTAAAACTAGCTGCTAAATATTGAAACAAATACTGATTGTAAATAACCAGGAAGGACAGCTGGTCATAAGTACATTGCTATAATCTGTGGTTGGAGGTTGCCATTATATTGCTTAAACTTTAAATACTGCCAAGTGTCTGTGATGAGATCATCACTGTGGTATTGAATAAATGAGCAATGCTTCCCCAAAGAACCTGGGGGCAAGATTATGTGGAACTATTTTAAGCAGTCTGACACATCAATGGAATAACAAAGACCAAGAGAATAATTTCAATTAATATTATTATACTTCTCTTTCTATTTATTTTTTAAAAATGGATAGTCCCTAGTGTGGTGGATAATTGAGAATACAGAAGAGTGTGATGGGTGTTTGATATGGAGGTTAAAAGGCTGGTTGAGCTGCCCACATCCCATAACATCGTGCCTGAGTCCTGACTCTGCTCCCAATTCCAACTTCCTACTAATGTGCACCCTAGGAGGCAGCAGGTAATGGGTTAAGTAGTTTGGTCCCTGACACCCAAATGGCAGACATGGTTTGAATTCCTGGCTCCCAGGGTCAGCCTGGCCTGGTTACAGCCATAGAAGACATTTGGAGAGTGAATCAGTGGGTCAGATATCTCTTTGTCCTTTTCTCTCTCATTTTTGTATCTCTGCCTCTCAAAACATTTTTAAAAAGAATAAAAAAAATGTGTCTCAAATGAAATTATTCAGAGGAATACCAGAGTTTTGGGAATAGTCCTCAAAGTCAATATTTATTTGCTATTTTCACTATCAACAACCTTGAGGAAGTATCAATTAGGGATAGGAATTATCTTATCCCCAATTATAAAATGTTTTAATATTGTACTAGCATCAGCTGAAAGGTCCAGAAGAATGAACTCTTACTGTACTTGTTTTAGAAGTGCCTTGAGCAACCTAGGAACTGTTTAGTAATTATTGAAAATAGAAACATTGCATCACTCCCTCCTTACTGTAAGATTTTCTTAGGTATTCATAGATCAATAATGGAGGAAGTGGAAAGATAAAAATTAATGGTAAAACTACTACTCAAACAGTGCTCTATACTTTATGTGTCTGTGTGGGTGCAGTCTGTTGAAATCTTTACATAATATATACTAAGTTGATCTTTTGTATATAAAGATAATTGAAAATGAATCGTGATGAAGAATGGGATGGGAGAGCGAGTGGGAGATGGGATGGTTGCAGGTGGGAGGGAGTTTATGAGGGGAAAAGCTGCTATAATCCAAAAGTTGTACTTTGGAAATTTATATTTATTAAATAAAAGTTGAAAAGGGGGCCAGCGCCGTGGCTCACTTGGTTAATCCTCTGCCTGTGGCACCGGCATCCCATATGGGCACTGGGTTCTAGTCCCAGTTGCTCCTCTTTCAGTCCAGCTCTCTGCTGTGGCCCGGGAAGGCAGTAGAGGATGGCCCAAGTGTTTGAGCGCCTGCACCCACGTTGAGACCAGGAAGAAGCACCTGGCCCCTGGCTTTGGGTCAGCGTAGCTTTGTCCATAGTGGCCATTTGGGGGGGTGAACCAATGGAAGGAAGACCTTTCTCCCTGTCTCTCTCACTGTCTAACTCTGTCAAAAAAAAAAAAATGTTGAAAAAAAAATAACCTGCAACTATGCATTGGAGCAAAAGTAAAAGACCAGTTTCATAGTTGTTTCATAAAACTGTCCCAAAATAGTATATTCTAAGTCTATTCACTTATACAATATGATTAGATTCCAATATAGGAAAAGAGATAGCATCCAATGATAGCAAATAAAGCCTGCCACGCCTACATTGCTATAAGTAATCTTATTAGTGGTGAAGAAACAGACATAAGGCTTGTGGTGATGTTGAATAAAGAAAATAGATGTTACATCAGGCACAAGAAGCAATAGAACAGGTCAACCCAGAAAAAGCAAGACAATTGCCTACCTACTTCTTGGAAAATTCCTCCCCATTTGCCTAATTGTTATCTTGACTGGTAGAGTAATATTGCATGTGTTACATTGCAAGTGATGACTTCGGGAAAGAGAACATTAGGGGAAGGAAAATAGGAAGAACTGTGAGACATTAGACTGGTGGAAATCCAGGAAGGTAAACATTTTGGGCAGGTAAAAAGAAAATACATGATTAAAAACATCCACTAGTAAACAGGATGGTGGTAACTAGTCATGGGTAATAATTTATTGCTTTGAGGTCAAAGATTGTCCCTAATTCTTTGAAGACCCATGATTTGGAAAGGGCCCAGCAGATGGTTGTCAATGAATCTCTTGAGTGCTAGATTGAGGAAGGGAAGGAACGTGTAGAGAAAGGAGGGGAAGGGAAGAGGAGGGGAGAGGAGGAGAGGAGAGGGGAATGGGGGGAGGAGGAGGAACTAGTTTCTTTTCCTTGTGTACTTCAGATGCGCTAAGCTTGACATACCCATTAAATAGAAAAGACAATATACCTTGTAAATATTGGATATAAATTATTGATGAACTTGTGTGATGGGAAGAGGGAATATATGAACTACAGAAAAAGCTTTAGGAAATCCCACTGTTTAAAGAGTATTACGAAGAAGGGTCAGAGCAAAAGAGACATGGGACTTAGAGGCTTTTGAGGCAGGAGGATAGCTAAGTGCAGACTGTCAGAACTTCAGATCAGGAAGGAAAACATGAGACTGAGAGGAGGGAATCCACTCATATCTCCATGCGGAGAACATGAAACTAGACTTGAAACTCCTTTCTCTCACCTCCCTTTATTCTGTTTTCCATTGTCACCTAAAACTCTTCAGGGGCCTTCCATTAGAGGATAATAAAAAGCTAGTATGGTTTGCAAGGCTCAGTGGGGGCTGTGTGTCTTCTAGCAGCATTTATATTCTCCTTTTCTCTCTCTTTTAAAGATTTATTTATTTATTTGAAAGTCAGAGTTACACAAAGAAAGAGGGAGAATCAGAGACAGAGAGGTCTTCTATCAACTGGTTCACTCTCCAATTGGCTGCAACAGCCCAAGCTGCACCGATCCGAGTCCAGGAGCCAGGAGCTTCTTCCAGGTCTCCCACACAGTTGCAGTGGCCCAAGGACCTGGGCCATCTTCTACTGCTTTCCCAGGCCAAAACAGAGAGCTGGATTGGAAGTGGAGTAGCCAGGATTCAAATGGGCGCCCATATGGGATACTGGCACCTCAGGCAGTGGCCCTACCTGCTACGCCACAGCACCAGCCCCCTTACCTCTTTACAATCTCTGTTCTACCATTGAACTTTAGCTTTAGTCATTCTCTATGGTTAGCAGGTCATTCTGAACCTTCTGCCCACACTACCTATTTATCTTTCAAATGTCACTTAAAGATGTATATCCTTGAGGAGGTCCTCCTAAACCTTGCTGACCAGGACAGATCTCCATAAATTAATCTTAAAACAATATTTAACACTTACACTTCCAAAAGTTTCAGTTGGAGGCTGCTGTAGTTTTGTTCTCAAGGCTTCCTGTGTTCAAGTTTAATTCTCATTTTGAGCTATTAACATGATGGAAACTTTCTGACTGTAGTATTTAGAGGTAACGCCCTTGGGAAGTGATTAAGATTAGATAAATCCATTAGAGTGCAGCTGCCATCTCCTTATCCTGGTGGCTTTGTAAGAAGAGAGAGAGACCTTTTAGAAACTTACATTCTCACATACTCCCTGGCTTCTGCCATGTGATTCTCTATGCTGCCTTGAGACTCTGCCAACAAGAAGGCAATCGCCAGATGAAGCTCCTAGACTCCTGCACCTCTACAATCATGAAATTTTTTCCTTTAGAGAGTAGTCTACCTTAAGCATTTCTTAGTAGTAATAAGAAAACTATTCAATTTAGAGGCTTTCTTGGGTAAAAAAAAAAAACTCTTTGAATTCGGTCTTCCTCTCTAAACTTTTATTTTCATGAAAGCAAAGGCAGAGTCCATTGAACCTCCAGCTACTGGAGATCAGCTGAATAAATATCATTGGGTAAAAAGTGATAAGAACAGAAAGAAACATTTTTTAAAATATGTATTTGCACCTGAGAAAAACAGCACACTGAAATGCTAGTGAGTGCTAATCATAGAAAAGAAAATTGGATGGACTTTCTTAAACTATTAATAAAATGTCTTCCCATCTCTGCAACCTCATCCCATTACTCTGTGGATAGCTCCATGACTAATTATATCACATGAGTATTATTTTCAGTGATGCTGCAGAGTGCACACTTTGAACTAAGTGCAGAATAATAAAGTACTATCCCTATCTACTTGTAAATTTTGCTATAAATATGGTAATAATCATTCAGAACACAGTTAGTTGAAGGATATGCATAGAGACTGAGTGTGTGTGTGAGAGAGATACCACAGTGTGACGAATGCTGCTGAAACTGGAAAGAATAGAACTGAGAATGTGGTGGCCAATCATAAGAAAGGCAGCAGAAATGCTCAAAATAGAAGAATAAAGAAAACTGCACTTTAAATTGAAGGGAAGGTCACTGGTGGACTTAAAGAAAGTAGTTTGAGATGCTAGACAGCAAGGAGTCCAGCAGGAAATTGATAGTCAGGGATTGAAGTCATGTTCAAGCAATTTAGTCCTGAAAAGGAATAAAAATTTGCTGGAAAGAATTGTCAAATAATGACTCCATCAGAAATTGGAAAACTTTATTTGATGGATAGATGTGTGAAACAGTAACATTTACCTTTGTAAATTGGTCTCCATAACTTGTGTAAAATAGAGTCATAATTTATAGTGTGTACAAAACAGATTTATAAAGCATTTATTAAACTTTTAAGAACTTCAAGGCTGTTTGACAATGGATAAGCCACATATATGAAATATACGGAAAACTGTGGAAGTTGTTCCTTCAGTAGTTATTCTCATAAAAATGATTATGTTTCAATACTAAATTACTTATAAACATGTTTATAGACAATAAGCAGTTCTTAAATAAATTTTTCTGAATTTATAAGCAAATATACAGGGCGCTTCAGTTGATCACTGGTTTTCTAAGAAGCCATAGTACATCAGGAAATGTTCATGACCAGCTAAACTGAAGAGCTTCTACACCTTAAGGTTTGGAAAAATTAGCTGAAACCTGGAGACATATTATGGACACAGGTTAAAAATCTTTTTGATTAGAGGGGATATTACACAAAAATGTATAAAAATTAATGGACAATTAATGTGTGTACCTATACTTAGGCCACCTTATGCTGCTTTCCCAGGTAATTTAGCAGGGAGCTGGATGGGAATTGAAGCACCCAGGACTACAATATGTACTCTAATGTGGGATGCTGGCATTGCATCCAGTAGCTTAACCTTCTGTGTCACAGTGCTGGCCCAAGAATTATTCTCAAGAACTTTGTGATTTATTCAGAACAGAAACCAGTTTGGTTAATTTGTTTGGGGGGCACACATAATGTCTTTTGCTGAAACTGGATAGAAGGCTTAGAAGTGTAGATCATCTGAAGAGATGGATTTAGAGGTGTGAGTAGTGGCCGGATACAGCTACTCTTTTCTCCTGCTGAGCTCTTCTCACTTCGTGGGCAGTGTATGAGTATACATGGCTGTGCGGCCAATTACCACAAACTTAGATGCTTTAAACAACAGTGATTTATTGTCTTACAATTTCAATGGTTCACTGATACAATCACAATTTAGGCACATCTTGTATCCAGGATTTCAAAAGCTTTCAGTAAGATTCTTCTAGGATATGTTCCTTTCTGGAGTTCAAGATTCTCTTTCAGACCAGGTGCTTTGGAAGAATTATGTTCTTTGTGGCTGCGGAAGTTCCAGTTCACTGGTCAGCTATCAGTTGGGGTCCATTCTCATTGTCAACACTCTCCCTCGTTCCTTGATGGGAAGCTCTCTCACTGACAGTTCTCTCCCAGAATGGCAGCTTAGTTCCATGCCAGTATGAGAATCTCTTGCTTAAATCTGCTGAGGTTTAATTGGAGATAATACTATCAGGTAATACTGAGAGTGACAGACCATCACTTCTGCCATATTTTATTTGGTATCAGTCAGTCCCAGGTTCTGCTCATATTCACATGGAGAGAACTAAATAAGGATCACCATATGCTGGGGCTACCACACAGGGAGCAATCACTGAACATCTTAAGACCTCTAAGTGACTGTCAGCTGCTACTGCCAAATCACATCTGAGGACTTCACTCAGTCACTTAAATATAAAGAATGATGCAGATTCAGATGAAATGCAGATTGAACCCAAGGTGGGGCGTCTCTGTTGGACTCATGTTTCCTATTGTACAGTATAGCTTTGTATCCAAGTTCAATTCTCCCACACATTTGATAATGACCATGACCCAATCTGGTAAAATGCAGTACAGAAATGATTAAGTAAAGTAATGAATGCTGAAGTTTTGAACGAATAGCAATTCATGAGTCAATATCAATAATACATAGTTAACAAATATGTGAGGAAAGAGGGTCCTTTTATAAATTAGAGTGTGGAGGGCCAACTGCTAAATGTGCAAGGACAGTGAGAGTTGGAAAAGTGTCATCATGCTTGTATGATAGTATAGACTGAATCCGACAAGAATCACAAACTCTTGGTAAATCTGGGGGAAATTTTTGATTTGAGCAGAATATTTGTATGCCGAAGACTGTTTATTCATTTCAAGGGACAATAAAAAGCCATTACAGTGGAAAACTGAATGATAATAAATCGTGTTTTCAAAATTTATGTCATCAGTGGGGAACAGATGGAAGTTGTGTGTTCTCATATTATGTTCCAAAAAAGCAGTGAAGCCACTCATGCATTCTTCTTTTTTTTTTTTTTCTGGAATGTTACCTAAAATCAATCATGAAGTAAGTCCAGACAAACCAAAGGGAGGAATATTCTATTAAAAACAGAGCAGGGAGACAGGGAATTCTTCAAAACTGTAAATGACCTGAAAGGTAATGATCCTGATATGATTCAGGTTAGAGCCTCAAGAGATATGACAGCTAAATACCACTACCTGATCCTATACGAGAAAGGTTATAGCGCTCAAAAGTATGTTTTTGTTTAATTGGCAAAATTGAAAGGCAGAAATGTATTTTAAAATAATCTATTAGTATTAAATTTAAAATATTTAGTATTTAATAACATTTATTAAATAATTTCAGTAATAATCATTTTAAAGTAATTAATATTAAATAATAAATTATTCTATTAATATTAAATACTAAAATTGTTACATTTTATTGTGATTGTGTGATAGAAAATCTTTAGTGTTAGGAAATAAAAATATTTAAGGGTAAAAGGCTATGATCTGTGCAACTTCCCCTTAAGTGATTCAGGAGAGTGAGACACAGAGACAGACAACCAGAGAGTCAAAGGGAGGAAGGGAAAGACTAAGCAATGGGTTAAAATGTTAATAAAAACTGAATCTTGAGGTGGGCGTTTGACAGAGAAGATGTTGCTTGGGATACCTGCGTCCCTTATCAAAACGCCTGTTTTGGGGTTCCAGCTCCACTCTAACTCAAGCTTCCTACTGATACAACCTTGATATCAACATGTGATGGTTTTAGTATGATAGCTTAAGTACTTGTTTCCTGCCATGCATGTAAGAGACCCAGATTAAGTCCTGGTGCCAGGGTTTGACCTGATCCAGTCCTAGGTATGGTGGACACTTGGGGCATGGACCAACAGATGAATGATCTCTTTCTGTCTCTCTTTGTCTCTCTGCCTTTCAGACAAATAAAATAAAGTTTAAAACATTAAGAATTGGATCTAAATCTAGGTCAAGTGTGTAGGAGTGTTCCTTATACTTGTTTTTTTTTGCTGCATTTTGGTATATTTAAGGTTATTTCCAAATGGAGAGATTCCAAAAAGAGTTATCTAATAAATATTGCTAAAACATGAATATTGAGTAATATATTTTTGTTGTTATTCTTAAACAAAATGAAAATACAAAAATACACATATTTTGGCCAGCTTTGAGGCCTAGCACGTAAAGCTACTGTTTGTGCTGCCAGCATCCCACGTGGGCAACAGTTCAAGTTCTAGCTACTCCTTCCATTCCAGCTCCCTGCAAATATGCCTGGGAAAGCAGTGGAAGATGGCCTACGTCCTTGGGTCCCTCATCCACTTTAGAGACCTGGAAGAAGCTCCTGGCTTCTGAATTCAGCCTGGCCCAGCCCTGGCCACTTTGGCAATTTGGGGAGTGAACCAGCAGATGGAAGATTCTCTCTCTCTCTCCCTCTCTCTCTGTGTAACTGTGCCTTTAAATATAAATCTAAGACAAAAGAATAAAAGTACACATGCTCATTAATATGCATGAGACTATTTGGAAAGCTATATATAACATGAAAAAGTTGTACTCAAATGCCTTAGGTCAGGGATTATATGGATAAGTAGTAACCCTTTTGCAAGTTGTGATTTATAAAAATCACATACATTATGTACATACGTTTTAAATAAAAAGCAAATAGCACTTAATAATTATTTATTGATGTCTTTCTTTACATTAGGCCATACTCAAGCAAATATTTAAAATTGTATTTTGAATCTTTCAAGGAGCTAATATTCTACTTAGAAAGAAAAGAATAGGATGTTTTAATCAGTGAAGAAAGATAAAAGAATTAAGATGCTTATGTTAAAATGAAATAAAAGGGAAAGAAGTACAACACCTTGATTATACGTCTGAATCTCTCACTAATTTACCTAAGCCCTTTATGCTTTATCACTTTGTGACAGGATAAATTATATTTTTCCAAATACTTTCTACATAATTGTATTCTAAAATTATTGAGAATTTTCATGGTGATTTCTTAGCTTCACTTAGAAAAGGTATGAAATAAATACAAAATTATTTTATTAATGTCATGTATGAAATATATATCATTGAAACATTCAGGTTTCAAAAATGTGTATGTGAGAGAGAGAGAAAGAGAGAAAGACAGAGAAGGAAGAGGAGAGGGGAGAGAGATGTGTCTTCTTAAATTAAGCCTTTCACTGGCTCTCAGATATTTCTGAGTAATTTATCTTTTACAGCAAATGTAGTCATGTTCCTTTCTTCACAGGCTTCTATAAAAGAACGTTTTCTTGTCATCAAAGCCAGATTTATTGAGACATCCAAAAAGTGATGACTTGGGGACAATTACTTTGCAGTTAGTCCACTGAGATTGAATCAGAGTTTGCAGTGGTCTCTGACCACTCTTTTGGAACAAGTCCAGTTTTAATAATGCAGTTACTGTAGAACATTTCCTAATGGAAAAAGACAAGAGCTGTAGCAAAATACCACTATATAAAAATAAACAATGTTAAAAGATTGTGTGTAGAGAGGGTCAACCTTTAAGATCACAAAAACAATAAATTCCAAGTTTAATGTTAAAACAGGGGTCTTAGAGTTTCCCATGGTGCCATATATTACTGTTTTTATTGAACAAGTCTTAATGTTGGCCTGACAGCTCTACAACCTACGAGGTCCACCAGAAATGATTAATATTAATATTCTGAGTTTGCATAATACTTTATATTTTTCAAAAGCTTTCGCATTCATTATCTCATTTGAGAGCTTAGCTGCTTGTTCAATGGCCTTTTCATTAAATCACATCACCTTTCAAGTAACTTTTCCATTCCTCTTGTGACTGAAAAATTCACCTTAATTATAACCATAAATAATTCTAAGTTTTATTATTGTTCTCGGTGAAATATTGATTATTGAGTAAAAACGCTTAACAATTTGAAGTTAGAATGGAATGCAAATTTAGATCTACTATGAAGCTATGTGGGCTGTACAGGTTTTCCAGCACATTAACGCTGTTCCTTCTGCTAACAGCTTTGTAACTGCTGACCCTGAAACCATGCAGGCTGAATTCAAATAAACTCTATGACAGTGTAGAATGTATATGTCTGCTTTGCACAGAATTCATTTTTTCTTCTGCTTCTGTAAATTTAAAGATTGTAAGAGATAACATCTGATACTCTAATAGAATAAGAAAATTATGGGAATAGATGTCTGGCCTAGCAGTATAGAGGCTGGTTAAGACACCCATGTCCCATATCAATGTGTGTGGGTTTGATACCCAGCTCTACTTCAGACTCCAGCTCCTACTAATGAAGGCACTGAGGGGCAGTGATGGTTCAAATGATTGGGTACTGTCTGCCACGTGAGAGACCTAGAATGAATTCCAAGCTCCCAGCTTCGGCCCCTTTGCTGGCATTTTAGCAATGAACCAGCAGATGGGAAACCCGCTGTTAGTCTCTCCCCTACACTGCCTCTTTTCTACCTTGTAAATAAATAAGTAATAAATATTTAAAAAAAACCTGAAAATTTTTAAAAAGTAGAACTTAATAGATCTCAAGAAAACTGAATTCTTTCAGTGATAGATCATTCTTTGCAATGATTTATGTGCATGTTCTGTTTGTTCAGAATTTTGGATTATTTCACTATACAATGTACTAGGAGAAGTCCAAATTTGCCAACTTTAATATTTAGGATTTGCAGACCCCATACCCCTTAACAGAGACTACAGCAGAGGGAAAGGCACTAATGTGTTTCAATTCTGATTTCCTAATTTTAACAATGATTCCCATAACTTTTCAAAAATAAAGAGAAATGATATATTACAATTCAGTTTATTATTGACTGCATTTTGATTCCACAATAAATGTAAATTAAATCTACCTAAATTTTGCCAAATAATTCTGTATATATTAAAAAGTTGTATACAACAGTCACATAAATATAATATGCCTATTTGTACAAGGTGCCACTCCCACTGAATAGAGAGCAGGAAATAGTAGGCTTTGGAGAAAACTTCATTCTTAGGAAATTGTTATAAATGCATCGCTCTTTTGGAAATGTATGCAATTTAGAGATTTACTGAAGATTAACCAAATGATTGTGTTACATAGGTCACAGTTCTAAATTTCTAGTTAGGTATTTGTCATATGTTTATTGTGACCCAGATATTGATTGTTCTAAAGTTTTAGATGTATTGTGTGATTTAGTTCTCAAATCACTCTATGAAATAGATGTTGTTCTTGTGCTCAGACTGTCTGACTTTAGAGTGTGAGGTTTCACCATTTCACGGTGCTACTATGGACAGTTAGTGGTGTTATATCAATCCATTTGTGTGTTTTGGAAGTAGAAAATACATTTGTGATATTTTTATGATGATTTCTTTAAAGGATAAATTCAACCATGTTCATGCTTCATTGTTTGCTGATCTCTAATTTAAAACCATTATAAATAGTATGCTGTTTTCCCAAAACTTCATGTTGATGGGATTAAACAGTATTAAGAAATTCCTAGCTATCCTAGTATTAATGATTTAAAATTTGATGGCATTGTAAAGCACAGATTCTTTGCACTTCATGATTGCAAGGTAAATTTATTTGTAGATTAACAGTTAAGTTAATCTAATTATGTCAATTTTCATGTTAATTTAGGTATCTTACTTTCTGTCTTCCCTAATGCGATATCTTTGATTCATGTTTCCATGAAATATTATTTTATTATAAATGGACTATGTGCCTTAAATAAGTTAAAGTGAAATAAGGTTCTCCCATATTATCTTCTATACTACATTGCTTCTTCTCCTAATTTTCTCAGAGATACAAATATGAGAAAGTTGAACCTACTGAAGCAACAATTATATTCTGCTTAAGTCTAATTAAAGAAAAAACTTTAAAAAGCTTTATGCATGAGATTTGCTTATTTTATCACACCTTAATATTCTAAAAAAGCTATTTCATAATAATACTATAGCTAGTATTCCTATGGTGTTTACACGAGGCACTATGTTACTCATTTTACATTTACCAGTCACTAGTCTTGACAGTTTATAATCTGAATTTCTTTGATAAGGAAGCTTGATTAATTAGGAAGGCCATGTTGTTAGTGAATTATAAAACTGGGGAACAAACTCTATATAGGCTATCTATCTCCAGAACATTACTCACACTGTTTTAGAAAATATGTAATGTTTTAAAAAGACATTGTCCTGTGTCTATTTGTGTGTGTGTGTGTGTGTGTGTGTGTGTGTGTGTGTTTAGATATGGTGTGTAATGTGTATGCTTTCTACATTATTATATAATATTATTTATTTATTCACACTCCTCTCTCTCTCTCTCTCTCTCTCTCTCTCTCGGATTGTACTAATGGGGCATATATTTTCTTGATCAAGATAAAGCCTTTACCAGGTATACAAATATGGCTGAAGTTTTTTTTGAAACCATTTTCTTATGATCACTAGGATATTTACAAGTATTTATCAGGATATTCAGTGTTCCTGCTTGCAATTACCACCCTTTTACCTGACCATGTAGGAGCTTCTAGCTCCCTACTCTTGTTCATAATATTCCTGTATTTGGTTCCATTGGCTTCAGAACCTGAATAGTGATAACTCTTGACTAGTTTTATATTGGGCATAGTAATTGACTCTTTGACATCTGTTTCTATTTTTCCCATTATTAACTCAGCCCAATTGTTTTAATTATATCTTTAACTGCCAGAGATTTATACATGAAACTAGGACCTTACTTTTGCCTATTAAATATGAGCAGACATCTGCCAGGATTAGGGTGGCGATGATGAAAATAACTCTTTACTAAAATAAAGACACACAGGTGAAATTCCTTTAACACAACTACAGATATTTTGCCAATTTTGAGTAGCCAGAAGGCCAAGGAAATTATATTATGGGAGAATTGATAGCAGGAAAGAATTCAAGTCTCTGATGATTTTTATGGAGCTGCTATGTCAACCAACTTTGACAAACCCTATCTTTATACTGTTAGATGAGATTGTACCTTTCTACTTCTATGGAAAATGTATGTGTTTTAAGTGATGATGAACTGTAGAGTTCTGTGGTGTCAGTAGAAAATTTACACTGACATTTTGAATGGCCATAAATCAGACCTCTCAACTGCTTCAAAGACAAGTTAGAATTCATTTAGAAATGGGATGAAATGGTGTATAAATCCATGAGCATATTCTAAAATATGCATATCTTCTGTTACATAGTCTTGATCCTTAGGATTTTTAGTAGTTGCTGTTATTGGTTTTTAATTAATACCACAACAGACACTATGGAAAACTCTAACAATAATACCAATAAGAAAGACATGGGTACTGGTCTTCTTGAATCATCTCTGCTTAAGAGTGGGGCATTGTGATATTCACAGTAAGGGTAGTTGGTTTACAGTGTTTAGGGAAATTTTCCCAAAGGAGCACTTTCTAAGCTTAGAACTAAAACAATGAGTAGATGTTGACCAAGTTAAATGATGTGACATTTCAGAGAGCATATACAAACACTCAGAGATAAAACAGAAGCATCTATATTCATCAATCTGCAAAAGAAATGAGTATGATGGTAGTGTAGAATTAGGTGTTAGAGGATCGGAACATGGTAATGAGACTGGAGGATTTGTCAAGGAATAAAGGAAATGTTACAAAATATGAGGTTTGTTTTGTAACATGCAAGGAGGAGGATGTCACTGAGAGTTTTAATTTTGTTGGGGAAATGATGTGAAAATGTCTATATTTAGAAAAAAATCCCTTTTGTCCGGCACCGTGGTTCACTAGGTTAATCCTCCACCTGCGGCGCCAGCACCCAAGGTTCTAGTCCCAGTTGGGGCGCTGGATTCTGTCCCAGTTGCTCCTCTTCCAGTCCAGCTCTCCGCTGTGGCCCGGGAGTGCAGTGGAGGATGGCCCAGGTCCTTGGGCCCTGCACCTGCATGGGAGACCAGGAGGAAGCACGTGGCTCCTGGCTTCGGATCGGCACAGCACGCCAGCCATAGCGACCATTAGGGGGGTGTACCAACAGAACGAAGACCTTTCTCTCTCTCTCTCTCTCTCACTGTCTAAACTCTGCCTGTAAAAAAAAAATCCCTTTTAATTCTCTATTGATGAACTGGAGATAGATAATTTTGAAGAGGGAAGTCATGTAAAATTATTCAAGAAAGACATGCTGTGACATGAACAAAAATTGTAGCATGGATAATAAGAAAAGCAGAGATAAGAAAATGATTTTGTGACCAAGGAAAGAGAAAGAATATGTATTATCTGACTGAATAAATAAGCCTAAAGTTCATGGGGGGAGCTGCAAAAAGATGCAAAACATAAAATATTATAAGGCTATAGAAATGAAACACTGTTTCAGCAATGGAAGAAGAAAGTTTGTCTTTTAGGTAGAGTTAAGGACAGATTTCTTAAAATATATAAGCATTTAAGAAGAACAAATTTCTTAAAATATATAAACATTTAAGAAGAGGTAGAAATAAAGACAGCCAAAATAAGTAGCAAAACTGAGAAATAATGTTGGAATTTAAGAGTACTTAATGAAGGTGAAAGGAAACAATATTGTTGAATGCAGTACTAATCTATGTGTAGGAAAAGAACAAAAACAAAAAAAAATCCTGAGGCATGTTTATGGGTTTTAGCAAAAAGGCGATCATTGGTGATATCAGTAACAGCAGTTTCAGGGGTATAATGTGGGAAGAATACAAATTAGAACAGACTTAGGAATAAATCAGAGAGTAAAATTAGAGAAGACAAAACCCAAGCAACTTACGTGAAGGAGAAAAAGGAGACAGTTAACTACAAGGGACGACTTATGTCGGCCAAGAGCCATGCACTGATGTATGAGTTATCAAGAATTCTGTGCACCCAAGAACTGTCACTGCAACTGGGACTTATGCTTGTTTACACTGTTTATCACACAGAGATTGGTACCTATTTTGCATTTAGAATGATACCCAAGCCACAACAGCATGCTGACTCAGCAGTGTGATTCAAACTTGATGGAGAGTTTCTCGCAAGTGTGCATACAAAGTGTGTTGTTAGACATGTAGTCACTCCAATAAACATCCACATGAGGTGGTTAAAGGGCTGCATGTATTAATCTTGGGTTACCTACCACTTTATGTAAATCAATTCAAATCCTTAGTTTTCTTTGCATGAAATTTCTTTCCTGAATATTGGTTCTATATCAATATAAGATGATGTTATGTCAATTTCTATTTGAAATACTTCAATTTATATACATTATTTTCAGATATTATTTAGAATTAATCTTTAGAGAAATGTGCATATGTATGTTTTCACCAAAAATGAAACAAGATGGCTATTATAAGTGGACCATATGTATCAAATAAATTTTCATCTTGGCCCACTTTCATACCGTTTTTTAAACTATTGTTGCCATGATATCATACATTACTATTTAGAATAAACACATAAATATTATCATCAAGTATCAAGTGAGGGCAACATGTCCAGTTTCAGATAAAAACAATGTATCACAAGACAAATATAATAAACTTGTGTACAGTATAAAATGAACCTCAATCTTTCAAACCCATAATACAATCAAAAGGACACAGCAATCTGTATTTAACTGATTTTGATAGTAAGAAATGCTAGAAAGTTAATTTATACATCTACTTATTCTAATTTAGATTTATGTGGAAATCCTATGAAAATTAATTCAGCTCAAAAGGAAAAAAATAATTTCTTCCCATGATATATTTAAGTAAACATTATGAATATCCTCAGATCATACATATTTAGAAAGGAAATTCCTATTCGAGTTAAAAAGAACAAGCTTTAAATAAGTGATTTGCCTTGCTATTATCAAGGTTGCTTAATTCACCCTTCTCTCTAGTCACAGCCGAAAGAATTTGTGGTGGGATTTACCAATAAACCATTAAGACCAAGGTGATACCACTGTGATGCCTAGCAACTCAGAGGGAGATTAAATGTTCCACTCCTTGAAACACAGCAAGACTGTCACCTATCAAAGGCCACACCTTTGGAGTCCTTGTAATAAAGGTCTGAAGAATAATCTAATGTGCCATTAACATCAATGTATCTGCCAGCCTACAATATTGGTTTTGCTTTAAATGTGTTCAGTACTAAACACTTGGCTTGCTTCCAGGTTAGTTCCTTACTGGGGAAGCACTAAAACTTTTTTTTTTTATATAGAAACAGCTTTTTGAAAACAGACTTACATATAAGCCGCTTGTAGAGAAATTCTTTCCTGTAAAATACCACTTCCTTTTCTAAAACACGTACCTAGAGCAGCAGGGGTATTAGTCATACAACATTCCTAAGATCGTACCACATATAATTTAATAGCATAAATCTAGATCTAAAAATTAAAATGCAGTGACCTTGAATCCTCAGCCATTACTTGTATCATTGAGTCCCTACTCCATTGCTGGCATATTACAACGGTTTATTGGACAAGTTAAAACTTTAAAACTTTGCTTTCATTTAACATGTAAAGTTGTGGGTTAAATCATGCGCTGGATTGTTCTAGAGGATCAGGGAATGTTTTTTTCTCCACAATGGCATTCCACAGGGGCCAGTCCCAACAGTTCAGTGTAACCAAACGGTGACATTCCTGCACCAATCATCACCTTCACGTGTGTGAAATTCATTTGCTCCTTCTTTCTGGCTGTCAATTATTTCACTTGTTTTCCTCCTTGGTACACATACACATGTACCTATATATTCACTAATTCTGTATGAGATAGCCAGGGGAACACTCCTAATTTGGCATTCCTTTTCACTGGGTTAAAGTAGCAGATAGGCAATAGGATGGATTGAACATTTACACTGCACTATGCTGTTTTCAAAACTCCAAAAGTTTTTTACTTTATCCCTCCACAGAATAATTGCTGGAGGTAGATACAATTTTCTAAAAGTTCATATGAAAAAACCTGAAGAGTAAAGAGAATAAGTAGTCAAAGAACAGTAAGTAGCCAAGTTGGGTTTTCCCTCAAACACATGGGTCCCACATCTTTTGTGTTCAGGTACTCTGCTCTACTGCATTTTCTTTCAAATCTCATCACATTTGAAGTGCTAGAATTTGTATTGATCTTTAAATGAACTTATAGATTTCTTAAAATTTCCATCTTAACATTTTTCCACATAAATATTCAAAGTATGACCATCCTGCTAAAAAGAGTAAACTTTTTTTTTTTTTTTTTGACAGAGTGGACAGTGAGAGAGAGACAGAGAGAAAGGTCTTCCTTTTTGCCATTGGTTCACCCTCCAATGGCCGCTGCGGCCGGCACCGTGCTGATCTGAAGCAAGGAGCCAGGTGCTTCTCCTGGTCTCCCATAGGGTGCAGGGCCCAAGGACTTGGGCCATCCTCCACTGTACTCCCTGGCCACAGCAGAGAGCTGGACTGGAAGAGGGGCACCCAGGACAGAATCCAGTGCCCTGACCAGGACTAGAACCCTGGGTGCTAGCCACGCAAGGTGGAGGATTAGCCTGTTGAGCCGCCACACCGGCCTAAAGATAGTAATCTTTAACAAGTCACTTAAATCTTTTGAGGATTGTTAATTCCTAATAATGTTTGCCTTTAATAGATGGCTATTGTTTGTCATTAAATAATATGACTGATGTGTGTATTATTTTCAACTATGAATTCCTGTACAAATACAAAATACTATTACTATAATGAAAACAAAATTAAAATTAGCATTCTATAGTCTCTATGAGATGGACAAATCTAATAGAATTTCAAGTCAAAGAAATATAAATGCTCTTTAAATTTTTTAACATGTTCAGAGGAAGTTACATACCTAGGTTCTGAGGTTTTCTGAGTCTGCTTTATCATATAAGAGCATTATTTATTAGTATTTGATTATGATGAATGTTCTATATATTTGATGTCCAGAATTAGATTCTTCTTTGGATAATTACATACTGTACCTCAAAGAATCTTACTTTATTCTAAATGTTTCCTAGGTAATTAGTTAGGTATATATTTAGAAAAGGTAAAATATAACCCTTTGTGAGGTATACACATATCATAAAGCAGGACTTTGATAAACCCCCAAGCTTGTGAGAATTCACAAAAAACATCAAAATACTTTTTAATGGATCTTGCCTCAGGATAAGCTATCTTCTTAAAAAGTGTTTCAAAAATAGCTTAAAATTGCTTTGTGATAGAAACATTGTCTTTTCAAGTATGTGGAAATACCATTTCTGCTACATCTTAACAAATAATTTGCTAAAGGGAATACTCTAGAAAGTTTCCATTAGTAGGAAAAATTCAACATGTAATCACAGATTTCCAACACATTATATTTGATTATCAGAGCCATCAATTATATTAAAGTTTCAGGCGTACAATTTTAGTATGGTTTTATTTCAATTTGATCGTGCTCCTGTACTATGGAACAATGGTAGACATCCATTACTGCTCCAGATTGTGTTGACCCTGAGAGAATGCAGAAAAGGAGCGGATGATCTCTTCATAATGTAATGAAAATTACTTTTTCCATTTGGTACATAAATTAGGATGAATATTTTTTTTTAAAGGGAGTTTTTAAAGTAATCATCTGGGGGTCGGTGCCGTGGCTCACTTGGTTAATCCTCCGCCTGCGGCACTGGCATCCCATATGGGTGCCAGGTTCTAGTCCCGGTTCCTCCTCTTCCAGTCCAGCTCTCTACTATAGCCTGGGAGGGCAGTGGAGGATGGCCCAAGTGCTTGGATCCCGGCACCTGCATGTGAGACCAGGAAGAAACATCTGGCACCTGGCTTCAGATTGGCGCAGTGCCAGCTGTAGCAGCCATTTGGGGGGTGAACCAATGGAAGGAAGACCTTTCTCTCTGTCTCTCTCTCTCTCACTGTCTATAACTCTACCTGTCAAATAAAAAAAAAAAAAGTAATCATCTGTTAAAGGTCAAATTTCCAAAGACATCTTTACTACAAATCTGAGGAAAGAAATAATTCACAACCCTTTGCTTTATACTGCAAATGGTAGAGGTAAAATTCCTTTGGTGTTGCTCAGAAATTTTCATATACATGAAAGCATCATTTATTGTTATTCTATTTTCAATTTCTTGGTCAGAATAACAAATAATATGTTGATATCAGCTCCTTTTATGTGACAAATACTCATTTTCTGCTATGTAATTAGATCAAGTTACATTGGACACATTTTGTTTTCTCCTAAAGATGACTAGTTGAACATAAATTCATTTTATACAAGCATTATAATGTAAATGCTAGTATTCCCTTTGAGTTAGAGAGGATGAATGAAATTGAAAAAGGTCAAAACCTATTTGACTTCCTTTAAATGTTTGATAGCTTGTCTACTTAAATTTATTTTATTTGAAATGCCAAGACATTTGCCCTTTTATTGTAGATGGTTGGGCTCTTTATTAATTTTTTTTCTGGCATTTGTTCGTTCCAAAATATTAAACACTGCCCAGTGTATCTATGTGTTTATAAAATTTAATTGAGGTAGTTCTTCATTTCAAAGATCACACAGTCTGATAGATGAAAATAACAATTTAGTATCAAGCAATAGTGATTTTAACCCTTTCATTCCTTTATTACATATTCTTAAGTAGCTGTTGCGTACCAAGCAGCTGTCTTCTCTGTTACAAAGAAATATCAATAAATAATACTTGCCAAATCCCAACCTTCATGGATAGTTTTCATTCCAATGGGGATCATTGCAATATTTTAGTTTCTAACCAGTTAGATAAAGATAATGGGGAGCAATTGCAATATTTTAGATTTTAATCAGTTAGATTAAGACAGCCTTTTCCCTTTGGAATTTTTAAGTGCTTAGGTTAGCAAAGATGGTGGTATAGGAGGGAGGGATTCTTTCCTCCCTGCAGTAAGAACATTATTTTGTATTGTTCATATAAAAAGGGCATCCATATCATCATATAATGCTTTTTTAATAGTGTGCTTTGGTACATGTTATAGATAAATGTATTTTGCTTGTAGAATGAAAATACAATTTTCTACTATATTTACCAAATTCACTCTTAGTGCTTTCTTCATAAAGGTTTCCAGATTGTTCCTGTAAGGAGTCTATCCCATTCTTCTCTGAAAACTACTCTTTTTAAAAGTCTCTTTTATAATTTTCATTTTGTTGTTTATGTGTACATAGTTTTGTGCTTCCCAATACCATTTATAGATGGCAAAATACCTACAGGCAAGACACTATGCAGCAGTTAACATTCAGTTACATCAGAGACTTAATAGGGTATGACGATGCAGAACAAATACATGCTTTATTTGCAGTTGTGACATAACAAATGCAAATTAAGAATGAGAACAAAGAACACATGTGCACACAGTCTTCTCCATTCTCTCTCTTTAATTTCCAGTTTGAAAATCAGCATAATTTTGAATCATGTGATTTTGTCCACATAGATATCTTAATACTTGCAATATTTTCCTAATGTATTAGATAGAGGATTGTAGTTTCCGATTTTTATAACTATTTCCCCAATAACATTATAGTACCAAATTAAAATATGTTTATTTCATTAATAGAAATATTTTAAAAAATCATTCTTGAAATTCACATTTTCAGAAACAGACCTTTCTAAAATCATTTACAATTTTGAACACATTATGCAAGAGGATAACTATATTACAGTTAGTTATCTATTATTTATAACTTTGCTATTTATTTGGATTCTAATTTCTTTGAACTATGGTCACAAATATTTTAGTTGGTTATTCATTTATAGACAAGATTAGGAGGAGCATCAAGCTAATTATTTTTTCTTTCCAAGTCTGCTAACATTTTTTGATACCTCCAGACATAAGAAGCCACAAGTTCATGTTTTCTTGACAATGGCTTTGATAATCTCAGATAACATTACTGCCAGTGGAGATGGGTTCCCTGTGGAGTTAGTCAGTTGACAGGCTACGTTTGTTTAGTTTGACTTTGCTGATCATAACAAGAATTAATTCTCCTTGCTGTGATTAATATATAAGTATTATAAATATGTAGATCTAACTGTTCATTGCTGACTAATTTTTTAAATTGGTATCTTACATACATAAAAAGAAAACATTAGAATTTATTGCCATAAGGAGTTTGTTGCAACAATGCAAATCCTTATTCCTTCTGTGACATAGGGAAAATATAGTGTATAATGCAGTGTTCACTCTATAAAGTGCAAACAAATCCCACAGATGTAAAATTTGTTTTAGTTCCTGCCTCTTGCCCCACAAAAGACTTTAAACGGTTCCTCCATGGATAATTGAATGCTCTAGAAACTCTTTTTGTATGTTCAAAGGGATTTTCTAATTCAAGTTAAATATATCTATTTCATTGATTTTAATAAAATTTCTACAGAAAACATTCACTGTATGCATTTTTAATTTGGTTATAAAATAGATGAAAAACCTCATCTTAAAAATTTCTGTAGCCAGATAATACACTGTACATTTTTAGGAGTCACATAAAATTTTAAACTATTGACATTTTTCTTCATCTGCCCATTGTTTCTATTCACATGAGCTTCGTATAGGAATATTTAATTGATTCCCTTTGGTTTTATTCTTTTTACTATTAGATTTCTTTTTCCTTTGTCTGCAGGAAAGTCAATAGATAGACATGATAGATGACAATGTGCTGTCTCCAAAGACAACTGGAGCCATTTGGCTCAGAGCAAGAACCATGTCGTATTCATCCATTCTCCCCCTATCATCTGATACAGTGCTTGACACATACTGTACTTCGATAAATATTTGTTGAATTGAGAAAGCTGGAGGATGAGCAAGATCTGCTAAAATGAGTTAGCATGCTTGGGGAGGACATAAAGAATAATAAAGATTTGGGATGTTCATGGTTCAAAAATTGGCATATGAAGCTCTGTTCTAGTATTAAGATAGGGAAAGACACTTGTTTATATTTCTAAGTGGACTAATATATGATTTAATCCCATTAACGAATAACAAAATCAAAATATTGATTATATCGCTCCTGCCCTTTATCATACACATGAAATGGTCTTTCCATATGAGGAGAGAGAATCCTTCATATCAGATACACCTATCTTTGTGCCCAATCATTTTAATATATATGTATATTGAAATGTTAAAACTATGAACATTGCATTCAAATGTAGACACATGGAAGGTATTAATTTTGTAGTACTTGCTGTAGATAATGAGTATGTACAAGGTTACTTCAAAAATTTCACAGAAAATAGAATTAAATGATACATTTATTTTGCATGGTGGCAGAGAGGAATATTTTGTGAATATAGATGAAGCATTTCCTGAGGAGAAAAATCCCAGTAAAGATGGGAAAGGATTCAAGGAGATTGTAGATCTTAAGATAAGTAAATAGGGGGCGATCCAGGGAATGCTATTTTGATATGTTGCTCCTATATTAACATGCTAAGAAGAAACATAAGTTATATGTGATTAAATATTCATAGGAAAAATGTTTGAAATTTATTACTCTAAAACAGTAACACTATATTGTGGTACTAAATTTACATGATTATTTTTCTGTTTTAAAATATTTTCATTACACATCTATAGTTATATTGGTGTGTTATTTTTAAAAATGCAGGTGCTTAATTTGTAGTATACTTTTTTAGAAAAGGTTTATTTTTATTTGAAAGGCAGACTGATACAGAGAGGGAAAGGTGAAAGAGAGATCTTCCATCCACTAGTCCACTCCTCTGAAAATTCAATAGCCAGGGCTGGGCCAGGCCGAAGTCAGGAGCCTGGAAATTCATTCAAGTCTCCCATGTGGGTAGCAGAGACTCAAGTGCTTGAATCACCATCTGCTGCCTCCCAGGGTGTGCATTGGCAGGAACTTAAATCAGAAAGAAAATGGCCTGCCCTCTCCAATAGGAGACAAAGATACCTCAAACAGCAGCTTAACACAGTATGCCACCTTGCCAGTCCCTGTAATTTTTTTTAAAGAAATCAATGAGGGTAATTAAAGATGCCCTGATCCAGATAATTTATGACCGTCTCTGCATCTTACATCTGTTTGTGTCTCCAGCCAATATCCGTGACCTTAAGGGATGATTACAGAGCTCATGATGCTTTGAATGTCTAAGCTTCAACGTTTGGAGCTGATTCAAGATGAACGGCAAAATTTCATTCATATGAGTCATGGCAAGGCAATGACCAGGTTTAGGTAATCAAACTTCAAAACCCAAAACAAAGCAATTCCATGAACTTCATCCGTGACAGCACTTGATTTCTCTGATAACAAATTCATCACCACCTTTGCTTATTTGTGGAAATCTATTTGGGCCTACATAAATGGATTTGGTTTTCAATAGTTATACTATGCTTGTTCTCTCTTATTTTAATGTGTAAATATATGGTCTGAAATTATCTTTGATTTTTTAAAATTTATTTATTTGAAAGGCAGAAATAGAGAGACAGAATGAGAGAGAGATCTTCCATCTGCTTGCTCACTCCTCAGATGGCCTCAACGTCCATGACTGGTCCAGGCTGAAGTCAGGAGCTTCTTTCAGTCTTCCATGTGGGTGCAGGGGCCCAAGCACTTGAACCATCTTCTGCTGTTTTCCTAGGTGCATTAGCAGGGAGCTAGAAAGGAAGTGGAACAGTTGGGACTTGATCCAGTGCCCATATGGGATACTGGCATTGCAAACAGAGGCTGAAACATCTACATTAAATCTTTTAAATGGGACATGCTGAAATTGAAGGAGGCCATTGGAGATATAGTGGGCAAAAGAGAGGGAAAAATAATAGGTCAGGTGAGAGGTGATGGTGGCTTTTAGAAGGATCATGACAAGAAAGATGATGTGAAATCCTTGGATTCTAGTTGTGGTATGTGGATACAGACTAGTTGAATGCTCATTACTGGGCTGCTCCATTATTTGGAGGTTGGTAAAATGAAGAACCAGAAAAGGAAAAAAAAAATGCACACACACAGAGTAAGGAAGGGAGGAGAAGAAAAAAGGATTTCTCTGATGACTCAGAAAGCAAGAAGGAAGTAACGATCACATTTGTCACAAGCTAAGGAGTTGACTTAGAGAAGGAATGAGCAGGGTGGGAAGAAAATTGGGTTTGACAGCATTAGACTTTGATAAGAGAATTTCCACTGGCATAATGGAAACAAAGCTTATTTGTAGAGTTTTAAAAGTGTGTAAAATATAGAAAAATAGTGAATATAGACTACTCTATAGTGTGTGTGTATTTGTAAATGGAAGCAGAAATTTAGGACACTAGTTGAAATGGGTTGTGGAGTCAGAGTAGGTTTGCTTCTGAAATGGAAGCTTTTATGTAGTATCTGTATTCTGATGTGGAAATTGTTAGTAGAGAGGATGAAGTAAATACTCAAAAAACTTTCAACAATACATGAGAGAAAGAGGAAAAGCCAACTGCAAAATAGATATAGGTAGATGGGAGTGGAAGTAAGGAGATGAAATCCAGAATACTAAGTAGAAGAGTTGATCTTGGGAAAATGATCCCGTCACTGTAATAGGGGGAAGGACAAGACATAGAGTTGAGTGTCAAGAGATTTTAGTAGATTCAGTAATTTGGGTTGAGGTGGGTGGCAGTATCTAAAAGTGCTCATCTGGTTTATCCTATTGCCTCAGTGAGACAAGGAACACACACACACACAGTGGAAACTGAGAAGAGACAGAGGAAATGACAGTTTTAAAAAACAGGGATATGACTTTATGAGACTTATTTTCAGGTGCTAAGAAAGAAGGAAATGGGCAAAGATATTGATACAGACATCCTCATTGGTAAATGCAAATTCCTGGGAAACCCTATTCACACATTGTATTCCAGCCATTCTGATTTTTTTTTTTTCATCAAATAGCAACTCACATCTGAGGTCTTTTTAAATCCTGTTGTTGTTGTAGAGAGCTATGGAACTTTTAATTGTCCTTGTTTTTAAGGTTTTTTTTATTTTTAGAGATTATTTATCTATTCATTTGAGAGGTGGAGTTACAAACAGAATTTTTCCATCCGCTGGTTCACTCCCCAAGTGGCCACAACAGTGAGAACTGGGCCAATCCAAAGCCAGGAGCCAGGACAGGTCTCCCACGTGGGTGCAAGGGCCCAAGACTTGGGCCATCTTCTACTGCTTAGCCAGGCCATTAGCAGAGAGTTGGATCAGAAGTGGAGCATTGATATAGGTACCGGCAAAGATTTCCTAGAAAAGAACCTGGAGGCACAGGCAGTCAAACCAAAATTAACTATTGGGATTGCATCAAATTGAGAAGTGTCTGTACAGTAAAAGAAACAGTCAGGAAAGTGACGAGGCAACCGACAAAATGGGAAAAAATGTTTGCAACCTATGCAACAGATAAAGGGTTGATAACAAGAATCTACAAAGAAATCAAGAAACTCCACAACATCAAAACAAACAACCTACTTAAGAGATGGGACAAGGACCTCAATAGATATTTTTCCAAAGAGGAAATCCAAATGGCCAACAGACACATGAAAAAATATTCAAGATCACTAGCAATCAGGGAAATGCAAATCAAAACCACAATGAGGTTTCACCTCACCCCAGTTAGAATGGCTCACATTCAGAAATCTACCAACAATAGATGCTGGAGAGGATGTGGGGAAAAAGGGACACTAACCCACTGTTGGTGGGAATGCAAACTGGTGAAGCCAACTAAGGAAGTCAGTCTGGAGATTCCTCAGAAACCTGAATATAACCCTACCATACAACCCAGCCATCCCACTCCTTGGAATTTACCCAAAGGAAATTAAATTGGCAAACAAAAAGCTGTCTGCACATTAATGTTTATTGCGGCTCAATTCACATGAGCTAGGACCTGGAACCAACCAAAATGCCCACCAACAGTAGACTGGATAAAGAAATTATGGGGCATGTACTCTATAGAATACTATACAGCAGTCAAAAACAATGAAATCCGGTCCTTTGCAACAAGATGGAGGAATCTGGAAAACATTATGCTGACTGAATTAAGCCAGTCCCAAAGGGTCAAATATCGTATGTTTTCCCTGATTGGTGACAACTAACTGAGCACCAAAGGGGAAACCTGTTGAAGTGAAATGGACACTATGAGAAACAGTGACTTGATCAGCTCTTGTGCTGACTGTTGTGGTACAATGTAATACTTTATCCATTTTAGTATTTTTTCTTTGTTTTGTTCTAGTACTAGTGGTTGAACTCTGTAATTAACACACCATTATTCTTAGGTGTTTAAATTTTAACTGAAAAGTGATCCCTGTTAAATATAACAGTTGAATAAGAGAGGGAGGAGATTTACAATTTGGGACATGCTCCATCGGAACTGCCCCAAATGGTGGAGTTAGAATCATGCCAGAGGATTCCAATACAGTCCCATCAAGGTGGCATGTACCAATGCCATCTCACTAGTCCAAGTGATCAATTTCAGTTCACAATTGATCACACTGATAGGTCTAAGAGTCAAAGGGATCACACAAACAACACTAGTGTCTGCTAAGACTAGTGTCTGCTAATACTAACTGATAGAATCAAAAAAAGGAGAGAACGATCCATCATGGGAAGCAGAATACACAGCAGACTCATAGAATGGAAGATGTCCTAAATAGCACTCTGGCCTCAGAATCAGCCCTTCAGGCACTTGGATCTGGCTGAAGAGCCCATGAGAGTATTTAAGGCATGGAAAGCCAAGACACTCTGGAAAAAAAAAAAAAAAGAAGACCTAAATGAAAGATCTCTGTGAGTGAGATCCCATTGGAAAGAATGGGGCCCTCAAAGAAGGAGGTACCTTTCTCTGAAGGGAGGAGAGAACTTCCACTTTGACTATGACTCTGTGGGAATAAGATCGAAGTCAGCAAACTCAAAAGGCTTCTATAGCCTCAGCAACTCATGACTAGAGCCTAGGGAGATTACTGACGCCAAAAACAAGAGTGTCAAATTGTTAAGTACAACAGGAGTCACTGTGTACTTACTCCTCATGTGGCATCTGTCCTTAATGTGTTGTCCAATGTGACGTAATGCTATAGCTAGTACTGAAACAGTATTTTACACTTTGTGTTTCTGTGTAGGTGCAAACTGATGAAATCTTTACTTATATACTAAATCGATCTTCTCTATATAAACAGAATTGTAAATGAATCTTGATGTGAATGGAATGGGAGAGGGAGTGGGAGATGGGAGGGGTGCTAGTGGGAGGGAAATTATGGGGGGGGGAGCCATTGTAATCCATAAACTGTACTTTGGAAATTTATATTTACTAAATAAGGAATAATAAATAAATAAAAAATAAAAATAATTAAATTAAAAAATAAAAGAAGTGGAACAGCAGGAACTTGAATCAGTGCCCATATGATATGCTGGCACTGCAGGCAGAAGCTTAACCTCCTATGCCACAGTGCCTTTTAATTATTCTTTAAATCACGATTTAAAGTCCAGGAAGCTGTCCTTGTCTGGAGTCCCAAATCACTGCTGCCATAAAGCTTATTATATTATATTATATTATATTATATTATATTATATTATATATACTTCTTTCCTTTCTACCAACTGGCTGCAGATTGTTTCATGATGGTGTTACATCTCCAGGAGCATTTAGTAAAATCTCACATACTAAAAAACAACACAGGGGCTGATGCTGTGGCGCAGTGGATTGGCGCCCTGGCCTGGGTTGCTGGCATCTCATATGGGTGTGGTTCTAGTCCCAGCAGCTCCTCTTCCCATCCAGCTCTGTGCTATTGCCTGGGAAAGCCATAGAAGATGGCCCAAGTCCTTGGGCCGCTGTACCCTCATGGGAGACCTGGAGGAAGCTCATGGCTCCTGACTTTGGATCTGCAGGGCTCCGGCTGTTGTGGCTGTCTGGGGAGTGAACCAGCATATGGAAGACTTCTCTCTCTGTCTCTTCTTCTCTCTGTAACTCTGTCTTTCAAATAAATAAAAATAAAACTTAAAAAAAATAGATCCATTATTATATGCAAATGAATTTTTGGTTCCTTTCCTCCCACCACAACTTATTAAACACCTTCAAATTTACATAGTAAACTTATATTTAGAATTACATATTCTATTTAGAATTAGAAATTATCAGGAGCATTTTTGTTTTACTTAGGCTTGATATTAATGTCTGCACAAACAAGGGTTCAAGTTGAAATAGCCAGTTTAGAAATGAAAACATCCCTAAAGTAGGCATAAATTTTGTAAAAGAAAAAATTATCTACAACTAGGAGATGAGAATATTTATAATAAAGTTCCAAAATCTTAAAGGTTCATTTTGAGTTTAATCATTTCCGGAGAGATTAAAATTAAGTATAATTCACCTTCCAGCTAGCTGAGATTTTTCTTAAATGATGTTCCATAATTAACTCAAACATGTTATTCAAATCTTAACTTTCATACAAATATAAAGGTATAATTTAGATGGATGGAAAAACCTTGCCATACGAAGATGTGACAATAAGATTATTTTTTTTCTTGCTTCATTCAATGTCAGGAAAAATAATAGAAAAACCTGTCACTTTTGATGGAGAACAGAGTATAATTAAATTTAATTTAGTCTTACTTGAGACTTTTGTTCCAATTGGATTTCCAGTTAAGGAAAGCTCCTTGTTTAGTTTAAAAGCATGCAAATTTGGTTTTTTTATCTGCACAAAAGGACACATTTAAAACACCACACCTGATTCTCAAATTCACTTTCAGTTCTCTGTGGTCTGCATGCTGCTTTTCTTTCATTTAGACCTGATTCGGTTTTAAAAGGGAGACATGTATTTCTGACATCATAGTTTTCTTTTTAAAAGTGCTTATATTTTATACTACTGTCTACTGAGCTTGTGTGATGTGTACTAGAATAGAGTTTCTTTGAGATTCTCTACTGCTGACCTATCTGTTGATTTTCGTAACATAGATGGCAACAAATATTCATTCAAGATCTTAATTACTTGTATAATAAACTAACCTGTTACAAATACTATTCTTCAGTGTATTATATATATATGTATATAAATACTGTTAAGCAAAATGCGGATACCCTATTTGTTACTGAACGATATTGCATTTTTCATTACAGATACTATCATAGAAAAGTGCCAGATATTGAAAACTAATAAACTAGAAATAAACTCATAGAAATATTTATAAAATGCATAGCCTGTGGACTATTTTTAGAAGATTTGTTATTTTATTATTTATTTATTTATTCACATTAATACAAAGATAACAGATTCAATGCATTTCTTAACTACAATTCTAAGAATATAATTTATTCCCTTCTTCTATCCCTCCCTCCTCCCCCTCCTTTGTTTTCTTCTTTTATTACTGTCTTTCTCTTCCTTCCTTCCTCCCTTCTTTGCTTTCTTCCTTCCTTCCTTCCTTCCTCCCTTCTTTGCTTTCTTCCTTCCTTCCTTCCTTCCTTCCTTATTCCCTCCCTTCCTCCTAACCTCCTTCTCTCCCTCCCTCTCTCTTTTTTAGTTTTTGAGATAACATTTTTAATTTACATTATAGTCAAAGGCTTATTGCTGCACTAAACAAAGTTCAGCTAGTAAAAAGAAAAAAGACCCTGGTGCAGTAGAAATACATGCAAAGGCTATAAACAACAATCAAATGAAATTTTTGCAAATATAGTTTTGTCAACCTTTGTTTTACATCTTTGTCAAAGCATTGGTTAAGAACACACTATTATAGTTTTAATGATCAGTGATTATATTAAAATTTAATGTTTGTGAATAAAATGGTTTCTCCTGTGGACTGCTTTTAATTTGAAATATGCTTATACTTTGGCTTGTTCCAGAATGTGTTGTAGGAGGATTTTGTAAATCATAACCTTCACAGAAAACCATCCGCATTCCCTAACTCCAAGTCTACGGTGGCATTCTACCATGGGGGGGAAATAGAAGTAAGTCTTAAAAACCTTGTGAAGGTCATTGAGACAGAATAGAATCTATAAGCAACTGATACAATGCAACTTGACCTAAGTTTGGAATCTGAGCAGTGGTTCCAAATGAAAGTAACATATTTATCATTCAGCAGATATTCATTGTGCATATGCTGTGTTTCAAACATTGTTGTAGACTGTGAATGAAACAGTGAGCAATAATGCTGAGACGCATGTTAGTACCCTCCAGAATTTTCATCCTGAAACTCTGTTCCTCGGTTTTACAGTGTTTGGAGGTCAAGCCTAAATGAAGCAATTAGGTCATGAGTGTAACTAATGTAAATGGGATTAGTACACTTCAAGAAAACAGGACAGAGATAACAGCATGAAATCACCCAATCTACAAACAATCTTCAAACCAGAATCATCTATCACTTCTATCTTGAACTTTTTAGTCTATCTTGAACTATTCAGTCTCTAGTCCTGAGAGAAATAAACGTTTAGCCAAGGACAAGTCCTCACTTTCAAAAACCTTTGGAAAGTTTAAAGGAGAAATACCATAAAATTATATAATGGCAGATACTTTGGAGAAAATCACAGCAGATAATGTGATTCATGCTAATTAGAATTAGTAACCTAAATGTCACTAAGGGAGTGGGAGGTTTCTCTAGTGATTAAGCAGAGAATGACAAACAAAACCCAGTTGAAAAGGGATCTCAGCAGAGGACAAAGTAGTACAAAGGAACAGACATGAGAATGAGCTTGGAGAGTTATAGCAACAAAAAGAAATTCAGAATATTTTAATTGTAGAGAGTAATTGGAAGGGCAGTCAGAATTGAGATTATGGATTGGGACCCAAGAAGAGATGTTGCAGAGCTCTAGCTATATCGGAGAATGGGATACTGTGTGAAATGTGATGGGAATGTAAGAAGGGGTGAACATAATCAGTTTGAACAAAGATCACTCAGAAAGGGCAGGAGTGGGGAATGGATTATATGGATAAAAAATGGAAGCAAGAAGACCATGGGAAGACAAGGCAAGGTGGGCGGGGCAGGCAGGATTGGGGGAGGTGAGGTGGAGATTTGATTTTGAACATTCATATAGAAATGGAGAAAACTGAAAATTGCTCTGAAGTTTTCTTTCCATATATCTACCTAAACGTATGTGCATTTCAAACCAACTCTATATATTTACCTTTTTAACTTTAATGTTGCTTTGGATAGGCAAAAGCCCTTGTTAATACTGCCATGCATCCAACCTATGTATGGAAAATATGAATGAAGGACAAATGATTTTTTTTGAAAAAAGGTTAGTATCCCAATGGATTTTCAGACTGAGGTACTAATTTCTTTTAATTTGTTCTAGGGAACTATTAAACAAACTTTTATAATAATTACTGTTCTTTTAGGCTTGGAGAATAATGAAATGATTCTTACATATAACAGTAAAATACCACTATGTAATATTATCTATTGTTTCTATTTATTGTGAGGCTTAAAACTATTTAATTAAAAGGCAAAAGACATTGATTTCCTTGACTCACTACATGATGCCACAATGATTTTCCCACTGTTCAGTCATTTTGCCATCTATTCATGAATCGATCAATCTGTTACAGTGATTCTCAGTGGGGTTGACCTTGATTTGAAAGAGCGGTAGCAGTTTTTGGGAAGCAGCACTGGGTTTCAGACTCACTTTTGGAAAAAAATTGACAAGCACATGTTTCTATCCCCAACCGATCTGTACATTTAGATCACTGATGCCAAAAACCAAAAAGGTAAAATTGTGAAGAAATCTCAAGTAAATTAGAAACTCGTCATCCAGTCACAAATTCTCTTTTACTATAGCATACAAAGCTAATGTTCCAGGAGGTTAGCTATTGGGCTTGTAAAGAAGATGTCACACCCCAAAGTCCATGGGGAAGTATATCAAACTTGGTCCATAAAACACACTATTTGTTGCTTATTTTTAAAGGTGCAGTCCATGATGGTAATATTTGCTGCAATTCACTAAAATAATGGTCTCCCTAATAGGCAGATAAGTTCCTCTCATCATTTTGTTTTTCTTTTATAGTGACTATTCACAGCATTCATTTAACTACCTGCAATAATAGTGAATAGTGAATATCAATTAAGTAAAGAAAGTAAAATCAAAGAAACAAAAATAAATAGTAAGATTTCTAATAACTTCTTTATTTTAGTTGTAGTTTTGGCATAATATTGCCATAGTCATATATTTTTACACTCATTGGGGAAATTGGCTATACTTATCTTTAAATGATCCTATTTTGTTCAATGGTATATCATTTATATCCAAAGCCTGAGGTAAGAAAAATTATTTCATAAGAACTTTGATATAATGATCACTATCTTTAAGTGGAGCTGATGAGAATTTTAGAAAGATTGTTTCATAGGTAGTTTGGTGGAACATTATTTAGTTAGAGGGAGCCTGTTTTGAAATAGATGATTTAGTGTTTATGCAAGTGATACAACTTTTCTTCTTTTGTTTTTATTACTGCCATACTCTACAAAGGAAAGAACATTCTTGGGTTATAATCTTTGAATTTAGGAGAGAAGTTAGTTTTTCATTAATGGCACTATGAGGAGGTAACACAAGACTTTTTGCTTTTCTGAAAATATCAAAGGTTTGAAAAGACACCTGGGCTGTTAACTCCTAAATTGTCCAACTGTTTCAAGACTCAGGCAACAAACATAGAGCAGGAAATACTCTGAAGATGTTACGTCTTGACAGACAATAGGAATGACTGATTCACATCAGTAAGACCCACTTTTAAAAAGGTCAAAGAAGAAGTCAAAGTACTTCTCTCTAATTAAGTTCCTTTGGAAAGAAGACACTAATATCAAAAAAAAAAAAAAGGTAGGAGTAGGGCATGGAAAGACATAAAAAAGCAAGTTAAAACATGGATACAAAATGGTGGTAGGAAACGCATATATAGAGGTTTTTTGCATCAAAATGAACTTATGTTTTAACTCCATTTTCCATGAACTTGTAGCTATGAGACTTTTTCCTTCAAAGACAAATGGAAGCAATAGGACATATTGCCAAATGGTATTTCCAGTCTCACACATTCTGAGCTAGATGCCTGTTCTCTATACTTCAGTAGCAATGTGCTGAGTTTTATCACTTTGTGTCATAGTTGGTGGTTCACTTCCCCACCTGATCAGATTAGAAGCAAAGTCAAGCCTTGCTGTTAAATGTGCCAAGTTTAACACTCTTATACTAAGACAAACTAACCAATTAAACATAAAAAGATGTTACTCTGGAGAAAAATGAGAAATAATATGGCAGTACACAGAGATGATGGAATTCAATAAAACACAAAAATGTTTGACACTTCAACCTGTCGGTAAATGATAATTCTCTATTGCATGTTTCAAAACATGGAAGATAGTTCAGGAATGCTTCTGGACACCTTTGCTGATCCCTAGTTGGAAGTAATTGGGATAGAACAGATGAAATTCTTGAGCACCAAAGTCTGGACCATTCCTGAACTTGGACTTAGTGGAAGAAACTGCCAATTTCAAGACATGGAAGCTGTCAACAATGGAAACAAGACAGAGGCTAATACTTCACAGTACAGTCTTTTAGAGTGATCTGATTTAGTATGCATATGTATCTTTTTAATCACATTTCTAATGTTGTCAGAGACAGCACTAAGGAGAGTTGCTGAACATTACACCTGCAGGTTAGTGTTTCCCCAATGTGGACCCAGACACTGAAAACGGCTTTAAATTTAAAGATTAACCTCTTCTATGGTTTAAACATGATTTAGCGCTTACTTTCATGTAGATATTTAAAACCCAAATTCATTAAGTCAATGATATGAAAAATAAGGAAACATAATCCAGTTATGGTGATTAGAAGTAAGACCTTGGAGGAGGTTCAAACATCACTGGGAGCATGCCCTCAGAAGTATTTTGTTGCAATAATGAAAAGCTGACTACTACATCACAACTTTGTTAATATCTGTTAAAGAAGCTGCTATGCTTATCCTGAGTATGTGTATAATATCATTGAATCAAAAGACACATTCTGAAATTGATAGGTCATAATGACACAATGGGCTAAGCATATAAATTTGAGAGGAAAAACTGCTTTGAGAAAGAGGAAAATGAAAAGTTTGGAGCTATATTTTTTACACTTCATCTTTGACGGAATAGCAGGATCATTATTTGTATAATTGTTAAGAGGTAAGATGGAAAGCATTTGAATGAGGGAATTAAAACTTCCTACATAAAGAATAGAAATGATATTTCAAAAATTTTTTCTAAGTGTGAGTTTTTATTTATAAAATAATTATGCTTTCTTACATTCATCTTTGCTGATTTTGGGATAGAGAACTTAGAACTCTAGAAAATAAAACAGAGTAATGAAAAACATATATATTCTTTCACTTGTTCCAACTGAGATCCCTAATATACTTAATTCACTCCCTGCCAGTGACTAGGTCTGTCTTTGAGCCTTCTGTCCATAATTAGAAATAAAATAGAGACCACTTAATTAAAATCATGTTGAGAAATGTAGATAAGACAGCTTAGATTTAGTTAAATTAATTAAGCGTGAAGATGGGAAGAATTACATGTGCCCTAAAACCTGATGCTGGTGCTAAGCACATTAAGAAAGTTGAAAGTTGCTTAACTTAATATTATAGCTTAGAATTCTAAGAATCATATTAAAAATCAACTATACTAAGTGTGACATCCTTACATTTATATTTTTAAAAATAGTTTTAAGCTAAAGAATACTGATAATGACTTTGAAGTAATACCAATAGGAAATCACAAGGTAGAATTATTTTCATAGTATTACCATTTTTAATTAGGAAGAATACGACCTGACTTTAATAAAATGTAATTTTTAATTCCATGATTCTTACAACTTACGTTATGTACTGTAAATATTCAGAGAAAAATAATGAAACAGATATTAATATTATACAATATTAATGAATCTAAAAATTCTAAATAAAAATTAAGGATGCATGTTTTCTGCTTAAGTTAAGCTATGGTTCCTTTAATTTTAGATAAGACCCAAGAAAAATCGATTATGCAGAATTCTTAAGTACTAATACTAATTAATACTTTCATTAAAAAATAACATCATATTTTTATGCAAGATTCAGATTAAAACAATCCATACAAATTTTAAAAAATCATTTTTGTTTCTCTCTGTCTCTCTCCACTGTCTAACTCTGCCTGTCAAAAATAAAAAAAATCATTTTTGAGAGTAATATTTAAAATTGTTGAATAAGCCAATAGTGAATTTATAGGTCTTTGCTGGCTTTATGTTTTATTGTTGTCATTTTTATTAGTTACTTAAATATACATGATTTGAGGGGGATCAGTCTCCTATTGGACAACCTTAAGTATACAACTGGAATTTGAAATTTGAGGCTTCAATTTGATCCAGATATTTACTATGCAAAATGTTACAGTCTTCAGAGTTTGGAAGATTAAAATTATGCAGAAGAAAAAACTGCATTGAGCAAAGTTAAAGAAACGAAAAACTTTATTCTGAGCTTTTGTAATAGGGTAGAGAGATCAAAAGACAGTCTGAACTCAGCACTACTAAGCATTTCTGAAGAATGACAACTCCTTAATAGTGACATTCAGAGGCTATAAACCTGGCAAGCGTTTTACATCTTAATGGGGAAGAGAAGGAAGTTACAAGTTTTATAAAGTGTGTACTCTAAAACAGAAGAGGGATCTCAGTGTTTAGGTCATCTGAATTCTGTAAACACTGGAAGAAGGGGTAAGTGAGAGACCTAGAAGCAAGAGGAAGCTTTTCCTACGTTTAGTTAAACTGAGGAAAATATCAATTCATTCTTGGTCAATTATGCATCTGCAGAAAAAAAAAACAGAATATTATTTATCATTGATTCGATTTTACTTTTTATTTACTTTTGAAAAATGCTAGTCAAAGGGCAGGTGCTTAGCCTAGTGGTTTAAATGCTGATCAATATGCCCACATTAAACATAAGAGTTTTTGAAATTGATTGCTGGCTCCAGCTCCTTACTTTAGTTTCTTGCTAATGTAGACCCTAGGAAGCAGCAGTGATGTCCCAAGTTATTGAGTTCCTGTTTTCCACAGGAATGACCTGGATTCAGTTCCCAGAGCTTAGCTGTGGCCGCAGCCTAGGGTGCATCCAAGGCACTTGGGAATAAGCCAGTGAATAGAACTCTATCCCTCTCTCAAATGAAGACATGATAAAATATCAATTAAATATAATATTTAATTAACTTGAGTAATATAATTTACTGTATATGAGTATGTTTTATCTTATATAAAGTATAAGATATCTTATATTTTATATTTTATTTTATATTTCATATAGATGTATATTCTATGAATTTTGATAAATTATAAATGTTTATTAGTTCTCCATATTCAGGAAGATAAAAATCAATTTTCTTAGCATTGCTTTTTCCAAGATACACATAACTGATTTGCTAGTCTTGAAACTTATATGTTAGCTACATGAGATTATTTTTAAACAAGGAATAAATTAAATATTTCATAGTATTTATATTCCTTTGAGCTGGCACATATTATGTTGTATGTAAGTGTTAACAAGTCTTGTCCTGTGTCATTTGATGTATCTGGATTCTCACTGAAAAGATAATTAATATATTTGAACTTCTCTTATCTCACATTTAACAGTAACTATTTGATGGAACCACGAGATTTAAATCAGTTAAAGAAAATAAGGACTTCACAGGGTTCCATACGAATGCTGGTCCCTTATTTACCTCTTTTTTTTTTTTTTCTTGTGAAGTTTTTTCTAAAGTCTACATTACTGTTTAATCCCTTACTCTATACAGTTATCTTTGACTTCTAATAAGGGTAGATCCTGATAAACCCAGTGTAAGTTGAAAACATAAAAATTAGAAATGCATTTAATATAGTAACCTTCCAAACATTGTGGCTTAGCAACGTTGTACACTATAGAATATCAGTTGCTTGCTTTCATGACCTTGTGGCTGACTGGATGCTGTGGCTTGTGCCCACCATCCAGCATCTCAAAAGGGGGCTGTATGACATTCTGTTATCCCAGGGAAAGCTCAAAATTCAACCTACATTTTCTATTGAGTGCATATAACCTTCTGCCACTGGCAAGTAGAAAGAATAGTCAAGCTATTGTAAGTTGAGGACTGTCTGTACTCAAAATTCTATTTGTAATTTGCTTTTTATATCTTTTCTTACATTCTCTTTTTGTCTTTCCAAGTATATTCAGGTATAAATGTCATGGAAAAGTGTTTGGTACCTGGCAGTTATTTGATTAATGCTTACTGAGAAGGAAGAAAAGGAAAGGAAAGTGAATGAAATAGAAATATTTCATTTATTCTTCAACTTTTGCTTTGATCGTGTATTTTGAAAATGCTTAACCAAATGTTGCATATGAATACTGGATCTGCTAATCTGAACCTTAAAACACAGTGTTTTTTTCTGAGAATTCTTCATACCTTTCAGAGAAAATTCTTCAACAGATGTTTCTGAAGGGGGGTAGTGTAGAGAAAGAGATGGGGAGAGAGGGATGGATTCTGGGAGGGAAGAGAAAGAGAAAGAAGAAACGGCCAAAAGGAATTTAGAGGAACTAAAAGTCAGAAAATGCAACAGGAAGAAAGAAATAAAAAACAAAAGAAAATGAAATAAAAATCAGTAAGCTTCCACTTAAATATCACCTACCTCTCAGATGCTCCATACGTCCTGCCAACATTTCTGCTCCCCAAACCCAATGCCTGCTCTTATATTCAGAACCCAGTCAGACTTCATATTGCTCATCAATGAGTTATCCGTATGACTGTAGATGTGCCTCAATTTGCAATGTGGCTATCTCCCCAAAATTCATTGTAAATTGGAAGTGTTATAAGTAAAAAGTGCATTTAATACCTAAACTACTAAACATCTTTACCTATCCTATATTAAGTGCGATGAGAACACAAATATTAGCCTACAATTGGCCTAAAAATCATCTAACACAACGCCTACTTTATAAAAATATTGCATATCTTATCACACGTAATTTTATTGAAGAGTAAAAAAGTTAAAAAAGAGTGAATGTATGTGTACTCTTTTGCATCATTGTAAAGTCAAAAAATTATGTCAGATGATCCTAAGTTGGTGACAGTCTGCATAGATATTTCTGACCATTCTTAGTTAAAAAATTCATGAGTGATTTAAGATCTTATATTCAAAAAATCTAATGTCATAAACCCCTTGTGCCTTTCCACAGCCTATAAAATACTCTTTCCTTATTTCAAAAGGATAATAGTTATTGACAAAGTAATTTTTCTATAAAAATGCTCAAAACTTAATGGTTGGTGACAGAAAGTGCATTTTAAATTGTTTTAAAATTTAAATTGATTAATTAACACATACAGGCACACACAAATCATTGCAAGAAAACAATTGATATATGGCATGTGTATTTTATATATAGCAGACAAAAGTACACATAAAGTAGAGAAATGACAAACTCTTCTATCATTGTTGAAGTTATTTAAAAATATAGCTCTTAAGCTACTAAATCTGTGTCTCAAGTCTGTCATAATTGTGACTTCACTTATACACAATTAAATAATGGCCATTGTGAGAATGAACCTACAAATTTAATAATTTCTTTTTAAGAGAAATCAAAGTTAAACTCTGTGTCTACATTATCCAAATAGAGCATTTTGCAACCAGAAATTTGAATATTTTACAAATAAAGAAACTGTAGGTATTTATTGACTATATTCAAATGCTTATTTCCTCATAATTTATAATCTGGGTTTGGTATAATTCAACTTATTCTATAATTAATTGAGAAAATAATTATTTGATTTTATTTACTACCATAACCCTTCTTTCGTACTGTCTTTCAGCTAATGTCTGTTGAACTCTTATACACATTAAATCCTCTGTAGACTCGCATAGATTCAAGGATCTTACAATATTCAATAACTCTTTCTCAATATTTGTGAAGGACACTGGGTTCCTATTTGCATTTTAGTTAAAAGATATCTTCTGTATTACCATAGACCTGCTTATATTTTCTAAGAGTGAAGAATTAGTAATTGCTTAAGTGATTTTTTGTAGAAGTATCTTGAAATGTATAGCATGAGTATAAGAAAATAATATACTTTTAAAAATACTGGTATACAAATGTCAGAACCTGAAATAACTCAGAACACAAAGTTCTCAACAGATCTCTGTAGGGAATTGCAGATTTATTTTAGTGTCAAAGTATATGATGTCCTCATTCACATGGAAATCTGAATTAACGTACTGAAATCCAGCTGAGGAAGAAAATGTTCTTATTACACAGCATATATTACAAATTAGGTAAAGTACAAAATTATCAGTTTCTATTAAATGATTCTAGTAGTTGAAGAGCTTAAGAATCAATTTTCAGGTAACCCCACTCATTGCAAATATTATTCAGATAATTATATTCATCAACACTTCTAAGAAAATCTATTAGCACTACAGGTATCTATTTTTTTAGAGTGGAGATATTGCTTTTAGAAGATTAAAATACATATAGATACTAAACGTTGAAAACTATACATATTTTACAGCTAGTATTCAGGTGAATTATTTATTCTTAAATATTATACTCTAATATTACATTTCTAAATATTTCAAGGATAAACTTTTTAATCCAATAATCATTTAAACTTGCATTAATTATAATTATCAAGGCTTAAACTTAGAAAAAAATCATGATTTTCTCAATACTTTTATGATAATGAAATATGACTATATTTATATTTATATATATTTATATATTTATTCACCATTTAATTTCCATATTATGATCTTAACATGAAAATTTCTGCTTAATTAAAATGTCATCTTTGGTTTTACAAATTTATTTTTATCATCTTAATCTAAGAATTGATATTTTTACTTCAATTAAAATCTAGAACCCATATTTATACATCAAAATTTTTATGTGCTTCTACAACAAAGTAAGTATACTATAATATGTATAGAGATCAATATTCCACCCACTGGAAGACCAAAATGAAGTCCCTGGCTTCTGGCTTCTACTTCAGTCTGGCCCAGCCCTGGGTGACGTGGCCATTTGGAGAGAAAATAAAATCAATCCATCTCTCTCTCTTCCTCTCCCTCTCCCTCTCCCTCTCTCTCTCCCTCTCCTTCTTTCTCTGATACTCTGGCTTTTAAATAAATAAATAAATCTAATATAACACTACCACTTGTTTTAAAAAGAGAGTTTTCATGCGGATGTTAAAAATGTGTTCAAGCAGGCAAATAAAAACATGGACCTGTGAGGAAATAGTTGATGAAAATGCAAAGAAATAAAAACTATAACATGCAAATGTAAATGCTAGAATAATAAATATAATATATGAAAGAATATTTATAGAATGGGCTAAGAGCATAGCAAACACTGGTGTAAAAGTATCTGTAAAATTTGTGACAAATCAACAGAAATGATCTAAACTAAGCCCCCCTCATTTGAAAAATAGACAAAAAGGACATTCAGTGTTATGAACAAAATTATCAAGTAATATAATAATATTATGATTATAATATATATATTATATTATGATATATAATAATATTGTGATTTCTAAGAGGAGAAAAGGGAAAAATAGAGAAGAAAATATTTAAAGTAGTAATAGTTTCAAATTTGTCCAGTTGGTAAAATTATCAACTTACATATGTAGAAATTCAGTGAAACATAGCAAAGATGAAAATATACTTAAGAAATATTAGCACATTGAATCTAGTAACAAGTAAAATTTATCATGACCAAATATCCATGGAATGTAGGGTTGGTTTAACATTTAATGAACAATCATTTAATGATTGTTATCATTGTAATCATTTAATGAGCAATCAATCAAATTATAACATTGATATAGTAAGAGACATTATAAGAGTACATCATTCAACAATCTTTAATACACAGTCATATTAATGACAAAGTACTTTTTTGTAAAATCCTGCTGTTAACATCATAACTAACAACAAAACATTTGTTTCCCAACTAAAATTTTGAACTTTACTTAATGTTTATTAGAGGTCTTGCCAGTAATATTCAACAAGAAAACATGGTGGGAAACACTGTATTGACAGAAAAAGAAAAAAAAGAAAAACTCCAAACTCCATTACTCACACAAAAAAAGACTGGACTTGTGAAAAGTTGTGAGAAATAAAAAAATCATAAATATTGGGGCAGGTTGGTTAAGATACCACTTGGAATACTGTCACCCATACTGGAATGGCTGGTTCAAGTCCTGCGTACTCTACTCCCAATCCAGTTTCATGTCAGTGTGTACCCTGAGAGGCAACAGGTGATGGCTCAAATACCTGGGTGCCTGCCACACAAGTCAGAGACCTGGATTAAGTGTAGGCTCCTTGCTTTAGCCTGGCTATGTCTTGACTATTGTAGGCATTTGAGGGAGTAAACCAGTAAACTGAAGACCTATCTCTACCTCTGTCTTTCCATCTCTCTCTGTCTCTCTGCCTTTCAAATGAAATGAAAATAAAGAAAAGTTTAAAAAATTGATAAATAGTAAGCAAATCTTTAAAATTTACAAGATATAGTCAAAACATACAGTTGCAATTTTTTATAGCAAACAATTGGAAAATTAAATTGAAATAACACTGTTTAGAATAGTATAAAAACAGCACTAAATTTAGTAGAAATTATATAATACCTTTGCAATAAACTTTGAAAAGAGTTCTGAGACAAAGACCTGTGGCAATATAATTGTTGTTCACAATTTAGAGGACTCAGTATTGTTTAAAAGGTTATTCTAAAATTCTGTGATTTGAGGAAATCCAATAAAAATTTCAACAATCAATTTGTTGTAAATTTTTTCTCAACTTACTCTGGAAATGCAACAGACCTAGAATACTCAAAACAATACTAAAATCAAGCACAAGTTTGGACTACATATAAGTTTGGATTTCAAGACTTATTGTATAGCTTTGTTAGTTGTGACAGTGTTATTAACATTATCATGGGCAAATACAACAATGGAACCAGAGTATAGAATCTACTTTGAGTAGACTATAGTGGTTACTAACATAAATGTCAAATTAACTTTTGACAAATATGCCAAGAGCATTCAATGGTAGTATCTCATATCATATTAAAAATAATTCTGGAATGGGTCATACATACCGCTTTTTTTTTTTTAAGTTTTTTACTTATTTATTTATTTGAGAGAGAGAGTAACAGACAGTGAGAGGGAGAGACAGAGAGAAAGGTTTTCCATCTTCTGGTTCACTCCCCAAATGGCTGCAATGGCCAGAGCTGCACCGATCCGAAGCCAGGAGCCAGGAGGTTCTTCTGTGTCTCCACCCTGGTACAGGGGCCCAGGCATGTAGGCCTTCTTCTGCTGCTTTCCCAGGCTATAGCAGAGAGCTGGTTTGGAAGAGGAGCCGGAACTAGAAGCAGCGCCCTTAGGGGATGCCGGCGCTGTAGGTGGAGGATTAACGTACAGAGCCACAGCTCTGGCCTCCCATACATACCTCTTAAACTCTTAAAATCATATAAGGAGTACAAAAGAATAACTTTGCATCCTTGAAAACATAAGACATAGCTGGAGATAAAATACTCACTAAAATAATTTTATTAGTCTTCTAGGACTGCCACAACAAAATAGCACAGACTAGGTGTTTTAAAGAACAGAAATTTATATTCTCACATTTTGGGAGCCCAGATGTCCAAGAGCCAATGGTTACAGGAGAGAAGAGAAAAGAGAGGCGAGAGGAGAGAAAAAAGAAAGGCAGGCAGAGACATGTTTTATACATGCTAGTTCATTGCCCACAACAGTTGGCCTCATTTAACTTTTATTATAGCCTTATAGTCCCTATCACCAAACACTGTCATGTTGCTGAATAGGATTTTAACATATGGATCTTGGAAGATAAAATTCAGTCCTCAGTGGCATAACTCTGAGGAAGGAAATTATGCAAAATCCATATCTCTGCAGGCCAGCATTATGAAACAGAAGTTAAGCTGCCATTTGCAATGCCCTCATCCCATATCTAAGTGACAGTTCAATTCCTGGCTGTTCTGCTTCAGATCCACCTTCCTGCAGATGCACCTGGGAAGGCAGAGGAGGATATTTTAAATAAATGACCCTCTGCCACCCATGTAGGAGACCTGCATGGGTTTCCCAGTTGTTGCCTTCAGCAGGGCCCAGACCTGGTTATTGCGCAGCCATTTGGGGAGTGAAACAGCAGATGGTTGGTCTTTCTGTGTCACTTGGCTTTTCAGGTAAACAAACAAGGAAGCAAGGCTAACTCTGACAAAGGAATTATATGCAAAATGCATAAAGAAATGTCAGACATGCTAAAAAAATCTACACAAACACATGCCAAGATCATGAAAAGATACTCATCTTTAATCTTTATTAGTCACCTGGGAATGAAATAAAAATTGAAATCACAATGAAGTATGACTTTGGTTGATATATTTTAAAAGACCTAAAACTAAAATGATTGACAATAATTAAAATGGAAAGGAAATAGAGTAGCACAAACTATCTTAACATACTAGTAATATTTTAAAATTTTACCAATTTTAAATAAGTATTTGATATTCTTTCTTATAAACTGTATTCCTACACCATGATGCAGTTTGAGATTTACCAGAAAGAAATGAAACTACATGGCAGTAAAATTTCCCATAGAAACCTATTTGGTGACTTTATAGGTAATACCAAAGACTAGAAATGACTGTCTATAAACAGGATGAGGAGGAAAAATACATAGGATAATCAACAAATGAACGATAACAATCTGTACAACAATAAAATCAACAACATGGCTAGCTCTCAGTTCTATTACAATGAGAAACAAGACACAAAACAATACAAAGCAAACTATATGATACTATTTTTAAAAATATTCATTTGAGAGGCAATAAGTCACACAGAAAGAGAGAGACAGAGGGAGAGAAACAGAGAATTCCCATCTGCTGATTCACTCCCCAAATACCCACCACAATGATAGGGGCCAGGGCCAAACCAAGAAATCAATCCAGTTCTCTCAGGTAAATGGCAGGAGCCTATTGCTTGAGCCACCACTTCTACCTCCCATTGTCTGTCTTAGCAGAAAGCTGCAGTCAGGAGCCACAAACAGGAATCTAACCAAGGCATCTGACATGGATATGGGCCTCTCAGTTTGTGTCTTAATCACTAGACTGAAAACCTTCTCTGTGATACCATTTTTAAGAGATAAATAACAGAGAAAATTTATTCATGAAGGTAGAAATAAAAGCTTAGAATGCCCATGTAGAGAAGTGTTTGTCGGGAAGTTGTCATGAGGTAGCTCTCTGGTTATGGAAATGTCGTATGTTTTGACTTGGTTGTTGGTTGTGCCATGTATTCATATGACAAAGTTCATCTTAATGAACACCTAAGAACTATCCATTTTACTGTTTATTTAACTATAAATACAATTTACAGACATTTTTAGAAATATTAAATGGTAAGTTTTAGCAGGTGGTGTTTGTGTTTCAGTTCATAGCTCTTTAATATGGCAATAGTTACATACATCCTCCAAAATTAACAGTGTTATATTTATTAAGGTTAATATTTACATGTTTTACAACTTACTAGGCGTTTTATATCCATTGTGTTAGTAATTATGACAACTCTGATACTTGTTCTAGTAATACATGATTTCATAAAGGAAAATGCAAACTCCACAAAGGAGGAATTTTTAAAAAAATATCTTTTTTGTTAACCAATATATCTCCAATATCTAAAACAGACCCTGGACGTATATTATATATATTCCAGATGAATTAAAAAGTGAAGAAATGAAATATGACTTGGAAAATTAAAAATAATCTTTTTAAAATGTACAAGGGATTAAGCACTGAATTTAGAAAGTGTAGCTGATGCAAAACAAAATTTTTCTCCTAAACTCTCCCTAAACACTGCTATCTCTATCAGTAATCCTGCACAATTCTGTCCTTTCCTTTTTGCCTCTGCTTCCACTTACCACTAGCTCTGCCAGAAGCCTGGATTCTCCAAGTTACTCACTGATCCTTCTATTCCTGAGGTTCCCATAAGCAACCTCAATCTTCTGTATTGATAGGAGTCCTATTGGCATATCAAAATATAGCCACATGAAGAAAACCTAGTGATGTAGTAGCAGCAGGAACCATCTATCAGAATGCTTTAATCTTGTATAAATTTTTGGATCAGATCAATTCAGCATGATCATTAAGGTAACCATTACAAGAATGCTATTAAATGCTTTAAGCGTGTTTTATTGCACACAGATGGCATTTGTTCTTTGAAAGTCCCACTGATGTAAAATGAACAAATTACGGCACAGATTTCAGTATTTGCTTCACATAGCTATCTTTGTCTAGCAGTGAGCCATATGTGGTGCCCATTCTCTCAAAAGTGCATTTGTCTTTGTAGCAAACTCTTTAGTAGACCCTCGGCACTGTGGAAACGGGAATTTTCAACCTGGGAATGAAGACATGCTGATGCATTCAGCCTTCTGGAGGGGAAAGAGGTGCAGTTAATGCCAACACTCAGGGAAATGCTTGCAAATTGCAACTACATCATAAAAACAAGTCCATAGTGAACCACCCATTCTTAACCAAAGTATAAATTCTACCCCCAAGAGCATCATAATTGATCAAAAGAAAAGTGTATAAGCTACTACTGAAACAGACCAAAAAATATGTTGGAAAAATGAGAGAAACTGACAGAATAGAAAGAAAGTTCTGTGGGTATGAACAATGAAAATTTAAGAAAAATAGATCATAAAAATTTTTCAAAATAGTTTTCAGAGATGGATGTTTGGTACAAGTTGTGATGTTATCTGGGATGCCTACATCCCATAGCAGAACACCTGGTTGCAGTCCTGTCTCCTCTGCTGTCAAATCAGCTTCTTGCTAATGTGCACCCTGGGAGCAAGCAGATAACAGACCAAGTACTCTGGTTGCTGAAACAGACTCAGGAGACCCAGACTGAGTTCTGGGTTCCTGGCTTCAGACTGGTTTAGCCCTGAATATTACAGGCATTTGGGGAGTGAAGTCAACAAATGGAAACTAACTAACTCTAACTCTCTCTCTCTCTCTCTCTCTCTCTCTCTCTCTCTCTCTCTCTCTCTCTCTCTCTCTCTCTCCTAGCCCTGCCTCTTTCAGATAAAATAAAAAATAAGGTTAAACATGATTTTCATAGTAAACTTATCTGAAAGAAATATTTTATAACTATTGAAGTCCCTCCTCCCCCCCAAAAGAGGACGAACCAGAAAATCAAACACTGATAGTAACCAAGAGGACATTAGATTATGGAAATTATTTGTTTTTACTTTTTTAATAATGCTGATATCCCAGGAAAAGGGTTCTTAAATGAGCTGTATAACCAGCTAACCAAAGGGAATATTTTTAGTTCCAGGGTATTATGGTGAGTTGTGTGATTTATGTTTATGAGCATCCACCCAGACTGTGCCATTCAGTTAAATGCTCCCTGAAGATTTTTGGAATTTATCACAGTAATAACACTTTAGGGACTTTGTGTTTCAGAATATATTACTAACCCTAATTCCATTAGCTAGCATTTTGAATGTGCATCATATAAAAAATTCCCTGAAAATTCTAGACTTTTTCAATGAAACATAAGGAGGCATGCTGTGAACTTCATCATGATTTCAATTTCTTGAGCTATTTATTTGAATGATATTTTTCACTTACCTAGTCTTGTCCTTATTTCTGTTTGGTGCTAAATTAATACAGAAATTGTATCACTAAAAACAATAAATTAGGCCTGTCTATGAGACATTACTCTTAGAGGATTCTCTTGCTGATTAGACTACACATGTAAATTAGGGAGGTAGGTATCCTATCTATACATAACAGTAATTCTATTAAGAATCTATCTTCTACTTTGGTGAGTCAAAAGGATTACAATGCTTCCACTTGTACTATCATTTATGTATCTGTCTATTTTGGCTAGTTTAAACTGATATAACAAAGCACCATAAGGTGAGTGCCTTATAAACAGTAGGAATTTATTTTTCACAGTAATGAAGGCTGAAAGTTTGAGATCACAGTATTATCATGGCCAGGTTCTGCTAAGAGTCCTCAACTGGTTGTAGCCTGCAATTTTCTGCTCTGTCCTCTCACAGCAAAAAGAGGGCAAGAAAATTCTTGGTGTCTCAATTAGAAGGGAGCTCATTCCATTCATGAAAGCTCTACCCTAATGACCTCCCCAATACCACACCTCCTAACATCTTTCTTGCTTATTGCAATATATGAATTTTTGAGTATGGGGAAGAACACATAAATATTTGATGCATTGCTCTAGCTATCTATCTATCTGTCATCAACATAAAAAGAAATAGAAAAAAATCACATCCACAATATATTTCAATTTTACATGAATATTGTGAATATATATGTAAATTACCTGTACTTGATAAAGAATACTACTTTTTGGTCTTTGCAAAGTTAGGAATTGTGAATTTATAATACATATTTGTGTAATAAATCAAATATATGGATTGCTTTTTGATGAGTGTGTGTATCCATGTGGGATGCACAGAAAGTTATAATTTAGAGTCATTAAGCAAACTTCATATAAAGTGCCTATTTAGCAATAAAACATTATTACCTTAATATTTGTGTGAAGTATAAATCATAACATTATCTTTTAAATATTAAAGTATATTTTTTCTTTTTAAAAGTTATTTTTGAGAGAATGTATTTTTATTACACATTGTAATCAAAGGCTTAATGCTCCACTAGGTAAATAGTTCAACAAATTAAAAAAATAAAAAGACAATAGTTCAGCAGGAATATAGGCAAGGGCTATAAAAATAATCAAATGAAAAAATGTTCAACTTCACTCATACACAGTAAATTTTAAAATAGCCACAGATCATCTAAAATATAGTAGTATACCATTTTAACAATTTGTCTGACAAAGACTTAAAACAAAGTTTAACAAAGCCTTGTATTTCCAGCAAAACAGATACACAGGAATCTTTCCTTCTTTCTTTTCTTCTTTCTTCCTTCCTTCCTTCCTTCCTTCCTTCCTTCCTAGTCTTAGCTCCGATGTATAAGGGAGAATATGTAGTATTTGTATTTCTATATCTGGCTTATCTCACTCAATATGATATCTTCCAGTTGCAACCATTTTGATGCAAATGATAGAATTTCATTCTTTTTTTATAAGTGAAATATATATATATATATATATAAAATGTTCTTTATCCATTTTTCTGATGATGGACACCTTGGTCGTTTCCATATTTTGGCTATTATAAACAGCTGCTATAAAAATGAAGGTACAAGTATCTCTTTGATACAGTGTGTTCATATCTTTTGGGTACATACCCAATAGTGGGATTACAGCATCATACGGCAAGTCTATTTCTAGTTTTTTTAAAAAATCTCAATACTGTTTTCACAGTGGCTGCACTAATTACCTTCCCAACAGTGTGTAAGAGTTCTCCTTTCTCCACATCCTCACTAGCATTTGTTACTTTCGTCTTTAGGATAATAGCCATTCTGACAAGGGTGAGAGGATTTCATTGTGGTTTTGATTTGCCATTTTCTTTTGGCTAGTGATGTTGAGCACTTTTCATGTATTTGTTGGTCATTGTTATTTCTTCTTTGAGAACTGTCTGTTTAGGTCCTTTGCCCAATCCTTAACTGGATTGTTGTTGTAGTTATAATTGTTGAGTTTTTGGAGTTGCTGATATATTTTGGATATTAATCATTTGTCAGATAAGTAACTTGAAATATTTTTCCCATTTTGTTGGCCATCTCTTTTTTCAGGAAGCTCAAAGGATCCCAAGTAGCCCAAACCAAAAAATCTGTCCAAGGCATATTGTGGTAAAACTGTCGAAAGTTAAGAGCAAGGAGATAATACTAAAGAATAAGAGTAAAGTATCAAGTTAAATCATAACTTTAAAATGTAGAAAAAATACATAAACATGTTTCTCCTTCTTCCTAGACCACATTAATAACTGAAATAAATACACTTTCCACATAATATATTTTGTTTCAACTATATCAGTTTATAATTGTTAGAATGAGGAGAGTAAGTTAATTGACAAGTTTCTTAATTATATATCTACATATTTATGAAGTTCCTTAAAATTACTTTGTTGAATATTTTAATCAAATTTTTGTACTATTTTGTTTCTTTACTCAATATGTATTTGTATTAAGTGCTAATGCTGGACATCTCATGTCATTATGTTAACTCACCAAAATCCTCAATAAATTAAACTAACTACAAATAATTATCTATCAAAGCAATTAAGTTACTGGGAACTTTTGCATAATACACCAAAAAATTATCCAATAAAAATTTGTGAAATTTATCACTGTACTTTTTTATTGAATTGTATATAACTTAAAATGTCAGCATCAAATTCCCTTCAACTTCTAGAGATGTTAAACTGGATATGATTAATAAATGTTTATGATAGGACTCACATCCATAAAGTAATTTGCTTAAATATCTAAATCTGTTTTTTTACTTCTCAAAAACTCATTTTTTAATGTATTTCCAAATATTTTATCAGAAGTCTGTTTCTGATTTTTGGCTTCCCTAAGTTTGCAGGATATTCTAGGTAATTGAAATAGAATATATCAATGCAGCCATTCACACCGTCTGAATTTAGGGGACTTACTGATATTGGTAAATATAATGTATAGCATCTAAACATTAAATATAGAAACTTCACTTCAGGCATTTATGAGAAAATTCTTCAAACTAAGCTAATCTGAAACTATGAGGGAAAAAGAATAGGCAATATTGATTTGATGGACCATACATAACATCTCTTATTCAGATTAAAAAGCTTTTCAGAAAAAAACAAACTATTTGCTTATCATTTATATGCTTCTGGCTGGAATGCTGACATGTATATGTACTTGTTTATATATGTGTATGCATTGATGTGTTTATATGGTATATGCAAACATATATTCTATTGTTATATATTTATGTATGTATATTTGTGTTTGTGTAGAAACACGCAAATCAAGTTATGTCCCTTTAAATTCCTATGTTGAAGCCTAACTCCCAATATGGCTATTTAGAGAGAATCTTTATGGATATCTTTAAGTTAAATGAGATCATAATGGTAGAGCCTTATTCCAATGGAACTTCTATCCTTGCAAGATGCGGAAAGCACATTCTTTCTCTCTCCCTCTACCCACTCCCATACCTCATCCTTCCCTCTCCCTCTCTCCCTGTTCTCATACATGGAAGAGGCAATGTTAGGATCTAATGAGAAGGAAACATCTGCAAAGTGAAGAGACAGGCTTAACCAGGAATAAACCTTGCTAGCATTTTGATTTTGGACTTCCAACCTCCAAAATTGTGTGAAAATGTAGTTATATTATTTAATCAGACAGTTTGTGGTATTTTGCTATGGCATTCCATGAAGTGGGGTGCTACCATAACAAATATCTAAAATTGTGGAAGAATTTAGGAAGTTTGTGAAGGGTAGAGGTGGGAGAATTTTAAGGTACATGCTTGAAAAATCTGAAATTTCCTTGTAAACATTATTGGTAGATAGGGATATTAAAAATGGTTCGAAACTTCTGTGTGATATATATATATATAAAATTTATATATATATAAATATATATAAATTCTACTACTGTGTTTATATTCAAGGGAAGTGAAATGAGTCTATCAAAGCGATGTCTGCATTCCATATTTATTTCAGCACTACTCTCAATAGCCAAAAAATGGAAACAACCAAAGAATTCATCCACTGATGAATGTATGAAGGAAATGTACATATGCACACTGGAAAACTATTCAATCACAAAAAAACAATGAAATCTTGTCATTTATAATATACATGGAACTTGAGTTCATGAGCTAAGTGAAATTAACTAAACAAAGAGAGACAAATGTCACCTCTTCTCAATCATATGTAGAGTCTTTTAAAGAAGTAACCTCGGCCAGCGCCCTGTTGAGCGGCGCCAGCACACCAGGTTCTAGTCCCAGTCAGGGCGCCGGATTCTAACCTGGTTGCCCCTCTTCCAGGCCAGCTCTCTGCTGTGGCCTGGGAGTGCAGTGGAGAATGGCCCAAGTGCTTGGGCCCTGCACCTCATGGGAGACCAGGAGAAGCACCTGGCTCCTGCCTTCGGATCAGCATGGTGAGCCGGCCGCGGTGCGCCGGCTGCAGCGCGCCAGCTGTGGCGGCCTTTGGAGGGTGAACCAACGGCAAAGGAAGACCTTTCTCTCTGTCTCTCTCTCTCACTGTCCACTCTGCCTGTCAAAAATAATAATAATAATAAAGAAGTAACCTCATAGAAATTAAAAGCATAATGATGGTTATAAAAAATGGAAAGAAAGAAAGATGGGGAAAGGTTGATTATAGCTAGAAAAGTAGGAAGTTCCCGGGTTCTATACACAGTAGTGTGATTCAAAGTAAAGCTAAAATACTATATATTTAGATATTAGAAGAAAACACTTGAAGAAGGGATTTTGGATGTTTATTGCATAAAAGAATGTTAAATGCTTGAAAAGATAGATATGGTGGCCCTGATTATGCATTACACAATATATACACATATTGAAACATCACATGATTCCCCATAAAGATGTGTAATTTTTATTTGTAAAAGTTTTATAATAAAAAGTTTTAAAAACACAAGTAAGCTGGTGTGGTGGGCCTTTGATCTAGTATATAAGACACCACTTGATAAGCCTGCATATACCTCTCTGCCTCTCTTTCTTTTAAATGAATAAAACAGTTTTCAAAAATAAAAAATCAATTTCTTTTTTTTTTTTATAACGCTTTTATTTAAAGAATATAAATTTCCAAAATACAGCTTATAGATTACAATGGCTTCCCCCCATTAGAATTCTCAGATGTGGATTTTAGAATAACTATGATTAATATATTCTACAGACATAAGATACATAATGTTATCAGAGCTGATATCTGTATATAATTCATGTAGTAATTTTAGAACTAACATTAAGAACCATGTTTAAGACATAACCAAAGTGAGGATTAATGACTAGGACGATGGGTCATTAAGAAATAGAGTAGAATACAGACAGAAAAATGTATTGAAGATACAGTAGAGTGCATACATGATTTATGAGACATGATAAAAATTTATAGGATATAATCTAGATTCCTAGAATGAAAGGAGAGAAGAGGAGGAAAAAAGAGGTGATGTGGTTAGATGAGATTAGACACTATGAGGGAAGAGACAGAAAGTGCAGAAACAGAAGTGGAACAGAGAGAAGGGAAGGGGGATAGGAGGAAGGGAAGTGAACGCAGTGGCTAAGAATTTCTCTAAACTAATGAAAGTCAAGAAACCAAAGAGCTATGCTCCTCAAGTGTAAAACCCCAGTTACTGAAAATCAAAGCCAGGGAGAATATCTTAACTTAAAAATATCTTTGCAGGAGGGCCACTGTTTCCGGCAGTTGACTTCATAACAGAAACAATGGAACTAGAAGAGAATGCAATGATGGTATTAGAGGCTGAAAAACATAATTGCCAAAGTAGAATTCGATGCTAGTGACAACATCCTTCAAAAATAAAGAAAAAATGAAGAATTGTCAAAGAACAAAACTTAAGTTTATTGTCATCCTTGCACCTAAGTGAATTTATAGAGTGAAGGGAAATAATTACAACTGGAAGCATAGAAATACAAGGAGGAATTTAAAAATTCAAAACTTAATATAGAGAAAATTAAAAAATAACAATATATCAGCAAAGGTAAAAAGGCAAAAAGAAAGTATAAACAGCAAAAGGGAAAAGAGGTTTTATAAGGTCCTTATTTTGTTTGAAATTATCTAAATACCAATTAATAGTTAATATGTTAAAACAAGGAAGCATATTGTAATTTCTAGGAAAAGAGTGAAATGTGGTATAAATAAGCTAACAAACAGAGAAAATGGAAGAAAAAACTTGCCATTAGTTTCAAGGAAGATCACAAAAGGAACAAAAAAATAACAGAAACATTGAAAAAAATAAGGCACATTTGAATTTAAATATATTGTGACTTTTATTAAAGCCAAACAATTTAAAAATCTTGATATAAAAGTTGAATAGAATATATGAAAATGATAATAAAAAATCTGAAATGTACCATGCAAGAGGTATAATTAAAATATATCTATAAACACTGATAAAAGTTAAGCTGTGAATCCAAAAGAAAAATTTGATGGAGCAGTAATACCCAGTGATGGCATCTTTCATAATGCTACAATAACCTAATGAAAAGTACAATATTTTTAATTCTAAACTTGAACGGCATCATATATCCTTAAGATGAATTAGGGAAACATAATTTTCATTAATATAAGCAGAGCAGATTTTATGCTTTCTGTAGGCACAGTTCCAAGAAGACAAGTACACTTCTCTCACTCCCAGTTTCTCCCCAATCTCCCTCCCCTTTCCCCTTTCTTCATTAGTTTTTGCAAAACCATAATTCTAATCCACTCCATATTTATAGGCTTAATTTTCACTAATAATGATATTCATCACGTAAAAAATAGGAATACCACAGTTCTACAGGGTTAAAAATGGCAATCATATCCCAAAATGGCCATTTCATTCCTATATATTAATGTAGTGTAAAAATGATACAACTGAAAGAGGAAGCAGACAAGCTTATTATCATAGTGGGAGATGTCAAAAAAAGATTTAATTATTTGATAGAGCTATGGAGAAAACCACAACAGCCACCGTAATAGGAGATTTTAACACACATTTTTACACATATTTACAGAAAGAAGACAAAAAAAGACCTTATAAGATACTTCAATATCAACAACAACAAAGTAAAAGTTTAAAAAGCTAAACAATATACACATTCCCTATAATTTTCTATAATTAATTGAAGAAATCATTTTTTAAAAAAAAAAAAAAGGTATTGGGACAGAGAGACAGAGGGAGATCTTTAATGTGCTACTTCACTTCTCGAATGCTCAGCAACACACAGGACTGGTCCAGGATGAAGCCAGGAGCCGGAAACTTCACCTGGCTCAATCATTTGGGTGGTAGCCATTATCTGCTGCCTCCTAGGGCATGCATTATGAGGAATCTAGATGGAAGCAGAGGTGGGACTCAATCTATGACACTCAGAATATAGGCATCCCAAGCAAGTAGCCTCACCTACCGGGCCATAATACCCACTCTCCATGCAGTTGTTTTGGGGAATGCTATGGTTATTAATGGGCCATACTTACTTCACCTTTTAGGCCAGCTCAAACTTGAGTCTAGCTAGAACTATAGAAGCAAAAGAGATGTTGAGGTGGATAGAATCAGGAGTGTCTTGCAATATGACTTCCTTGTGAGAGATCATGAGAATTTCCTCTAGCAAAGTAACTTTAATCTCATTAGACAAAGGTGGAAGGGCTGCCTTTGGCTAAGATGACACCTTAATTCAACATTCAATGTTCCTGGCTTTATCAGAATCCTCCTATATGTAGTCATTCTAATGTTTAGGATCTTATTCCTTCCCAGTCAGAACTCCAGTTTTAACAGTTGACACTGTAAATTTAAGAATTCTCTATGTGTTACAATTCAGTTATCACAGGATGAAACCATGTATTTTGTTTTCATCAATTTCACCTCTAATGGAGATAAGAATTACTTTCAGGAGACACACGGAAATTTACAGATTATTTATATGTTACTTCAACTGGAAAGTTGAAGTCATGACCACCCTCCTTTATTTCCTTACTTTGTCTAGAAAAGAAGACCAATCTCATCTTTCTTCCAGGTGTGACAGAATGTTCTAAGATATGGCTATCTAGGCCAGCACCATGACTCACTAGGCTAATCCTCCGCCTGCAGCGCCAGCACCCCAGGTTCTAGTCCCGATTGGGGCGATGGATTCTGTCCCGGTTGCTCCTCTTCCAGTCCAGCTCTCTGCTGTAGCCCAGGTTGGCAGTGGAGGATGGCCCAAGTGCTTGGGCCCTGCACCCGTATGGGAGACCAGGAGGAAGCACCTGGCTCCTGGCTTCGGATTGGTGCAGTGTGCCTGCTGTAGTGGCCATTTGGCGGGGTGAACCAATGGGAGGAAGACCTTTCTCTCTGTCTCTCTCTCTCTCACTGTCTAACTCTGCCTGTTTAAAAAAAAAAAAAAAAAAGATACGGCTATCTAGAACCTTGTGTTTCCTCTTATTAGTAATTGATTAGTAGTTTCCAATGGAAACATTTTGTATATTTCTGTTGCCATATTGTGCCAAGTTTATCAGAGTTCTCCTAACTACTGAGAATAATGTGCATTTACATCTAATTGGATTGAAGAGTCAATTCTAGAAAATCCTAGAAATAATTTGGAAAAAAATCATCCTTTAGACTCTTCTCCTCTAAATCCACTGCCAGTACCAAAATTTATACCACTCGGCATTATTTGGAGAAACAGAACTTACAGGTCATACGTGTGTATGTGTGTGTGTGTGTGTGTCTACATTTTGAGAAGGAAAGAGAATGAAATTTTCAGGACTTGATAGATGTGTGTATGTGTGTGTGTGTACATTTTGAGAAGGAAAGAGAATGAGATTTTTCAGGACTTGATACATGTGCTTCCAGGGCCTTGCAAAACTTGTGTTGTAGTCTAGCAGACGGGAAACCCATTTAAGAACTGGTAGGGTGGTCCGGAGTCCAAAGTCTATAGTCCTGGTTGGTAGGCTAGAAGTGGATGCAGGGTTTCTAAATTACAGATTTTGGATAGAACTTCCTCTGTTGGAAGCCTTAGTTTTTGCTCTTAAGGCCTCAATAGATTACATGATACCCATCCACATTATCAAGCATAATTTCTTTTGCTTCTTAAAGTAATTGTTAAAGGTTGCTTAAAAGGAATGTTAATCATTTGTACAAAATACGTTCATAACATCCTCTAGATTAGTATGTGACAAACAACTTGAGACAATAGCCTGTAAATTGACATGTGACATTAACAATCTAGGAGTAGTTATTTCGAAGTAAAATCATGGGGGTCTGCGCTGTGTCATAGTGGGAAAAACTGCTGTTTGCAGTGCTGGCATCCCATATGGGCACTGGTTCAAGTCCGGCTGCTCCACTTCCAACCCACTCTCTGCTATGGCCTGGGAAAGCAGTGAGAGGTGGCCCAAGTCCTTGGGTCCCTGCACCTGTGTGGGAGACCCAGAAGAAGCTATATGCTCCTGGCTTTGGATTGGAACAACAGCTATTACAGCCCTCGGGGAGTAGGCCAGCAGATTGAAGACCTCTCTCTCTCTCTCTCTCTCTCTGCCTCTGCCTCTGCCTCTCTGTAACTCTGCCTTTCAAATATAACAATAAATCTTTTTTTTAAGAAAAAAGCAAAATCATGAACTCATAAAATGAGAATATATTAAAATAATTATCATTTTTGTGAAAACACTATGTATTATGAGGAAATCAATTGACTGTGAGGTTGAGGATACCTAGCCAATAGAGATGACTTTAGAGAAGGTCGAATGCATGGTGTTGATCTGATGAAAATGTGCATCCATTCATTTAAAAATGTGCTTCAGCAACAGTTATTATTGTTACCTTAGTGTTACAATTAATGGAATAAACCCACTTCAATTTTTCCAGTTTGATTATCAAAGAAAATTTGATCAAGTTGAATTAACTTCTTTTGGTCCTAATTATTGGATGAAATAATCTCTTCCTTCTGTTTCACTAAACCTCAAAAGCAAATAAGGTATAAAATTGGTAACAATTAAATGTCTTTCCTTTCAATAATCTCTGGTGCAACAAAAGATGGAATATCATGAAATATCAATATTATAAGATGTTTTACTTTTTCCTTAATTTTGTCCCTAATTTTTTGCACTCTCCCCCCCAATTCATCAAGAGTTAGTTAGGAATCAACACTGACAAACTTCAGTTTTGTCATCAGAAGGAAAGATGTCTTGAAATGTCCTTTAAGATTATAAGTATAAAACATGAAATCCTTTTTTTTTTTTTTTAATTTGACAGGCAGAATTAGACAGTGAGTAAGAGAGAGAAAGGTCTTCCTTCCATTGGTTCACCCCCCAAATGGCCACTACAGCCGGGGCTGTGCCAATCTGAAGCCAGGAGCCAGGTGCTTCTCCTGGTCTCCCATGCGGGTGCAGAGCCCAATCACTTGGGCCATCCTCCACTGCCTTCCTGGGCTACAGCAGAGAGCTGGACTGGAAGAGGAGCAACCCGGACTAGAACCCAGCGCCCATATGAGATGCCAGTGCCGCAGGCGGAGGATTAGTCAAGTGAGCCACGGCACTGGCCCCAAAACATGAAATCTTATGATAATTCAATATGTATCCTCCTTTTGAAATATGTTAAACATTAAACACTACCTAATTGCAAAATGTGAGCATGAAAAGGAGTAGCTGAGACCCTTTTCAGGGTAATTGTGTTGTTCCATGAGAAGGAGCTTGCTTGCCTGCTGATGCATTATTTTTCCATGAGTGCCCGGAGAGGGAATACAAAAGGATGTAGGGAACTTCAAGTGAATTTTCACATCCTGACTGATGTCTTCCTTTTTGCTCTCAAAGAACTGGATTTATAATTTGAAATGGTGTTTACATGTTTGCATATGAAGGTGTTTTCTAAGATGGAGAGTTTTTAACAAATAGAGGATTTTCCACTTGTCAAGAACAGTTAGAAAGGACTATTTACTTTTGAATAGGAAATCAGTGGCTTTAATTTCTACTTATGCTAAGAAGGACTAGAACAGGAAAATCTTTAAACCAATTACAATATTTTTACTGTCTCTTGGAGTTGCTGATTTTTCTTAGTATCCCTCGTTTTCACTATCACAATACCCAATCTAATTTCTTTTTATGCTTTCTGTAGAGCTCATTGAATTTTTTTTTTTTTTTTTAGCAATCTGGGGCTACTGTAATATGTCACTGCATATGAAAGACTGGAGGTTGGGCATGAATGTATCACACCTTGATAATTTCAGTCATTTTAATAAATGATTTATATTTAAAATATTTTTGGAGACATTTCAATAGTAAAAGAAATTGTGAAAAATAATTTTATGAGAACTATTTTACAGAATGATTCCTTTCTCTAAACTAGATTGAGATCTTGAATAATGATCCAGGAACCTAGTGTTCTCTTTGGGTCATTATTTTTCAAATGTAAATATATGAAAAATAATCCCATTTGCTAGCAATAAAAGAGAATTTTGTATTAGATAAAAGACTGTAAAGAGAAAAAACCACTAACTCATTTGGGAGAGTGACCAATTTCTAAACTAATGCTCCTCTATCCCCACATGAAATCAGATTTACTCAGCATCTTTTAAAGCATATTCTTTAAAATGTATTACTTGTAAATGTACTTACTTATTCAAAATTTAGAATTTATTAGGTTTGTAACAGTAATTTTCTTATAGGTTATTTAATATTTACTAAATAATTTCATCATCATGACTTTTTTTTTTTTTAAATGACTTATTGACTTACTCATTGAAAAGGCAGAGTGACAGAGAGAAAAAGAGAAAGGGAATGATCTTCCATCTACTGGCTCATTCTCTATATTCCTACAACAGCTGGAGGAGAGACTTTATCTCATGAACTCTGATACGGGATATGTGCATCGCAAGCAGTGGCTTACCTCATTGCACCACAATGCCCTGAGCTTTTAGTGACTTTTCCCCCTTCCAATAAACTCAAATGGACATCAAGTCTCAGTGTTTTCCATTGCTCTTTTACACTGCCTTATGGATTTTAAAAGTTAGCTTAGTTAATACATTCCTCATAAGGCCATAAGTGCAAACCACAATGACTACAATGCCCACATCAATTTTCTGAACTTCTTGATATATATCAAATTTCTCAAATATCTAAAATGAATTGTAGAGATAATTATTTTTTCTTTCCAGAATAAGTGGATGTTATATAATTTATTCATGTTGAAGTTTCAGATTCTTCTGATACATGTTTATGCACTCTAAATCTATGCCCAGCTTATTTAGATTGGGTGGAGTGTCTAAAAATTTAAAGACCAAATTGGAACCACAGTTGGAATGAGCATGTCCCTCTGGTCTGGCAGTGTTCCTCCTATTGGATACGTATGTTCCATATGCTATGCCCTGTTGCCCACAGGCAGGGAAGATAGAATGTTTATATGCCTGCTGGAATGGTAGACACTGTTTCAATGAATCCCTTTTGCATTCTGCCACCAAACTATCACAACAAATGCAATATCCAGTTCTGTTTTCCCCACTAGAAAATAATCTCTGTGCTTGAGTAGATAACTTAAATTCCATTTCCCTAAAATCACGGGACTTCTCAGTCATTTCTCGCCATCATTTTGTTTATTTGTTTCAAGTTCCTGTTTGAAAAATACTTTTCTAGCATAACTTGAGCACAGAAGTCTCAGTAGAAAAGAGAAATCCAATCTGCTAAAGGAATGTAATTTAAGACAGGAAAAGGCCCAGCAGGTTCTTATCTCAGCAGGGCACATGCTTTATCCTCAATCTCAGTGCATTTTGGATGTGAATTCTTTGGTTATCTCATTTGGGAGCCATCGGATAAAATTGTCATTTGATTGCCATTTGATTTGTCGAGGTAATTTTCTCCTAATTCAAGAATAATCTTTCGATTTCTCAAGATTGCCCGTTCTCCAGTTGTGTGAAATGTTCTTAATGAGGTGCATCTTAGATAAATAACCTTCCTTAAATATTTTCATACTGAAAGTTCTGAAAAATGTCATTTTCTTTGGAATTGAAAGGCGACAAAATGTCTAGGAGTAAAATAGTACTACTCCATCCACCGTAGATTTTTTTTTCTTTTCTTGGCCAATATCAGACTATCTTTAAGTAAAAAGAAAGAAATTCCTACAAAAATGAAAGATTTCCTAGATGGTATTCTAGTACAGGCAAATATAAATGAATGATAATCATATCAGTAGTTACAGAGCTTTAGCAGGGGCAAATAGGGATAAAGGAGAGTGTACAATGGATAATTATACCACTGTTTTGGACAATGGAAATGTTTATTTTTATCATGATGGTAGTTACTACATTGTATAAGTTCATCAACATTCATTGAATTGTACATTGAAAAAGGATGAATTCTACTAAATATAAACATTACCCTAATAAGCAGAAAAAGAGTTACAGAACATTGAATTCATAATTATGTAGGGCTCCAGCTGTGTAGAATTTAAAATAAAGCAACTCAAGGGTAATCTTTAAGATAATTCAATTGTGAAATTCAGACTGACTTGTAAATTCAAATTTCCAATCTGTACTTTGCTGGTTTTATGTAAAAATCAAAATATTCCACAAAGGTACATTTAAGTGCTGCTTGTTCATCAATGTCTACACCCAATTCGGATGGAGAAGAATTAAACCATATTTGAAATTTGTCACTAGAAACAACCACTTGAGGCCAGTGTTGCAAGTCGAGAAAGAATTCACTAGAGCAGTCAAATGGAGTGAGCAGGATTGGATTTATTGAGCATGCTGCAAGAAGGCAGCAGACAAGAACAGCTAGAAGCTGATATTGCTGCAACGTGGACTGCAAGCCAAGAAGCATACTTGTAACAAGACTTGAGTTGTCCAAATTGCATATCTGAGACCCAGCCCCTCCACTTCTGATCTCATTCACCCTGGGAGGCAGAAAGTGATGGCTCATGTATCCCTGCTATCTTGGAATGAGACCTAGATTTTGATTCCCAGCTCTTAGCTTTAGCCAGGCCCAATCCTGGCTGTTGTGGGCATTTGATGGTGAACCAGTGAGTGGAAGATTTTTCTCTCTCTTTCTCTCTTTCCTCCCCTCTTCTCCTTCTCCCTCTCTCTCGCTTTCTTGATCCATGTGTGTGCCTTTTAAATGAAGTGAAAATAAATAAATAATGTTTAAAAAAAGGGTTTTAAATGTGTTTTCCTCTGAGTTGAAATTCAGAGACAAGCAGCTACTGGCTTAATTAATCAGCACGTTGAGATGAGTAGGCATCTCTAGTTAAGGAGAACAGTGTGGGAAGCAAATTTCTGCTCAAGTTGTTTAACAATAAACAAAAACTGTGACAATAAAAGTGTGATGAATAAACAAAATATGACAGTGCAAGAAATGTCCTTTTAATCCTCTGAGAATTATGGAAGCAAAAAGTAGGAAAAGTCAACATTCTGCTCTTAATTAAAATTCTCATCATGACTGTGAACATCATGGAGTGTAGAGATTACAAATGACCTATCCATACAGCATTATCTGTACAAAATGTCAAATTAATATTCTCTCATCAATGCATTTACTTTCATTTTATTTTTATATACTCAAATTATTGTGAATAAATATGAAATTTATATTCATAGATCAGTATATGTAAACTGACTTCCATATTATTAGTACCAACTGAATATATATTTTAAATGACTGCTTCTAGTAGCTAGAGTTATTATTAAGTATTAAATTATAAATCTCAATCTAGTATCTGTCCTTAAAAGCCTGAAAATATAAGGCTGAATTTCAGATGAAAATGATTAGTAGAAAGAGGTATATCCCCAAATACATTATATTTGACACTGTAGTCATTGGATTTATTTTTTAAAATCCTTTTGCAGTGTATTAATTATTCTATGAAGAGTACTTTCTTTTTTCTCAAGGAATTCCTTTTATGTATCTATATTATTTAAGTATAAGGTACTTCTGACATAGATAATGAATTATTTATTGTCATGAATTCTAAATGCATAATTTATGCCATGTCAATATCTTTTAACTGTTTATTATTTAACTATTTATTTTTTATTAACTTGAAAAGCAGAGAAACAGACCCCAAAAAGGAAGGAGAGACAGAGAGATCTCCTATCAACTGGTTCATTCATCCAAGGCCTACTAGATTGGCATTGGGTAGGGTCAAAGCCAAGAGCCAGGAACTCAACGCAAATCTCTCATGTGGAGGTAGGGAACCAACTACTAGACCCATCACCCACTGCTTCCCAGAGCGTACCATAGTAGGAAGCCGGAATGAAGAACCAAGCCAGGGCTTGAACCCCAGCACTCCCAGTTAAAACGACCCAAGAGGCAGCTTGACTGCTACGCAAAATACCCACACCCTATCTCTATTTTTTAAATATTGGAAAAAGGACTATTAATTATTATGATAATTTTGCTACATTTGCAAATGTGCTTGAAATAATTTCTTGGAGTACTTTAAAAAATTCACAGAATTGCTTTTGTTTATGTATACATTGAAACATGTTCTCAAAAGTTTATTAATATTTTTCGGTTTCAATTCTGGTCAGAGATAAATTAAGAGAAATACAGGATAACTTTAAGCATTCATATAAATGGAATTAAAAATAAGCTTATTTTGGTACAAAATTCTGAGAATTCAAGTATGATTGTTCTATAATTGATATTTTATATTTAAAAAGATATTTTTATATATTTGAAAGGCAGGGTGACAGAGTGTGAGAGAGAGATCTTCCATCTGCTGATTTACTTCCCAAGTGGCTTCATTGGTCAGGGATGGGCCAGGCCAAAATCGGGAGCCTGGAAATCCATCCAGGCACATGGGTGACAGGTACCCCAGTACTTACCCATCATCTGGTGCCTCCCAGGCACATTAGCAGGGAGCTGCATCAGAAACAGAGCATCCAGGGCTCCAACCAGTGGTCTGATATGGGATGCTGGGGTTGCAAGCATTGGCTTAACCCAGTGTTCTTCAGCATCAGATGCATGATTCTCTTAATACCTTGAGTCACAGGTAAGACAAAGAAAATATGTCCAGGAATGTAACCACCATCATAATATTCATGATTCTGTCTCATTGCTACCTTTTCTGGCTTGGCCATATAACAATATCTTCCCTTCCTCCTCTGTCTTCTGCTCTACTGCTAAATGTTCCCAAGTAGCGGCATCCAGAGCCTGCACTTGTCTCAAATGTCTTGGGAAGCTGCAAATTTATTGAATAGTAATGGTTATTCTGACAAAAAAAAATTACAAATCATACTGTAGAGGAGAGCTGGCAAAGGGGTAAAAGACTCAGACCCACTGATCTGCCATTTCACTCTTTACTCTTGTCTGTGAGTTTTGGGAAATTCTGAAATGTCCCACAGTGCTTGCTAATTCAAGCTTTCAACAAATATCCCTTAAATGCATGAATTAATGAAATATCACTTAATATAAACACTATCAGTCTTTATCACTTCAGCATTTACTAAAAAGGAAAATAAAAGCAGTAAATATGATGTCTTCAAAAAGTTGGTGGAAAATTTGTATTATGAAAACATTATGAATGGATTTCAAAATATTTTTCATCAAAATAAACTGAAATTTTGCTTGTTTTTATATATCTTCAGTTTATTTTACTTATTTATTTTATTTTATTTGAAAGAGAGACAGACTTACAAAGTTTCTATCATTGATTCACTTTCCAAAAGCCTACAACAGCTGGGATTGAGTCAAGCAAAACCTGGGGGCTGGGCACAATATCCAAGTCTCATTAGTGGGGAGAAGAGACCTGGGTCCTTGAGCCATCACCTGATGTCTCCCAAGATGATAGTGCCAGGTAGCTAGATTTGGAACTAGAACCAGGACTCAAGCTAGGCATTCCAAAATGGGGTGCTTAGTGCCTCAAACAGCAACTTAACTGCCCCTAAATTTATCTTTTAATTCCACCTCCCCCAAACGTTTTTGAAGTCCTGTCATATATACTTGTCTCAATCTACATAAAGGAGTATATAAGATATAATGTGTAATTTCACCCATATTTTTATGTCATTAAAATTCCCAATAATCAAATTGTGCATATTCATAAAAAGAATATTCTTAAAGGGGTTTGTTAAAAAGTAAACACTCAGGCATACAATTAATCTAGTGGACATATCTTTATTTCATATTTTCATATTCTTTCTCATGATTAGCATCTGTGTATTTCACTTCATGAAGGGGAGGGAGAGGAAGAGAGGAGAGGAAAGAACAGGAAAGGAGAGGAGAAGAGAGAAGAAAAATAGATGAGGAGTGGGTATTGTTACATAGTTGGTTAAGTCCCGGCTTGGGAAAACCACATCCCATATACAAGTGCCTGGGATCAAGTCATGCCTCTGCCTACTATCCAGCTTCCTGCATTTATGTCTGGGAAGCAGCAGATAAACTGTCAAGTACTTGGGTCCCTGCCTTCCATATGGAAGGCACTGATGGAGTTCTAGGCTCTTAGCTTTGGCGTGTTCCAACAATGGCTGTTGGAGGCATTTGGAGGCTGAACCAGTGGGAGAAGGATCTCTCTCTCTCTCTCACTCTTTCTCACTCTCTCTCACTCTATCTCTTGCTCTCTCCCTCCCTCCCTTTCAAATAAATCTGAAAAAAATAAAATCCACTCTTTTTGTTTTTACCCTCAAAGCTTACATTTTTTGAGAAAATTTTATCCCAACATGCTCATCCTTTCACAATTGTATAAAATATTGTCAAATTATATGCTAACATTGCTTCTTTCTACAAACACTACAGTGGGAGATCAAATAAAACTGAACTACTATTTTGAGCAAGAGTGTATTTCTGGAAATGCACATCAATAGATATATTCATAACTACGTAAAATATTGCAGCTCATTGTGTCCAATTCCTGCTGATATATTGAATGTATTCTTTAAAAGGAACAAAATCTTTTAAATAAAAATAAAGTAGCTAATTGGGATATCCTTAAATAGCAAATCTGCTTAGGCATTACTGCTTGAAGTATGATGGTAATTACAAAAGTCACATAGACATTTCTAAAAATATATTCCCCTTGTGTAGTAAACTGATGTGATTCCTATTGTTTAAGGGATCTTCAGAATATATAAATGTTCACATATAATAAATTTAGTTGTCCAATATGAAAACTGCTGATATAGAGGTAAGCTCAGTGCTCTTGGTAATAAAAACCAATATTAGGTGATAGATAACAGAAAGAATTATACAAATCCCTGGTCAGGTTATTCTCTACCCTATACTGAGCAATTTAGCACCATGACTACAATTTATCCCAGCCTCAACTAGAAGTCTCTTGTAGAACATTAATGCTTGCATTAATATAGATTTTGCTAGCTAACATTTTTCTCTGTGGCAGTTTCATATTCAGAATTGTATATGCATAGCTCTCTACACATATAATTTTATGATTATATTTTAAAATGTAATGACTATAATTTTATACCTGGAAAAGCCATCAATGGCCCTAATAACTTTACCACATTTAAATAATTAATATCAATTATTAAAAAGCTACAAAGAACACACAGAGTCTGAATACTTGGTTTGGGACTCTGTCAGCATTACTAGAAATAATCTAATTTTCAATTGCTTTATCACAATTAACCTCTGGAAGAAATCAATTGAGTTCTAATCAGTAAAATATATGATATTTGTAGTATAATTTGGGATGGTCTTTTTGCTCTGAGTTGAAAATCTAAGGTGTACTGTATACAAACTTAGAGGGCACACAGACAATTGAATAAATAAATAAGACATTAAAGAGTAAGTAGATAGTAAATTATTTGTGGCATATATCAAGATTTCAAGATGTTTATGATCAATGAGATAAAAAGTTTTAGTTAAAAAATCAAATTCTTGCATTTTTTATAATACTCATTTTCCATGAACTCTTTGAGCACCACACATGTGCACTGATTTCAAAATTTTTTGCACAAAAATAAAGTTTTAGGTCCATTAAATTCACAAACATTTTAAAGTCTCAGTGTATAAGCTGTGTTCTGGCTGAGTATGGATTCACTATACAAGTATATAATTATATATTTGTTGAAATAGATTGTCATATATGTATCTCCATTATAACATCAAAGTAAGAATTTATCTGTTTAAAACTCTCTTATCCTTAGTGACTAATAAGAAATCTGTTAACTTAGTTATTCAATATTTGTCAAATACTATGAAATGGAAAATAAATAAAATCTATCAAACAACCATATTGTTATATGCTGAACAGATGTCTCAGTATGCTGTTTTGAAAATAATTTCTAGTCCTACAAATCAAAGAGGTTTCACTCAATGAAAATACTATTCTGAAGATAAAACAAGTAGATGAGCTTGTATTAATTTTTAAACTTTTCTGGATAACAATAATCATTATAACATAATTAAAACATACAAGCATGATTAAACATTAATTTAAATCATAAGCTCTGCCAGCTTAGGCAAATGACTTACATATTCTTTGACTTTACGTGGCCTATATTAAAAAAAGAAAGAAATTTAAGATGTATTTTAAATGGAATACTGAAATAATGGAAATCTGCTAGCTCGTAGAACTAATGCAAAATAAAAATTATACAGAAGTAAGTGAAATAAAGATATTCACTAAAAGAATTCACTTATTGACAATTTATTAAAGACATCCAAACATAGGCTTTCCAAAGAGTTTTATATTTTAACAAAGGGCAGAAGCTCCAAAAGAAGATTTTTTTTAATTTAAAATTTTTTATTTACATAATGGAACAAATTTCATGTATCTCATACAAACAGTTTTAAGTACATAATGACACTTCCCACCCCATTCTCCCTCCCTCCCTCTCTCTCAACTTTCATCCTGTTTCCTTTCTTATTTTTCTTCTAATTTTTGCAATAATATACTTTTTTTCCCTTTGAGAACTAGTTTTATCATTAATCAAAGAAGCATCTACAGAAACAAGCAATGGAGTCGGTCACTTTGGCATATATAAAACTATGAGACATAAAAATATCCTCAACTTAATACACTAATACAAAGTAAATCTTTGAGAACAAGTTTTATTATTAACTCTAATAATACAACTCTTTGAGGACAGAGATCCTGCATGGGATGTTAGTGTACAATGACTCCTATTGTTATTTTAACAATTAACAATGTTATGTATGATATCAGTAATCACTCAAGGCTCTTGACATGAGCTGCCTAGGCTCTGGAAGCCTTTTGAATCCACAAACTTCTTCAATATTTAGATAAGGCCATAAGAACAATGGAAGTTCTCTCCTCCCTTTAGAGAAAAGTACCTCCTACTTTGATTACCACTTCTTTCTTCTTTCCCCTGGGGTCTCACTCACAGAGGTTTTTCATGTAGGACCCTTTGCCACAGTGTCTTGGATTTCCATGCCTGAAATGCTCTCATGGGATTTTCATCCAAAACAGAATGCCTTAAGGGCTGATTCTGAGGTCAGAATGCTACTTTAAGTGATTGTCTTTCTATGAGTTTTCTGTATGGACTGCTTACCATGGTGGAGCATTAACACACTTTTAATTCTATATATTATTACCAAACACTTATTTCTCTCTCTATATATATGATCACCTTAGTGCTTAATCCTATCCCTATTATCACTTTAATTCTTAAAATGCATTCTTATTACCCTGCTTATGCAATTAGTAGATTTTTAATATCATCAAGATTCATTTATCTCAATATTATTACTTACTGCACAAAAAATCCAAAACCATGCATTACAATCAGTTGTTTTATTTTATTTCTTTTAATCTGACATACCTCTGAAATTTTTAAAAAAATATTTGTTGAGAATTGTACTATTTTGTGCACTCTCCCTCAAATTGGTTTAGGTGCAACATATTACCTTATATTGGTTCTGTTATAGAAATTTAAAAGAAATATCTCACAAATGATGCTGTACCTCATATTAGAAAACACATGCTTTTGATTTGTATCATTACTGGTATTAATTTCTCAAGAAAGAGTTCAATAAATCAAAATAATTTAACATGATATATCTGTGGTCAAGAAGCTTAATTTTTCCAGTTAAGGAGAGTAGATTTGGATTAATTTGTGTAATTCTGTATATACGCATGACAAATCATTTAAACAAATCTGTAATTAAATGAAATACATATATAACTTTAAACAGCACTATTTTGAATATTGAATGAAGTTTAAAATTATAATCTCAAATGACATTTGATAAATGACATTTGAATACTGAGTTTTTAAACCAGCACAATTTTATGATAATAGAAAATCCTATTTGTTGTTCTAGTTTAGTGTGAAAACATTAATCAGCCCTTAACGTACTTGAATTAGGGTATGAGCTCACAAGGAGATGAAAGTATTATTTACAATTTGATTGTAAATAAAACTTAGGCCAGGGGCTGGTGTTGTGGCATAGCAGGTAGAGCTCCAGCCTGCTACACTGGCATCCTATATGAGCACTGGTTCAAGTCCTGGCTGCTCTGCTTCCTATCCAGCTCTCTGCTGTGGCTTGGGAAGGCAGTGGAAGATGGCCCAAGTTCTTGGGCCCCTGCAACATTGTGGGCAACCTGGAGAAAGTTCTGGCTCCTGGCTTCGGATAGCTCAGCTTAGGTCATTGCTGCCATCTGGGTAGTGGGTCGGTGGATGGAAGATCTCTCTCTTTCTCTCTGTCTCTGCCTCTGCCTCTCTGAAACTCTGTCTTTCAAATAAATAAATAAATCTTAAAAAAACAAAACCCTAGATCTTAGCTATATCCAAATAGATGTTTTATAGGAAGTGGATTATGTTTTTGAAAATATATTCTTAAAAATGCTCACTGATTCATACTAAAAAATGGAAGAATATATTTGTAAGCTATGCATCTGACAAGGGACTAACCAGAATAAAAAAGGAACTCAAACAATTCAAAAAGGGGCCAGTGCTGTGACTTAGTGGGTAAAGTTGCCACCTGCAGTGCCCACATCTCATATGGGCACCAGTTCAAGACCCAGCTGCTACACTTCCAATCCACCTCTCTGCCACTTCCAAACCAGCTCTCTGCTAAGGCCTGGGAAAGCAGTAGAAGATGGCCCAAGTCCTTGGGCCCTTTCACCCATGTGGGAGAACTAGAAGAAGCTCCAGGCTCCTGACTGATCAACCCAGCTCCAGCCATTGTGGCCATTTGGGGAGTGAACCAGTGGATGGAAGACTCTCTCTGCTGCCTCTGCCTCTCTGTAACACTGCCTTTCAAATAAATAAATACATCTTTAAAAATTGAAAAACTCATTGTCAAATAAATACTCCAACTAAAACATGGATAATAGAACTAAAAAAGACATTTTTCAAAGAAAGACAAACAAATGATTAGCAGATTAATGACAAAATTCAAAGAATTACCAGTGCAAATCTCTAGTTGGTTTGAATTAGTGAGGTTTCACTGTGTTGCCTAAGTCAATAAGCAGTTAATCACTACCATCTACATTATTATTTCTCAAAATACTTCATGATAAACATTGGGAACTGAAAAAGAGGACATAATCCCCGATTTCCAAAAACATACAATTTTATATGCCTATAACCATCCTCACTACTGTGTTATTTTCCTGTTTGTCATATCTTATAATTCTATTTTTAAAATGTAGTGAAGATGTGTATTTTTCAACATCAAAATTGCCATACAGTGATTATTGAATATGAGCTTCAACATTAGAATAAAATGCCTAGTTTCATGTTGTGAATTCATATCTTAGAAATGTCACTTTAAATAATTCATATATGCTCAATAAGGCTTGGTTTCTTCATAAGCAGGATATTCTGAGGATTAAAGTAAACAAGATAATATAGCAAAATGTAAGGTATGTAATTTTATTTCAAAATCATCAAATGAAGTTAAATAGATTATTTCGTAACTACATACTCTAGGCATATGAGAATTTTAATGTTTCTAGTTGACTGGCATTTATGTTATACTCTTAATAATGTTGACCATTTTTCCAGTTATAATATTTAGCATTTTTTGCCTTATTTTAGATAAATTTTCTTGCACATTATATAAAATGCTACTGTTTCACTTGGAAGGATAGCAAAATTAGGGTTACTTAAATAATATTGTGCCGTGCCTATTAATAAATTACAATAGTTTAAAGCTATTTAACAGTCAAATATTATTTCAAGTACAAAGATATGTTTGTTTTTTTTTCTTTTTGAAGTGAAAATGTATCCTTGAAAATACTATCTTATGTTTGGAATCAGTAGCAGTTTAGGATCTAAGATGCATTTTATCACTTTAATAACTTTGTAAATGATTTTCAACCTGTCAAAAGATAACTTATCCACAGCTGAGCACCTAATCCATTATGGTTGACTATAATTCCACACCTATGTGCCCTTGTTCTTCACCATGCAATATGTGTAGATAATTTTGGCTACCTCATAAGAGTAACAGAAGGAAGTTGCAGAAAAAAAAAAGTGTCAAATAAGTTCTTTAAGTATATTTTCTTGTATGTATATTCTATTTTTTAAATCATGCATTATTTTGAATTGTCCTAATTTGGATGGATGGTCTTTAATTTTTATTTATTTTTTACTTTTTAAAAGTCATACAAAGGGAACAAATTTCATGTATTTAATATATGCAATTATAAAAGCATAATGATACTTCCAACCCTACCCATCCTTCCTTCTTCATTCCCATCCTCTTATCTCTTCATCTACTATTTTAAACATCTATAATCTATCATATGTTTGGTATTAATATACCAGTATCAACTCTACTATGCTCATTAAACACTTTTGTATATCACATTATATACTTGAAAAAATAGATGAAGTAGCTATCTCTTTTGATTGAATAATGGATGTGAGGGGGTCCAGCACCATGGCGCAGTAAGTTAATCCTCTGCCTGTGGCGCTGGCATCCATATGGGCGCTGGTTCTAGTTTCGGCTGCTCCTCTTCCAATCCAGCTCTCTGCTATGGCCTGGGAAAGCAGTAGAAGATGGCCCAAGTGCTTGGGCTCCTGCACCCACATGGGAGACCAGGAGGAAGCACCTGGCTCCTAGCTTCAGATTGGTGCAGCTCTGGCCGTTGTGGCCATTTGGGGAGTGAACTAAGAAAGGAAGTCCTCTTTGTCTCTCCCTTTCACTGTCTGTAACTCTACTTCTCAAATGAATAAATAAAATTTTTTAAAAAAACAAGCATAATGGATGTGAGTTGTTTGTGATTACATTTTGTTCTTGTAGTAGTTTTTTCTCAAAATAAATTTAGGAAATGGTGTACTATAAGAAATTAGTTGTCCATGATTTATATCATAGTTTTGATTTGATTTCAATTAAAATTCCATAGATAATTTTAATATTACTTTACAATAAAATTCTAAAATAAAATTGATTCAAATAATAGACAAGATTAGGAGAACCATATATATATATATATTTAAATTTTTTTTAAAAAGATCTATTTATTTATTTGAAAGGCAGATTTACAGAGAAGGCAGAAGCAGAGAGAGAGAGAGAGAGAGAGAGAGAGAGAGATCTTCCTTTTGCTGGTTCACTCCTCAAATGTCCAGGGCTGGGCCAATCTGAAGCCAGGAACCAGAGTTTCTGCTTGCTCTCCCACGTGAGTGCAGGAGCCCAAAGGCTTAGACCATCTTCTGCTGCTTTCCCAGGTGCATTAGCAGGGAGCTGGATAGGAAGTTGAGCAGCCTGGTCTCAAACCAGTGCCCATATGGGAAGCGGGCACTCCTGGCAGCACCTTTCATATATATATATATGTATATATATATATATATATATATATATATATATATATATCATGTGTGTGTGATTTATTTGTTTACTTGAAAGCAGAGCTACAGTGAGAGAAGGAGAGACAGAGAGAGATCTTCCATCCACTGGTACACTCCCCAGGAGGCCACAGTAGCCCAGGCTGGGCCAGAAGAAGCCAGGAGCTTCTTCTAGGTCTTCTATGTGGGTATCAGGGACACAAACACTTTTATCAAGCCATTAACAGGGAGCTGGGTAGGAAATGGGGCACCTGGGACACAATCCAGTGCCCGCTTGGTATGCCGGCATTGTAGGTGGCAGCTTAACTTACTACACCACAACACTGGTCCCACAAGAAATATTTTGAGAAGGAATAATAATGAATAAATGCATAAATGTACTAAAGTATGTTGGGAAGATTTAATTAAATGGTTTACTTTGTGAACTAATAGTGCACAAATGAAAATAATTTTGAAGGAACAAAATGTTTAGTTCACACATGGAGTTTGGTATTTATAAGAATATACTGCAGAATGTGTTAACAAAATATGTGAAAAATCTGCTCTAAAATACTACTTAGATTATAAAATATTGATTTTAAAGCTTATTTATATATTATCATATATAATATATATTATATATATTAATGTATCTATGATTAATTATTAAAGGGTATATCAGTGAAATATATTTGTGATATCAATAAAGGCATAATTTACATCAAAATATACTGTATATTTATTTTGCTATCTTAATGAATGAGCTCATTATCCATCTAGTTAATCTGTCTGAAAAACCTAGTTTTTATTATTGGAATCACCCTTTTCTTCACTTTCAATAGCTAGACTGTTACTAAGTTTTATTCTAAACATCCTTTGCATCTGTTTCTTTACTCCTGTCTGCCAAATTATAATCCAAACTTACTATTTTTCACCTGGATGGACTATTTGTTTTAGCAGCCAGATGTTCAGATATTCAATGTGCCTTATGTTCTGGCTTAAATGAGTAGTTTTTAGCTTAATGTCCATCTTCTGTTAAATCTGTTAAATGTCCATCCTCTGTTAAAATCTTTCAGTGTTTAACCACTGTTGCTTTTTGCAAGACTAATGTCATTAGGATGTCCTAAATGGTCCTGCTAATTGGGCTCTTACCTCCCTCTCTGGCCACCCTTGTCTCACCGTCACTGTCTGCTACATTAGCTTTTTTTCAAATCTCCAAATGTATCCAGTTCCCTGGCATGTCAGGACACTGGGGCATTTTCCATCCTCTGCCTCTGACAGAGGTTTACGCAGAACCAAGCTCAAAGTCACTCAATGAGCAACAGCATCCCTGTACCTGACTTACACTCATAATACACCATGAAGTTTTTCATAGATGCCATCATAGTATCCAGGTATAAGTAGTGTTGTATGATTATTTGATTCGTGTCTGTCTCTAGCCCTTTAAACTTAAAGCTAAGTGTGTTTTTAGTTAACACTACATGCCCACCAGCTGGCAGAATGCCTGGGAGAGTGTCATACAACCCATTTTCAATAAACGTTTATTGATTGACTATATGAATAAATATTCATATATATTCATTTCAGCTTTCTTTCTTTTTTTAATAATTTTTTATTTAGTAAATATAAATTTCCAAAGTACAGTTTATGGATTGCAATGGTTCCCCCCCCCCATATTTTCCCTCCCACTCACACCCCTCCCATCTCCCTCTCCCATTCCATTCACATCAAGATTCATTTTCAATTATCTTTATATACAGAAGATTGATTTAGTATATATTAAGTAAAGATTTCATCAGTTTGCACCCACACAGAAACACAAAGTGTAAAATACTGTTTCAGTACTAGTTATAGCATTACTTCACATTGGACAACACATTAAAGACAGATCCCACATGAGGAGTAAGTACACAGTGACTCCTGTTATTGATTTAACAATTTGACACTCTTGTTTATGGCGTCAATACTCTCCCTAGGCTCTAGTCATGAGTTGCTGAGGCTATAGAAGCCTTTTGAGTTCGTTGACTTCGATTTTATTCCCACAGGGTCATAGTCAAAGTGGAAGTTCTCTCCTCCCTTCAGAGAAAGATACCTCCTTCTTTGATGGCCCCGTTCTTTGCACTGGGATCTCACTCACAGAGATCTTTCATTTAGGTCTTTTTTATTTTTTTTTCCAGAGTATCTTGGCTTTCCATGCCTAAAATACTTTCATGGGCTCTTGAGCCAGATCCGAATGCCTTAGGGCTGATTCTGAGGCCAGAGTGCTATTTAGGACATCTGCAATTCTATGAGTCTGCTCTGTCTCCCGCTTCCCATGATGGATAGTTCTCTCCCTTTTTGATTCTATCAGTTAGTACTAGCAGATAGTAGTCTTGTTTGTGTGATCCCTTTGATTCTTAGACCTATCAGTGTGATCAATTGTGAACTGATGATTATCACTTGGACTAGAGAGATGGCCTTGATACATGCCACCTTGATGGGATTGTATTGGAATCTGGAATCCCCTGGCACAATTCTAACTCCACCATTTGGGGCAAGTCCGATTGAGCATGTCCCAAATTGTACATCTCGTCCCTCTCTTCTTCCCACTCTTATATTTCACAGGGATCACTTTTCAGTTAAAATTTAAACACCTAAGAATAATTGTGTATTAATTACAGAGTTCAACCAATAGTACTAGAACAAAACAAAGAAAAAATACTAAAAGGGATAAGGTATTAAACTGTAGATCAATAGTCAGGACAAGAGCTGATCAAATCACTGTTTCTCAGAGTGTCCCTTTCACTTCAACAGATTTCCCCTTTGGTGCTTAGTTAGTTGTCGCCAATCAGGGAGAACATATGATATTTGTCCCTTTGGAACTAGCTTAATTCACTCAGCATAATGTTTTCCAGATTCCTCTATGGCTGAGGAAGAACTTCTAATATCATCCCATTCACAATAGCTACAAAAACAATCAAATACCTTGGAATAAACTTAACCAAGAATGTTAAAGATCTCTACGATGAAAATTACAAAATCTTAAAGACAGAAATAGAAGAGGATACCAAAAAATGGAAAAATCTCCCATGCTCATGGATTGGAAGAATCAATATCATCAAAATGTCCATTCTCCCAAAATCAATTTATACATTCAATGTAATACCAATCAAAATACCGAAGACATTCTTCTCAGATCTGGAAAAAATGATGCTGAAATTCATATGGAGACACAGGAGACCACAAATAGCTAAAGCAATCTTGTACAACAAAAACAAAGCTGGAGGCGTCACAATACCAGATTTCAGGACACACTACAGGGCAGTAGTTATCAAAACAGCATGGTACTGGTACAGAAACAGATGGATAGACCAATAAAACAGAATAGAAACACCAGAAATCAATCCAAACATCTACAGCCAACTTATATTTGATCAAGGATCCAAAACCAATCCCTGGAGTAAGGACAGTCTATTCAATAAATGGTGCTGGGAAAACTGGATTTCCACATGCAGAATCATGAAGCAAGACCCCCACCTTTCCCCTTACACAAAAATCCACTCAACATGGATTAAAGACTTAAATTTATGACTCGACGCCAACAAATTATTAGAGAGCATTGGAGAAACCCTGCAAGATATAGGTACTGGCAAGGACTTCCTAGAAAAGATGATGGAGGCGCAGGCAGTCAAACCAAAATTAACTATTGGGATTGCATCAAATTGAGAAGTTTCTGTACTGCAAAAGAAACAGTCAGGAGAGTGACGAGGCAACCGACAGAATGGGAAAAAATATTTGAAAACTATGCAACAGATAAAGGGTTGATAACCAGAATCTACAAAGAAATCAAGAAACTCCACATCATCAAAAGAAACAACCCACTTAAGAGATGGGCCAAGGAACTCAATAGACATTTTTCAAAAGAGTAAATCCAAATGGCCAAAGACACATGAAAAATATTCAAGATCACTAGCAATCAGGGAAATGCAAATCAAAACCACAATGAGGTTTTACCTCGCCCTGGTTAGAATGGCTCACATTCAGAAATCTACCAACAACAGATGCTGATGAGGATGTGGGGAAAAAGGGACACTAACCCACTGTTGCTGGGAATGCAAACTGGTGAAGCCAACTAAGGAAGTCAGTCTGGAGATTCCTCAGAAACCTGAATATGACCCTACCATACAACCCAACCATCCCACTCCTTGGAATTTACCCAAAGGAAATTAAATTGGCAAACAAAAAAGCTGTCTGCACCTTAATGTTTATTGCAGCTCAATTCACAATAGCTAAGACCTGGAACCAACCCAAATGCCCATCAACAGTAGACTGGATAAAGAAATTATGGGACATGTACTCAATAGAATACTATACAGCAGTCAAAAACAATGAAATCCGGTCATTTGCACAAGATGGAGGAATCTGGAAAACATTATGCTGAGTGAATTCACTTCAGTTTTCTAAAGAATTTCCTTTTTAATGGAGTCACATTGAGAATCATTTTATTCTCACCATTCTGTTAATCACTCATTGGAAACATCAAGTCAACACAGAACCTATAGGATAAACTTCAAATCCTCTGGCCTGGCAAACATGTCTTTTCAAACACAACTACCCTTTAAAACTATTTCATGGGGCCAGTGTTGTGGCACACCAGGGACATTCTCCATCCTCTGCCTGTGAGACTTTGTACCTCTGCTACCCACACTGGATACCAGGATGGAGTTTCTGGTTTCTGGCTTTGGCCTGGCCCCTATCTGGCTATTGTGGCCATTTGGGGAGTACACTATTGGGTAGAAGATTGATCTCTCTCTATCTCTCTTCCTTTACCCCCCCCCCCATTTCTGTTCTGTGTTCAAACAAATAAATCTTCTTTTAACTTTTATTTGATAAATAAAATTCCAAAGTACAACTTTTGGATTACAGTGGCTTTTTCCTCCCATAACCTCCCTCCCACCCACAACTATCCCATCTCCTACTCCCTCTCCCATCCCATTCACATCAAGATTCATTTTCAATTATCTTTATATACAGAAGATTGATTTAGTATATACTAAGTAAAGATTTCAACAGTTTGCACCCACACAGAAACACAAAGTGTAAAGTACTGTTTGAGTGCTAGTTGTACCGTTAATTCACATAGTACAACACATTAAGGACAGAGATCCTACATGGGGAATGCACAGTGACTCCTGTTGTTGATTTAACAATTGACACTCTTATTTATGGTGTCAGTAATCTCCCTAGGCTCTTGTATGAGTTGCCTAGGCTATGGAAGCCTTTTGTGTTTGCCAATTTCGATCTTATTCCACAGGGTCATAGTCAAAGTGGAAGTTCTCTCCTCCCTTCAGAGAAAGGTACCTCCTTCTTTGATGGCCCATTCTTTCCGCCTGGATCTCACTCTCAGGGATCTTTCATTTAGGTTTTTTTGTTTTGTTTTGTTTTGTTTTTTTTGCCAGAGTGTCTTGGCTTTCTATGCCTGAAAAACTCTCATGGGCTTTTTAGCCGGATCCGAATGCCTTAAGGGCTGAAAGAAGCTTTTTCACACTTTACCTCTCTGTAAGTCCTCTGATTTCGTCATAGACTTACTCTATTTCTCAAAGACATCTTACATCTTCTATTTCAACATGTCTCTAAAATCTTTGTTTCCTATTTACTCAGGTCCCTTCAGCTCTTCAAAGTTTTAGCTAAGAGGAATATGAATTGCCTCCTACTATACAAATATACTTGAATATAAATTACATATATGTTTATAAATTTGGAAATTCACTGTCTACCACCATGCTTATATTACCTTTATGCATTTTGTAATTAAATCTTATTTATTTAATCTTTTTATTTTTAAGAAATTTATTAATATGTTAGATTCTCTGTTTCAGAGAAAATGCATGAAGATTATTACAAAACTGTTCCCATCCATGCTCATGTTAAAAGGATATTAATACAAAGAATAGTTCACAGAGTTCTAAGAATATAATATTTCCCTTCCTCTCTCCCTCCCTTCCTCCTCCTCTACTATCCGTCCTAGTTTCAAGATGAATTCATGTTCCTAATAAGATTTTGTAAATATAGATTAATATGAAATTATGGAATTAGAAAATTTAATTTTGGTACAAAAAAGAGTTTTACTCATCCCAATCCTACTGAATCAGGGTCTGTATGTATGGATATCAGACATGAAGCATTTAAGATAGATATATATTTTTTATAATGAGAATTAATATATAGTGCTCAGGAAGAGGATATGAAGCTTGGTTTCTATGTTGGTAAAAATTTAATAGAATACCCCACAAATTATTAGTGATATAGGAAAGACTTGCAGTTTTCTGCAGTTTGCAAAATGCCAATTAAATAAATGGTTTAGTCTCTGCAAATTTAACATTTGAATAAATAATTACTATCCTAAAAACATTATATAATAAGCATCAACAGTCAATAGCTATTTGTTGGCCTGGAATCTTAGATTAAAGACCCATTTATAATTTTGTGAATAGTTGGCAAAACTTTAAATACTTAATTTTCTTTAATGACATAATTTACATGTTTCATTCATTATATCCATGAAATTTTCTAATTTTATTCATATTTTTTGTAAATTTCACATTTTTGAAAAAAATAAGCATGAAATATGGCAGACTGTCAGTATCTGGTTCTACATTTGCTGTTTCTTTCTTAAAAGACTGGGGAATGATGTTGTGGCAGGCACAGTGGGTGAAGCCACCTCTTATGATACTGGCATCCCAAATCAGAGTGCCAGTTCAAGACCCAGCTATCCCTCTTCTAATGCAGTACCATGCTAATGTGTCTGGGAAGGCAATAAATGATGACCTAAGTGCCAGGACCCCTGCTACCCAGAGGTAAGACCCAGATAGAGTTCCTGGCTCCTGGTTTTGGCATCGTCACCCCTGGCTGTTATGTCCATTGGAAAATGAACTGTTAGAAGAGAGGCAGCTCTCTCTGTCTTTCCCTTCCCTCTGACACTCTGCCTTTCAAATAAATCTCTTAAAAAATTATTATAAACTGACAACTTATAATTGTATATACTTATGGGTGCACAAAACAAATTAATATATGGAACTCTTCAAATAATTATTTTTTTTATGATGAGGACATTTTAAGCTTACTGCAATCAATTTAGAAATGCTTAATATAGGAGGTCTTAAAAAAGTTTATGAAAAATGTTTTTTTTTTTTTGACAGAGTTATTCAGTGAGAAAGAGAGACAGAGAGAAAGGTCTTCCTTCCATTGGTTCACTCCCCAAATGACTGCTATGGCCGGCGCGCTGTGCCGATCCAAAGCCAGAAGCCAGGTGCTTCCTCCTGGTCTCCCATGCGGGTGCAGGGCCCAAGCACTTGGGCCATCCTCCACTGCACTCTTCAGCCACAGCAAAGAGCTAGACTGGAAGAGGGGCAACCAGGACAGAATCCAGCGCCCCAACCAGGACTAGAACCTGGTGTGCCGGTGCCGCAGGCGGAGGATTAGCCTAGTGAGCCATGGCACCTGCTGTTATCTTTGTTTTAAAGATTTATTTTTTTTTTATTTGAAAATTAAACCTACAGAAAGTGAGACACATAAAGTGAGAGTGAGAGCAAGAGCAAGAGAGAGAGAGAGAGAGAGAGAGAGAGAGAGAGAGAGAAAGAGATCTTCCAACTGCTGGTTCAGCTACCCACATGGCTGCAAGGGCAAGGACAGAGCCATGCGCAAGCTAGGAGCCAGGAGCTTCTTCCAGATCTCCCACATGGGTACAGGGGCCCAAGCACTTGGGCCATCTTCCACTGCTTTCCCAGGAGCAGTAGCAAGGAACTTGATTAGAAGTAGAGCAACCAGGACACAAACTGGCAACCATATGGGATGCCAGGGCCACGGGTGATTGCTGTACCCACTACATCACAACACCAGTCCTGCATGTTATCTTTTAATTCCAGTTTTCCAGATTTTTGAAGCCTGTTCCTACATTATTGCTAGCTATATTTACCACAATAATTTTTTTAAAAAAATTCCTCCTGTCGGAAATTTTGTACTCTTTGATCACCACATCCTTATATTCCCTTCCCCCAATCTAACTACCATTCTTCTCTTTGCTTCTGTGAATTCTCACTTGCAGATAAGAACATGTGATATACCTTTTGTACCTGATTTATTTGACTGAGGATGATGTTCTCCAGCTTCATCTATGTTGGTCCAAAAAATTTCCTTCTTTTTAATGGCTGAATAGTAATCCATCGTGTGTGCATATTTTCTTTATACTTTCACCTGCTGATGGCCATTGTGTCTGAGTCTGTAACCTGGGTATTGTGAATAGTGCTGAAATGAATATGGGAATGCTGACATCTCTTTGATATACTGATTTCAAATCTACCAAGCTGTATAATTTTCAGTGAAGTTTGTGGTGAACTTTCATTTGGGCAATATGATTTGCTTATTATCATTTTCAATCACTTTCAATTATTGTTATTTCAGAAAGAAAAAATATTTTCCAGTTATTTGATTTTTATCACTGATTATCTAAGTCAAAGAAGTGGATTAATCATTTTCCTAACCACTTAAAAACTTTTTATCTATCTGTTCAATCAGAATTTGCATAAATTTATAATGTGGTAAATAGGTAATAATGACATTTACTTAATTTACATTACACAATATATTGTTCATGCATTGCCTTTAATCTCATTACAAGTTTCTGTTTTCAGTTGAGGAATTATTACTTTCAAATTGTCATATTTTTCATATTTTACCTGTATCATAATGCTTCATTCCATGATAGTGTTTACATTTCCTATGTGATCTATATGAACCAGTTTTGAAGTGACTCCTTTGCATAAGATAATATAATTAAGGTATAGTTATACAGTATTCAGGGCCTAAATTATAGCAATCACACACCAGCAGTGAGCTAGGAGTAACCAAAAGGGAGATTGTCTAATTTGCCCATTAGCTCTATAACATGTGAAGCTATTTGAATCTGGAGAATCATCTTTCTTTTGTGGAAAAACCTGAAATTTTGAGTCAGACCCACCAGGGTTACATTTGCATCCTAACATTTTTCAATTGTGAGACTGTGGGAGAGCTACTCAAGATTGCTGATCCATAATTTACTCAATAGGAAAAATGAAGATGGCAAAAACCTCAGAGTTATTCTGAAATATAATGAAATGACACTAATGTTTCCTATACCCTGGAACCAGAACCATTCTCACATATTTTTCTGTGCTATATCTTTGTGTAATCTCATCAATTTCATAGATATCATCTACATGTTAATGACTCACATAATTATGTCTTTAACCCTTATGTCAATTATAATTTTTAACAAGATAAATGCTGTAATTTCATGAAATTGTGAAATGAACACGTGGATAAAGATTCCATTTAACTCATTCGTTAATGACACAACATGTTAAAATTTGTCCAAAGAGCATGTGAAAAGATAGCTATATTTTGGTGTTTGTATATGTGTATATTTGTCTATAAATGTATTATTACCCTATGTCCATAAGTAGATATAGAATATGCAGATTAATAAAGGAATGATAAGACAAAATTTCTGGATTAGAAAACAAAGCATATTAATGTCTTATAGGGAAAGAAATTTTAATGAGAGAGAAATTATATTCATATATACTCATATAACAACAGCAGACCTACAAGTTAACCTCTTGCTTCTGTGAATACAAAATCAAGGCCAGGATTGCACTGAAAGTTCACCAAGTATCATTTTGGTCTAAATTTTGTCCCTCATCAAATTTTGTCTATTTATATAAAATTATTTATATATACACATACACCTATATACATTATTTACACCTATATAAATACCTATATAATTTTATATATATACACATTAATATATAATTTTTTCCTTGTTGATATTTCCAATTCATTGTCCACAGTGCTATCACAGTTAATATACCTGAAACATACACATGCAGTCAATTTGCTCCTTCCTTGATTTCCATGTCAGTAAATAATGCCACCACCTCTCCATGTTTTCAAGCTCCAAATCTAAGCATTATTTTTATAAAACATTTTATGGAAACACAACATACTTACCAAAAAATGTACGTAAGTGAACAGATAAATGAGCTTTTTAACCATCTGATCAAACTCATAACCAACACTCAAATTAAGAAAAAATGTTATTGGTACCATCCTTCTCCATTTATTTTTTGAACATGTTTAACAAGAATTTATTGTCATTCACATGATGTGATTCAGTGAAGCACTGTGTATATCTACATGCTGAATGATATAACACATATTAACTACCACAAATAAGAGAAAACATGATATTTGTCTGTTTGAGTCTGGTTTATTTCACTAAGCATATTGTTCTCCAGTTGCATCAATTGTGTTGCAAATGTCATTAATTCACTTTTTTTTTTTTTTTACAGCTGTGTAGCACTTTTCTGGATCCTTTGATTATTCCATTTCTTTTATGCCCACATAACTACCAGTTTCATGTTCTATTTTCCATACCTACACCATATTACAAATGTATCCATTTTATACCATTTCCATCCCTTTTATTACAGGATTTCATTATCTCTTACCAATATTGCTTCTGTAATTATCAATGTAGTCACTTGCTTCCAAGTTCAACTCCTTCTCTTCCTTTTCCCATACACATGCCACTAAATCATCCACTTACTAGCCATAGCACTTTGATACAAAACCATTAGACTTGCCAACAAGGGTCTGTGATCTAACTCTGACCTAACTTGCCAAGTTCATCTCTTATAATTCTCTGCTATATACTCAATATGTCAGTGATTGGGATTTCTGTTTCCTGAATTCTCCAAGTTCTTTCCCACCTTTAGAAAAGTTGATTCCTCCTTTTATAAAGCTTACCCCAAAGATCATCTTCTTTTACTTGGGTCTTTGTTTAAAAACTCCTTCTTTAGCAGAGTCTGTACTGACTACACAATTTAAATGATCACTCTTTAATTTATCACTGAAATGACATCCCACTTATTTTCTTCAGAACTCAACACAACTTTTATAATGTACATTACTGTTAATTGGTCCTGTTTCCACTGGAATATAAACTCCATGAGAACTGTTGACTTCGTGATTCAGCACTGTGCTCAGGATGTGAAACAGGGTTGGGTACTTGGTAAGCTGTAAACACATGTGTGTATGAAGAATGAATGAATGACACAGATGAAGTCCTAGATGTGCTAACCTCTCAGTGAAAGATAGTTTGTTGGTGCAGAAAATGGTTAGCATATTAAACTCTAAATTAATTTGCTTATTGTTTTCCTTTCACTGTGGCTAAAATTATAATTGCATGTAAATGTATAGGCAGGATTTATAGTCACTTCCTGTGTAGCTGACTCACAGTGCATTGGTTACCAACTTGTTTGAGTGTGGTAAGACAGGGCACCCCCCCACACACACACACACAACAAGCTTTGTGAAGTGGGATAGCACTTCAGAACAAGGGACAACAGAGGCCTAGCTGATCCACTAAGGCTCAAAAAAGCTGTGTGGTACCCAATGACATCTTATCTGCATGTGCCCCACTGGCAGCACCGCTGAGAGACCCTGAAAGGCAACCAGCCTCTGACTGTATACCTCAGGCGTCGCCGAAGGGCATCCTCTTTACACAGGAGAGCTCAGCCTGTAATGACCAGTTTCCCCATATCCAAAAGTGTCCCATTCCCAGCACATCCTATAGTCTTTCTGAGAACTGTAGTTGAGAAAGAAGGGAGAATTGGCTTGCTCCAAAGTCACTCAGTGAACGATCTTACACTTTCTAAATCACACCCTTTGATAGTGGAATTTGGAATTTGATCAACAAATACTCAAAAACAAACTGATAACTACTTCATGGTAGTAAATATATTTTGCCTAAGTATAAGTTTCTATAACTTGCCTTTTCCCTTTCACCACATTTTGATTAGTGGTTGTTCCACATCACTAAAATGTTATTATCTATAACATGAGAATCAGTTTGCTGCTATAAAGTTTATGGTCACAGAATGGGAGAATGTGCAAAATGAGAACAGAGTATGTGGAGGCTTTGACATTTTTGCAGTCATTTTAGACATAACTATTTTTGCGACTTGTAGCAACACGTGAAATGAAATGTAAACAGACTCCTCAGAGAATTCAATACCTGGTCTATTTTGTGTTTTTTAGAAGTATATTTGTATGATGTACTTTGAGTAGACTTTGTTAAATATTTTACTTTATTACACTTGTCTAGTGTGTTCTGATACATTAATTTGGAAGTAGATTTCACCACCACCACTACCCAATAGCCTGAATATGGGGTATTCAAGAGCTTTCCTCTAGAAATAGAATTAGAGTTCATGTACTTTCGTGGTTTACAGCTGCTTGTATTGAGAGAGGGCAATTCAGTTTTTGTAATTCTTTGTTTTTAATGTGAGAGGCTGTGATCCTTTGACACTGTCCACCACATTTGGGGCATGCAGGGGCAAAGAGTATTAGTTTTACAATCAGTGTTGCAGATTGGGGTCTGTAGAGTGGAAAATATAACAGTCTGTACTTTCAGGACCAGAGCATAGTGTTTTCCTGTGATTGGAAAGCAATCCGTGCTGGATTGGACAAATCAGCCAAGCACTGAAAGATCCATGGGATATTGAAAGAAAGAAGAGAGATGGGAAAGGGCCAGTTTGAAATCATTTCTACATATTGGCCTTTTGTGTTTATTAAAAGAAGACTAGAGCACATGTATGCATGCATGTGCGTGTGTTAATAAAAATGTATATATGTCAATATAGACATTCATTGGTTAGAACTATACCTGTGCCTATTCCTGGTATTAGAAGGGTGCCTGGTATTTAATATGCACTCATTATTTTTTGAATATTTTTCTTAGTAATGAAAGATATATTTTTGTCTGACTCAAGTATGCCTGTGAGATGTTCCATGAAAAGACAAGAAACCTTTGTAAGAAACTGGAAACAAAATTAAGTGCTATGGATTCACTGTGGCCTCTCAATTCCACCTACACACACACACACACACACACACACTTCATAGGATGTAACTTAATCACCCATTCGAGAGTATTAAGAGGTGGACTTGTTAGGAGGTGATCAGGTTGTGAGTGTAAAGCCCACTTTGATAGAATCAGAGCCCCCATAAATAGGCTTGAGGGAGAAGGTTTGCTCTCTTAGGTTGCATGAGGATCAACAGCTGTCCCCTCTGTAAAACATACTAATATAATGCCACCTTGGAAGCAGAGACCAAGCTTTTACCATATACTAAAGCTGCTGGTACCTTCATCTTAGACGTCTAGCTTCCAGACCTATGAAAAAATAATTTCTCTTTTACATAAATTAATAGTCTCAGGTATTTTGTTATAGCAGCACATATAGACCTAGACAACATGCTTACTTACCATGGGAGGATAAATGCTTCCAAGAAACTACAGAGAATTGAAGGGGATCACCTGTCATGTGATATGGCAGTAGGTTGGGGAGCTGAAGTGAGAGTGACAGTTCAGGCAGGCAAAAACAGAGTTCTATCAGGCAGTCAGTATGCTGATGTAATTGTTGAACTTGACAGATGTGAAGGTATGGGCAGAAGAACCCTGGCTGGATCCCATTAGCCAGGGCACAGAGCTGGGAGGTCTGGCTGCAGCACCTAGAATTTTTTTGCAGGAGTTTGAAAAGAAAGTGTTATAAAAATAACTTCAGCGACAGGAACAAGGTGAGGCCTTTTTTGAGGAACCAGGACATAAAGGCACAATCTTGGGTATAAGCCACTACTATATTAATTATGCCTCTGTTTGAATAAGGCCCCTGCGTTACTGAAATTGGTCAGTTTTCAGAAAAGTGATTTGTAGGAAGGTATTATAAAGATTATAATTTGGTAACTTCAGGTTAAAAAAATACTTAGATGTGTTCATTCACTTATGTTCTTATATACTGTCACATTTCTCAAACACCACTACCATTTGTGCTATTTACTTAAGTTTCATTTTATAATTATGTATTATAAAATAAAAATGGGTTGACCCAGCTGGCCTGTCTTGCTCAAACCCTATTACAGAAAAAGGTCTGCTTTTTGGATTGACCTTTTTCTGTGTGTTTGGGTTCTCTAGAGATACAGAATTGATTACATTTGCATTTAGTATAGGAAGAGGGATTTACTGGGTTAATTGGCCCATGCAATTATGGCAGCTGAAAAGTCCCCTAATAGGTCATCTGCAGGCTGGAGATCCTGGGGTGTTGGTATTGTGGCTCTGTTCAAGTCTGCAGGCCTCAGAACCAGGGAAGCCAAGGGTGTGAGTGTCAGTTCATGGCTGAAAGTCTGGGAACCAGCAAGGATGCTACTGATGTGAATCCTTGAATCCAAAGGGCAGCAGCTGACCTCTGAGGCAGGAGTTGAGCATGCCCCAGCTCACAGAGAGACCAGTTCTCCTTCTGTATTTACTATCTACATACCCCCAGTCAGTAGATGATGCCCGCCCACACCCATGCTGGATCTTCCCACCTAGTCCACTAAGACTCACATGCTAACCTCTTTTGGAAACAGACCCTTTGAAAATAATGCTTTTCCATGTTTCCAGATATTCCTTAATCCAGTGAAGTTGACAACCTAAAACTAACCATCACAAACTAACTCTTTGGAGATTATCTCTGGACCCTTGGAATATTTTACCTCAAAAGAGTATTTGTATATGCCTGAGGACTTGGGCCATGTTTTACAAGTTGACCAGATAAGTTCATGCTAACGCAATTATGGTAAAGGCTTGTTTTGCTCTGAAGGAGGCTGGGCTGGAATCTGAATACCTAAAGTCAGTTACACAGGCAGTACATATTTGCAATACTGATTCCTAATAAAAACTCTGGTTTCTAAGGCTTGGATGAGCTCTCATGGTGGGCAGTACTTTGTACATGACATTATACATCACTGCTGGGAAAATAAGTGCATCCCCACGAGACTCCAGTGGGAGAAGTTCCACTGGAACTTCGGAGAAAACTGGGAAAGCTTCCATCTGGTTTCTCTTGGATTTCATTACATATGCCTCTTTGTTTTGCTTTTTTTGTTGTAAGACTATGTATGTATCTGTGCATGTATATACATATTCATTTCAAAGGCAGAGCAGCAGAGAGAGAGAGAGAAAGGGAGAGAGAGAGAGAGAGAGGAGAGAGGAGAGGAGAGGGGAGGGTAGGGGAGGGTAGGTGAGGGGAGGGGAGAAGAGGAGAGGAGAGGAGAGGAGAGGAGAGAGCTTCCATTGGCTGATTCAATCCCTAAATAGTCACAATAACCAGATCTGCACAAGGCCAAATCCAGGAGCCAGGAATTTCTATCCTTGAGCTATCCTCTGCTACCTTCCCAGGCGCAGCAGATGGAAACTTGATTGGAAGCTGAGCAGCTGAACAAGCAGGGGCCTAACCCACTGCACCACAATACGAGCCCCTCCCTTTGATTTCTTAAATATGGAAGTAAAGCTGCATGAGAAGAGCTTTCTAAGTCCTGTGTAACCTTATGGCAAATTATCGCGCTTGATGGTCATCTTGGGGACCTCCATCACAATTTTCTGTATCAACAACATGAAAAATACCTCATCTATGATTTTTGGATTTTGTTTCTTTTTAGAAAAAACACTTAATAAAACATAATCTGAGAGCAGATTTCTCTGATGTTTGAATCAAGGGAAAATTTCAGCTTGCAAAAACATGAGAGCTCCCACAAATGGTTCTTAGCATACAAGAATACTAGAGGGAATTGAAGTGTAGGGGTGTTTCTTCTTAAGTAATAACTTTTATTTAACATGTATAGATATTATTTTCTAGGCTTTATTATATACCCTACTTGTTTTAACTCATTTAATGATTAATTATGTCATTGGAATATAATGTAATAATATCTACTAGTAAAATAAATTGACTCAAGATGGAAATTTGAATTTGAATTTTCAACTTAACTTATTATCCTTAAAAGCTTTTTAAATATTTTCTTTAATTTGTGGATAAATTGGATCTTCATTTTATTGAGAACTATGGTAGTTCTTTATAATTTTACCTTTGGAGATAAAATTTGATGCTGATATTTTCAATAACTATAAATCATTTTTGGATGAATGTGATATACTTTGAGACCTCTGTTCACGAATATGTTGTAAGATATTATCCCACATAGAGTTTCCATTCACATCATTTCTTTGCATTTTTCCTTCCTGGTTAAGGTTTGAATAGGAAATAAAGATTTTGTGTATTGTTTATTCATTCAGAGTTATGTAATACTGAGTGTTAGTAGACATTGTATGAAATGTGTACCCTGAGATACTTATAGTTTGTCTTACATAAAACCTGTAACAATGATATCCGTTAAAAAAAGAGTGACATAAAGGGCACAGATATTAGACTAGCAATTCAGATGCCTGTAAGTGATCAGAGCTCCCAAAATCAAGTCCCAGCTGTGCTCCTGACTGTAGGAGATTGAGTCCCAGCTGCAGGTTTTGGCCTGGCCATATCCTAGCTATTATGTAAATTTGGAGAGTGAAGCAGTGAATGGGAACACTGTTTCTCTTTCTCTTTCTCTCCACCTCTACTTCTACCTCTCTACCTTTGTGTGTGTGTGTGTTTGTATCTGTATGAATGTTTCCACCCTGTCTCTCTGATATATAAATCAATGGATTTTTTTGAAGACTGACATAGGAAATGACTGATTTTAAATTTAAAATATTGAAAGTAACCTTTAGTGACATAAGTTAATTTAACACATGTAATTTTCTTGTTTTTACTGATCTTGAACACATGACACACTTATGTTTTAATATAATCCTGGGAGCTGGCACTGTGGCATAGTGAGTAAAGCTGCCACTTGAAATGCTGGCATTCCACATGGGCACTGGTTCGAGTCCCAGTTGCTCCACTTCCTATTCAGCTCTGTGCTATGGCCTGGGAAAGCAATAGAAGGTAGTCCAAGTCCTTGAGCCCCTGCACCTCTGTGGGAGACCTGGAAGAAGCTCCTGACTCCTAACTTCGGATCTGCACAGCTCCAGCCATTGTGGCCAACTGGGGAGTGAACCAGCAGATGGAAGATTCTCTCTCTCTCTCTCTCTCTCTCTCTCTCTCTCTGCCTCTGCTCTCTGTAACTCTTTCAAATAAAATAAATAAATCTTTTAAAAAAAATCATAATCATAACATGAGGATTTGGTGGTAATACCAATTTTTTTCACATGGAAATGCAATTAAATCTAGGAATAGAAGTCATTTTAAAAGATTTATTTATTTGAAAGGCAGAGTTAAAGAGAGGCAGAGACAGAGAGAGAGAGAATCTTCCATCTACCGGTTCACTCCCCAAATGGCTGCAAAGGCCAGACCTGCACTGATCTGAAGCAAGGAGCCAGGAGTTTCTTCCAGGTCTCCCAAGTGGGTGCAGGGGCCCAAGGACTTGGACCATCTTCTACTGCTTTCCTAGGCTTAGAAGAGAGCTGGAGAGAAAGTGGAACAGCTGGGACTTGAACTGGCACCCATATGGGATGTTGGCACTGCAGGCGGCTGCTTTACCTGCTATGCCACAGCAGCAGCCCCAACAGAGGTCATTTTAATACTAAATATTGGCAAGCTATGATCATTGTGAAATGTGAAAATGTTTCAAAAAAAACATTTTTCTTTACTAATACAAGCTTAAAAATTTGGTTTCTGATATTATTTTTAGCATCAAGAATCCATTCCTTATTTTTAATCTATAAGAAAACTTATATTCAGCACCAAATGAAGAACTAAAAATGTATTGTAGACACTCCTACTGATCAATCAGGAGTAGACTTTTTCTTTTAGTAGTTTTTCATAAAATGAAAAGGGGGGGGGCCTCCACAGTGCTTGAGGAGAGATATAAAAATCCAACATTAATTTATTCAGATACGATGATTTGTATGCAAACTGATCAGGCTACAAGCTTATCTCATTACAAGCTCAAGGCTGTGTTTCATCATTTCTCAGATGCCATTAAGTTTAATAATATGACTGCCTGTATTGTATATTAAAAATGTGTGTCTGTTCTACATTTCTGTTTAATGGTGAAGTATTTGTGAATATTTCTTACTCTCAACTTTATACCAAATAGCAAAGTTAATTGTTTATACTATTCTAATTGCATCGTTTAGAGAATGTTCTCTCCTCTTCCCATTTTTTTTTTTTTGACGTACAATAATTGGCATGTGAAAACTTGCACAGACATATAATTGCACCCCGAATTAAAACACAGTAGGTACACTGGGTCTCTGGCAGGGTCAATTAGTTCCATGCCCTTTTCTCTGGAAATGCAGTAGCCAGTCCTGCTGATTTTAAGCAGTTCCACAGGCATTGATTTGCATTTGCAATTTGTTCCAAGAAATTATGATAAGAGCACAATCTTTAAATGCCAAGAAATGTTTGTAAGAAGTCTTTTTAAAATGGACCTTTTAATTAGTCATTCATTTTATGATTCTTTTCAAAATTAGTAGTTCCACATGAAATGCTTCCAAGTGGATTTTGTAGGTGTTATTTGTATTTTTCTGTTTTGGTTTCTCAAATTGTTCTCTCTCCTTTAGATTGCTCTTAAAGGGACCCAGTAAATATTTTGTTTGTAAACAAAGTTGTGAAATCAAGAAATATGAGAGTTAGCTTTAGTGTTCTCTCCTCTCAAATGTTGCCTAAGAGAGAATATTTTATTCTTCTGCATGCACTACACTGTCTAAATAATATTCTCCTTCTCTATAGATATAATCTATACTTGTCATCTTCCTGAATTACTAATATTATTGTAATCATAAATAATTACACTAGTAGTTTAAGGATTTAAATATAGAAATTTTCATTCAATATGAATTATCTGCCTATTTCCCCTTTATCTAGTGATTTATCACATATTTGCAATTTCTCCAACTTTGAAGGATCAGAGCCAGAATTTCTTTTGTCAACATCTTTGATACACCATTCAAATGAGGCTCATCACTGTTACAGGCATAAGTTAGTTAGGAGGGAAACATTAAATAACATGAAAAATTGTAGTATTTAAAGTGTTTCTTTTATAGACTTCTGTTATCTTGCTTCTTCTCTCTGACATCACCTCATCTGTTTTAGGCACCTCAGTCTCTAGGCCCATTTTTCCAAGACATGTATGAATCTAATGCATATTTGCCCTTGTAGTTGAAAATGAATAAATCACACACACACACACACACACACACACACACACACTCTTAACAATTCCATAGGTAATCACTATAACAATGAGAATGTACCCATCCAGTGTTTTTTAAACTGACCAAAGGTTTAATCTCTATGATAAGTGGTGTGTGGTAAGAAATACTTCAGAACTTTACAGAAAAGGTCAAGTTTAAGATAAATAAGATTATGAGATGATAGCAAGAATATAGGCAAAGGATATGAAATTGAAAATAAGAAGGATACAAGCAAAGAATATCAAAATATATGTTATGATCTGGAATCTTGAATAAATGAGAACTTTAGAACATATAGAGAAAGTTTCAAGTAAGACAGATTATTGTCAAATTGTAAAAGCTTTGATTCTTAATTATAATAATATGTTGTTGTAAGAAGCCTCCATTTTTTAAATGTTATTTTTTATTTAAAGGGAAGAGAGAGAGGGAGAGAAGCAAAGAGAGAGAAAGAGAGAGAGCGCTAAAGATAGCAAGCACTTCCATTTACTGCTTCATTTACCAAATACCTGCATCGGGATTGGTCTAGCTCTAAAACTGGGAGACAGGAATGCAATCTAAGTCTCTCAGGTAGGTGATAACGATCCAATCATTTAAGTCATCATTACTGCCTCCCACACTCTGGACTGGCATGGAGCTGGAGTCAGTAGCTGGAGTCAGAGTTGGGAATGGAATCCAGGTACTCTGATGTGGGATGTGGACAACTTAGCCACTAGGCTAAATATGAGCACTGAGTCACAGAGGTTTTAATAAATTAATTAAAAATGTGAAATTCATGAGAACAGAAAAAGTAGTACATACTCAGAATATTCTGTGCAGCAGTATCTAGGATGAAGTGTTACAAAGGGCCTTCGGGTTGAATACCTTGCTAGTTCTTTGAGAGATAGTATGTGAAAATAGAAAATGAAACACAAGCAGGAAGATAATATTCTGCTGAAAATTCTTTTTAAAATAACTTCTAATTATCATTACCTAAGAATAAATGAGAGGTAGAAACTCAAAAGTATCAAGGCAAAAAAAATTAATAGAAGAAGAAAAAGAAAACTATCATTTTCATTAAAGAACGAGAGTATATACCTTTTAGCTAATTGAATAAGCAAATATGTGTTGATGTGAAAAATAAGATAAAATGAGTGGGTTTCTCCAAGTAAACATGTTCATTTTCCCAGTGGTCTTGGCAGGTATCCTGCCAGGCATGATGAATTAGAATACATAGCTTATGTTATGACTCACTGATGGAATAATCCACAGACCTGAGGTCCTTGGATCTCAGAAAATAAACTTCAAAAATGTTAATTCAGATATTGTGATGCTGTTGAAATTTGATTATTTTCTTTACCCATGTTATCAGAAGACATGTCTGTAACTTATTTCCCATATCCCATGGGATGCTTGAGTTTTTTTTAATTCATAATTATAATGAAGTAATTAATCTGCTTAATAATTTTTAATATGGGCACGTTTGTATGTCTCACCTAGTAGTAAAAGTCATTATCAAGCCCGTGGCTCTCAGGTGCTCTGACAATATTCCTCTGGAGTTGAATATTGGACAGAGTTCCTTCTCTATGGTGGGAAGTACTTGGGGAAGCTCTATTTTTTGCCTTAAGTAACTTTTTCTTTCCTTCTTTTTCAATAAAAGCATCACTGAGATAGTTTTATATATTCTTAAAAATCAATCATTTTATTTTTATATTTGTGTTTTAATATAATTATATAGATAGGAAACACCAGATTAGCATGAAGCCCATATCACCATTTTTCTATAATTATTATATCACCTGAAATAAACACATGTCTAATTCCCTGACATGACAATCCATAATGAAACTCAAAATCAACAGATTATCTCAGGAACACGGATGTTTTCAAAACATTAAAATATGATTAGGTCTAGCTTTGGCCAAATTCAGAAGAAGGGTTTCAGAATCTGCTACCTCGTAATTAATGTCTAATTGTTGGTAATTATGTTGTTTAGTTTTGTGCACAACCCAATTTATTTTTTGCACAAGAGCCCACGCCAATTATACTCTGGCCACAACTGTCAAGGCTGTATTAAGTGCTGATTTCCAGGGCTGCATGATAATGGTCTCCTACCAATTTACATAAAGTAAGTAAGCTCTTAAGCCAAAAAAAGCAAGTCTGTATTGAATGTTGCATCTCCCCATGTCAGTTTTAATTATCTGCCAATGGCTAGCTAGGCCAGAATTCAACTCAGAAGTTATATATGAATGGCCATGCAAGTTTTAGAAATCTATTTCTTATTATGTTTGAAACATTTAAATACCATTTAAAAGTTGTGTGGCCTGCAGAAAATTTAGCAAGATTTTTAAAAAAATTATATATAAGCAGCTTTCTATCTGCAGTTGCTTATGATTTACTTTATCAATTACTGCTTTTCTTCCTTTGTCTTTTTTACTGCAAAGTATTCACTTGGTACAAGCTGAAGTAAAGTAAAATGAAGATCCAGCATTAAAATTCTTAAAGTCTGATTGATGTATTTTTCTCATAAAAGACCTTTTAAAATTGAAAATAATTTAAAATTTCCAAGGATTAATTTTACATTAGTACCTATAAGTATTTTCAACATTCTAATTACAGAAACAAATAACTTTAAAGAAAGGAATTAAAACATAAAATCTCTTTGTAAAACCTCACTGTAGTGATAATTATGCTATTTAGCCTATAGCATACAATAAAGATATGTCATGGAGAATATGTTACACATTACAGTGGTGATGTATAATCCTTAGAACCCCGATAAAATGAATCCCCACAACGAAGGTATTTGGGCTTATAATTCATGGAAACAATAGCTTTTAGTGTTCCACAGTATATCACATGAGTGACAACTTTGTGATGAAATATAATACATAATCCCCTTGGTCACACACTCCAATTTTTTTTCCTGACCTGAAGAACATTTTGTCTCTATTTTTATAGTAGTGCCATGATTCTTAGCATCATATAGTAAGTAGATATAAGAGCTATACTGAGGGTATAACCAGCAATGCCGTTTCAATTAGGAGAAGCCATCAGCATTTTTACTGCATATAGCTTTCTTGCTAAAAGAAATATTTCATTTTCTAAAATAGATGAACATTGGTTAACATGGTCTACAGTCACTATGTATTAAAGTCAAAATGCAAAACATGAATTCTAAGTCTTGCTTTGGTCAGAACATTCCAGCTTATGTAAAAATCTGTGGTATATGCAGAGTCTTTTCTATCACTGCACTTATATCTGCCCCAGTGGTCTCTCCCGGATAATCGTGCACCCTAGTGTTCCCTCTGTGGCAAGCCCCATAGTTGGCGTTCATTACACTCATTATCCTTGTCACTGGAATTTATTGAATATATACTATATATGTCTAAAATCATATTTCTCAGGTGAAAGAGGTTAAGTTTTTTCCAAGAACAACAAAAAGTCCCATAAATATAAATAGTCCCATTATTTTCAATGAATTACTCCTCTGTTCTCCTATACAAGTTATATCCAAATCTGTATTAGAATGCTCATTACATTGTCATAGCTATTATGACTTTCCCTTTCTTTATGCAGAGCTATGTCCTCTAGATCAGAAAGGCAAACATAATTCTGGGTGCTAATAAATTTGGTGTAAATTTCTTTTATCCAGCAAAAACATGGCATGGAAATATGTGTACTTTTTATGGAAGAGTGAGGAGTGTTTCAAAAAGCTTGTAGATAAATGGTTTAAATGATGACCTTCATTTTACACAAACATTTTGAAACCCCTTTATGTATATTCCAGTGGAGATGCTTCATAAAGTTTAGTGACTTACAATTTGCTTGGTCCTCCAGTATCACTAAATATGAATTTGGTGGCTCTCGGGTCAAAGGTGGCGCCTTCAAGCATGGATTTTGTTGAACATACGTATTAATCAGATATAGCTGCCTTAAAAATGTCATATAGTGGGTAGCTTAAACAACAGAAATTTATTTTTCAGTTCTAGAGGCTGGAAAGTTGATGATCAAAGTGAGAGCAAAGTTGGTGTCTGGTGAGGGTTTACTCGCTGCCTCAGAGATGGCCACTTTCTCCTGTATTCTTAAGAAGACTTTCACCTGTGTGTGTGTGCAGTCAGTGAAAGAAAGCTCCCCATGTTGCTTCTCAAGGACACAAATCTGGGCAGGCATTGTGGCATAACAGGTTAAGCTTCCGCCTGCAATGCTGGCATCCCACATGGGTCCCTGTTTGATTTCCAGCTGCTCCACTTCTGATCCAGTTCCCTGGTAATGTGCCTGGGAAAGCAGCAGAAGGTGGCCAAGTGCTTGGGCCCCTGCTCCTACACCCTATCCTAGCTCTGGCTGTTGCAACTGTTTAGGGATTGAACTAGTTAATGAAAGATTCTCTCTCTCTCCATCTCTCTCTCTCTCTGTGTGTGTGTGTGTGTGTGTGTGTCTGTCTCTCTCTCTGAAACTTAGCTCATCAAATAAATAAGATCTTTTAAGAGATGAAATAAGAACACCAATCCTATTAAGTCAGAGCTTCCAGAGGTTGCTGACTGGGGGTTCTTGTCTTTACACAAGAAAAATTCAGAAAAGAGACAGAGTGGTGTTCAGTGTGACAGAAAGGTTTAATGAAGTGTGGGGCTGGCACTGTGGCGCAGTGGGTTAAAGCTGTAACCTGAAGCGCCAGCATCCCAAATGGTCTCCAGTTCTAGTCCCAGCTGCTCCTCTTCCAAACCAGCTCTCTGCTATGGCCTGGGAAAGCAATAGAAGATGGCCCAAGTCCTTGGGCCCCTGCAGCCACATGAGAGACCCGGAAGAAACTCCTGGCTCCTAGCTTCGGATCGGCGCAGCTCTGGCCATTGCGGCCATCTGGGGAGTGAACCAGCAGATAGAAGACCTCTCTCTCTGTCTCTGCCTCTCTCTGTAACTCTGTATTTCAAATAAATAAAATAAATCTTTAAATTTTTTTTAATGAAGTGAATACACTGATAGACCAAGCAGGCAATTCAGGAAAGAACTGAATGCCCAGTCTGTGTCCAGATTACAGTTTTTATGGGTGTGGATTTGGCCCCCCATTTCTCCTCTCCTCTCCCTCTCCCAGGATATTGCCTGGTACAGGGTTCTCTTGGTGAGGAATTCCTGAGATTCCTCCCAAGGCTTTATCCACAAAGTGTTATTGGACCTAACAGCTGCCCCAGCCTCAAGCAGCTGCCCATCAGATGATTGCAACCTTGTTAGGTTTTGCTGGTCTTCCTCCGAGGGATGATTATACATTTCTTATTCATTCGACCATACAAAAATTCCCATTTTCGTTGGTGCCTCTCATATACATAAGCTGATCTCTACCTTGCTACTTACTATTAGTACCCTACCTTTGTGATGCCATGTAACTTCATTACCTTCTCATAAGTCCTGTCTCCAAATATAGTCACATTGGGGGTTAGAGCTTTAATACATGAGTTTGGGTGTGGTAAGAAACAATCTAATCCATGGCAATATCAAAGTCTCAACTACAGCCAACTCTTTATAAATATAAACAAAAATAGAATGTTCTCCAATGTTAATGTCCCTGCCTACCTACATAGTGTGCATAACCATCAATATATATATATATATACAAGCTTAAATTTTCATTCCGCTAAAAAAGATTAGGCCTTTGCACAGAGAACTGCAGTTACTAAACAAAAGAGAAAGCAGAACTGGATGCTATAGCACCGTTCCCTTGTAACTGGTTGTTGAGACTGCAGATATTAAGATATGGTCACGGGTAAGTTTGACAGGCAGTCAGTAGCCTAGTATCTGAGTTCTTTCCACACTTTAATTACCTGAAAACAAACAGATATGCACAGTCTCTTGTCAAGGGGAATCCTGGAACTGAGAAACTCTTCCCAACCCAGGTGGAAAGCTCCATCTCTCATTTCTGCGCATACACTACTTTGGTTTCGATTTACTTCCCTCTGTGTGCCACTGCACTGTCTGTCTTCAGCATCCCTGCCACTATCTTTGACGACTCTCTCAAGTTACATCTCTCAAATTGCAGGAGTAGAAACAGCATAGATGTAAATAGATACATGCAAATTCCAGTCCTCAGTACTCAGCAAAGAATCAGGTAGCCTTCACTTGAGTCAGAAATTTATTCCTAGTGAGATTAACTCTAGTGGGATCATCAGGGATAGGGAAATGATGAAGTTTATGAGATGTATGAGGTTTCCTTAGAATCCCAGTTCCTGGGTGTGAATGTTCTTACAATCACTCCCTGTAAAAATAGAACACTGCCTCTCCTAATAAAGGAGGCACTTTATGTTTGGTTGACCAAGTTGGACTTCAGTTTTTCTAGTCTCACTAATTTTGCTTAAGAGATTTGAGCTACTCCTGCTTCTGAAGGCTATTTAATCCAGGGATAGACTCAGCAGGTTTATTTTACACTAAGATGGTATTATCTGTGTGATATAAATGACCTGCTTTTAGTTATGATATACTCATTATGTCTGAAACTTAATTGGTTTTCTTTCTTGTGACTAAACTGCTAAACTTGAACATTATGTACAGCTTATAATTGTTAAGAATATTTTATATTTCAGCTTTGAAAAGTAGGTGTCATCCTAAGGAAAGATTGCAAAGCCCTTTCTGTACAGCTAATGGAAAATGCTATATTTCAAGGTTGCCCTTAAAATGTTAGAAGAAATAGTTGGTTATAGATGATAATAGCCATAGTCCTTACTGTCTTATGTTCAGATATACAAAAGACAAATATGTGGTAAAAGGGTTAACCTCAGAGTTTAAAATCAAGAAGTCCTCTACTCAAATTTTCTAGTATTTAAATTTGTATTTAATTTTCATCTAAGTTATTCAAATAAAACACATTTCAGCAGCTACTTTGGTCTCAAATTCATTTTATTTCATTGATAATTAATTGAAAAATTTGTGTCTGTTATTAAAATTTGTGTCCTTTTAATAATTATATTTATTTTAAGGTATATCTGATATATCTGTTCACTTTTGCTACCAAGAGATGACCCCTTAACCTCAGTGGCTTACAAAAAGAAGCATTTATATCCAATCTTTGGGTCACATGGTATTTGGCTCAGCTATACTTGTCTAACATGATGTTTATTCACCAGAAACCAGTAAGTTACTGGAACTATTCTCATGGTGATTGTACAAAGTAAAACAGCATGCCTAAAAAGGCAAACATGGCCCAATTTTCTGATTTCATTATACCTTCTACATTCCTTTGGTAAAAGCAGATTATGGCATCAATATCAATGGCATAAAATGATACCATTAACTTGGAAATTGAGAGAATTGTGAATATGAAAATAACATGAGTATTTGTTAACTAATATTCTCACTTTGAGAATGAAAATTAATCTAAAGAATAATGTATATATACATGTATATGTGATAGGGACTAATCATTTGCACTCAACATATATAGTGAACATTGACTATTTGTCAAGTGCTTTCTGGTTGTTCTAAATAAATTTGTGAATAACACAGAGCAAGAGATTATAATTGACTCATTGAACATGAAGGTTATACGGATCACATTAAAATGCATAATGTTCTTAATTATTTTTGTGATAAGTGCTATATTTAGAAAGTGCAATGTACAAATACAGCAGTTAATGAGGGGGGTAAATCAATTCTAAAAGTCAAGAAAAGCTTCCTTGTTGTAGTGACATTTGACATGAGACAAATAGAACAAAGTTAATCAGAAAAAGAGATAGGTATTGCAGGCATTTGGGGAATTAGCCTGCAGAGGGACAATCTCTGTCTCTCCTTTCTGTCATTCATCCTTTCAAGTAAGTGAACGTAAAAAGATAAACATTTTAATAAGTGGTCATGTTTATGTCTGAGTGAAGACAAAGCTAAATAGGATCAGGGAAAAACACAGGAAGTTTCTTAAACCAGCTGGTGACTAAATGAGTGTTTCATATAGAAGTAAGTATATATAATTAATATAATATAGTCATATATCACATGATGATGTTTCAGTCTTGAAAAGCACATATGATGGTGGTTCCCTAAAGTTGTAAAGGAGCTGGAAAAATGCCTATTCCCTAGTGACACCACAGCCATTCTAACTTTGTAGGATACAGTACTTACCAGTTTGTGGGAAGACTGCTGTAAACAGACCTACTCTGCAGCTAGTTCTATCCAGCATTCAAATGCTTGAGCTCCTCAGTACTTAATCTTGTATCCTTTTCTCATTGCAATCTATATCCTTTCCATTGTCTATTTCATCCAAATCTATAGACAGTCCATCTAACAACCTTCTCAATTCACACTTGCATGCGGGAGAACTCAAACTCAAAGCATCTCAGAATGAAGTTATGATCTAGATCAACTCACATTTCATATACAGCCACGTGTCACTACCATCATGACAAACATGAGTAAATTGTTGCTATAAAAGCATAGTATATATGTGGGGGCAAGCTGTTGAAATCTTTACTTAAAATATACTAAACTGATCTTCTGTATATAAAGAAAATTGAAAATGGATCTTGATGTGAATGGAAGGGGAGAGGGAGCGGGAAGGGGGGGTTGCGGGTGGGAGGGAAGTTATGCGGGGGGGAGCCATTGTAATCCATAAACTGTACTTTGGAAATTTATATTCATGAAATAAAAGTTTAAAAAAAAGCATAGCATATACAATGATAGCCAGTTTGTAATACTTTATGATTACAATAAATGATTCTTAATGGTTTATGTAGTTACTATGTTATATCTTTTATCATCATTTTAGTGTCTTCCTACTTATGAAAAAAAAGGTTTACTGAAAATTGTGTGCTGTGTTATACTTGCAGTGGCCTCAGAAATCTATTTATATAGTCTCTTGTTGCATCATTTTCCCTTCTGCATGACATAGTTTCATGCTATCTTGTTTATCTAAACACTAGGAGCAATAAGTATGCTATGCCTACATAAAGCTTATCAGCCATGGCATCTAGATTTCTATAACTATAATCCATGATATTCATCCACTAATGAAAACACCTAATGATATTTTTTAGAATATATCACACTCATTAAGTGACATCACTGTATCTGGAATGGGCATTGAGCTAGATCCAGATCTCATTCTGAAATGCATTGATTAGAGTTCTCTGGCTTCCAAATATGAACTCTGAGGAGGCAGTTCAATGTACTGTCCACAGATATGAATGAAACTGCCGAGGGAGTGGGTATAGAGTGCAATGAGAAAAAGATCCAAGATTAAGTGCTGAAGAGCCCAATTATCTATGTTGGAAAGAGGCAAACTGACAATGGGGTGAAAAGAAAAGGAGCAGGAGAAATGAGGGAAATAGGAGAGGGTGATGTCTTAAGTCATGCTTTCAGAAGTCAAACTTGAGATTATCATTCATGTTCTAGTGACTTATTACAAGAGTACCCCTGGAGAAATTGGTGAGGGAGTAGGGAAGGGGAAAAGCCAAGTGAGTGTATGATTTCAAGCAAATTCCCAACCATATGCTGATTTCTAAGGCAAGTTCTGAATTTCTCCTCAGAACTTTTCTCTTCATGTAAGTGAAGAGGACTTTTATACTGTCCTGCAATGATATTTGTCAAAGATTGCTCCATATGGTTACTGACTCCCAGGCACTTTCTTTTCACTACAAAAGGTTGCAGTTGCCAGAAAGCAGGCCTGAAAAATTACTTGCAGATTCAGGAAGGTGTAATCAAGGATCATGGGTGAGGAGGGCTTGTGTACAGAAGTGGTAAAGATGCTCAGAGGAAATTCAGCCAAGCCACCTACAAGAGTCTTCTAAACACAGCATCCTAGAATCCAAAGATAATTTCTAGGCATTGTAGAGTTTGCTAAATTTTCCTCTTGAATGTTAAAGTAAAAAGAATGTATTAGATTTAGGCAATGAGCTTGTTTAATGTTAGGCAATAATGTTATGACAAATGATATAAGGAGCTTGGACTTTATCCTTCAGATAATAAGTAGTCACTGAATTATTTTAAGGAGCCTGACAAAGTAATGTAGACAGTTGTCTTAATAAGGTAATTATAGGACAGATAAGGAAATTTGAGTTCACTCTACAAAACTATTTTGTAAGCTATTGCAAAAGTTCAAGTAAGATATAAAGATATAAGGTAGTAAGATTCTAAAAAGCTTGCTGTTTTAAGAAATATCTAAAAAGCAAAATAAATAGAAGCTTATTTTAACCAAGAATGGTCACAGGTTTCTATATTTGGTTGCTGAGTTATAGAAATGCAAAACATGGGTGCTGGGAATAATCCATTTCAATTTGGATAGGTGTATCTGAGGTGTCTCTGGCACATTCCTATTGAAATATCAGGCAGTTGATAAAAAAAGTCTGAAATTTGGGAGAAATATCAGAATACCAGAGGGGAATTTGCATATCATTAACTTGTCATATTTACCATAAACAAAAATGTGACTGGAGAGGCAGGTGTTTGACTTAGCTATTAAGCAACCAGTTGGGAAGCCCATATTCCATGGCAGAGTACCTGGATCCGAATGCCTGCTTCAGTCCTGATTCAGCTTTCTGCAGTCACACCCTTGGTGTTAATAGATGACGGTTCTGACTGAGACCCTACAACCCACGTGGGGCACATAGATTGGGTTCCTGGCTCCTGGCTTTGGCTCTGCTCTAGTCCTGGCCATTATGGGTGTGTAAGGAGTGAGCTATCAGATGGGAACTCTGCTGCTCTCTCTTGCTGCCTCTCATATAAACAGATAAAATGAAATTTGTTAAAAAAATGAGTGGATAAGAGGAGCTAGTAAGAGTTTGTAAGTTAAAAAAAGAAGTAAGCTGATAGAATCATGGATAATAACTGCATTTTAAAAACATCAGGGTCTTATTAGATGTTAATTGGCGAGTTCTTTCAGATTTGCTAATATATTTTTGATGCAACTACTTATGTAATCATGTTGTTGTCTTGTCTCTTCAAATCACACACTTAGAGTGACCCTTCCAAATCTCTCTATTTAAAATCTGACTTCCAAATCACCACCTCCATTTCTGTTACTTTATCTCTAGACTTTCTTTTTCCTCATAGCATAACTGGCTATTTAGTATGTGAGGGTACTTCAAAAAGTTCACACAAAAATGAAATTAGTGGTAAGTTTATGCCAAAAATTTTTGAAATTCATGCATAGTATTTTTCTTAATACACATTTCCAGTAACTTTTTGAGGCTCCCCTTGTATATAAGATCTGTATGAAGAAAGGGAATAATAAAGGACGAGCTTGATGATATTACTTAAGATGCTATTACTTTCAGGGGGTTTGCATTATTCATGTTCTTTAAAAATACTCAGTTATCCAAAAGTATCATACAGATTAGTCCTTAGTGATTTGAAATGTGATGAACAATAACTTCACAAGTAAAAAGTTTCCTTTTTGAAGTTCAGCTGAAATATCTCATTGAAGGCAAGCCTGCTATTAGATTTTCACATGTGACAAACGGCTTCCTCTTACCCACTCTGTCCCTTTCCACTGTCCATCATCGCAGCCTTGGAGATCAGCACTCTTCTCCTTTGAATGCATTAGTCACTCATGAATAATGACATAAAAGCTTAGCAATACTCTAGAAAGACAGCCTTTTATTATACTTTTCTAACAGCCATTAATATCTATAACACTCAGCAGTTTTCTAATTTTCCTTTATAAAAGGACAAGCTGTAACTACATGACAAAATGGCATGGGGTCCAAAACTATTACCAGTTTCATTAGTGAGGATAAGAAAGGAAAAAGTAGAAGAGCAGACTATACTATTATCAAGCACAAGAAACCTTTGATTAAAACAGGAATTGGGAGTGAAACATGGTCATTGAATTTATAATCACTGATTACAACAGAAAGCGCTACATTAGAACACTTTTTTTCCATCTAAATCTTTCAATTATTCTGAAACAAAAACTTTAAATTTTTACTGGATAAAATTTTAAAACTAAGATTGATAATTAAAAAGTTATCTTTTCTTGACAAAGCGTTACATAAGCTAAATTGAGCAGAATTATAGTCTTGTCAAATAAAATATTAATTTAAAAGTTATGTGGGTGAATCACTTTGGTAAAATATTAATAAATAACTTTTGAATCTAAGAGAGGCTATCATAATCAAAAAACAAAACAAAATTTTTACAATTTATGAGTTATGTAGTATTTTATATAACATAACTGAGACTTTCTTTTTTGTTTTTTTTTGGTTTTTTTTGCCAAGCAGAGTTAGACAGTGAGAGAGAGAGAGACAGAGAGAAAGGTCTTCCTTCCGTTGGTTCACTCCCCTAATGGCCGCTATGGCCTGGTGCTGTGCCTTTCCAAAGCCAGGAGCCAGGTGCTTCCTCCCTGTCTCCCATGTGGGTGCAGGGACCCAAGCACTTGGGCCGTCCTCCACTGCCTTCCTGGGCCACAGCAGAGAGCTGGACTGGAAGAGGAGCAACCGGGACTAGTACCTGGCACCCCAACTGGGACTAGAACCCAGTGTGCTGGCGCCGCAGGTGGAGGATTAGCCAAGTGAGCCGTGGCAACGGACAACTGAGACTTTCTTAACTAATAGTACAATGCTTTTTCTTCTTGAATGTAGGAACGATGGATAACACAAATGAAGCATTTGAACTTTTTCATCTTTTTAAGATATTTTTATAGTAACATAAAGTGAAAAATAAAACCTTTTAAATGGCAAATAAACCTAGATTTTAGGAACTAAACTGAATAATTCTGTTCTCAACATAAAACATGTTTTACTTTGTTTTTATTTTGTTTTTTTTTTTCTAATTGAATACGCATCACCCACTTAGGCAAGAGATTTATTTACCCAAATGCTTATTAAGAATATTTATAATGACTCAAACTTTGTTGTTTATTATGAATTATGGATCCTTTATGGATTTTTTCAATTTTTATTTATTTATTCTCACCTTATTTGAAATACAGAAACAGACAGAGAGATCCCTAATCTGCTAGATTACTCACCAAATGCCTGCAATAGCCAGGGTTAAGCCAAGCCAAAGTCGGGAGCCCAGAACTTGATCCAGGGCTGCCACGTGGGAGGCAGGGGTCCCACTATCTAATCATCACCTTTTGCCTCCCAGAGTTCACATCAGCAGAAAACTGGAATCAGAGGTGGAGGGGGACTCTTGAACACAGGTGCTCTGATATAAGGTGAGGGTTTCTCAAGTAGCATCTTAACTACTTTGCCAAATACCTGCCCCTGCTTTGGATCTTCCCACATCAGAATTTTGCATCAATTTACAAGGGGTGAAGACAACATGGGTAGATTCAGAATAACCTGCATGATAATATATGTAATATTTCAGTGTAATAACACTTATTTAATCCCATTTATAAATCTATTAGAATAACACTGATTGTGGTTAGAACTTATAAGTCATTATAGTAATTTTGTCCATCTTTGCTGCACATTTCCAATTAGGGAAAATCACCAAACTAATCTCTAATTCGCATTGCTGCCAATAAACTCAATTTACTCCCATATACTTCCAAAAGCTTAGAAGGCAAGACAGGTAGCAGTGTCTTCACTTACAATACATAGTCTAGATATTTAAGTGACTTGATTTTGATGTGACAGTCCACTGCAAGGCTTAAGTATTTGTTCCCAGTCTCTCAGCTCTAATCTCTCCAAGATACAATCAAACAGCAATCTAATAACATGAAAATGAGCAAATCAATTAACTGAACTCTGATTTCATAATATCTATTTTTTTCTAACACACAGTGATTAGAGAAGACAGACTTCGCTAGTGTTTGGATCAGAATCTGTTGAAGATGATTTGTTTTACTTTTGCTAGCAGAATTACACGGAGATGCTAAGTCAAAGTTTCACTGTGCTCTGTAGGAGAAAATTAAAAAAAAAAAAAATAGAACCAATGCAATACAGTATTGTTAACTGAAATCTGTTGCTTTCCATTCTAAAGTGTAGAACTATTATCACAACACCGAAGAGTTTATTTACCTATAATATAAAGAAATGTAATACTTGTCTGCCAAACATACCCTATATACTAAGAATTTAAATCAATTTCATATCATAATGCATTATTTAAAGGTGTTGATCATTATGTGTTTCATTGCTAAAGGTTATTTTCTCAGAGCAGGCGTTGGCATAGCAGATTAAGCTGCAGCCTGGGATGTCCACATCCCATTTCAAAGTATCTTTTTTCAAGTCTCAACCCCTCTCCCAATTCCAACATTCTTGCTAAGGAGCACCGTGGGAAGCAGCAAGCACTGGGTCAAGTACTTGGGTCCCTAACACTCACACAAGAGATCTAAAGTGGGTTTCTGGCTCCTAGCTTTAGCAGGACCAAACCCTGGTGTTGCCTGAATTAAGAAAGTGAACCAATAGATGGGAGATATGTATCTCTCCCTCTCTCTCTGCCTTTATCTCTCCTTCTATCTCTTTTTTTTAATAAAGCTTTTATTTAAAGAATATAAATTTCCAAAGGACAGCCTATGTATTACAATGGCTTCCCCCCCATAACTTCCCTCCAACCCACAACACTCCCCTTTCTCTGTCCCTCTCCCCTTCCATTCACATCAAGATTCCTTTTCAATTCTCTTTATATACAGAAGATCAGTTTAGTACACATTACATAAAGATTTCAACAGTTTGCCCTCACATAGAGAAACAAAATGAAAATACTGTTGGAGTACTAGTTATAGTATTAATTCAAAATGTACAGCACATTAAGGACAGAGATCCTACATGATATTTTTTTAAAAATTAATTATGCAATTTCCAATTTAACATCAAGTTTTTTTTCATTTTTAATTATCTTTATATACAGAAGATCGATTCAGTATATACTAAGTAAAGATTTCAACAGTTTGCACCCACAGAGAAACATAAAGTGTAAAAATACTGTTTCAGTACTAGTTATAGCATTACTTCACATTGGATAACACATTAAGGACAGATCCATCATGAGACGTAAGTACACAGTGACTCCTGATGTTGATTTAACAATATGACACTCTTGTTTATGGCGTCAGTAATCTCCCTAGGCTCTAGTCATGAGTTGCCAAGGCTATGGAAGCCTTTAGGGTTTGCCGACTTCGATCTTATTCCGACAGGGTCATAGTCAAAGTGGAAGTTCTCTCCTCCCTTCAGAGAAAGGTACCTCCTTCTTTGATGGCCCCGTTCTTTCCACTGGGATCTCACTCACAGAGATCTTTCATTTTGGTCTTCTATTTTTTTTTTTCCAGAATGTCTTGGCTTTCCATGCCTAAAATATTCTCATTGGCTCTTGAGCCAGATCCAAATGCCTTAAGGGCTGATGCTGAGGCCAGAGTGCTATTTAGAACATCTGCCATTCTATGAGTCTGCTGTGTCTCCCGCTTCCCATGATGGATAGTTCCCTCCCTTTTTGATTCTATCAGTTAGTATTAGCAGACACTAGTCTTGTTTGTGTGATCCCTTTGACTCTTAGACCTATCAATGTGATCAATTGTGAACTGAAATTGATCACTTGGACTAGTGAGATGGCCTTGGTACAGGCCACCTTGATGGGACTGTATTGGAATACCCTGGAAGGATTCTAATGCCATCATTTGGGGCAGGTCCGATTAAGTATGTCCCAAATTGTACATCTCCTCCCTCTCTTATTCCCACCCTTATATTTAACAGGGATCACTTTTCAGTTAAATTTAAACGCCTAAGAATAATTGTGTGTTAATTACAGAGTTCAACCACTAGTACTAGAACAGAAAAAAATACTAAAAGGGATAAAGTATTATATTGTACAACAACAGTCAGCAAAGAGCTGATCAAATCAATGTTTCTCATAGTGTCCTTTTCACTTCAACAGGTTTCCCCTTTGGTGCTCAGTTAGTTGTCGCCTATCAGGGAGAACATATGATATTTATCTCTTTGGGACTGGCTTAATTCACTCAGCATGATGTTTTGCAGAGTCCTCCATCTTGTTGCAAATGACCATATTTCATTGTTTTTGACTGCTGTATAGAATTCTATAGAGTACATATCGCATAATTTCTTTATCCAGTCTACTGTTGATGGGCATTTGGGTTGGTTCCAGGTCTTAGCTATTGTGAATTGAGCTGCAATAAACATTAAGGTGCAGACAGCTTTTTTGTTTGCCAATTTATTTTCCTTTGGGTAAATTCCAAGGAGTGGGATGGCTGGGTTGTATGGTAGGGTTATATTCATGTTTCTGAAGAATCTCCAGACTGACTTCCATAGCAGCTTAACCAGTTTGCATTCCCAGCAACAGTGGGTTAGTGTCGCTTTTCCCCCACATCCTCTCCAGCATCTATTGTTGGTAGATTTCTAAATGTGAGCCATTCTAACTGGGGTGAGGTGAAACTTCATTGTGGTTTTGATTTGCATTTCCCTGATTGCTAGTGATCTTGAACATTTTTTCACGTGTCTGTTGGCCATTTGGATTTCCTCTTTTGAAAAATGTCTATTGAGGTCCTTGGCCCATCTCTTAAGTGGGTTGTTTGTTTTGATGTTGTGGAGTTTCTTGATTTCTTTGTAGATTCTGGTTATCAACCCTTTATCTGTTGCATAGTTTGCAAATATTTTTTCCCATTCTGTCGATTTCCTATTCACTTTCCTGATTGTTTCTTTTGCTGTGCAGAAACTTTTCAATTTGATGCAATCCCAAATGTTAATTTTGGCTTTGTCTGCCTTTGCTTCTGGGGTAAATTCCAAGAAGTCTTTGCCGGTACCTATATCTTGCAGAGTTTCTCCAATGCTCTCTAATAATTTGATGGTGTTGGGTCGTAGGTTTAAGTCTTTAATCCATGTTAAGTGAATTTTTGTGTAAAGTGAAAGGTAGGGATTTTGCTTCATGATTCTGCACGTGGAAATCCAGTTTTCCCAGCACCATTTATTGAATAGACTGTCCTTACTCCAGGGATTGGTTTTGGATCGTTGATCAAATATAAGTTGGCTGTAGATGTTTGGATTGATTTCTGGTGTTTCTATTCTGTTCTATTAGTCTATCCATCTGTTTCTGTGCCAGTACCATGCTGTTTTGATAACAACTGCCCTGTAGTATGTCCTGAAATCTGGTATTGTGACGCCTCCAGCTTTGTTTTTGTTGTACAAGATTGCTTTAGCTATTCGAGGTCTCCTGTGTCTCCATATGAATTTCAGCATCATTTTTTCCAGATCTGAGAAGAATGTCTTCGGTATTTTGATTGGTATTACATTGAGTCTGTCAATTGTTTTTGGGAGAATGGACATTTTGATGATATTGATTCTTCCAATCCATGAGCATGGGAGATTTCTCCATTTTTTGGTATCCTCTTCTATTTCTTTCTTTAAGGTTTTGTAATTTTCATCGTAGAGATATTTAACATCCTTGGTTAAGTTTATTCCAAGGTATTTGATTGTTTTTGTAGCTATTGTGAATTGGATTGATCTTAGAAGTTCTTCCTCAGCCATGGCATTGCCTGTTTATACAAAGGTTGTTGATTTTGTGCATTGATTTTATATCCTGCTACTTTGCCAAACTCTTCTATGAATTCCAATAGTCTCTTAGTAGAGTTCTTTGGGTCCCCTAAATAAAGAATCATGTCATCTGCAAAGAGGGATAATTTGAGTTCTTCCTTCCCAATTTGTATCCCTTTAATTTCTTTTTTCTTGCCTAATAGCTCTGGCTAAGACTTCCAGAACTATATTGAATAGTAGTGGTGAGAGTGGGCATCCCTGTCTGGTACCCGATCTCAGTGGGAATGCTTCCAACTTTTCCCCATTCAATAGGATGTTGGCCGTGGGTTTTTCATAAATTGCTTTGATTGTATTGAGGAATGTGCCTTCTATACCCAGTTTGCTTAGGGTTTTCATCATGAAAGGGTGTTGTATTTCATCAAAATGCATTCTCTGCGTCTAGTGAGATAATCATATGGTTTTTCTTCTGCAGTCTGTTAATGTGGTGTATTATGTTGATTGTTTTGCGAAGATTGAAGCACCCCTGCATACCAGGGAGAAATCCTACTTGGTCTGGGTGGATGATCTTTCTGATGTGTTGTTGCAGTCTATTGGCCAGAATTTTATTGAGGATTTTTGCATCTATGTTCATGAGGGATATTGGTCTGTAATTCTCTTTCAATGCTGCATCTTTTTCTGGCTTAGGAATTAAGGTGATGCTGGCCTCATAGAAAGAATTTGGGAGGATTCCCTCTTTTTCGGTTGTTCTGAATAGTTTGAGGAGAATTGGAGTTAGTTCTTCTTTAAATGTCTGGTAGAATTCAGCAGTGAATCTGTCTGGTCCTGGGCTTTTCTTTGTTGGGAGGGCCTTTATTACTGTTTCAATTTCTGTCTCAGTTATGGGTCTGTTTAGGTTTTCTATGTCTTCCTGGTTCAATTTAGGTAGGTTGCATGTGTCCAGGAATCTATCCATTTCTTATAGGTTTCCCTGTTTGCTGGCATACAAGTCCTTGTAGTAATTTCTGATGATTCTTTTGATTTCTGTGGTGTCTGTCGTTACGTTTCCTTTTTCATCTCTGATTTTTTTTTTTGACAGGCAGAGTGGACAGTGAGAGAGAGAGACAGAGAGAAAGGTCTTCCTTTGCCGTTGGTTCACCCTCCAATGGCTGCCGCGGTCGGCGCGCTGCTCTCATCCGATGGCAGGAGCCAGGTGCTAGGTGCTTCTCCTGGTCTCCCATGGGGTGCAGGGCCCAAGCACTTGGGCCATCCTCCACTGCACTCCCGGGCCACAGCAGAGAGCTGGCCTGGAAGAAGGGCAACCGGGACAGAATCCGGCGCCCTGACCGGGACTAGAACCCGGTGTGCCGGCGCCGCAAGGCGGAGGATTAGCCTGTTGAGCCACGGCGCCGGCCAATCTCTGATTTTATTGATTTGGGTCTTTTCTCTTCTTTTTTTATTTAGTTGGGCCAATGAGGTGTCAATTTTGTTTATTTTTTCAAAAAACCAGCTCCTTGTTTTGCTGATTTTTTTGTAATTTTTTTTTGGATTCAGTCCTGTTGATTTCTTCTCTGAGTTTGATTATTTTTCTTCTACTAGATTTGGGTCTGGTTTGCTGCAGATTTTCTAGATCATTGAGATGCATTGAAAGCTCATCTATTTGGTGCCTTTCCAATTTCTTGATGTAGGCACCTATTGATATAAACTTTCCTCTTAACACTGCTTTTGCTGTATTCCATAAGTTTTGGTATGTTGTGCTGTTATCCTCATTTACTTCCAGAAAGTTTTGGATTTCTCTTTTAATTTCTTCTATGACCCATTGTTCATTCAGGAGCATGTTGTTCAATCTCCATATGTTTGCATATGCTCTAAGGATTCCCGAGTTGCTAATTTCCAACTTCATTCCTTTATGGTCTGAGAAGCTGCATCGGATGATTCTAATTCTTTTGATTTTGCTGAGACTTGCTTTATGGCCTAGTATGTGGTCAATCCTAGAGTAGGTTCCATGTGCTGCTGAGAAGAATGTAAATTCTTTATGTGTAGGATGAAAAGTTCTATAGATATCTGTTAGGTCCATTTGGGCTATAGTGTTGTTTAAATCTACTGTCTCCTTGTTGATCTTCTGTCCTGTTGATCTGTCCATCTCTGAGAGTGGAGTATTGAAGTCCCCCAGTACTATTGTATTGGGGTCTAAGTCTCCCTTTAAGTCCCTTAACAAATCTTTTAAATAAACCGGTGCCCTGTAATTAGGTGCATATACAGTTATTAGTTACATCTTCCTGTTGAATTGATCCGTTAATCATTATATAGTGCCCCTCTTTGTCTCTCTTAACAGTTTTTGTGGTAAAGTTTATGTAGTCTGATATTAAGATGGCTATGCCCGCTCTTTTTTCATTTCTGTTGGCATGGTATATCTTTTTCCAGCCTTTTACTTTCAGTCTGTATGGATGTTCATTGGAAAGATGTGTTTCTTGTAAGCAGCAAATAAGATGGGTTTTGTTCCTTAACCCAATCAGCCAATCTGTGTCTTTTAACTGGACAGTTTAGACCATTAACGTTCAATGTGACTATTGATAAGTGGTAACTTTGCCCTTCCATTTGCCAAAGATATTTTCTAATGTACGCTTTGAATTCCCTGTGATCTTTTGCTGTGAGGTTCCCTTCGTTTACCTTGGCCATCAACATGAAAGAATGTAAACGAAGGGAAATTCACAGCAATAGACCACAGGGAATTTATCTCTCCTTCTCTTAAATAAATAAGTAAATAAACAAATAAGTTAAAAAATGGTTTCCTCAGAGATTGAACTGAAAGAATGGTATGCCATTTAAATAGTTGAAAATCTCTTACTTATTCTGAGTTTTTGGTTAGTATTAAAGAGAAAAAAAATTAGGATAACAAAAATATTTATAGTTTCCACATAAAATGATTGTGTATCACATTCTGTTTATCCTCCTTGAGAAATTGTACTGTTCTGATCTCCAGTGTGTCTACAATCATTACATTCTTTCTCTTCCTTTCTATTATGCAAAGTTTAACAACCAGCATGGCATTTTAAATTCTGAAAACCTTGTTAATAAAATTTTATCAGCTTATAGATTTTAATCATCTGCTTTTGTGATAGTTGCTTTATTTATTTGATCTTTCTTCCCAAGGGCAAGTGTTGGATCAACCATTGTCAGTTTATAGCCATACATTATTCGTAAATGCAAGACTTCTTTACTGTCCTACACATGCTGCTCTGTGGAAGCCCATTCCCTCTTATTTATTAGAATCCACCTAAAATAGTTTAGAGTTCAGGGGAAATTAGTTTGAATCTTTGAAAAATGCATAGTATTTATATATTTTTCGTGAGTAAAGATAATAGTATTGTTTTATCTCATTGTATTTTTACCATTTTTATTTCATATTTTACTACTCTCATTTAAATTATTTGAAAGCTATAAAATTTACCTATTTGCAATGTACAAGTTGGTGAATATTACTATTTTCATGGGGTTGTGTAACCTTTACTGCAGTGAAATCTCCAACAATGCCCTCAACACTAAAAGAAATCTTGTGTGCATTTCTAGTCTCTATCAGTGTCTACTATTAGCCTAAGTAACCATTAATCTAAATTCCATCTCTTTATATTTGCATTTGGGGATATTTTATATAAATAAATTTTTAAATATATTTAAAGTTATATTCTTTGTTACCTGACAGTTCATGTATTTACATTTATCAGTTCCCTTATAGTTGGACATCAAGGTTCTCTACTCCAACAGCCTATTATCAAAAATATGTTGCATAAATACCTCATTCATGGGCCTAACCTTAATTTCCAGAGAACACACCAAACTAAAGATCAGTTAACTAAATATCATCAAATTTTCTGCAAAAATACTATACTAATTCACATATCTGCCCATAGATTATGGGGATAACTTGTTTTAAATATCAGCAACACTTGATAGTGTTGGATTTTTAATTTTAGTGATTTATGTCTAGTGTTATTATTGTTTTAATTGTTAGTTGTTTCATTACATGAACTGAACTTGTCTTTGTGTACTTGTTACCCATTCAGGTTTCTCCTTCTGCATATTTCATACTAACAGTTTTCTTCCATTTGTGATTGCATTTCTTATTCCTATAGGATATCATATCTCATAGTTCAAGAGTTCCTTGTATATTCTGGTATTAATTTGTGTATGCCAAATAGCTTCTTCCATTTTGCCACTATTAAAATTTCCTATCATATCCAAGATTAAACAGAAATCAATCAGGATTAATGGTTTTCTATACCTCTTCTTAACAGAATTATACAAAGAAGGCTATGAAGCAAACCCTTAACAAAGTCACTTGTATCAAACCCTTCGAAAAATGTTTAAATCTCAATGAGAGAGCAGACTAGACTTCCAAACTGTGAACTTAAGGAACGAATCAGTTTCTTTCCACACTAGAAAAATTATAGAATTCGTGAAGAAACTGAGTCTTTGAGGATAATGAAAAATTTAATGATGCTGTATTTCAAGGAAAATGTATATTTTGACTTAATTATGTCATTTATGGGATCCTTTTAATGAAAGAATAATAGCATTTAGCCCTGTCAGTGTGTCATTTGTGTCATTTAGTTTCTACAAATATTGTAGAGTGTTTTTAAGTGTCATTGTATTGTAGAAGAACTGATTACAGGATGTGCTATTCTAAGTCATTAGTTCAGTAGAATGATTATGGCAAAAAAAGAAGCATGAAAACATTGTTGAATTTTGGAGACAATTTCTATTAACAGAAAATGAAGCTGCTCATTCCATCCCATGAAAAGTTACATCATATGTTTTTCTCCAAATAAGGAAAACTATTTCAGTCAATCAGAAAAAGTATTTATTGAGTATTCATTGAATACATTGGTGCCAGTTTCAGGACAAAGATTTGTTCTTTGCAACATTAGAATAAAAATTCATGACCTACACAGACTGGCAGTTCCTAAAATAACTTGGTGTTGAAAGCTGTCCAGAGAGTAGATAAAATTCTTACCATCAAGAAAATTATGGAATTATTCATTTTAATCATTTAGGCAATTCACAATTTTACTGCCTTTAGTGTAATCTATTCTGATTTGAAAATGTGCTAGACACTTTTATTCATATAATTGAATTAAGCAGACCAAAGAATAGTTTAGATATTAAGAAAATTATTTATGACTTGTATAATAATGTATCTAAATTTTAGCTATAAAATTAGTCTAAGCTGCTTATTTTTATTAATTAAATTGAGAATTTTGATAGTTGTATAGACTGAAAAAGACATTTGTTCTTATGAATTTACCCTTCATTTTAGTATTGCTGTCTTACTTCTTAGTAAATTATTAAAAATAAGAGTCTGGTAAGACAAACACCAAAATATCACTAATGGCAAGAAGCCAGTAAAATTCATATAATATCTCAACACCCTTTCCTGGAGAATTTAAAAAGCAGTTTCTTCTGAAAGCAATAAGTTGTTGCATCAGCCTTTTGTTTCCATGAGTTCTACATCCCAAGCAGACAGATAAAGAATATTCAGAAAAAATTTACAGCTATAATGAACAGATAGAGACTTTTCCCCTCATCGTTATTCCCTGAGCAATACAGTGTAGCAACAATTTACATAGCATTTACGTTGTGTTAGGTACTGTACGTAACCTAGAGATGCTTTAAACTCTATGTGAGGATGGATTATCATTTCTATAGAAATACTATAACATTTTATATAAGGGACTTGAACAGCTATCTGCTTGGATCCTGAAACCAATTTCCTATGGATACCAAGGTGCAACTGTATTAATAGTAAAGAAAAAATTTTAAATGTATCATCATCAGGGCAGGCGCTGTGGTGCAGCCGGTTAAAGCCCTGGTCTGATGCGCTGGCATCTTATATGGGCACCAATTCTAGTCCTGGCTGCTCCTCTTCCAATCCAGCTCTCTGCTATGTCCTACGAAAGCAGTGGAAGATGGCCCAAGTTCTTGGGCCCTTGCACCCACGTGGGAGACCCAGAAGAAGCTCCTAGCTCCTGGCTTCTGATCAGCACAGCTCCAGCTGTTGCAGCCATCTGGGGAGTGAACCAGTGGATGGAGACCTCTGTCTCTGTTTCTACCTCTCTCTGTAACTCTGTCTTTCAAATATGGTTGCAAATGCACCATTGTTTGGAAATGTGCATCACATGCTTTTATTCAGGTCTTTGTAAATCTTAGATAATATCATGATCCCAAAAAATGCTTAAATATGGGTATATGAAATTATGAAAGGAATTGAAACTGTCTATATCAAGAACACCTTAAACTTAGTGCAAGAAGATAAGGATTAATACTTGGGTAAGAAATGAATAGGATTTATTGCTTTGTGAGCATATTATGTACATTATCAGCTCCTGGATCCAGGCATACCATATATGCCACCATACTATCTTTCAATTAAACTAATATATATTATTATCATATTTTATGGAGGTAAAACAACCCAAGACTCAAAGAGAATGAATTGCTTACACAAGGCTATATATAGCCAGTAATTAGCATGATCTATCTGTCCTAATGCTGTGGTTTTTCCCAAACTGCTCTGCCACGTAAAAGAATGAATGATGAGGTCTGGAAAGCTTGAGAGAAATCACTATAGAGCTAGCACAAAGAATGATGAGTTATGGAATAACCACGGTTTCAATAGCTGCAGTAAAAGTAGAAAGTATTAGAGAAGTAACAGTATAAGCATTGGTAATAGTAATGATAGTGGAGATGTGATGGTGAGCGTGGTTGTGGTAAGAAAAATTATAATGATTAGATAGTACTGATGCTAGCAATGTTTATTCAACTAAATAAAATAGAGGTTTAGTTAAGTGGTAAATTTAACTTATCTAGGAACAATTTGATAAGGTTTATTAGAGACATACATTAAAATGAACATTATATACCCAAATAGCAATATAAAATTTTAAATTATATAAAGCATATGTTATTAGAAACTCTATTTCATGACAGAGTCATTGAGTGTATAACTTCTGCTAGTTTAACCTAATCATCATGAATTTATTTTATAAATATATATACAAATATTTGTCAGCTTTCTTTATAAATTAGAAAGAACACTGGAGAATTTGCTTACTTGTATACTATGGTCAAGTAAATATTTTGCATCGAATGAGAAATACATTGTTTATATTAACTACTTTAACAATATGCAGATATTATTTCTCTTAAATGAAGCTACCTTATGAAAATCAGCAATCTTTGAATGTAAATGTTGCTCATCCTTCTAAAATAACATTTTAAGCCATTTTATTGCATTTGGCATGGAAATGATTATTCACACATTACTTTTAGTTCATCTTCAATATAAATTATATAAGTTTTTTCTTTGTTTTGATTTAAAAAACTAATATTTACTCACTAATACCAACTGACATTGTCAAGAAAGTGAATCTTTAGGAAGACAAATTTTAAGTGTTACTGTTTTTGGTGAAAGCTATTTGTTAAGAAACATACAAGCGGGGCCAACGCTGTGGTGCAGCAGGTTGGCATCCTGGCCTGAAGCACCGGCATCCCATATGGGTGCTGGTTCTAGACTTGGCTGCTCCTCTTCTGATCCAGCTCTCTGCTATGGCCTGGGAAAGCAGTAGAAGATGGTCCAAGGACTTGGGCCCCTGCACTTGTGTGGGAGACCTGGAAGAAGCTCCTGGCTCCTGGCTTTGGATCAGCACAGCTCCGGCTGTTGTGGCCAATTGGGGAGTGAACCATCGGATGGAAGACCTCTCTCTACTTTTCTTCTCTCTGTGTAACTCTGACTTTCGAATAAATAAATAATTGTTTTTTTAAAAAAAAGAAGCATACAAGCTCAACAATCAGTTATCCCTCAGGCTATAGGAATACAAGGAAATTCTCTCCTTTTAGGGGAATAAATTCTTCCCCTACAAGCAACTGAAAAAGACCATTGGATATATACTCTCCATATCCAGTTTATATCACTTGTCAGAATTCATGTTCCCTTTCTCATAGCAAAACTACACTAATTCTGAATGCCATAGTCACTTTCACACAGCACGTGTGATTTTCGTTCTAGAGGTGGACTCTGACTTACTTAAATCAGCCTCCACTCTGATAGGAAATTTTGTCCAGAAACCCTCACATGAGCAAACATTGATGAAGCAATATTTTAGGGAACTTTTAGAATCTTCCTGGACAGAAACTTTCTTAAAATATCATAATATGAGACTGTGAGGCCTAAAATTGTTGTAACCATTTTGCCACTGTAAATAGGATACCAACATGAACACAAATAACACAGTGGTCCAATAAAATCATGGCTAAAACTCGTCAAGCCATTGGAGTTTTATTGAGTAAACCAGTTACTTTCTTAAAATGTTTAAAATTTGAAAAAGAGAAGAGACCTAATAAGTAAAACTGTTTAGTAGCAAAGAATTAGATACCTTGACAACTGTGAATGTGAGGTATACAAAAAACTGAAGGCGGAATCTATTTCAGAGAGGTATGACTTGACTGTATTACATTCTACTCAAATATTGAGTAAGCTATAGACTGAAAACTGTTTCCCTAGAACCATGGATGCCATTGGTGATCATAGAAAGCAGTTAAATACTATAACTGTGATAAAAGTATTATACAATGAGTTTAAGAGAAAATTATATGATGTATTGTTCATGTTATCATTCTGGATTTCCATAGGTAAAAAAGTGTGTCATCTTGTGGCTTCTCTTATTTAAGTTTTTCTATACTTATTTCATTGGCTGTCATGCTTAAGTAAATGTTAAATTTGGTGTGATGTGTGACAATTTAAACTTATTTCTTATATTAAAGTTGGTTGCTCTTCTGCTTTTGCATCCCTTCATAGTAAATTTTTTTAAGATTATCTATTTGAAAGGCAGAAGGGAGTGTGTTTTTTATGATTTATTCGTCTACCTGAACACAGAAAGAAAGATACAGAGAGAAAGAGAAATCTTCTATCCCAAATGGACACAATAGCTATCGTTAAGCCAGACTGAAACTAAGTACCTGGAACTCCATCTGGGACTACCATATGGGAGTCAAGGTCCAAAATACTCAGACCATCTTCTATTACTTTCCCAGGTGCTTAGCAGGGAGCTGTATCAGAACTGGAGAAGTTGAACTAGAACATGTGTTAATATGGAATGACAGCTTCATATGCTGTGGCTTAACCCATTGTACCACAATGCCGGACCCTTTTGATAGTGTTTAAAAATAACACTAGGCCAGCATTCTGGCCTGGCCCACCCTCTGGCCAGCTGTGGCTATTTGGGAAGTAAAACAGAAGGTGGAAGAATTAACTCACTTGTCCCAACCCCTTGTAGCTCTGCTATTCCAATAAATAACTAAATCTTAAGAAAAAAAGAAACTCTGAGACAAGTTAAATTTAATAAAGTTTATTTGGCCATGAAAAAGTTCTAGAACATTATATCATTCTTGACAAAATATGATTCAGAATGACCTCATCTCCAAGTGAATAATTGTATTTATAACCAGAAAAAGCAAATAATGACTTTGAATTACTTGACTGGTACAGTTCAATGCTTGTTTTATCTCAACATAATTTGAAAGCCTCCATGTGGCATTAGCTGAAACTTCAGCTAATGTAATTGGCTGAGGTTCACCTGCTCTGGTTTCCATTGTACAGTCAGGTTACATTAAGATTGCTTGTATATCAAGTTAGTTTGCTAGGTTCACCATATAAATTAGGCTACCCTGGGCCAAATATTATCACACAAAAGATAAGTACTCACATATAGCCAAATTAAACTCAATGTAACATTACTCCCCTTTGGTCATCCTCTTAGCCTTGAGAGACTGATCAGAAACCACGGGTATGAGCAGTGGCACCATCTTCTACAACCATCACAGTGAATCTTTTTGATCACATCCAAAATTTACAATTTCTTAATGCAAACTAGTTAGATAATTTTTTTTTTTTTTTGGACAAGCAGAGTTAGACAGTGTGAGAGAGAGAAAGGTCTACCTTCCATTGGTTCACTCCCCAAATGGCTGCTATGGCCACTTCTTCCTGGTCTCCCATGTAGGTGCAGGGACCCAAGCACTTGGGCCATCCTCCACTGCCTTCCTGGGCCACAGCAGAGAGCTGGACTGGAAGAGGAGCAACCGGGACTAGTACCTGGCGCCCCAACTGGGACTAGAACCCAGGGTGCCGGTGCCACAGGTGGAGGGTTAGGCGAGTGAGCTGTGGGGCTGGCCAATAGTTAGATAATTTTTTACTTTTTTCATATTTAGTTAACCATGTAAAGTACAAGGCCTGCATATTTATATGTATATTAATAGCTTTGAGAATAACAGAAGCCTAAGAAACTGAAATTATCTTTTCAATAGAGGTCACTGTGTATCAAATGAATCAGAACAAGTAAGTCAAAGCATACTAGCTCAACAGTATCTGAGTTCCCATTGGTCACAGTCCTTGTGGTGATTGAGGGTTATAAAGTAGTGTGAGGTGGCCCAATCTAGAGAATCAATTTTGAATGTAGTCTGGTAATGGAAGTCACTGTTATTTGGAAACCCACGAAAATAAAGGTAAAAATTTGGGGCTGGCATTGTGGTCCAGCAAGTTCAGCTGCTGCCTACAATGCAGGCATCCCATATAAGCACTGGTTGGAGTCCCATCTGCTCAACTTCCTAGCCAGCTCCCTGCTATTGAGCTTGGGAGAGCAGCAAAAGATGGTGTAAGTTCTTGGGAGATTTGGATAGAGTTCTACTTGTGGTTCCAGCCTGGCTCACATTGGCCATTGCAGCCATTTGGGGAATGAACCAGTGGATGGAAGATCTCTCTGGATCTCTGTAATTCTGCCTGTCAAATGAATAAATCCTTAAAAAATAAAGATAAAATTAGGAAATAGTGAAACAACTGGGCTTGTCATCTACCATTTAGGATGCCAGCAAATCAGCCACCAGCTATTCCTGCAAGCACATCAAGCAACCCTTTCAATTTCCTTAATGAATTTCATGGTTATATCCAGAGTAATGACAGCACCAGCCACCTTTTAAATTAAACTCTCCATAGCATTAAAATCAAAAGGAAGATAAGTACAGCATTCAGTTTTGCTTAGCACTATTCACAGGCCCCAACTTGGGCAAAGATGAGAATAAGTACTGCATAATACTGCATTATGTGCTTTTGTTGGATACAAAGGTTTCCATCCATTTGTAGATCTCTACCTGCTTGAGTCTTTGAAAAGTTTGGCCTCAAAAGCCAAAAATTTTCTAATTTATGTATTTGCTTTAAAACTTGTATAATTAGCACCCCACTATACCCAAGAGAAAGCTTCCAATAGCTCCACAAGAATCTCTCTTTGGCAGAAACTAACTCATCCTCATCTGTTTCAAGAGGGGCAACAATCCCAGTCATTGAGTGCCCTGATCTCTGGCCATAGGAAATACCATGTGAGTCCTCAGGGAAAGCCATTCAGAAGTTAAATGTCAACCATGCCAAACAGGAAGATAGCAAACAAAACAGGTGAACTCTCCACACCGAACAGAGGCTCTCGGGGTTGGAAATTAGGATCACCCAGTATTTGCTGAGCAAGCTCAGTAACATATATTTAACCATAAAATACCATTGCCACTGAAAAAGATCCAATAGGAAATTTTCTCTCAGGTAGTCTATCACATGTTGTAAAACTTACAATCACATATTGTGGCAAGGAATTTTGTTGCACTTGATCTAGGGACATTATAAAAAATGATTACTCTTGGTTTTGGTAGGGCATAAGCTTTTGGTAAAGCCATGTGCAGATTATGGATCCTAGTTTTTGACATAGCAAACATATGAAAGGGAATTTTAAGGACAAGCCCTTCATGGTGACAGAGAAATTGGCATGCCATCATGGGGTAATTGTTTATGTCTTAAAATGTTGTATGCTTCTAGGGAAGAATACACAGGTTAGATTTACCTTGAAGTCTCCAATAGGCATGCAAATCCATAAGTATAGAGCAGCCCACTTAATTAATGTGATCAGGACCCAAGATTTGAGGAACGAGAGCATTGTTGCAGTGAGCAGTGAAGACTTAATAACAAGGTTCAAGGGCAGTCTTTGATCTGATTTGCAGAGAGCCCAGTCTCCAAGTTCTGAATTTTGAGAGGTCTGCCATCAGGTGCAAGGAATCTGTTCTCTGTCCTGCAGGCTACTCCATCCCTGGAAGCCTCCAGCAACTGTTGAACTGCTACGTGTTTACAGACATGGGAAAGTGTTCAGCTCCATCTCCATCACAGTAAATTTTATCTAGCACTTTGGAAAAGTGGTTGCTCAGACTCCTGCTAGTTCCCCAGGCCCAACATTAAACCAATGGGGACTGTGGAATTCTTCCTCAGTCAGTCACCAATGATGAGGGCTGTGGCAACCTCCCCTCATGCTATCTTGGAAATATGGTGTTTTCCATCTGACAGCTGTCTGTTTAGATGCACAGGTGTCTGGTTGGGGCTGGCACAGTGGCTCAGCTGGTAAAGCCTCCTCCTGCAGTCCTGCAGTGCCGACATCCCATATGGGTGCAGGTTCAAGTACCAGCTGCTCCACTTCTGATCTAGCTCTCTGCTATGGCCTAGGAAAGCAGTAGAAGATGGCCCAAGTCCTTGGGCCCCTGCGTCTGCGTGGGAGACCTGGAAGAATCTCCTGGCTCCTGGCTTCAGATCTGTGCAGCTCCAGCCATTGCGGCCAATTGGGGAGTGAACTAGTGAATTGGAGACCTATCTCTCTCTCTTTCTCTCTCTCTCTCTGTCTCTCTCTCTCTCTGCTTCTCTTTCTCTCTCCCTCTTTCTCTTACTCTCCTTCTCTCTCTGTGTAACTCTTTCAAATAAATAAATAGATCTTTAAAAATGAAAAAAAAAAAAATAAAGGCGTTTGGCAATGTGGCAGGTGGCACTGTGTCTGTCCTCTATCCTCACTGCCCAATGGAGTCTCTGTTCTCTTCTGTCCACTTTCCACTGGAAATATCTCTCAATCATTCCCATGGAAGTTTGATCCTATCTTTGTTTTTTGAGATCTTCTATCCATTGGTTCACTTCCTAAATGAATGCAATTGCCAGGGTATGCCAGGCTGAAGTCAGGAGGCTAGAACTCCATCCAGGTCTCCCATATGGTTAGCACTGGCTCAAGCGCTTGGGCCATTTTTTTACCGGGCACATTAACAGGGAATTGGATTAGAAGAGGAGCAGCAGGACACAAGCCAGCACCCTAGTGGAATGCTAGCATCACAGGTGATGGCTTAACCCTCCGTGCCACAATGTTGCCCCTCTAGTGTCTTTCTATGGCTGAGGTCAATGTGGCTTCTCACTGTTCCACCATCTTGGTCTCTGATCAAGAGATCAAAGTTTGAAGCTTCCATAAATGAGTGAAAATATGCAGCGTTTATCTTTCTGTGCCTGGCTTCTTCCATTTAACATAATGTGTTCCAACTCTATCCATGTTGCCATAAAAGAGAGGCCCTCTGTTTCCTTTTTTATGGCTGAATAATACTGCTTTGTATATATGCACCTTTATTTTCATCATCCATACAGTCATTGATGGAACTTCTAGTTAATTCTTAAATAATAAGGTTTGAAAAGCAAAAGTATTCTTTGTTCCAGGGATTGTGGAATATATATTGGGTTATCAGGCATGAAAGTTAGTCTCATTCTATATCTCCTTAAGAAATTTTTGATCATCAGGTTCCTTGTTAATGAGCAGTAATATGAAGGGTCTTTAAAGTGTTTATGTGAAATGTTTATTATATAAATGCATTTTCATTCATTTTGCATGATTTAGAATATTTGCATGAAAATAAACTGGTTTTTAAGTTATACTTTTCCATGAACATTTGAATACATTTGTTTGAAAGGGATATGTATTTTTGGTATAAAATGGGTCTCAGCAGTAGGATTAAAATATTGGATAAGCCAAGTTATAAGCAGATTTGTTATGATCTAGACTTTGTTGTTCCATTTATATAATACATGCAGTGTAGATTTAGTATAATTCATAAGATTGCTTGTATTTTTGAAGTGTTAAATAAGCATTGGCTTCAACTTAAAGGCACAGTTTCATTAGCCCCTATCAAAAGTTAAGCCATCCTTTGAAGCTCTGAAACCATGCAGTGACTTCTCCTCTGTAGCTATGAAAATCCTAGAAGATATCTTCTTCCAGTATCATACATTTAAGATCAGTTGTTAGTGTAGTCAACTTCATCAGTTATCCTTCTAGATCTTCTGGATAACTTGATGCAGCTTTACATTACCATTATATGCTTCATCTTATCCTTTTTAGTTATGGAATGCTTTTTTTCCATTTGTATTAGCAAAAAATATTTCTTTAAATTAATTTTATTTAAATTTTAAATTAATATACAGAGAACAGATTTAACAGTCCATAGATATAATTCTTCTTAAAAGTTTTATTAATATAAAAAACAATTTTCATGTATTTTATAAATACAATTCTAATAAACATGCTTCCATCTTTCCATCTCTCCCTTCCTCAAATCCCTTCCTTCTACTACTCTGATCATCTTCTTCTGCCTTCCCAGGTGTGCTAGCAGGCAGCTGAATTGGAAACATAGCAGCCAGGACCAATCCCAGTAATCCGAGGCACACTAATGTCACAAGCAGCATCTTCATCATCTATGCCACAACACTGGCCCCAGTCCTTTCTTCATTCAGTCTCACCTCCATTCCCTCTGGGAGTTTTCTTTATTTCTTCACGTATATAGAATTTAGATTCTTTTAAATCTTTCCCTGGGTTTTAAAGCCGATACAGATTTTTCCAAAAATTGAAAAGAATAGTGGCAATTCCAGAGATGTACCCTATTTCCCCAAGGGAAATTTTTTCAACACATGCCTTCTCTGTGTCTGGTAAAGATAGGACATTAAGGAAAATGCACCAGCTCTGCTGGATGCCCTGTCTGTGTGTCAGATAGAAACTCTAAGTCTCGCTAAATCTCATCTATGCCTAAATAAACCTCTTCTGGCCTTTTGAGTAGCATTTTTGCTTACAGGATCACAGAGGCCTCTGTGTACTACTGTTTTCAAGGCATGATGGTCATGGCCATTTTCTGTTCACACTTTATGAATCACATCTTTCCCACTGGTTGTTAGCACTCCCCTACATATTAGAATTATTTTGTTGCTTGGTCAGGATAGAAATTCAATGAAAGTCTCTCTCAGGTTCCTAGAGATATGAAAAGTTGGTCTATATACGCTTTACAAATTATGAGCTGATTTTAAAATCCAACCTCTGAATTATATACAATCTCATTCTTCCATGTCATGAAATGCTATCAAAACCAGATTTGTGATCTCTGTGTCTCACTAGGCTATCACATAGAGTTAAATGTGAAGATTTAATACAGTAGAAAAATATTGATGACTATTTTACCTTTATCTCAGTTCATAGTTGAATTAAATAGATAAGAAGTACATAAACATATTTTCTAGTCTTTTAAAAATAGGAATTAAAGGTAGGTACCTTTCTCTGAAGGGAGGAGAGAACTTCGACTTTGACTATGACCCTGTGGGAACAAGATCGAAGTTGGTGAACCGTAAAGGCTTCCATAGCCTCAGCAACTCATGACTAGAGCCTAGGGAGATTACTGACGCCATAAACAAGAGTGTCAAATTGTTAAATCAACATCAGGAGTCACTGTATACTTACATCTCATGAGGGATCTGTCCTTAATGTGTTGTCCAATGTGAAGTAATGCTATAACTAGTACTGAAACAGTATTTTACACTTTGTGTTTCTGTGTGGGTGCAAACTGATGAAATCTTTACATAGTATATACTGAATCGATCTTCTGTATATAAAGATAATTGAAAATGATTAAAAAAAAATTGGTGTTAAATTGGAAATTGCATAGAAAATTAATCAATTTTTAAAAAAATATCATGTAGGATCTCTGTCCTTAATGTGCTGTACATTGTGATTTAATACTATAACTAGTACTCCAACAGTATTTTTCACTTTGTGTTGCTATGTGAGGGCAAACTATTAAAATCTTTACCTAATATATACTAAAATGATCTTTTTTATATAAAGAGAATTGAAAAGGAATCTTGATGTGAATGGAAGGGGAGAGGGAGCAAGAAAGGGGAGGGTTGCCGGTGGAAGTTATGGGGGGAGGGGAGCCATTGTAATCCATAAGCTGTACTTTGGAAATTTATATTCTTTAAATAAAAGTTTTAAAAAATAGGAATTAAAGACTATAATTGCTCTACATTTTAAAATTTTGAGCTATTTCAAAAATTCTTATGGCTGGCATTTTGGCACATTATGTTAAGTAGCTGCCTATGACACCACCATACTGGCACTGGTTCAAATCTGTGCTGCTCCACTTTTGATCCGGATCCACGCTAATGTGCCTGGGAAAACAGCAGCAGTTACACCAAGTGCTTGGACTCTGCCACCCATGTGGGAGACCCCCATGGAGTTTCAGGTTCCTGGCTGCTGCCATTGTGGCCATTTGTGGAGTGAAACAGCAAATGGAAGATCTCTCTCTCTCTCTCTCTCTCTCTCTCTCAAACTTAGCCTTTCAAATAAATAAATCTTTTAAAAAATTTCTTATGTGCATTAAAGATTTTAACAAGTTTAATGAAGAATCAGTCAATCTTGGTTGAAAACTGAACCGAGGATACTACACCAAGGACTCAAGTGATTTTCACCACAAAGATATTTAAAGGTAAAGAAGAACTTAACACTCGAATTTCAATTAAGGGGAAATTGAGTGTATGATAGTCTCAAACCCTTTGCTGAAATAATCAAATGTCTACTAAAAGATTACTTTATCTTAGGCATCAAATAACTTCTACTAGAATGAATATTCAACAATAATTACATAATGTTTATCATCAGTCAGGGATAACCTGGAATGCTAGTGAGAGAAAAGTACCATTAGCAAAATCCAGCAAAAATTACACAGCAAAAACAACCCTGCAAAGATGATGGGGGGATTGTCAGACTCAGGCTGTGAAAATCCAGTTTTATTATATTATCAGAAATAGAAAATCTTTAAAATGTTTGTAAGAAACTAGAACTTATTAAAATACCAGCAAATTATAAATGCATAAGAACAAACAGAGTAACAAACATCAAAACTTTATGGACAGGTTTAAAAATGCTTTTCTGAAAGTTGAAGAGCAATTTGATGATTTGGAAGAAATGGCACTTTAGGTAGAATGTATATAGATATGGTAAAATATAGATACAGATATATAGAGTGTATATAGATATGTCAAAAAGGTAGAATGTATATAGTAAAAGTTAGGAAACAAAAAGAAAATGAAATGGCATAATATAAAAATCAATTTATTTCCAGACAGTACAGGAGAAGAATAAACAGCAATAGAAATAAATATGATGCCTGAGGACTTTTTATTATCAGTCAATACCAAGCTACAGATTCAAGAATTTTAACAAAGTAACATTTCTAACAAAAAAATATCTTGTAAGCTTTGAATTAAGTAAAGTTTATTTTGATGCAAATAATTTGTAGTCTACTCATATTTTTTCATAATATGCATTTCCATGTCCTTATAGTCATGTATTTCAAAATTTTTATACCAAAATAAACTTATCTTTTGATTTCATTTTCTAAAATCTTTTTGAAGCAAAGTCATATATACATAGGCTAGTGTGGGTTGCACTACAGTAATAGATTACATCCAAAAGTTGATCATTTATTAATCAAAATGTCTTTCTCACTTATTGTTAAGCAGAAGGAAGTAAGGGGTCCTGTTCCAAATAGACACTCTAAAGCACTGTCATTTTTGTAACTCTACCATAAAAATGAAAAGGCACAACGTTTAGGGAAGCCAAAGCAATCTTTGTTGGGTACTCATTTTTTTAACTGTTCATACTTATTCAAGTGTAGCACTACAACCACTAACAGGAAAACAAAAGCAAAATTTCAAAGCATCCAGAAAAATTAATGCTTTCAAAAGTATAATTAAATCGGCATGTGATTTCCTCAGTGAAATAATAAAAGAATTGGAGTGCTATCTTCAGTGCCCAGGAAAAAATAGCTGTCAAATAAGAATTCTTTACTCAGTGAAATCCACTAATGAATGAATTCTGAATCATGACCCAATATTGACTTGTCTAGATGAATCCAAAAACCTGGAGATCCTACTGGGCATCTTTCCTAAAATAAGACTTAATGTAATTGTCAAGTCATTTTGAATTCCCCTTTCTTTTCTAGTTAACTTAAAATATGCAGAAATAAAGTTTATCCCTATTCATAGATTATACTTCTTTTGATGTTGTGCTAAGAACATTAGTTTGTGCATACTTATAGGTATACACAAACATACAGTAAAGTGTTTTCCTGTTTCCTGTTTATTGTCTGGTTGATTCCTATCTTACACATTTTATAGCATCTAGCAATTTAATTAGAAGTTTAATGGAATCATTTACATCTCACTAATTCTTCTTTCTGTGTATTTCTGTAATATAATGTTTATTTTATTCATTTATATATTAGAAGAAGTACTTATGTACTACTGTAGAGATGTTATGGATTAATTAGTTATAAACTTTGATAAGATAAAAAGTGTCATATAAATTTTAAATACTCCAATTATAACTACTTTTTGCATAACTATAATTATAGTAAAAGGAAAATATTTTAAGAAAAATAGGAATATGTCACAAAAATGCTATAGAAAATAGAAGACAATAAAAGTTACACAAATTTAATAGATATACCTCAGGATGTTGAAAGACAGAAATGACAAAAAGGGTCAAATATTTTTATATTACTAATTAAATTCTTAATTTTAATTTTATACATGCAAAGATATTAGAATGTAGTTTTTGGCTAATAAAGGCAATACTTTAAAACAAAATGCCTTTATTTCTTCATAAGATTATAAACATGAACTTCTAAATCATTACATGAATTTTACTACCTTTTGGCAAACATGGCATTGATTTTCAATTAATTATGAAACATAATATAGTACATCAATATTTTTTAGAAGCAACTATCATATGAAGACTATCTGCTTTTTCAATTTTTAGTTACTTCTGGACAAATAGCAATGAATTAAAAGAGAATGTATTTTTATTATGCCTTACTTGCACTATTCATTTCCTTTTGCAAGTATCTGTATATTTACAATTTTGGTTATAACTTAATAATTTGTATAACTGTTAGGAGAGGAGTCTATCCAAAAGCTATAGAGAGCTTCGTTAATTATATGAGAACAATTGGTTTTATGAACACAGGAGGCTGAAATGTGATCTGCTTTGATTAAATACTTTTTCTCTTATTACATGCATATAGTATGTTGTCTTCTACCTATGTTTTTTGTAAACAGACCATGCAGCAAACTTCAAAAAATTTGTGGAAGGTTTCAAAGAAAAATTTATCTTGGTGCAAAAAATGTTGAAATCAGCCAGCACCTTGGCTCACTTGGCTAATCCTCCGCCTGCGGCACCGGCGGTTCTAGTCCCAGTCGGGGCACCAGATTCTGTCCTGGTTGCTCCTCTTCCAGTCCAGCTCTCTACTCCGGCCCACGAAGGCAGTGGAGGATGGCCCAAGTGCTTGGGCCTCTGCACCCATGTGGGAGACCAGGAAGAAGCACCGGGCTCCTGGCTTCAGATCTGCGCAGCGCGCCAGCGGTAGCAGCCATTTGAGGGGTGAACCAATGGAAGGAAGACTTCTCTCTGTCTCTCTCTCTGACTGTCTAACTCTGCTTGTCAAAAAAAATGTTGAAATCTATGCATATGAAAGGCCTTCAAAATATTCATGGAAATTGCATGTGCAAAAACTGAATGGATTTCAAACTTTTTTACATAAAAAATAAACTCAATTTCAGTTTTCCACAAAATTTTGAAATCTCTTATATATTTAGTTGTAAGGGAGAGGCCCTTAAAGTTGAGCTTTCATGGACTACTTACTTTGTAATACATAAGGAAAGCATGTTGAAAATCTATTGCATATTTGAAAAATTTTTAGCAGTTTGCACCATTAAGTAAAGCCAAATAAAACTAGTATTACTACAATGACATCATTCAAATGACACTGTCCTTTGACATTTCCCCATCCCCCAGGTCTTATCATTCTAACATATTATCAAAAAAGAATGTTTATGGAAAACAGGAGTTTGTCAGTCCCCACAGAAGATGAAATTTAAAATACATCTTAATACTAGATATTAGTCATTAAAAGGTACCCATAATTTTATGTTTCTAGTCATTTTGTCCTGGTGGTGACTCTTTCCTTCTGGGTACCCATCTCTCACTTGATACATAAATATCTGACATTAAAAAAATATGGTTATTCCTTTAAATTTAATTTTATTTCTTTTAAATCTCTTATGATCTCAAACTTGTCAATGTTACTTAAAGAAAATAAAGGTTTGTAACATTGGCTTGAATTACACAAATGAGCCTCTTGAGTTATGTTGTTAATCTTATTTCTTATTTCATAATAACCACATTTTTGAGAGTCAATTCTTTGGATTTAAGGAGTCCAATTTAATCATTGAAAAGGATACCTCTGTTGAAATCATACATCCTTTTAGGCTAGTAAATCATTACTTGAGATCTACATAAAGTATTGGGAAAATGGTGGAAATATTCTTCTTAGGGGGAATATAACATAATTATATTGCTTTCTAACTATTTACTCTTTTAGTAATTTTGCCAAAATAAAGAGAATGCTTTTATTTGGTATAATTTTATTTTAATTACTTACAATATCTCATCATGATCTTTATTATTCTCAAAGTCTATAGAAACCATCCTTTAAACAATCTATTATAGAAATACATCTAATTTAATTTTACAAGCCATTTGTTTATATGGTATTTTTTCATGATAAAAAAGGGACTCATTGATAGCATTGGCTCGGTGAGGAGGCTCAGTTGTTGAGAAGAAGCTCATGGTACTGGTCTTCCTTTCTTTCATATATCCAGTTTTCATGGATAATCTTATGAGCCCAGTGGAAAAGAACTGTGTAGTCAGGTTTAAGGAATGGCTCATCTGCACAGGATATTTTATCTTGTCCACTTGATTGCTGAGCCATTCCTCTAAGGAAGATGTTCTCCAGTGATTCTAACATAAGCCACCAAGATCTCTATGCTTTGTGCCTACCACCTATCAACATACTTTCCTCTCAGAGATTGTTGTCATCTATGATACCTTGATTTTGTTCCTTACAGGACCTGGAATAATCAGACAACACATTAGTAACTTCCCCAAAAGAATTACTAGGCATTCTATAGTTTACTTCTCCCTCAAATACACAGAAAATATTGAGGTTTTATTCCCTTGGGCCAGAGGAAAAGCAGTAAGTCATTTGTGGAAATGATCAGGGAGAAGGTCATGCCTATTGGTGGTAACTGTGCAGCCTCTCCTTCAGTCAGTAGATTCTAGCTACTTGAATTTTCTTAGATCTACAAACGGGGTGAATAATTGAAAGTTTCCATTTTGGTGACTGAAGACTGTGTCTTCTTGCCTGTTTGTAATTTTTCTGAGTTATAGAAGACAAAATCACTTTATACAGATATCTGTACATCTCTCACACCACTAAGAATAGCATGATCCAATAACCATCACCACATATTCTTATTTTTGAAAACACTTTGTTTGCCTTTCTGGCCATGATGCACTGTGTCAATTAAGTCTACCATATCACTGGTGTGTGAGTAGTAATACTGTGTCATCATGGCCATTCTTGAATCCTTTCAGTCTCAATGATAATTAGGAAATGGCAACAACTCCTATGCTTTGCTTTTTTTTTTTTTTAGATTTTATTTATTTTATTTGAGAGGTAGAGTTACAGACAGGGAGAGACAGAGAGAAAGGTTTTCCTTCCGTTGGTTCACTCCCCAAATGGCCGCAATGGCCAGAGCTGCGCAGATCCAAAGCCAGGAATCAGGCACCTCTTCCCAGTCTCTCACGTGGACATAGGGGCCGGACTTAGGCCATTTTCTATTGCTTTCCCAGGCCACAGCAGAGAGCTGGATGGAATAGGAGCAACCAGGACTGGAACTGCCACCCATATTGGATGCTGGCGCCACAGGCAGAATCTTAACTTGCTGTGCCAAGGCACCGGCCCCAACATCTCCTACTCTTATCGCTGGTTTCTCAAAATCTGCTACTCTATGCTTTTCTTTTTCATTTTTTTCAAGAATTATTTATTTAATTTGAAATGGTTACACAGAGAAAAAGAGGCAGAGAGAGATAGAGAGAGAGAAAGAGGTCTTCCATCTGCTGGTTCACTCCCCAATTGGCCACAATGGCCAGAGCTGCACCTATATGAAGCCAGGAGCCAGGAGATTCAGGTAGCCAGGTCTTCCATGTGGGTTCAAGGGCCAAAGGACTTGGGCCACCTTCCACTGCTTTCCCAGAACATAGCAGATAGCTAGATCGGAAGTGGAGCAGTTGGGACTCGAATTGGCACCCATATGGGATGCCTGCATTGTATGCGACGGCTTTATCCACTATGCCACAGCATTGCCCCCCCCCCCCAGTGCTTTTCAGTGATACCAATATTCTCATCAACAGTGCATGGATCATTGTTGTGGTGAAATGCATTTTCTTTTTTTTTTCCATTTTTTTTAATTTATTTTTTAAGGAATATGAATTTCCAAAGTACAACTTTAGGAATGTAGTTATTCTTCCCACTATATCCGCCCTCCCACCCCTCCTCCTCCTCCCTCTCCCCTTGCCAGTATCATTCTCCATTAAGATTCATTTTCAATTAACTTTGCACATAGAATACCAACTCCATACTAAGTAAAGATTTCAATAATTTGCACACACACACACACACACACACACACAGAAAAAAAAAAAAAAAAACCTGAGAACTAGTTTTACAGTTAACTCTCAAAATACAACTCATTGAGGACAGAGGTCCTGTGTGGGGAATTAGTGCAGAGTGACTCCTGTTGTTAATTTAATAATTAGCACTCTTATGTATAATATCAGTGACCACTCAAGGCTCTTTAGGTGAGCTGCCTAGGCTATGGAAGCCTTTTAAGTACACAAACTCTGTTAGTATTTAGACAAGGTGCTAAGCAAAGTAGAAGTTCTCTCCACACTTTAGAGAAAAGTATATCCTTCTTTGATGGCCACTTTTTTCCATTGAGTCTCACCCAAAGAGATTCTTCATGTAGAACATTTTTTTTTGCTAGAATCTTGGCTTTCCATGGCTGAAATGTTCTCATGGGCTTTTCAGTCAGATAGGAAGCCTTAAGGGCTGATTCTGAGGTCACAATGTTACTTAAAGTGATTGTCATTCTATGAGTCTGCTGTGTGGACTGCTTCCCATGTTCTCTCCTTTTTAATTCTATCTATTATTATTACCAGACACTTGATTCTATTTATTTGATCACTTTAATACTGAAAGGAATTTTTATAAGCCCTTTGAGGAACTTACCCAATGTTGCACCTCCATTCACATAATAAATTCGTTCTAATATATCTAAATTTGCATTTTTTCATCCTATCATTAATATTTTACTAACACTTTATATTTCACATAGGTTTCCATAGTTCACAACTTTTTTTTTCATAGTTCATCTTCATGTGTAAGTTTTGAGAAAAAATTACCTTGTATATCAGAACTAGCTCTGGGAGTTTCTGATGCATAAGCAATTGGAAAGTGTTTAAAACTTTGTTTTTACCTATCCTGTCTTATATTCACCCTCTTGCTCAGAATCCTCTAGATCTACTCTCACATCTATTTATCTAGTTCATTTTAGTATAGACAAGTTGTCTTTAAAAATTCATGGCAGGGCTGGCATTGTGGTATAGCAGGTGAGCCATCACCATATGGGTGCTGGTTAAAGTCCCAGCTCCTCCACTTTCCATCCAGCTCCCTGCTGACATGCCTGGAAAGCAGTGGAAGAAGGCCCAAGTGTTTGCGCCCCTGCATCCATGAGTGGGTCCATAAAGAAGCTCCTGGTTCCAGGCTTTGGCCCAGCCCAGCCCCTGCCAGTGCAGCCATCTGGGGAGTGAAACAGTGGATGGAAGACCTCTGTATCTTTCCATCAGTTTCTCACTCTGTGTCTCTGTCTTTCAAATAAATAAACAAACAAATATTTTAAACAAATTCACAGCCATTGAGTTTTAGGGGAAAAAAGCTTCATGGATTTCAAAAATAAATCACATTAAAATAAACATTTGAAATTCCATTTTACATAAACTTTTTTAATATATAAAAACTTTTTATTAAAAAGGTCAAGCAGTTTTTTTTTTTTTTTTTTTTTTAGTAAAAGGGTGATTTTCTTCTTTAGCTAAAGTTGTGATTTCTTTTTCCAGATAATTCATGGCCTGACCTATTTACTGTTCTGGAGGAAATGAGAAGCAGAGTACACCTCTGAGGCAAATAAACCTTCCCTTGTGAGGTGCCATTCCAGGCAAGGTCATTGCAGGGCCTGCACACACAGGGAATCTAGTCAGCTCTACTTGAGTAAAGAAACTGTATCTGTTAGTCTAGAGAATTCAAACAAATTTGGAAATTCAATTAACAATTCTCACTCTTGTCCCTAAAGATGTCCCATATTGGGATTCAAATTTATCCTATATAAGACATGATTTTGGAATAGGAAGAATTATTAGGGGAGTGTATTTATTTCAATCATACTTCAACTACCATTAACACAATTCTAAAACTATTTTCAGTTTGTTTTTTCTTGTTTGTTAAGGATAAAAGGGTCTTTTTAAAAGGTACCCTATTTCACAGGTTTCCTAAAATGAACAGTTGTCTTACCTGAGCATTATATTCCTTATTTCTAAAATCTTGAATCCCTTAACAAAAGATAGCCACCCCAATGTCATTATACTCATCACTGTCCCTTAAAATTCAGGTACTGGTGAAACTATTATATCTCCCCTGGATCTATGCTAATTCCATCAATTTCACAGTACAGGTTTTCAACTAAAGTGGAATATATATATACACATATATATATATTCTCAACCTGAGACCTTAATAATTTATATACTGTTAATATTAGTCCAATATATAAACTTACTCCTGTTAGGCTAACAAAAAATACAAATTCAGTTACTAAATAATCATTTAATTAAAACTGTTTAATATGCTATAGAAATTAAAATTTTGATCTTCGGATTTTCAATAGCAATGGTGATATTTGTTCATTAAAAATAGCTCCAAAAATGTGTTGGTGCTTTTAATTTATGATAGGTAAATTCTCACAATAGTTTATATCCATAAGGCTATAAGATGTTGCCAGTATTATCTTTGAGAGATTTCTTCCAACCATACAATCTTAGCATTAAAAATGGTCGGATTTCACTCAATTTCTCACTTTAAGCATCTATAGCAACAGATATCTATGTTACCATGAGGTAACTGTTATGATGTAGGAACATTCTAGTTGAAAAACATTCCTAATTTCTCATTAGTCTATCTTGATAGAGCTTTTGTACTAGTTCTTGCTGTTTTCTGTATTAATCTGGAATGTGTCTTCTCCTCCAATTTAAGAGCTGAAGGGACACCTGAATGTTTACTCTTAATTTCTTCATTTTCTTCCTGCCCAACATCTAATCTAATGTCCTGTTGGCTTTAGCTCAAAAAAAAAGAAGTCTCCCATCAGAGCACTTCTCACCAAGGTTACAGTTGCTTTGTTCAGTTAGAGGGCTTTTCATCTGGACTACTCAACTGCAGTGGTTTCTGACTGATTATTCACTCCTTCTGTTGCCCTAACCCTTACTACTCATGGAGAAGTCAGTGTCCATTAATGCATAATACAGATTTCTTTATTTGAAAGACAGAGTTATGGAGAGAGACAGAGACTGAGACTTCCTTATGCTGATTCACTCCCCAAATGACCATAACAACCGGGGCTGAGCCAAGTCAAGTGCAGGAACTAGTAGCATTTTCCAGGTCTCCCATATGGGTGGCAGGGGCCCAAGGACTTCAGCCATCCTCCTCTGCTTTTCCCAGGGAGGCTGGACCAGAAGTAGAGCAGCTAGGACTCGAACAGGAGCCCATATTAAATGCTGCCACTGGTGATGCTAGCTTAACCTGCTGCACTACAGTGCCAGCCCCATTTATGTCCCGTTTCTGCCCCTACAATTGCTTCACATTGATAGAAAAGTAAAATTCAGAGTGTTTACCATATTTTATAAAGCCCCATGTTAACTGGCCCCTGACTGCCAATTTAATCTCTCTATCTGCCATTTTTTTCTGCTATTCTCTGACCATTGCAAGCTTTCTGTTATTCATTGACATGGCAAGCGTATTCCTTTCTCAAAGATACTGTTGTTTCTGGAACACTATTGTAGATCCTTCATGTGCCTTTTGTTATTGGCTGAATTTATCCCTCCCCATTTATATGTTGAAGACCTACCCCAACATAACTGTGTATGGAGACAGACTCTTGAAAGAGGCAATTAAGTTAAAATGAGGTCCTTGGGGTGGATCCTAATCCAAAATGAATGGCATTCTTAGAAGAAAAGGAAATTACAACCCAACACACATACACACACACACACACACACACACAGAGATCATGAGAAGACAAATGGAAAACATAGTCATTTACAACCAAGGAGAAATGCCTCAGAAAAAACTAATCCTACTGACATTTTTTGTCATGAACTTCTAGCTCCAGGACCATGAGGAAATAAAACACCTTCTTAGTCAAAAAGTCTGTGCCTGCCTTAGCAAACTAGTACAGCTACTAAGCTCAGGATACAATAATCTCCTACCCTCAAGGTTACAAAGATCTCCTCAATTTCTTCTTTACAGACTTTTTATTCCCTAAAGATTTATTTCTGTATTTGAAAGGCAGAGAGAGAGAGCGAGAGAGAGCGAGAGCGCTTCCATCTGCTGGTTCACTCTTCTAATAAGAGCAATGGCTGAGACTAGGGCAGGTTGAAGCCAGGAGCCAGGAACTCCATCTGGGTCTCCCACATGTGTGACAGTATTTGAGCCATCATCAGTTGCTTCTTAAGCACATTAGCAAGGTACTGGATTGGACCCAGAGTAGCTGATAGTAGAGGTCACTGTCCAAAGTGGCAGCTTAAGCCATAGCGGCACAATGCCCGCCCTTGTTTCTAGTCTTATCTTTTTCAATTATGCATTCTCTTAAACTTCTATATGGGTAATTATATGTGCAATGTGTATCCACTCCACAGGAATCTATACTGGTCCCATGTTTGCTCCAAGCATCTCTGCATTTCAAGCCCTTGCACTTTCTCCTTACCTCCCATTCTATGATGCTCCCCAATAGAAGCTTCCTTGAAAAAGTTACTTAGGTCTATTGTCATGTGCAAATGGCACCTTAAGTTACTTAGGTCTATTGTCATGTGCAAATGGCACCTTATCTCCTTTCTTACACGGGTACTTACCACTTCCTCCTGTCTATTGTGCAGATCCACCTAGTCTGTGAATTGCTTCACAGCTTCTATAGCCATCATTTCCCTAACTGTCAAATCTTTGCTGAATTTACCATCTTTATGACCCACCTAATCCTTAGTTGATCTCTAATCATATATATTTATTTGTTACAAACTATTTTTTTCAATTTGTATTGCTCTCAGTGATTAACATAATAGGATGCATATGGTAAATTTTAAGTAAATAAATAACTTCTGGGTATGAATCAGTAGTAAGTTTTCTTACAAATATATGGAAAGGGATAATGTCCTCTGTCACTTTCCCAAGACACTCACGGCATTTCTGGTGTTTCTGTATAGAAAGATGAACTCCTCAAGGACACTAAGCATATTCATAGCATTAAATATAACCAAAAAGAAATCTGCTGAAAGTGAGAAAGAGAGAAGAAGGATTATACAGTACCACTTAGGGAATATTGAAATGTCATCCACCTTCTCAAAATGATAGAGATTTTATCTACAGAGCGCTAAATGTTACCATAAACCTGAAGCTCACTTCAAAAACTATTACCACTGATTATAAGACCTTCCATGCATGAATAATATGTAGATAATTTACACTTTAATTTTCATCTCTTCCATTGTATTTAGACAGTATTTACCTCTTCACATACAAAAAGTGTAGATTCTACTTACATGCACATGTATATTTATACAGTAGTACATGTGCATATATTTGGCATTCTATGCAATGACATTTTGTAGTAGTTATATTTTTCAAATAATTACATACATATATACTAAAATGACTGGTGATACACTTTCACCCCCAGGTGGCTCTCTCTACCATTCAGAAGTGATTACAGAAAGATTGAAAAGATATTTTGCATTCCACTTGTGGCCGACTTTTATTGAACTTGGTTAATGTAACATGCTTCTGTGATTTTAGGGTTTTAAAGTTAAGTATGGTCCCGCTGGAAGTGTTTTCATATAAGTGTGGGTGAAAAACACATAGCCATACTAGTTAAGCTTTCAAAAAATACATTTAGAAGGACTTGAAATTGATGCTCTGTGTACAGATCTCTTTACCATGTACATATAACTCCCACTAATCTTAAAGAGAATTAAATACATATGCAAGGACAAATAATATTTTTCTTCTGCTTATAAAATTTGTAAAAATCCCTTTATCTAAAAATAATTAAATAGAAGATATTAGATATATTTGTAATCTCTATGGAAAAATCTAAAAATTAGTTCTTTGTATGACTTTAAATGTAAAAAAAAAGTTTCATACTCTTGTATATACCACTGATATCATTTTGCAAATATACAGTAGATTTGATCTCAGTTGAATCCACAAATTCATAAACATTTCTTATATGTTTACAAAACCCTGACAAAAGCTTGATATACTTTACCTCATTTCCTGTGCTATTAACTTAGGCAGTTTACTGATGCATTCATATTTTTATTCCTGTGTAGTAAAGTTTCCTATGCAATGTGGCAGCATAGCTCTTAAAACATATACATGGAGAAGATTAGTCTCCCTAAAGCACTAGAAACTTTCTATGGCTTAAAATCTATAAAAGTTATTTTGAAATTGTATTAAATTTATAAAATAAATTAGTATTTCCTTCTGGAAAACATCATGCTAAGTGAATTAAGCCAGTCCCAAAGAGACAAATATCATTTGTTTTCCCTGATCAACGACGACTAACTGAACACCAAAGGGGAAAACTGTTGAAGTGAAATGGGCACTATGAGAAACAGTGACTTGATCAGCCCTTGTCCTGACTGTTGATGTACAATGTAATACTTTATCCATTTTAGTATTTTTTTCTGTTCTAGTACTAGTGGTTGAACTCTGTAATTAACACACAATCATTCTTAGGTGTTTAAATTTTAACTGAAAAGTGATCCCTGTTAAATATAAGGGTGGGAATAAGAGAGGGAGGAGATGTACAATTTGGGACATCCTCAATCGGACTTGCCCCAAATGATGGAGTTAGAAACGTGCCAGGGGATTCCAGATTCCAATACAATCCCATCAAGGTGGCATGTACCAAGGCCATCTCACTAGTCCAAGTGATCAATTTCAGCTCACAATTGATCACACTGATAGGTCTAAGAGTCAAAGGGATCACACAAACAAGACTAGTGTCTGCTAATACTAACTTATAGAACCAAAAAGGGAGAGAACGATCCAACATGGGAAGTGGGAGACACAGCAGACTCATAGAATGACAGATGTCCTAAATAAAACTCTGGCCTCAGAATATTTTTATTGTAAGGAAAATATGTTCTAACAGAAACAACAGGAGTCTCACTGCAGGTTGCAGAGCCCATAGTCATCATAAACCTGTATTAACAGTGACTCTTTACATGTGCTGAGTCCTGCAAATCCCATAAATGAAGATTTGATTCCAAGAAACCTTGCAAATCTTTCAGGACCATTCTATCTATTATTAATATCTAACAGTGATAAAATATATACTTTTAGGATAAGTTTTATTAAAACTGAGGAAATTGAACATAATCCTTAGGGAGTATGTGTCCTAAGTGTCATCTGTTAGAATTTCTCTTAATGCTTAATTTCCTGTGAAGGAAGCTTAAAAATAATTTAGTATCTATTCAAAAGAATAGGTTTTTTTTTCAAGGAAATGAAGACTTAATTGAATAGCATTTTATATTCTTTTTAAGATTTATTTACTTGAAAGAGTTACAGATTGAGGGGGAGAGACAGCAAGAAAGATCTTCTATCTACTAGTTCACTCCTCAGATGGCTGCAACAGCCAAGGTTGAGCCAGGACAAAGCCAAGAGCTTCATCCGGGTCTCCCTTGAGGACAGCAGAGGCTCAAGCACCTGGGCCATCCTGTTCTGCTTTTCCCAGGCCATCAGCTGGGAGCTGGATCGGAAGCACAGTAGCTGGACAAGAACACATGACCATATGGGAATACCAGTGTTGCAGGAGGAGGCTTTACCCAGTTTGCCAAACAAACACCAGTTTTCTCTTTTGAAAATATTTTTTTCCTGGGGCTGGCGCCGTGGCACAGCAGATTAACACCCTGGCCTAAAACACCAGCATCCCCTGTGGGCGCTGGTTTGAGACCTGGCTGCTCCACTTCTGATCCAGCTCTCTGCCATGGCCTGGGAAAGCAGTAGAAGATGGCCCACGTCCTTGGGTCCCTGCACCCTCATGGGGGACCCTGAGGAAGCTCCTGGCTCCTGGCTTTGGATTGGCATGGCTCCAGCCATTGCGGCCAATTGGGGAGTAAACCATATGATGGAAGACCTCTCTCTCTGCCTCTCCTCTATCTCTGTGTAACTCTGACTTTGAAGTAAAATAAATCTTTAAAAAAATATTTTCCCAATATCTACCTTGAGTGTTATGACTATTTTCATTTTCAACTGCTTCACTATGTATTTGTATTCTTGTATGTATGTGCATATAGATACATTCCATTTATTTTTCATGTGGATTAATTCATAATGCCTGTACTTGTTTAAAATCCTTTAATTGCTTCCTCATGCTTAGCTGACAAAATCCTTACATGTTGGGGCTGGTGTGATGGAGAAGGTTAAGCTGCTGCTTGCATTTCATATTGGAGTACCCGTTTAAGTCTAGTCTGTCCACAACCTAGGCTGTGGTGGCCATCTGGGGAGTGAACCAGCAGGTGGAATAACTCTATCCCCATTTTCCCCATCACTCTGCTTTTCAAATAAATAGTCTTTTCGTAAAAATTTTATATCTTTATATGTTATTTACTGAATGATTCTTGATGTAACTCTAGCTTCAATTATCAGCAGCCTTCTGTTACAGCCTATTAGTAGTCATTCTGATCCTCTTTCTGTCCTCAGAATTCCTAAAACTATCACTGTTACTGGACTTTTGCCATGTATTTTCTTCTGTCTGGAACATTTTCCATACTTCTTTGAATAATTCCTATCCATTCTCCAGGAACTCTTCTCAGAAATGCCCTCTGACCTCATGGCTTTATTGAACTTATTCAGCACATCCAGTGGCTGTCACCAGTACTGTTGAAATTAATTAACTCTTAGTGTCATCTGTTGTTTGTATGTTTCCCCTACTATTGAAAAAGATCCGTTAAGTCAGGAATTGTATACGTTTAGCAGATCACATGTTTTCATTTTTATTAATTATTTGAGAAAGAGAGGGAGAGGGAGAGGGAGAGAGGAAGGAATGGAGGGAGGGAAAGAGAGAGAGAGAGATTGTCCAGGTGCTGTTTCACTCTCCAAATGGCTGCAACAGCTGGGACTAGACAAGGCTTAGACCAAGAGCCTGGAACTCCATCGAGTTCTCCCATGTGGAGGCCGAAAATCAAGTACTAAGGCCTCTTCCACTGCTTCCAGGGACACTCTCAGGGAGCTGCATAGGAAGCAAAGGAGTTAGGACTCAATCGCAGGCGCTCAGATATGGAATACTGGCATCTCGAGGGACCGCTTAACCTGCTGCGTCACAATGCCTGCCACAAAACTAGAATTTTTTAAAGCACAAGGCTCTTGGGGCCGGTGCTGTGGCACAGCAGGTTAAAGCCCTGGCTTGAAAACCAGCATCCCATGTGGGCACTGGTTCTAATCCCGGCTGCTCCTCTTCCGATCCAGCTCTCTACTATGGGCTGGGAAAAAAGTAGAAGATGGCCCGAGTCCTTGGGCCCCTGCATCTGCGTGGGAGACCCAGAAGAAGCTCCTGGTTCCTGGTTTAGGATCTGCGCAGCTCCGGCTGTTGCGGCCATCTGGGGAGTGAACCAGCAGATGGAAGACTCTCTCTCTGTCTCTACCTCTCTCTGTAACACTGCCTTTCAACTAAATAAAATAAATCTTTAAAAACATACACACAAGGCTCTTGTAATTAGAACTTTTATGCTAATGCAAAACTGTAGATCATCAAACCCTGTCATATTCTTGATTCCAGACTGTACTTGTGTACGAAAGTCAAATTTACAAACATTTTTTAAAAACCGTTTTATTTTAACTGAAGAAAACTGCTTATGCTTCAGGTCAGTGAAAGTCAGCCTTGCAGGCTCAGTGGACCTGACAAAGGAGGGCTCGTCATTTGTGGTGACTCAGCCTCCTCTCTGCAGAAGCCATCAACCTTTCTACTTCACAAAAAAGCCCTGCACATATTGATTTTCATTACATTTTCTCTATGGACCACAGTAATTACTCTCCCTCTACTTCAAATGCAAAATCAGGCATGATCCTACTTAGACGATTTGTTACTTTTAATGACCAATGGAAGAAATTAAACTGTAGAGAAGCTATTGAAATGACAGTAAATTATCCTGTGTTAGCAACTCACACATTTAAAGAAATATACACATAACTAAACAGATGACACAAAAATTTAAATCATTCTGAGAATAAAGTATCTTACCATTAACACTTTCAAAGCAAGAAAACGCTGCTTTTTTAAGAAAATATTTTATTTTATTTATTTATTTGAGAGGTAGAGTTACGGACAGTGAGAGGGAGAGACAGAGAGAAAAGTCTTCCATCCAAATGGATGCAAGGTCCAGAGCTGGGCAGATCCAGATCAGGAGCTTCCTCCAGGTCTCCCATGTGGGTTCAGGGTCCCAAGCACTTGGACCATCTTTGACTGCTTTCCCAGGCCATAGCAGAGAGCTGGATCAGAAAAGGAGCAACCGGGACTAGAACCAGCGCCCATAAGGGATGCCAGCACTACAGGCAAAGGATTAACCTAATGTGCCTGGGAGGCAACAGGATAATGATCCAAGTACTTGACTTCCTGCCACCCACTTGGGAGACCCAGATGGTGTTCCTGGCTCTCAGTCGTGGCACTGCCCTGGCTATTGTGGGCAAATAGAGAATGAACTACTGGATGGAAGATGGATTTCTCTCTCTCTGTCTCCCCCTCCTACTCTGTCACTATGTCTTTAATACAAGTAAAAAATAAATCCTAATAAGACAATAAAGTCAGAATGAAAATGCTGCTTAAATAGGTGAAAAATAGAGAACTATAATTTCAAACACAAGATAATATAACAAAAGTTAAAACATGGAAACAAAGCAGTACAAGATGGCCCAAGTGCTTGGGCCCCTGCACCCTGGTGGGAGACCTGGAAGAAGCTCCTGGCTCCTGGCTTCAGATGTGGCCATCTGAGGAGTGAACCAGCAGATGGAAGACCTCTCTCTCTCTCTCTCTCTCTCTCTCTCTCTCTTTTTCTCTTCCCCTCCTCTCTCTGTGTAACTGTGACTTTTAGGTAAAATAAATAAATCTTTAGAAAAAATATGCCTGAAGCAACCAAATCATAAAGAGGGAGGATTTATTTAGCTCACAGTTTGGACATGCAAAATCAAAATAGCATGACACAGGCTTTGTTCTAGTGAGGAACACGTGGAAGATGGCTGAGCAGACACACAGGAAGGATTTTATGGCAGACTAAGAAGCAGAGGAAGTGGGTGGGACCTAACTGGGCTTTTATAACAGCTTCCATGTAATAACTCAAGAGATGACAGGAGAGTTATTTCCTGCGGGAACACTCGCAATGACCTATGAACCTCCCATTGAGCTGCACCTCCTAAAGTTTCCATCACCTTCTGATAGGCCTACCTTGGGACCAAGTCTTTAACACATGAGCCTTTAGGAGACATTCAACATCCAACTCATAGCACTCATGTTGAAAGAATATTCTAATTTATTTTACTTAGGTACCAACTATTCTCCTGAGTGGTAGTATATTCCTATATAGTATACATTCTATCAAGTTTATTTATTTAATTAAATAAGAAATACTCATATGAAAAATAAAAACATAAGTAGTGTGTGGTTAATCATTTTTACTCCTTTTCACATGTATTAGTAGGAAGTACAGGGTGGAATTTGTATGTTTTATAATATATCTTACAGGTGTTTCTCATGTTTCTCTTCATCTTTTATAGAAAATGCCAAATAGATAGATACTTCATGACATATGGGACTCATCAATATATGTTATTTAAGATAAAAATTTTGCTGTTATTAATTTATTGAACTGATAACATATATGATTATGATAACTATGAGAAAATTTTGGAAATTGCACTTACAGTGCTTTTGCTATAGGATCATATACTAATTGTGATATTCAAAATATTTGGGTTTCTTATTTTGCTGATATTGTTTTGTTTATTTTAAGGCATTCTCAGATATTAAAAAGGCTCTGCCAGGAGCTGGGGCTGCGGCATAGAGAGTTAAAGCCTGAAGCACCGACATCTCATATGGGCACCAATTCTAATTCTGGCTGCTCTTCTTCCAATCCAGCTCTCTGCTATGGTCTGGGATAGCAGTAGAAGATGGCCCAAGTCCTTGGGCCCCTGCACCCATGTGGGAGACCTGGAAGAAGCTCCTGGCTCCTGCATGTGGTCATCTGCAGAGTGAACCAGCAGATAGAATACCTCTCTCTGTGTGTCTACCTCTGTAACTCTGTCTTTCAAATAAATAAAATAAAATCTTTAAAAAAAAATAGGCTCGGCCAGCTAAATCTTACTTGAGGAAGAAAAATAAAATTCCTCAATCTTTTAAAAAGGCATAGAGAAAAAGAGAGATCTTCCATCCACTAATTCACTCCCTAGCTGGGCTGAGGCCAGCTGAAGCCAGGAGTCAGGAACTCCATCCAGGTCTCCACCATGGATGATAGGTACTCAAGCACTTGAAACATGACCCACTCCTTCCCAGGTGCATGAGCAAGGAGTGTATTAACAGAGTGGCTGCGGCTAGAACAGACACTTTATGGGATGCAGTTATCCCAAGCAGTGGTTTAACCCACTGCAGCACAATGTCCATCCCATCTTAAATCTTAAAACTGACATTTATCAAATACATAAAGCAATCTACCCCTTGGGTCAAACATGGGACATTTTCGATAAAAGACTTATGTAATTTAACCTCTGTCTTCTTGTGATTTATTCAGTGCATCACATTTTCCCTGCATTTACATAGGAATTTTTCATGAAAAAGGAAATTGAAACAAGGACCTTTGTAATCAAGCCCATCTCTTTTCCACTTGTCTTAATGACATATTAGTAGCAGGGATGGATGATATGAGGAAGAATGAGACAAGGCTTATTGAGTAAATGAAATCTGTTAAGTGCGGATCAACCCAGAAACATTTACAGTCTGTAAAAAAAAATCAGGTTTTCCATGTAATTTTCACTTTAACATGTTACCTAGGTTTTGCTAAATAATATTCATAAATTTGTAAAACAAAAAGGCTGTATTGATGGCAAGATTAAATTAAGTTCAAAATATGCTTCATTTTCACATGAACTTCAGTCCAACAAACACAGCTCATTTCAAATTTAAGTAAAGTTGTAATTTCATATTCTAAAACAGGATTATTTAAGTTTAAGAATATTGTAAGATTATACTAAACTTCCTAATATTAAAAACAAAAATTACCTTTTTTTCTAGCTTGTTAATCTTACCACTTTTAGACCATATCCTTTTAGGAAAATAATATTATATATTGTGAGACTTTCTTTTCAGTGTACCCTAACTCAACTTCCAACTTTGGATGTGAGGTTACTGCTTTGTTGAGATATTGCCAAAAATGTATCTTTTGCCCAGGTGGTTTTTCTTCTGCCTCACCATGTCTGTTGTTAAGACTTTCCACTGTATTTTTGATTTCACATATTGAGTTATTCATTTCTAATATTTCAGCTGTATTTCTCTTCAAAATCTCAATCTCATGGGAAAATTTTTCCTCCATATCAGGTATGAATTTCTTTAACTTGTGAATTTGCTTCTCATTGCTTCTAGGTAATCCTATGATCATTCTTTTTGATTCCTTTTCAGGTATTTGATCCATCTCTTCATCTTCACATTGTAATATTAGAGTGTTGTGTTCCTTTGGGAAGTCATGTTGTCTTCCTTATTCTTGTTTCTTGAATTTCTGTGTTTACTTTTAGGTATTTATGGAAATACTTGTTGGTTTTATTCTCAGATGGATTTTATTTTTGAACTATACCTCTGTAGCTTAGTGGAGCGTCTGCTCTTTCAGTGAATACCCAGAGGCATGTTCTGGGTGTGGCCAGGGAGCTCTGGTCATTGCTCCAGGATGGTGTAAGCATCCAGGTGACACCCAAATTGAGCTTGGTATATCTCCTCTATTGTCAGTAGGATGGAGAGTATGCTCACCTCTGTTGGTGTTATCACATCCTCACCTTCTCTTTTCCAAGGTTATCAATGCCCAGGGTTAGCCCACAGTGCGTGCAATACTTTGTGCTGCATGAACTGCACAAAGGATCTGTGCAGTTTTTTGTGTGAGTATAGATCCTTACGCAATGGCCTATCCCAGGCCCTCTGGGAGCTCTGAGCCTCTTCACCAGATACAGTGATTTCCCACAGACTCAACTACACTCTGCACTCTACTGTTCCAACACAAGGATCCCACAGTCACAGCATGCAAGTCTCCCACATTCACAAGGTGCAGAGGATCTTCTCTGCCCCAATAGCCTGTCCTGACGACAGAGATAGCAGATTGTTCCCAGAGCCAGCTGCTTGTGGGTGCTCTACCTTGGCTTTTGAGCCCAGAGCCTGTGATATATTGAAAGTATGGGAGGCCGGCGCCACGGCTCAATAGGCTAATCCTCTGTCTGCAGCGCCGGCACCCTAGGTTCTATTCCCAGTCGGAGTGCCGGATCCTGTCCCGGTTGCCCCTCTTCCAGGCCAGCTTTCTGCTATGGCCTGGGAGTGCAGTGGAGGATGGCCCAAGTCCTTGAGCCCTGCACCCACATGGGTGACCAGGAGAAGCACCTGGCTCCCAGCTTTGGATCAGCGCAGTGCGCCGGCCGCAGCAGCCATTGGAGGGTGAACCAATGGCAAAAAGGAAGACCTTTCTCTCTGTCTCTCTCTCTCACTGTCCACTCTGCCTGTCAAAAAAAAAAAAAAAAGAAAGAAAGTATGGGGGCACTTCACCTGGGTGCTCAGCTCCCTTTCCACCTTCCCAGCCATACTCAAAGTCAGTAGTGAACACTGATGTTTCCCTCTGGTAAAATTCTCCAATCCCAGGTGCACACAAGAGGTACCACAGCCTCTACTTGTGTCAAAATGACCCCTTTCCCCACCAGTTGCCAGTCGCCTTGTTAGGGGTATGGGGAGAAAGAAACATGCTTTTCTTTCACTAGATTAGGCAGTTACCCTGCCCCCTGTATGGGCTCCTGGCCAGATTCAAAGACCAAATGTGGTCCACCAAGAATCTCCCTCAGGCAATACCACCAGTGGCATGGGCTGTAGCAGTCTGCTCTTACCTGGCTCTCCAAAGCTGGCATTCTTTCCAGTTATCGACTGAGGGGGTCATGTGTGCTGTTACAGATATTGTGTATATCTGCACATTCCACACTAATCTACAGCATCTCTCATCCTCCTGTAGGATTTCTATTGCAAATTTCTTCCCAGTTCTCCTCTGGTTATGCACTTCCTCCATTTTCTTCTGCTATTTTCCCATCATATAAAGCAGTACCTCTTTTCCTTATTCAACCATCTTGGAATCTCTGAGAAATATCTTTCATCCACTGGTCTACTTCCCAAATGGCAACCACAACCAGGGCTGGTGTAGGCAGAAGCAGGAACACTAAGCTTCATTTGGGTCCACTACATGGGTGACAGAGATCCGAATATTTGGGCCATCTTCTGCTGCTTTCCCAGGCGCATTAGCAAAGATCTGGGTCAGAAGTGGAGCAGCCTGTACTTGAACTGTACTTGAAGTGTTGCAGGTGGAGGCTTAAGCTGTTGCATCACAATGCCAGCCCCACGTTTATTTTTCAAAAAATAATCTTGTACTGGAGATTTTATGATCCATGCATGTTTTTATCCTGCCCAATCAACTATGGCTGCATGTATGAGTGAGGGAAGAATACTAGAAGTGGCACAGTTTGGATCAGATATCCCCTTCCTACCTCATCTTTGGTTTATAAAAGCATGGCGTCTTGAGTTCAAAGCATAGGCATGTTGGTTTAGAATAGACAAACTAGTAAAAACTTGGTGATGTAAAACAGCAAATATATATTCTTTCACAATTCTGGAGATCAGAAGTCCAACAATCAAGAGAGCACCAAGATCACACACCCTACAGAGGCTATCATAAGCTATTCTTTGTCTCTTCTAGCTTCTGGTAATTATTGGCGGTGCTTGACCTGTGGTTGCTCTCCAATTATCTCCTCTGTTATACTGCCTCTCATTTGCATGTCTCTGTGTGTCTTTGTGTATTGTTTTCTGTGTGATTATCTCAAAATTTGCTTTTCTTAGTTCTGAGAGATATGGGTGATTGCATTTAGCACATACCATAATCTAGGATAAATTCATCCTCTCAGGATCCTTCACTTAACCATATATGCTGCCATGTGAGGTATTATTCATTCTTTGGACCCATATGATAATATTCTCAGTTTCCAGGGCTTATGGATGGACATTTCTTTGTGGCCACCATTCAGCCCTCTATGGGTGACACAATCTTTGTGGATATATATTATCCCCATCAGTTGAGATACCAATTGTAATATATATAGTCAGAATATGGGGCCAATGTAGACATTATTAACTCCTTCAAAATGCTGAATATAGTTGAATTGTATCTTTTTTCATAAAAATGAAGATTACATTATGAACTTAAAAATTGGAATAGGTAGGTATGGTGGTATAGTGGGGTGCTCACATCCATCTTGAAGTACCAACTCAAGTACTGACTACTTCAATTCCAACCCTGCTTCCTGCTAACACACATCAGAGATGTGGCTGGAATTCTTGGCACCTGGCTTCAGCCTGGCCCAGCCCTGGCTGTTACAGGCATTTGAGGAGTGAACCACTGATAAAAGATCTCTCTCTGTCTGTCTGTCTCCAAATCTCTGTGTCATTTTGCCTCTCAAATAAATAAATTATAAAGCAGTTGATGCTTATTTCTTTTAAAAATGTTTATTTCCATTTAAGGATTTACTCTTCTTAGTCAAGATAAGCAAATGCAAAATACCTCATATATTTGTGCCAACTTTCCTCTTTGTCCATTGCATGTTGCAGAAACCAATGAGAAATATTATTATATTTAAAGGGTTAATATAAAGAAAAAGCATAAAATTATAAAAATAATAAATATTAAATGTTAAGTATTATAGACTTCTAGTGATTATAATTATTTTTTAAAAATAGATTAGTGTTGTGTGAGACTACTAGGAATCATTGTATTAGGATATCTTTCACCCTTCTTTATTATGAAAACCCACATTTGTTTTTTGGGGGTTAACTTATACTTTCTTGGAAATTTCTCTTTCCATATATTAAACTATTTGTAAAGTAAAGGATTGGGGGCTGGGGCTGTGGCACAGCAGGTTAATCCTCCGCCCACGGCGCTGGTTGTTCTAGTCCCAGCTGCTCCTCTTCCAATCCAGCTCTCTGCTGTGGCCTGGGAAAGCAGTAAAAGATGGCCCAAGTCCTTGGACCGCTACACCCACCTGGGAGACCTGGAAGAAGCTCCTGGCTCCTTGCTTCAGATCAGTGCAGCTCTGGCCATTGCAGCCATTTGGGAAGTGAACCAGCAGATGGAAGACCTTTCTCTCTGTCCCTCCCTCTTACTGTCTGTAACTCTACCTCTCAGATAAATAAATAAAATCTTTAAAAAAAAAACAGCAATAGACTCAGAGATCTGAAAATACCTCAATTCCAAACAACTCTGCTTGCCTAATACTCATTTTTTATGCTACTGAAATATTCCATTCATTAATTTTTACTTTCAATCGATATTACTTTTGAGTTTTTAATAGAATTGCTCATAAAGGTAAATGTATTTTCTGGGGGTATTTTGTTTGTTTTGTTTTTACTAAACTAAGTATATGCTTTAAATAACATTATTACTGCAGTTAAAGTAGTGTTACTTAGGTAAAAGAAGTATTTAAAACAACTAGAAAAATAGATAATGTCACCTTTGTTACATATCATTAGCTTTACCAATTCTCTTAAACTTTAAAGAAGTTTTAATTTGTTGTCACAGCAAAACTACACTCCATTCCATTTCCTTATCCACAACCATGCTTCTATTTGATGCCTTATGTTTTAGTTATTCACATTCATCTACATATTTGGCTCCTCTTCCACTAACTGTGTCTGCTTGCATTAAATGTGGTGGCTGAAATCTTTTAAATGAGATATAAGAGGCCTTAAACATTCACAAATACTTTGGCTCTTTTGTACCTCAATTGTGGTTAATTTTAGGATACTTGTAGCACATATTTCTAGTCAAGAACTTTATTCTTTCCAAAGGTAGGTTTTCATCAGGAAAAATCTTATTTGATGTTTGAAATTCAGCAGGAGATTTTCAACATGGGAGTTTGTGGTGTTGATTCTATTAATTTTATTGCTTAAAGACTGAAACTCATAATGTGCAATCTTCAAATGTGTATGCACATGTATTCCTATTAAATCTATAGTCAGTTGGCAGAGTAGCAAGGTTCTGTTTGTTTTCTCAGGACTTGAATTAAATCATACCTACTCTATGCCTGTCTCATACCAGCACCACCTTAAACTAATTACCTCTTTTATTGTAGGAAGGGTTTGGCTTCCTGAATAGATGATGTTGGAGTATCCACTGTGACTTAACCAAACAGAAGTGCATCATGCTGAAAATAGTGTCTCAGAGATATACATATGTAGTCATCTCTCAATTTAGAAAGGGAACAATTTTAAAGATTATTTTATCTTGCAGATTATGGAGATTTTCTTTCTATTTCTAAATATTTCCTCTTGACTATGTCAATTCACCCACCTATAAAGATTTCCATGTGGTTCATGTGTTGGAGGCTTGGTCTTCACATGGCAGTATGAAAGGTAATAAGATCTTCAAGAGTTGAGGCCTAGTGGGTTCTTACTTCAATAAATGGCTGAACAAGAAAAAAAGTATTTAGTAAAGAATGAAAAAGTCTATAAAATATATTTCTACTTCATAGTTGTCAAATAAATAGTAAAATTAGTGTTAGCAGTACTAAACTTCCAGGTCAATAGTCATAACAAGTTTATCAATAGTAATAACCTTTTTAATGTGATAATTTCTAGAGAAATCTTTGAGACCATCTTACAACTACATATGTCAGAAACATCGAGAATTGTATGCCCATCTTCTCTGTACTTCTCCATCAATAGTCAGCCATAGTGCTAGCCCTTTATGAAACAAAGAAATAAGTGTAAAAAAATTTAATATTTTCTTTAAGTTTGCTGGAAGTTAAAACATTGTTTCTTACATTGGTTAGAATTAGTGACTCAAAATTGAATTCTTGCTATAAGAAAAACTTTTAATTTATGCATATTTGAGTTTATCAGTTATTAATATACATTCACAACGAATAGTAGAGAGTGACAAAAGTAGCAAGTCATTTTTGTGTGTCAAACTAACTGCCATGACATTGGATATTTAAAATTAACAAAATGTATAGGATGTGTCAGCATGAAAATGGGAGGAGGGAATTCCAGGGAAGAGGCAGGAGCAGAGGAAGACTTTGTCTTGTGTGGAAATAGTCTACAGATAATAACTATCCTTGAATGTCCATGTACAATCTACTTCAAATGCTTTATATTTAATAATTTAGCTGCAAGTATCAGAAGAAAAACAAATAGTTGTAGAAAATCCAAGTCATTCTGCTAAAAGGAAATGTTACTTCAACATTCTTGATGAAAATTAGGTTAAGAAAAATAAAACAGAAGTGAGAGTGAATAATGGTCTAAAACAATGGGCAGATATTGTGGTACAGCAAATTAAGCCTCTGCTTGGGACGCCTGTGACCAGTAGAGGACTTGCTGGTATAGATTCCTACCCCAACTCCTACTTCCAGCTTCCTGCTAATGTGCATCCTAGGAGTCAGCAGATGTTTGCTCAAGTATTTGGGTCCCTGTAACCAACATGAGAGACCAGGATGGAGTTTCAGCTCTTGGCTTGTGTCTAGCCCAGGCCTGGCTGTTGCAGGCATTTGGGGAATGAACCAACAGATGAACCTCTCTCTCTTTTCATATTCTTTCTTTCTCTCTCTCTCTCTCTCTCTCTCTCTCTCTTTCCCCCTTCTACCCCCACCTCCCTGCCTCATACATACATACATACAACAATAAATATATATAATACAATATGCCGGGAATGGGTTTCAGTCCTATTTCTGCTTCTAATTCCATCTTCTTGATGTGCACCCTGGGAGGCTATGGTGGAATGAGAAGGCCATGCCAAGATGGCCGCTGGCAAGCGAACGTCAGTTACTCAGGAATGGCTTTGAAACCCACCTGGCAACAGAGCCTGCCTGGCAACAGGCTGTGATTGGTTGGGGCATAGACCACCCCTTGACCGGATTTGCTGGTCTTGGCTATGTAAGCTGTTGTAATAACCGAAATAAACAAGTTCTGCGGGCTGTTTGCCTTAAGCCCACTTTCACCCGACTCCTGGGGTCTGTGTGGTGACTCCGGGGTCTGTGTGGTGACTCCGTGCCTCTTGCCCCCACCATGCTCCTCCTCTCAGAAACGAATCCACTGCAACATTGTTGAGAAACCAATTGCAACAGGAGGCAGCAGTTGTTGACTCAAGTAGTTGGGTCCCTGACACCCACATAGGAGACTTGGATGGAGTTGCTTATCTCCCAGCTTTGGCCTGCCACTCCCCAACCCTTCCTTTCAAATTAATAATAATAATAATAATAATAATAGCAATAATAATAGACAACTGAATTATAATGTGAAAAATTTTCTAAGCACAAACATAAAAATATTTTGTTACATATAACATGAACTGAATAAATGGACGAGTGACACAAATAGAGAAAATATTTTAAAATAGGGAATTCAGGTATACATCCTTATATAAAACATAATTTAATGGTACTTTAAAAGGATAGAATTTAAATAAATTCTAATCTATTTCAGAAATAGTTTTAGATAAGAAGAAAATTTATCTGTTGAATAAAATATTTTAGTATTTACATTTTCTTGACATGAGTATGCATGACTTTTCTATAAAAATGTAAAATTATAGGAATTGCTATTCATTTGAAAAAATGTTAGTCTCCCATTATATTATAAATGTTAGTTACATTTCACAAAAATATGTGAAATAATTTTCAGCTTTTCAGAATAGAATTAATATATATATAATGCAAAAAGCAGCAAAATGTTATATATTTATGTAGATTTATATATATACACACACACATTTTTCAGTGTGTGTGTAAATTCTATTTATATTTTAAAAGATCTGTTAGTTGTGGAGAAATTGGTGACCATGGACAGGTAATAAAAAAGGGATGAGTAATTAAAATATCACCCGAAAATGTAACAGAAACAGTAGGATTACAGAAAACCTATAATATGTAGTCCTTGCCTTCTGGCTAGTCACATAGTGTGGAAGCCAAAAAAACTCAGTTAAACAGAGCACAAAATGAAGCCAATATACGAGTGAGCCAGAACATCCATTGGCACTCAATCATACATGACCCAATGGTTCCAATTTAATGTCAGCTTCTAAGCAGTTGCATCAAAATTCTCCTCTTAGTATGTGGTCAAATCATTTTAGACAGACTCATACTGATATCAATGAAAGAACAAAATTACATTATTTTGAAAATTCAACACTCCAATACTCAAAGCCCAAGTATTAAAATATAGAAATGGAAACCCTATGAGGGCCCATGTAAAAGAAGAATGGAGAAAAATAAATGAAGTTATTTTAATTATTTCATAAGGATATTTTCATGTCTTAGTAGATTGTAAATTCCAGTTTATGTGTTATATACCATGTGACTTCAGCATTAGAAATTCTATTATGAAATGATTTTATAAATACAGACATTTGAAAAGTGTAGAAAAAGTCTATTAACTGAAACTAAATGTAAGATTTGGTGTTTCTTCCATTAGGATGTGTCAAATGACAAATTGCTGAACTACATTTTATCAGAATTCTACTTAGAATTATCTTGGAAATGAGACAGTAGCTGGTTGAAAAGAAAAAAAAAATTAAAAATACGAAAAATTAAAAAGTGCCAGCAGTATACTATTAGAGTATATTTCTTATATAAAAGGTACCTGGTGTTTTCTGTTGTTGTAGTGACTACATATGAATAAAATTTCTCATGAAATTACTCTTAATAATGAAAGTAATTGGCTTGTTTTAAATGAATATATATATATTTTTTCTGTCCTGATTTAATACTAAACATCTCTGATCCATTGAATAAAATACATGGATCCATAGCAAGTGACATGCCCTAGACATATGAGGGGCCTTCAAAAAATTTCTTAAATTTGAGCATTACAGAAACAACTATGTACGGATTTAAAAAAAAATTCATACCAAAAGGAAGTTTTCTTTTAAGTAAATTTTTCCTTGAGGTTTTTGAAGTACCCTCATATACAATATATTCCTATTGTAACTTGCAGTCTGTATCTCAGTGGAAATCAACCGATATTTGCATGTTCAATATTTCCATGTCATAACCATATCTGACAAGCAAAATAATACAATACTGAAATCCCTTGCTCTATGATGTTGAAAAGGGTAAGATTTAGGGAGGCTGCAGATAACAGAAAATTAGTCTGCATTTTATCTTAGTTTCCAGGATGACAATGTGTTGCCATTCTAAAGTCAGCATGGTGGGGTTCTCACAAAGAGGCCACCAATCTAGTCAGATTATTTTCTGTGCTTCCCACTTTGCTCCTACCTCTAAAATGTTCAATACACACTTGAAATTAAATATTTACATAATAAACTATAATATTATCTATAGCAAGAGACTTTTGGCTTAGGACTTATTGGATGGCAAAACAATTTGGTGTATGAAATTCTAATACCATGGTTCTATCTGAACAATTCAGTTGAAGATAAATAATGTAGTTGAAATTGGACAGAAGTCCGCAGTTTGATTTTATAGGGCTAATGCATGAATCTATGCCCCATGAATACGTGATCTTAAGAGTATAGATATATGTAATACACACACACACACACACACACACAAAGAGAGAGAAGTATCAAAAAACAACCTTATTCTAAGAAACTGCAAAGTCAAATAAACAAAGAACCTGGGAAGGCTGGGGAATCAGCATTTTATATAGATGACTGTAGATACTGAGACCAATTATAAAGATATCATTTGGAATTTAAGACGAATCCATTCTAGATGGGGCCTGGAATACTGAGATCATATTTTAGTCAAATTTCCTATGATGTTTCTACAAAGTAAAGAGAGTGTGGGGCATAATACACCCCAACAGCAGCAAATAGATAGATAGATAGATAGATAGATAGATAGATAGATATACTAGGAGTACTATTCAGCTGTTAAAAAAATGAAACCCTGTCTTTTACAGTAAGATAGTGCCAACTGGAAACCATTATACTTTGTGAAATAAGCCAATCCCCAAAAGACAGATATTGTATGTTTTCTCTGATCCAGTGTAACAAATATAATACCTGAAATGTAATTTATTGGAGTGAAATAGAAATTTTTAGAATAGATGATTGTTTACAGCCCTTGTCTCTTCCATTGAGGAACAATGTTTTCTTTTGCTTGTTTTCTTTCTCTTCATACTATTTTTTAAACTCCTTCACTTAGAGTAGGGTTAACTATTTGATCATTAAGTATACTGTAAATAGATCACTGTAGAAATTAAGAATGGGTATCTGAGAGGGAGGGTAAGGGAGGGTTGGCGCATGGGCAGGAGGGAGGATGGGCAGGGGGAAGTCCCATTATGTTCTTAATTCTGTATATATGAAAAATATGAAATTTGTGTAACAAATAAATTTTTAGTATGGAAATGAAAAAAGATTATTTAAAAAATGTTCAATGAATGTAATGAAAAACAGGAAAATAATCTGTTGATATAACAGAATTTAAATATGAAATAAATAATGAAAATAAACATGTGAATTATGAAAGAACAGACACATTAAATGGGTAATGCAATGTGTAAAAAATTGAAGGCAAGAGAAAAGGTTATGAAATCACACCAGTTAGGAAAATCTTGAGGAGCTGGTGCTGTGGTGTAGCGGGTAAAGATGCAGCCTGCAGTGCCGACATACCTTTGAGTGCCCTTTCATGTCCTGGCTGCTCTATTTCCCATCCAGCTTTCTGTTATGGTCTGGGAAAGCAACAGAGGGTGGCCCAAGTCTTTGTGCCCCTGTACTTGTTTGAGAGACTCAGAAAACGCTCCAGGCTCCTTGCTTCTGATAGGCCCAGCTCTGGCTGTTGCGGCCATTTTGGAGTGAACCAGCAGATGTAAGATCTCTCTCTCTCTCTCTCTCTCTCTCTCTCTCTCTCTCTCTCTCAGCCTCTCTGTGACTGTGCCTTTCAAATGAATAAGCAAATCTTTAAAAAGAGACTCAAGTATTAGCTCACAAAAAAGAACTGTGATATCAGCATACCATGGCTTATTATGTTCAAAAAATTGAGAAAGTCAGTAAATAGAATATTTTAAAGCAGTCTGAAATGTTTGGAAGGGAGTATGCAACATAAATTATTCTGAGTTGAAAGTAAACGAGCTTGCAAATGACTGTGTTATATCTTTATATATATAAGAAGTATGCATTTACTAGTATGGTCAATGTGATTATATATATATATATATATATATGTGTGTGTGTGTGTGTGTGTGTGTGTGTGTGTGTGTGTATACGTTTCTAAGGATTTAAATAGTCAAGAAATTGATACATGATATGGAATCACAGGAGGAATTGTGTGAATTTAACCTAGTAGATAGAGTGTCCATTTCACATATTGGAGTACATGGGTTCAGGTCTCAGCTCTGTTACTCACTCTAAACTCCTACTAATTGCAACCCTGGAAAACAGTAGCTATGGCTGAACTGGACTCCTATAACCCAAGGAGGGAACTGGATTCTGCTTCCAATTCTGGGCTCCAGCCCTTGTTCAACCCAAATGGTGGCAAGGATGTGGGGAAAAGGGTACCCTAATCCACTGTTGGTGGGAATGTAAACTGGTAAAACCACTATGGAAGAAAGTTTGAAGATACCTCAGATATCTGAATATAACCCTACTATTTGACCCATCTATCCCACTGCTTGGAATTTACCCAAGGGAAATGAAATCAGCAAATAAATAAAAGAATTATCAGCACCCCATGTTTATTGCAGCTCAATTCACAATAGCTAAGACATGGAATCAACCTAAATGCCCATCAACTGAAGACTGGATAAAGAAATTTTGAGATATGTACTCTAAGGAATACTACACAGTGGTAAAAAAATATTTTCCAGTCATTTGCAAAAACAAAAAAACAAAAACAAAAATACAAAAACAAAAACAAAAACTGATGAGTCTGGAAAACATCATACTTAGTGAAATGAGGCAACCCTAAAGGAACAAAAAATACCATATGTTCTCCCTGATCTGTGATAACTAATAGAGCACCTGATAGGTAATCTCTAGAAGTGAAATTTACACTTTGAGAAGCGATGACTTGAGCAGCCCTTATCTTGACTGTTGGGGAATAGCATTTTTTCCCCTTAATACTGTTGGTTGAACTCTTAACAAAGAGTTTATCATATGCATATAGTCAGTTGAAAATAGTTCCCAGTAAAAAATAATAGTGGAATAAAAGAGGGAGGAGAAAGTTTGCAACTGTAAACCTGTATAGTTCTACATACATTCCTACAGACTTACCTCTAAGTGTGCAATTTAAAAACTTGCCATTTGACCCCAAACCCCATTAAGCTGAGTGGTAAAAAATGCATTCCTAAGTGTTAAAGTGATCATATTAAGTGTTAAATAGATCATATAGATAGGATTAAGTGTTAAAGGGGTCATAATTCTGGTAAAAATAATAAATGATAGAATTAAAAGGAGAGTAATTTCCAGCATGGGAAGCAGTCCACACAGCAGACTCATAGAATGACAATCACTCTAAATAGCACTCTGATCTCAGAATCAGCCATTAAGGTATTCTGGTCTGGCTACAAAGCCCATGAGAGCATTTCAGGCATGGAAAGGCAAGACACTGTGGCAAAAACAAAACAAAACAAAACAAAATCATATGAACGATCTCTGTGAGTGAGACCCCAATAGAAAGAAAGGGCCTTCAAAGTAGGATATATTTTTCTCTGAAGGAAGGAGGGAACTTCTGCTTTGCTTATGGCCTTGTTTAAATACTAATGAAGATTGTGGACACAAAAGCCTTCGATACCCTTGTCAAGAGCCTTGGGTAATCGCTGACATCAAACATTAGAGTGTTACTTGTTAAATTAACAACAGGAATCACTGTGCACTTACCCCCCATGCAGGACCTCTGTCCTCAATGAGTTGTCCTATGAGAATTAACCATAAAACTTATTCTTAAGCAGTTTGTGTGTGTGTGTGTGTGTGTGTGTGTGTGCAAATTGTTGAAATCTTTACTAAATATAGAATTTTTCTTCTGTGTATAAAATTAATTGAAAATGAATCTTAATGGAGGATGGGACTGGAAATGGGAGAAGGAGATGGCATGAGAATGGAAGTGGAATGGCAGGTATAGTGAGAAGCATCATTATATCCTGATGTTGTATTTGTAAAATTTGTACTCACCAGATAAAAAAGTTTCTTTTTGGAAAAAACAAAGATTTACTACTATAGTTTTAATATGTGGGTTTTTTTTAAATGTGGTCTATATGAGTAAATTTGACATATTTTTACTTGCTTATTGTTTGTATCCCTTGCCTATATTCCTGCTGTTCTGTAGTCTTTTTACTCTTTACTTTTTACTTTTTGAACTCTTTTTTAAAGATTTATTTTATTTATTTGAAAGAGTTATAGAGAGAGGTAGAGACAGAGAGAAAGAGAGGTCTTCCATCTGCTGATTCACTACCAACATGGCTGCAATGGCCAGAACTCAGCCAATCCAAAGCCAGGAGTCAGAAGCTTCTTCTGGGTCTTCCATGTGGGTGCAGGAGCTCAGGAAGTTGGGGCATCCTCTGCTGCTTTCTCAGGTGCATTAGCAGGGAGCTGTACCAGAAGCAGAGCAGCCAAGACTCTATCCAGAGCCTATTTGGGATGCTGGTGCTGCAGGCTGAGGCTTTAACCTGCTGGTCGACAGCACTAGCCTCTTTTGAACTCTTTTTTTAGTGAGCATTAAGCCTTTGGCTGTAATGTAAATTAAAAATGTGTTATCTCAAAGGTTGAAAAAGAGAGAGAGAAAAAAGAGAAATAGAGGAAGGAAAGGAGGAAGGAAGAAGGCATGGACAGAGGAAGGGAAGTATTATATCCTTAGAATTGTATCTATGAACTGTATTAAATCTGTTCTCTATATTAATATCACATAAAAATGAAAATAGTGTTGTAGTAATTATCATGTATTTGCTGTGACCCTGAGAATCCAATTTTTTAAGTAAATTCCCTAAAACAAAACAAGAAACTCTATGATTACATTTTGTAACTCAGATTGTCCGTGAGCAGAAGAAACTTTGCTCTCTTGCTCAGTGAGGATATTTGAAAACAAGTATATTCAAACATGGCTGATGGGATTTTAGACTTGATAATTCCTAGATCAATTATTTGGCTTCATCTACCTAAATTATACCTATATTATTCTAGAACATCTAATAAGTATTGTGCACATATATTTATAAATTCATGTATGAAAAATATTTATCATAACATAAAAGCACAAGATTTAATTTATAGGACCATTACTAGTTCTCTTGGTAAATAGAGCATAGTGCATCTATACAGTGAAATTAAAGGCATTTAAAAAAGAAGAAGAACAATTCCCTCATGGGGTGGTACCAACAATCTCCACAATACATTGAGTGAAAGAAAAATGGCAGAGTGATATGTGTAATATAACAATGTTTTGTTAAAAGCAAATAAAAGTTAATATATATTTATTTGCAAACTCTAAGCATGAAATAATTTTAGAAATAAAAGTGGTTGTATTTAGGGAAGAATATCAGTAGCTAGGAAACAATGAAGGAAAAAATATACTTGATACACCATTTTGCACTACTTTAGTGTTGAATGATTCATGTAAATTACTATCCATCAAAACATGTAAAGTTAAATCTTAAAATAAATATCACATTATTTCAGGAAATGAATTATGAGAGTCTGTATGAAGTAAGAGCTGGACTTGGAAAAACAAATCACATATGTGATATTTTTAGACAGAATTAGGTCATTTGGAATATATTACAAGATGTCTTAATAGAGTTGAAACTCTGCCTTGCATGAAATGTTGATACAAATACATTAGATTGATATAAATAAAAATATCATCAACATTTAGATACTACTTTTTGATAGTAACAGGGATACCGTCTGAGGTGGATTAAGGGAAAGAGATGGAGATACATTCGTGAAATCCATTAAAAAGGGATTATAGAATAATGGTTCTATGAAGAAAAGAGTTGCCCTGTAGAAATTGTTGGAGGACTGAATTTAAGAATTGGATGGTATCCAACCATATCCAAGGTTGCCAGAGATTCAGCTCACTGCACCAAGAATTATTGACACTATAAAATGTGTAATGTCTTTTATTGAGTATGATCTACAAACTGTAAGTCCCTTGCTAGTGGGGTTTGTATTTAACTTTAATTACACAGAGAAGGTATTCATATAATAGAGTCCAAATTGATTAAAGAGTCATGAAAAATTTAAATGGATCTATGATTTTTTCTATATGGTCAATTGTACAAAATATATATTGAGAGATATAGAAAAATGGATATTGAGAGAAGAGTGTCGTGCTCGCTTCGGCAGCACTTATACTAAAAATTGGAACGATACAGAGAGAGGAGTGTCTTTGGAAATCTTCAGGAGTCAATCATAGAGGAAAAGATGTTGTGGAAAGAACTTGACAAATAAATAAATAGAATCCTGAGTAAAGAAAAGATTTGCTTAAGCAGAATCAAGAAAGTCAAACTAAATATGAAAAAAATAAGAACTCTCATTTTGCAATACCAGAGTAGAAAATGTCAGTGGACAAGGACATGCTAAGAGATGAAAAAGCTGATTTAATATTAGAAAAAGAAAGTTTTTGAAGGGGAGCAGAAGAGAATTCAGGTTACTTTCGAAAAGAGAACATCTTCATTTCTTTCTTTCATTATAGAGGAAAGCATGGACAGTGCAAGTGTTCCGAGAGATTAACAGAATAAGAGAGAGAGAAAGACAGAGACAGAGAAAGAAAGGGCTCTAAATGTTGAGTTAAAGGGATAATCCTTTGTCTCCTAGATGATGAGTTCTTTTCATAACCTGTTAGATGCCACATGCTGTAGACACTTAAAACTAAGTAAATACATTGATACAGAGAAGATCGGTCTACCTCCCTGAGAATAACAATCAAGGTTAAATGTTAAATGGAGAGTACTTTTGTCACCCAAAAGGAAATGAAAACCAAAATTAACTTGGGACTTGGTTAAAAATTAATCCATATAAGTTAATGCTTAAATTCCTCTAGGGCACACGTATTGTGTTACAAATCTCCAATGTTAATAACATGATAGTTTAGCCTTTTCTAATATTTTTATCAATTATTATAGGGTTAATCTGTGAAATTTAATCACAAATTCTCCCTTAATCTCAGTTGAAGTATCAATAAAATAATAGGTCAATGATGACTTATGTCCATCCTTCTTCAAGCAACTTCCAAGCACAATAAGTATTATTATCTAATCAACCATGTATATCGTGGAAATGTGCAAAATTGTGGTGTTTGCTCTGCACTTTAACTGGCAATTTAAATACTTATTTTCTGTAGCTTATCATCACTGATTTTCTTAGGGAGCAAGAGGTATACATGTGGTTATTTGAGACAGTTATGGCTTGCAATGATAATAATAAAAAAACTTCACTGACACTTTTTGAAGGTATTTTCATCCTATCATATATTTTAGAGGAGACTGAGGAACCAAGGTTTACCTAGGGTGAAAAGAAAAAGAAAACTAATTTTTTGCAGCAGACTATGGAGTTAAAAAAGAAAAGACCATTTCTAATTCTTCCTGTGACACTAGTGAGCATGCCTCAGTGCTTTTGGGACTCTCTCTTGGGAGCTGTTATTAGATAAAGGGAAGGCTGGCTTCCTCTCATAATGTCTTTGCCTGTCTGGAGAATGCCAGAGGCAGGCACTAGCAGGTTATGTGATGCTTCAGTGGTAGCATCGGGATATTATGATACACTTCAAGGGCTCTCCATCAAGTCAAGAGACATACACGGACATACTTTTGTGTCAAGGAACATCATTTTATTTTCTTCTGCAATTCTATGTTTAAGTAACTTGTCAGTGGAATAGCAAAAAATAAAAGAAGTATTATAAAGCAGTGAGTTTCAATCACTCAGTGTTTCCTTGCGTTTGCTGTTTGTTATTTTCATGAGACTAACAGTCATTTCAAGACAAGGTCTAATATTCTCTAGATACTGTCATTTATGGTTCAATTTCTCCTGTTTGATTAGCCATTTTATGCTTTACTTTCTTCTGCATTTTCCTAGTAATATCAAAATGCATCAATGTTTCATATAAAACAGAAATATCCAGAGGATCCTCACAATAATGTTAATAACTGGAGCCAGCGGGGGGGTGGGGGTGGAGGATATGGTTAATAATCCATCACAATATTCATGTTAAGAAATTGCAGCAATTACACATTGAAGTTTTGTGTTTCTGCCTCATTGACTCAATTCTTAGGAAGTAGCTCTTATTCAAGGCTACTGCTTTTATTCTTTCTTTTCTGATAAATTTGCTATTTTCTTTCCTCTAATTTTTTTTTTTTACTTTTTATTTATTATTTTAGAGATAGAGAGAGAAAGAGCAAAGGCAGGGAGGGACCCACTCCCCAAATGCCTACATCAGCCAGATCTGAGCCAGGCCAAAGGTAAAAGACTGAAATTGATGACATGGGTGGCAAAGACTCAAGTACTTGAGCTATTATCTGCTGCCTCTCAGGATGTGCAAAAGCTGGAAGATAGAATTGGGAGCCTCAAACACAAATGCTCTGATATGAGGGATATGGACATCACAACTGCTATATCAAACACCCACCACTTAATTTTTATTTATTTGAGAAGCAAAGAGACAGACATAGAGAGAGATGGCTCCCATCCATGAGTTCATTTCCCCAAAGGCCCACAATGGCCAAGGCTGGACCAAGTTGAACTCAATCCAGTTCTCCCATTTATATGACAGGAACCCAATTAATTAAGCTGTAATCTACTGCCCCCAGGATCTTCATTAGCAGGGACCTAGAGTCAGTAGCCTAATTTGGGCATTTAACCCGGCACTCCAACTGGAGACTCAGATGTATTAACCAAAGTCTTAAGAACTAGGTAAAATTCCTGCCCATAAGTGTGTTTTTTAAGAAATTTATCTTTTTTTTTTGACAGATAGAGTTAGACAGTGAGAGAGAGAAACAGAGAGAAAGGTCTTCCTTCCATTGGTTCACCCCCCAAATAGCCAATGCAGCTGGCACACTGCGCCGATCCGAAGCCAGGTGCCAGGTGCTTCCTCCTGGTCTCCCATGCGAGTGCAGGGCCCAAGCACTTGGGCCATCCTCCACTGCCTTCCCGGGCCACAGAAGAGGGCTGGACTGCATGAGGAGCAACTGGGACTAGAACCTGGTGCCCATATGGGATGCTGGCACCACAGGCAGAGGATTAGCCACGTGAGCTACGGCGCCGGCCCCATTTAAGAAATTTCTAAATCAATATTTTTCTCTTATACAATATAATAATTAGATCAAGAATTAGAATTGCTTGTGTGGGCACATCAACTTTAAATATTTTTTCATTTTTTTGTTGGCTAATTTCATTTGGCACTTCATGTGATTATTTTACAGAAAAAAGGGGGGTACAGGTTTAACTTTTCATGTAAGCTATTGCAACAAGTGAGCAAAATGATGTGTGTTTTCCTCTGTATTTTGTTCCTCAACAGAAAAACAGTAATTTTTGTATATAAAGATTAGGAAAATTACTTTAGGAAAAATCTAGATGGATCCCAAGCACAAGCTCATTGTTCTCAAAACATAGAGATAAGCTTGATCTAACTAATGCTAATGAAAGTAAACTCCAAACATATTTGTGACTTGGGGTTTCAAGAACGATTCTGAGTAAGTTGTCATGTTTAGAGGTTTACAAGGTTGCCAAGGACTTGTTAGCCGTGACTAATATTGAAATCTGTAAAACTTAAGTTTACTACAGAGATAAAAGAGGAGAACAGCAAAACTAGTATCTATCTACACTGAATCAATGTGTGATTTGTACTCAAGGGCTAAAATTAGGGACAATATGAAGATTGATAAAGCATGCTGTACTTGAGTGGGCTGTGAGATAATTATCTGATAGTCTACTGCATTCAAACTGAAACAAAAAAGTAATATATCAATGTGGGATGCATTTTTTTTGAGAGTAGTGATGTTTAATTAATCTATTCTAAATTTGGTTTATCACAAAATGATGAGAATACTGTTGTTGAGCAGTATTAACTGTGGAGATAAATGAAGTTAAGAAAATTTGAGGAGCAGGCATTTGGCATGACAATTGCACCAATGCTTGGGATGCCCATACCCTATATCAGACTACCTAATTCAAGCTCTGGCTATTCAACTTCCTGTCTGTTTCTCCTGTGCACACACTGGGAGACAACAGATGATGGTTCAGGCATTTGGGTCCCTGCCACCCACATGGACTTGTGGATGGAATTCCTGCCTCCTGGCTTCAACCTGACCCATCTAGTACTGTTGCAGCCATTTGTGATGTGAACCAGCAGATGGAAGATATTCTCTTTCTCTCTCCTGTCTCTCTTTCTCCCTCTCCCTCGCTATCCTCATCCTCATCCCTCTCATACTCCTTTCTTTTCAAATAAATAATACATAAATCTTAAATAAAAACAACTTCATAGTAAATTATAAATATAATATCAACTACATGTTATCACAGGAATTCAACTCTATCATTTATGAAAAGGAATTGGCAGAATTCAAAGATAAAGATTTAGTTTTAAGTAAACGAATATTAACAGTAAAATTTGGGAAGAAGAAACATGTAAAGCAAAATGGTAAAAAGTGATTTTGAATTAAATGGTAAACAAAAATGTGATAACTAACTTGGAATTAGTTATGCTAATATTTAAGGACATAAGTTTAAAAAGTGAAAAAATGGATAAATTTAATGATGCAACCCACCAAGAAGTACATTAAAAAACCTATGGAGATATACAGGAAAATTATTAAATAATTAAACATGGCAGGGTCTTTTAAAAGCATTATCCTGAGAACTGAAAATTCAATCAGTGTGGGAGAGGAAATGAAAAATTTATGTTGAAAACAAAAAGTTCAATCTGATGCATTTGTGCATACACAAATTCTACATTGGTATCTTCATGCTGTTGTATAATATTCATTGGAAATACATGATAACTGATTATTACTTGATTACAAATAAATCTTTAATGTGTTGAAAATACAGATTAATGTATATGTCTTTTAATGAAAATACAATGGCTAAGAAAAAATTTTAAGAATTGTTCCAACAATTCCTCTGATCTAACAGTCTATAAACAAAGAGGAAAAGAATTTAAAGATATTTGACATATTTTTACTGTTTGATCATTATTTTAGACTTTCCTTTTGAGAATTTTGTACTAAACATACTAATTTACCATTTACAGCTTTACTGGACTTCTTTTTACTCTTTTCCCTGAGGATACCTAAGCTACATGTTAGCATTCAATACATTATCTATGACATGGACAGAGATATTCAGTAAAAACCAGCAGCAAACATATGAAACAGTTAAAATCTATATTTCCCCTCAATAAAACTGAGACAAGATAATGGCACATAGAATTATTATATTATTTATATTAATTTGAAGGTTTAAAGTCATGGAGGACAAAAAATAAATATTATATTAAAGAAGACAGTTACTCATCATTCCTGAGACTGCACTGGTACACTTACAAATAATAAAATACTAGAAATAGTACAAGCATTAAAATAGATCAAAAACACATAAATCACAAGCTATTTGAGTCACAAGTCTGTTTGAGTCTCAAATTGTAGGCACATTAGCAGGGAGCTGGATTGGTAGCAGAGAGCTGGATTGGAAGCAGAACAGCTGGGACTGGAATCAGCACTCCAATATGAGATGCTGGCATCACAAACAGAGACTTAATCTGGTACACCACAGCTCCAGTGATGTTGCTGTTGATTCGTTCTGAGAGGAGGAGCGTGGTGGGGGCAAGAGGTGTGGAGTCATCCCACAGACTCCGGGAGCTGGGTGAAAGCAGGCCAGAGAAGAACAGACTCATTTATTTCAGTTGCTACAGCAGCTTATATAGTCAAGGCAGCCAATCCGGTCAAGGGTGGTCTATGCCCTAACCAATCACAGTCTGTTGCCAGGCAGTTTCCAAAGCCATCCAATCACAGTCTGTTGCCAGGCAGGCTCCATTGTCATGTGGTTTCTGAAACCATCCAATCACAGCCTGCCTGTTGCCAGGCAGTTTCTGTTGCCAGAGGCCATCTTGGCATGGCCTTCGCATTCTACCACACAGCCCCCATCAGGGGCTTTTGCCAGTACAAAGAAAATGTTTCATACACAGCTGATGCTCACAAATAGTTGCTGAATGAAAAAGCATTTCAGTAATAAGCTTCCATGCTTAGGCTGTGTGCGTGAGATCTTCTCCCTTGTGCTCTGGTATTTGGGATCCATAGATAGGCTACATCTCTGTTCAACAGAAGTATAATTTCTGTCCAAGGAAGTAGACATCCCTTTCTCTATTATTCTTGGGAGACATAGACCTTGGACAGGTGTGAGAGTAATTCTCTTTTTAATACTTGCCAATATTAGACTCTGGAGATTCCTGTCACTCATAAGTTTTCATACAAAGAAGTCTTTTGAACATGAACATAACTTAAGAGTCAAAAGTGAGATGGCCATATAGCTAAGGAAGAAGACTTTAAGGAGTATTGGGGTAATAGGCCTGGATCTTTTGATTTGAGACACTGCCCAGGTCTGATTTATTCTACATATGAGTTCTTACTGATATCACCATTAATAGTTACTATTAACTATTAACTGGTACAGTCCATCTTCACATTTATTCCTGTGATTTTATTTGTAATCATCAGATGAGAGATGTGGAGGAATCCCTAGGTTAGTGTGGATGGAGTGTGGATAGATACTTGTGATGAAATGACAGTGAAGAACTTGTATATAGTACTAAAAAACTGAATCTTATTTTGGAGGCAATAGTAAGTGAACAATTTTAAGCCAAACAGCAACATGATCATTTTATATTTCGAAAATTCTCAATCTGGCAACAGTCTGGAGAAGCAAAGATGGTGGAGTCCTGAGGCAGAGACCAGTTACAGGCCTAATTAGTTCATAGGAGAAGGTATGAATGTCTGGAATGAGTAGTGGCCCTGTAAATAAATATTCAAGTATATAAAAGTTAACATTGACTATGCATTTTCTACTCTTGGAAGCCAGTGAAGCAGAGAGGCTTATGATGGATTAGAACATCAGACTAAAATGAAATGTGGGTGAAGGAATCTTCAAAGTAGGCAATAGGAAGAGAATACTTGGGAAGGAGAGTTTGAATTCATTCTTAGGGAGACAGATTGAGTTGTCATTGAAAAATGCAATAATAGATTACATGTTGATAGGAATCTAAATATAACACACACTCTTTGAAAATAATTATTTTTCTATTTAACATGGCACAGATAACAAATGTAAGTTATTGAGTGTAAAAATTAAAATGCCTAAAAAATACCAAGAAGGTATATATCAATTATGCACATTAGAATTGTTTTGCTACTGAAAGATCCAAATTAATTTTTGGTTTGTAAAACCCCTTCCCATTTTTTCCCACAACATTAATTTTTATAATGAATAAACGAATGAAGCAAGGTGTTTTACAGAGAGAAGATATTTAAATGTATTTCATATTATTTTAACAGTTTGATATATATTAAACTTTCTGTTTGATAAATTTGTACTGAAATTTATAGTTTGCAGTTTACTGCTTACAACTGTGCTGGGTTTATTTTCTCTTTTCCCTAAAGATGCCTAAAACTGTGCTTGATATGTGCTAGTACTAAATCTCTTTTAAGAAAATCTCACATTTGACAAAATGCTGCAGATTGTCTCTGAAAAAATATAGTAACACAAATGAATTGGGCCCTATGGATTCCTTTTTCAGTAAAAACTTTTACTTTATTTCCAGTTGCTCAAAGGAATCATCTCTCTGGGAAAACAAAGAGACATAGCAATATTGAAAAGAATCCTGGGCTTTATTGAGGTGAAAACACCTTAGAGGTGGTTTCATCCAAACCATTCATTTGGCAAATAAGGAAATTGAGGCCAATCTAAGGTCACATAGCTCATTTCATGGCGTTGCTGGAATTAGAAATACCATCTTCTGGCTTTCAGTCTAGTGCTTTTAAATTATTATTATTATTATTATTATTATTATTATTATATTCCACTGTGGTCCCATTCATGACACCTCTGAAAGTGAGTTCTCATAAACTCTATGCATGATGCATGGTGTTTCTGAAAGAAACACTTCCCCTGCAGAAAACGCCTGCCAAGAATTCTGCTACTAAGAGCTCCCACTGTGCAAGGGGTCCCTAGACAGTACACTCTGCAAGCTATAATGAGCAATATAATGTCTCCATTCTCTAGTGACATGGAAGCTCCCCAATGTAGACTTTTTAATGAAATTTTAAGCAAGAATTTCAACTGTCTACCTCCTGGGCTTCATCCCATGAGACAGTGCCAGCACTCAGCAATGTGAAGTTTTGGGGCAACAAGGGGATTTTTCAAGACAATTGTTCTTATTTGTTTAGGCCATATTTTTTCCCTTCTTGAAATCAGCATGATCTCTCAGGGCTTTTCAGCAGCTGACCAATTAAACTCTTTTTTAAAAACATTTATTTAATAAATATAAATTTCCGGTTATCTTTATATAGAGATCGGTTCAGTATGTAGTAAGTAAAGATTTCATCAGTTTGCATCTACACAGAAACACAAAGTGTAAAAATACTGTTTCAGTACTAGTTACAGCGTTACTTCACTTTAGACAACATATTAAAGACAGATCCCACATGGGATATAAGTACACAGTGACTCCTGGTGTTAATTTAACAATTTGACACTCTTATTTATGGCGTCAGGAATCTCCCTAGGCTCTAGTCATGAGTTGCAGAGGCTATGGAAGCCTTTAGGGTTCGCTGACTTCGATCCTATTCCGACAGGGTCACAGTCAAAGTGGGTGTCCTCTCCTCCCTTCGGAGAAAGGTACCTTCTTCTTTGGTAGTCCCGTTCCTTCCACTGGGATCTCACTTGCTGAGGTCTTCCATTTAGGTCTTCTTTTTTTTTCCTTTTCCAGAGTGTCTTGGCTTTCCATGCCTAAAATACTCTCATGGACTCTTAAGCCAGATCTGAATGCCTTAAGGGCTGATTCCGAGGCCAGAGTGTTATTTAGGACATCTGTCATTCTATGAGTCTTCTGTGACTCTGTTTCCCATGCTGGATCATTCTCTCCCTTTCTGGTCCTATCTGTTTGTATTGGCAGAAACTAGTCTTGTTTGTGTGTTCCCTTTGACTCTTAGACCTATCAGTGTGATCAATTGTGAACTAAAATGATTACTTGGGCCATCGAGATGGTATTGGTACATGCCATCTTGATGGGGTTGTATTGGGATCCCCTGGCATGTTTCTAACTCCATCATTTGGTGCAAGTCCAATTGAGCTTGTCTCCAATTGTACATCTCCTCCCTTTCTTTTTCCCTCTCTCAAAGTTAACTGGGATCACTTTTCAGTTAGAATTTAGACACGTAAGGCTAATTTTGTGTTAGTTGCAGAGTTCAACCATTAGTACTAGATCAAAAACAAACCACAAAGAGAGATACTAGGATGGGTAAAGATTTACATTGTACAACAACAGTCCAGACAAGAGCTGATCGAGTCTTATCATAGTGCTCATTTCATTTCAAGAGGTTTCCCTTTTGGTGTTCAGTTAGTCGTCGCCAATCAGGGAAAACAAATGATATTTGTCTCTTTGCGACTGGCTTAGTTCACTCAGAATGATGTTTTCCAGATTCCTCCATTTTGTCGCAAATGACTGGATTTCATTGTTTTTGACTGCTGTATAGTATTCTGTAGAGTACATATCCCATAATTTCCTAATCCAGTCTACTGTTGATGGGCATTTGGGTTGGTTCCAGGTCTTAGCTATTGTGAATTGGGCTGCAATAAACATCACTGTGCAGATGGCTTTTTTGTTTGCCAATTTAATTTCTTTTGGGTAAATTCCAAGGAGTTACGTTGGGTAAATTCCAGTGTTACGTTGGAAATTGCATCAAAAAAATTAATCAATTTCAAAATATATATCATGTAGGATCTCTATCATTAATGTGCTGTACAATGTGATTCAATGCTATAGCGAGTACTCAAATAGCATATTTCACTTTGTGTTACTATATGAGGGCAAATGGACGAATTCTTGACTTAACACATGCTAAATTAATCTCCTGTATACAAAGAGAATTGAAAATGAATCTGGATGTGAACGAAGAGGTGGAGGGAGTGGGCAAGGGGGGAGGGTTGCGGGGGGAGAGGGAAAGTATGGGGGGAAAGCCATTGTAATCCATAAGTTGTACCTTGGAAATTTATATTCTAAATAAAAGTTAAAAAAAAAAAAAACCTTCACCCCCAAAAGATGTGTATCAGGAAAAAACTATGCATGCACTTCAAATTTTCTGCATCAAAATAAATTTCTCTCTTTTTCTGAAAAAATAAATAAATAAATAAATAAATATAAATTTCCTTGGTATAGCTTTTGGATTACAGTTGCTATTTCCCCCCCATAACTTCCCTCCCACCTGCAACTATCCCATCTCCCACTCCCTCTCCCATTCCATTCATATCAACATTCATTTTCAATTATCTTTATATACAGATCAATTTAGTATATAATAAGTGAAGATTTCAACAGTTTGCACCCACACAGAAACAAAGTGTAAAGTACTATTTGAGTACTAGTTATAGCATTAATTCACAATGTACAACACATTAAAGACAGAGATCCTACATGGGGATTAAGTACACAGTGATTCCTGTTGTTGACTTAACAAATTGACATTCTTGTTTATGGCGTCAGTAATCACCCGAGGCTCTTGTCATGAGTTGCCAAGGCTATGGAAGCCTTTTGAGTTCGCCGACTCCAATCTTATTTAGACAAGGTCATAGTCAAAGTGGAAGTTCCCTCCTCCCTTCAGAGAAAGGTACCTCCTTCAATTAAACCCTTAAGACATCAATGTATAAACCACAATTACAATAATATTACACAACATCAGAGAAGTCACCCCCATATTTTATTCAGTTCTTGTAACAAATATTTCCCATTTTATTTGCCAAAAGTTTTATTAGCATTGTTCCCTGGTATTATGAGTTGTGTTATATGAACACTATCTTCTGAATGGTACAGAATGGATTCATGAAAAAAGTTATCAAATAAGTATACCACTATAATGAACAGCTTCTGTAAAAAATTAAAATGAAGTCCTTAATTTCTGTCCAATGAACATTCATCTTTGTTTTGAAATACAAATTAAAGCCACTTCAATTATGCTGACTTACATTGTCCCAAAAAGTCACTATAACAACAAATACGAACCATGACAATGACAACAATTTCAGTGTTGTTCCCTAATATCTAAAGGTCAGCATGATGGACTTTTGGAGCATAATCCATTATCCAGGAACTTTTCACATTTCTTTTATTTATATTTCATAACTGTTGCTTTGTTTTCACAATAGCTGTGTATATTTTTCAGACCCAGAGTGCTAACATTGCGTTATATTAAAAGCACACACTTTGTCCATATTCCATTAAATCAGAGAGAAGCAATGATGACTGCTACTCACATAAACTAATTGTAATTCACTCTCTCTCTCTCTCTCTCTCTATATATATATATATATATATATATAGAGAGAGAGAGAGAGAGATAGATATAGATGTATTTATCTTAAGTTGGATGCTTAGAAAACATATGCATTATTTATACCCATGATTTAATATATAATTTCTTTTCAAAAAAGGTATTTTCTTGGTGATAGCATAAACCTATACTAAAAAATTAAATACTTTAATCATGTTATCCAAATATATTTTACAGTAATGGAAAACCGTAATTGTGTTTTTAATCATACTCACACTGGGAAGCTGGCTTTATTAGGCAACATAATCATTTGAATATTTCCTCCCCCAGTTACTAACCCCATTTTTTTATACCTACTAATTTTAGAATGTATAACTCCAACTACCTGCCACTTTTTCAGAAGATTTGTAACTCTAGTTCCTTAATTCCATTTCAACTCATAGTATGTGTGTGTTCTTCAGCACATTGTTGTGAACAGTTGAGGCGCACACAGTGAAGAGATACTTTAAACTCTGCTCTCCCACTTTCAGAGAGCTTCACATATTTCCAAGTATTTTAAGTGTCTTATTTATACCAAAAATGAAAACATATTGCTTATTTTCTGAAATAACTAAACAAAAATTAATAAAAAAGAAAATAAAGACCTAAGTGATTGGTAAAATCCAGAGTTATTTACTAAAGGTTAAAATAACCCAAATAAATCACCCAAAAACTGATTTCCCAATCAGTCAAAGAAAATGAGCTGGATTCAGTGAGACAAAGTAATCACTTTAGCTGAAGCTAGAATACTTAGAAATAGCAGGTGGTCAGAGTGCACACTGTGATGGAGTGAGTTAAGCCACCACCTGCAGTGCTTGCATCCCATTTGGGTGCCAGTTCCAGTCCCAGCTGCTCCATTTCCGATCCTGCTCCCTGCTAATGTTCCTGGGAAAGCAGCAGAGTATGGCCCACTTGTTTAGGCCCCTATACCCATGTGGGGGAACCTCAGATGAAGCTCATGGCTCTTGGCTTCACACAGCCCAGCCTTGACCATTGTGGAGTGAACCAGTGGATTGAACATCTCTCTCTCTCTCTCTCTCTCTCTCTCTCTCTCTCTCTGTAACTCTTTCAAATAAAAAAGGATCTCAATAGGAAAACTAAAAAATGAAGAAAACAATAAAAGAGATGGCAGGTGGCAGATTGAATAAAAGAAAGGCAAAGAAAAAAGAAAGATATGTCTGTGTGTATCAGTATTGCTGCAAATGTACTTTAGTAAAACTTTGTTTTATGACTTTGTCAAACCATTGGGCAAGAACATTATATTACCTTGATTATAGTGATCTGTGATTACTTTAAAATTTACTGTGAATGGGTGAAATGGTCATTTTTCCGTTGCTTATAGCCATTGTCTATATTGCCACTAAACTAGGGTCTTTTTGCTTTTTATTTGTTAAACTTCTTGTTTGTAAAGCATTATATCTTTTTAGTGTCATGCAATTTTAAAACATGTTCTCTCAAAAACTGAAAAAAAAATTAAAGAAAGGGAGAGAGAAGGTTGGTAGAAGAGGAGTATCATTATGTTCTTAGAATTGTATCCATAAATCACATTGAATTTGTTAAAAACTAATTACAAATTAAAATAAAATTTAAAAAATTGAAGAAGAACCGGACAGAAATAAGAATGGAGAGAAAATAAATACAATTCAAACACTGGTAAGGAAGAGATGCTTGTCAATGGCATCCATGAAAACAAGAGTCAAACTATGGCATGGCTGCATAGCATTGGCACAGTGTGTCATTCCTGGGACAGACACATCTGGAAGGTTAGAGGAGTTCTCACATTCAAGACCCAAGTATGCTGGGTATTTTCTGTGGCCATCCATTGTAACAGAGCTGACAATGCAGCAGGGAGGATTTGGGAGATCTTCCTGGTGGGAATGAGGTAGGAGTATCAATTAGGAAAAGAAAATAAAAATGGAAAGAAGAGAAGAGGGAGAGGGAGAGACAAAGAGAGGGAGAGGAAGAGAGTCACAAAGGAACTGAAAAGTTAGTGATTCCTTGGAGTAGGCACAACCTGATTGACAGTGACTTGAAAACTGAAAATCTATACTCTTTACTCTTAATATTGAAACATTTCTTACTTTAAAATATATGATTGTAATCATAGTGTATATTGTCATATATACCTCAGTATATATAGCATATTGTAGATTTTGAGTACATGAGAATGTTTACAAGGTGATTTTTCAGAGAAGTTTTCATTTTTCTTGATGAAAATGGATCTTAGCCCTCATCCAACCTCATCCTCCCCTAAGATAAGATCATATTATATAATGAAACTTGAATATGTCCGTTAAGTATCCTTAGATTTTTAAGGAGATGAATTCTGAATATGACATTTTACAAAGTTCCTTTGCTCCAGTACTCCACTATCGGGGGTGGCTGCCTGAACTCTGAGCAACTTAACTAGAATTTCCTCACTTGACCTTGAGGTTGGCAAGGCATCACTCTCATTGAAAGAATAAGAGAAATAGTCTTTTTGTTTCTTTTATAACTATAAGAAATACTGAGGTTGTTTTCTGTGTTCCTTTGAGTGAACCCCCTATTCCAGTACATTTGTAAAACAGTGAGTATCTTTTCTATTCCAGGATTTAATAGACACCCAATATGCAAATACTACACGTGTCAGCCAGGGTGTTCCACTGGTTCATACCTGTTCACATGAATCTCCTTTTTTCAAAGAGGAGACAGTGCTTTCTACTCCTTGTTTCCATCATTAAGCTTCATCTATTCTGTACGATCGTCCTCCTCAGCACTTCTCTGCTCTATGACTAATTTAGAAAAGAAGTTCAACTAAGATATTAATAGAACAAGTTCAAATGATTATTGTACTTCAAAAATGGCTTCCAAATGGCTTCCAGAATTTTAGTGATACTAAGGACGAAATGCATGTCAGTTTGGGGAATGTGCTTTTAATCATTCATAAAATATTTGTTCTATCACTATTACTGACAGAATTATGGGTTGTCTTTCAGCTGTGTTGGGATGGGAAAAAGTTAGGGAATTGTTGCCCTTCGTAGTTCAATTTGATGTCTTCATGTCAGTTGGGAAATCATTTTGAGGAATGAAGGTTTTAGAACTGTTAAAAATCACACCTTACTATTTTGCCACAGGCAAGGTTGGCAGAAACGGGATTGAGGAAATAAGAATACAACATGATTGGGAAAAAGAGCTTCATGACACCATATGCTAAACTACCAGTTAGGATGCATGCATCCCATACCAGAGTGCCAGGAATCTAGTCCTACCTACACTTTTGATCCAACTTGCTGCTAAGGAGAGCCTGGGAGGCAACAGATAATAACCAGAATACTTGCGCTCTTGCCACTCATGTGGGAGATCCAGATGGAATTCAAGGCACCTGACTTTGGCCTGGCCCAGCCCTGGCTGCCTGGCTATAGGGGCATTTTGGGGAGTGAACCAGTGAATAGAAGATCAAAGGATTTCTCTATTTATCTGCCATTCTACTTTTCAAATAAATAAACATTTCTAAAGAATGCCTAATTCATGTAGTTATTGAGATAATAAAATGAATTAATATGTGTAAAGCCAGGATCTTAGTGATTGCCATTGTTATATACCCTTCAATGCTCTGGGAGATCATTTGTGTGGTGCTATATGTGAATAACCTATACTCCCCAGACTTGCATAAAACTATAGCCCTTGTGAGAGTTGCAAGTTAAACATTGTTACCGATTGATAACCAGAAGTAAAGTCAATGAATATTTTATGACCTAAATGATACTATTACAAGCCAACAATAAAATGTTATATGAATTATTTACATAGATGTGTTATTCTTCCAAAAAATTGAGTCTATCCCAATGAAATATTTCAATTTTGTTTGATCCTATAGAATTTCAAGCACCTGACTAATTTTTCCAAAATGAGATCCCATTTTGACTTTCATTTTAATTTTTGATCTTTATTTTTCCGGTATTCAGAGAACCCTTGGTACTCTCCCAACCCTTCCCAGAATTCATCTCTTTAGGCTGTGATAGTTCCACAATGCATTTGATACAACAGAGATACATGCTATATCTTGTTTCATGTGATGTTACCCACTACCTCGAAACTTAAAAGCAGCATCACTTTGAAATTTTACCTCCATAGTATTTGTATTATTTCAGAAACTGTGAGTTATTCTTTAGCTACAATTTAGAATAAAGAACAAAACTCTATATAATAATCCAGGTTTAATCCTTTGTTTTGAAAGTCTACATACTCTTGAATCGAGTACATGTGTAATCAAGTACATGGTTTTCCATGGATTTTGGCAAAATAATGAATTTACTTCTTGCTAGGTGAATTTCTTTAAACTGGCAATTAACTTCATTATTAGAAGTTAGTCCAAAATTAGAATTCCAAATATAATTTGTTATGGACCTGGTGAGAAATGTCTAAGTATATCTTGGAATATCTCTGTATATTTCTGTACAGTTTGATTGTATTCTTAGAAATCTTTTTAGGGATAAATAAAGCTTTGAGACCTACCACATTTAAAAAGACAGAGACAACAATGTCCTATAAAAACCAGTAACAATTTATACAAATTAATATTCTCAAAAGAACTTTCACAATAGATCAACTGTTTCTTAAATTGAAATTTGGAAAAAAAAAAGTGTTGCTGAATATCATGATTCAATCTATACCCAAAAATATATTAGTGGTGTATTTCTATATTTCTTATTGACCAAGTACATGTAAATCATTAGAGAAAAAAATTGTTTCTATAAAGTTTGCAATTTAGTGTGAATAGACAACATGTAAATGAATAAATAAATAGTATAGTATATTAGAAGATTGTAAGTGCTATGGTAAAATTGTATAGGTCAACCTTGTGGTACTAGAATGTGTGAAGGGGGAACTTGCAGTTCAATGATTAGGATGGATCTTGTTGAGAATATTATATATGAATGTGATTGGAGAGAGGAAAAGTGTTAGAGACATAGAGATATTTGGGAGAAGAGATTTCCAAAAAGTGAAGGAACTTACAGATAAAGAAATATAGAGATATAGAAATTGCAAAATTTTTCATAAGTATTTACACAGAACACCAAGGAAGGCAGGGTGGTTGCTGTTAAAAGAGGCAGAGAAGATAAGGACAAAGAAGAAGCCAAAACAAGGAGGTCCTTCTGATAACAGCTTCAGTTTGCTGATTTGCTTTACATGGTAAACAGTGTGAAGGTGACAATTTACACAGGGTTAGAGTCCTCTCCAGGGACTCTGTGGCTCAGATACAAGTGAAAGGAGCAGGAACCAAAGCAACAAAACCCATTAACGTTCCTTGTAATCCACTCCAGTTCAAATTTCACACCATACTTTTGTGTCCAAAAAATAAGCATATCTCACTACCCCAGCCTAGGTAGAATACTCTTTATTAACTATACAGTCACATCAGATGAAGTTTCAAATTTCCCATTTGGGCTTACAGTAAGTAAGTATATATTAAGTAAAGATTTCATCAGTTTGCACCCACACAGAACATAAAGTGTAAAATACTGTTTCAGTACTAGTTATAGCATTACTTCACATTGGACAACACATTAAGGACAGAGATCTCACAAGAGGAGTAAGTACACAGTGACTCCTGCTGTTGACTTAACAATTTGACACTCTTGTTTATGGCCTCAGTAATCTCCCTAGTAACATCCCTAGTCATGAGTTGCCAATGCTGTGGAAGCCTTTTGAGTTCGCTGACTTCGATCTTATGTAGACAAGGTAATAGTCAAAGTGGAAGTTCACTCCTCCCTTCAGAGAAAGGTACCTCCTTCTTTGAAGGCCCGTTCAATCCACTGGGATCTCACTCACAGAGATCTTTCATTTAGGTGGTTTTTTTGTTTTGTTTTGTTTTGTTTTGTTTTGCCAGAGTGTCTTGGCTTTCCATGCCTAAAATACTCTCATGGGCTCTTGAGCCAGATCTGAATGCCTTAAGGACTGATTCTAGGCCAGAGTGCTGTTTAGGACATCTGCCATTCTATGAGTCTGATGTGTATCCCCCTTCCCATGTTGGATCGTTCTCTCCCTATTTGATTCTATCAGTTAGTATTAGCAGACACTAGTCTTGTTTGTGTGATCCCTTTGACTCTTAGACATCCCAGTGTGATCAATTGTGAACTGAAATTGATCACTTGGACTAGTGAGATGGCATTGGTACATGCCCCCTTTGGGATTGTATTGGAATCTTCTGGCAGCTGCTCCCATTACAGTATTTTTAATCAGTGTCATATGACAAAATTTCATTTATGGAAAGCAACCTATCTCTAATGATAGATCTTGTCTTCACACACACAAACACAGCATTCATCATTAGGTATTTTATACCTGAAATAATTTCAGTTTGTGACCCAATGGTTACTCAAATCATTTAATAGTAGAAAACATGTTTGCAGATTCTCTTCAATATATGACAAATAATGACTTTCAATTATCTTTTTTTTGTTTGTTTTCAGCTGTGAAGCCTCCTCCTACATTCCCAAAACTCACTCTTCTGTTTATATCTAGATTTACATTCTAGTCTGTTGCTAAGTAGCCCAGTGTCAGTGTCTATGACGTCACCATCTGGCTTTCAGTTGACTCATCTCTAGAATGCAGCAGAAGATTCTATAATTCTAAAATTCATCTTTAATTGGCTACTGTTTAATCTTAAGTAGTATTATTAAAGGCATCATTCTCAATATAATATCAGCTAACATAATTATTTTTTAAAGATTTATTTGAAAGACAGAATTACAGAGAGAGACAAAGAAGCAGAAAGAGAGATTTTTTATATACTTTTGGTTTACTCCTCAAATGGCCACAACAGCACGGGCTGGGCTGGTCCAAAGCCTACAGCCAGGAGCTTTTTCTGGTCTCCTGTGTGGGTCAGGGGTCGAAGCACATGGGCCATCTTCCACTGCTTTTCTCAGGTACATCAGCAGGGAGCTGGATCAGAAGTGGAGCAGCCAAGACTCAAACTAGCATATGGGAAGCTGGTGTCCCAGGGGGTGGCTTTTACCCACTAAGCCACACATCTGCCTCGTAACATAATCATTTTTTTTCTTTTTTCTTTTTTCTTTTTATTTTTTTTTACCTTTTATTAAAAGAATATAAATTTCCAAAGTACAGCTTATGCATTACAATGGCTCCCCCCCCATTTCTTCCCTCCCACCCGTAACCCTCACCTTTCCTGCTCCCTCTCACCTTCCATTCACATCAAGATTAATTTTCAATTCTCTTTATATAAAAAAGGTCAGTTTAGTATATATTACATAAAGATTTCAACAGTTTGCCCCCACATAGCAACACAAAGTGAAAAATACTATTGGAGTACCAGTTATAGCATTAATTTACAATGTACAGCACATTAAGGACAGAGATCCTACATGATTTTTTTTTAATTGATTAATTTTCTATGCAATTTCCAGTTTAACACTAAGGATTTTTTTTCATTTTCAATTATCTTTATATACAGAAGATCGATTCAGTATATACTAAGTAAAGATTTCAACAGTTTGCACCCACAGAGAAACATAAAGTGTAAAAATACTGTTTCAGTACTAGTTATAGCATTATTTCACTTTAGACAACACATTAAGGACAGATCCCTCATGAGACGTAAGTACACAGTGACTCCTGACGTTGATTTAACAATTTGACACTCTTATTTATGGCGTCAGTAATCTCCCTAGGCTCTAGTCATGAGTTTCTGAGGCTATGGAAGCCTTTAGGGTTCACCGACTTCGATCTTATTCCCACAGGGTCATAGTCAAAGTGGAAGTTCTCTCCTCCCTTCAGAGAAAGGTACCTCCTTATTTGAGGGCCCTGTTCTTTCCACTGGGATCTCACTCGCAGAGATCCTTCATTTAGTTTTTTTTTTTTTTTTTCCAGAGTGTCTTGGCTTTCCATGCCTAAAGTATTCTCATGTGCTCTTGAGCCAAATCCGAATGCCTTAAGGGCTGATTCTGAGGCCAGAGTGCTATTAAGGACATCTGCAATTCTATGAGTCTGCTGTGTATCTCACTTCCCATGTTGGATCATTCTCTCCCTTTTTGATTCTATCAGTTAGTATTAGCAGACACTAGTCTTGTTTGTGTGATCCCTTTGACTCAGACCTCTCAGTGTGATCAATTGTGAACTGAAATTGATCACTTGGACTAGTGAGATAGCCTTGGTACATGCCACCTTGATGGGATTTTATTGGGATCCCCTGGCACGTTTCTAACTCCATCATTTGGGGCACGTCCGATTGAGGATGTCCCAAATTGTACATCTCCTCCCTCTCTTATTCCCACTCTTATATTTAACAGGGATCACTTTTCAGTTAAAATTTAAACACCTAAGAATGATTGTGTGTTAATTACAGAGTTCAAACAATAGTATTAACTAGAACAAAACAAAGAAAAAACACTAAAAGGTATAAGGTATTAAACTGTAGATCAATAGTCAGGACAAGAGCTGATCAAGTCACTGTTTCTCATAGTGTCCATTTCACTTCAACAGGTTTCCCCTTTGGTGCTCAGTTAGTTGTCACCGATCAGGGAGAACATATATTTGTCCCTTTGGGACTGGCTTAATTTACTCAGCATGATGTTTTCCAGAGTCCTCCATCTTGTTGCAAATGACGGGATTTCATTGTTTTTGACTGCTGTATAGTATTCTATTGAGTACCTGCCCCATAATTTCTTTATCCAGCCTACTGTTGATGGGCATTTGGGTTGATTCCAGGTCTTAGCTATTGTGAATTGAGCTGCAATAAACATTAAGGTGCAGACAGCTTTTTTGTTTGCCAATTTATTTTCCTTTGGGTAAATTCCAAGGAGTGGGATGGCTGGGTTGTATGGTAGGGTTATATTCAGGTTTCTGAGGAATCTCCAGACTGACTTCCTTAGTTGGCTTCACCAGTTTGCATTCCCAGCAACAGTGGGTTAGTGTCCCTTTTTCCCCACATCCTCATCAGCATCTGTTGTTGGTAGATTTCTGAATGTGAGCCATTCTGACTGGGGTGAGGTAAAACCTCATTGTGGTTTTGATTTCCGGTTCTCTGATTGCTAGTGATCTTGAACATTTTTTCATGTGTCTGTTGGCCATTTGGATTTCCTCTTTTGAAAAATGTCTATTGAGGTCCTTGGCCCATCTCTTAAGTGGGTTGTTTGTTTTGATGTTGTGGAGTTTCTTGATCTCTTTGTAGATTCTGGTTATCAACCCTTTATCTGTTGCATAGTTTGCAAATATTTTTCCCATCTGTCGGTTGCCTCTTCACTCTCCTGACTGTTTCTTTTGCACTACAGAAACTTCTCAATTTGATGCAATCCCAAATATTAATTTTGGCTTTGACTGCCAATAGAAGTAGTCAGCTTCTGATCTCTGGCTCCTGTGGGTATAACATTCGCCTGCACTTTCCCAAGGACCACACAGGAAATCTGTTCTGCCCTCAGTGTGGGCTCAAATTCTCCTGCAGTCTCCCACTGGGTTGCCAAGGTTACCGAATTGTAGCATCTCTGGAGAGTACTCACATGAACTCTGTGAGTTCTCTCACCCACCGTCTCTTTTTTCACAGTCTCATTTCATTAGCTCCACACATTCACTAGGCCCTAATCTCCTGTCCTTTCAACCCCCAGAGTCAGGATTTTGTTTGGTGAGGGCAGGTGCAGCCCTGAGGTTGTGCAGCTTTTATGTATGTCCAAAATGGCACCTGCTCTTTGTCTTGCTTGCCTTTGAGAGGTGAGTGGAGAGAGAGAAACTCGTGTCTGCACTGGTCCCTTTTTATTTTTTCCTCTCTCCTCTATTTACCCTGGTGAACTTTCCTCCATGTGGCTTCAAGCCTTATTCCCTCTAGGCTCCTTCCTCTTTCCCGCTGATGTCTTGGGCTACTGAGGTTCAGCTCACCTCGCGTTCCAGCACTGGTGCATAGGTTCCACCGCTGGTGTCCTGAGCTGTGGGCTCCCATGCTTTCCACACAGGTCCACCGTGAATCACTCGTTCCAGAAGAGTTTCCTCTGCTGTTTCTTCCCCAACTCTTCCTTGAACCTGCAGTATCTCCACTTTTATTGAACTGGACTATCAATGTGCTCTCTTCCTATTCCGCCATCTTGCTGCTTCTCCCAGTTGTTACTTTCTTATTAAAATCACAGACTGTCAAAAATCAGAGAGATGACTTTCTATATTACATGCCATGAATTACTTTCCATTCAAATCTTGAATCCATATTATATATATGTGTGTGTGTGTGTGTGTGTGTGTGTAGTGTATACATACATAATATGACCTTGGTAAAATTATCAAATCTTGTATGGTTCATCTTTTAGGTATGGAAAACAAATAATCAGAAAGTTATTGTGCTTGCCTTATAAGACTGCTGTAAGAATACATGAAAATATAGTTATTTTTCAAATCTAAATGACTGTACATTTTAAAGCACAATTGAATGAAAGTATTATTGAATAATATATAAACTACTAGTGAAAATAAAAATATTTCTCACTGTTGGTATATAATGAATTTATTTTTCTGCTGAAAAGGGCCATGACTGAAATTTGAACACATTATTTGCTATGCTGCATTTCTGTAGATTTGCAGGAGACTTATTCCATATATATAAACTAGTCAAATAATGGTCAGAAGGAGCCACCATCTTTCTGATGCAGTTTTAAATTTGACTGCATTTGTTGTAACATCGATATGCATTTTTATGAGAAAATATAGTTATCTGGATAGCTTAGACCTCCAAATCTCTTTAATAATTAAAATATCAAGTCATAAAAAATCTTGCTTTGATAATTAACATGCATTTTCATTTGCAGCCTCTTTTTTCTGTGTATTTCTGTACGACAAAAGGTTTATTCAATGACTAAGCAAAGAAGTGAGGCGATGTAGGTTAAAATCTAGATGTAAAAAGCCCTTAAGTCTAAGTGAAACTATACTAATGTATTATTTAAAAAGTAGAGAAAGAGCTGCCAGCTCAAAAATACTTCTGCAAATAGTAGTGCATAGAATTCAAATTTCTGCCTGCCAGAGAAGTCTTGTTGATTTAAAGTATTTCCTCAAAAAGCTGCAATTAATTCTCCAATTAGCACAAAATACTATATTAATTCATTCTATTCCTTACATGAAAAATGACTATTAATATCTACTGTATCCCAAACTCAAAACTGATATGCTGTGTGTTCCACCCTTGTGTTTACAGCATTGGGAATGTACAGACACTCACACCAAGACTGCAGTAAGGGGTAGTTCATCCTCGAGTTGTAGTTCCAAGAAGGGAAAGTCACTGACATTGCTGCAAGGGTCACAAACACTCTTGTAGAGGTCACAGTTGTTCAAGGTTTTGTCTCGGGAAATGGAATATGTGTTCAAAGGCACTGAAGCATGAAAGTGCACATGCACTGTTTTTGGGAAATGGCAAGTAGTTCAGAGTGCTGCAGCTCAGAATTCTTGATGTGAGTAAAATAGATGAATAAGAACCTTATTTAATCAAATGGACCATAAGAACCAGGGAAGGGATCAGAGTCAGGCATGATTTGATCAGTTTTGCATTTTAGGACATCATTTTGGCAGCACAGTTATCTGATTCGCTGATCTGATAGGATAGGGATATCCTGGGAAGGCCCATGGGCAGGTTCTGTGGGAACAAATACACAGAGCCTCACTACTTGGAGTGAAAAAGAAAGCTCCCCACACTTGTGAGAAAATCTTTTCTTTAATAAACAACCCTTCTCCAATGTCATTTCTTTTACACCATCATCCCAAAAGACTAATTTCAGTAGACACCTCCTCCAGTAGATACCTTCCCCCAGATTCACTCATGAATTCCTTGTCCTTCTCTTGTGCTTGCATGTGATGATTCTGTGGAATTTGGATTCCAAGTTTTAGCAGTAATTGAAACCCTGAAAATCCACAAGATGTAGTAAATTTTTACACAATTAAAAATTTTTTTTCTTTCATTTTATTTGAAAGAAAGACAGGCACAGAAAGACATAGAAAAGATCTTTCTTCTGCGGGCTTACTGTCCAACTGCCTGCACCAGTGTGATCTGAGCCAGGCCTAAGCACCATCTGAGCCTCCTTCATGGTGGCAGAGATGCAGGTACTTGTCCTATCACCTGCTAGCTCCCAAAGTGTGCATTAGCAGGAAGCTGGGTTGGAAACAGCGGAGGTGGGACTCAGACCAGACAATCAGATATGGGATATAGGTGTCAAAAGTGGTCTCATAATCACTGTGTCACATGTCCGCCCTGAATTTCAGGGCTTTCAGGACAATGAACAAAAATTAGTCACCAAGGAGATAAACATGTCCAATACCCACCCAGCCTCCCTACCTCAATTTAACATTAATTAAAAAATCCATTGTTACTCAAGCAATATAATAACTACAGAAAAGCATTTTTAAAAAATAAAAGAAAGAAAACAAATAAAAAAGCATTCTGGTATTATTAAAATATGAAACACCCTATTGCCACCCAGAGAAAAAAAAGACTCTCATTCAGTTTTGGTAATTTTATGTTAACATGAATGTGAATGTTTATTCTTTCAATTTGGGGAAATTTTCTGCATTTCTAATACAAAAATTAAGCAGACAAATCTATAAGGAAACTAGGTTAGACCATTCTTAACAGAAAAGAGGTGGTGTTCTCTGGTCCATTATTCTGAGTTATACTCTCACTAACACTTCACCAATATTTGCAGTTCCTCAATATTTAATGTTCTAGAAAATTATGCAAATAATCTAAGGAAAAGTTACCAAATACCTACTGTTTGTCAGCAGTATACAAGACTCCAGAGATACAATTCTGTACTAAAACAAATAGCACCCTATTTATATTCTAAGAAATTACAAATTTGTTAGATAAATCACCCATGTTAATATATAATTAAAATAAATATGTTGAAAAAAATAAACATAGTTGTTTGTAGAGTTTTTAATTCTAGGTTCTTTAGAGAAGGAAAACACTTCTTCAATACCAAGATTTTTTTTTTTTTCTGATTGTGCACTAAATACATTTCAAGGAAATTACCTATTCAACCACTTGAAGGTCCCACTCTCCACCTCCAGTGACTAGATAGAGCTGACAGAAACCCAATAACTTTCTGATTTCTATTATTGTTATTATTTTTGCTATTTTTTGTTTAATTTTACCAACATTTATTGGGCATTTTAAATTAATAATAAAATTTTATATATTTGTAGTGTTCAAATAATATCCTAAAACATATTATGGAAACATTGAGCTAATTAACATACTTTACCTCATATGCTTATTATTTTACTCTGTTGCAAATTTTCAAGTATACAATGTATTATTATTAACTATACACTTTTGTACACTTTTAGTAAACTGGCCCACTCGAAACTTCACTCCCATCCTAGCCCCTGCTAACCACCATTCAAAAAGTGCAACTTTTTGAAATTCTATGTATGGGAGTAAGATCATGTAGTATTGTTTTTTTTGTTTGTTTTTTTTTTGTTTGTTTGTTTTTGTTTTTTTCTGTGCTTGGCTTGTTTAACCTAGGGTAATTCCTCCAGGTTTGTCAATGTTATCTCAAGCAACAGGAGTTGCTTGAGTTCCTTCTTTTCTTTAAGGCTGAAGGATATTCCATTATGTATATGTATTATATTTCTTTCTCCATTCATCCATTGATGGACACTTAGTTTGGCTCCATATTTTGGCTATTGTGAACACTGCTGCAATGAGATGGGACTGTAAATATTTCTTCAACCTAATTTATTTCAATTCCCCTATGTATATACCTAGTGGTGAGATAGCTGAATTATAGAGTAGTTCTATTTGTAATGTTGAGAAACCTTCATACTTCTTTCTACTCTGGCTATACTGATGCATATTTCCACCAACAATGTGCAAAATTTAATTTGCCTCCACAGCTTCTCTAATACTTATCTTTTTGTCTTTTTGCTAATAGCCTGACATGTGTGAGGTGGTGTCTCATGTCTTTAATTTGCATTTCTGTGATGATAGAGACATTGAGTTTTTTTCTCATACATCTATTATTCATTTGTATGAGTACCTTCTTATGAGAAATGTTTATTCATGCCCTTTCCCCATTTTAAAATTTATATGAGAGAGAGACATAGAGAGGCAGAGAGAGAGGCAGAGAGAGAGAGAGACTGATTCTATACAAGTTCATTCCCCAATTGCCTGCAATAGCCAGAGCTGGGACAAGCTGAAGCTAGGAAATGCTAACTCAAATCAGATCTCCCCTGTGTGTGTCAGAGACCCAACAACTTGAGCCATCACCTGCTACCTCCCAGGGCATGCTTCAACAGGAAGTTGAATTTGGAAGTAGAGGGGGGAACTTGAACCCAGGCACTGTGAAATGTGCTGTGAGTGACCCAAGAGACCGTTCAACCACTGTGCCAAATGCCAGCCCTTTTTGTTAATTTTTAAAGTGGATTACTTTTTATTTTGCTATTGAGTTGCTTTAATTCCACAAATATTTAAGATACTGATCACTTATCAGACCAATTTTACAAATCTTTTCTCTCATTCTGTAGGATGACTTTTATTTTGTTGATCATTTCCTTTGCTGTGCAAGAATCTTATAGTTTGTTTGTCATCCCATTTGTCTATTTTTACTTTTGTTGCTTATGTCATTCAGATCCTATCCAAGAAATTATTGCCTAGACAAATGTCATGCAGCTTTGCCTCTGTGTTTCTGGCTTTCAAAGGGATACTGGAACACTCTTTCTGATTTTTGTTTGTTTGTTTTGTGGATACATACTGCCCAGGGGATCCTCAGCTCGAGTGACAAGTGACAAAGATGAATCTATGAACAGAATCCTTATTTAAACTGAGGCAAACCACATTCAACCAAGGAGTGACATATCGTGTGTTTTCAGTTTGAAGTTCGAAGATCATCAATTATCTTTTAGCTATCTCAGGTATTATGAAGAGAGTTTCCATGACTGAGTTAATATTTTCCAATTAAAATGTTTAAATAAAAAATAGTTGTTGTGGCTAATCATCTCATGTAAAACTCAGATTAAACCTCTAGGCATTTATATGGATAAGCTAAAGTATGTTGGCAATGAACTGGCACTCTCCATGGTTCCCCCAGATTCTTTTATTTTCCTTGGCTAACTTTGCAACTTGGTAAACTGCAACCAGACTCCCATAGAAAGAGATGAAGACTTTGACTTTTCTTATCTTTGCTGCCGTTTGCATTTCTCCACTCAGCTTATAGAAATGAAATCTATTACTCGGCAGGCACTGCTTACACAAATGAAAGATAAATTTTTCTTCGAGATGGGAGATCAGTGAGACTCATAAAATATTAATGATGAAAGCTCTGGGAATTAGATGTATCCCTGACCATAGGTTTACATTGACAGTGAAGCACAATCACTTTAACCAATTTTTTTTTTTCCGCGTAAGATTTCCATCCAGAATGATGTGAAGGAAAATGAATACATGACTTAAGATTCATATGAGCATAGATTTTCTGGAAAGGTGATCTTTCTTTTCTTTTCTTCGTGTTCTTTGTTCCTTAACAGCAGTAGATTTTGCTGAGTGATGTAGTGTGGTCGATTTGATTCTTGAAGCTCTTCATGTGTTCATGCAGAAGACTGCCAGGGAATAATGCTAGAGGTACACATTTCTTATTATTTATATTAGCATACCATGCACAATCAATATGGCACGAGATAGCAATAGCTGATATTTATGCAATTAAAGCAATTCATTTTTTCCAAAAATGAAGATCCCAGTGGTATTCATGAAGGTCTTCACTTTCACATCTTCATATTTTGTTATCCTGCACACATTTCCATAGCCATTAGAATTCTATAATGCTTTTTCAATTATGATTTCTGTAAAATGCTAGGCCAGTTACCATTACTCTGAAGTTATTTCAACATCATTTTCATTTTAAACATATATAAAGTTTACATTTATATAATCTAAATATGTCAGAGATACATAATTCTGTTTTTATGGAAACTAATAAATTTTACCATACCTATGTTATATATTAATATAATATAATATATTTAAATAGATACATACAGATGTTTAATTTGGGATATTGGCAGTTTATTAGAAATTATAAAATAATACAATTATTTTGTAGAAGTATCTATAGAAAATGTATCTCCAAGTACATTCCCCAATTGCCTGCAATAGCCAGAGCTGGGACAAGCTGAAGCTAGGAAATGCTAACTCAAATCAGATCTCCCCTGTGTGTGTCAGAGACCCAACAACTTGAGCCATCACCTGCTACCTCCCAGGGCATGCTTCAACAGGAAGTTGAATCTGGAAGTAGAGGGGGGAACTTGAACCCAGGCACTGTGAAATGTGCTGTGAGTGACCCAAGAGACCATTCAACCATGGATTTTTAAAATTCAGAAATATTTTATATTAATGTAACTAATTGTTAGATTAATATAATATACATGTAACAAAATACTTTTGAATTATGTTGGAGAATAGAAGTATACAAGATCAGCCATTGTTCATGATAATGCCTCTGAAAGGAGAAAAATACTTGGGGGATAGGTGCCGTGGAGCAGTAGGTTAATCTTCCACCTGTGGCACTGGCTTCCCATATGGGCGCCAGTTCTACTCCTGGCTGCTCCTCTTCCAATCCAGCTCTCTGCTATGGCCTGGGAAAACAGTAGAAGATGGCCCAAGTCCTTGGGCTCCTGCACCCACAAGGGAGACTGGGAAGAAGCACCTGGCTCCTGGCTTCGGATTGGTGCAGCTTCAGCTGTCACGGCCATTTGGGGAGTGAATCAGCAGACAGAAGACCTTTGTCTCTGTCGTCTTTCCCTCTCTCTGTCTGTAACTCTACTTCTCAAATAAATAAATAAAATATTTAAAAAAAAGAAGAAAAAAAAAATACTTGGGGCCAGTGTTGTAATGTTGCATGTAAAGTCTCTTCCTGCAATGCCAGCATCCCATACAGCTGCCTGTTTGAGTCCTGGCTGCTCTACTTCCAATCCAAACCCCTGTATATGGCCTTGGAAAAACAGTGAGAGTGAAAGATGTCCCATGTATTTAGGGCTCTGACACCCATGTGGGAGACCCAGATAAAAGCTCCTGGCTCCTTTCTTCAATATGGTCCAGCACTGGCAGTTGTGGCCATCTGGGGAGTGAACTAGAAGATGGAAGATCTCTCTCTCTCTCTCTCTTTCTCTCTCTCTGTCTCTCTCTCTCTCTCTGTCTCCCTCTCTCTTTTGGTAACACTTTCAAATAAATAAATAAATATTTTTAAAAATAAGAACACCTAAAACTTAAGTAAAACAGCTAAATTCTGTTTTATAATTTTGAATCACAGTGAATATTTAATCTAATGTAATATAAATAATCTTAAATTAAAATTTTCATTCATATATTCTATCTCTCTAGAACTTACAAATATTTTAGCTTTTGCTATAAGATATTGATAAAAATCTGATTTAATTTGAGGAAATTCTGTAAGTTTAAGTAGATATCAAGTTTTATATGTATCTCTTACTGTTATACTCCTATGATAGTCTCCTCAATATAAGTAAAAAATGATCATCCAAATACAATATTCACAAACCATGTATTTGTTCCTAAGTCTTGTACCTGCACTGTATTCAAGCTTCCAATGGAGGATATGGATTCAATTTTAAGTCCATAGATTGCATTTTGTTAGTCAGTCTTTTAGGAAACCCATGGACATGGAGGACTGGAGGACATGTTGAGTGAAATAAGCTGGACCCAGAAAGACAAATACTGTGCATGTGGGAGCTAAAGCTTAACAAACACATATAAAAAGCAAACATAAAAGAAATGTCTATGTGAATCAGTAAGCTTGCAAATATAGTTTCATAAAACTTTGTTTTATAGACACACACACACCCCCAACAAAGAAAATCCCAGGATGGCTTCACTGCTGAATTCTACCAGACAGTTAAAGAACTAATTCCAATTCTTCTCAAGCTGTTCAAAACAATTAAAATGGAAGGAATCCTCCCAAGCTCCTTCTACAAAGCCAGCAACACCTTATTCCTAGACCAGAAAAAGATACAGAGAAAGAGAACTATAGACCAATATCCCTGATGAATATAGATGTAAAAATACACAACAAAATACAAGCTAGTCAAATCCAACAATGCATCAGAAAGATCATTCACCTGGACCAAGTGAGATTTATCCCTTGTATGCAGGGATGGTTCAACATTTGCAAATCAATAAATTTAATACATCACTTTAACAAAATAAAGAACAAAAGCCTCATGATTATCTCAATATATACTGAGATAGCATTTGACAAAATACAGCATCTTTTCACATTGAAAAACTTATGCAAGTTGGATATAGAATGAACATTCTTCAACACAACCAAGGCAATTTATAACAAACCAACAGGCAGCATCTTATTATATGGGGAAAAGTTGGAAGCACTCCCATTAAGATCGAGAACCAGACAGGGATGTCCGCTATTACCATTGCCATTCAATATAGTCTTGGAAGTTTTAGCAAGAGCCATTAGGCAAGAAAGATAAATCAAAGGGATACGAATTGGAAAGGAAGAAGTCAAACTATCCCTATTTGCAGATTATATGATTGTATATCTAGGGGATCCAAAAGACTCCACTAAGAGACTATTGAAACTGATAAAAAAAGTTTAATAATGTCTAACATACAAAAGTTAATAGCCTTTGAATACACAGACAATGTCATGTCTAAGAAAAAATTTCTAAGATCAATCCCATTCACAATAGCTACAAAAACAAAGTTAATCAAGGGCATCAAATATCTCTACAATGAAAATTACAAAATATTCAAGAAAGTAATAGAACAAGACTTAAAAAATAGAAAAATCTTCCATGTTCATGTATTGGGAGAATCGATATCAGGAAAATACCCATACTGCCAAAAGCACTTTACAGTTCATTGTGATCCCAATCAAAATACCAAAGACGTTCTTCTCAGATCTAGAAAAAAAATGATGCTAAGTTTTGTATTGTAATACAAGAAATCCAAAACAGCTAAAGAAATATTATACAACAAAGAAAGCTGGAAATATCACAATACTGGATTTCAAGACATATTACAGGGCCATTATAATCAAAACAGCCTGGTAGTGGCACAAAAACAAACTTGTAGACCACTGGAACATAATATAAACTCCAGAAATCAATCCACGCCTACAACCAACTAATCTTTCACAAAGGAGCTTAAATCAATTTCTGGAGTGTGGACAATCTTCAACAAATGGTGCTGAGAAAACTGGATCTGTGCATTCAGAAGTATGAAACAAGACTCCTACCTTACACCTTACACAAAAATTAACTCAAAGTGGATCAAAGACCTAAATCTATGACCTAATACCATCACATTACTAGAGAACATTGAGGGAACAATGCATTGGAGAAAGAAGGCTTTGGCATAGGCAAACACTTCTTGGAAAACACCCCAAGCAATCAAAGCCAAAATTAACAAATAGAATTACATCAAGCTGTGAAGCTTCTGCACTGAAATACTGTTTCTGCAAAGAAACTCTCAGCAAAGTGAAGAGGCAACCAACAGAATGGGAGAAAATATTTGCAAACTGTGCATCTGATAAGGGATTAGTAGCCAGATCTATAAAGAGCTCAAGAAATTCAACAACAACAAAAGAAATCATTCAGTGAAGAAATGGGCAAAGGACTTGAACAGACTTTTTCAAGAGAGGAAATGCAAATGGCCAACAGACACTTGAAAAAATGCTCATAAGGGAAATGCACATCAGAACCACAGTGAAGCGTCACTTCACCCCGTTAGAATGGCTTTTATACAGAAATCAATAAGCAACAAATGCTAGTGAAGATTTGGGGAAAAGGATGCCCTAATCCACTGTTGGCAGGAATGTAAACTGGTGCAGCCACTGTGAAACACAGTATGAAGATACCTCAGAAATCGGAATATAGACCTACCATATGATCCAGCTATCTCACTCCTGCAAATTTACCCAAACCAAATGAAATCAGCATATGAAAGGATTATCTGTACCCCCATGTTTCTTGCAGCTCAATTCACAGTAGACAAGATAGAGAATCAGCCCAAATGTCCACCAACTAATGACTGGATAAAGAAATTATGGTAGAAAGTAAATATATATACACTATAGAGTACTACTCAGTTGTTTAAAAAAAGTGAAATCCTGTCTTTTGCACAAAATGGACACAACTGGAAACCATTTACTTAGTGAAATTAGCCAGTCCCCAAGAGACAGATATCATAGGTTTTTCCTGATCTGGAGCAACTAATAGACCACCAAAAATGTAATGTATTGTAGTGAAATGGACATTTTAGATTTAAAGATTTTGAACAGCCTTTGTCTCTTCTGTTGAGGAGCAGTTTTTTTTTTTTTTCTTTATACTATTTGATGAACTCTTAGTGTAGGGTTAACCTTACAAATACTAAGTTAACTGAAAATAGGTCTTTGTAAAAGTTAAGAGTGGAAATAGGAGAGGGAGGAGGAGGAAGAAGGTTTGGAGCACGGGTGTGAGGGAGGGTAGAGTGGGAAGTATCACTATGTTCCTAAATCTGCATATATGAAATACAGGAAACTTATATAACTTACACAAACTCAAAAAAATAACTTTGTTTTATAACTATGTTAAACCACTGCTTTATAATTTTTAAAGATTTATTTTATTTTATTTTATTTATTTGGAAGACAGAGTTACAGAGAGAGGTAGAGACAGAGAGAGAGGTCTTCCATCTGCTGGTTCACTCCCAGATGGCCACAATGGCCAGAGCTGAGCCGATCCCAAGCCAGGAGCCAGAAGCTTCTTCTGGGTCTCCCACGTGGGTGCAGGGGCCCAAGGACTTGGGCCATCTTCTACTTCTTTCCCAGGCCATAGCAGAGAGCTGGGTTGGAAGAGGAGCAGCTGGAACTAAAATTGGCGCCCCTATGGGATGCCAGCACTTCAGGCCAGGGCTTTAACCCACTGCACCACAGCACTGACCTGAGAGAGAGAGAGACAGAGAGAAAGGTCTTCCTTTACCGTTGTCTCACTCTCCAATGGCCGCTGCGGCCAGTGCACTGTGGCCGGCGCACTGCGCTGATCTTAAGCCTGGAGTCAGGCGCTTCTCCTGGTTTCCCATGTGGGTACAGGGCCCAAGCACTTGGGCCATCCTCCACTGCATTCCCGGGCCACAGGAGAGAGCTGGACTGGAAGAGGGGCAACCGGGACAGAATCTGGTGCCCCACCAGGGACTAGAACCTGGTGTGCCAGCGCCGCAAGGCAGAAGTTTAGCCTATTGAGCTGCGGTGCCGGCTTTTTGCTTGTTAAACTTCTTATTCAGCGAAGTATTAAGCCTTTTTACTCAAATGACATTTTAAATATGTTATCTCAAAAACTAAAAAAAAAGAGAAAGAGAGTAGGAGGGAGAAGGGGAGGGAGGGAGGGAATCTCATGTTCTTAGAATTGTATTTATAAATCACATTGGATCTGTTGAATTAAAATAAACAATTATATAAAAGATACTTCAGTGAATTTAAACTAGTGTTTGAAAATATGCTAAAGTTTTTCCTATATGTAAAAAAAAAGGAAATCCGTGAGCCATTTTTATAAACTATAAAGTCTGCTGTTAAGATTTGTGTTTTATTTAAAGTCACATCACTAGTAAGTACAAAGAATCAAAAGATACATACATGTATATTACCGCACACTTGGTCTTGAAGAGTACTGACATTTTAAAAACCAATAGTTTTTCCCAGGTGCCTGGTCACCTGATTACCACCAGTAGTGTCAATACCCATCCATTAGATTTGAAAGATAAACTTCATAACCCAAATACTGACTGACCTGACCTTCAATCCATTTTTGCTATAGACTTCTGCCTTTCCCATATCATGGAATCCACAGATGACCTCCTTAAATCCTGGCTCCTTTCTGCCCCTGCCTTAATGACTGGAACTTGTTGTAGTTCCTGGTCTAAATTAGCTGTAATGATGACAGCCCCATATTGAAAATCAGTTTCGTTGACGTGAAAATGCCAAAATGATTACTACTGTTTTAAACTGTCAGCTTCCAGTTGCAACTTTTCTTGTTGTTTCTGGAAGCTACAACACAAAAGAATCGAGGAGAAACGTGGAAGTTCCAGTGAGGAACTACCAGTGTTGTTAACCACAGACACTGACCACTGTACAACTCAGTAGAGATGAGGAAGGTTGAAGAGATGCCAGGAAACCTGGAAAAATCTATGCCTCAAAAGTACACCACTCTCCACAACTGACTGTGATCTAAAAGGAATAAATGTTTAAGTAGCATAAAATCCAGAAAGTAGTGTTATTGTTTCTCTTTGTAGATACCTAAATAGACCAGAATGACACTGATTTTTTTAAAAAGTATAAATAGTGCTTGTATGTATACTGGGGAAAATAATGAAAATAATTACCTATTTATTCTTCAGGCTACCTTCGGTTAACAAAAATGCACATGATTTAAAAGGCATACTAATTTAGGGGGTTTTCTCCACATATTCATTGTGTTAACAGCTACACGATTTCTGCTGAATACACTTGTTAACATAGCTTGGCAGACATTCAATAGCAAACTGTGTTCCAGGCAATGAATTTATAATGTTGTAGCAGGAACAATCTCTGAACGTTGTAAGCCTTTATGTATGATGGAAAAATCAATGACATGAATAGATGTGTAACCAACAGGTCTGCACGTTTTAGGTGAGGTAAAGCTTAGCAATATGGACTGAAGTTACTTTCCAAGGGCAAGCAATCCTATGCCTAAGTAGAAAGTATAAAATAAACTTAATTATAAAATTTATTTATAACAGACAAAATTATTGGTAATATTAAAATATAACTATATGTATATCTCTTTATAATATGTTATATAGTGTATAATTCAATTAGCTTGACAACTTTTAAAAATTTTTATTTATTTGCAAAACAGAAAGAGGAGAAAAACAGAGAGCTGCCATATGTTGGCCCACTCCTCAAATGCTGACAAAGGCAATATGTGGGCCAGGCCAAAGCCAGGAACCTAGAATTCAGTCCACAATTCCCACATGGGCAGCAGGGAACCGTTCACTCCAGTTATCACCTGATGGCTCCCAGGGATGCGCGTTCACAGGAAACTGGAATCAGGAGCAGGGCTGGAGCTTGAAACCAGGCACCCTGATAAGAATGCAGATTTCCCAACTGGTGGCTTAGCAGCTAGACTAAACATCGACCTCTGATATTTTTTTTTAAGATTTATTTTTATTTATTTGAAAGACAGAGTTACAGAGAGGGGTAGTTGTTTCCATCCTTTGGTTCACTCCCCCAGATGGCCACAACGGCCAGAACTGTGCTGATCTGAAGCCAGGAACCAAGAGCTTCTTCTGGGTCTCTCACGTGGGTGCAGGGACCCAAGGACTTGGCCATCTTCCACTGCTTTCCCAGGTCATAGCAGAGAGCTGGATTGGAAGAGGAGCAGCCAGGACTAGAACCAGAGCCCATATGGGATGCTGGCACTGCAGGCCAGGGCTTTAACCTGCTACACCACAGCACTGACCCCCTACCTCTGATTTTTAAAGAATTATTTAATATAAATGAATGTTCAGTGATATGCATATACAAAATAAAGTATGCTAATATTTATAACTTTGTCACTTAGGAAGAATTAAATAGATATAAGAATAATATAATTACACAGAAAATTCCCTAGAAAACCTTTTATTTTGCTTTTATCAACAATAAACCTTTGGATTATATTAGTAATAAAGGACTTTGATTTTTCCAGGGAATCTACAGTTTCTGTACAGGACAGATTATGACAGCAGCTTTCTTAAGGTAAGACTGGGAGTTGTTCACAGTACCATTCTGAGGGAATACACTTATTTTTATATACTTTCAAAAATGTTTCTTAAGATTGTCTTGGAATACCTCAGGTACCTAAATTAATAGCATATATTCATTAGTTTTTTTGTGTACAATTGTTTATTCAACAACAGTATTTTTAAAATAAACTCCAGAGGATATAAATTGGAAATTTATGAGTACAAAAATGCATTTTGATACTTTGATTATAACTGGGAATTATTTTAACTACAGAATAATATCAAGTCATAAAGCAAAAATAAAATATAGTAATATAACTGATAGAATTAAGGAATCTTCTAGAGCATGTGTGCATGTGGAGACTAACATACACACAGAGGTTTTGCCTTCTTCCTCAAATATAAATATTTTGCACCATTTTAATTATGAGTATTTGTGGTATCTTCTTTCTTATCCCAAAACTTAGAAATTTTATTACTGAATCAGAAGTGAGTTGTTATATTTACTCACTTTCACCTACCATTTTCTCTTTTCAGAACTTCTACCTTATTAAATTGCTAAAAGCATATTCTTTAGAATTTCCTTTATTGAGAATGTCTCACTTTTCTTTGTCTGAATATATTTGCATTTTGCTCTCATTCTTGAAGAATATTTTCTCTGACTAAGTTGTTGATAATTTTTCTTCTACCATTCAATAGTTTTTTTAAAAAAGATTTATTTGAAAGGCATAGCAACATAAAGAAAGAGGTAAAGAAAGATACCCTCCATCAGCTGAGTTTTTCTCCCCACATGGCTGCAACATCCAGGTCTTAGCCAGGCAGCAGCCAGAAGCCACAAATTTGATCCTGGTCTCCCACATGGGTGCCAGGGGCCCAAGTATTTGGGCCATCTTCTGCTGCCATCCTGGGTACATTTTCGGTGAGCTGGATCAGAAGCTGAGAAGTAGGATTTAACTCAACTGATGAGGCTGGCTCTGTGATTATAGCTGATGAAGCCACCACCTGAAACTCTGGCATCCCATATGGGCACTGGTTCAAGTCTTGGCTGTTCCACTTCCCATCCAGCTCCCTGCTATATGCACCTGGGAAAGTGGAGGAAGATGACCCAAGTGCTTGGGCCCCTTCACACATGTGGGGAATCTAGATCTGGAAGCTCCTGTCTTTGGACCAGACCAGCTCTAGCTGTTGTGGCCATTTGGGGATTGAACCAACAGATGGTAGATATTTCTCTCTCTCTCTCTCTCTCTCTCTCTCTCTCTCTCTATCTCTCTCTCTCTGTATTTCTGCCTTTCAAATAAAGAAAGAAAGAAAGAACGCAACTTTCAGTCCAGTTTTTATATCTATATGGGCAATTTGCTATTTCTGCTTTGCTGCCTAGGGAATCTTCTCTTGTTCCTTGGTATTCTGAAATTGGTTATCACATGATCAAGTACATTTTCATGTATTCAGCTTTGCATTTTTGAACTTTATGAATCTGCAGATAGGTATTTTCAGCAATTCTGGAATGCTTCAATCATTAAATCCTTTAAAGTGGTCTCTATCTTCTGTGTTTCTTATTTTTATATCATTTTATTGTTTCTTAATTCTCGAGTCAACATTCAATCCACTGATTTTATTTGCATTATAGACTTACTTGTCTTTATTTTTTAAATTTTTATCATGTTTGTGTTAAGAAATTCCGTTTCTGTTTTTTACCGATATAGTGGTCTCATCTTCCCTGTTCATACATCCAATCCAAGCCTCTATTGCATTTATGGTTCTTATTCCATTCTCTGTTTTCCTTCATGGTTTCAGCCACAGAGCCTTAGTTTTCTTATGTGTGGCTTTTTTGTTTTTAGCTTCTTTCTTTTCTTTGTTTTAGGTATGATCTCACATGTGCAGAATGTTATCTATGAAAGTTCTTTGAGCCCAGATTTGAAGTTATATTCTTGAAGTTTTTTTTTTTTTCTCTATTAGTCACACATACACATACACACACAGAGAGGCAGATGTATATATCTAAAAGATATATTTATTGTGTTTAAAGGCAGAGTTAGAGAGAGAGGGATAGACAGTGTTCTTTCACCTACCAGATCACTCACCAAATGGCCACAGTGTCTACAGCCAGGAGCTTCAGCTGGGACTCTCCTGTGGGTGGCAGGGGCCCAAGCACTTGAGCTCCTTTTGCTACTTTCTCACATGCATCAAATGGGAGCTGGATCAGAAGTGAAGTAGCCAGGACTCAAATGGGTGCCCATATGGGATGCCTGTGTCTCAGGTGTCCATTTAACCTGCTACACCACAACACTGTCCCCATCTACCAGTCACTTTTAAACTGCATGATTCGCTTTAGATTTTTCACCAAATATCATGAATTCATTCAAATAAGGTTATAATAAGGATTCATTTGATTTTATGATTCTTAGGGGTTTTTTTGTTTGTTTTCTCAAGGCAGCTCTATGGACAAAATTACATATTTCCTTTCAGATCCTATTGGCCTGTAAGATTTATTTCTATTTTAGCAGATAAAAATATCTTTTGCTATAGTTCCACTATTGGTGGAGGTTTATCTTCTGCATTCTGCTTCTCATGAAGTAGTCAAAATGGAAACTCAAGCATTTGACCATTTGGTGGAAATTTGAAAGCTACATTTGGTGAACTCTCTCATGGCTGCTGTCTTAATTTGATCTTAGTCTTCAATTGTCCTTCTGTCATGCCAGATCAAAGATTGTTATAAAGCACCTACATATGTATGTATGCTTAATTGCACCTTAATTGTTTTTTTTTTTTATTAGGAAGTTTACTCTGGCTATACAGATTCAATGTGTTGACTTGAAGCAGACAACCAAGGGTCAGGAGTTTCTGCAGATACTAATACTTGATTTTTCCCATTTTGCAGACAGTGTAAATGGTTATATTTTTCTCTTTGGACTCAATAATTGACACCTGCTAAAACAGTTTTTGACATTTACCTACTTATACAACTCTCTGATACTTTGCTTCCATAATTCTGATATGTTTGTTACTTCTTTATCTTCCCTTAAGCTAAGTTTTTAATCACATTAGTCTTTCTAAGCCATTAAGCCCTTACAGCAGAGAAAATGGGTATGATCTTTGTCTGGTGCTGCCTTTGAAGTAAATGTTAAAAACATATAGGTGTAGTTTGTGCTCCCCTTCTAATATGTTAGGTTCCTTAATCCTACATTATGGATTTTGCTGCCTTTGAGATTCTTATATTTAGCATCAGTACATAATATATAATTAAGTGGGCAATTCACAAAATGTCCATTCAGGCTCTCTATTGAGTTACCCCTTAGAGAATCTTGAAAGTGGAACTAAAATTGGATAGCACATCTACAAAAATCTTTTCTTGTCTTTACTTATGTGAAAGTTGGGGCATCTACCAGCATTTCCTGGAATAAGCTTTTCAGACATTTGTGTTGACTAAGTTTGGATGCTGGTACTTTCATACTGCTTTAAATAAGTGAGATTTATTTGTAGAAAAAGTACTACAGTGTTCATATGCTATTATTTTTAATATAAAATTCCATTTGGTTTTAGTTTACAGTGCTACACATGCTATTTTCCCATTTTTTCAAAAAGGCAAAGTGAAAGTTCCATTAAAATATTTAATTCATAAAGACTTCAGATATGAACTTAAATTTATGAGTACTGAGTTCATTTTCATAAGGTGTGTTATTTTTTTAATTTTTCCCAATAGGCTGTTTTTCCCAAAGATATGTCATGTACGATCCATTTCAAGGAGCTGAACTCTTTACATTGCTTAATTTCAATATTTCCACTACTCCTGATACCCAATGGCTAAGCCAAAGAGTTCATGGCAACATATTAAGCAAAAAAAAGCTATTTTACTGAGATAAAATTGAATTGATAAACTTAAATGAGACATTTTATTAAGCTCTTATGCATCGTAGTGTTGCTGTTGATTTCTCAACAATGTTGCAGTGGATTTGTTTCTGAGACAAGCAGCGTGGTGGGGGGCAAGAGGCGCAGAGTCAACACACAGAACCCGGGAGTCGGGTGAAAGCAGGCTTGAGACGAGCAGCCCACAGACTTGTTTATTTCAGTTGGTACCACATCTTATATAGCCAAGACCAGCCAATCTGGTCAAGGGGCAGTCTATGCCCCAACCAATCACAGCCTGTTGCCAGGCAGTTTCCAAAGCCATCCAATCACAGCCTGTTGCCAGGCAGTTTCAAATCCATCCAATCACAGCCTGTTGCCAGGCAGTTTCAAATCCATCCAATCACAGCCTGTTGCCAGGCAGTTTCCAAAGCCATCCAATCACAGCCTGTTGCCAGGCAGGCTCCGTTGCCAGGTGGGTTTCGAAGCCATTCCTGAGTAGTTAACTGACACTCTCTTGCCAGTGGCCACTTTGGCATGGCTTTCTCATTCCACCACATCATAGGATGTAATATCAGGCCACAGAAAATTCTAACTTTTCATAATCCTTTCATCACAGGAGATATATGATCCCATTTCACCTGCCTGTCATATGGACTCCTTGAGCATGCAGTAGATATTTTCTAACTTTTTGATTAATTTGTTTACAAAAAATTGCAATGCTAAGTCAATTTTTGTTCAAAATTCCTTAGTTAGGAACTAAGTATGATGAAACTTACAAGCATCATTACCAAAGCCATGATCGAATTCTTCAGCCATCAGTTGAATAATAAATTTGGCAAAATCTAGAATGATCACTATGACAGTTAAAGTCCTCAACTCTCTTTGCTGCATAAAAATTATTGTTTTATATAAAATTTAATAAAGTATTTGCTTATAAATTAAATAAATATTAACATTTCTACATATGTGTTGAAAATGCTAATATTAACCCAGCTTGTTTGTTGTAAATTAAGATTGACAGTGAATATATGCACAGCTAACAGGTTCTAAATTGTTAAAACTGCACAGTATGTTGTGGTATTATGTTAGGAGAAACAAAGTATAATTGTTTTTCTTTAGGAATAACTGCTATTCTCAGAAAGTAGAAATGTTGCAAAATGAAAAAAATCACCAGTTCTCAAACTTCGTTCTTAGGATCTGACCTTTACTTTTTAAAGTGTATTAAGGACTCCAAAGAGATTTGTTCATATATTTTCTCTAATGATATTTATAGTATTGTAAATTATAATTCACATTTTAAAACATTTATAATTTTCTTTTAACATTAACAATATACTTAGTATTTGTATCATATGAGGTACATTTTTACAAATAATTTTATTTTCAAAACAAACAAAAAATTAACATGAAAGGAAGGAGGCATTGCATTGTTTGCTAACTTCTTTAATGTCTGACTCAATAGAAGACTGTTGGAGGCTCAGATCTACAAACACATTCTGTTTGGGTTTTAAACATCACATCGCCTATGGAAAATTCCACTGTACATTCTTTTTTTTTTTTTTTTAGCATTGATTTGGACAAAAACTTTTTTTTTTTTTATTTAGTAAATATAAATTTCCAAAGTACAGTTCATTCTTGACAGAAGGAGAACTGCAAGACAAATCATGTCTTCGTATCATTAGGAAAGTAATTATTACACTGTAGTTCTGAGAATCCCCAAGAGATCCCAGGAGACACCCCCCCCCAACACAGTTTAAAACCTACTCACTTTATAATGTAAATAATAATGTAAAACACCATTTTCTCCCATGAGGCTACAGGGTGCCAGGGTAATTCTGCCAATCTGGGGTGGGCTTAACTGATCTCAGTTGGCTTACTCATGTGTTTGAAGTCAACTCTCGGGTTATTCAGAGCCTGGGTGTTCCAGGATGGCCTTGATTAAGATCCTTAGGTCCTTTCCATGTGACCACTATGTGTCTAGTCAAGTAGCCTAGGTCTGTTCCCATGGCAGTGAGAGCAGGGTTCCAGGAGGGAGAATTGAAACAAGAAAGGATTAAAGTTCTGAACTTAGAATTGCACATTATCAGCTATATTGCATTCTTTTGCCCAAAATATGTAAAATAGCCTAACTTCATGTGTGAAAAACAGACTGTACCGCTTGATGAGAGTTACTAAAGTCATATTGAAAATGGGGTTCATACAGAGAGAAATGAAAAATACTTGACATTTTGTCAATCTACGGTACATCTTAGATTCCCAATAGGAACACATGTAAAATTGTTTCTTTGCCACATCTTCAATTGTTTGAATAACTCTGTTAGGTGGGGAATCTTTTTTTCTGCCAAGGGTCATTTGGATAGTTATAAAGTCATTTGTGGGCCATACAAAATTATCAACTTAAAATTGATCTTCTGCTATTGATTTATTAAATTTCAGTTCATACCTACAGTTGCTTTGGAAGGGACAGACCAAATAATTCATGGGCTTATTTTAGTTCACTGGCTGGAAGTTTCCCACCCTGATAGTACTGCCATAGAAAATTTGTTAGTTTTGACCCTACACTGTAAATATTCAACTATAATCAGAGCCTGACATATCACCCGGCACTGGAAAGCAGGCTTACACTAAATAAAATCTATGAAACACTGCACTTAATGACAATTTTGCTAATTTCTTAAATTATGATGATAAATATAGTTATTAGCTGAACTGTGAATCATATATGTAAAACATAATCAGCAAGATCTCTCAAAATTCTCAAGTTATTTTAAGGGTATCATGGACATACATTCAAAAATTCACTTTCAGAGAGACCAGAAATAGACACATATTAAAACGCATTTCTTCCTTAAAGCAGATGTATTGGAGCAACATTCTATTGTTCTCTGATTATCAAAACAGATTATTATAGCTCAGATAAGTAAAGATGAAATGACTTTAAGCTGTGAGAGCTCTGTCTAATGATAAGAAGTTTTAGGTTTTTTCCTTTTCAAAATGGACAGCTAATGCTTAAAGCATGAGTACTGAATCTCTCATCATCATCTGAAAGATAATCATACCATTAAGCAGGAATAACAATTTTACTGCTTCTGGATTAGATACTGCATGCCCAAATGTACAATCATATAGGTAATGTAAATGAAGGATGTAGTCCTGTGGTAGAAGGTCAAGAAATTGCGAGGAAGAAGGATTTTAGGGAATTGGGAAGAGTCTTCCCTTATCTTTTGAATAACTGTTACTTAGGTCCAATGAATGAAATCTGAGAATGAGAGCCCATTGTTACTTTGTACTCCAATTTTAAAAATAAAATAAATATACAGATATTTCTGAAATACTTGCTATTTCACGCACTATGTGGCCAAACACTGTCAGAACCTGGATTCTTTGATTGGCTATATTTATAAAACCTATATCATTTGAACATTGCAGATATTGCAATGAAATTTCCATTTTAGGCCTTTTCCAATTGGTATATTGTCTTGTTATTGATGTTGTTATATTTTTGTATATTCATAATTTTGTCCCTTCCCTCCCTTTAAAAATCTATGTAATCTTCTCTGCCCTTACATTAAAATGTAGAAATAACTTAAGCAGATTTAATTAATATGAACTCTACTGTTGATTTGTTTTAAAAGCACTCAAATTGCACACTGATCATTTGATAAACCATTTCCTTTGGTATAGCACACTGTGACACCAAGGATAACATAGAGGTGAATCTGCTAGTCTTCAGATGAAGACTGTGTGGACATCTTACCACACTAATACGATTCTAATGTCTAAGATGCAAGCACTTCATACATGATGCTGAAATCCAAATCAGTTACATGTAGTAATCAATAAAAATATGTATCAATTGGGGAGAACAACCAACTGTAATAGACTCAATTTGAACTAGAAAATTGATCTCAAATGTGACACAAAGTTGCTATATTAGGTAATTAAGATTGATACTTTTGTTGGTGACTGAATTTAACAGCTACATGAAACTCTGTGATCTAAAAGGACAAATTTGTATCTTTTCAAAAGTAATGTACAAAAGTCAGGAATCCTCACCTTCTCTTTGTCCTCTTGATAACCAATTAGATCAGTCACTTGAACCCTCTGGCATTTATTTGTTTTTTTTCTTTTGCATTAAGTTCTAATTGGAGTAATCTTCACATTTTTCCTAGCTATTATCTATGACTAGCAGTTTTTTTTTTTTGTAATTATGCTTTGACCACTGAGTAAACAAAAACTATTTTCCTCTATATTATATTACCACTAATATTCTATTGTTTAGCAATGCACAAATATTTTCTGTATCTCATCAATCTGTAGTCTTGACTCTATAACCATCTTTTAAACTGTATCAACTCAATGTTTTATACCTAACAATTGGCTCAACAAATACTTGATACGATTGACCTTTTTCACTATCTTTATTGTTTGTGTGTGATGCCATTGAATGTTTTCATTTAATGTGTATTATCCTGATAATCAAGTCTGTAAAGGTACTCACACTGACTAACATTAAGACATATACAAGTCTCATATATGGAGAGTAAATTGATGATCCCTGGAATGAACTGCTGTGCCTTTTATTCTACAATCATACTGATCCCACTGTTAGTATCATTCTAGAGATGTAAGCACCATACAAATTTCTTAGATGCGATCTTTCTCTTCATCAGTGGACAATTTTTATCATACTTTGTAGGTGTCTCTCAGCAGTTATGTAAATATGGGCAAATTACTTAAATCTCTGAACCTCCTCTTTTTATTTATTTATTTTTTTTGGTAAAATACACATAACTTCAACCTATTGCTATATCTTTTCTCTCTTTCTTTACAACTGGTTGTCAAATATAGGAAAATCAATTTGTTGTGTTTTTCCTTGATATTCAATGTTCTCTTTTAAGTGGATACAATAAACACTTGGACAAGTTCATTGATTCTTGAAGTTAAGAAAGTTGGTGATTGTCATTAAATGGTTGTTTGTATACTGTCTATCCAAATGCAAGTTGTATACAATTCAAATTAACCTGTAGACACTTTCTATTCCATAATCATTATAGTTTCACTGTTCTGTTTAATGGTAATGAGCATTAAACACATTCATCAATAAATAAAGAGAAAACTCTAAGCCAGAGTCTAATTGCAATACATCTATCTTGTAAAGTTCCTCATTAAATGAACCTATAAAGCACCATCACTAATATCACAGACAACAATATAAAATCAGACAAATGACTCCCTATTCACCAAAGAAAATTAATCTTAAAATGATAATAAATTAATTTATAATCCTCAAGAAATAAAGAAGGAGGTTGTCCCCTCTACTTTTCTAAGAACCAGCCTCCTGACATTTCTTAAGGCTGGGAACTGTTGCCAGAAGCTGAAGGGAAAATCTGTATTCCCACACTGGTTAAAGATTTGATTGTGTTGGGTTTTATCAGGTTAGATCATTGCCCAAGTATCTGGAAAGCAATTTGTACGTATTTAAGTAGGCTATTTAAGAAACATGTTAAATAAGTAGCATATCAGCAACATTTCCTTTATAGAGGTTCTCCTAAGTAGTGGCAGATCCACTCCTATGCTTAAAGTAGTTGCCTGCTGACTTTTACTCCTTTGTTTCCTGTGTGGCTCACCCTACTTTTCAACTCTGTCGCTGTTGACATGAAATTGATAAACACACTTACCTTAATCTAGGACAAGTTCTGCCAGGGATAGAAACATTTTCCAATCTACTGAGTTATTGAGTTTAGGACTGTTTTATTATAATGCTGAACAAATTGAACTGTGGGGTACCATGGATGTAAAAATCTTATAAAAGGACAAAGTCATTCAGTTCTATATTACTTATGATAAACAGTAATAAAAATAAGACATGAAAGTTAAATTTTGTGTTAAGAAAGGGAGGCATACTTTTTATCACATATGATTCTAACTTAATTTCACCAATGCATTTGGTTAGCATGCAGCTCTGGAAATTTAGAAAATGTAGAATTTCTGTAAGTTCTGAAATGGAAATGTGAATTAAATAGAAGCAATTTATTCAGCTGATGTTAGGGTAACAAATTGAACTGACATACTACTTTTGTGTTTACCAAGTTCTAGTTATTCTATCTCAATCAAAACTACAACAGAGCCAGATGTTAATGTGACAGCTACAAATTAAGATAGTGAGGTTTAAGACCATGCTTCAAACCACACAGCCAAAGTAGAAAATTCAGATCTATCGAGCTTCCACATTATCTTTTTAAGGCAGATGCAGAGTGGAGACATTATTTAAAGTCCAGTTTTTAAGAATGAATAGGATTTATTTTACAGTCAAGGAGAAAGAAATTCTAGGCACAGAAAATAATGGAAACAAAGAAATGTGATGGAGTGAAGGGTGTAGTTTGGAAAGCGAGTACGTCTTTGTAGCTGTAATATTTGCCTAGAATGGAATCCCTGCAAAATTAACTGAAAGAGTAGGCTGGATCCAAGATGTAGCATATGAAATGACAAGCAGCTATAAAACATTGAATGCTTCACATAAACACATTGAATAGATCATATCTTTGCAAAGATAGCTCTAGCAACATGGAGAATAAATGGAAGGAATGAGTAGATTTTGGCATGGCAATTAATTAAAACCCCATTTTAAGGATGCTGGCAAAATATGATGACATTCTGAGAAAATTATATTAGTCGTGGACCAGGGCTTCTGACTATGACTAACCTGTCACACCAATTTATTCTAGAATACTTCAAAGATAAAGTGTGAAATTTTTAGAAAGCACTTGTCCCTGTGTCTCACAAATAGTGATCCTCCAAAAATCATTTTTATATTATTCTGGCAAGAAGATTTAATGAAATCCTTTAGCAAATATGAGCTGAAGCTTTCCAGGAATTTCCTGAAGCAGTAGGAATACTGCTGTGAACAAAGATAAAGTACTTGCTCTCAAGGAACTTGCACTCTAGACTAGTGAAATGATTCTGCAAATGTATTTTGGTAAAACTATTGAAAAAAAACTATCAGAGATGTTTCTGAAATAGAACTGACTCGACATACTGCATTGTGATATGGGGGGTGTCCTAAGTGAGAGTGACAGGGGAACCATCTCAGCATTTGCTGAGATCGCTACCCCAGTTAAAACACAGGGCACCGTATTGTTTTCTTCTTCAAAATCAGAAAGCAAGGTGGGCATTTGGTGCATCCCATATCACAGTACTGAGATCCAGTCCCAGCTACATTTCAATTCCAGTTTCCTGTACACCCTGGGAGGCAGGAGGTGAGGCCTCAGGAGTTGAGTCATTCCACCCACATGAAAAACCCAGATGGAGTTCCTGGTTCCTGGATTTGGCCTGGTCCAGCCCTAGCTGTTGCACAGGCATTAAGAAGTGACTCAATAAATAGAATATCTTTATCTGTCTGTTTCTCTTATTCTCTTCTGCCTTTCAAAACAAATAATATATTAAAAAAATAAAAAAGGGGCAAGGGTTGTGGTATGGTAGGTAAAGGTGCCACCTGCAGTGACAGCATCCCACATGGGCACCGGTTACATCCCAACAGCCCACTTCCAATCCAGCGTTCTGATAATGTCCTGAGAAAAACAGCAGAAGATGGTCCAAGTACTTGGGCCCCTGCTATACATATGGGAGACCTGGATGAAGCTCCTGGCTCCTGGACTCCACCTGGCCCAGCCCCTGCTGTTGCAGCTATGTAGGGGAGTGAACCAGCAGATGGAAGCATTCTCTCTCTCTCTCTCCATCACTCACTGTCTCTCACCCCACCCCTCTAATGCTGACTTTCAAATACATAAATAAAGCATGTATATATTTTTTAAAAAATACAGACAAATTAGGGAGAAAGACAGAATACAAATTAGGTTTAGAACATGCTAAGCTAGAGATTACAGATGTCTATATATCCAAATAGAAGTGGCAGGCTAGAGAAAAAGGGATCTATCAGTGTTATACTGCAGGGCAGAAAATTTTGCCTGGGTTATGTGTATATGTAATTTCAATGAGCCAAAGAATGCTGTGCATACTAATCATGTCCTCACCAACTTTATTGTTGAAAGTAATACAAGTATTTTGCAGAAAATCCTATCTATAATTCTGTGACTTATTTATAATAAGATTATGATAAATAAATTCCCTTCAGCTTCCCATCTTTGCTATTCTTTGACTATTTCACCTCTCAGGCAAATTCAAGTGGCAAACCTTGAGTTGCTTGGCTAACTTGTTGGGTTTACAGTTTCCCTTGGGTAAGAATAGTATTAGTTATGCTTCCTTTCTGATTATAGTTCTGCTGAAGAGAGATAATCATTAAACAGAGTATGAGTTTATATTTAATTAAAATTTTAAAAACTCTCCAGTAAGAGACTCTAGTCTTCTTAGGGGAAATATTATATTCAAACATGGTTCTTCATCATTTATCTGGGTAGATAGGAGGCATAAAAATTCTGATAAAGTAATGAGTGAAATTGGGGGACACTGGCATAGCTGTTAGGATGTTGATTAAGATGCCAGGATCCTACATTCTACATAGCACCTGGGTTTGATGACCAGCTCTGGTTCCAGACTCCAGCTTTTTGCTAATGTAGCAATGATTCAGTGCAGAGCCTAACTCATACTGAAAACTCTCTGTTGCAACAGGGGTCTTCAAAAAGCTCATAAAAAAATGGAATTGAAATATAAGTTTATTTTAGTCCAAAAAATTAAAATCCCATGCAGAAGTTTTGTTAGTAACATTTTTGCAAGTTTTCCAAAGATCCCGCTTATATATTTAATTCAAATTTGTCTTTGCACCAAAATAAATTTATCTTTAAGTTTCCATTCCCAAGGAACCTTTTGAGGTCCCCTTCAATAATATTGGAGGTCATCTGTTTGTCATGTTTATTCCTTTGTTCATTAAAATCATCAGATTTTACTATTGGTTTAATTAGTTATTTTTAAGGTCTTTTGTCAATGTCAATTATATGAATGACTATCAAAATGTTAAATATATTGCAGATACTTAAGAAAATTGAAGAGGTAGGGCTGGGTATGCCAAATTGAATGATCAAATAATAAAAAATGTCACATTAGTTATATGTAAAGTGAAAATATAGATAAATGAGTTCATGTATTAGAAGTATTACTCATTTCTTGATTATAATATGGATTTTTGGGTTATTTCCTTCCCTAGAGCTTTTAATAGAATGATCTTGCTCCCAGCGTCTAGAGTCTCCAGGCACCAAGATTAAAACTTCCCTCACATTTTTACATAAAATATAGCAAACAGAATAGAAAAATAGTGTCTTATATTTAGAAACATTTCCCTTCAAGTTCCAATAATATTAAAGAGATGCTTTTGTCTGTGTTTTCAAACACTAAATTCATCCAATAAGTTTATTAAAAATATTGAGAACATTCTCCTAAGCCCATGAGGAGACTTTAAAAACTCTGTGGAAAATAGAATTTAAAAATAAAAGTAAAAAATAGAAACTTTCTCAACATAAACTCCATCAAGTTCAAGACATTTTTATAAGTTTTGAAATCAGTTACTTAGTTTCTCCATAAATAATCAAGGTCCTGTGAATTTAACTATGCCAATGCAATCATTTTTACATTATATACTTAGAAAAATGGGTGCTTTTTTAAGACCGGGAAATAAAAACAAAAGTCAAGAGGAGCTCAGTCAGGACTATAGGGTAGAGGTCTAATGATTTCCCATTGAAATTCAGAAAATTGCCTTTGTTTGATGAAAGGGATGACTTGGATCATGCCAGGGTGAAGAAGGACAATCTGGTAAAGTTTTCCCAGGAGTTTTTCTGCAGAACTTTGACTAACTTTCTCAGTACACTCTCATGATAATCAAGTTCTCCAGAAAGTCATAAGCAAAGTGCCTTCTGTACTTGAAAAGCTATTGGCATGACCTTTCCTCCTTACCAGAAGCTTTGCTTTGGCTGTACCACTTCCACTTCTATGGATGCACCACTTCCACTTCTATATAGCCATGGCTTTGATTGTCCTTTGTCTTCAGGGTCATCCTGATAAAACCATGTTTCATCTCCAGTTAAAATTCTTGGGAGAAATTCTTGAGGACTTTGATGCCATTTGTTTAAAACTACCCTTTTCAGCCTGCACCACAGCTCACTAGGCTAATCCTCTGCCTGCAGTGCTGGCACCCCGGGTTCTAGTCCTGGTTGGGGCATCAGATTCTATCCCAGTTGCTCCTCTTCCAGTCCAGCTCTCTGCTGTGGCCCGGGAGTGCAGTGGAGGATGGCCCAAGTGCTTGGGCCCTGTACCTGCATGGGAGACCAGGAGGAAGCACCTGGCACTTGGCTTCAGATCGGCGCAGCGTGCTGGCCTAAGCACGTAGCAGCCATTTGGGGAGTGAACCAATGGAAGGAAGACCTTTCTCTCTGTCTCTCTCTCTCTCTCACAGTTTAACTCTGCCTGTCAAAACAAAAAACAAACAAACAAACAAACAAACAAACAAAAAACACTACCCATTTCTGCAACTGAGCAGGGTGTGATCCTTTTGGCATCCATCAAGTAAAAAAGTCTGTCCCACCCTAATTTTTCAGTTAGAATTGTATAAGCTGAACTAATTAAGATACCTTTGGAACTGGATGTTGTTCCTGCTGTTAATTGTCCATCCTCTTCAATTAGGGCACATGCAAATTAATTTTTCCCTTGAAAATTGATTTGGATGGTCTGCCACTCTTGGCTTCATCTTCTACATAAACTCATTAGTTTTTAAAATGAGTTTGTAAATTACAGCAAACTTTAGTCCCTACCAAACTTTAGTAAAACATCAGGATTTTACCATTCTTCCTTCCAAGTTTCACAATAATTTAGGCTTTCCTTCTTCCTTCAGTTTCAGCAGAACTCATGTTTTTAACATAGAGGCTGATTTCTTTTCTTTTTTCTTTTTCTTTTCTTTTTTGATATGCAGAGTTAGACAGCAAGAGAGAAAGACAGAAAGAAAGGTCTTCCTTCTGTTGGTTCACCCCCGAAATGGCCACTATGGCCGGTGTGCTGTGCTGATCTGAAGCCAGGAGCCAGGTGCTTCCTCCTGGTCTCCCATGAGGGTGCAGGGCCCAAGCACTTGGGCCATCCTCCACTGCCTTCCCGAGCCACAGCAGAGAGCTGGACTGGAAGAGGAGCTACCGGGACTAGAACCGGCACCCAAATGAGATGCCGGCGCCGCAGGTAGAGGATTAGCCAAGTGAGCCGCAGTGCCAGCCGAAGCTGTTTTTCAAATGATGTAAATCCGTTGTGCCTCAAACTAGATCCTGTTCAAACATGTTAAAGCAAGTTGGTACAAGCTCATTTGTGAAAAGTTTTGAAATGCATTTGAGGCCAGCGCCATGGCTCACTTGGTTAATCTTCCACCTGTGGTGCCGTCATTTCATATGGGTGCCTGTTCTAGTCCCAGTAGCTCCTCTTCCAGTCTAGTTCTCTGCTGTGTCCCGGGAGGGCAGTGGACAATGACCCAAGTGCTTGGGCCCCTGCACCTGCTTGGGAGACCAGGAGGAAGTATTTGACTCCTGGCTTCAGATCAACGTAGCTCCGGACATGGCGGCCATTTGAGGGGTGAACCAATGGAAGGAAGACCTTTCTCTCTGTCTCTCTCTCTCACTAATTCTATCTGTCAAATAAATAAATAAATAAAAGAAATGAATTCACTGATTTTTCATAACACATTTCTGTGAAGACTCCTTATACAAGATGCTAATTCTTTGCTTTCAATAAGCCCAGAGTTTATCAGGAAAAATAAACATGCAAAGAAATAAATGTAAGAAAGTGTTAAGGTGATATGAAGAATAAACACAAGTTTATAACCACACTGCTGCCTCCACCCCTCCCCATGAAAGGACTGATCAACTTTATCTACTGGAGAGGACAAATCAGGCATAGTTTCATAGTGGGAGCAATAGCTCAGTGCTAAGATGAGCAGTTCGCAGTATCTGGGCAGACATATAGCATGGTGTTGGGGATGGAGTGCTGTTAACTGCCAGGGCAAGAGAAAGTGACGGAAGTTAATAAATGTGAAAGTTTTGAACTTTGTGCCATCTGCAGATGGAATTTTTGAGTATTTCATACTTGGAAGCGATATGATCAGGTATGTTTTAAGAAAGACTGCAGATAATGTGCGACAGAAGGATCTGAAAGATACAAGATATTCTTCAGAGACAGAAATCTATGGAAATGGACACCATGAGAAACATGACTTGATCAGCCCTTGTCCTGTCAAGGAGCAACTTACTACTTTATTCCTTTTAATATTTTTTTGTTCTTCTTAATACCATTGGTTGAACTCTGTAATTAACACACAATTATTCTTAGGTGTTTAAATTTAACTGAAGAGTGGGAATGAGAGAGGGAGGAGATGTACAGTTCAGCACATGCTTAACAGGACTTACCCCTAATGGTAGAGTTAGAAGTGTGCCAGGGGATTCCAATTCAATCCCATCAAGGTGGCATATATCAAGGCCATCTCACTAGTCCAAGTGATCAGTTTCAGTTCATAATTGATCATAATATGATTAAGAGTCAAAGGGATCACATAAACAAGACTAGTGTCTGCTAATACTGATAGAATTAAAATGGAGAGAACAATCCAACATGAGAAGTGGGATACACAGCAGACTCATAGAATGGCAGATGTTCTAAACAGCACTCTGGCCTCAGAATCTGCCCTTAAGGCATTCAGATCCAGCTAAAAATCCCAGGAGAGTATTTCAGGCACAGAAAGCCAAGACACTGTGGCAAAACAGACAAACAAACAACAACAACAAAAAGAAACCTAAATGACAGATCTCTGCGAGTGAGATCCCAGCAGAAAATATGGGCCATCAAAGAAGGAGGTACCTTTCTCTGAAGGGAGGAGAGAACGTCCATTTTGACTATGGCCTTGTCTAAATGATTGGAATTGGCGAACTCAAGAGGCTTCCACAGCCTCGGCAGCTCATGACAGGAGCCTCAGGTGATTACTGATGTCATAAATAAGAGTGTCAATTGTTAAATCAACAATAGGAGTCACTGTGCACTTACTCCCCATGTAGGATCTCTGTCCTTAATGTGCTGTACTATGCGAATTAATGGCATAACTAGTACTCAAACAGTACTTTATACTTTGTGTTTCTGTGTGGGTGCAAACTGTTGAAATCTTTACTTACTATATACTAAATTGATCTTCTGTATATAAAGATAATTTAAAATGAATCGATGTGAATGGGATGAGAGAGGGAGCGGGAGATGGGATGGTTGCAGGTGGGAAGGAGGTTATGGGGGGGAAAAGCTGCTATAATCCAAAAGTTGTACTTTGGAAATTTATATTTATTAAATAAAAATTTTTAAAAATATAATTAAAAATAACACTAAAATAAAAAAAAGAAGTGGGCATCTCAAAAAAAAAAGAAAGAAATTGATAGAATAGTTTTAAAAGCATGTGTTTCATACTTTCTTGACCAGATACAATTTCTTTCAAACGCTGAGAAATTTAAATATCTTAGGTCAATTGAGAATGTATAAAATCCAATTATGTTGATTGCAAGTTATTACTGTCTATAATATTTTATATTGCTATGAATAATTATTATACATATACAACATTTTTCTAGGAAAAATGAAAAAGCACAATGTAATTCATAACTACTATGTAAAAGTTGTAAAATATGAGTTTAGCCAAGTGAAGTGAATTTTAAAATTAGATCTATGGACAATTAAAATAAAAGACATACTCATGGTCACAGGGCTTTGAACGATTCTGAATTCATTTATGAATCATAAAATTTTGAATTATGCTTAACATGGTTTCCGTGTTACATGTCTTCACATAAATTCCAAAGTGTGGCTAATAATTAAAATGCATAATTTTCCATTAACAAGAATATTTTAGCTGTATGACAATGCCTAATCAGAAGGAAAACACTTTAAATGCATAGTGTCTGATAATCTATATTCTATGCTAATATTTTCCATCATATGAATTTCATAGAAAACCAAGTATATTTTAAGACAGACTTCTCTGTTCTGTTACCTTAGGGAGATCCATAGCTTGTTAAAACATAAGGTTAATTAATTAATTAAGTAATTAAACATTAAACAATAGAGTAGCCAATGAAGCATTGATTGAGGAACCAGTATTTTGTTTTTGTTTTTTCACAGGCAAAGTGAATTTATTCAAGGGAAATATATTCTCAGAGGTGACTAAATACCAGTGTGCACACAGAGCAAACACATAGCAGAGAGCAAGAATTTCATACAGGCTGGGTTTATATAGCATGACCCAGGTAAGGGCCATGAGGTGGGATGGAGCTGAGCAAGCTTCCAGTGTCGCAGGCAGAGCCTCTTGGAAGGCTGGTTCCTTGGACAAGAATTCAGGGCATGGGACCAAGCCAACCTAAGAACACAGGGGCTATGTACTTGCTCCATCTGACCTAATTCTGAATATGGATAGGAAGATGGGGCACAGTTTCTTTTTGGCTACTTTCTGCTGATATGGGGAGTTGATAAGGGGTGGGGTATCTATCTATACTCTGGATCAGATTGATTGAAGAAGAGCAGTCTGGCGATGTTCCTGTGTGATGGCTTGGAATGTAGCAGTCACTCGGTCCAGTGAGAACTTTTGAAACCTGTTAATTATACATGGTGGGAATAGAAACACTAAGATTATGAGGATAAAAGGAGATAATAGAGACATTGTCCATGGCAGAAACTGTTTCGGGAAAATGGCTGGGGGAGAAATTATTGTTACCTCAGTTCTTTGTCTCACATGGAAAAATTTTCGAGTGGATGGCAAAGAAATTTACAAGTATTTATTAAAATTTAGGGCTTCCAAGAGAAGAGAACCCGATGGTGACTGGAGGCAGTCTGCTGTAAGTGTAATTTCTGGAGAAAAAATCTTGAACATTCAGATTGGCATTCATTCAGTTACCAGGCAGGGACAAAAAACATCAAAAGACCTCATTTACAATTCTCCATCCTATCTGGCTTGCTAAAGGTGGGATCTCAGGAGGAGCTCCCTTGTTATTCTCATGGTAAATTTGGAGATTTGAAGGAAGGAGGGTGGCCCATTAGTTCTTGCTAAAGATAAAGTTTTCTGAAGGAAGCAAATATTTTACACCCCAAATTCCACTGGGATCCCCTGACTATCTATTAACCCATCTGATTCCTCACAAAATGTGACCTATGAGGTGGGGTTATTTTGGGATTAGCATGTGTTCTATGCATGCAATCCCTTCTCTACCACACCCAACTTACTGGTGTAAAAGCACCCTTCACCCAAAAAGAGAGGGAAAGTCCTACTCTTTCATCTGTGAGGTGTGCTGCCTAGCAGTGTTGAAGGATCTCTGCTGCTGAGGAATTCATCTGGTCCTGGAGGTGAGACACTGCTGTACTTATCATTTGTCTTTTTGGAGAGTCTGCTGAAATTGCTAGTCTGGCTGCACCTGTCTCAGTTTCTGCCAGGACACCTGACAAGATTAGCAAGGATGTTGAGTCCCAAATCCCTCTTGACACCATGGGTTGGAGGGATGGAAAATAGAGATTGTCCCAGCATATAGCACAAAGGGAGAAATAGGAAAGCAAGAGTACATATCCTTGTCCAGTAAGTGGGAAGATGGATGTATACCTGGCTGCCACAGAGAGAGAACACTCTTGTTTACGGTGTGCAGGCTGACAAGAAGCTGTGGGATGTCATTAGTCTCCCTGCTTCTAGTTGTGAGCTCCCTTGTTTCCTCCATCTGCTGCTGTCCAGGGTTAGTGCAAGGACTCCTCTGACTTCTTTAAACTGAGTGGTGTTGCAGTAGGGGCCCATGGTGAAGACAGGCCTCTGGAGATGATGATATTAGAATTTGACTCCTTAAAAATATATATGAAATGTGGCTCCTTAAAGTTCCCCAGAAGTCCCATCTGGGATGCCACACATGTTATCGGAATTTGGGGTACCATACGATATCACCATATGCTTTTTTTTTTTGACAGGCAGAGTGGACAGTGAGAGAGAGAGAGAGACAGAGAGAAAGGTCTTCCTTCTGTTGGTTCATCCCCCAAATGGCCGCTATGGCCGGCGCTCTGCGGCCAGTGTACCACACTGATCCAAAGCCAGGAGCCAGGTGCTTCTCCTGGTCTCCCATGCAGGTGCAGGGCCCAAGCACTTGGGCCATCCTCCACTGCACTCCCAGGCCATAGCAGAGAGCTGGACTGGAAGAGGAGAATCCAGCGCCCCAACCAGGACTAGAACCCAGGTGCCGGTGCCACAGGCAGAGAATTAGCCTATTGAGCCGTGGCGCAGGCCACCATATGCTTATTAATAAGTTCCCAATATTAATAAGCCCGAGTGGGTTCTATTTCCAATCCAGATTTCATGTGCATGGCCATCTAGAATTTCATTGCTTCCAGTCTGGGAGAAACAGATCTAACAAGCAGATTAAATACACAAGGTCCAAAACAAAGAATAGATCAATATTCGAGGACCTAGGAAAGATGCTATCCAAAGCAAGGGGAAGCTTTCCCACTGAGAGGCAAATAAAAACTGACAGGAGATGCTTATAATAATCAGTGGGCACTGTCCAAGAGAATGTGAGACCCAGACCTATCTATCTCTTCACACCGGGTCCTGAAAGAGACATCCTAAAAGAGGTGTGAACCTTCTTATGGAAGACAGCCTGTTGACTTCCATTTCCAACTGGTCTGGGAGAGAACTGGCCTGAATGGGATGTTAGCATAGCATAGGTGGCATCTCAAAAGAAATTTACAGTCCTGCCTGTAAGGTTACTGACCCTAGGCTGTCCCTTCAGTAGCAGTGGTTACTTTGAAAGCTGGGCAGAATGATGGACTTTTTCAGCTTTGGCATGGCCAACAGGGTCTACAACTCTGACCTGGGAGTCCTTCAATCCCAGGGCAGTTCTGTTTCCAGTGGCCCAGCTCTTGGCAGTGTTGACCGGACTCTTCAGAGGCTGGCTTCTGTCATGACTGCTGTCTGTCTGAAGCCCTGGCTTTCCACATTGAACACTAGTGCCATCTGGGGGTGGACTGGCCTTGTTGAGTCTCCTGAATGGCAGATCACTGTGTGAAGCTGTTCCTGCCACATATGCTGACAACGCTCCTACCGCCTAGCTTGCTCCTCTTGCTCCTGATCTCTGTTAAAGTAGACCACAGAGGCAGCCTTTAGGAACCAGTGTTTAATTCATTTTCAAAACAAAATTTAACAGAATAATTGAAAATAATATTCTAATTATCTTTTTTATTATTATAAAAAGAACACAGTTCAAGTAGTTAATAGAGAAAATTCTAAGAATATAATGACACTTCCCTGCCTCCCTCCCTCTCTCCTCCTTTTTTTCTTTTCTTTTTTGTAATAGAATATTTCAAATTTATAATCACAGACTTAGTGTTCCATTAAATGAAGAATTCAACAAGCAAAAGGCCACAGGAATATAGACAAGTGCTAAAAACAAAAATTCTTCATACTGCAATATGTCAACTTTGCTACTGGCTTTTGTTTTCTTAGGACACTGGGAATAAAGGAAAAGTATTTTATGCTTAGTTATCCGAAGAGACTATTGTCAGGAAAACACCCATTGAATGTACTCCCACAGGTCTCTCTTAACAATGTTCTATGTTCAGTTTGCTTATGAGGTGAGGTGTGGAGTCAAAATCAGAAACCCTTTATTTCTAGATTTCTTAGTAATGGGTCAGTGTTGCTTTGTTTTGTTACTAATTTTCCTTTAAGGATATGAACTTATTTATTGGAAATATACTGAGAACTAGTTAATAATGATTGTACAGACTAAATCCAAAGCAAATTGAGGCATGTATATTTCCCTTCCTCCTTGTTAAGTGACACACACACAAATGCTTTCCTGTTGCCATTTTAATTGGAAAGGAGCACTTTTAGTAATGCTCCCGAGCTCTGGAGGAATTATAAACACACAGTTTGGAAGAGCTAAGAAAGCTTATTTAACTAAGCTGTCAACAGCAATAGCTCAGATCTGCTTAAATTTATTGGGGGGAGGGAATCTACTTGAAATGCTGACAGTAAACACTGAACAACTTGTAATAATGTTACATTCTTAAGCAAGGATATATTTTAGCCTTAAAGGGAGATGGCAGTATCTGTCATAAATGTGCCTGCCCTTTGCCCTAGCAATTTCACTGATAGGATTACATGCAAAAATGATGCACAAACCTGTCTTACAAAAGTTCTAATTGGGGCATTTTTGTAACAGAGAATATTTGAAACCAACTCACATATGTAGAAAAAGGATTAAATGAATATACAGGTACTTCAAAAAGTTTGTGCAAAATAGAATTAAAAGATGTGTGTTGGTACAAAAAATTTGAAATCCATGCATACATTATTCATTATACACATTTACATGAACTTTCTGAAGACCCTTTGTATATGTTCAACTATATAATTCAATCCAAATGAAAAAATATATATCTATATCTATTTGTGCTGACATGTAAGGATATCCAGTATACCTTAAAAGACAAAATGACATAATATGATTCAATTTATATGTGTTATTTTTAAACATATATGTGTGTGTATTGTGTATGTATATCATGTATACATCTGTGTGCAGAAAAATTAAACTATAAAGGAAATGACGATCTGACATAGGAACTACAATGATGAGATTTAAATAAGGTATTAGTTACTTCTATTTTTGTCTGTTGTTGCATAATTTGTGTAATTTAAAATCGAAAATATAATAGTCACTATTTTCAATGGGTGCTTTGGATACTTTATTTATTAAATCAGTTGTTTTCATTTTTATATTAGAATGAGTGTAAGATTTAAGGAACAGTAGGCCAGCACCATGGCTCAACAGGCTAATCCTCTGCCTTGCGGTGTCGGCACACCGGGTTCTAGTCCTGATTGGGGCTCTGGTCCTGTCCCGGTTGCCCCTCTTCCAGGCCAGCTCTCTGCTATGGCCCGGGAGTGCAGTGGAGGATGGCCCAAGTGCTTGGGCCCTGCACCCCATGGGAGACCGGGAGAAGCACCTGGCTCCTGCCTTCGGATCAGTGCCGTGCGCCGGCTGCAGCACGCCAGCCACGGCGGCCATTGAAGGGTGAACCAATGGCAAAGGAAGACCTTTCTCTCTGTCTCTCTCTCTCTCACTGTCCACTCTGCCAGTCAAAAATTAAATTAAATTAAAATAAAATAAAATAAAAAGATTTAAGGAACAGTAACAAATCACAACTGCAGGGGCCTGCAAGGTGGCTCACTTGGTTAATCCTCCACCTGCTGCGTCAGCATCCTATATAGGCACCAGGTTCTAGTTCTGGTTGCTCTTCTTCCAGTCCAGCTCTCTGCTGTGGCCCAGGAGGGCAGTGGAGGATGGCCCAGGTGCTTGGGCTCCTGCATCCGCATGGGAGACCAGGAAGAAGCACCTGGCTCCTGGCTTCGGATAGGCGCAGTGCCGGCCATAGTGGCCATTTGGGGGATGAACCAACGGAAGGAACACCTTTCTCTCTGTTTCTCTCTCTCTCTCACTGTCTGTAACTCTACCTATCAAATAAAAAAAAATCACAACTGCAGAACATATCTATCTGTAGTATTATAAGCAGTATTTTTCTTAATTTATAATTTGCATTGACTATGTATATGTTATGGAATAGTGTGCCAGGCATATTTATATGAATAAATCTAATCATTGAGATTGAGTTGGTGATGAATTATATCACTAAATAAAAAGCTATTAACGTCTAAGACCACAGTATCTAGAGTTAGATACACCCATGGATTGACTCCCAGTAACCATGAGATCGTGGACATGTGTTTTAAACTTCCTCTATTTTTTTTCTTAATAAAATAATAGGTAAAAATTATCACTTATTGGATTCCTAGGAAGTATAAATCAATAATGCATGTAGACAGCCCCATAGTATAGTACCTCTCTTATTAGAAGTTTCCCTAAAATTTGTAATTTTAGTGTTCTTCGTAGATTTTGTTAATATCCTATTTTTCTCATGAATGATATAATTCTTGAAACAACATATGGGAATATCATTCCTTGAGTTTCTCAGCACTAAACTATTTGTAAAACTGCTTCATTCTCTAGTGACATCTTTAGCGGTTGAATGTAAATGTAAGTATTTTATTATAAGACCACTAGTGGTTGGCCTTGGAGAAATGTATTTTATGAAATTCTTCCATTCTAATGATTATCTGCATAATGCCATAAATCAATGATGTTTCAGTTACATATGGGAAATAATGCAAAATAGATTACAAGATTGGACATAAGAAAATTGGTTTGTACTGCTGAAATTATTAATTTCCTCCAAAATGAGTTTTTCATTACAGATTTTCATTATGCACTCAGGCCCTAGCTTCCTGATCAATAAAGTCATACCATAGGGTAATGAAAAAGAGGAAATGAAAAGGTTGGCATTGACGTTATGTAGATGCTAGTAACAAATCTAAATTAATATGTCTACTTTAAAATTCTGTTATTTCCTTATGAAAAACCACTTGATCATTTACTTTAAGAAATCTATAACCAAGAAAAGGCAAAGTGTTGATTCTGCTTCCATCTGAGGGTAGGTTGAATGAATCAATATTGTCATACAAGTGTTAATAGGTTTAATCTTTAACTTGAATCTGAGAATTGCAAAACTGTAAATTTCAGTGTCAGAAATGTTTTTATTAAAATACTTTATTAAAGGCCGGCGCCGTGGCTCAACAGGCTAATCCTCCGCCTTGCGGCGCCGGCACACCGGGTTCTAGTCCCGGTCGGGGCGCCGGATTCTGTCCCGGTTGCCCCTCTTCCAGGCCAGCCCTCTGCTGTGGCCCGGGAGTGCAGTGGAGGATGGCCCAAGTGCTTGGGCCCTGCACCCCATGGGAGACCAGGAAAAAGCACCTAGCACCTGGCTCCTGCCATCGGATGAGCGCGGTGCGCCGGCCGCATCGTGCTGGCCGCGGCAGCCATTGGAGGGTGAGCCAATGGCAAAGGAAGACCTTTCTCTCTGTCTCTCTCTCTCTCACTGTCCACTCTGCCTGTCAAAAAAAAAAAAAGTTAAAATACTTTATTAAGAATAATTATACAGGGGTCAGCGCTGTGGCATAGTGGGGTAAAGCTGCTGCCTGCAGTGCCAGCATCCCATGTGGGTGCCAGTTTGAGTCCCAGCTGTTCCACTTCTGATCCAGCTGCCTGCTAATGTGCCTGGGAAGGCAGAAAATCATGGCCCAAATCCTTGGGCCCTTGCACGCACATCGGGGACCTGGAAGAAGCTCCACGCTCTTGGATTCAGATAAGCCCAGCTCCAGCTATTGAGGCCGTTTGGGGAGTGAACCAGCGGATGAAAGACTCACACACTTGCTCTCTCTCTCTCTCTCTCTCTCTGCCTCTGCCTCTCTGTAACTCTGCATTTCAAATAAATAGATAAATCATTTTTAAAAGAATAATTATATATATATGTATATATTTCTGGAGTACAGTGTGATACGTCTTTTGTTTCTTGCTGCTAGCAGCATTTTTAAAATTTAAAGATGTTACAATTTTTAAAAAAATTTTGCTGTATTCATTGTAAATGTGGATATTATATAAATACATATATACTAGTTTTTTCTTGAAGACAGGGTTATTATCACAAATTGTGGTATTCATTGCAATGATCATAAAGTGAGAAAAAAGAATATATTGTCATATGGATGGTATAGTTCAGTGAAGACAATTTTTATAACTATTTGAATACCAAATAGTATGACAGCTACAAGAAAGGAAAGTGCGATTTTACAATACATTTCTCAATGTGTGATTGATATGGATTCTCAGTTAACCTTTTAGCTATGGAAATGGTTGTTTTCATTTCATATGAAGCAGACTGTAGAATGGTTAATGACATTTTTCTTCTTATGTATGAATTACCACCTTTAGTCAACCTGAAATTGTTTCTAATTCATGCTATATAATGTGCAATTTTGTGGCCTATGTTGTTTTGAGATATAGGAGTACAGTTTTAAATCTTTTTAAAAATGCAAGTTGTCTTTCATAAAATTAATATAGATACTGTAATTCTGTAAATCGTGAAAGGGGAAAGAAGAATTGAAGCGTACAGTCTCTGTACACAGTGGTTTTTAATTTTAGAAATAATCCCTTCTAAAATTCTTCCTCTATGTGATTTTTGCATAATTTTGTCCATAGGGTACATGGAAGAAAACAACTAGGAAACATAAGAGAGTATAAAGAAGAAAATAATACTTCCTATATTTGAGTTAGATGCATATTATTATGGCTAATATGTCATTGTTGTCTTTAATCTTTTTCCTTTATGTATTTTTACATAGTTAAAATTTTACATATATTTTAAAAAGCCAACAATAAGAACATTTACTGGTTTTAGACACAAGATAATATGTGATGGTGCTTTTTTTGACATATTATAAATGTTCATTCATGACAATTTTTTAAATTACAAAAAAGAACTTTTAAGTTTATTCATATGGGTGGGACCTTTAAGTTACTCAAGTAAACATTAAAATCCCTTCTTTTTTAACTTGGTAAACTACATTTCTTTTACATTTATGTGTGAACCATACATCTTTTCTACTACATGAGGTAAATTTTAATTGTAGTCTGGCTATGTGCTTCCCATATCACCTTTGGGATCTTCAACTGATATATGCTCAGGAAATAGAAATTCCTATTTTTTTAAAAAAATTTCTTAAATAATAGATAAATTCTTGAAACAAAAATAAAAGGACTAATATAGAGTGCCCAAATATTCTACACCTTTTTCCCCTATAACATCTCATATTTTTATACTTTCCACAATTTTGTCACAAAATACTCAGCTTCTACTATTTTGTTTTATCCAAAAGAAAATTTGTTTCAGCTCTCTATCCCTCCATGTCTCTAGTAATCAAGATTCTGTATTCCTATTGAGATTACATTTTTCTTAAATTTAGCTCCCACAGGAGGGAGAACATGCAGTAATTGGCTATTACTCCAATTCTATCCATTTTGCTGACAATTACAAAATTTTTATTCCTTTTTAATAACTGAATAGTAGTCTATTGTGTAAACATAGCATGTTTTCTTTGTTCATCCATCTGATAATGGACACCTTGGTTGATTCCATACTTTGACTACTGTGAACAGTGGCGCTATAAACATGGTGGGACAGATACTCCGTTGTTACAACAAGTTCATGTCTTTTGGGTGTTTAGCTGGTAGTGGCATTCCTGGATCACATAGCAGTTCCATTTCTAGATTTTTTTAAAGACCTTCTATGCTATTTTTCATTGTAGCTATACTAATTTACCTTCCTCCCAATAGTGTGTGTAACCCTGCCAGCATTTGTTGCTGTCTTTTGGGTAATAGCAATTTTAACAGCAGTAAGGTGAAGTGTTATTGTAGCTTTGATTTGCATCTCCATTATATATATATATATATATATATATATATATAATGATATTGAACACATCTTCCTATATTTATTGGCCATATTTATTTCTTTTTTTGTGAACTTTCTTTTCAGGTCATTTACCCATTTTAAAAAAATAGATAGATTGGCTTTTTTTTTTTTTTTTTTAGTATTTTGAGTTAATGATGTATTTTGGATATTAATTCAATGTCAAATAAGTAATTTGCAAATATTTTCTCTCAATTTGTTGGTTATCTATTCACTCTGTTGATTGCTTCCTTTGCTGTATGAAAGTTCTTAAGTTTGATATAAACCTATTTTTCTAGTTCTGCTTTTTGTTGCCTATGCTTTTGAGATATTATCTAAGAAGTCATCACCTATACCAATGTCTTGAAGTGTTTCCCCTACATTTTCTTTGTTTTAATAGAAGAAAAAGATTTATTTATTTATTTGAAAGGCAGAGATAGAGAGAGAGAGAGAGAGAGAGAGAGAGAGATCTTCCATCCACTGGTTCACTCCCAAAAGGCGGCAATGGCCAGAACTAGGCCCATCCAATGTCAGGAGCCAGGAGTTTCTTCCAGGTCTCCCACATGGGTGCAGGGGCCCAAGGAGTTGGGCCATCTTCCATGGGTTTCCCATAGTAGAGAGCTAAATTAGAAGTAGAATAGCTGGGTCTTGAACCAGTGCCCATATGGGATGCCAGCACTGCAGGCAGTGGTTTTACTGACTATGCCACAGTGCCAGCATCTTCCCCTACATTTTCTTCCAGAATCGTCATGGTCTTAGGTCTCAGATTTTGGTCTTTGACACATCTTGAATTGATTATTGTATATAGTGAAAGGTTGTGATCTAATTGCATTCTTAAACATCCATATGTCCAGCATTGCCAATACCATTTATTGAAAAAGTCATCCTTTCTCCAATGTTTGTCCTTTGCACCTTTGTCAAAATGTCGATTTGCTGTATATGTGGATTAATTTCTGGGCTCTCTCTTTTCTTCTATTGGTAAATGTACTAGTTGTTATGGAAATAGAATTTTATTTTAATTACTATAGCCTCAGCCTCGTAGTATTCTTTGACATTAGATAACATGATGCCTCCATTGAGATGTTTTTTGCTGGGGGATCATTTTGACCATTCTCTGATTTTGTGAATTCATATGAATTTTAGACTTTTTTTAGTTATGTGAAAAATGTCACTGATATTTTGATAGATATTGTATTGAACATGTGGATTGCTGTGGGTGGTATAGAAGTTTTAAAGATACTAATTCCTGTAATCCATGAGCAAGGAATATTTTCCCTTTTTCGTATCTTTGATTATTTCTTTCAGCAATATTTAATAATTTTTATTAAAGAGCTCTTTTACTTCTTTGGTTAAATATATTCATAAGCATTTTTGTAGCTATTATGAATTGGATTTATCTTCTGATTTCTCTTTTAGTGAGGTCATTATTGTGTGCAAAAATGCTACTATTTTTTGTGGATCCATTTTGTGTCTTGGAACTTTACTGAATTGGTTTAATAGTTTTAGTAGTTCTTCAGTGGAGTATTTATAGTTTTCCAAATATAACACCATGTTGTCTACAAGCATGGATATTTTGATTTCCTCCTTTCCAATTCTGATGCCATTCCCTAATCACTCTTGCTAATACTTCCAATACTATACTAAGAGGGGTGAATGTGGGCATGCTTGTCTTATTCGAGCTCAAGGGAAATACTTTCAGCTTTTCACCATTATTATATTGGCTGTTGGTTTGTCTTAAATAGCTTTTATAATTTTGAGGTATGCTTCTTCTATACAACATTTATTGAGGGTTTTTTTTTTATTATGAAGGGATATTAAACTTTGTCAAATGCTTTCTCTCAGTCTATCAAAGTGATCATACAGTTTTTTTCCTTCATTTTTTTGATGTGATATAAGGTATTTATTGATTTTTGAATGTTGAACCACTTACTCATGCATCTCAGGGTGTTGTATTTGGTGTGCTAATATCTTGAGGGAAAACCTTGAATAAATGGATACATTTCTGGATACAAATAACTTACAAAGATTAAGTTACAAAAATATAGAAAATCTAAATGGATCATCGCAAACAATGAGATTAAAGCAGTTATTAAGACTTCCAGCTAGTAAAAGTCTAGGACCTAACGGCTTTACTGATGAATTCTAAAAAAATTTAAAGAAGAACTAACTCCAGTAATTTTTAAATTGTTCCACAATATTGAACAGAACTCTACCAAAACCTTTTTATGAGGTTAGCATCATTGTGATATTAAAACAACACACAACATTGAAAGAAAAATATATGGCTATATAAATGTATATATTTATATAAAAAGATATTTGTGTGTTCAGAAATATATATTCTGTAGTTTTCTTTCTTTTTTTATTTAGTAAATATATATTTCCAAAGTACAGTTTATGGATTACAATGGCTTCCCCCCCACCATAATTTCCCTCCCACTCACACCCCTCCCATCTCCCGCTCCCTCTCCCATTCCATTCACATCAAGATTCATTTTCAATTATATTTATATATAGAAGATTGATTTAGTATACATTAAGTAAAGATTTCATCAATTTGCACCCACACAGAAACACAAAGTGTAAAATACTGTTTCAGTACTAGTTATAGCATTACTTCAAATTGGACAACACATTAAGGACAGATCCCACATGCGAAGTAAGTACACAGTGACTCCTGTTGTTGACTTAACAATTTGACACTCTTGTTTATGGCGTCAGTAATCTCCCTAGGCTCTAGTCATGAGTTGCCAAGGCTACGGAAGCCTTTAGGGTTCACCAACTTCAATCTTATGTAGAAAAGGTAATAGTCAAAGTGGAAGTTCTCTCCTCCCTTCAGAGAAAGGTACCTCCTTCTTTGATGGCCCCGTTCTTTCTACTGGGATCTCACTCACAGAGATCTTTCATTTTGGTCTTCCTTTTTTTTTTTTTTTGCCAGAGTATCTTGGCTTTCCATGCCTAGAATACTGTCATGGGCTCTTGAGCCATATCGGAATGCCTTAAGGGCTTTCATATATATATGAATATATGTATATATAAACCTTAAGGGTTTTCATATATATATATATATATATACATATACACATATGATATTTGTGTATCCTTGATGAGTATAGATGCAAAACCATATCAAAAAGATCACACATCATGATCAAGTGGGATTTATCCCAGAGATGAAATGGTTGTTTGACATTTGCAAATGAATTAATATAATAAATTACCTCAGCAGAATGCAGACCAAAAACCCAATGATCATATTAAAAGATGCAGAGAAAACATTTGATTAGATTCAACACCCCATTACAATGAAAACGCCCCACAAATTAGGCACAAAAGGAACATACCTCAAAGTTATAAAGGCAATGTCAGACAACCAACAGCCAATATCATGCTGAATGTCGAAAAGCTGAAAGTATTTCTCCTCAGATCTCGAACAAGATTAAGATGTCTACTTTCACCACTTCTACTCAGTATAGTACTGGAAGTATTGACAAAAACAATTAGGGAGGAGAAAGAAAGAAATGACATCAAAGTTGGCAAGGAGGAAGACAATATGCCTATGTTTGCAAATGAAATGAGGGTATTCATAAAAAAAAAAACCTAAACACTTCCACCAAAAAGCCATAAAAATTGATAAGCCAATTCATTAAAACTGCAAATATAAAATTAACATACAAAAAAAACATGGCTTTTTTACACATTAATTTTTTACACATTAATGATTAACTCACTGAAAGAGAAGTCAAAAAGAAATAGCCACAAAAAATTACAAAAAAGTTACTTTTGTTCCTGAGACATTTGTACAAAATGTAAGGATAATCACGTTTTTCATTTTTTTTGGCTTCCTGAAGCATTTGTTATGTCTGCAATATTCTTTCTCTTCATCAGAAAGTACTGAATATTTCCACAGGGACATGTTCAGCCTTCCACAAAGCGAAGTAAAAAATAAAAATTGGGCAAGTATTAAAAAAAAAACAAGCCATTGAAGTCAGATACACACAGTGGCATATGTCAGAGAGAACAGTGGGCTGCAACACTTTCATGTTTTTCCTTATGTGAAGTTAAATATTGGATACAAGTCCTGTAATTTGGAGAATTTAACTGATTCTTTCATTGTAACAGTTGATTTTAATATACCCTATTAAATAAATTTACACTACAGGTTAGTATCTGGGGTCGGATATAGGGAGCCACATTCATTTAGACGGGTAAAAATTCAGTTCTCCTTGTTCCTCACACCCTTCCAGGGGCATAGAATAGTCTGTATTGGGGAAATGTTATCTTACCCTGAAGAACTGGAAGAGTATTACACTCAACAGTTTGTTCCATATAGTCCAAGCAACATTGTAACTATGCAAACAGCTCTGCAGCATAATAATTCATCACTTCATATCAGCATCAATTCTTTAATAAATGAGCTTTTTCTATTGAGTTGACAGAAACTAATGCACAAATCTCCACCCAGTATCTTCCCAGGAAGAAATAGAATGAACTACGTACAATTAATATTTTACCTGCCTCTGTGAACAATGATAGGAGGTAAATAATTGATATTCACAATATTACAATGACAGAATCTTTGTTTCCATATATATGCACATATACGTATGTGTATGAGGTAGTAACTGTAAGTAGATAGCTCAGAAGGTGCAAAGAGTATCTGTTCCCAAATTATGGGATTTATAAAATTTTGTGCCATTTATGAAATCTGGCATTAGACAGCTCAGATACACTCTGGGGCTCCCTGGACGCAAACTAATTACCCAGTTTTGCTATGGGTCTTCTAACTGTCTACAGTGCCTCATTATTCTGCTGCATCCTTAATATCCTAAAAGATTTTGATTTATTGCAGTTATAAAATATTTCAATTTATTATACAATAAAAATAACAAATGGCACTGTCTTCCATCAGCATCTAAATTATAAACAAACAAAAATGAATCTGTGGTGCTTTGTTAGCAGACAGCATTAAGTTTCATATACTTATTGGCATTTTTTCAGTTTAGGAGTCTAAAGATTACATAGTGATTCTTGGTCATGACAAGGAATCTCTTGAAAATCTTTAGAATATTGTGCTTTAGGAATGAAACATATCTTCATGTATTTTCTGCTGCTCCAAGTCCAAGATTTCTGAAACATAAAAAGAATCACACATACAGATAATGTAATAGTTATATGCTGTATATATTTAAACACTCCACTGGACACTCAAGTGATACTATATAAATATTTTAAAGGTTTCTATATGGTAAGTTGGGTATGGTTTATTGATTGTAATAAATATATCAGTCTAATATAAGATATTAATAATAAGGGAAGCTGGGAATGGGGTATATATAAACTATTACTTCACAATTCTTGTTTTGCAAATTTGAAACTACTTTGACTTTAAAAGTCAAAAAAGTAAAAGTTTCTACATTTAAGAAGCTCATGAAACAAAAAAGATTTATATTACATAGATACTAATAGCAAGTGGTAGACTATATTAAGAAAACTGATAGTATTAAGAAAATAGAAATATAGGCAAAATTGTAAAATAGTACAAAAAAGGGAAACACAGCTATTAATGGAAATCTTTAATGAAAAGCAAATATCTTTGAGACTTAAAATTGATTTTTTAGGGGCCAGTGCCATGGCTCGCTTGGTCAATCCTCTGCCTGTGGCGCCAGCATCCCATGCGGGCACTGGGTTCTAGTCCCGGTTGCTCCTCTTCCAGTCCAGCTCTCTGCTGTGGCCTGGGAAAGCAGTAGAGGATGGATCAGGTGCTTGGGCCCCTGCACCCAGATGGGAGGCCAGGAAGAAGCACCTGGCTCCGGGCTTCGATCGGCATAGCTCCGATTGTAGCGGCCATTTGGGGGTGAACCAATGGAAGGAAGATCTTTCTCTCTGTCTCTCTCTCTGTCACTAACCCTATATATCAAATAAATAAATAAATAAATAAAATAAACTTTAAAAAGTTGATTTTTAAAGTGAGAAAATTAGTAATAGAAAAAACATGGAGATTAAAAATGAGACAGATTAGAGAACATCTGCTGTTCATTTTTACACATTGTTTACTGTTCTCATAAATTTTGCAAATGTCCATGCATAAATGATCCTTATGGAGTTAATGATTCTTACATATGATAACAAAGTCTGTTTCCCATCCACTTAAAATCGTTGACCTTGTATTATGTGTAACCCCTCCCTAATCCCGGTTTCCACAGCCATGTAACAATTTCTTTGATTTTAAAGATTTACTTGATATTTGAGATACAATAGGACAGAGACTCAAAGTGATGCTAAGTTATATGATAACCTATTACCAATGCAGAGTGGTTATTTTGCAAAGAATTGGAACATCTACTTCTGGTTTTATTTATTTTTTAAAAATATTTATTAATTTATTTGAAAGAGTTACACAGAGCAAAAAGGAGAGGCAGAGAGAGAGGGAGAGAGGTCTTCCATCCGCTTCCATCCGCTGGTTCACTCCCCAGATGGCTGCAATGACAGGAGCTGTGCCGAGCTGGAGCCAAGAACCAGAAGCTTCTTCCGGGTCTCCCACACAGGTGCAGGGGCCCAAGGACTTGGGCCATCTACTACTGCTTTCCCAGGCCATAGCAGAGAGCTGGATCTTACTTCTACTTCTGGTGTTATAACAGTTGATTACAAAGTTTGGAACATTTACCTTTTAGTTTAACTCTACTAGTACCCATTAACACCCTGCTCAAAGAAACCCATTCATTACACATGTCCTTTCCATAACCGTTCACTATTATTTAGTTTTAGTAACTCATTTAAAACTCGCTCACTGATTTCAGTAATTACTTTATGTTGTTTCCACCAGGCCACCCAAACTAAGGTATTTACCACTGTTTGTATTTCTCTCAGCCACTTAAATTGTTAACTCTCATTTGCAAGTCATTAGTCTATAATAAGACATACTCTCAAGTGGATTATAGCAGGAGACTGAAGACCTTCCCCAAGTCCTTCTTCCCCTGAATCAGGTCTACTTGCACACCACAGACTCTACAGTTTGGAGTCTCATCTAGGCTTTTATTGCAGGTAACTAAAGCATCGGAAGGGGTTGAATTACTCTAGAAGGATCTATTCCATCAAACATCTCAACCATCAGTAAGGTCATTTTGAGCAGAAGTCATTTCTGGCAGATTTACCAGAATATAGCAATCATCAGTGAGATCACCAGGAAACTCTAGCTTTCTTGTACAGAATATAATTATCAATAAAACCACCACCAGGACCACAGCTTTACGTTCTCATGCTCTGTGGAGAGAGGGCTTGGTATGTTTCTGCCTGTGAGAGACCAGGAGGCACTTGCTTTGGGAGATAATCGACTAGGCCATTAGAAAGCTGAACCTGGGCTGACACTGTGGCACAGTGGGTTAAAGCCCTGGCCTGAAGTGCCAGCATCCCACATGGGCACCGTTCTAGGCCTGGCTGTTCCACTTCCGATCCAGCTCTCTGCTATGGTCTGGGAAAGCAGTAGTAGATGGCCCAAGTCCTTGAGCCCCTGCACCCACATGGGAGACCCAGAAGAAGCTCCTGGTTCTTGGCTCCAGCTCGGCACAGCTCCTGTCATTGCAGCCATCTGGGGAGTGAACCAGCGGATGGAAGACCTCTCTAACTGTCTCTACCTCTCTCTGTAACTCTTTCAAATAAATAAAATAAATCTTTCTTTAAAAAAAAAAGCTGAACCGATAAAAAATGAGAATCTAGGAGAGAAGCAGGCAGCACCACTTTAACTTTCAGATTTATTGTATATTGACTAGTCAGGAAATCTCCATGGAGACAACAGGCATAATTCAAAAATCGGGTCAAGGGTTCAGGAAGGAGTCCTAGCTATAGATGTAAATGCTAATTTTGTTGAAAAAGTGATTGTAAGATGGCCATGCAATACTGAAATATTTTAAGGTAAAAAAGGCCTGAAGGTTGCCTAGCATCAAGGGAAACAGCAATGTTTAGAGGAGTAGGAAGGTTTACTAAGAAGGCCTTAAATCCTCTTTGGTGGTAATCCATATACTTATTACATAAGCTTCAGATAGTACCACAATTAAAGGCTTAGAACGACTATACTCATCTATTTACCTCTTTCATTATAAGTGAATACAGCTCTATGCATAATTATGGGTATATAACTGCATATGAATATATGCCACAATATATACAACTTCAAAAGCATATATAAATATATAAAGATATTTCTTGTGAGTATATTTTCTATATATTCATATAAAATAATATGCATAAAAGTAAGTGTAGCATGAAACATGTTTATTTCTATTAAAAATGATTTGGTATGATGTCACATAAAAGTGATTCTAAGTGTTTATATCCTTTAAGTATGTTCATAATACTTCCAGATTAATGAAGATTAATCATGTAGATCTTCCAAAGAGAATGGGATTTTGTCCCTGGACAAAAGTTGATGAAGTGTAATTAAACCAGGCGGGCTAAATTTGCAAATTTTAAGCACAGGAAAATATAATATTTATATATTTTTATTTTTCTAACTACATTCAACAATTAGCAGCACTGTTTCTTAAACTTGGGACAAAGAATTTATGAAAGCATGTCCAATATTTCCCATTGGATATGTAAGAGATAAAGCACATTATAGCATATGTTGTTATAATGAAAATCTATAGAGACATTTAGGTTATATTAAGGTGATATGTCATCCTGAGGAATAATTATTCCAACCATGTATATGAATTGCTATTTTTCTAAATGCAAGTAATCAATCCATGACCTTTGAAAACATTTTCACTCTTGTTAATATTGACTAAAGTCATTTCTAACAAATAAGATACTAATTCATCATTGAGCCAAAATACTGCTCACGTAACTTGTCCTCATTTGTATGACTGATATTTTCAGCAGTAACAAGGTGTTTGGAATTTGATATTATCAAGTTGTGCCCACCTGTTTACAAATTTGAGACCAAAATTTTAATTTCTTTTAACACTTCCAGCTTGTAAAGTGTGTAGGCATCTGTCTATAATGTTCAATATGTTCAATGTAGTATTTTCCCTATTAATCAGTATTTTTGGAAAGTACTTTCAACATTGGGAACCTGAGTAAATAATGTATTTTCAGTGTCTGTAGGTTACAAGTCTAAATTTGTATGGCCTCAGTGGCTACTCAGTAGCTCTATCTGCTTTCTAGAAGTTACCTTGTTTTTGAATCTCTCCACTTCTCTCTATCTCCTTTCTACCTTACTATTCTGAGCCATCAGCGTAAGAAAAAGGGAACAGAACAGAGGGGAGACAGGGTACGAATTTGCAGCCAGACAGAATTTATTCAGAGAAAATAAATCCACAGAAATGGGTAACCAACTGCCAGTATGCAAACAGAATGAATAAGTGGCAGAGGGCCTCGACTCCATTAGGCTGGGCCTTGGTGTATCTTAGGTGGGCTAGGTGTGGGGGTGGGGATAGAAGGCAGAGGTGAGCTTCTCCATAAAGGATTTTCAAGTTTGTCACCCTGGCTTTCAGACCTGGGGAAGAATTCAGGGTAGGGGGTGGGGAGTGGAGGGGACTGGGGCGGGGGAGAGAGGGGGTAGGAAGGCAATGTAGGATGGGGAACAATAGGGTGTAAGACTAAACTGGGCTCTTGAAAGAAGGCAGGGGTGATAAGAACCTTGTTCCATTAATTAGCATCCAGTTGAATGTGATTTTTCCATTTTTATTGGATTATTTTGACATATATATTTACCCTTACATAGTGAATAATGCTAAATATACCTACCTATCACATCTATCTTGTTGACTAAAACACACAATATTTTAAAATGTTTAAAAATAACTTGGAACTTTTTCAGTTCACTTTCCTTGCTCATTTTTAAAGTATTTAAACTATCAAATAGTGAGAGAATAATATTAAAATGCCTTATTGTGTGTATAGGTTCTAAAAGCGCATGCTGGTCGTTTTGCTGCTATGACATTTGGCAGTTTGAGACTTGACCTATCTTTGTTCTGTGTGTTGAGGTTTTGACATTTTGTATCTTGTTTCTGGTACTAAAAGTTATTCATTGTCGCATTTGATCAGATTTTGTTGAGAATTATGACATTTAGCATTATAATACAGTTTTAATTCTATAGTTTATGCATTAATGACCTATATTCACTTATATTTATTTATATAAAGGGAACAGAGACAGATTTCATATATTTCATGTGCACAGTTTCAAGACCATCACGATTCTCACTGTCCTTCATTCTTCCTTTCTTATTCTTCTTTTAATTTTTGTGATGACATACTTTACATTTACTTTATAATCACAAACTTAATCCTCCACTAAAGAAAGGATTCAACAAGTAGTAAGTTGAAAAACCATAGTTCCTCAGGATTATAGACAAGGGCTATAAACAATAATAAAATCCCAAAATGTCAATTTTATTCATATGCATTACATTTTTGGTATTCTGTACATTAGTTACCTCAGATCTGAGAAAACATATGATATTTATCTTTTGGGGACTGATTTTTTTCATTATGCATAATGATCTCCATTTGCATCCATTTTGTTGTGAAAGACAGGATTTCATTCTTTGATATGACTTTTTTTGTCCATATTTAGCACATTTTCTTTATCTAGTCATTAGTTGATGGACATTTGGGTTGATTCCATATCTTAGCTATTGTGAATTGAGCTGCTATAAATATGGAGGTGCAAATAACTATTTCACATCCTGATTTCATTTTCTTTGAGTAAATTCCCAGGAGTGAGGAATTCACCTACATTTCGTACCAGGATTGCAAATCCTGATTTATTTCTGTACTTGCTTAATCTTTTTATGTATCCCTTTATCAGTAGCCTTATGAGTTAGTCACGTTGTTTTGGTATGTTTCATTTATACAATTTAGGGTTAAAGGTTATGTGTGCAAAAAATCTTATCATAAAAAGAAGCCCATTTGCATTTATTGATAACATTGATACATTTGATGTCAACTCTTATTTATGGCAAACTTACTCTATATAAAATGAGGCATTTAATTTATTTCCATAGATGCTTGTTTACAGGTATTTTTCTTTATTTTGGTACTCAGAAACTTTTGTGGGTTTTTTTTTTGTCTGAGTAATTACTTTTCATTATTGCTTTTAATTATGCCAGTAGTTTCATTTCCTTAGTTTTGCTTTGTTATTTGCCTTATCTGCTTTAAATAAATGTCTTTATTATAAATTATTATAAATGTATAATATTTAAATATTATGAATGTCAATTTTCTACATAGTATAAGTGTAGATCAGTTTATTCTACTTCTCTTTTATATTTCCTCTTATATTAGTTGGGAATATTTTTGCATTATGAGAAAATATAACATTGATACATTATTTCTATACCAGATTTTCTATATATGTTTAAAAAATTAGATATAAAAGTGCATATATGAAGTGATGAAGAGTAGTAATTCAAAAGTTTCCCCAGTAATTCTTCAATAGTTGACCAAGAATGGATAGCCCCAAGAGATACATGATTGGAATTTAAAGATTAAAAACAGTGTGTATTGAAGGCCAAAAACCCCAATTTGTATCTGCTAAGTCATTTTATAATGAAGAGAAAAGCAGACAGAATTAGTGATCACAATAGGATGAAAATCAAAACAATAATGGATTAATATTTCTCAAGTAAATAGAGAAAAGAAATGGTGGCAAAGAATCTTACAACCAGAACTGATATCGGAAATGACCCCCTAAAATATATACGAAAATGTGGCTCTTTAGAGTTCCCCAGAGGTTGAGTCTGTGGTGCCACATATGTTACCAGAATTTTGGGTGCCATATGATATTACCATATGCTTATTAATAAATCTCCAATATTAATAAGCCCGAGAGGGTTCTTGCCTAATATTTAGAGAAGAATTCTAAATACTGGCACAGATAAACAAGGCAGCATCCTACATTTTAGGTTTTTATTTAGTGAGAACGATGCATAGGAGAGTGAGAGCTTTATCTAAGAGAGAGAGGGGTAAATCTGGGTTCATATCCAGCACCAGGAACCAGCCACGTGGAAGAGCATGTAGGCCAGGAAGCCTAGGGCGATGGCCCAAAGGCCATGCGCCCTGGAGACAGAGGGCTACAGCCAGCCCCCTCCTGGCCAGAGGCCAAGGAAAAGAGAGGAGAAGGGCCACACCATGTCCCAAGCTTTTAACCCACTTCCAGAGGGAGTGGTTAATTAGCCTGATTGGCTAATGGGCACTCAGGTGTGGCCAGGTAGGGGTGTGAGGTCACACAGGGGAGTGGTGAAGGCATGGTGAAGGTGTGGTCTTCCAGCTCACAAACCTAATCTATTTTAACCTGTGTGCCTGCCTACTTCAGAATGATGTTTCTGACCATGATAGGTAGCGGATTTACTTATTTCCTTAAACAATTAAAATAAAGACTAAGTATAGAAGATAACATTTTTCAGTTTTTCAGGCATTGAAAGCAGGGAAAACAGAGGAAGGATTCCTGATGGAAGGGACAAGTGACATAAATGCTCTAGCTTCCTGCCTAGAATTTCTAAGCTATAGTGCAATGTGAGGGAACCCCCCTAAGTGTGATCACTGTGATTTGAGGTGACACAGTTGAGCATGTTGATATTCCAAAGTTGCTGATATTTACAGGCAGGTCCTAAAGAAAAGATTGCTACACGCGGGACACAGCTGCAAAGAGAGACAGAGCTTCAGAGGTTTACAAAGAGATTCCTTCCTGTCTTCAACTGATCGTGTATCAGTGCGTGTATGGGAGGAAGCACACACAAGATGCAAAAAGAATCCTTGGAAAGGAACATGGGAAATGTTCTGAAAGGCAAAAAAAGGAATAAATTATTCCTCCGTAAATTTGAATGAAAACTATATAATATGTAAGACATCAAATAAAGTATTTAGAAGGGTGTTGCCTTGGTAGTGCAACAAAATAAGCCCTAGACTTCTGTGAGAACATTAAATAGTAAATGCTGCTGATGATATTAAAAAAGAAAAAAAGAATCATAAATCAGTGTTTCTGAATAACATAAATGTAGCAATAAAATGTTAGCAAATTAAATCCAATAAAACATAATTACATAATTACTTAATATACAATTCTATTTGGTTTAAACTATAAACCCATTAAGTATAATCCATCATATCAAAATAGTAAAGGTGAAAAACTGCACCAACTCAGTAGCAAAGTTTGACAGTCTTTTCTGTCAAAGATTCATGGTATAGAAGGAAACATTCTCAGTGTGTTAAGGTGTATCTGTGTAAAACCTGTAGCTAATATCCTACTTAATGTTGAAATATTGAAGACTATCTCCTTACCATCAAAGAAGGCATGGAAATTTACTCTTTTCAAATGACATTTTATCACAGCCCTTGCTAGTGTACAAAGGTGGCAACAACAGCAACTACAAATGTTAAATGATTATATTGGAAAAGAAACATTGAAACTGTCTTTGCTTGCAGATTTGATGATTGTTAAATTTAACAAGATCTCAAAATCTAAGGTGTCTAGAACCTGGGGTGCTGGCACCGCAGGCGGAAGATTAGCCTAGTGAGCCACGGCACTGGATTGCTTTTTCTAAATGTATAAAGAATGTGATTGTTATCTCCATAGGAATGCATTGAATCTGGCATGTATCCAAAGAGGTGGAATGTAGGCAGGTTCTTCCCTATGTCCCACTGCGTAGATTCCGGTGGATTTGTGGCGCTTAGCACTGATTATTTTAGTCCTGGTGTTGCAGGGTATGATGGGTTCGTTATGCAGAGCTCCCAGGGAGGGAACCAGGTATTGAAGATAATGGTAGTTACATATCTGAGGCAGAGTTATGCAGAATGAACACGCCAGATGCCTTGAGTGAGTGGTCATTGTGTGGAAAAGGGGTGCAGATAAGAGAGGAGACAGGATATGAACTCACAGCCAAACCAAATTTATTCTAAGAAAATAAATTTACAGAGGTGAGTGACCAACTGCCAACATGCACAGAGATCAAACATGTGGCAGAGGGCCCAGACCCCAAGAGGCAGGGGCTTTTTATATCTTAGATGGAATAGGGATCTGGAGAGAGGGGCAGTAGGTGGAGGTGAGCTTCTCTATATAGGTTTTTCAAGTTTTTGTGGGTTTTCAAACCTGAAGAAGAATGCAGGGGATGGGGTAGGGTGGGAAACAATACAGGGTGTGAGGTTGGACTGGTCCTTGAAAGAAGGCAGGGGTAGCAAGAACCTAAAATGAGTAAGGCTTTTGTCCTAGTTCCATCAATCCTGACTCTGAGTATAGATAAGGACATGGGGCACCAGGTTCTTTCTGGCTACTTCCTGTTGATTTGGGGCATTGATGCATGGTGGGGGAGCTGGACTCTGGATCAGACTGACTGAAGAAGAAGCAGTCTTGTGTTCCTCCTGCATAATGGCTTGGGACATAGCAGTTACTTGCTCCTCTAAGGACCTTTGAAGTATGTTCATTATACATGTACGAATAGGAACACTGTGGTTATGAGGATACAAGGAGAAAATAGCAACATTGCCCATGTGGAAAAGATAGCTGAAATGAGGAACACAAGGGGAAAAATAGGAAAGCAAGAGTACCGGTTCATGTTCAGTTATTAGGAAGACAGTTGCATGCCTTGTTGTCACAGAGAAAGAACGATCCTGTGTTGAGTCGTGTGTGTGTGCTGGCAAGGAGCAATGGGATTGAGTTAGTCTGATCTACTTCTAGTCATGGACTCCTTCATTCCTACATCTTCTCATGGAAACCCTGGCTGCTGTCAGGGGTAGCGCGAGGACTGCTCTGACTTCTCCAAGCTGAGCAGGGGTGAACTAGGGACCTGTGATCATGACAGGGTTTCAGCAGAGGGTGAAGCGGCTGCAGTGGCAGCTCACAGAAGCTGTTTCCGTAAGAGGTTTCATATGCATGGCCTTCTAGAACTTCACTGCTTCAAGTGTGGAGGAAATAGATCTAACAAGCAGATTAAATACACAGAGTCCAAAACAAAGGGCAGAGGACCTAGAAAAGGGGCTGTCTGAACCATGAGGCAGTGTTCCCATTGAAAGACAAATGGAAACTGACTGGAAGGGCTTGATAATCAGGTGAGCACTAAGGCCTGGCTTGGTGTGTGAGGTCCAGACCTGTCTATCTCTTCACATGGGGTACTGGAAGAGACATCATAAGGAAAGTTTGAATCTTCTTTTCTAGCTGGCCTGGGCGTAGAGCTGGCCAGGAGGTCAATGTACAATAGGAAGGATCTCTAAAATCAAACCTATAGTCCTGCTGCAATGTAACTGTCCCTAGGCTGTCCCCTAAAGGTGGTATTTACTTAGGAAGTTGGGCAGAATGATGGGCTTTTTCAGCTTAGGGGGAGGTCAACAGGGTCTGCAGTTCTGACCTGGGAGTTCTTTGATTTTGGCAGAGCTAAAAGGGTTCTTCAGAGGCTGGCTTCTGTCATGATTGCTGTCTGTCCAAACCCTGGCTTTCCACATCAAAAATCAATGCCATTTGGGATGCACTGGCCTTGTTGGGTCTCCTGAATGACTGATCACTGTGTAAAGCTGTTAAAATTGGCCTGCCACCTATCCTTATAACACTCCTGCTGTATAGTTCACTCCTTTTCCTCCTGGTGTTTGACAAAGTAGACCACAGTGGCAGTCTTTAGGAATGTCAGCCAAAGGGGTGCTCAATGGCACCTAATCCTTAGTGACCTGAGCTAGAAATCTGTGGTCATAGGCATGTTGTGGCAGTGTTTTTCCTGTGAGATAAGATGATGGACATGAGGAAAGCTGTATCCTTCTAGGTAATATCAAACACACAGACCACTTTATCCAAGCTGTCTATAAATTTTGAAGTAATTATTAAGAATTTTTAACTTGCCCTTAGTTAGGTTTGAAAAGAGATGTTTTGCCTGTTTACCCATGGAAATATAAATGTAATAGTTAAGCTCTCATTTAGGCATTGCTATTTGGTCTTCCATATGTAGTCAAGCTATTATTACAGACAAATGTTAGCCATCCCTTTTATAAGGTCTGAGGATCAAACCTCCTGACAATGAGTCCTTCAAAATAGAATCAGTTTCCCATCTTGAAGAGAATAGAGAAATGAGGGAACATGTCAGGCTTCCCAGATTGCTTACTGTTAACAACTTAATATCTAGTGAAAACAGTAAACAATTTAAGCTGTCAAATAACTTGTGAAAACATTTACCAAAAGGTCCAATGCCTTCTATAAATTTTAAGTGTACATGTAGTTGGAAATATTTCTTGAATATCTAAAAGAAGTCTAAGCCAATTAAAATAGAACTCTTCATAAGTTTTCCCATGTATACCTACAATATGTACATGCATGTAATATATAACATACATTACAGGGCAGAACAATAAAACAGTTAAAGTAATACCTTTTTAAAATCTTCAACTGCTTTTTTTTAAAAAAAATTACCACCATTCAATTAGAATTACTTCCTGCCCTTAGTAACCTGAATTAACCATACTTTCTGTTGGAACCTGTAGTCCATTATTGGCTTTATCTGCTTACAGAACTGTCCGAAAATACTGCTTACAACAGAAGTCAAGGAAAAAGTGTTTAAAGGAGAATACAAAACTAGATGTTACAAAAGACTTTACATAGCCATGTTTGAAGTTAAACTCATTAACCAACAAGAGGCACTTGCTTACTCCACAGATTTCATGAAACATGTATCCCATTTAGGCCTCTGGGCCTTTTTCATTAAGATAACCATCATTGCTACCAACAATACAATAGGATCATTACAATTTTGTAACTTTTGGACATTGCTATCAGTGGCATTTTACATTATTGTAGCTTAAAATTTAGCACCACTTCACATCTTGACAATACCTTTAATATAATCCAAATAGCCTAATTAGTTGGTGTCTCTAACAAGATGAGAAATCCTTTAACATTTCCAGAGGCCCAACTGGAAATAACAAAGTCTGAAGAATCTGGAACTTTGATTTTTGAATGCTTATCAAATTTGCCAAGAAGGCTTAGAGTATCTGGTAGAAATAAGATCCCTTAACATCATGATATAATATAAACCAGACTTGATCATTGTTCCAAAGTAATCACTCAAATGCTTTAGAATGAGTATATATTAAAATAAACCATGCCTCTTTTAATTAAAAAAAAAAAAACTCAGCTTTTTTAAATAATCAAAACCAAAGGGGAGAGAGAGAACACAACAATTATCTCAATAGGATACAAAATCAAATTGATGTCTCTTTGATCTGTCACCAAAATGAGAAATGAAAACCCTTTAATATAAAAGTTAGCACATGAAATTGTCTCATAACTTGGAACAATTTAAACCATGTCAGAACTAGGGAAGAAAAGAGAGATTCACCCCTCTGCATGTTCACCCCTCTGGATAGAGAGCGATTCCTAGGGAGGAGAATCTGATAGATGACAGAATAGCTCCCAGGGCAATGTTGCCTTAGGAGGAGCCTTTCCTTGTCTATCCACTCCCTGTGTGGGACATCCATAGGTAGAGGGCTTCCTGGGTGTGGAATTCCTGAAATTCCTCCCAGGCCTTTGCAATGCATGTAATAGCACTGTTGGTGGAGGGCAGGGGAGATGCCAAGGTGGCTAGGTCAAAAGAGAGTGTGCAAGCCTCTGTCTCCATGAAATATTGGCAAAAAGATTTTGGCTGCCACTAGATAAGGCAAGGGAAAGGAGAAGAAAGTTAGTCATGGAACATTCTTCAGAGCAAAGTTGCTTAGGACTTACCACTATTCTTGAGTTTTTCTTGTCTAGCTCCATTTCGATCTTCCCAAATCTTTGAATTCAGTTCACTACATTAAACCAAAGGGTAAGAGTGACTATTTGGCATAGCAGTTAAGACACTGCTTGTGACCCTCCATCCCATATCAGGGTGCCTGGGTTCAAGTTCCAGCTCCATATGCACCTCCATCTTCCTGAGAATTGAACCCTGGGTGACACCATGTGAAGTACTTGGGTCCCTTGACCTGGATTGGGTTTCCATCACCTGGTTTCACCATGTCCTTCCTCAGTTATTTTGGGCATTTGAGGAGTGAACTAGAAGATTGGATTCTCTCTCTCTGTATGTGTGTGTATGTGTGTGTTTCTGCTTCTCAAATAGAAGGATGTGGGAGTCCAATGTCTCCAACATCATACAGGTTGTATTAGTAAGTTTTTCATTATTATATGGAAATATATATGTCAAGCTAACTTCAAAAGAAAAGGAGTTACTCTGGCTCATGATTCTGGAGGCCCAAATATCTCCTGGCCTCATTTGGTTGTGACCTCCTTGGTAGCAGAGACATGAGGCACCACAGAGCATCACATTATAAGAGATGTGGAGTGTGTGTGGTTCTCATATCAATGTAATCCCTTATAAAGCCACCAGGATTCAACAACTGGGGCTCCCCTCTAATGTCTCAATCTAATACAATCACTTTCAAAAAGTTCTGCTTCTAAATATAATCATTGGATTAAGTCGATACTCTCCTAGTACCTGAGACTGGGGACCAAACTTGAGTTTTAGGGGGCAAATATTCAAACTAAAGCAAGAATATTCCCACATATCCCCAATCCAACTCATAGGATTCTGTTTTTTCCCAACCAAAGTGCTCACTTTAACAGCACACACATTGTGAGACAGCTAGTTCAGCTTTCAGTGTAATTCTGTCAATCTCATGATAAGGACTTGTGTTTGATTTCCAGCAATTTAAGCTCCATAGCTATAGGAGAAAAAAGTCTTTCTCAGAGCCCACTCAGAAGTCATTAGGTTATTTGTTGTGGACCAGAAACTGGGACTTCAAATCCCCAAGCTTATCATTTTATTTTCTCATTTTGTCCAGTGACATTGGGAACAACTAACCAATATCATATTTCTTACTTTGCTACAAATGCTCAGAAGTATTACACACAGAGTCACCAGGTATTTTGTTGATGAGAAGTGTTAAATGCCTCTCATTTGCATATTTTATTAACAGTTCACACCATGGGCTATCAGTGCTGTTGTAAGTGGAATCTTTAGCATTTTTAAGTATAATCATATTAGCCAATTACAACCTCCCCTCCTCCCAACCACTTAAGGAAGCATATCTTTAAAAGTCTGTCCTGTGGGCTGGCATTATAGTGTAACAGGTAAAGCAGCTGCCTCTGATGCCAGCATCCCATATGGGTATAGCTTCCTATCCTGAATGCTCCTCTTCTGATCCAGCTCCTTGATAATGGCTTGGGAAAAGCAGTGGAAGATGGCCCAAGTGCTTTGGCTCTTACCCATGAGAAAGAACAGATAAAGCTCCTGGCCCCTGGCTTCCTAGGCTGGACAAACCCTGGCCCTTAAGGTCATCTGGGGAGTGAATCAGAAGATGTAAGATTCTCTCTCTCTGTCTCTTCCTCTGTAACCATTCCTACTGCTAAAATCTACATAAGAGTTTTTCAGAAAGAACCAACAGGACATATAAACACAGATGAAGAATAGATGAAGATATAAATACATGAAAGGGGATTTATTAGAGGAATTGGCTCACATGATTATGGATGCCGAGAAGTCCCATGATAGCCATCTGCTCTCTGAAGCTCCGGAGAAGCCATGGCCCAGCTCAGTCAGTCCATAAGCTGGAGAGCTACTAGTGCAATTCTCAGAGCTCCATGGAACAGAGAGCCTGGAGTTTCTGACTTCTAAGGGAAGGGGAAGCAGGGTGCACTATTTCCAAGAGAAAGGGCGATTTTGCCTTTACCCTGTGTTTTTGTTCTTCCTGGTTCTTCAACCAATTGGATGGTTCTATGTCCGTATTAAAGACAGGTCTTTCCCATTCAGTCAGCCAACTTGTTCAGCAATCTCTTTCAGGAACACACTCACCAACAAACCAAAGTAAAGGGTTACCAATGTTCAGCTAACCCTAACATTAATCATCATAGAGAGAGTCTTCGTTGGTCTCTCCTCTTTTTTTGGAAAGAAGAAATATTCTTCTCTTTGTTGAACAGTGTAAGGCCATTGTTCCTTGACTACTGTTTGTTGGAACTTGATAGTTGAGAGTATTTGATCAGTCATAATTTTAATGAAAACAAACGAAAGACAAAGATAAATAGTTGAAAACCTGGATTTTATTCCATCAGGAAACCAGTTGATGCTTCCAGACTTGAAAGCTCAGTAATCTTTAAATGATAGACCACAGATGGCAATGGCAATCTAACAGATTTCCTGGTTTGCAGTTCATGTACCTGGTGGTGTCGTAAGTTGTTTCAGTGAGCTTTCTGAGTGGCCCGCATGGCAACAGGCACAAAGGTTAGATGTGATCTATTATGGTGATTTTCTCATAAGTCATATCACTTCATCCAGCTTCTGCTTCAGGACTTTGGGAAAAGAACACTGTTAGTTCTAGTGACTCCAAGTCAAGAGGGTGAGATAAAATTGGAAATGTTCATTTGGAATGCCAGAGCCAAAAACTGGAGAAAGTTGTAGTAATTGAGAATTCACAAGGATGCAATGTAGTTCCCCATTGAAATACAACACTTTTCTCTACAGGTTCCCCATATCTTGATCAAAGATATCCAAGGTAAGGCTGTTCTGTTTTACAAGATAAATCTGGTCTCATTAGATTTAGCCTGATTATTTACATACATGAAGCAAGCGTGCTAAACCACATAAAACTTTTTTAGTATGATTTGCTAGAATTTTTACAAGGAATCTCAGATTAGAATTTTAAAATCCTCTTCAATCTTGGAAGGCAAGCCAAAAACTCATCATCATATTTCACTTGCAGTATCTGTAGATTTGGGTAGATTCCTGTCTCTCTCTCTCTCTCTCTCTCTCTCTCTCTCTCTTTTCTTTTTGTGTGGTTCCCAAGATATCCAACGGTTCAGAGCCAAAGCCCCAGGACTAGAACTCCGACCAGGTCTCCCACATGCATGGCAGGGCACAAGGACTTGGACATATTCTTCTGCTTTCCCCAGCACATTGGGAGAGAGTTGGTTTGGCAACAAAGCAGCCAGGACTTTAAGCAGTGCTCCACTGTGGGATGCCAAGTCACAAGCAACAGCATAGCCTGCTGCCCCACACAGCCAGCCCCAACTTTATAAATTTTTTTATAATCTTGAACATTGAATAAATATAGCATTACCTTACTCAGCTAGTGGATGCACATGCAATAAAAATTAATGCTAATATTGAATGTGATAACTCAAAGAAAGAAATAGCTGATTTTATTAAGTCAACAATGTTAAACTAGTCTTAATTGCAAAAGATATGAACTTCAAAGGCATTTGTTTCTGTATTTCTGGGAGTACTAGGAATCTTTAGCTCTTATAATTAGTTCTCATACTCGCTCATTTATCTCTAAGCTAACTGGAATAGAATTCCTTGCAGAGATTTTAAAAAACTTTTATTTAATAAATATAAATTTCCAAAGTACAACTTTTGGATTATAGTGGCTTTTTACCCCCATAACCTCCCTCCCACCTGCAACCATCCCATCTCCCACTCCCTCTCTCATCCCATTCACATCGATTCATTTTAAATTATCTTTATATACAGAAGATCAATTTAGTATATAGTAAGTAAAGATTTCAACAGTTTGCACCCACATAGAAACACAAAGTGTAAAGTATTACTTGAATACTAGTTATACTGTTAATTCTCATAGTGCAAACCATTAAGGACAGAGATCCTACATGGGGAGTAAGTGCACAGTGACTCCTGTTGTTGATTTAACAATTGACACTCTTATTTATGCTGTCAGTAATCACCCGAGGCTCTTGTCATGAGTTGCCAAGGCTATGGAAGCCTCTTGAGTTCACCAATTGTAATCTTATTTAGACAAGGTCATAGTCAAAGTGGAAGTCCTCTCCTCCCCTTTAAGGGAGTTTGTAAAGTAACTCAGTAATACCATCCAGACACTTCAAAATATCACATGTACATAACATATACAAAGAGAGACACAAGCATAAATCTTACTCCTTTCATTCTAAAATCTTAGTCATGAGTCAGACATCACTACAGTGACACTTTCCTCCTTATTCTATTTTGTATTTTGTATGTTTTTCTGACAGATGGAACAAGTAAAGCTAACTCCCTAATATAAGAGCTAAAGCTTTTTATTAGTATTTGTGGAGGGTATCTTTAAGGTTTTTTATTGTGGCAGATGTTGTGATGTAGCATGTTAAACCACTATTTGGGGTGCCGTATCAGAGTGCCTGGGATTGAGTCCCGCTTCCACTTTCTGAAAATGTGCCAGGGAGACAGGAAATCATGGCCCAAGAGCTTGGGTTCCTGACACCCATGTGGGAAACTCAGATGGAGTTACTGGTTGCTGATTTCAGCTTGGCCCAGCCATAGGTATTGCCGACATTTGGGAGTGACAGAGTGGATGAATGATCATTCTTTCTCTCTCTCTCTCTCTCTCATTCTTTCAAATAAATAAATAAAATATTTTAATGAATATTTTCTATTATCCAGATATGTGAACTTATAATGGTAATGCCAACATTTTAGGCAAAAGACTATTGTGCTATCAAGCATCTGTCTATATGTCTACAAAGCCTCATCCGTATAAAATGTTCAATCTATTTCCAATTAGCCCTGTTTTGCTTTTAAACTTCATGTGATTGCTTTTTCCCTTGAAAGTGCAAATGGATGTAGGGCGCCTAAAGTTCATTTATCTCAGGGGTTGCAATGGAAAGAGAAAAGCTCTGGCAGTACAGAGGAATAGAAGAATCAAGGGGTTTGAAGGAACATATATTAAAGAATTCAAGGGATCTCAATAGTAGACTAAAGGAGATACAATCAGCAAGAAGGAACAGAAGTAGTGTACCCAGGGAGGTCTCAGAGACTTTAGTAGTGAGAAGGAAATCTTTAGGTTCTCAAACAAGCCATTGAAGTTCCAAATTATCTTCAGCAAAATCCCCACAAGAAAAGAAGTGCATTGAGTCAGGGGAGCAGGGGAGCATATAGTAATAAGGAGCTTAAGAATGGGGATTCAAATGACAGAGAAGTTAACTGTAGCAGACATGGGGTCAACCTGAGGACCAGAGAGGCCTTACAAAGAGCCAGGAAAAATTTCCAGCCCAGGAAATGGGGAAGGAAATTTCCATTTTAACGAAAGAACTTGGAAGGAGGATTCTCAACTCAAGAGGTGCCTTTCAATCAAAGAAGACTGTTTACAAAGAGTTGCTTAGCTGTGATCCTAAACCAACATTGAACAATGATAACTAGGACTCTAACCCAGCCTCTCTTTGTCTAGGGTTCTAACCCAGCTTGTAGAATATATACAGAATTTTAAGAATCAAAATCTGTCCTTACTTTGCTTCAACACACTGTCATCTGGAATATTGGCTCAAAAGTGGAGATCATCAATGGATCCCTCATCAGTTTTCCAGGAGTGAAGGTAAAGATTTCAAAGATATACACTGGGGAACTGGGTGAGAGGTCTGGGGAGAGGAGCAGTGTCCAATGATAAATCTGATCTTATCCAAGTCATAGAACTAAACTGTTAAGAAAACTTATTTGTGACACTTCTCAAAGATAGCATGGTAGACTTATTCAAGGGACTTTACAAGATTACTGCAGTGGAATTTTGCAGTAGGGGAGAGAGTTTCCGTTCAACTTTGGATAGAATAAGGAAGTGTTTTTTTATTTGAATAGAACAAGGAAATTCATAGCCAAGGAGCATGTTGTGAATGAAGAGTTGAAAAGTCACCAAAAAAAGTAAGGTAATTCTGTGTTAAATTCTTACTATTGATAGTTGAGGTAATTAGATATTACTTGGAGAATGGTGGTAAATGGATTTGATTATAAGAATCATACATGGGGTGGGGTTCTGTCTGACAAGAGTAGATTCCTGGGAAATCTAAACTCTTGGAGGACAGGCTCAAAATCAGGGTCTAGTTGTGTTCAGGAGGAGCCTGATTAAAATTTGGTCAAGGAGAAAAATCTGTCAATAAAAAGAGACAGAAAAGCCTTCTTGACTACAATGTTCACATAAAGATGATAATATAAAAATAGATTTCATCATTTTTCAAGTGAATTGTGTATGTCTAGTGAAAAAAGTAAATAATATTTCTTCGTTCAGAGCATCATTTAATATGGAGGATTTCATCTCACATTATTATGTGAAAAGAACCTAACTATCCCGTTTTCCTAAAAGGATTTGGGGCTGAATTCATTCATCTTTTGGAATGCTTATGAACTGGTTTTTACTTAAAACTGGTAGCACAAAAATGTGAAGGCCAGGTGTGTATACCAAGAGGACTGGATGGAACATGGTGATGTGGAAATGAACCTAATGTTTCTAAATCCAAAAAAATAAAATGCATAGTAATTATGAATCAAATAAAAAGGTTGTACTCTCTTCAACAAAATTAGGAGTCATCAGATCTCCCAAGAGTACTGTTTCTTGATGGATGGTGGAAATGTAAGAAGAGCACCATGTAACGATAAACAAGTGTATTTAGAAATGTACTTGAGACCTGAAAGCAAAAGTTTCAAGATGAATATGCTACAAGTCCATGTATGGTGAATGAGGGGAAATTGATGAGCCAGTGTACATATATAAGGAGCCATTCAAGCTACTTCAAAAAGTTTTTGAAATAATTTAATTAAAAATTATGTACTCCATGAACATTTTGAGGTTCCTTTCAGATAGTTTCAAAATCTAAAAAATGAAAAACAAAATTTGGGTTAACTATGTTAAATTCTTGCTTTTGTTTCTTTTTATTACTTTTTATTTATTAATATATAGAGAACATATTTCATGAATTCCAAGAAGACCACAATGAGTTTCTCCTTCCCTCCTCCTTTTCTTTCGTTTTTTTCTATAAAATACTTTCAATTTATAATCACAGGCTCAATGTATCTCTAAACAAAGAGCTCTACAAGTAAAAGGTAGGTAGACCACTGTTACACAAGGGCATAAATAAGGGTTATAGAGGACAATCAAATCACAAAATGTCAGTTTAGTTTAATACACATGAAAAGGGGTTCCAGGATGGTGGAATAGCCACAAGATGGTCTGAATCATGCAGGACAAAATTATTAATTAAAGAAAGGATAGAAACTACATGCCTGAGATAAAACCATGGGGAATTTGCAGTGGAAACCCCAGTGAGAACAATAGAGAAAGAGCAAATACGGAAAATAAAAAAATAACAGTGGAGTTCAAACCCACAGGCCCCGGAGGACCAGGTGAGAGGCGAATTCGTAGGCCCACTGAGCTGTGGAAAGCATGAGAGGGAGTGCTCAATGAACTGCTCTGGAAGTTCCATGTGGGGGGAAATAAGAAATGAACAATTAGAGAGGTGGCACCTCCCTCCTTCTCCCTGCACTCTGCAGGTACCAGCAGCCTGTTGGCCAGGAGAAACCACTCTGCTCATTTGTTTCCATTTTTTTTTCTTTCTATTTTTAGATGCAGGCAGGTGGCATAAGGCAAGGGCAAGCCCCACCTTTTGAAAGCTTGCGCCCACCCACCAACATTGAGAAGTAAGCTGAGCTCCAGTAGGTGGGGGCTCTGCACAAACACCACGACCCACAAACCTACAACAGCTCATAAGTGAGGGAACTGTGCTCACAGATCAAACATGCAGTTTATTAAGCAATGTGACCTTGTGCTAAAAACAGCAGGGACTAACACCAGGGCTTCCCACAGCTGTGAAGAGAGGGGTGGGTCATACCAACTGAGGTGAAAACCCTCCTCCATCCAGATAACCAGAGGAGAGCCAGAAAGCCCCAATGGGGCTTTACCTTGGATACTTGCTCCTCCCTGGGATACTGAACAGTGTGGCCACACACAGCATACACCTCTTGGTACTCACTGAACGTATAGATATCACACTAAGCCAAAAAGACACAAAACAAAGATAAAAGCTACCAGACCCCCCCAAAAAACAACTATACAAATGTTGAAAAACAAAAGAAGAAACTTTAATAAGAATAAGGAAGATACTATGAGCTCTCCAAAGGAACTCTACAACACTTCAATAGCAGAAGATGAAGGAGAAGAGATTGAATATATGCCAGAAATGGAATTCAGAAAATTAACCATCAGATAACCTAGAAGGAACCAGAAGCAAATTCATGAAATAAAGGAAATTTTTCCCATGAAATTGAAATGTTAAAGAGAAATCAGAATGAAATACTAGAAATGAAGAACTCAATAAATGAAATGAAAATGCAGAAAGTCTTAAAAGAGTAGAGGAGACAGAAGAAAGAAAATCAGAAGTAGAAGATAAATTTCTGAAAATTTTACAGTCAACCTCCCCCCCCAATAAAAAAGGAAATTAGAAAACTAAAAAAACACTGTCGAAGATCTACAAGATACTATCAAATGACCCAACAAATGGGTCTTAGGAGTTTCCGAAGGTGTGGAAAGAGAGAAAGGAGTAGAAGACCTTTTTAATTAAATAATAACAGAAAACTTCCCCAATTTAGTGAAAGAAAAGGACATCCAAGTACAGGAAGCATGCAGACCTCCCAATAGACACAACCAGAAAAGATCTTCACTACAACACACTATAGTAAAACTCTCCACTATAAAACATAAAGAAAAATTCTAAAATATGCATGAGAAAAACACCACATATGCAGGGGAATCCCAATTAGTTTCATAGCAGTCTTCTCATCAGAAACACTATAGGCTAGAAGAGAATGGCAAGATACATTCCAAGTCCTTAGAGAAAAAAACCCAGAATACTATACACTGCAAAGCTTTCATTTACAAATGAAGGTGAAATAAAGATCTTCCATAGCAGTAAGAATTGAAAGGATTTGTAACTACTTGTCCAGACCTACAAAAGATGCTCAAGGATGTGCTATACACAGAAGCACAGAAACAGGAACATCATTAAGAAAGAAAATGAATGCAGAAAATGACCCAGTAAAAATAAAAAAGAAACCCAAACTAAATAATTTGAACTATTAACAGAAATATGGAAGGGCAAAGTCTCTAAGTAATAGTCACTCTGGCCAGCCCGCAGCTCACTTGGCTAATCCTCTGCCTGCAGGGCCAGCACCCCACGTTCTAGTCCCGGTCGGGGCACCAAATTCTGTCCTGGTTGCTCCTCTTCCAGTCCAGCTCTCTGCTGTGACCCGGGAAGTAAGTGGAGGATGGCCCAAGTGCTTGGGCCCTGTACCCGCATGGGAGACCAGGAAGAAGCACCTGGCTCCAGGCTTCCTATAGGCGCAGCCCATCAGCCTTAGCGGCCACTTGGTGGGGTGAAGCAACAGAAAAAGGAAGACCTTTCTCTCTGACTCTCTCTCTCTCTCACTGTCTAGCTCTGCCTGTCACAAACACACAAAAAAAGTCACCCTGAATGTAAATGATCTGAACTCTCCAGTTAAAAGAAACACACTGGCTATTTGGATTAAAAAAGAAAACCCAACTCTTTGCTGCCTACAAAAAATGTATCTCACCAACAAAGATTCACATGGGCTGAAAGTGAAAGGATGGAAAAAGATAATCCATGCTAAGAGAAACCAAAAAAAGAGCTGATGTTGCCATCCTTATTTCACATAAAATAGATTTTAACACAAAAACTATTAATAGAGACAAAGAGGGCACTATATAATGATTAAGGAATCAATTCAACAGGAAGATATGATTGTTATAAATATATATGCACCTAATTACAGGGCACCTGGCCATTTAAATGAAATGTTAATGGATTTAAAGGGAGACATATACTTAAATACAGAAGTAGTGGGCGAACTCAATACCCCACTTTCAGCAATGGGCAGATCAGCAAGACAGAAAATAGGCAAAAAGACAACAGAATTAATCAATACTATAAACCAGATAGAGCTAACAGATATTGATAGAGCTTTCCACCATAGAGCCACAGAACACACATTCTTCTCACCAGAGTATGGAACTTTCTCTAGGGTTGACCACATGCTAGACCATAAAGCATGTTTTGGCAAATTCAAAAAAATCGAAATCATACCATGCATATTCTCTGAACACAATGGAATTAAGTTGGTAATTAACAACTCAGGAATCCCCAGAACTAATGAAAACAAATAGACAGAACAGCTGCTTCTGAATGAAGAGTAAGTAGGTCACTGAAGAAATCAAAAAATTTCTGGAAACAAATGAAGAAGATAATATAACATATTAAAACTTATGGGATACAGCAAAAGCAGTGTTAAGAGGAATGTTTATTGCAATTGGCGCCTACATTACGACATCGGAAAGGCACCTTAGAAGTGAGCTATCAATACATCTCAAGGTCCTAGAAAAACAACAGCAACCCAAACCCAAAAGTAATAGGAGAAAATAAATAATTAAAATTAGAGAAGAAGTAAACAAAATTGAAAACAATTTTGTTGTTTTTGTATTTGAAAATAATACAAAATATCAGCAAAATGAAGACCTGGTTTTTCAAAAAAAAACAAAGTTGACACACCATTGGCCCAACTAACTAACAAAAGGAGGGAGAAGACCCAAATCAATAGAATTAGAGATAAAAAAGGAAATGTAACAACAGGCACCACAGAAATAAAAAGAATCATCAGAAATTTCTGTGAAGAACTGTATGCCAATAAAATGGGAAACCTAGAAGAAATGGATAGATTTTGTGGCACGTATATCCTACCTAAATTGAGCAATGAAGACACAGAAAACTTAAACAAACTAATAACCAGACAGAACTTGAATCAGTAATAAAGAAACACCCAACAAAGAAAAGCCTAGGATCAGATGGCTTCGCCACTCAATTCTACCAAACATTTAAAGAACTAATTCTAATTCTTCTCAAGTTATGCAAAACAATTGGAAAGGAGGGAATTCCCAATTTCTTTCTATGAAGCCAGTATCACCTTAATTCCTAAGCATGAAAAAGACACAGCAGAGAAAGAGAGCTACAGACCATTCTCTCTGATGAACATAGATGCAAAAATCCTCAACAAAATACTAGCCAATCAAATTCAACAACACATCAGAAAGATCATCCACCAGGACCAAGTGGGATTTATTCCTGGTAGGCAGGAATTGTTCAACATTTGCAAATCATTGTGATACATCACACTAACAAATTGAAGGAAAAAAAAACATGATTATCTCAATAGATGCAGAGAAGTCATTTGACAAAAAACAACACCCCTTCATGATGAAAATTTTAAGCAAATTGGGAATAGAGAGAACATTTCTCAACACAATCAAGACAATTTATGACAAACCCATGGCCAGCATACTATTGAATGGGGAAAAGTTGGAAGCAAACCCACTGAGATCCAGAACCAGGCAAGGGTGCCCACTCTCACCACTGCTTTTCAATATTGTCCTGGAAGTTCTAGCCAGAGGCATTAGACAAGAAAAAAAAGGGATAAAAATCAAGAAGGAGGAAGTCAAATTCTACCTATTTGTAGATGACATGATTCTAATACATAGGGGATCCAAAAAACTCCATTAAAGAGTCAGTTGGAACTCATAGAAGAGTTTGGAAATGTAACAGGATATAGAATCAACACACAAAAATCAACAGCCTTTGTATATATATAGACAATGCCACAGCTGAGAAAGAGCTCTTAGATCATTCCCATTCATAATAGCTACCAAACAGTCAAATACCTTAGAATAAATTTAACCAAGGATGTCAAAGATCTTGACAATCAAAATTACAAAACGTTAAAGAAAGAAATAGAAGAAGATTCAAAAAATGGAAAAATATTCCATGTTATGGATTGGAAGAATCAATATCACAAAACATCCATGCTGCCAAAAGCAATTTATAGATTTAATGTGATAACCATCAAACTTCCCAAGACATTTTTCTAGATACAGAAAAAATTATGTTGAAATTCATATGGACACACAGAGACCCTGAATAGATAAATCAATCTTCTACAACAAAAACAAAGCTGGAGGCATCACAATACCAGATTTTAAGACATACTACAGGGAAGTTACGATCAAAACAGCCTGGTACAGGAACAAAAATTGATGGATAGACAAATGGAACAGAATAGAAATACCCCAAATCAATCCAGGAATCTACAACCAATTTATCTTTGACAAAGGAACTAAAATCAACCCCTGGAGCAAGGGCAGTCTCTTCAACAAATGGTGCTGTGAAAACTAGATTGCCACATGCAGAAGCATGAAGCAAGACCTTTACCTGATACTTTTCACCAAAATCCACTCAAAATGAATAAAGACCTAAAGCTGTGACCCAACACCATCAAATTATTAGAGAACATCAGGGAAACCCTATAAGACATTGGCATAGAGAAGGAGTTCTTGGAAAAGACCCCAGAGGCACAAGCAATCAAAGCCAAAATTGAAAAATGAAATTACAGCAAATTGAGAAGTTTCTGTACTGCAAAAGAAACAGTCAGCAAAGTGAAGAGACAACTGTCAGAATGAGAGAGAATATTTGCAAACTATACCACTGATAAAGGATTAATAACCAGAGTATATAAACAGATCAAGAAACTCCATAGCAACAAAACAAACCCAGTTAAGAAATGGGCAAAGAAGTTAAATAGACATTTTTCAAAAGAGGAAATCCCAATGGCCAACAGACAATGCAAAAATGTTTAGGATCCATAGCCGTCAGGGAAATGCAAATCAAAACTACAATGAGGTTTCACCTCTCCCCAGTTAGAATGGCTTTCATACAGAAAACAAACAACAAATGCTGGCAAGGAATGTAAACTTCTAAAGCTCCTCTGGAAGACAGTGTGGAGACATCTCAGAGGTCTGAATATAGACCTACCATACAATACAGCCATCCCTCTCCTGGGAATCTACCCAAGGGAAATGAAATCAGCATATGAAAAAGCTATCTTTACCTCAATGTTTAGTGCAGCTCAATTCACAATAGACATGGAACAACCTAAATGCCTGTCAACTGAAGACTGGATAAAAAACTCATGGGATATGTACACCATGGAATACTACAAAGCAGGAAAAAAAGATGTTTGATCATTTGCAATAAAATCAATGGAACTGGAAAACATCATAGTTAGTGAAACAAGCCAGTCCCAAAGGGACAAATTCTATTTGTTCTCCCTGACCTGTGAAACTAACAGAGCACCTTAAAGACAACATATAGAAATGAAGTGGACATTTTAAGAAGCAATGATTTGGAACAGCCCTTCTATCAACTGTTAAGGAACATGTTCTTTTTCTATATTTTTGTTTATCTTTTCCTTTCTTTTATTTATAATATTTTCCTTATCTTTTTCTCTTTTGTATGATTCATCGAATGCTATACTTAACATACAGTTAATCATATATGTATAAAATTAAGTATATGTATAAAGTGGGAGTGTGGGTGTGAAGGCAGGCACAGTGGGAACTATCAAGATCCTAAAGTTGTAATTGTGAAATGTATGAAGTTTGCAGCTGCAAAGCAGTATAGTCCTACATACATTCCTGCGGACTTACTTCTAAGGGTACAGCTTGACAACTAGCCATATGACCCCAAAATCCCTTAAACTGGCTTAAGTGTTATAAAGATCAAATGGATAGGAATAGTGGTAAAATGACCATATAGATAGGATCAAATGTTAAAGTGATCATATAAATAGGACTAAATGTTTAGAAACAATAACAGAATTAAAAAGGAGTGAAGGCTCCAACATGGGAAACAGTCCATACAGCAGACTCAAAGAATGACAATAGCTTTAAGTAGCACCCCAACCTCAGAATCAGCCCTAAGGGTATTCCAGTCTGGCTGGAAAGCCCAGGGGGAGCATTTCAGGCATGGAAAACCAATACGCTCTGGAAAAGAAAAGGTCCTACACAAAGGACCCCTGTGAGTGAGACCCCAGTGGAAAGAAATGGCCACCAAGATGGATGTACATTTCTCTGAAGGGAGGAGAGAACTTCCACTTTGCTTATGGGCTTGTCCAGCCAGTGGATCCAAAAGGCATCCATAGCTAAGGCAGCTCATGTCATGAGGCAGCTTGGGTGATCACTGATATCATACATAAGAAGGTTATTTGTTAATCAAACAACAAATTCACTATGCATTAACTTCTTATGCAGGACCTATGTCCCCAAAGAGTTGTATCATGAGACTTAATAGTAAAAGTTGTTCTCAAGAATCACTTCCATTTAGTGTATTAAATGGAGGATAATACTATGTCTCATAAGTTAAAGTTATGTCTAAGAGCTCACAAGAGATGTACTCTCCTTCAGTTCTTCTTTAAAGATAATTTTCTTTTTTTTTTTTGAAGGTTTATTTATTTGCTTGAAAGTCAGAGTTACAAAGAGAGAGAAGGAGAGGTCTTCCATCTGCTGGTTCACTTCCCAGTTGGCTGCATTGGCTGGAGCTGTGCTGATCTGAAGCCAGGATCCAGGAGCTTCCTCCTGGCCCCCACGCAGGTTCAAGGGCCCAATGTCTTAGACCATCTTTTACTGCTTTTTCCAGGCTGTAACAGAGAACTGGATTAGAAGTGCAGCAGCCAGGACTCGAACTGGTGCCCATATGGGATACCAGCACTGCAGGTGGCAGCTTTACCTGCTATGCCACAGTGCCAGCCCCAAGATAATTAAGTTTCTAAAAGGAAAGAAGGGGAAGGAAGGAAGGAAGGGAAAAGAGGAAGGTAAAAAAAGCAAAATCACCTTTGAGAAGCAGTAACATAGAACAACCCTTGTCTAGATTGTTGAGGAACAGTTCTCTTAGTTTTTTTATTCCTTCTTTTCTTTTCTTTTCTTTTCTTTTCTTTTCTTTTCTTTTCTTTTCTTTTCTTTTCTTTTCTTTTCTCTCTCTCTCTCTCTCTCTCTCACTCTTTCTTTCTTTCTTTCATTTTCCTTCTTTTTCTTTCTTGGACTAAACAGAAGAGGGAGGAGCAAGGGAGGGAGTAGATAAGAAGGTGGGTACAGTGGGAAAAATTACTATGTTCCTAATGTTGTATTTATGAAATACATACAAATAAAAAAGGATGAAATTACATTCAGTACCAAAAAATACACATGAAGCTATTTGTACTCTACATTAGCTACAATCAGAGAAAACATATGATATATATCTTTTTGGGTCTGGTCACTACATAATGACCTTTTTTGTCTCTTTTAACAGTTTTTCTTTGTTTTAAGTCTATTTTGTCCAATATTAAGAAAGCTACTCCTGCTTATTTTTGATTTCCATTTGCATGGAATATATTTTTCAATCCATTTTTTTTTTGACAGGTAGAGTTATAGACAGAGAGAGAGAGAGAGAGAGAGAGGTCTTCCTTCTGGTTCACTCTCCAAATGGCCCCCACGGCTGGCGCTGCGCCTATCTGAAGCCAAGAGCCAGGTATTTTTCCCTGGTCTCCCATGCGGGTGCAGGGGCCCAAGCACTTGGGCCATCCTCCACTGCCTTCCTGGGCCACAGCAGAGAGCTGGACTGGAATAGGAGCAACCAGGACTAGAACCTGGCGCCCATATGGGATGCCAGCACCGCAGGCAGAGAATTAACCAAGTGAGCCATGGTGCTGGCACCAATCCATTCATTTTCAGTCAGTGTGTCCCTTTATTGGTCAGATGTATTTCTTGTAGGCATCAATAGATGGGTCTTGTTTTTTAATCCATTCAGCCAATCTGAATGTTTTAATTGGAGAATTTAGCCCGTTTGCATTCAAGGTTATTGTTGATAAGTAACGAGTCAGCCCTGTCATTTTACCATACATATTCCTTTTGTTTGTTGTGGATCTACCTTGAACTATTATTAGAAAGTTTTGTGCATTTGCATTCTTTCATGAAGCTGATTATCTTTATCTGTGTGTAGTACATCCTTAAATATCATTTGTAAGGCTGACCAGGTGATGATGACAGTTTCAATTTCTCTTTGTCTTGGAAGGTCTTTATTTCACCTTCATTTGTAATGAGAGTTTTGCTGGGTACAGTATTCTGGACTGACAGTTTTTTATTTAAGGACTTGGACTATCTGTCTTCAATCTCTTCTAGCCTACAGGCTAGAATTATTCTGATATTCTGTTATTCTGAGAGGAGATCCTTTAAAGGTATTCTGGCATTTCTTTCTTGTGCATTTCAGGTTGTTTTCTTTATGCTTTAATTTTGAAAGTTTGAATACAATGTGTAGTGGTAACAATCTTCTCTGATCAGGCCTATTTGGGTTCAGTGTGCTTCCTGTACTTGGATACGCATATCCTTCTCCAAATTAGAGAAATTTTCTTCATTATTTCACTGAATGTTATTATTATTTCATTCCTTCAGGGACAATTAATACATTTATATTTGGTCATTTGACAGTATTGCTTATATGCTGAACACTGTTTTTGAATTTTTTTAAGATTTATTTTATTTATTTGAAAGACAAAGATACAGAGAGAGGTAGAGACAGAGAGAAAGGTCTGTCATCTGCTGGTTCACTCCCCAGATGGCCACAACGGCTGCACCATATGGGCTGCTGGTGCTTCAGGCCAGGGTGTCGTTAACCCACTGAGCCACAGCGTTGGCCCCCTGTTTTTTATTTTTCTGATATTCTTCTTCCTTCTTCTTTTTTGTCCGACTGATATATTTCCAAAGATTTATCTTCTAGCTTGAATATATTTTCCTCTGCCTTACCCAGTCTTTTTTTAAGGCTTTCTAAATTATTTTTTGTCTTGTATATTGAAGTCTTCATTTCTAATATTTCAGTTTGATTTTTCTTTAATATCAATATCTCCTGAAAGAATTCCTATACATGTCATTTATGAATTTCTTTAACTCATGTAGTTGCTTCTCTGTGTTTTTGAGTAATCTTACAGTTATTCTTTTGAATTTCATTTCTGGCATTTTTTGAACTCCTTGTTTTCAGTGTCTGATATTAAGGTATTATTTTGTTCCTTTGGGGGAGTCATATTGTCTTCCTTGTTCGTGGTTCTCATATTTGTACATTCATCTTTACAATTCTAGAAAAGCACTTGTGCATATCTCTTCTGAAAGTTCTTTTTCTTGGCAATATCCCTCTGTGCCTTAATGGAGTGCCTGTGGTTTGCAGTGTATATCCAGAGGTGTCTCATGAGTGGGTCCAGGGGACTCTTGCCAAGATTTGTGGGTGGGGCAAGAATCCATAGTGACACTCAAGTTGGGCATGGTAGATATCCTGCATCCACAGTAGGAGGAAGGAATGGTCATAATGGCTGGTGTGTTTATAGCTTCAGCCCTTGTCTGAGCCTTGGGTGAGCTCACAGTGCCTGTGCACCCCACCCACTCAGGTAGGAATCTCACAAAGGGTGTCTGTCCTCCATAGTTTGAGTTCTGACCCCTCTGCAAGTCCCTTATCCAGCATTCAGGGAGTTCTGAGCTTCTGGAGATGGACCAGGTGACTGCCCAAAGACCTAACCAAACCCCATGCTTTTCCTGGCCTGTGTAGACATCACAGTCATTGGATTCCCACAGTCATAGGATGCCAGACTCCCCCAATCATAGGGTACAGGCATCTGTTTTCTGCCTTATCAGCCTCCCTATCTGCCTGTCCCTAGACCCAGCTGCCTGCCTAATAGAGGACTATTGGAGATACATCTCAGCAAGCTGAGTGCATTGCTTTAGAAGTGGGAGAGGAGGGAAGCAACATTACCTCACTTCCCTTAGTTAAGTGGTCATCCTAGCCCCATGAACCCTCCAGGCTAGACTCACAGTCAATGGGGACCATTTGGTTCTCTTGCAGAGCAGATCACCAGCAGTGTGCTCTTGTAAGATGGCATCTCCCCTCCAGATGCCACTCACAAGAGTCACTGGAATGACCTGCTAGCTGCTGCATTTGTATCCTGCCTTTACTGTCCCATGGTATCTCTCTTTTCTGTACATTTTCCACTGAAACATTCTCACCAACTGTCCTTTGGGAATGCAGTCCCTCCCCTGTTTTTCTGGTATCTTCCTTTGGTCAAAATCAGCATGTCTAATTCCTATTCAGCCATTTTGGATCTCTCATTTTACAGTATCCATTTTCCTCTTACAAATTGTTCATAACATTACTGAAAATGTTATCAAATAAAATGCGAATGTTTCATTAGATCTGGAGAGCATGCATTATTTACTCTTCTGCTGTCTAGAGAAGATTGTGTAGAGCTGATATTTTTTTATCCTTGAAAATATTTTACAGAATTCACTAATGAAGTCATATGTAGCTAGAGTTTAAATATTTATATTACCAAAAATATTGGCTTAATATTTTGAAAAAGAACATTCTAATTCTATTACCATTTTAATATGTGTAGAATCTTTAGTGCTACCACCTGTCTCATCCATAATATCAATAATATTGTCTCTTTTTTTCTTGATCAAAATGGCTGGAAGAATATCAATTTTATTGATCGCAGAATGAGCATTTGGTTTCATTGTCCTTTTCCTTGTTTTAGTTTTAATGTGAGAGACAGAGAGAACTTTCATTTTCTGGTTTACTTTACCCAGAACTCATTCCAGGTCTCCCACGTGGGTGGCATGGACCCAACCACCTTAGCTACTGCTCCCTCCCAAGATCCAAATTATAAGCAAGAAGCTGGCCAGAGCCCAGTATGAGTCCCAATGTAGGATATCAGCATTCTAATCAATAGTTTAAATATTAGGTCAAATGCCCATCTTCATTGTTATTTGTTGAACTGTTTGATTTTCGCTTTAGTTCTTTCATTTTTTTTTCTGCTTATTTTTTGCCTTATTTGATTCCTTTCTGATTATAAGATTAATTTGTTCCTCCCATTCTAATTTCTTATTTAAGGACTTTAAACAATAAATTTTAGGTGTTTCTTTTTTCTTATGTAAGCAGTTCATGTTATTAATTGCTACTAAAATATTGCCCTGTCTGAATCACACAATTTTGGATATGTTTTGTGTTTCAGTTTTATCCAATTAAAAATATTTTTCTAATGTCTGATTTTTTTTCAATGAAAGCTTATTTACTTTACAAATATTTCCTAGTTTAGACATTTGGAAATAGTTGGGAATTTTTTTTACATATTTCCTTTTTTAAAAAATATTTTATTTACTTATTTAAGAGGTACAGTTACAGATAGTGGGACAGACAGATAGAAAAGTCTTCAACACAATGGTTCACTCTGGAGATGGTCACAACAGCTGGAGCTGGGCCAGTCCGAAGCCAGGAGCCAGGAGCTTCTTCTGAGTTTCCAAAGTGAGTGCAGAGGCCCAAGCAATTGGACCATATTATACTGCTTTCCCAGGCCATACCAGAAAGCTGGATTGGAAGAGGAACAGCTGGGTCTAGAACCGATGCCCATATGGGATGCTAGCTTAGCAGGCTGTGGCTTAGCCTCCTGCTCCACAGCGCTGGATCCTGCACATTTCTTTTTTATGTTTATTTATTTATTTATTTATTTATTTGAAAGACAGAATTACAGAGAGGCAGGGGCAGAGAGAAATGTCTTCCATCCACTGGTTCACTCCCCATATGGCCACAATGGCAGGAGCTATGACGATCTGAAGCCAGGAGCCAGGAGTTTCTTCCAGGTCTCCCTCGTGGGTGCAGGGGCCCAAGGACTTGGGCCATCTTCCACTGCTTTCTCAGTGCAGAGAGCGGGATTGGGAGTGAAGCAGCCCAGACTCTAACAAGAGCCTATATGGGATGCCAGCAGTGCAGGCAGCAGTTTACCCATTACACCACAGCACCCCTCCCCAACATTTCTGATGCACATATTTTGATATCAGTGAACATAGTTTGTACAAATGTTCCTTTAAATTTACTAATAATTGGCTTATGACCCAAAACATGATTTGGTTTGGTTAATGTTTTTTGCACCTTAAAAGAATGTGTACTTGGCTATTGCTTAGTGAAATATTTCATAAATGCTAATTACATTAATTTATTAGATAGTATTCTCAATATTTTCTAAATCTACTAATTTTCTATCTCCTGTTCAATCAATCATTGCAAGATGAATATTGAAACCCCTAAGTATAATTTTGTGTGTGTGTGTGTGTATATATATATGTATATATATATACATATATATATATATATATACACATACTTTCACTTATATTGGGTTTTACTTCAGTGTATTTTGAATTTTTTTTTGGTACATGCACACTTAGGATTGTTATAATCCCTTTAATAGACTGATACCTTTGTCAATTACTAAAAGTTTACTTTAGATGATATCAATTTATCTGTTTCAGTTTGCTTCTAATTAATGTTTCGTACTTTATATCTTTTTTCTTGCCTTCTATTATGAACGCATCTGTGTCTGTACATTTAAGTGAGTTTCCTGTAGACATCTGTTTCAGTTATCTATTGCTGCCTCAGAAACTACTCTGAAATTTAGTGTCTTCAAACATCTATTATCTGACATTTTGTGTGGGTCATCAAATAGAAAACAGTTTGGCTGGATGGTTGTTTTTCACTCTTGTAATTGTTCTACTGCTGTGTCTTACCAGTTCTATTTTCCATTGCTATTTCTTATTTGTACATATATATATATATATATATATATATATGTATATACACTAGGAAGTGTATTTGCATTTCAGGTGTTATATATTTCATTTAAAAAATTCTACTTTCATCTTTTTAATATATTTTATTTATCTTATTATTTTCGTATTTCCCTCTGTCTTGAGCCTTTGGGTCATAATAACAGCATTATCATGTTATCTATCATCTCTGTAATTTTTATTTTTCCCTTTTGGTATATTTTATCCTATAGATTAAATGATCATATAATCTTTTACATACCGATAATTTTTAGTGAATGTTTTGAATTTTATGTTCCTAATTGTGGTTATTGTCATGCACCCTTACGTTTTTTAAAATGTTTATTTATTTGTTTTAAAGGCAGAGTTACAGAGAGAGAAGGAGAGACAGAGAGACAGAAAGGGAGAGAGATCTTCCAGCCACTGGTTAACTCTGCAAATGGTCATAACATCCAGGGCTGGACCAAGCAGAAGCCAGGTTTCAGGAGCTTCATCTGAGTGTCCCACATGGGTGCAGGGGCCTAATTATTTGGGCTAACTTCTGCTGATTTCCCAGGCACATTATCAGGCAGCTGAACTGGAAGTGAAGTAGCCAGGATTCACGTTGTCACCCATGTGGTATGCTGGCATCGCAGACAAGAGCTTAACCCTCTGAGCTACAATACCAACCCATCATGTGCCTTTAGAGATTGCTGGAATTTATGGTGGCATGGACTTAAGTCATGATGCTATTAATACATGCTTTTAAGCTTTTGTTATGATGTGGTTAAGGCAGCTATTTTAGCCTCAGTACTAAAGTGCTATGTGTCTGTGGATTCTTCTTAATGTCTCATTTACTGCCCAAGCTTATCCAACTGGCTAACAGACACATAAATGTGACAGACACATAAATAATCCCCAAATCTGTGTAATCTTTAAAAACTGCTTAGCCTGCTTCTTTTTTGAAATTTTCTTTCTCCAGCCGCATGGGGTTTCACGACAAATGTTAATATCAGTATTAAGTTCAGATTTAGAAGACTCTTTCTGAAGAATCCCAAATCTGTATTCTGTTTAACCCTTCTCCTCTGAAATATTTTGCCTCTTGAATTCTAGGTAATTCAGTGCTTAACTTTGCTGAACTCAGCAAGATCTCTACATTCTATTTGTATTCACACTCCCGTCTGAAAACTGTCCATTGGCAGCAAACTGCAATATCAGGGGACTGTCCCTTTTGCTTTTGTTTCTCTCAAGGGTACTCCACTGAGCTGCCTGAAGTCCAATATCTGAAAATACCCAACACTAACTGTGGATGATTTAAGTGCAATCCCTCCCGGAAATGCAAGATACTTTAGTACTTTCTGTTGCCAATTTATAGGGTCAGAACATAGTGCTCTGTCTGATCACCTCCAGTTGTGGCAAATGAGATTTTTTGCATTTTATTTCTTTTTTTTTAAAATCATCATCATTTAATCTTGAATTCATAGATATTCAATATTTTACTATCAACCAAATTACTTTTAAAAATCACCTATTTTTCCCAATAGAGGCCTCTTCAAGTGGTATTCTGTGTCCTTAATATGCTTCCAATCCATCTTGAGATTTTTCTTCTTATTTTTAATGCAAAAACAGCATAATTTGCAAAAGACAGCATCATCTTCCTCCTACCTAAAATTGGTTATTTGTTTTCCTCCTCATAGTAACTTTGACTCTCAGTTTGGTGTAGACTTTTCTTTTTTCTGAAAAAAAAATGTTTTGGAATTTCCTGGGCCCTTATCCAGGAGGTGATTCTAAGTTTGGGGTAAGGGAGTGGTTTAGGTGGCTTTATTAACTTCATTAACTTTTTTCTACAGTGATACAGTCAGTGTAGTATCTGTAATAATTGACCTGTATTTTAGTCTGTCTTCTGACCTGCTGTTTGCTTTGCTTTGGGCTCTTGGGTCCATTCTGCTTGTTGTGGGTATTTAAGTTCTCCCTTATGTGTAAACTGAAGTTTGTGCCATTTTCTTCCTCACAGTGATACTCGGGGTATACAGAAGGAAGGGTGGATTTGTGCTCTGTATTACTCTGACAGCATTTTAGAAGGTTATACTTTGGAAGATTGGGATTTTAGCATTTAGGTGGCTACAATTATTCTCTAAGCATTCGCATTCTTTGTCAGCTTTTTGAAATGATAGCCTGGGGTTTTATTATTATTGTTTCATTCTATTTTACATTATTGCAGACAGAACTGTAATATTGCCCCCAAACCATTACTTTGTCCACTTTGCATATGCTTTGAAATATCGTATATCAGCAAACTCCTGGTATTATACTTTTATGTCTGTATATATGTCCCTCTTTATACATATATTTACAAATCTTACAAATGAATAAGAAAAATAATAATACCTCTTGATAAAAATATGGCCACAGGAAATAGTAATATTTATTTCTTTTTCAAATTTCTTCCATTCTTCTGGATGTTAAGGTTTTCTCCTTAATTCTTAACATTCTTTACCATAATTTATGTGAATCCATGAATTCTTTCTTCTATGAATTCACTGAAGAGGTACTATTTGCTATCTAGAGCATAGGCATATTTCTAAGGTTTAAGGTACAAACCTTTTACCCTTATGAAGTCCTTTCTGCACAAAAATACTTCATCCTAAGAATGGATACAGGCAGACCTATTACACAATTCCAAATAGCTCTATCTCCAGATTATAACTGTACTGCTTTTAGACAAAATATGATTCTGGTCATCTGATGATCATTCTGTATACGTTTGTACTTTTGAAGATAGCAGTCAGAAGTTAGAATAACTATTATAAAAAATAAAATAAAATAACAATTGTTGGTGAGTATGTAGAGAAAGGAGACCTTTATGCACTATTGGTAGAAATACAAATTAATAGGGTCATATGGAGAACAGAATGGAAGCCCCTCCAAAATGTAAACAGGGGCACGCATCTGGCACAGCAGTTAATATGCTGCCTGAGAGAGCCACATTACGTATTAAGAGTGCCTAGATTTGTGTCCTGGTTTTGCTTCTGAGTCAGCTCTCTGCTAATGTGTACCCCCTGGAGGCAGCAATTCTTGGCCCAAGTACTTGGTTTAGTGCTGGTATGTTAGAGACCTGGATTGAGTTCTATCTCCTGGCTTTGGGCTGGCACATGTGTTTTGAGAGTGAACCAGAACATGGGAGATCCCTGCCTGTCTCTTTTCTCTCTGTGTCTGCCTTTCAAATAAATAAATAAGGAAATAAAAAAAATTTTAATTAAAAATTGATCCACCATTTGACCCCACCATCACATTTCTGGGTATATATCCAAAGCATTCAAATCAGCATATGAAAGAGATCCTTGTACTTCCATATTCATTGTATAACTGTTAACAATAATGAAGATATATAAACAACTTTGGAATCCATCAACAGATGAATACCTAAAGAAATATATACAAAATAGAATATTTACTCACCTGTAAACAAGGTGAAACGCTGACATGTACTGACGGATAGATGGAACTGGAAATCACTATGTTAAGGGAAATCAGACAAAGAAAGAAATTCAAATGCTGTATGTTCTCCCTCATATGTGGAAGTTAGAAAAATAGGTAATCACAAGCATGAGTATGCTGGGAATGGTGGGAGGGAGGCAAGACAGAGATTGGATAATGGGTACCAAAACAGTTACGTGGAAATGGCAAGTCCTACTGTTTCACATAACAGTGGGGTGACTACAGTTCACAATAAGGTATTATGTACTGTGTAAGGAACTGGAGGAGAGGAGCTGGTAGGATCCTAACAGAAAGAAAGGATAAGGATATGGAAAGCCTGGTTGCCCAGCTTCATCAATTTTTAGTTTGTAAATGTGTTAAAATATTCCACTATACCTCATAAAGCTGTACATTAATCACAACAGTAAAAAACAAAATAAAGTATTAAAAACAATACTAGTTGGAAATGTAAATTGATCTTAATAGGAAGATGCCACATAATACAGAAAAGTGAAGTGGAAAAAAAATTTGGGTTTTCCACTAAACTTACGCCCATTTTGCCTTTTCTCCATACATGAAATAATCCAAATAGCCAAAGTGCTGCTTACTAGATCCAACAGAATAACGTGGTTTTGCTGTATCAGGATCTACAATGATTTAACAATGATCTTTCTTCAAACCTATACTTGATAATGTCTCCAAAACCTTAACTTCTTTTGTTGAATTCTCTTTCCTCCTTCCAGCTTCCCATTCAAAAGCTGTTATGCTGCACACTCTTAGATTAATATTAGGTCCGTACTTATAGTTTCTTCCATGTTCATTACATTTTAACATGGGAGATGGGTGTTATGTTAATGTTGGATCCCATTTATAACAATTGACATGTTTTTCTCTGTGTTCTTGTTCTCCTTCTCTCAAAGGCCTTCTTTTTTGTCCATTTTTCTTTTATTTGATTCAGTCACCAATTTTTCAAATTATTTTAAAATATATTTTATGTTTAATTGGTAGATATATGGTAGATACATGTATCTAGAGATGTACACAGTATGACATTTTATTACATGTATACAATCTAGAATGATCAGATACAGGTAATTGGTATAACTGTCACCTCAGAGATCTGCCATTACCTTGTATTGGGGACATTAAAAATTCCTTCTAGCTGTTTTGAAATATTCAATTAATTGTTGTCAATCATAGTTATGCTACTGTTCTATAGGACATGACAAGTTATTCCTACCTTCCAGTTGCACCCCTCTATCCGTTAACCATCTCTTTCTATGCCTCTCTCCTCTACACCCTTCTCACGCTCTGTTCTATTTTATTCCCTACTTCTTTGGAATCAAGTTTTTAGCTCCCATATGTAAGTGAGAACATAGAGTACTTATTCTGTGCCTGACATTTCATTTATGATGAAGTCCTATTTATTTTTCTTATATTATTATTATAAAAGTTTTTTTCAATAACTCTGAGGCATGCTTTTCATTTTGATCTAGGCTATATCACTATAAACCACAACATCTACCGCATGTTAAATATATAATATGCACATGACATAAAATATATATACTGCATATAATCATGTATGTGAACCTTATATGTGATTTTGGAAAACAATGTTATTCTGAACTTTGAAGAGTATCATTCTTTTTATAAAGGCCTGGCTTTTGATATATATATATTTATATATATATACACATATACATATATGTATATATACACACACATATATACACATATATTTATATACACACACATATATATACATATATATGTGTATATTATATATATTATTGTATATAAAATTAATTGTTAGTAAACTATTAGTAATTATTTGCCTCTTTTAAACAGGAGAGGATGTTTAAATTTCATCAAATGAAGCAGATTTTTCAAATACTGGATAAAATGCGATACCTGAGAAAACGTTCTGTGGTGTCATTCTTGGGAGTTCTTGTCATTTTCCTTCTATTTATGAACTTGTACATTGAGGATAGTTATGTTCTGGTAAGTTCCGAAGACTGATTATTTTTATGTGAAGTAAAGTCTAAGTCAAACTAGGATTATTAGTATTTGTAACTTAATTTCAACCCAAGACTGTTGGTGTAGGCTCAGTTTGAAAAAAGTTATTGTATTTATTTCTATTATTTTATTTATTAAAATTATTATATTTTAATTCTTAATTAGTAGGTAAAATTCTAAGAACTTAATGATATTCACTTCCTCCCTGCTTTCCTTCTTTTGCTTCTCTCCCTCCCACCCTTTTTCTCCCTTTCTTTTTCTTTTAGTTTTTGGGATAACATATATTAAAATTACATTACAATAAAAAGCCTTAATGCTTCCCCAAAAGAGAAGTTTAACAAGTATAAAGCAAAAAGACCCTAGTTTAGTGGGAATATAGACAATGGCTATAAATGATAATCAAATGAAAAAATGAACATTTCGCCCATATACAGTAAATATTAATCACGCATAATTAAAACTATCATGTTCTAATATTTTCTTTAGTGCTATGTATATTAGAGTTCAGTAAGTTAGATATTACAAGTAGGTTAGATATCATCACTGCAATTATGTAAAATCATTAAGATTTGAAATATTTGGAATCTAGAAGTTTTGCCTACAAAATATTACCTATTATTTTCTATATCATTGTTGAAATTTTCAAATATTCATTGTTAACAATGATGTTTCTGCTATGTTGTTTAAATAAATTTTGTTAAGTTATGTAATCAATTTTATTAAGATTTTGAATTGTCTTCAGTGACCACCATCTTATATGTTTATATTCACTCACAAGATCTCAAAGATATAGATTTCAATATAGAAACTATTCTGTAGTCAAAAAGAGTTATTAAAAATAATGGATAATGACATGAGAGGATTTTAAGTGAAATATCAAAATATGCAGAAGGACTTATTCTCAATTATAAAGAATCAATTTCTTAGTTTCTATTCTTTTTTACTTGTTGTATCATGTCATTTCAGGTCTTAGAAAAGTAAAATAGAAGATACTGTTTAGTTACATTTTCTACCTGGTTTGAACCCAAGATAATCTGTCCTGATCCTAATGTCACTACTACCTTTTGAATACATCATAAAATCAAAACCTTTAGTATCACAAAGACCAAAAATCCTCCCACTTGCAAGCACACTTATATTCTCTAGTACTGTCTTACCAAAAGTGAGTCTGACAATAATAACAAAGAGCATTTCCAAATAAAACATTTTGTTTTACTAATTAAACATGATTGTTTTATTACCTGCAATTCGCCAGGTCCTGGTTTTGTGGGCCTTTCATTCTGTCATCCGTAATGAATTTACAATGGCTGAAAACAACACAAACTGACAGAATTTGACTAAGCATGGCTTACATAAACATGCATTTGCATTTTGGAAACACGCATTTTGGAAAATTTTTAACGTGACTCTTAACTTTATGACGTATAAGGGCATTGGAACAAGGCCCCTGTGATATCAATGCTGTGTTGATCAGATTGGAGATTATGTATCTAGTTTTAGATTAAATAAAATCTTGTATAACAAATACATGTTATTGGTTAGATGCTGTTGAATTCAATGATTTGTTGCCTTAGTGATGCAGTCAACAGTTTCTTCCAACCCAAAAGACCATTTTATCCAACAAATACCCTTATGCCTTTTTTTATTATACTGTCTCTTTAAATTCACTTTAAAATGTGTAACAAAATAAAACCAGCATTGCCTGCTTTGTTAATGTTCATACAGTCACATCCAAATGTTAGCCACCTAATACACTTAATATAAAAAAATATAATTTTTGAAGTAGCTTTTCTAAAGAGCACTCAAAGAAATTTCTATCTTAGAAATCTGTTTAGTAAAATTTGCAAATCAGTCAAGGTGCAAAAAAGATATTGCTTCTTAACTTTAAAAACTGATTACTTTTAGTTACTTTTATTAAGGTAGAAAAAATGAGTTAAAGTGATTATTACATACCATCAAATCTCCCTTTCATAAATTCAATGGGAATATTTTTCTAATTTAAATTTATACTATTTGCTAGATAATTTCTAACTAAATTGAATTTTGAGCTGAATTTTATCTTAAAACTTAATCTATGTGTGATTTGCAACATTATTTCCATCATTAATATTAAATGTTAGAAAATTTTTTTGTCTAGAATATATACTATGTTTGGAAAACTGGCCTCCTCCTAGAATATAATGCAGTTTACTTTCTACACATTTCCTTCCTAAATCATTTATCTGCCTTTATTTTATTTTTATTGCTTTCCCAATGTGATTTTCATCTTCTCATCATAATGCCACAATGTATGTCATTATCTAAGCACAGAAATGAATTGGTCTTTTATTTTCCATCTTCCTTATTTTACTAGGAAATAATACTTATAATTCAGATAAATGAGATGAACAGAAGTAGTAACGTCTCTGGAGTTACTTGGCATATTCTGTTCTGTTCATTTTGCTAGTAAATCCATCTGTGGGCCAAAATCCTAGGCATAACAACAGTTTAGCATATTTGCTTATGTATTGAAAACATATGTGCCTTTCAGTGTTAAAGGAAGCCAAGCTCAGTGTGAGAGACAAATACCATTACAAGGCAAACTAAGTAGAAGAGACGCTACATGCCCAATCAACTTAGCTCTCGGCTGTGAGCATCTTCAAAGTAGCCACTGGGGTATATATTTAGTCAGTAGCTAGTCCATTGAATTGCATTCCCATCCAGAAAATGATTGTCATAAAACTTTGTCTTATTACTGAGAAATACACATCAGCATAGTAGCTACAGAAAGAATGTATCCAGGGAGAACCTGGCTGCTCACTTTGATGCTTCTGGAGAGCAGCCAGCAAGGCTGACTCAGGTGAAAGTTGTATTATTTATTCATGCTGAAAGTGTAAAGAAACTTGTTCTTGAGAATGTAATAAAGTGTCTTCATACAAGATCCATTTTATTTTATATTCTGTTATTGCCCTCAATCAGGATGAATGCACTCCCTCTTATCACAAAAAGTCTGGAGTTTTACATGTTCCAGATAGAATTCTTAAAGAGATACTCAACATCTTGCACTTCTGTAGAGTGTATCATCACACAGAAACAGAAGAGTAAAATGAATTCAGTATAGTGACTACTAGGATTTTTTTTTTTTAAGATTTATTTATTTATTTGATAGGCAGGGTTAGAAAGAGAGAGAGAGAGAGAGAAGTCTTCCATCTGTTGGTTCACTCCCCAGATGGCCACAATGGCTGGAACTGCACCAATCCGAAGCCAGGAGCCTCTTCCAGGTCTCCCATGTGGGTACAGGGGTCCAAGCACTTGGGCCATCCTCCACAGACTTTCTAGGCCATAGCAGAAAGCTGGGTTGGAAGTGGAGCAGCCCGGGTCTCGAACCGGCACCCATATGGCATGACGGCATTTCAGGCAGTGGCTTTACACGGTACGCCACAGCGCCGGCCTGACTACTAGGATTTTTAAAGATACCTCTTATCCCTATTGGTTGTTTACACCGTTACAGTATTATTGCAGTGAGTGATACTAAACTGAATGCCCAGGATTTTTGCAGCATGCCTAGATTTGTTTATTTTAAAACTTCAATGATGTTGTATAGATTTTTCTGTCAGAAATGAGTGAAAATATTTATGTGTAAAGAATTTAAAATAATAAGAACTTAGTGATATTTAAAAGAAATTTAACATGTAAGGTTGAATTTCAGGTATTTTGAAAGTTTATATCTTTTACAGAGGGAAAATACATTATAAACCTTACAAGAAACAAAAATATTTTTACCTATGCAATTAGCAAAACACTTGAAAATATGAAAGTACACTAATAAAGAATATAGTTTCACAAACATAATTGGATATGCAGAAAAGATATTCAAAATGAATCTTAATTTAATAAGGATGATGTTGAAGTTCTTATAAATTTCTAGTCATACTATATGTTTTTCAATTTTTATTCTTAGAAAATTCAAGTATGGCCATAGATTTGAAAGGCCCATTTAATCAAGATAAGCATTGTGGTGCAATGGGTTAAGCCCCCCACCACACACCCTTTTGACCCAGGCACCCTTTATCAAGGTGCTCTGTTTGAGTCTCAGCTGCTCCGTATCCTGTCCAGCTTCATGCTAATTCAGCTGAGAAGGCAGTGGATGATAGCCCATGTAGCTGAGTCCATGTCACTCATTTGGGAGACTCGGATGAAATTCCTGCCTCCTGGCTTTGGTCTGACCCAGTCTTATCTGTTGGAGCCATTAAAATGGGAGTGAATCAGCAATAGAAGATTGTCTGAATAATAGAGTAGAATAGCATAAATATTATAAATATTATAATATAAATAATAAAAGAATAGAAGACTATTTGCATGTATACCTCAAATAAATAAGTTTTTGTTTAAAATTTTGATTTGATCATCATTTAAGTTTTACACAAAGTACTGGATGTTCCCATCCACATAAAACTTGTGCTTGTGTCTTACGTAATCTTTATTTATTTTTTTAAAGATTTTATTTATTTATTTGAAAGTCAGAGAGTTATACAGAGAGAAGAGAGGCAGAGAGAGAAAGAGGTCTTCCATCTGATGGTTCACTCCCCATTTGGTCACAACGGCTGGAGCTGCACCAATTTGAAGCCAGGAACCATGAGCTTCTTCAGGGTCTCCCACATAGGTGCAGGGGCCCAAGGACTTAGGCCACCTTCTACTGCTTTCCCAGGCCATAGCAAAGAGCTGGTTCAGAAGTGGAGCAGCCGGGACTAGAACCGGCGCCCATATTGGATGCCGGCGCTTCAAGGCAGGGCATTAACCTGCTGTGCGACAGCACCCGCCCCTTATGTAATCTTTAATAACAGTGATTCAAATAAAGTTTTATGGTCCTCAGCCAAATGATATCAGAATCAAAGTTATTTCATTCATTTACCTTCTTTATTGTATTAATTATTTACACATACCTGGTCTGACACTCTGAGTAGTAGAAATAGATCCTCATGGCACTACATACCAGAATGTCCTGAAAAACAATTTCTTTCTGATTATGTTGCCCAAAATATATTGCATCAATAGTAATAAGCTATTTTCACAAGCCACAGAAATTATCATTTTGCTACTATTGTATAGCCAATAAAGATTTGATCAAATGGTGATTAGATAATCATAGTCTCCATGCATGTGTGTTGTTCTGCCTTTCCAATAAATATAAATGATTAAGCAAGTAAATAAATAAATAAAGCTTAAGGAGTAGGCATTCTGATGTAGTGGATTAAGTCACCACTTGGGGCACTTCATCACATATCAGAGTCCTGGTTCCACTTCTGATCCTTCTTCCTGCTAATGAACGCCCTGGGACTCAACAGATGATGGTTCAGGTACTTGGTTCTCTCCCATCAGCATGGAAGACTTGGACGGAAATCCAGGCTCTTGACTTCATTCTGGCTCAGCCAGACTTGTTACTGTTACTTGGAGAGCAAACCAGTCAATGGAAAATCAGTATTCCCCCAAAATAAAAATCCATCCACCCATCCATACATACAGATACATACATAGTCAAAAACCCACATTTGAACTTATATGAAATTTGGGAGAAGTAAGGAAGCAATGAATTATTAACAGGATATATTTAACCTGAATCTAAATACATTTTCTTAAATATAAACCTTATTGAAGATTTAATGACATGAAAAATTTCCTACCATGTAGGGAAAAGAGACTTTACTTATAAAAGGACCAGAGTTCATCTCTGATATAATAGTATGAGAACACACATGCACCCACCCACACAAGCAAGCATATTATTATCACAAAACTTAATGCAAGGTCTGAACACATTCTCCTGACTTGGGGTAAATACATTCTAAGTAAGGTTACTTGGGGACTTTGGAACAAAAATCTCAAGAGGTTTCAGTAACAGTGGTCATGTCAATGACTTACCAAAACTTTATTAATAAATTATGCAAAATCCAGCTATTGTGTCTACTGCTACATCTTCCTACTTAGGATGTGTGACATATATTTGGCAATGCTTGAGGAAGAATAAATATACTCACAGGACTCTATAATGTGAGGAATTTTGTAAGAACTAACCTCAAACGAAACTGTAAAATAGACTACTATCAAATTTTAGGATTTTTGGTTATTATCAATATTGAAATTTTAGCATAAAAGTTGTGGGAATATCAAGGGAAGAATGAGTCCAGGTAAGAAATCAGATGAGTGAGGGTGATCTACAGTTTATGGTGCCTGTTACTGAGATTTACACAACTCTCCACATTTTGTATAATAATCATACATTCATTGTCTCAGGGGAAACATTATTTAATCCGTGGCTACCTATTTTTACTTCTATTTTCTCTCTTTCTTGACATTTAGGAAGGAGACAAACAACTTATAAGGGAAACATCCACACACCAACTGAATTCTGAACGCTATGTTCATACTTTCAAGGATTTATCCAATTTCTCAGGAACCATAAATGTTACGTATCGTTACCTCGCTGCCACACCCTTACAGAGAAAGCGTAAGTATCCTTACACTTGTAAGTTACAAATGTATACAACATTTTGTTTTAAAATAATACTGACTTGTTTCATTGGTATAGAAATAAGGATGATAGGAAACTTACTAATATATTCCTTGGGAAGGGCTTGAATGCTTTTTCACAAATTGCAATTATTCATGGACTTAATGTCACTCCTAACAAAAAATTGAATAAAAGACCCAATTGTATTGTGAACCTTTTTAACAGTTTGCTATAGGACTGTGTAGAGAGAGTAGAAAAAATAATTTACTTTAAATTTTAAAAGTTTACTTTAAAAACACTTTAATTTTTCTTATATCATTATGTTTTCAACCTCTGGTTACTTGGCTTTTATGAGTTGCCACTAGTTTTGAATTAATGAAGGTTAGTGTATTAGTTTCTACAACAAATTAACACATATTAAATGGCCTGAAAAAATCATCAATCTATTCTCTCATACCTCTGGAGGCTAGAAGTTGAAATCCAGTACCAGCAGGGCCACGCTCCCTTTGGGAGTTCTGAGGGTGAAACCGTCCTTGCCCCTTTCATCCTGTGGTGCCTCCTTGCTTCCGTGCCTTGTGGCAGCATAACTCCAATCTCTGCATCCATGACAGCCTTCCTTTGCCTCTCTCTTCTCATAAGGGCACCAGTTATAGGATCCTAAATCTAGGATTTTTCATCCCAGGATCTTTAGTGACTTACATCTGCAGTGGGTACTTCCTAATTAGGTCACATTCACAGGTTCCAGGTAGAAGTGGCTACTTGGAAGAAACTTCAGGCTACTACAGTCAGATTAGAAAAACAATATTTAGAATACTGAAGTGACATCCTAGCATTTCATGGATTTCAAGATAATACAGTTCATGAAAAGAACCATTATCTAATGAATGTACCACTAAGAAAGTATAATATTACAAATTTTAATCACGAGACACCATCAATTGTAATATGCAGTCTGATTTTTAATGTTTCAGTGTAAAAAACCATGAATCTTAATAGTTTGTGCAAGACTGTATTTCACTATATTCTATTAATAGATTATGTGGAAATTACAAAAAACATTTTCTTTGAAGAAGTGTTTATACAAGTGAGTTTGTAATCATCAGGTTGAAGAAATTGGTAATTTAGATTTCTTTAGATAGCTTTTCTTTTCATTTCATCCTTTCGAGTATCTAGTGTTCTTAGAATTCCTTCTAATTGCCTAAGACTGCCACTGTTTTTTCAACTCCATCTGTTGTGCCACATTGTTTAAACATTACTAATTTCCCTTTTCCATGCTAGTTTTACTAATGTTTATTGGCACACATATGAACTGCCTTATACTAACGGAGCAATATAAGACAAAGGGGAAGGGGCTGGCATTGTGGTTCAGCAGGTTAAGCCTCTATTCATGACGCAAAGTATTGGTAGCATCCAAGCTGTTCTCCTTCAGGTCTGCTTTCCCACTAACATGCATGTGATGGCCACAAAAAATGGCCCTGGGCACGTGTCATGGCATTGCAGGACAAGCTGCTGCCTGCAAAGCTGGCATCCCATAGGGGTGCCAGTTCAAATCTTGGATACTCCCGTTCTGATCCAGTTCTCTGCTAATTTGCCTAAGAAAGCATCTGAAGAGGGCCCAGGTGCTTGGACCTCTGCACCCTCAAGAACGCATATAGGAGACCAGGAGGAAGAGCCTGGCTCCTGGTTTTGGCCTGCTCCAGCCCCAGCCGTTGTGACCATTTTGGGAGTGAACCAGTGGATGGGAGCTCAATTTCTCTCTCTCTCTCTCTCTCTCTCTCTCTCTCTCCCTCTCTCTTCCTCCCTTTCTCTCTGTAACTCTGTCTTTCAAGCAAATAAATATTTTAAAAACAAAAGAAAAGAAAATGACCTAAGTACTTGTGGCCCAGCCATCCATGTGTGAGACCAAGAAGGAATTCCTGGCTTCTGGTGTTCTGGTGTTGAGTTGGCCCAAATCTGGTTATTGGCATTGTCTCTCTGACCTTCAAATAAATAAATAAATCCTTAAGCAAATGCTGAGATTGGGGCTGGCACTGTGGCCTAGCAGGTAGCGGGCAACTCTGGCATCCTATAGGGGCACTGGTTTGTTTCCCAGCTGCTCAAATCCAACCCAGTTCCCTGCTAATAGCCTGGGAAATGACCCAAGTATTTGAGTCCTTGCTACCCTGTGGGAGACCCAGATGAAGCTACTAGCTCCTAGCTTTGGACAGACTCAGCACTGGCTTCTGAGGTCATCCGGGGTGTGAACCAGCGATGGAAGATTTTTCTCTTTCTTTCTCTGTAACTTTGACTTTCAAATAAATAAATCTTGGAAAAAAAAAAAACCTGCTGAGGGTAAAAGCAAGTACTTTTTAGTCTTGGCACACTCACCATTACTAAGTGTGACACTTGTACAACTTACCTCATCACACTTGACTGTACCATATGTTTAAACAATGATAAAATTTTCCCAAACATATATTGGGATATTGTTTATTTTTTAATTAATAGACTAGGTAAATCTCAAAATGAAATAGTAAAATCCAATTATAAATTCTTCTAGTACAAGATAATGACAATAATCAAATAAAAATGAAAATACAAGGCATAAATACTATGAAAAAATTAAAGATTATTTAGAAGATTTATTCTTATTTTTCCCTTTCGTTGTTTGAGAATAGTTTGTCATTCTTAACTGTGAGTTCATTCCCCCTTTTGTAAATGGTTTAGCTATGTTACTAAGCATCAATATCTCTTTTCTAATGGACATTTATGAGAACTCTAATTTGAAGATACCTTAAATGGATTTAGGGTCCAGACATCATTATATCAAGATGTAATTGATTTTCCCAAAAGTATCAATTACATATAATATCAATTATGCATAAAGTACTATAACCATTACATATTAAGCTTACCACTTTAATTGTAAAATGTTCTAGACATAGTAATTCACTAAATTTACTTAATATAGTAGTGGGTCTAAGGGAAAGGACTCTCCTTTAATTTTTTTTATTATTACTTGGTTCACTTTTAATCTGTCTTCCTTCTTTATTCTTTTGCTCAGGATATCTTACAATTGGACTTTCATCAGTGAAACGAAAAAAAGGGAACTATTTACTTGAGACAATCAGGTCAATTTTTGAACAATCCAGCTATGAAGAGCTGAAGGAAATTTCAGTGGTGGTTCACCTAGCAGATTTTAATTCATCCTGGCGTGATGGCATGGTCCAGGATATTACACAGAAATTTGCCCACCATATTATTGCAGGAAGATTAATGGTTATACATGCTCCAGAGGAATATTACCCAATCCTGGATGGTCTGAAAAGAAATTATAATGATCCAGTAGATAGAGTCAAATTTCGTTCTAAGCAGAATGTAGATTATGCTTTTCTGCTTAATTTTTGTGCCAATACTTCAGACTACTACGTAATGCTTGAAGATGATGTCCGATGTTCAAAAAATTTTTTAACTGCCATCAAGAAAGTCATTACATCTCTAGAAGGAACTTACTGGGTAACTCTTGAGTTCTCTAAGCTTGGATACATAGGTAAACTCTATCATTCTCATGATCTCCCACGATTGGCACATTTTTTATTAATGTTTTATCAAGAAATGCCTTGTGATTGGCTATTGTCTCATTTCCGGGGTCTGTTGGCTCAGAAAAATGTGATCCGTTTTAAACCATCTCTCTTTCAGCACATGGGCTATTATTCATCATACAAAGGGACTGAAAACAAGCTGAAGGATGATGATTTTGAAGAGGAATTTTTTGACATCCCAGATAACCCTCCTGCCAGTCTATACACCAACATGAATGTGTTTGAAAATTACGAAGCAAGCAAGGCATACAGTAGTGTTGATGAGTACTTCTGGGGGAAACCACCTTCAACAGGAGATATCTTCCTGATTGTATTTAAAACTCCAATTGTAATAAAAAAAATTAAAGTGAATACTGGGACAGAAGATCGACAAAATGACATTTTGCATCATGGAGCCCTAGATGTTGGGGAAAATGTTTATATTACAAAACAAACAAGACAGTGTGGTACTTACTTAAGACTAGGAGAATTCAAAAATGGAAACTTTGAAATGTCAGATGTGAATCAGAAAATTCCATTTGATATAGTTTGTATGAGGATACGTGTTACTAAAACACAAAAGGAATGGCTGATTATCAGGAGTATTAGCATTTGGACTTATTAGTCAATTAAATCAATACGATCAGTTATTGAAGCTCATCTTCCTGTTTCCCTTTCTGCTAAATTCCTCTTTTGCTACTTTTGTCTGTTGGAGAGAAAGCACTGGATAATACAGTTTTAAAGAAAAGTTCATCCTCTTAGCAGTTTTTATTTACACATTGTCAACATAATTTTACTCTAGTACACAACTGTATTTATTTTAACCCTTGAGGTTGAATACCAGCCTATGGTTAATGCTATTTTCACTGATATATTTCTTAACGAATTTAGTTTCAAATATCCACTTACTGTCAAAAGAGTGATGTGAAAGATTTAAAATGAGATTATTTAGTTTGTTGGATGATGATTCTTGGAAAAGAGTTGCCAACTGTACATGCTTTCCAAGAACTGGTAATTAACTATGTCATCAGATAGTCTTCATTAAGCATCTGTGTGAATATGCAGTGGATTATAATTATAATCTGGTCTAATTTATTGTAAACAGATTTTAGTTAATTTCTGTATACCTGCAATGAATACCTCCTCAAACAAGTGGTGTCTTCACAACAGATTTTTGTGTGTGTAGGTATGGTTATGGAGAAAGAAAACAAAATACTTTAAAAAATCTCACCCTGATTCTTGATATGAAAGGAAATTTTGCTCATTGTTTAAAAATATTTGATTGAATAATTATTGTTAATAAATTTTCTGTGGGAAGCAGTGTTTTTCTAGTTTCCCTTTTGCAAAAAAAAATAGCTAAACTCACTATTTTCAGATTATGTTGGTTAACTGCACTTAACAGAAGATATTGGAAAAGGCCTATAGTTAGTTCATTCTTACATTTTCACTATTTGCAGAAAATTTTGATGATTTTATATATTTTGTATTAAAATGCATATGATTGACATTACTGTAATTTATCATATACTTTTTTTGGAATTTAAATGGATACCTTATAAAAGAGTATGAACCATAGAAATTAGTTGACTTTTATAAACTCAAAGAGTTTTTTATTAGCAAAGCCAAAATGACAGATTTTATGTTCTGATAACCAAAAATACTCTTTCCCTCATGTAGAGATTACTCCTTATATAATTACTCCTTATATAACAATTTATTGTTGTCCATTTGCTATGTTGAGTTTTAATTACACTATCTACAAGTAGTTGGTATAATTCTTCTATAAATCATATTATCATGCTACAGATAATCCTAAAGTGTCCTAAATGTTGCCTTTGTTTTATATGCACATAAATATTAAGACAACTCGAGTTTTATTACAAAGACTGGCCAGTTGCTTCTCAACCAGTTGCACAATAGAACAGCCCTAAATATTGTTTCTTCAGGATGTTGTGAGCTTGCCTCATTATTTTCATTTTGGTTGAACAACAAAAATGAAGGCATTTATGATTAACAGAACTAGAGGGTTCTTCATATATGTTTATAGAAAAACTCAAATACATGTTAATACATACTGAATACACACACACAAACATGATTTGTGAGAGAAAAATGTGGAAATTTTCCTGCTCTTCCTTCCATCCTGAAACACAATCATTAGGACTCAGGATATGCTTTAGTTTTAAAAAAATTAGAATCTTTTATAATTTTGATCATTAATGCAAATAAATTAGAAACTCAGATAAAAATAGGAAATTTTTGTCACTTTTATATAGTAACTACAGTGTAATTTTTGCCCCTATTTATACTATTAGAGAATACATGAACTTTTATGAAACAAGAAGTATTAATATTTTGTGGCATATATGTCTTAAAATCACAAGGAAATGGGAACACTGCCACTAGACTTACCTTTTCCTTGAACTGAAGGATGCTTTTCAGACTTAAACTATTCTGTTTTCTTGATGTTCCTCATGATGTTTCATTAATTGGCTATATCTCAGAAATGACAAATAACATTGTTCAGCACTATCAATGATAAAAAGCAGATGACTGTGTTCCAAAGACATAATACCAAGATCTGGGAAGATTCCAAAAGTGAGCAGTAAACTTTTTCATATCCTTCAGGACATGTGAATGTTTTGAAGAGCAGTATTGACATCTATCAACTTCTGGAAGACACTCCAAAAAAGAGTGCTGAGGAAGACAATGAAGTTGGATGTTTACTAGGGATTTATAAATGTGGATGTGACCCAGAGGAGTCACAATTCATTTTATGATCTTGTCATTACTCAGTTTGGATAAGTTGGTTACATCACTTAGTGATGCCTATAATATTCAATGATGTCACTTTCCAATGATGTCACTGGGTTAACTTTCTAAGAAATAACCCCAACTTTGATGAAGAAAGCTTTTCTATTAGGGATCAGGAAGTGCAAGTAAACATTCACTTTCAAAAAGAAAATCTTGACATTTATATGCCCCAATGCTGTATTTCTTATGTTTAAGAACTCTAGTATGAGTTCTAATTAGTGGCTCTAGTAAATTTATATCAGATATAGAGCCAAATACACAGTTATTAGGTTAAACCATGCTCAATCAATTATTTTTTAAGAAGAATTATTTATTTGAAGGAGTTACAAAGAGAGGTAGAGCCCGAGAGACAGACAGACAGACAGACAGAGAGAAAATCTTCCATTCCACTGCTTCACTCCCCAAATGACCTCAATGGCCAGAGCTGAACTGATCCAAAGCCAGGAGCCAGGAGCTTCGTCTGGATCTCCCATGTGGGTGCTTGGGCCCAAGGAGATGAGCCATCTTCCACTGCTTTTCCAGGCCATAGCAGAGAGCTGAATCAGAAGAGGAGCAGCTGGGACTTGAACAGGTGCCCATATGGGCTGCCAGCGCTGCAGGCTGGGGCTTTAGCCTGCTGCACCACAACGCTGGCCCCTCAATCTGTTATTAATAATTATGTTATTTCTATTATATGTAGGCTTACTTCGAGGAGAGAAATAACATGATTAACATGTGTGTGTGTGATTTCCTTTTTCTTAAAAGTATGCATTGAAAATAATCTTGATGCGACATAAATAGCTGAGTCAGTTAATTGTCATGAAAATAAGATGCTGATATGTTTCAAGCACTAAATACAATATGTAACTTAAATAATGTCTCAGATTTCTATGGTAACTTAAGTTGACCAAAAAGGTAACTAACACTTAAAAAAAGTTCTCCTTAAGGTAGCCTTCACTAATTCATATTGAAGAAGAGCATTTTCTACAAGCACAGTAAGTTTGGAAAATATATGTTTATGCAAAATACACATTTTAGTAACAATAGCAAATGTGAATATAAACGTACATAGAGTTAATGTAAACTCTATTTCCATCTCACTGAAAACTACACACTTGTGCAGTTTCTAAAGTAGATATTTTACAGTCATAAAGACATAATCTAAAAACTGATGTGTCATTTGATCTGTTTCTCTCATATAGCTATACTTGTGTGACTTGAAAATTCCATTTCTTATTGGACCAGTAACTTTTTTGGAATTTTTATTGTGATCTCATAGACAAACTGTGCTGTATATTCACATTGTATAAATATTTATAAAATAGATGACATGTTAGGAAAAGCACTTACTCTTCTTGACGTCCATATGGAATATTCATTTACTATTTACCAGTTTATCCACATCTCCTTTAGAATATGGCACCCATGATTAACATTGAAAACTCTACACTCATTGCCCTCTCACAACTGAAGGAGACAATGTAGTTCTCTTTTGTCTTGCCAATAGGTCCATTAATACAATAAAGTATTACATTAATTTTTATCACCATAGTATTGAGTAACAGCACCATACTCAAATTTTATATTTATTGCATGATCTACCGATAAAAGTGATTTACTGTTCTGTGCATATTTAATTTATTTTTTTCAAATTTTAAGACTGTTCTTTTGAACCATGATGCCATACTTTTTAAGACTTTGTTCTGTCATTTAATGTTTTTATTATAGCTTTCAAGCTTTATGTTTCCACAAATGTAAGAAGTATATCTTTTGTCTTCATAGGAAACACAATAGAAGTTTCATGCACACTTGAGTTTAAAATCCAGTCTGCAATTTCTATACATCTTTGAAAGACAGTCCCCACATCTGTGAAATAGGAATACTTTCATTGGAATTGAATAGGCAGCAATTATACCTTGTAGCTCTTCGTAGAGTAGGAAATGGCTTTAGGCACATAACAAATATGTCTCCTTTTTATTCAAGTAGTATGTATGTAAAAGGATATGACCCTGCAAAACACTACCAGAAACCTTCATCCTTAGCAATCATAGAATATATTTCCCATTAGCAATATCATCCATCCCACCTTTTGATATTTTGTGCAGAAGAATGTCATGTAGAATCATGTAAACACCTACCAAAAAAGAAGATATATTCTTCCCATTCTAATCTTTTACTCTGAAAATTTTATCAGAAATGACTTTAATGTTGTCATCACAAATATTAGTAATCAACTCTTTAAGAAATTAAATTATTTTACTATAAAAGAAGAAAAATAAAGACTTTTCCTAATTTCAAGAATTTTGCTCAGAATCTACATTAAGTTCAAAGAAATAAACTCTTGAAGAAATTCTTTTTGCTTTTTTTTTTTTAAACTGAACTCCTTATTCTTTTCTGTCTTTTCCATTACTGGCAAAAGTTACCAGTGCACTGACTTTTAAATTACCTGGGCAATGATGTTCAAATTTGGAAACAGGTAGTTTACTGCCTAGTCTACCTTGAGTTTCAATGTTTAGATTTCCAGTGCTTGGAATTTTTTCTCTTTTCAATTTTGGATTATTCTTGCTAGGAGAAAAAAAGCCGCAAAATTGCATTTTGATTTGTTCCTGCTCTTTGGTTCTCTTTCTACTTTTAACATTTCTTTTTGCCTACCCCTAAAAGAGAAAACTTATCTTTCAAATATATTTTTGACATATTTTGTAATCAATGCATCACTGCATGTGTGTGGGCTTTGTTACAAAGATAAGTCTCTCTCACTGTGTGTATATGCATACATATATATATATATATATATATGTACATATGTCTATGTACACTGTATATGTTACTTATGTGTGTATTTGTATTTATGTATATCTATGCAAGTGTGGGATTGTGTGTATAGTGGTGTGTGTGTATGTATTTATACAGATGAATAGAGGCACATTCTTAGCATTTTTTACTTCTACACTTCTACTTATTCTTGACTTTAGCCTTCCTTACACTGTCCCTGTGGTTGTGTACCATTTCTGAACTTACTTTTGATTACTTGTCCTCACCAGTCTGTTTTGTACAAATCATCATCTGAAAGTTGTAGCATACTGGAGATTTTTCTGCAACATCTTAGATTCTTCAAATTCTTTGAAAGATTGTTCATTAGAGAACACCATCTCTCTGAAAAGAAGATATACCTTTTGGAATTTCCAGTTTATATTTATTCATTTGAATTTCCAGATGACAATTTAGAGGATTAAAATATGAATTGTAAGACATTATCTTTTTAACTTCTAAACATTTAAGATACAAAAGTAAAACGTTCCTAAATCTCTTCCATATCATTAATCTGTTGATTGCATCTACTCTAAATCCAGATTAGGTCTCACTTCATTGAGCCCAAAACCTTTTAAGATGTCTTAATGGTATATTTTTATCATTGAAATTTAACTGTAGATTTCACATCATTTTCTGGATAATTTAATCTGTCTTTTATGAAAAGCATACACATTTGAGAACAAAGTAGTCTTTATTTGAACTATTCATTTTCTTTCTTATTTCACTCTATCTAGATACTCTCTTGGAAAATTTACCTAAAAGATAAATTTGTCATGTGAGAAAATGATATGTAAATGTTATATGCTCATAGTTAAGTACAATCTCATTAAGAATATACCATGTTCAAATTTTCACCTCTTCTTGGATTAATTATATCCTAGATAGCCACCTCTTCCAATAGGTGAGGCAGAGATGCAATAATATAACACTCAATATTTTTTCTAGCAAATGAAAATGTCCATGAGGCTCATACTTCATGTGATATTCAGGAAATCATTATTTTATTTAATGGTTGCATTAGGGTTAATAATGTCAATGAATGAACATTTAGAAACTTAGTCTATAATTTTAATATACTATGTATTATTATAGCATTAACCACAATGGCCAACTTGATTTATAATCATTCTGTCCAACTACCAGTAACTACAATTTTGGTGTATAAAAGTCATCAAAAATCAATGCATAAGTGAATAACATCTGAGAGCTCTAATAATTTAAAGCTAATTGTTGCAAAACTCTATAAAATATTTAATATGTTGTCCTTCAATTTCTGGAAGAGATAGAGGGAATTTTTCTCTTCCACTTTGTCATGCATTTCACTATTTGTCATTAAGATAAGTAAAATATTGTGTAGGGATATATGGCATTTTTAATCACCAAGGTATTAAAGTCCATTACTAAGAAGGCATTTCAAAATACTTTCATTGGAACTTGATCCGATTCAATTTTCTCCTTGAGTAATAATCTCTCATTTCTTTACAGTACAATTCCAAATATTTGAAAAATGTTTCAAATATTATATGCATCTTTCCCCTGTAAAATACCATACAGCACTTTTAACTAGTTGGATTAAGTGGTATTGTTTCATTATTTAAATAATTTGCATAACTACCCCCTACTTGTAAGTATATTTATTTTCTGTCACAGTTAAATAATGTTTGCTTCATCAGTGAGTGAAAATAAGGTTACAAAAAGTTAAAACTTGATTATCTTGATTCCTTTACCATTTTTCATCCTGGTCAAAACCAGATTACTGGTTACCACATAATCTTACAATTGTGTGCTATTGTTTACTAGAGGAACAGAGATAGTATCAATAGATGGCAAAAGTTATTCACTGCTATTACAAAATAAATTCAATAGTATAAAATACATCCTAAACTTAAAAGAGTACTGTTTGTTAAAGGTTACTGAAGTTTTACACAGAAGTTTTACACATTTCTCTTTTTATATCATATTCCATCTCTTTAACTTAATTCCTAATCTTCAAGTAAATATATTTTAGTAAAGGAATAACATGTAACAAGGATTAAACCTACTAGAAATTAGCCTAAGAGAATTAAAAGCAAACAATCTCTGCTAATGGAATGAGCAAATGTTTTCTTTTTTTTTTTTCCTAAACAAAAGTATAACAGTAGCCTTGTGTGGATTTATACAAATGAGATTTATTTTCTGAAAAAAGTTAAAGATCATATTAATAGAATTTTGATGTCTATATTTCTTTTTCTTTTCTTTCTTTCTTTTTTCTTTTTTTTTTTTTTTTTTTGACAGGCAGAGTGGATAGTGAGAGAGAGACAGAGAGAAAGGTCTTCCTTTGCCATTGGTTCACCCTCCAATGGCCTCTGCGGCTGGCGCACTGCAGTGGGCACACTGTGCTGATCCGAAAGCAGGAGCCACGTGCTTCTCCTGGTCTCCCATGGGGTGCAGGGCCCAAGCACTTGGGCCATCCTCCACTGCACTCCCGGGCCATAGCAGAGAGCTGGCCTGGAACAGGGGCAACCGGGACAGAATCTGGTGCCCCAACTGGGACTAGAACCCGGTGTGCCAGCGGCGCAAGGTGGAGGATTAGCCTGGTGAGCCATGGTGCTGGCCTGATGTCTATATTTCTTAAGCTCAAATTGTATGTAATTGGTACAAAACTGTTTATTGAATGTGGTATTTTTACTCACCATAATTTGGTCATCAATGAGTCCCATTAATGTCTTTAAAAATCATGTAGAAAAAAAGTTATTTTGGGGAAATCCTTTGGAAAATTTACCACTAATTATCAAGAAGATTTTTAAAACTTAAATGTGTATATAAAATACCTGAAATTATATGATTGGGGATATGATCATTATCTCCCTAAACTAAAGTACATTTTTCTACAATGTAACTTTGTGCTGATTCACTGTAACCAATATTAAACAGAAACAGTCACTCAAAATAGTTCCATCAACCTATTATTCGTCTTTGACTCTTGAGGAAGTATCCCTTTGAAATATTACAAGGAGAGTGTGCTAGTACATCAAGAAAGAGTAAATACAAGTAGAGAGAAAATATTATAGACTTAACGAGAAGCTTTATTTCATGATTTCCCCCAAAGCAATTTTCAGTCTTTCCTGCCAGGACTGAAAATTTCAATGGCTTGGTTATTTTAAATTGATTTTTAATTTTTACTGAAACAAATAAAAACTTGAGAATATGAAAAAGTAATTTAGATACAGATAGAGTGTTTTTACTTACTTGGCCAAATTAAGTAAAGTTAATTGCTACGTCAAAGTTTCAGATTAGACTGGAAGCTCTATTTTAGGGACATGTTACTAACTGAATAAGCTCCTTTTCAGTCAGCTGTCTCCATTGAGTTGGGCAAAGGTGAACTTGAGTCATGTGTTTCCTAAAATACTAATACAAAATGTAAGTGCCCCTCTGGTTAAAAAAAAAAAAAAAACTAAGCTGCTAATCTTTGAAAAGTGATGAAAGTAATAGCATATTTTTATTTTCCTTTTTAAAAAATAATAAAAAGTATAGAAATATATGGAATACACCATGATATCCCAATATGTATGTATCGTGTAATATCCAACCATGCTAAACATATCTGTCTCATCAAACATTTAACATTTCTTTATGATAAACACATTCAAAACTCTTTTCCCTAGATTTTTAAGGGACTATATTCACATTATCTATAATCATGCTAAAGTACAATATAATGACAGCAATACTTATTCCTATCTATCCATAACCCAGTACCCGTGAATCAGTCTGTCCCCATCCCTCTCTTTTCCCCACTCTTCTCCCGTGCCCTCTCTCGTAATCACTATTATACTCTTCATTTTTTTGAGATCTCCTTTTTTAGATTTTCATGACTGAGGTCAGGCACTCCTTAGCTTTCAGTGCATTACTTATTTCAGTTAACACTGTAACTTCCAGTCCATCCATGTTCATGCAAAAGTTAAGATTTCATCCTCTTTATGGCTCATTAATATTAATATTCAAATGTATGTATGTATTGTCTTTATCCATTCATCATTGGAGAGACACTTAGATTGTTTCCATTTCTTGACTATTGTGAATAGTGCTGCAATAAACATGCATGTGCAGTTGTCTCATTGAAAGGGAAATTTCATTTCTCTTGGATATATACCCAGTAACAGTATTGCTGGATCATATTGTAGCTCTATTTCCATTTTGTGAAGAAATTTCCCTACTATTTCCCTCAACACTGTAACAGTTTACATTCCCACTAACAGTTTTCATGAGTTTTCTTTTACTACATCTTGTCTTTTTGATAATATCTGCAGTGTGATGTACCTAAGTGTGGTTTTACTTTACCATTGCCCAATGAGTAGTGATGATGAATAGTGATGTTGAACATTTTTTCATGTACATGTTGTTCATTGTTATGTCTTCCTTTGAAAAATATCTGTTTATATCTACTGCCCTGTTTAAATTGCATTATTTTGTTTTTGTTTTGCTGTTGAGTTGTTTGAGTTCCTAATATTTTTCTGTTTATTAATCCCTCGTCAGATGTATAGTGTATAAATATTTTCTGTTTTTCCATATATTGTCTCTTCCTTCTGTCAGCTGCTTCCTTTACTGTAAATGTCTTTATTTAGAAGAAATCCTCTACCTATGCTTTTATTTCCTAGGCTTTTGGCAGTGGATCCAAAAAAATCTTTGCTTATGGCAATATCCTAAATGAATTTCCCTGTTTTCTTTTAGTAATTTCAGAGCTTCAGTTCTTATATTTAGATATTAATCCATTTTTAGTTCATTTTTATACACAGTATGAGATAGGTATTTAATTTCATTCTTCTGAATATGGATATACAATTTTTCCAGCTCCTTCAGTTAAAGAAACTGTCATTTCTTAATAAATTTCTCAACTGACCAATTTAACAGACAAAACTACACAAGGTCCATCAGCAAAGCACCAAACAAGGAAGTGCTTAATAGTGATTGACATACCACAAAAATAGCTACCAAACAGCACTTTGTTTTATAAAAATAAGATGACATTTGTTAGATTGTTTTTATCTTATGTATTTTAAACTCCTGAATATCACATTGCTTTAATGTGTATTTTACTGTTGTGAATAATTAAATTATTAGATGTACAAATTTTTCATAATTCTTTCATCATTAAATTTAATAACAGTTTTAGAGTGAAAATTAATATTGATCTCACATTAAAAATTTTATAAGGCACAATTCTTATTAATATAAATAGCAATCCCCTGCTACTGCTTTATTTCAATCTCAATATTGATGTGATTAATGCTGCTTCTTTAGGCATTCATGTGTTATAAATCATAAGCAGACATTGTGTAGCCATAAAAACATAATTTTACTAAGTTAAAAAACCAGCTCTATATACTATGTCAACATTACAGATTAGTCAATCTATGGTCTTGCCACAAAAAGCATAACACAGAACATTAATTACTTTTATTCAAATGGCTTAAAATTTGATTTCAAAGCCAAAAAGTACTTGAAGTAGGAAAGAACTGAAAATTTGGAATAATGAGAGCACAGTAATTTCAAACACTGCCTTACTAATTTTCTTCAGGGTATGTTCAAGGCCAATAATTTTTTAAAATGAGTATACTCAAGGAAGGAAGTTATCTCCATACAAACATCAAAAGGATTATATGACGGAATTAAAGCTAGATTATAATAACTGAGTGTTCACAGCCTTTAAGGTAGTTTACAAGGACTTTTAAGCAAAGTCTGCATTCATAATCACTTTAACAGCTTCCTCTGATTTTATCTGACAATTTATATTTCTGGATCACAGAAATAACTAATTTTGGTAACTTTATGAAAAACTTTATTTTTATACAGTTAATTCTGTTAATGAATCTGCCAGATGATTCAAATTTTGTGTTTAACCATTCCTTAATGAAACTACCTGCCAATCTACCAAATAGAAATAATAAAATTAAAAATCAAACATTGCTACCCAAACAAAACCATTAGAAGAAATATTGAATTAAGTTTGTGATTTAATCAGTTTAAGTGACCTAGGAAAGTCATTTTGTTCTAATTGACAATATTTCCTTAGAGATGAATGTGGTTAAATCATGGCGTTAATAATTAATGCTTAGTGAAGAACAAAGGCCACAGAATGAGAGTAAGTTATCTAATTCCAAAGAAAAGTCACCTAGGATGATAAGGAAAAGAAAAAAAAATCTCTTCTAATTTGCAAAAAATTTAATGTAGATTCAGCACAAAGAATAATGCTTGACACAGACATAGATGTTCTGAAAAACTAGTGTGCAGATTTCATGTTTATTTCATCAATCATATATGGTAGAAATGTTACTAAATAAAGTATATATGAAAAAATTGGATTTTAGTAACATTTTATAACTGACAAAAGGGTACTTCAGACCTGTAGTTCAAATGTCGATGCTACTATACATCACTGAAAACTCATATGGCTAGGAGGTGATTTTCTAGGAGATCTGATAATATTTAAATAACATAAAATGTAAATTAAGTTATTAATTAGTAGTTTCTCAATGTGATTTTTTTCATTTTTTAACTTGAACAGTTGGTTCTATGACTTTTTTCATGAAATTCAACCACAACTTAAATGCAATTATGCAAGGAAAAATAAAACTCATGGACTCCAGATACACTAAAGAACTTTTATTGATTATATAACAGTCTTTTATAACATTAGCACGAAATTTGGCAGACTTGGTACTAATATTATAAAATGTTTATATATACATACTTCAGCATTTTCCACTGATTAACAATTTTTGACTCATCAACATTTTTTCGCTGATCAATGTATAGCTTATATGTACTGAGTGCTTAGTATGTACTTGTTATTCACCTAATGGATATTCTCATTTCCTATTAAAATGTTGATTATCAAGTCATTATGCCAAATAATCTCCCTTACAGTTTGTTGGCAATGCATGGTCTGCACACTACTAGATTCTTACCAGTAATGTACGTTTCGAGATTTTAATGAACATTAGTTAACATTGCTGCAGATGGTGTAAATAATACTTTAGAAAAGGTAAACGCTTACAACAATGAAATAAGAAGGATGAGAATCTCTACTTCATATATGAGGACTCTCAGGGTGAAGAGTACAGTAATTTTCTCAAGGTCACACAGTAATTTTGCGTAAAAACTCTTACCTTTTCAGGGAAATCCTAAACCCAGTTCTTCTGAACACTGTTACTCTCTACTCATATTTTTGTTACTCATTTTCAAATCTGGTTGTTCATCAACATCACTGGGGAAACACTTCACCTGCTCCTGAGCATCTTGCTTAAATAATCTATCATAACCCTTCTGGAGTTTACAAGCTTCAGTGTTTTTAAATTCTTCATAAATGATTCTGATGTGAAGTCAGGATTGAGACCTACTGTACACTTGAGAAAGAGTGCATTACAATGAAATTCCAAAGTTTCTTTTTTTTTTTTTTTTTACAGGCAGAGTGGACAGCGAGAGAGAGAGACAGAGAGAAAGGTCTTCCTTTTGCCATTGGTTCACCCTCCAATGGCCACCGCGGACGGCGTGCTGCAGCCGGCGCACCGCGATCGTCCGATGGCAGGAGCCAGGAGCCAGGTGCTTTTCCTGGTCTCCCCATGGGGTGCAGGGCCCAAGCACCTGGGCCATCCTCCACTGCACTTCTGGGCCACAGCAGAGGGCTGGCCTGGAAGAGGGGCAACCGGGACAGAATCCGGTGCCCCGACCGGGACTAGAACCCGGTGTGCCGGCGCCGCAAGGCGGAGGATTAGCCTGTTGTAAATTCCAAAGTTTCTTATTTGCCCAAGATGAAAAAGCTGAGATTATGAGACACAATAGAAAATTTACATAATTGTGTTGTTTGTTGCTCTCTTAGGGATATCAATACTGTTATATTTGGAGTAGAAAAAAGCTCCAGTTTCCTAATGCTTTGTTGGATTTCCACTGGTGGCCATGCATACTTTCCTATTGAACCTGGATTTCTAATTTCTTGGAAAACTAATCAAGTAATACTCTTTTTACATGCAGTATTGATATATGCAATATAGATGCACCTTGTTTTTTTTTTTAAGATTTATTTATTTACTTGAAAGTCAGAGTTACACAGAGAGAGAAGAGAAGAAGAGAGAGAGAGAGAGAGGTCTTCCATCCACTGGTTCACTCCCCAGATGGCTGCAACGGCCGGAGCTTCGCATATCCAAAGCCAGGAGCCAGGAGATTCCTCTGGGTTTCCCACTTGGGTGCAGGGGCCCAAGCACCTGAGCCATCTTCTACTGCTTTCCCAGGCCATAATAGAGAGCTGGATCGGAAGAGGAGCAGCCAAGACTAGAACTTGCGCCCATATGGGATACCGCTGTCTCAGGCCAGGGCTTTAACCCACTGTGCCACAGCATCGGTGCCATGCACCTTATTTAGTAAGAGACTATAATTTCAGTTTGGCACGTAAAATCTAATGGTGACATCTTTCTTAAACATAAGAATTTAAATAGCAATGTAACTTTGTATAATCTGTACTTCTTTCCTTTTTCCATAAAACTAAGGAAATTTATCCTAGAAAGAAAGAGAAAAATGATTACTTTTCCATGGTGGATTCTTTTTGTCATAAGTTCTCCAACTGTCAGCGAAAATGTCTTTTCTCATTCAGTCAACTGTGATCCCAGTTCCCAATTTATTCTTCTTTTTCCAGGAACTAGGTACTTTACAAGTATATTTGTCAAGTTGTCAAATTTCAGATAGCTGAATCAGAAAACAATCTTGCTTGCTCTGAGTATTTAGAAGGTTGGGTTATTTGGTGTAGAACTTTATATATATGGAAACAAATATGAATATAATACATATATGTTCCCATAAAAGAGGGAAAGCATTTACACAAATACCTATAAACAGAGACCATAGACGTGGCTATTTGAGTCAAAAAGAGCAACAGCAATTCATAGAGTAATTTAAGTTCACATTCATATATGTATATACATACATTCAAACACACTCATTCATAACTAGTCCCAGGAACTTCCCTCTATCAATTCCAACTCACAAATTCTCAATATTATGTGACTGGAGAGAAGCATGTCCATTTAACTGCTCAATTTTTTAAAATATCAGGTTACCTATGATTTTTGGAAATCAATAAGTATATTATTCTGATGTTTGGTCTTTTTCAAAAGTGATTTTTTTTCACAGTATCTTTAAGTAAAATGAATATATTTTTGCAACTGGAGATGCCTCATAAAATAAGAGTTTGAGGTCAATTTTATCTTGGATTCATATGATTTTCATATTGTTTTTAAAGATGAATGAGTTTTTTAGAGATATACTTGCTATTGTGTCAAGAGCATGTTGAAGATATTTTGTGGGGTGTGTGTGTGTGTGTGTGTGCGAGAGAGAGAGAGAGATTCTGTAAGGAGAGAGACAGACAATAACAATAACAGAGAGAGCTTCTATCTTCTGGGTCACTCTTCAAATGCCCACAACAGCCAGGAGTGGGCCAGGACATAGCTTGGAGACAAGCACACAATCTTAATCTTCCATATGGAAGCAAAGACCCAGCCGCTTGAGCTATCCATCGCTTGCTGCTTTTCAAAGTCTGCATTGGTAGGAAGTTGGAATCAGGAGCTGGCTCAGGTTTCAAAACAGGCACTCTGACAATGAGGGCATCTTAATGAGTGTCTGAATTGTCATCATAAGAGCTAAATCAAATTTTCAGGTCTGACCTGCTTAAAATTAACATTTCAGGAATATTCATGTGTACTTATATTACTTATCTGTTCTGTGCAATCATTACTGGAAATGCTAACAGTAAGTTCAAATTTATTCATTTTATAGACTTAAATAAAATGTACAATGACTTCTTACTATTTTATGATTTCAACATAATCAACTTTTCTTTAAACTACCATTTAATTGAATAACATAAAATAAAAACTTTTTCCATAAAGCAAAATGAAACTTCTTCCTATGCAAACACCATTTACATCTAATAATTTATAGCTGAATACCTTCAATTGATAGATTATGAACCCACAACCTCAGAAGGTTTAACAATTTTTTCAAGGTTTTATTGCTGGTAAATATCAAAGACAGAAACACAAATCAATGTTATTTTTTCAGTATCTGATGTTCTACCCACCATTAAGCAACCTTTTGAATCCAAAAATGTATTTTTTTATCATGGAGTTGGGGTACATAGTAGAATGGACAGTTAAGGTTAATAGTTATGCCATAAAATGGCTTTTTAAAATGTCTTTTTAATTAAATACCTATATATTCTTTTGGAACCCCAGATATTTCAAGGTAGATAGATGATGGGTGATAAAAAGAGAGGGAGATAATTATATGTGCTTGGGAAAAGGAAGCCTGCAGTTTTATCTGTAATGTAGCAAAGATAGCAGAAAATGAAAAACTACATTGGGTAGAGGTAAGTTTAACTGAGCTGATAGAGATTGGCCTTCAAATTAAATAATTAAGTGAAAGAATATCTTTTTTTTTGCTATCTGATTACTACTGTTTTTTTACATCTTAAATAATAAAAAATAAATTTTTGACAGGCAAAGTTATATAGTGAGAGAGAGAGAGAGAGAGTGAAGAGAGTGAAAGGTCTTCCTTCCGTTGGTTCACCCCCCAAATGGCTTTAATCACAAACAATAGTGACCGTAAGTTAAAATTCTTATACTAGGAAAAACACCTGACTCTTTTAATTTTTAGTTGTTGACATCATATATTTTTATAAATTTTATCAATGGCACTTATTGGCCATCTACTTAGAGAGTTTACTCTGTTGCAAGCACATTATTAATTTTTCTTCCTTCCTTCTTTCTTTCTCTTTCTTTTCCTATCTTTTCTTTACCTTCTCACTCCTTTTTTTTCTTTCTTAGACATATTTACTTATCTGTATATTTATTAATTTGAAAGGCAGTGATAGAGAGAGGGAGAAATATATAGAGAAAGAGCTCTTCTGTCAGCTAGTTCATTCCCCAAATGGCCACCACAGTCAGGTCTGGGTCAGGCTGAAGACAGGAGCCAGGAATTCCATCCTGGTCTTCCACATGAGTGGCAGAGGTCCAAGCACTCTGGCCATCTGTCTTCACTGCCTTCCTAGGAGCATTAGCAGGTAGCTGGATAGGAAGCAGAACAGCGAGGACTGGGACTGGTGCTCTTGTGTCAGATGCAGACATCGTAAACAGAGTCTTGACTTCCTGCACACAATAGCTGCCCAGGTGCATCTCTTGCTAGCCATACTCTTCAAAGTCAGATTTGAGTATCTTTATTAAATGCAGATGTCACTATGAAATGTAAAATTAAAAAAAAAGGAAAAGGGGCCTGCGTTTTGATGCAGTACAGGTTTGAGTTCCAGCTGCTCCATTTCCTATCCAGCTTCTTGCTTATACGCCTATGAAAGCAGCAGAGGATGGTCCAAGTGCTTGGGTCCCTGTACCTATGTGGGAGACCCTGAGGAAGCTCCTAGCTCCTGGATTCAGTCTGGCCCAGCCCTGGCCTTTTTGTGATGCTTTCAAATAAATATAAAACACATCTTAAAATCTTAGAAAAAAAACATTAAAAATGGAGAACTAATTCAGGTAAGTGAAAAAAAATTGATTTCATAATCTGAGATATGCAACAATCTCAAGCAATTGAGATTGCTTAGACAGAATCTGTCAATTTTTAAATTAGTTTAAAACAACCTCTAGGTGACAGTTAAACCAAATTTGAAAATTCTAACCAATCATAAGACAGGGAAAGTGCTGTTTCCATGTTTCCAGTTCATCTTCTCATTTCATGAAAGAGGTTTCTTCAGAATTTCTTCTCTGGCATTCATTGTGGTTCTTATTTGCCCAGTATCCTTTTCATTGAGTTTATGATTTTAATAATAGAAAGCAATAAAATGTTAAAAACAAGAGATTTTATAAATAATGCTCTTTCATCATTCAACAAAAACAATATGTCAACAGCGATTAATGTACATTCTGAGCCTCAACTCTAGATTTCAGAAAGAATGCATGACCTCAATATTTAGCACAGAAAAAAGAAAAACCTTCAAGGTATTCATAATAATCCAGCAGCGAATTCAATAATTGTTTATTTGTATCTCTCAAGGGCTTTCTGGAACCTCACTACCTTACCTGCAAGTGACTTTAATAAAAGGAATTGCAGACTTCAGTCCACAGCTGGGACATCTATTTTGGGAAGGAGAAGTTTTAACAAATCACATTACCTAGGTGGCCACTTAGTCTACTTCTCCATATGGCAGGCTCTGTAGGGGAAAAAAGTGCTGCTGATCATAGTTTCTCCTTTACCACAGAACTGTCAGAAGCAGTAGGTGAAACTTAAAACCAAGCTGCACTATCAGGATAAGTAATCATGGTTTTCAGAGGAGCAGTAAGTTTTCTGGTTTAGATATAGGAAAGAGTATATTATCTTACATAAATAATGTCCTCATTATCTGTAAGGGTGATATACCTTTGCCCTAACCTAGTAATTATCTTTCATTTGAATTCCCTTATATTTAAAAGCGGTGTTATAACTGCATGCTTAGGGATGCTACATAAGATCCTAAAAGAGAAGAATAATATTGATTCATCCTGGTATAAAAATTTTTACAATTCCATCCAGCACTAGTATTCTATGAATTTTATGACCAATATACCTTTAAATATTTATGTAATATTTATGTAATATTTATCTTATAATTTTACAAAACAGATAAAATATTTTAGAATTAATTTGGGAATCTGAAAATTTCTGTGAGGAATTTCATCTATAGTACAAGATATTCGAGAGAGTCCTACTGTTTAGTGTTGAATTGTAGCATTTTTGTAGAAATATGATCTAATCGTTAGTTTTATGCTATTTTCATAATTATTCATATACTTAATAAGTATCGATGTTGCTCTTCTTTCAATTGCATTGTCAGTAGTTCTTTTACATTATTTTAGCTCTTTTCTACAAATTTGTTTTCTACTTAATTTATCTTGCTAAACCATAATCTCAGAATCGAGAATTAGACAAAAGCCAGGTATTTTAGGAGTGTTACTTTGGGGTGATTATCATAGATATTTGTACCTAGTACAATATTTTCCCTTTTGGTTGTTGGTATACTCAGTGGCTTCCTGTCTCTTTTATATGCACACATTTTAAACAAATTCTCTCCCTAACATTATATTTTTCTCTTATTATACTACTGTTGATTTTACTGTTTTTGTCAGGTACTATTTACATATGATTTAACATACACCTCTATTTTGTGTTCTCTTCTACCCACACCCTCAACACATGAGAGAAAGGCTCTGTCTGCCATCTCAGTGGCCATGATCAGACTTGCATAATTGATGCCGTTAAACAATCGTGCTCATATCTATTCAATTCTTAAATGGGCATTGTTACATTGATGACTATTTTCTGGGACTAGGCAGTGAGAGCCAGAAGTCTCATGATGTATCAATCAAAAATACTTCTTGACAATAAAATCCAAATGTCTTTGACTTGGAATTTATAGATAAACCCATGCATAATCTTCAGGAGATCGTTAAACGTCTTGATTTTATCAGCACACTCTATGTGTGCTTATCTGGATAGTGTGTCTGTGTTGTCTTCTCATTATTAAAAAGTCTCAAGACCCCAATAATGTTATGTCCACTGGGTATGTGTTAGTAATACTTAAAGAATATCTTTCTACACTATAGGAAAAAGGTATAGGGTAATCTGTACCTTTTAAATAATTATGAGAAATCAAAAATTCAATTCTTACCATTCTTTCTATTCAAAAAATGAAGGATCTTTTTATGTAATATTCTTTAAAAATATTAGGGGACACCCAAATAACCATACTATGAGAACTTGTTTATAGTCAAGAAAGAAAACCATTGTCCTAATGGCAAATGCAAAATGCATATCACATTAACACGTGGACAGTTGTTTAATGAAGTTATTGTTTATATTAATTACATTCTTGTAAGAAACAGTGCTATTGGAAAGGATCTTTTTCATTATGTATTTATTTTCATGTTCTTTGTTGGCAAAGATAGAGAAGGAGATGCAACAAAACAGGGAGAGATCATCCACCCATTTGGTTCACATCCTCATGCCAAACAGCTGGGCCAGGCTGAATCAGGAACCCAGAACTCCATGTGAGTGTCAGGGACCCCGGTCCCTTAAGCCATCACCTGCTGCCTTCCAGGGTGCCCATTAGCTGGAGTCTAGACCAGAAGCAGAGGTAGGGCACAAAACCAGGACTGATATGGGGAGCAACATTCCAATCAACAACTGAACGTCTGGGCCAAATGTTTGCCCTAGGATGGATATTTAATCCTAATAAATACATGTTACTTTATGTAACTCTTGAAAACAGATAACAAAATCAAGTTAATAAATATATAATCTATAGAGTATTTATAAATATTTATGTATTGTGATTTAATTATTCAGTCAATTATGCAATAATCTGACTGCTTTTGTTAGTTAAGCACAAATGAAGTTATCTACAATGGCTAAGATACTTAAATTATATGAAGAAATTTCTTGGGATTAAAACATGAGTAATATTTTCATCCTACATAGAATATAGTTGATACCACAGATATACAAATAATGTTATAAGTGAAATAGTTCTCTCCAAATTTAATATGTTAAAATCATATATCATCTTTCATATTGTCCTTAACACTTAATCTAGTCATTCCTTACTTGAAAAGCATGATTTGTATAATATATTTAATAATAATTCATATCATGTTAAACTTTTATCATGGCAAAAAGTAATTATTCAATGTTCAATTATTGTGAATATATCACACCTAAAGAATTACTTAATACAATTTTACCTTATTGGACCTTGAAAATTGTTCTGATGATTAAATGGTTGCTTTGACAATTGCACATTTGAATTAAAAATTATCTGTGTTCTGCTGTTCCCAAAACAAAATATATGGTAGAACTGTTAAAACTAGGACATGTTTGTTATACTGTATCTAGGAGTGCACTAACATCGATCTTGAGATGACAGTTACAGTATTATACTAGCTATACTCAGTCCACATTCTCTTTCCACATGCCCACTGGAGCATATCAGGCCCATTGACATGATAGTGTATTCTTTTCTAAATAACTTAAGGTTTTGGGATGAATTTTATAAATCACAGTTTTAAGAGTCCTAAGAAAACGTTAAGTATATTATAGCATTGCATTTGCCACATCTCATTCAGAAACACAAAACAGAATGAATAAAACTGGACATAGGTTAGTCCAGCTCTAATTTGATGATAAATAATGATTTTCTATTTTACTTTGAGGGGCAGAGAGACAGAGAGAGACATATACAAATGGAGAGATAGAAAGAGCTTCAGTCTCCTGGTTCATATCATAAATGTCCAGAACAGGCAGAGCTGCGCCAGGTTGAAGTGAGTAACTGGAAATTTAATCCAAGTCCCGTATCTGGGTAGCCAACTACTTGATTCATCACCACTGCCTCATAGGATACACATTGGCAGGAAGCTGGAGTCAGGAGATCGAGACAGTATAGAACCCAAGTACTCCGATACGGGACTCCTTGCCTTTTTTATAGATAGCATAACTGTGAAGCTAAACATCTGTACCAACGTAATGATTTTTGACAATGAGAAACTAATTTGCACTTCATGACCTCCATCATCATCACTGGGTAACCTCAGGACCCCAATTCTTCAAAGCTGTATTCCAGTTGTGAAATCCAAACCTCCTAAGTTAAACTATTATTTTCAGATCAATGTAAAGAACATATCAACTTGCCTGTATATAGTTATGAACTGGGAACTTTAAACAATGTTAGTTATAAAAAAAATCAAGAAAATAGGAAGCTGTCATGGTACATTTTCCTCTGTGGCTTTTATTGTATCTGACATAGAAATTTTCTTAGGGAAAAGTCTGAAAGGTGGCAAGAACAAGAAATATTCCCAAGAATATTCTTACTAAGTTATAGAAAAAGGAAATACAGATATACGTGTGTGTGTGTGTGTGTGTATATATATATATATATATATATATATATATATATATACACACACATGGAGTATAATCTAGTAAGCACAGGAATATATATATATATATATATATATATATATATACATTTGGATTATAATCTAATGTTCATTAGTACCATCCCAGACACATTCTTTTTATTTCTTAACTTTTTCACTCTCGGAAATGCATACAGCTAAAACTACAGATGTCTAACTGTTCATTTTAGGCTTTTTTTTCTGATCTCATAAAAAGCTTTTGTGATCATTTTAATATGTTCTTTGTAATAAAACTATAAAAAATTCAGTGCTTTGAGTCTGCTCAGCAATGTCCATACAAGTGACAGTCTCCAGAATGATGATGAAAGCTGGAGTTAGATGTTCTAGGTCACGCTTTGTAAATCCGACTGAAGCAGAACTAGAATACTAATGAATAGCAACAACAGTTCCCCTACCTGCTCCCAATTTGTAATTCTTTCCCTGGTGGCACATGCATTGTAGAGAGAATATTGTGTTCTAATTTATATTCAGAAAGTCATTGGAATGACTATATGCCTTTGTCCTTTAAAAAATAAGTTTATCAAGTTATTAAAAATGCATACTGCTCTAGAAAGATTGTGAATGCAATGACGGTTAAGACAAACATAGTTTCACAAAATAACATATTGCACATCATATAGGGATAGTTAGAGTTTCAGTAGAGTCACACCAGTAGCTGAGGGCAATTTCTTCAATTATGACTTTCACATTAAGTTATTATTATCCTTTTTTGGCAATTTAGTTTAATGGGATTTTAGGTTATGGGCCCATTCTTATCATATTCAATGAAACAGCTGTCAGAAATTTTCCACAATATCAATTCCTTCAGGTCACACTTCAAAGTAATCTTCCCATTACTGACACTGAAAGTTTTCCAAATAGAAATGGAGCCCATTCTACCTGTGAATAACGGACTGCACACAAAGCAACAATCATCAGCCAAATTAGTTCGAAAATTCAAATAAAAAAGAAAGATGAGAGAAATGAAAGATTGATTCACTTGCTACGAGAGTCATGAGCTGATCCATGTTCCAGATTTTCCATTTATTTATCTCATTTGATTCAAACTGTAAATGTGAGTCTTGTTGTCCTTATTCTACCAGTACGGACACAGCACTCTGTGGTGGTTTTGGATTCATACTTAAGACTCTGTTTTTTCCCTCCGTCAATTTCTCCCCCAAAGCGAGATGTGCTGGATGCTGTTATGATGCTTTCACTCAATGAGAAAGTTGCTTCCCTGCTGGTATTCATGATCTTTGTCTATAATGAGAGACAGGGCAAAGATATTGGAGCACAATTCTCTACAGCTATAACACATTTCTGCTCTAAATGGGTAGTCTTTGTAGCCTGCTTGAGGCTGCAGGTGACATGCTATGGCCGCCAGAGGCAGCAAAAGAAAAAAAAAGAAACTAAAAAAAAGAGAGATATTTCATGAACACTAGACTATCAATGCAATCAATGCAGCAATTTTCTTTGATACTGAATTATATCTTTTTAAAGATTTATTTATTTATTTGAAAGGCAGAGTACAGAGACTGAGACAGAGAGAGAGGTGGGGGGAGAGAGAGGTCGTCCATCCTCTGGTTCACTCCCCAGATGGTCCCAACTGCTGCAGCTGTGCCAATCGGAAGCCAAGAGCCAGGAGCTTCTTCCGAGTCTCCCACAAAGGTGCAGAGGCCCATGGACTTAGGCCATCTTCTACTGCTTTTCTAGGTCATAGCAGAGAGCTAGATCAGAAGTACAGCAGCTGGGACTCGAATGGGTGCACTTATGTGGCACTACAGGTGGCAGTTTTGCCCACTACACCAGAGCTCTGGCCCCTGAATTTTATATATATATATATATATATATATATATATATATATTATTTGACAGATAGAGTTAGACAGTGAGAGAGAGAGACAGAGAGAAAGGTCTTCCTTCCATTGGTTCACCCCCCCCAAAATGGCCGCTACAGTAAGAGCTATGCCAATCTGAAGCCAGGAGCCAGGTGCTTCTTCCTGGTCTCCCATGCAGGTACAGGGGCCCACGCACTTGGGCCATCCTCCACTGCCTTCCTGGGACATAGCACAGAGCTGGACTGGAAGAAAAGCAACCAGGACTAGAACCTGGCGCCCATATGTGATGCCACCACTGTAGGCGGAGGATTAACCAAGTGAGTCATAGCACTGGCCCCCCTGAATTATATTTTATATATTAGGTTTGTACTGATCTTCAAAATAAAAGTATAAGAAAAAGGGAACTGGATCATATTTTTACAACTTTACAAAATTTGGAGGTGAATTTTAATACTTTAATAAACAAAAGATATAATACCATTAATAAATGACAACAACATTTTATTTAAAAACAATTTCCTACAATAACAAATCATAAATTGATTCAGTTAACTTTTGGGTTAACATAGAAGAAAATGGTAAACATTGATAGAAATACAGAAACCATGAGAACAGGTTAATGTGATTGAGATATGGGCAAAAATTGTTCTATTTATTTATGTGCTAGTGTCAGATTTTTTTTTTTTTTGACAGGCAGAGTGGACAGTGAGAGAGAGAGACAGAGAGAAAGGTCTTCCTTTTGCCGTTGGTTCACCCTCCAATGGCCGCCGCGGTCGGCGCGCTGCAGTCGGCGCGCTGCGGCCGGCGCACCGCGCTCATCCGATGGCAGGAGCCAGGAGCCAGGTGCTTTTCCTGGTCTCCCCATGGGGTGCAGGGCCCAAGCACCTGGGCCATCCTCCACTGCACTCCGGGGCCACAGCAGAGGGCTGGCCTGGAAGAGGGGCAACCGGGACAGAATCCGGTGCCCCGACCGGGACTAGAACCCGGTGTGCCGGCGCCGCAAGGCGGAGGATTAGCCTGTTGAGCCCCGGCGCCGGTCTAGTGTCAGATTTTAAAGACACGATTTCAACCCAACTTTTGCATAAATTTTTCCCTTTGTCTGAAGTATAAAATACATTCAGAATGAAGCTGGGTATGCATTTCTCTTCTCAAATCTAATATAATGCCAGGAGTGTAAGTTACAGGAGCTTCTGAGAAGAAATGATAAAATAAGGGGGAAGAAGAGGGCGAGAAGGATAAAAAAATTCATAATTTGAAACTTGAAAACATTTTTCAAAGTTAGATTCTGTACTCCATTAAAAAATTAAGATTATTTATTTGAAAGGCAGAGTGAGAGACGGAGAGGGAGAATCAAAGACAGACATGAGAAAGGTCTTCCGTCCACTGTTTGACTCTCTAAATGCCCACACCAGCCACCTTGAAAATCATTAATTCTTTTGTAGCTGATACTGGAATTCATCCATATGGTGAAAGGAAATTTAGAGAAACAGTTTCTGTACCTATATCTCTGTCACAAGCCCCTGCAAAAGACCGAAACATATTGATTTTTTTTTTTTTTGGATTTTTGAAATGAACAATATGATATGACTTTATTTCGGAAGGAAATGCAAAGTTCTCAACCTAGTCCTCTACAAGGAGTATAGCTTTATGCACAATGAAATTATTAAAGTAAAATTTTAAACACAGATATAGCTCAGCTCCCTGCCTCCATACAGAAAGGATACAATCACTTTTTCTTTGATAGATAAGTGAATTCTGACTAATAGTCTTTAAGAGAAGTTGCTTTGAGGAAATACAGATGACAACAAAACAACCACTTACAATTTTTAAGCGTTGACACTGGCAAAGTGCTTTCACCTATATTCTGTCATCACTTATCGGAGCAGCTCATCATTCCACGCCCGCCTGAAAGGCCTGCACCCGTGAAATCGGCTTTTACGATAGGAAGCCGTTTTGTAACTTATTTTGGAATTGGCTTTGGTATGTGCTTATTGACATATTTCTGTGCTTGTTTGTGTCAACTCCACAAAGCTTACCAAGCGTGCTTTTTCCAAACATAATTTGGGCCACAGTGAAAGAAAATACAATTCTGTGGACTCACAGTCACTCAGCGTCCTGGCCTGAATGATGTGCTTCTCTAGCTCTTGACTCTGTTTCATGTTTACATGATCAGCATTGGCGGAGCACAGAATTAGCGCTCATGATCCGCTGTCTAATTACACAGTGTTCCCTCTGCGGTTTGGGGTAAATCTTACAAACAAACAGACAAATGAAAATTATAATGACAATGTTGTGTTCTCTGCATTATACCAAGTACTGCTGTTTGATTGAATTACATCTTTTCATTAAAAATGTTAAATGTAAGCCAAAGAATGTACTATGAACGTTCTTAAATTTTTAGTAAGTATTACTTTAGCAATTTAAAAATATTTACCTTGAGTTGCCTAAAATTCAAACATGATGCGTATTTTGTCTCTGGTATCTCAGAACAAACAAAACACTAAGTTTATTGAGAATGGATTCCTGATCATATAAATTTCTTCTAAAAAAAGAGTCATAAAACAGCTGACATTTCAGTTCACAGATGGAAGCCACTTGGTTTGACTGAAAATTTGGTGGCTTCATGTTATAGACCAAAAGATAGCCAAAGCTGTTACAGTTCCCACTGTGTTCCACACAAAGTTCGATTGTATCCAAATATGAAAAAAGTCCAACTAATCAGAACTACCTACCATTTATATTTATTCTTTGTCATTTTGAAGAATGTTTAGTTGTTAGTCATTAATCTTATTTTCTAAAAATTAGAATCCTGATAGCTCAATTTGAAAGCTGTATTTTGATTATATGTGTTCTTAGGCTTCATTTAATCAAAAACAGTAATATTTAGTGTACTTGTAAAGAGTATCGTTAAACTGATCTTATGGCCAGCATTATTGACTGAAATGTTTATGTATATATATATATATATATATATATGGTTTGTAAAAACTGATGATCTAGATGCTTCTTCATTAGGTAGCACAAATTAATATTGTCCATCTTTGTCCTGCAAATTCTCAGAGTGTTTGGTATGGTGAGTAGTGTGCTTTATGGCCTCAATAGCTGTGCTTGCAAGGTATTATTCATCTGGAACAAAAAAAAATGAGAATGTTTTAAAATAGTGAAAGCTAAAGAATATAAAAAAGGCAATGTGTTCAGTTTTTTATAAATATATGCTTTCATCTTACTAATCTTGGACTTGTCCACCAAAAGAAAAGAAAAGGCTGTTATTTATAATGAGCATAGCTTTAAAGGTCATACATGAGAACCTTAAAAATTGAAGTGAGTGGGGGAGATCTGTTCTTTCTATTCTTTCATTTAAAATCATATGGGCATATAAATCAAAACATTGCTACGTAACAGTAAAATTGTTGTAAAAACATGAAAAGATGTGGCTAATATGCCAACTTAAATGTCACAGTAAAGAAAAAGTTGAGAATAAAATAATCGTGCTTCCAAAAAAAAAATTGGAGAATTCGAGTACTCAATTATTGATACTTGGATTCAGGTTGCCATCTAGTGGTCAAATTTTACACTTTCCAGTATGAGTGCCCCCAAAGACTCACTTGCACAGCATTTCAATTTGAATATATTTTTTAACCATTTCAGAAAGCTGTCAACAAGAGCCATTGCTAGGATAACTGTTCATCTTGGTTTTTCAGGAATACTTGTGGATTTCTCATTTTGTGATACATAAAGACTTCCTTCCACTTTCTACAGCTCCTAATGTTTATTCATAAATAAGGATATATAAGTAAAGTGATGTGATGCCTTCACAGACTAAAAAAAATTAATCAAATGGAAACCTCAAAGTCCACTCCATTTTAGAAATTAAATAGAAGTGTTTTTCTAATAGTAATGGCTTTTCTTACATCTATGAATCTTTACAAAGAATCACAACCGTGATGGCGAAGTTTTCATGCTATTTTGACTAGGTTACGCAGTTAGATGGTGAAGCATTATTCCTGAATGTACTGCGTGAGGGAGTTTCCAGGAGGGATGAGCATTTCAGACAGCAGACTTAGTGAAAAGCTCACTCTTGGCAGCACTGTGGGCATATGGACGCTGGTTCTAGTCCTGGCCGTTCCTCTTCTGATCCAGCTCTCCGCTACGGCCTGGGAAAGCAGTAGAAGATGGCCAACTCCCTGGGCCCCTGGACCTGCGTGGGAGACCTGGATGAAGCCGTTGAGGCCTTCTGAGGGAGTGAACCAGTGAAGGGAAGACCTTTCTCTCTGCCTCTACCTCTCACTGTCTGTAACTCTCTCTCTCAAATAAATAAATTAAATTAAAAAAGAAAGAAAGAAAGAAAAGAAAAGGTCACTCTTACTATGTAGGCTGGCATCATCCCTCTGGGTGAGGACCTGGAGAGAACCAGAAGGCAGGGGAGAGGTAAATTTGCTGTCTTTGGAAGGGTAACATCCATCCATTTCTGCTCCCAGACATCAGAGGTCCTGGTTCTTGCGCCTTCAGACCCAAGGACTTACACTAACGGCCCCAGCCTCAGGACTCAAGCCTTTGGACTCACATTGAATTACACTGCTCACTCTCCAACTTTCAATGATATTATCACGAGAAATGCTTGATCTTTAAAATCAAAAAAGCCAATTTCCATAATCCATCTCTTTATTAAATAAAAATGATTTATCTATTTGAAAGTCAGAGTGGAAGAAAGAGAGATCATCCATGTGTTGGTTCACACCTCAAATGGCCACTATTGTGAATTTATTATTTCTGAAATTTTCCACTTAATATTTTAAAACTGCAGAAAGTAAAACCATGAGTCGAGGATGAATTACGTTATCTCAGGTGTGTTAGTTCTATTGGCTTTGTTTCTCAGGAGAACCCTTGATTAAAAACTTCTCCTAATCAAACTAAGCATGCCATATTTCCAAGCAATGGAAATCAGCTTATTAATAAACAATAACCACTGAGCACCAATAGTAAGTCAGTAAATATGCAATACTTGATAGACTCATTAAGGTCCTTGATTGTGGTTGTGTTGTGTTTGTGTGTAAGGATTTTTTTCTTCCTTCCATTCTTAAAAAGAAAAATAGAAACTTGGGGCTTAATAAATCATCTGCTGTATTCTTATCTTTTGCAGCAAATCTATGTTCCTGATGGATTACAGCCTCTCTGACATTTGTGTAATAAAACTTTTATTTTTTAGCATCTGCTTTAACCACCAGATGGCATTGTAAGGCAAATAATAAATTAGGCCACAAAAAAGGAGTGAGGGGCAATAATTCAATGAATTTCTCATTTCTCTAGCTTTCTTTTCCTGACAAATAAAATTTCAATGTAAATTGGATCCTGATATTTGTACTCATCATTTTCCCATTAAGTCTTTTAGAATGTTAGCTTATAGAAAAAAAAAAACACAAAAGCTGTTCTGCTTACATAAAAGTCATTATTTTGCAGTTCCCTAACCACATCAGGAATCTACTATTCATAATTTTTAATTTACATATTGGGTATGATAATCTTAAGAATAGCAGAAATGTGTATGTGTATTGTAATTATAGAAAAAAACAGTGTATATTACAGTTTTCTAAAATAAAGAAATTCAGTTTTCCTGAAAACAATATGTAATCTGTTTTTCAAACAATGACATTTATATATATATTTTTTCCTTAATATCTATTAAACACAATTTCATCTTTTTTTATTCACTTTGCAGCAAATTGAGAAGAAAGACCTCCAGAGTTAGTGGAGCTCCTTATCCCACAATCACAATCACCCTTCCCTGACCAATACCCTATACAATAGGGTTTGGACTGCATTCCTTGTTCCCCCTACATATTTGGTTTTTTAAAATAAATATTTATTTTATTTATTTAAAGAACAGATTTACAGAGAAAGGTAGAGACAGAGAGAGGGGTCTTCCAACCACTGGTTCGCTCCCCAGATGGCCTCAATGGCCGGAGCTGCACGAATCTGAAGCCAGGAACCAGGAGCTTCTTCTGGGTCTCCCCGCATGGATGCAGTGGCCCAAGCACTTGGGCCATCTTCTACTGCTTTCCCAGGCCATAGCAGAGAGCTGGATCAGAAGAGGAGCAGCCGGGACTAGAACCGGCACTTCAGGCCAGGGCTTTAACCCACTGCGCCACAGCGCCAGCCCTTCCTCCTACATATGTGTTAAAGTATATTATATACTTTTGCCTTTAAAATTCTCCATGAGTGCTCATTGTTAAATTTATTCCAATGATTAAGACTGTTGAAGAAAATGGGGAGGAGACTCAAAGTGAGTTGCCAGAATGGTACTGCTTCAGATGATCCTGGTAAGGATAATTTACTTTAGACAATAGAAGTAGAGAAAACATAAGAAGACTTATGTTAAGCATAAGAAGATAAGGTGAATAACACATTCATGTTTATTGTGAATCCTATGTCTTTACAATTCTGCTCCATTTATTGACTCTAAATTAGTAACTACCCACTGCTATCCACTACTATAAGGAGTGTTATGTTTATAGTGTCTACAACATACATATAATATTTCCATTATTTAAGTATTATTTTTGAAAATGACCTAAACTTGCTTATTCATAGAGGAAAAATATCAATGCCTATTGTAGTTAATCTAATTACATACTATCTATATAATGTGGCAGAATTTTAGGTCTCCTTATATAGCTTTATTTCACCCAAATTTTAGAAATCATGAACTTGTGTGAATTTTTTCTAATATTATTTTTATTTGTTTTGAAAGAGTTACAGATACAGAAAGAGTGAGAGGTGAGGGGGGAGAGAGATCTTCCACCTGCTGGTTCACTCCCCAGGTGGCCACAACAACCAGACCTGGCCAGGCGAAGCCAGGAGTCAGGAATTCCATCCAGTCTCCCATGTGGGCGGCAGGGACCCAAGCACTTGTACCATCTTCAGTTCCTTTTCCTAGGGCATTAGCAGGGAAATGGATCAGAAGTAGAGCAGCTAGAACAGGAACTGGTGCCCATATGGGATGCCAAGGTGTCATAGGTAGTGGCTTTATGCTGGCCCCCTGGGTGAGTGTTTTTTTATTATTTTTAAGATTAAAGAACTCAATTTTACTCATTTCTAAAAATTGAAATAATCATATTATGTGGTTTTGAATAACCAATTCGTTAGTGTGCAAGTTTCTCCTTAAACTTTGGATTTGGGGAGGCAGATGTTTGGCCTTGCAATTAAAGCACCCCTTTAGATGCCCACATCCCAGGATGGAGCATGTGGGATTGAGTACTCTCTCTGTTCCTGACTCCTGTTAATGAATTCAGAAGCAGCAGGTGATAGTTCATGTAGTTGGATTCCTACTACCCATGTGAGAAACCTGGATTGAATTCCTGGCTTTTGGCTTTGGCCTGCCCCAATCCTGGCTGTCCTGGCTGTTGCAACCATTTTGGGAGTGAAATCAGTGGATGGAAGATCTTTCTCTCTGTCTTTCCCTCTCTCTATCATTCAGCCTGGGTTTTTTTTTTTTTTTTTTTAGAGTTATTTTATTTATTTGAAAGGTAGAGTTACAGAGAGAGAGAGAGGGAAAGACAGAGAGAGAGAAAGAGAGAGATTGTGCATTGCAGGTTCACTCCCCAAATGGCCACAACAGCCAGGGCTGGGTCAGACCAAAGCCAGGATTTAGGAGCTTCGTTCTTGTGGGTGCAAGGGTAGAAGGACTCGAGTCATCTTCCGCTGCTTTCCCAGGTGCACTAGTAGGGAGCTAGATCATAAGTAAAGCAGCAGGAGCTGGAACTTGCTTGCATATGGGATTCCAGAGTTGCAGGTGGCTGCATAACCCATTAGGCCACAATGCCAGCCTCTCCACTCAGCCTTTTAAATAAATAAATACATTAAAATTTTTAAAAAAGCAAAAAAAAAAAAAACTTGGATTCCCTTGCTCTTGTCTTTGTTCCAACTGTACCTTATGCTAATTCCTATTAGAATTTTTAAAACAATTTTTCATTGGTTATTTCCTCATTATACTCTTTCATGGCAGAAGCACTAGCTCATTGATATTTCTTCCATGTCACATGGTAAACATTATGGAAAAATGAGTGAACAGTCAGTAAACGTTGCCTCCATTTTTGCTAAAACTAGAATGCTAATATATCTCTAGTACACACGTAAGTATAACATTATCTGATTTACAACATTATGTAGGCAGTTAATTTAATGTACAACGAAAAGCATGTTATATTCTGCTCTTATGTTTCCATTATCTTTTTAGATTGATAAGCACTTATATTAAAGGAGGTATTTACTTTACTAGATACTTAAAATATTTTTAAATTAAGGTTTCCATCAAAATGTTTTGAAGTAGCTTTCTTTATACAAAAATTCATCTGTATATACCTTGGGGAAGCAAGGTATAAATGGAAATTCTTCCTGCCACTGTTCATAATCACTAAAATGAAACTATTTATATGCAGATATCTATTTTATAAGTATTAGAAGTGCTTTCACTTAGATTAGAGGAAGCTATAAAATAATCTTGCAATCAATTGAAAATGAGATGAATCCAGATAATGTACAAAAATCATAACATTTTGTGAGTCCATTCAGAAACAAGAGGATACAAGGCAACCAAGAAAATGGAGTCTGAAAAGGAGACAAGGACATGTGAACCTTTCCTGGAACATGGGGGCAAGAGATACCTGGCACACATACACATGAAAGAACAAATCATGTAAAAATCTAACATAAAGTCCAGGTTGTTGGAATCTTCAGGCAGAAAGGGAATTTGAACTAGATTGCAAGCTCTTTCCCATGGTCATCTGCTTGGTACTCATGAGCTACAAAGATTGAGGGTAAGGTGGAAGAAGAAAGACCACTCCTTTTTATTGTTGGAGGTATGCAAGTGGTGATTGCCTGCTGCTGGGGGACCCAGGAGGAAAAAGACCTGTCCACCTATCTGTATATCTTTTCTAATGCAAAAATAACGCTGGAGTAAGGGAGCAAATGAACTCACTACCAGAGCATTGGCAAAGAGCCACAGTTTCAACAGAGGAAAAACTGATCTGCCTTTCTAGTAGGGAAATGCAACAAACCATCTGGCTCTCAGATTTTCAAAATGAGACGATGATACTAAGGAATTGGAAATAGACATGTTTGTCAGTGGTTGAAAGGTCAAGAAATTCTCATGGGTTATGGATCACACACCAATAACAAGTAGTGAGGAAGGTACAGAAAATGGTCCTGCCTAGGAACAGCTAGAAGGCTGAGTTTAGTTTCCATGGAGAGGAGTGAGAATGATAAAACTAGAATGTGACAAAAGAAGACCTTATGCTACAGAGCTAGGCTTAGAACTGCTAACAAGCTTCTGCAGCTTAATGCTGGGCGAAGAACATGATCACTAAGAGTGTAAAGAATTGCAGAAGGATTAAGCTGTCACTCCAGCTGCCAGCCACAAGTTAGCATGCTTACCATTTCTCGAATTCTACCAGAAGATGTGAGACTCCTGGATCAGAGCCGAAGAACTTGATTACACAGCAAATTAGTATTTTTTCATATTCATATTTTTGCCCCTTGCATCCATCTCCCACCATGGAGAAACCTTGTCAATGCTGCACCTATGGTGAGTTTGTCTCACGGATCAGAATTGCTGAGTTTAAAAAAAAACTTTAATCAATCAAAAACAAGGGGCAGGCATTGTGGCTCCGTGGGTAATCCAACTTCCTCCCAATAAATGTGCACAATGGGAGGCAGCAAGAAACGTCTCAAGTGTCTGAGTCACTGCCACTCTTACAGAAAACCTAGATGGAGTTCCAGGCTCCCGACTTCGGCCTGGCTCAGCCCTAGATGCTATGAGTACGTGTGAAGTAAAGACATCAAATAAAATATCTCTGTCTGTTTTTCTCTCCTACTCCCCTCCCACCTTTCTGTCTTTCTGTTAAGCTTCTTTCTCATAAAAAATAACTTAAAAATTAAAAGTAAATAAAGAAATCAATTTTCATTAAAATGAAGTTAAAATAGATGGCCAAGTATGAAAAATGTGTCTTTAGTTCTTTAATCAGTAAACAAAGTTATACTCTGTTCCAGAAAGAGGTGTTAATCAGTTTCCCAGACTGTTTGTTATTTACATTTCCATGAATACTTGGGAGAAGATCTGCCGGTGTCTGCTTACAAAACACGTAGAAAAGCAGGAGACCAACGCAGTGCAAATGTTGGTGTAGGGCTCAGAACACTACTGATAAGTGAAGGTGGAATAGAACCTCTGAGAAAACCCCTCCGCACCACTAGCTTCACACTAAGTACAAAATAATGCAGCTCATTGATAGAGAAACTTGAAGTCAGCAATATACTGAAGATGAAAAACAAACAAAAATCCCAAATCATAGCCAAATTTTAATATCAGCCAGTTTAGCTCAACCCATATATATATGGGCTGGCAAAGAATGTGGTTACTTATGAATGTATCGAGCACTTGTCTCAGTGTCTCCTGATACTCTCCACGTGATGTCTCTCATGTAATAAAAAAACAGCAAGTTATACAAAAAGGTAAGACCTTAAAATATGTGGTAGTCAAGAAATGAAGCAATCCCTAACCCCAGACACAATATTATACATCAGCTTTTTTCAAAAACTGTTTACTTTAAAGAGCACATCACATCCTACAGATTTTTTTTTTTAATTTGTCACCTTTTCCTTAGAACATTAGAAATACTCAGCAAATTGTCAATTCATTGACCATAGAGAAAGCAAGCTTCTGGCTCAGGCTCCAGTCTCAGTTTGTTTGCTAATTAAATTGCTCAATAAATAACATTGGAGAGACCTGAGAACAGGAGTGGACCATCCACGTCTGACAAGAAGCAAAAACAAAAAAACACTACACTTACACTTTTCTGACAATAATAAATCAAAATGTACTTTCTGCTGTATATGGTGAAAAATGCACAGGCCTCCACATTGAATAATATTCATTTTCAACCCACTAGGGACACCTACATGTGTTACTGGAACCCCTGGGTTCAAGTCTTGGCTACGCTTCTGATGCCAGCTTCCTGCTAATGCTTCTGGCTTCAATCTGGTCCTGCCCAGGCAGTTGCAAGCATTCAAGGAATGAACCAGACGATGGACATCTTCCTGTCTCACTCTCTCTGGTTCTCTGCCTCTCAAGTAAAATAAATATAAATAGATCTTAAAATTTTTAAAAATTAATTCAATTTGGTATACTTCTGTTATCGAAAAGTAAAATAATTAGATTTTAAAATCATGTCACCTTTGTTGAATAAATTGAAAAATTACTATTTTAGTTTGCATTCAAAATAACATTTCATAACCAAATTAATTTTTGAGATAAATTCTCACCTTAATAATTAATATATGTTATTTAAGAAAAATGGCTTAAAATATTTAAGAAGCTTTGAATTTATCTTAAAGTAACAATACACAAGTTGGTTAAGAAATTTATAAATAAATGGAATAAAAATATAATTTTATTTTGGTGCAAAATCATTTTGAAATCCATACATAGTTTTCTCATAATATGCATTTTTCAACAAACATTTTGAAGACTCTTAATGTATTTTGAATATTTAATTATCATATTGCAAAAGGCTGCCTTGGATAAACATATCATCCAATGTAATGATTTCATATACTCCTCTTTCTCAATACTTTTTCCGTAACAACTTTTATATTCCTCATCTTTTTATCAAAATTCTCTGCTACCAGAATGCTACTACTCATGCCACATTTTATCACAAAAGGAAGTAACTGTTTTATTATTTTTTATATTTGCCTATCAAAAAGCATGCTTTATATTCATCTAAATAATTTAAGCATCACTTCAGGTTTTCGTTTGCTACTGCAGTACATTTCACAGAATTATGTATAACTACACTCACTATCACAAAGTACCCTGCAGTTAATAAGCACACATAAAACTCATATGACGGCTACAATTCTAAATATATTAATAAACTTAATGAACTTGTGTTAGTGACATATGTGCCTATTTAGGGAAAAGAAACTGAAGTCAGTGAAAGAAGTAAGCAATAATACAGTAGTAAGTAGTTAGTAGAGACACCGAATGTCTTATGAAACTACCCACAACTTCAAAGCCTATATTTAGGCTATAGGTAGTCCATTGAATTGCCTTCTAATCCAGAAAAAAAAGATTTTAATAAAGTAGTTTGGATTTTTTTTTTTTCTGAGACACAGACAACAAACAGCTGGCTATAGAAAGAGAATATTCAGGGGAATTCTGGCTGTTCCGATTTTACTTTTCTTGGCCAGTCTTATGACTTTTCTTTTGTAATTGTCATGTTCAACAAACCAATGAAATGTTTTATTTTGTTAGATTTAAGTCACTTATCCTGATATTTATGTTTTATTTGCTACAGCTGTTCTTTGCTCTTCTATCAGTTTCTTTTATGGACTGAGTATTGTTTTACTCAACTAGATGATTAGCTTTATACATTTATTTAATTTGTGTCCTCTTACCTGTAGTTTAGAATATACACCTTTTGTGTATTATGTTATACCATCAAATAATAACAGTTAATATTTAATATAAAAATCATGCAGTTGTAAATTTCCCTTTCCCCTTCTTTTAGCTTTTGCTGTTGTAAACTTTACTTCCATATATTTAATTAATTCTGAAGTAAATTCTTACCACATATAAGTGTCTAAAATGCATTCAAAGTATCCTTCCAAAATATTTGTCTAATTTCTCACCATGTACCTGTAAATGTGATTTTTATTTGGAAATATGATCTTTGCAGTTATAGCTAAAGTAACAGCTTAGGAATAGATCAGATTGAGTTTAAGGGAGTGAGGAAAATAAATCAACTTGTTGGTTTTCTTGTAAGATCAAAGAGAAGAAGATATTAATACAGTATTTGATTTTAAAAATATTATCTTTTAAACACACTTGTAAATAAGAAAATAATGTATATTTAACCCCATACTTATCATATCTAATCACTTGTCGTACCTTTGAATAGGAATTCCCATCCATTACCTTCTTTCGGCCCAAGGTACTTCCTATAACATTACTGTATTGTACATCTTCTGGCAACAATTTCCTTCAAATTTTCTTCCATGAAAATATCTTTATTTTGCCTTCATTTTCCATGGACTTTTTCCCCTGTGTATTCAGGCATTTTTCTCTTTTACCCCATTAAAGATGTTCTATTGTCTCCTGTCTGTATTTCTTAAGGCGTCAATAATAACTTTTATTTTCCATTGTATGTGTGTCTTTTTCCTTCGGCTATTTTCATAATTTTTTCCATTTTTATTTTGTTTTCAGGAATCTGCTTGATATATGCCTAGATGTGGTTTGTCTTCTGAGCATCTTGTTTGAGTTTTGTTGGATTTCTTGTGTCTATGGGTAATTTGGTTTCTATTGCTACATTTCAAAATTACTCCAAACTTGGTAGCTTCAAATAACAGTTTTATTTTGCTCAGGATTTTGAGATTTCAGAAATTCAAGAAGCCCATTGTTGATTATTCATTCTTAGAATCTCTCATGTGTTTGCAATAAACTGATTCCTATGACTGTGGGACCGTATAGGCTCAGCTAGGCTGAGTGCCCCAAGTGCCTCACTCAGAAAGCCCACATTGATGCTGGCAGTCAGCTGGGAACCAGCTGGTGTCATCACCTGAGGGTCTACATGTGGCCTCTCTGGTGTAGTGTAGGGAAAATTGGAATTCTTACAGAGAGGAGGCTTCCCCAGGAGCAAGCATCCCAAAAGAATTAGGCAACAACAGTGTATGGTCTTTTGTGGCTTCTTCCAGACATCACAGAATTTTCCTCGCGGCCTGCTTTTTGTTCAAAAACATAAGCTCATCCAAACTCAGCAGGAGGAGACAGAAACTCCACCACCTTAAAGAAAGAGTGTCAAGGAAGTTTGGAGCTATATTTAAAGTTCTCACTTTAAAGTGCACTTTGAAGATGCACTGTATCTTCAAATAGTGTTGTCCCAACTCCCATCAGGATTCTAACTATACAATTTTGCAGCTGGTCACAGCCATCTACATTTTTTTGTGTCCTGTGCTTTGTTCTAGATATTTTCTCTTGCTTTTTTTCAGATTCCCAGAATTATTTGAATTTCATCAAATACTTATATGTTTAATTTCTGTATATTGACTGTTTTATAATCTGATCTAGTGTTTCATACAGGTTCTCTGTGAGTTTTTTCCATTTAAGCTGAATTTTTGCTCTTTTATTGTTTTTCTAAAGATTTTTAAAAAATTATTTATTTGAAAGGCAGTTACAGAGAGAATGGGAGAAATGGAAAAAGAGAGATCTTCCATCTGCTGGTTCACTCTCAGATGTGTGGAACAGCCAGGATTGGACCAGACCAAAGCCAGGAGCCAGGAACTCCATCTGGATCTCCCACATGGGGACAGGAACCCAAGTAGCTGGGATATTATCCACTTCTTATCCAGCTGTGTTAGCAGGAAACTGGATCAAAAGTGGAGCATCTGGGACTCAAGCCAACATTTTTATATGGATGCTAGCTAGCATCACAAATGACAGCATAATTAACTATAACACATTATCAGGCCCTTTATAGTTTGATTTTTAAGTGGAATTCAATAAATTGAAATCTCTGAGGATTAAGAAATTTCCTATATGATAATAAAAATTAAAATTAAATGTATCAATTTGACATTAACTAATATTTTCTGCATTTAAATATCTAAATTTCAAACCCAGGCATCTAACTGTAAGCCTATGATGAAAAAGAATTTTATTTGGCTTACAGACTCTTACTATGTTAGAAAAAGATTATTACAAATTGCTATCATTATATTATTACATGATATTTTATATTTTTAAGATTTATTATTATTAATTTTAAAAGAAGAGTTGTATAGACAGAAGAAGAGACAGAGAGAGAGATTTTCCATATACTGGTTCACTCCCCAAATAGTCAGAATGATAAAGGCTGTGCCAAGCCTGAATCAGGAGCCTAGAACTCCACTGGGGTCTCCCATGTAGGGTGCAGGGACCCAGGTACCTGGGCCATCAACCACTGCTTTCTCAGGCACATTGCCAGGGAGCTGGATTGGAAGTGGGGCAGCCATGACTCCAACCGGCACTCATATGGGATGTCAACACTGAAGATGCACCCACTGCATGACAACATTGGCCCCAATATCTTATTTTAAAAATATTAATTTAAAAGAACTTTAGAATGATGGTGCTCATCTTGAAAATATTCTTCTCTTTAAGAGATATATGATATAAATTTTGATCAAAAATACCCTCAGCTTTTTATAAATTAAAACTGACAAAAGAAGTTTTGCTCAAAACTTTTCCTTTAAAAATTGGATCTTCTAGGCAATTATATACATATATATTTAAATATAGATTATGCATTTTTAGTTGCAAGGTTTGTGTGGATAAAAATCACAAATTGGTAAGGCAAACAATTTGGCATTTATAATCTTTAATTCATATGTTTAAATTTGTCAGAAATTAAAATATATCTTCATAAATAATACAGTGGCATCATATTTGTTATTAACTCAATGAGCTCAAAAAGCAATATAATTGAATAGTTCACAAATATAAAAGACAATAAAGAAACTATGCAAATAAATAATACTTTAAGACATAATCTGTATGGCCGGTGCCGTGGCTCAACAGGCTAATCCTCCGCCTTGTGGCGCCGGCACACCGGGTTCTAGTCCCGGTCGGGGCGCCGGATTCTGTCCCGGTTGCCCCTCTTCCAGGCCAGCCCTCTGCTGTGGCCCAGGAGTGCAGTGGAGGATGGCCCAGGTGCTTGGGCCCTGCACCCCATGGGGAGACCAGGAAAAGCACCTGGCTCCTGGCTCTTGCCATCGGAAGAGCGCGGTGCGCCGGCTGCAGCGCGCTGTCCGCGGCGGCCATTGGAGGGTGAACCAACGGCAAAAGGAAGACCTTTCTCTCTGTCTCTCTCTCTCACTGTCCACTCTGCCTGTAAAAAAAAAAAAAAAAAAAAAAAAAAACAAAGACATAATCTGTAGAGAAGAGAAAGCACATAGGTTCACAGAGCCTCACTTACCAGCTTTGCTACTTAGTTTCTAATTTGTTCATGTGTATCTTGGTTCATAGCACAAGAACTGAAAATACAATTCCAAATGTTATCTTTCATAATTATAACACTTTACATCAGTGCCTAGAAATATCTACCTTGTCACTTTAAATCCATGGTTATATTAATGAAATGCCGGACTATTTACTTTGGGTGACAATATGCCAAGTCTTAAATATAAAAGAGGGGCTGGCATGGTGGCATAGCGGTAAAGCTGCCACCTGCAGTTCCGGTATCGCATATGGATGCCCTTTCGAGTCCCGGCTGCTCCACTTCTGATCCAGCTCTCTGCGATGACCTGAGAAAGCAGTGGAAGATCATCCAAGTTTTTCGGCCCCTGTACCCGCGTGGGAGACCCAGAGGAAGCTCCTGTCTCCTGGCTTCAGATCGGCACAGCTCTGATCATTGTGGCCAACTAGGGAGTGAACCAGTGGATGACAGGCCTCTCCTCTCTCTGTGTAACTCTGATTTTCAAGTAAATAAATAAATCTTCACGCTTTTGTCTCCCAGAATCTTTACAAAGTGATAATGGGCCTTCCTCCATCTCCCAGACTATACAAGGGATTTGTAAGGCCCTAGGAATAACTCTGCACCTTCACTCTGCATGGAGACCTCAGTCTTCTGGGAAGAGCCAACCAGGCTCTATGGAAAACATCACAAGTATAGGAATGTGTACTTGGTAAAAAGGTTAAAAAGGAAAGAGTGTTCTTAGTAAAAAAGGTTAAGAAAAAAAGTTTTTAATAAAAAAAGGACATGGTTTGTAAGAATGATTTTATCCTGATGGCTAGTTTACTCTAGACTGGAATGGAAATAATGGAATGTTTAAAGTAAGTTAAAGAGGGTGTGTGGAAGTCACAAAAGGTTATAAAAGAAAATACTGAACATGCTAACTGCTGCTCCAAGAGATATATGTGCCATGCTCCAGGAAAAATATTGTCTCTGGGTCAATCAGACTAGACAGGTACAAATCCAAATTCGTACTTTTCCTGGACAAAGCCAAACACCTCCAGGACCAGGCCAAGCAAGGCTGGGATTTCTGGCCTGACATCTGGTCATGGAAATCCTGGCTATTTCCTCTCCTTGGCCCAATAACTTCTGTAATCTTGCTGCTTCTCTTTGGACTGTGTGTTTTTAATGCCCTTGTTCATTTTGTCTCTAACAGACTAAAAGCTGTCGAACTCCAAATGGTCGTCAGACAAGGCTTCCAGCCCATTCCATTGGATGACCTGAGCAGCCCTCTGGACCGAGCAGCACAGTCTTTCCAAGGCCACTGTTGCACACCATAAGACAGATAGCAAGAGGAAATACCCAAATCCCCCCTCAACGCCCACATGCCAGCTTTGAAGAAGTTACAGAAAACGGAACTTCATCCATAATCCCAAAGAAGAATTTTGGGTATTACCTCTTGAGGGGGGAATGTTAGGTAGGAAGTTAGTTATGAGCTTATGTGTGTGTGACATAAAGGCCTAAGGAAAAGACATCTATGTCCAGCGTATGCATCTGCACCTCAGAGTGATCCCGGCAGCCCGGCAACATTCCGGGGCAGTCAGGCCTCCACATCCTACCCTGCCCCCTTCTACCTGATAACCTGCCTGGTGGGGGTCCCTGCCCCTTCTCCCAGGTACAGCCCAGTATCTGCATTTCAAACACCCTGCTCCGGATCCCCACTCTCCAGGAGGTCTTGCTCACCCTTCCTCCAAACCCAGGATGGCGCCAGCTAGCCTTCCTCCTGACTGATACCTTCAGGGAAAAACTCAGATAGGAGTTTTTCTATTTACATCCAAAAAGCCCTTTGTTCCAAGAGGAGCAGAGGTGGGAAAGCAAGACCCATCTCCTTAAAAACCCCTGGCCTCAACCGAACTGCGCGCTCAGCCCTCTGCCTGTCTGCTGAGCTGCCCGCCTGACCTGGTCAGGTGTACTCTCTCTCCACTGCCCCCCCCCCCGCACTCTCTCTCAGGTCCTGTCTGGAGAGGTGCCCATCCGTTTTTACGGATGTCCCTTCCCTAATAAACTTTGCTATTTCACCTCCAAAAAAAAAAAAAATAAATAAGTAAATAAATATAAAAGAATTGGAAAATATTTTCTCTGCTCACAACAAAGTTAACATAGGAACTTAAAATAGGCCGGCACCGTGGCTCAACAGGCTAATCCTCCGCCTTGCGGTGCCGGCACACCGGGTTCTAGTCCCGGTCGGGGCACCGGATTCTGTCCCGGTTGCCCCTCTTCCAGGCCAACCCTCTGCTGTGGCCCGAGAGTGCAGTGGAGGATGGCCCAAGTGCTTGGGCCCTGCACCCCATGGAGACCAGGAAAAGCACCTAGCACCTGGCTCCTGCCATCGGATGAGCACAGTGAGCCGGCCGCAGCGTGCCGTCCGCGGTGGCCATTGGAGGGTGAACCAACGAACGGCAAAGGAAGACCTTTCTCTCTCTCTCTCTCTCATTGTCCACTCTGCCTGTCAAAAAAAAAAAAAAAAAGGAAAAAAAGAAAAAAAAAGGAACTAAAAATATAAGTCGATGAACAATTAAATATAAAATAAAAACCATCACTTTTAGGAATCATTGACCAAATTGAGCCTGCAAAGGGAATATAGGAGAGGCAATAATTCTGTGTAACAAAAAAGTTGCAGCAGGCCTGAGAGTAAGCAGCACTGTAGAATTTCAGTCCCTCGATCTGAGAAATTGCCATTCTGTTTCACACATAATTAGAAAATTGAGCTCCTTTACTATGCATTTATTCCAGAAATATAGATAACTAAAGTCAAGATAATTTTTGATTTGAATGATGGCCACCATTTCCATTATATTCCCTCTACAAACTCCCTTTGCAATTTTCAACAAAAGACAATTTCATCACATAAGGAAATGACTTGTAAATTATATACCCATATTAAATTATGTTAATATCAAGAAAAGAGCTCATGTGTCATCCTAGGAAAGAAAACATAATAAACTTGTTCTAGTTACCACTGTTTTAAATAACTCTCTGGTTCCCTTCTATACATTATTACCCACATCCTGCAGTGCTATTGGCATGTTATCAAGCTGTCAGTAGTGACCAATTCAGCCAGTACTTACAGGCACCATCCACAGCCTTGAATGCTAGTTTCCTAGTTCATCAATGATTTTTTATAAACAAAAACAACAAAACAAACAGCTGCCCAAATATTCATTTTATGTCTTTGTGCAAGCCCATAAATGGTATTTTTCACATTTGCTCCTGCTTTTCCCTAAAATAAGACAGCAACAAAAATAGATACTAGGTTCCAAACAGTTGTTGGCTACAAAAATTCTTGTAAAATAATGGGGTTGGATACCACAGGTTGAATTTTTTTAAACCTGGCTTTGACAGGACTAGAATACTAGTGAATGTCGGTATCTGCAATCAGTTTTTTATACTTCGGCTGCTTAGCACATGTGAAAGTTAAAGTTAATATTTACCAATTTATAATAAGAATTTCATTGAATGGGACACAGTGTATTAATGCCTTGGCCTGGAGTGCTGGCATCCCATATGGGCGCTGTTTCGAGACCCGGCTGCTCCACTTCCAATCCAGCTCTCTGCTGTGGCCTGGGAAGGCAGTAGAAGACGGCCCAAGTCCTTGGGCCCCTGCACCCACATGGGAGACCAGGGAGAAGCTCCTGGCTCCTGGCTTCGGATTGGCGCAGCTCCGGCCATTGCAGCCATTTGGGGAGTGAACCAGTGGATGGAAGACTCTCCCCACCCCCGCGCGCCCCACCTCTCCTCTTTCTGTGTAACTCTGACTTTCAAATAAATTTTAAAAAATCATTGGAATAATTATAAGGTTATTTCTTCATGAGACTATAATGTTTATATATTTCACACATGTATAGCTCTCTGAAAGTATATTTATTGTTAAATAAAATAGTGCATCTCAAGGAGTGACTTGTGTAAGTAGATCTATTGATAAGAGATGTTGATTAACCTATATCAAAAGAGTTCTGTTATGAAAACAGTGATTTGATTTTTACTATTTCTATCATTTTAAAAAAAAATCACTTATTTGAAACAAAGAGCAACAGAGAGAAGGAGAAACAGAGAGAGAGAGAAAGATCTTCCATCCTCTAGTTCACTTCCCAAATGGCTGCAATAACTAGAGTGGGGCAAACCTGAAGCCAGGAGCCAGGAACTCCATCCCACATTGGTGACAGGGTCCCAAGTAATTGAGTGTTCTTCTACTGCCTCCCTTAGGCACATTAGCAGGAAGCTGGCTCAGAAGCTGAGCAACTAGAACTCTCTAACTGCTCTTTGACATGGGATGCAGACATCGCAAGTGGCAGCTTAACCGACTGTACTGATACACTGGCCCTCATGTGTATCTCTGGATATTGCTTAATGTATCTCTCTGATTTTTTTTTTTCATTCTCTGCTTTCCAGACCTCTGCTGTACTGTTTACGTCAATGCATTTATTTTAAACTCATAATGGTGTTCCATTATCAGAGTCTGCTGTGGGATTTTTTTTCTGTTGTATGTGATTCTCTTAGCTACTATTCAGAGATCTTTGTGTATTTCCCAGCGCTAGGCACTGAACATAGAAAAATTTCCAGAGATATTTTGTGGCCTAGAATGATGTTATTTTCCTTGAAAGAGGATTTGCTTTTTGGGGTGTGAAAATAATTACACTATGAATTTTGATTAGCCAAATGTGGGTAAATTTTTTCTGCCAAGTGCTGATTGGATATTTATCACATCATTTACAATACATACAAAATTATCAACTTAAAAATGAGCCTTGGGGGCCACTGTGTAGTACAGTTGGTTAAGCAGCCACCTGTGATGCCTGGCACCCATATGACTGTTCCACTTTGAATCCAGCTCCCTACTAATGCACCTGGGAAATCAGAAGAGAAACACCAAGGGTTTGGACCCCTGAACCCACATGGGAGAACTAGAAGAAGCTCCTGGTTTAGCCCCAGTTATTGTAGCCATTTGTGGTGTGAAACAGTGGGTGGAAGATCCTGCTCTCTTTCTCTGTTTCTCCCTCTATCTGTATCTCTGACTTTCAAATAAACAATAAATAATCTTTAAAAAATAAAAATAAATAAAAGGTTTATTTATTTTTTTGACAGTTATGAACTGGAGGGAGAAAATTGGGGGAGGAGGGGAAGAGAGAGCGAGAGCGAGAGAGAGAGAGAAACCGACTAGGCCAGGCTGAAACCAGGAGCCAAGAGCTTTATCTGGGTCTTCCATGTGAGTGGCAGAGGCTCAAGCACTTGGGCCATTCATCACTGCTTAGTGGAGCAGCCAGGACATGAACTGGTACCTATATGGGATGTTGGCATCACAGGCCGTGGCTTTACCCACAGTGCAACAATGCCAACTCTTCTCCCTGCTTCTTATCCCCTCCCAAGCATGCTATATAGCCCAAAGGCTATTTTATCTAAATAAGATGGTGATTTCTAATCCATGCTGGTGTTAGTACTCACATAGCCCTCCATTAAGGAATTCTACCAGAGTTCAGTGGGTGCCTGGAATGAGATTCTTGAGACAGAGTTAATGTGCTGCACCCTCCCCTACTGGAACAGATGGGAAATTATACACTGGTAAACTTTAAGCCCCATTTCCTTCTGTCTCCTCTTCAGGGCCACAAGGGAAATCCCTGTAGCACAAAGATGTGTTCTAAGACTTGAAATAAAAAGTCAATTCAGGTTAAAAAATTCAGTCAATAACATACAGATTACAATTTTTTATTAAAAATAAAATAAGGGGCCGGCACCATGGCTCAATATGCTAATCCTCCGCCTTCCGGCGCTGGCACACTGGGTTCTAGTCCCGGTCGGGGTGCCGGATTCTGTCCCGGTTGCCCCTCTTCCAGGCCAGCTCTCTGCTGTGGCCAGGGAAGGCAGTGGAGGATGGCCCAAGTGCTTGGGTTCTGCACCCGTGTGGGAGACCAGGAGAAGCACCTGGCTATTGGCTTCGGATCAGCGTGATGCACCGGCCGCAGCACGCCAGCCACGGCGGCCATTGGAGGATGAACCAACAGCAAAGGAAGACCTTTCTCTCTGTCTCTGTCTCTCTCACTGTCCACTTTGGCATCAAAGTGTAATAAAACCTGTGTTTTTCCATACCAGTTATAACCACTAGATGGCAATATAATGCAAAAAATACAATTAACAAGCCAAGGTTCTCTGAATATAATTTTTTACTGACAAATATAATCTTACAAATATTTCTATGCTTCTTTTAAATTTATCTTGAATTCAAGAATGAGATTCTATATCTAAGTATCCATTTCATGTTATGTTTTCCTCTGGCCATGTCCTTAAAATATGAAATATGTAAGAAAAATGATATTCCTTGTATACCCAAGAATAAAATTAATTGTCCAATATGCGATCACAGTACAAAGTTACACTAATGGAAACTTCAAACACAAGGTAATGTAGGAGTATTAGAATGTTAAAAGACAGTTCATAATTTCTCATGTCTGGTAAAATCAGGAAATTGAATTATATTGTTTTAATTGTTAGGTTCACATAAGACTATTTTCCAAGATAATTAGAAAGCTTTAAGTGTACACTTTCCTTTAACTCATCTTGATTCTTCTAAAAATATATGTGAACTAAACTGTAGAATGTACAATGCCTTAAAGCAACAGCCAACCCAGGAGCAAAGACGTGTGTTACAGTCAGAGAACTCAATGTTTTTGAATGTTCTGACATTCAGCTCCTTAACCAATAATGTAAGGGTATTTAAATAACCTACCACAGTTTTACAGGATTTATCAAACTACCTTTAATGATTGTATTATTTCTTTAAAATTTCCCACAAATATTCATAATGCATCTTCACTATTTTGAAAGTGTTGAAGGAAGTAGAGTTGCATTCAAGATAAATGGTGACTCCATAACCTATGGCAGAGACATGTTCTGCCTGTCCTGGAAGAGGCCCAAGAAGTCAATGGAAACACATTGAGGGATTTCCAAACCTCTTATGCTTCTGCACGTGTTACTGTGACACTTCAGCATAATTATCTTATAGGGTTGCAAAAACTACCTTTTGCAAACAGTGATTCTTGGATCTTACATCTGGAAATGGGAAATCACTTGTAACTGTGGAATTACATGAACCCACCATGTGATGAGCTGTAACAGGACATGTTCTTTGTGCTTAATATCTTAAAGAAAGTGACAACAACAGGTCTGATGGAGCCTACTCTATCAAGGAGTTAGTTGTTTAAATAAAAGCATTGATATCCCAAATAAATAGTGTGACTGTAAATGCTTTGGAAACATGGGACTAGGCAATACAGTAGTTACATTTACATTAACAGTATTTTTTACTGAATTTATTCAATCTATACTTCAGGTAAAAATACATCCACAATATTTTACTTTTCATTTACATACTTTACTAGCATAGAAATATGGTCAATGTCACCTAACTTGATTTTTTTAGACCACTCTAACCTAGAGGTTAAAATCTGAGTCACTACATATTATCTTGACAAAAAAGTCTTTGAAAACTACCAAATTACATGTTTCCTTAAATTTTCCTCTTGATTTCACATATTGAAATTTGTATCACTTCCTGTCACTGGGCTATAGAAAATATAAGGAAAGCTTCTTTTCTTTTAAGCCTCTTTTCTTTCATTCTCAAATTGATGACTTTCCTTTACAGATCTATGACAACTTTTGTGACCCATGTGCTAGAGCATTCAACTGAAGGGATGATTCAATATCTTTTTTGGGTAATGAGTGCGACCTTGTAGCAGAGGCAGAATGCTTCTAGGAACAGTTCGTCCAAGCTTTTGTTCACAAATAATGGAGGCAACTCATTTTGCATCATTACCAATCACTCCTCTGGATTGCTGCAGCATGCTTATTACTTCCATAAGAGCTATAGTGAGAAAAAATTCTCAGAAATCACCTATTACAGGAAGCATAGGGATGACCTAGGTCATGGTTTAGCCAACAGAAAAGAAGAGATGAAGAGGTCTTTCCCAAAAGGTAGAAAACTGTGTTCTGGGCACTTTTCATCTTCGCGTCTTGCTGAAGGATCCAAGTAGAACTGTGCAATTTCAAAGACTGTGTTTTCTGGAAAGAGGGCAGAATAAGATTTATAGTAGTGTCTTTGCTTCAAATCACAGATTTTTTTGAAGTTGTCATTCTTTTTTTTGTAGTTCATATAAATACCCAAAATACATTTTCCTTCTCAAACTTACATGAGTCTCAATATAAGCCAATTTAAACTCAGTATAAAACAATGTCAACTCCCAAATTGTGACTTCTCTACTCTTTTGGTTTTAATTGCACATCCCTAAAAGTCATGTTCAAGTTTTAATCCTGCCCACATACCTCAGAATGTGAATGTGTTTGGAAGGAAGGTGATTATAGAAGTAATCAGGTAAGATAAAGTCATGCGGGAGAGAGTAGGGTGAGCCCTTAATGAAATTTGACTGATGTGTTTATCAGACATGCATACACACACACATACACACGGGGGGCAGGGGTGAGTAGGGAATAAATGTCTTGTAAAGATGGAAGCAGAGTCCAGGTTGATACTTCCTTTTTTAATTTTTTTTTTTTTGACAGGCAGAGTTAGACAGTGAGAGAGAGAGACAGAGAGAAAGGTCTTCCTTCCATTGGTTCACCCCCCAAATGGCCGCTACGACCAGCGCACTGTGCTGATCCAAAGCCAGGAGCCAGGTGTTTCCTCTTGGTCTCCCATGGGGTGCAGGGCCTAAGCACTTGGGCCATCCTCCATTGCCCTTCTGAGCCACAGCAGAGAGCTGGCCTGGAAGAGGAGCAACTGGGACAGAATCCAGAGCCCCAACTGGGGCTAGAACCCGGGATGCCAGCACTGCAGATGCAGGATTAGCCTAGTGAGCCGCAGCGACAGCCCAACAGGGGAGTTATTTTAACAGGCATATTGGCTGACATAGTTCCCACATTCATTTAGCATCTCAGTATTCTTGGAATAATAATAATAATAATAAATAGAACAGAATTTTACCCTATCCAAAATTTTACCTTATTCCAGCCATCACCTAAAAGGGGATTTAGGGAACTGAGCTCCCAGAATTGGAAAGAGTGCTTATGTGCCCAGGTGGTGCTGGGCAACAAGAAAACAAGATGGGGTATCTCTAACTCAGAGAGTTTTGAAAGGTAATCGCAGTTTGGGGTCAAAACTCAGGAGCCATCTTTGACACATTTGTATAACAGTCTCCATATCTGTATTTTAGAGTGATCGTAACATACATGGCCTTTACTACTTTGAAATAGGTTGGGATCAACATTAGACTGAGAGTTTTTTGACCATTGATAACTTTTTTATTTTTAAAAAAATTATTGTTGGTTTTTAAAATAAGCAAATTTCATGTATGTCATATATACAGATTTAGGAGCATAGTGATACTCCCTACCCTGCCCTCTCTCCTGCCCATGCTGCCACTCTCTTTCCTCCTTCCTTTCTTATTCTTTCTTCTACTTTTTATAATGACTTACTTTCAATTTACTTTATACTCATAAGATTAATCCTACACTAAGTAAAGAATTCAACAAATAGTGAACAGAAAATAACTATTCCTCGACAGTAAACACAAAGGCTGTAAACAATCAATAAATTTAATATGTCAACTATGCTCATACACATTGCATTTTTTGCACTCTATTAGTGCAAAGATCAGGGGGAATATATAGTATTTGTCTTTTGGGGACTGGCTTGTTTCACTAAGTATAATGGTTTAGAGGTGCATCCATTTTGTTGCAGAAGACAGGATCTCATTATTTTAAATCTGAGTAGTATTCCATATTGTATATATGCCACTTTTTCTTTATCCAATCATCAGTTGATAGATATCTGAGTTAATTCCATATCTCAGCTATTATGAACTGAGCCGCAATAAACATGGGGGTACAGATAACTCTTTCATATTCTGATTTCATTTCCCTTGGGTAAATTCCCAGGAATGGAATTCCTGGGTCATATAGTAAATCTATTTTCAGATTTCTGAGGAATCTCCATCCTATCTTCCACAATGAGTGCATTATTATATATTCCCACTAAAAGCGCATTAGGGTACATTTTCCCCTATTTTCTCACCAGCAACTATTGTATTTTGATTTCTGTATGAGAGCCATTCTAACTGGGGTGAGGATAAACCTAATTGTGGTTTTGATTGGAATTTCCCTGATGGATAGTGATCCTGAGCATTTCTTCATGTGTTTGTTGGCCATTTGAATTTCCTGTTTTGAAAAGTGCCTGTTCAATTCCTTTACCCGTTGTAACTGGATTCTTAGTTTTGTTTTCAAACATGAAGTAGTCTTAAGAAATATATTTGAAAGTACTACCAAGTCAAACAAGTAGAAATTTTCTGAATTGGGAGGAGAGTGACAATGGTCATGGTACAGTTATATTTGTTCTGTTATTTTATAAATAAAAAACCTAAACTGTATATTATATTTATAATTTTCATATCATTTAAGTAGATTACAAACAAAATTTGGTAGATGTAACTAATCTCTATATAAATGTTCCAGTGATATGTAGTTGTGTCATATATAACTCTTGAACTTGTATTTGGTCAGAAATATAAAATGGCATAAAAATTATACCACATTTCCTAGAAATTCTGTACCTGTGTACCATATAGAGTAATGGCAGAAATACTATATGAGGGTATCAAATTGGTTATTATACTGTTGTAGAGGTTGAGATCATGGACACCTATATCTGGAAGTATGGTAAATGGCATCTCCAATAAAATCAAATAAAAATAAGATGATGCATAAAAGCAATATCTGACAAAAAATTTCACCAGCACTATTACTGAGCTTTAATGAGTTCTATTTTACTGGATGTGTAAATCTATGTACTGAAAGTTAATCCTAGGGTCTGCCCAACTATAGAACTATGATTGATGGTTTAATTGGGATCTCAAAGAGCTACATAGTGAGAAAAATACACATATGTAATTTTATGCATTGTATAATATGTAATAATTTATTTATGATATACTTTTCATTATTAGATACTCATACATACCCATTTCATTATGATATTGCTATATGTTTTTTATTATTTTTTATTGACTAGATTAATTATTCTGAAATTTCTAAACTTGAGGACTTTTCTAGTTTTTTGTTTCCTGTTTATTTCTAACTTAATTAGATTTTGAGCATGTAATGAGTTCTGTATGATCCTAAACCTTTGAAATTTGGCAAAATATTTTATGGCTAAGAATGAATTCAATTTTATTTATTTATTTATTTATTTATTTATTTGACAGCAGAGTGGACAGTAAGAGAGAGAGAGACAGAGAGAAAGGTCTTCCTTTGCTGTTGGTTCACCCTCCAATGGCCGCCGTGGCTGGCGTGCTGCGGCCAGCGCACCGCGCTGATCAGATGGCAGGAGCCAGGTGCTTATCCTGGTCTCCCATTGGGAGCAGGGCCCAAGCACTTGGGCCATCCTCCACTGCCTTCCCTGGCCACAGCAGAGAGCTGGCCTGGAAGAGGGGCAACCGAGACAGAATCCAGTGCCCCGACCAGAACTAGAACTCGGTGTGCCGGCGCCGCAAGGCGGAGGATTAGTGAATTCAATTTTTAAAATAGATGTTCTCAGTGTGCTTGTAAAGGATGTGTACTTCCTAGGTTTGTGGGAGAAATCCTGTAGGTGTCCATTAGCGTATAATAATTGTATTTTTCCAATCTAATTTTTCTCATAGTAATTTGATGTTTGCTTCCTATATTGAAATACAATAACAGTTCTCTATAGATGCCATAACCAAATATTAGATTATGTGCCTTAAACAACAGAAATTTATAGTCTCGCAATTCATTTTTTATTTTAATATTTTTCCTGATATGTAATTTATATGACCTGTTTAGATTATAGTGCTCAGTAGTTTCTAGGATATTTAGAGTTTTTCAACTATTACTATAATCTAATTTAAGGAAATTTTCATCACTCCTAAAAGAAACTTGAACCTATTAACAGATTCTTCCTGCCTCCCTGTTTAGTAACTATTAATTTATTGTCTTTATAGATTCATTTGCCTGAGCTGCATGTTTACCATAACTGGAATCATACTATTTAGCTATGTGTAACTGATTTCTTACCTATAGTATAATATTTTGCTGATCTATTCTTCAACATTCTGATGTTTATTGTTCTCAATTTTGGCTGTTGTCAGTGGTGATGCTATGAACATTTATATACATGTTTGTGTGTGGACACATGTTTTCATTTCTCTTGGGTAAGAGTATAATTGTATGATATATGAGTAGAATTGTAAATTCAGTGGGAACTCTCTTTTTGTCAGCTTTACCACATCAATGCTCACAAAGTCAGAGGTTAATGGAGGGTGGGAACTAGCTACCACCAGTACAGCTCTTCTGCAGCACAGAGCGTGGTGAGATGCAATCTGCCCATTTTATCTGCTGCTGAGTCTGTCCAAATTCCATACATGGAAGTTAGGGGACAGAGAACTTGCTTGATAACTGGAGACCAGCATGATAACTTTTTCATTTGAGAGCTGTGGGAAAACAAGTATAAAGTTGAGTTCCAATGATATGGCCTTCTCCCTTGTTCTTATCAAGTTCTGTAGATTTGTTGACTAAAAGTCTCTCAATTCCTTACAAGCCCTTTTGTCATGGAATGGCTGGGTTCTTGGTTCTAACACAGGAAGTAATCCAAGGACAAACATAGGTAGCAGAGGAACAAGAATTATTTTTAGCTAGGCAAGAATGCACTTTTAAATCAGAGTGGAGGCCTGCTCAAGTGAGAGCTGCACCTGCAAAATGTTTGGGGTCAACCCTTTAGATTACCTAAAAGCGTGGGGGTGGCATCTGGAGTGAGGTTTAATTGAATATTCATAATAGGCCGGTGCCCTGGCTTATTAGGCTAATCTTCCGCCTGTGGCACCGGTTGGGGTGCCAGGTACTAGTCCCCGTTTCTCCTCTTCCAGTCCAGCTCTCTGCTGTGGGCCAGAAGGGCAGTGGAGGATGGCCCAAGTCCTTGGGCCCTGCACCCCATGGGAGACCAGGAGAAGCACCTGGCTCCTGGCTTCAGATCTGCGCAGTGCCAGCCGTAGTGGCCATTTGGGGAGTGAACCAACGGAAGGAAGACATTTCTCTCTGTCTCTTTCTCTCACTGTCTAACTCTTCCTGTCCAAAAAAAAAAAAAAAAGATTATTCATAATGGTGGAGTTTGAATACCTATGATTTCCCTGTCTTTTTCTATAGAAGTCTCAGAAATGTCATGCCAACAGATGCATGATGCAAGGAGTGTCAGACATGGTAATTTTATAAGAATATTACAGTTGGTTATATGTCATTACAAGGACACAGTTGACAATCATGTTGGTTATTTTCATTTGATATTGGTTATAGCCAGTGGTTTCACTAAAACTGCTGCTGTCTGCTGTACAAAAAGTTGTGATGGTGGTGGGGGCTTGGGGTCAGCACTGTGGTGTAGTGGGTAAAGCCGCTGCTGCAGTGCCAGCATCCCAAATGGGTGCCGGTTCAAGTCCCAGCTGCTCCACCTCTGTTATAGCTCTCTGCTATGGCCTGGGGAAACAGAAGATGATGCAAGTCCTTGGGTCACTGCACCTGTGTGGGAGACCTGAAAGAAATTCCTGGTTTCTGGCTTCAGATCAGCGCAGCTCCAGCTGTTGAAACCATCTGGGGAGTGAACCAGCAGATGGAAGACCTCTCTCTCTATGCCACTGCGTTTCTGTAACTCTGCCTTCAAATAAATAAATAAATCTTAAAAAAAAAAAAAAAAGATGTGAGGAGATTTTTTGAGCAGGAAATTTTGAGCAAGATTATTAAGATAGCTTGCTAGCTTTCTCCTTTCCTGTATCATTTTAATCAATTTATAGAGAATTTGAAGGAATTTGACTTTTTTAAAGATTTATTTATTTTGTTTAAAGACAGAACCACAGAGAAAGAATGGAAAAGGGGATAGGAAGGGAAAGAGAGAGAATGAGCAACATCTTCCATCCACTGGTTCACTCCCCAAATGACTACAACAGCTAGAACTGGGCTGGTCTGAAGCTAAGAGCTTCATCTGGATCTCCCATGGGGATTTCAGGGTGCATTAGCAGGGAGGGATTGGAAGTGAAACAGCCAGGACTCAAACTGTCAAGTGCCCCAGGCAGTGGCTTTATCCTGCTAAGCCACAGCACTAGCCCATGATGATTCTATAAGATATTTCTCTAGGGGCGAGATTTCCCATCTCACACCATCATTCCAAAAGCCTTGCCTCTAGTGAATAATTTATTTTGCATTTCCTATTTATTTTCCTTTCTTTTCTTTCATTGAAAGCTATCTTTAGAATTTATAGAGCAGAATTTTCCCTTTTTTTAATTTCATTTGCATTTTTTTCTTCACCAAATTTTAAGTTACTCTCTACTATTTGACATTTAGGTCCTCTCACATACTTCAAGGCCCCTAAGTATTTTAATTTCCAACTTCTTTCTAATATGATACTGTTGAACTTTCTATAAAATTTTCCTTTTAATCTTTCAAAGTACATACTGGAATATTATTCTCAAAAATGGATGCTACTTGTGCTTTGAATCAACATAACCTACAAATGATTCCCTTCATTTCAGATCTTTTTTCTGGGATTATGTTCTTCCTGAAATTATTTTCTGCAGTGCCAACATCTATAAATTTAAAAAAATTGCCCTTATTTTATACTAATTTTTTAATGGGCTTATCACTGGGCACAGCAATATAAGCTCAGTTACTTCTCTTGGCACATTAAAGACATTATTCTCTCCTAGTGTCTGTTACTGAGAATTCAATTCAGTATATCTCTCATTTCTCTCTAGGTGATTTTGTTTGTGAACATTAAGTTTTTTGCTACCTTTAATATCTCTTTGTATTTTATAATTTCATTAATAATTGAATATAAATATTTTATTATTTATCTTGGTTGGAAATCATTAAAATTTATTTTTTTTAATTTCTGTAAGTTCTTAGAAATATCTTCAGATATTTGTTCCTCTCCATTTTTCCAATGTTCTATGTTTCTTAAATTCTCTTTCATATTTTCCATCTACTTATGATGGGTTATAGGTAATTTATTTTTTCTTTATTCTTTTGTTGTTTTGGTTGATACTTATCAGGGGAAGATTCCTGGAGAAATGATTTCTGGTACTCATGGTAAAGGATTCATAAGGCAAAGCAGATTGGAAATTGATCTGATTGTGATTTTACCTGAAGTAACATAAAACCTTGAAATTACCAAAGCTTAACAAAACTTTTTTTTTCTTTTTTTAAAGATTTACTTATTTACTTGAAAGTCAGAGTTACACAGAGAGAGGAGAGGCAGAGAGAGAGGTCTTCCATCCAGTGGTTCACTCCTCAATTGGCCACAGTGGCCAGAGCTGCGCTGATCTGAAGCCAGGAGCCAGGAGCCTCCTCTGTGTTGCTCCTGCTGGTGCAGGGGCCCGAAGACTTGGGCCATCTTCTTCTGCTTTCGCAGGCCATAGCAGAGAGCTGGATTGGAGGTGGAGAAGCTGGGACTCGAACTGGCGCCCATATGGGATGCCAGCACTACAGATGGCAGCTTTACCCGCTACACCAAAGCGCTGGCCCTGAACAAAACTTAAATGTTTATTTCTTTCCCTTGTAAAAATTCAGAAGTGTGTCATCAAAGTCTAGTAAGTTGTTGCAGGGATCAAGCTCCTTCCAAGTCACTGTTGTGTCTCACCTACTGTGTTCCCCTAGACTTTATGGTCCAGGATGGCACCTGTGTTTCTGGAGGCAGGATGAATGAAAGATGAAGAACAAGGCACAGGGGCCAGTGCCATGGCTCACTCGGTTAATCCTCTGCCTGTGGTGCTGGCATCCTATATGGACACCAGGTTCTAGTCCCGGTTGTTCCTCTTCCAGTCTAGCTCTCTGCTGTGGGCCAGGAGGGCAGTGGAGGATGGCCCAAGAGCTTGGGCCCTGCTCAGCGCCAGCTGTAGCGGCCATTTGGGGGGTGAACCAATGGAAAAAGGAAGACCTTACTCTCTGTCTCTCATTGTTTAACTCTGCCTGTCAAAACAACAACAACAACAACAACAAAAAAAAAAACAAGGCACAAAGCATCAGTATCTACTGTTTATCAAGGGAATTCTTGGAAGTTGCCAAATATACTTACTTTCGTATCAGTCTCATCAAAACTTAGTCATAAAAACACTATATGATTTGGAAAGGTATTATTGTACATAACAGGAAACACATCTTTATTTTAGTGTCGACAATGGTGTTCACAGTGCCTCAGAAAGTAGGCAGTCATGAAACATTTGTTAATTAAAATAATAAAGTAATTAAAAACTGCACAAGATAAGATATCCTGACATGTATCCTAGTGAAAAATAAATCAGAATTCCTTAGAAAAAAATCTGAAAATCAAGTAAAACATCAAAGGTTTAAACCCAGAAGAATGTTGTTCTGAGAAAACTAACCTGGCCCTGCAACTTACCTTGGTATCTTTCTGATGGTTTTCCAGAATTTTACAAAAATATTTTGGCAGCCCTTCATTGGTTTCATTAGGGCATATTTTATTCATCAAGATGACATTTCACAAAGAAATAAATTGAGCATCTTTAAGCTGCTCTGTCTGTAGGTAGCTTTCTCTTGATTAAGAGTTTGTTAGGAACAGCAAGTGAGTCGAATTGTTTCCCTGAAGACGGGTGAACAGCAGGCTTCTATCTAGGAGGAAGTGGTAAGTTCTTAAGTGCATAGGAATTAACTTACAAGCACAATGCTTGTAAGTTGAATTGAATTTAAAGCTGTGGAAATGAAGCCTTTCCCAATAAACTTCAGATGCTTTGTCTTTCATTAAGCTGTGCCACACTAAACACAGCCACCCGTTATGTTTCCTCACACATCCTTTAAAAGTTACCAATAATAAAATCATAAGAAATGGTTTAAATTCTCATTTTCCCTCAGACTCCTGCTGAGAACACTCGAAAACTCTTGTTTGGATTCATTTGTGCATATTTCTGGCTGCTGGTATTTCAGCACTTATACGAATTCTTCTCCTAAAGTGAAAGTTCACATATTGAATGCGCTGTTAAAATCTAAAGTAATTTAAATTAGAACAAGGTAAAACCCAGAAGCAATCATTCGCAAAAAGCTTGAAAGCACTGAAAGATTTTCTGTCACAGAAACCCTAATTGCACATAACCCGTGGTTTTAAATCAGCGAGGACTGGGTTGGGTTGGCCTTGGTCAAAGTTGAAATGCCAGGTAGAGGGAGCCAGTTAAGTTTACCAGGTTAGCTGGGCTGTATAAGAGCATGTTAGGCATGGGATGCATCCGGGATGAACATCAGACAGCAAGAGAAGTGCTGTGCCTAGAACGTAATCACATGTGCTGCTCATCACAAGCTGAGCTGAGTCAGTGAATTCCTGAAACTGTTTAGTGCCATAATATACTAACGGCACTGAAGTTTGAGGGAGAGCCCACACCCTTTGTGAAATAGTAAGCTGAGAACTACTACATGGAAAATCCCTTGTTTTGGGGCTGGTCTACAGCATAGCGGGTTATGCTGCAGTCTGTGGTGCCAGAATCCCATATGGATGCCGATTCAAGTCCCTGCTGCTCCACTTCTGATCCAGCTCCCTACTGATGTGCCTGGGAAAGCAGTGGAAAACGGCCCAAGTACTTGGGTCCTCAATGCCCACATGGGAGACCAGCAAGAAGCTCCTGGCTACTGGCTTCAGATTGGTCCAGTTCTGGCTGTTGCAAACATTTGAGGAATAAACCAGCAGATGGAGGATCTCTCTCTCTCTCTCTCTCTCTCTCTCTCTCTCTTTCTCTCTCTCTCTCTCTGAAACTGTACCCTTCAAATAAATATAAAAAATCCTTGTATCCATAGAGGACCATACAGTGGTATCTACAAGGGTAGAACAGGTTCTTTCTAGATGAAAGGAAGAGGATGAGGTGGGCTGACTGTAACCATTGGTCATCTCAATAAGGCAATGGTTTTCATTTATTGAATATTTTATAGAATGCATTCTGTGTGCCAGAAGGTGGACAAGCTATAAAGAAATAAACAAAGTTCATTATCTAATTTAAAGATAGTTGAAATATCTTCAGAACAATTTTATATTATTATACAATGTGACTGTGTTAACAGGGACATAAATAAGGTATTATAGCAGTGCCCAGAAGAAACACAGGGAAGACTTAACTGGGCTTTGGGTGAATTGAATGTTAGAAAATACTTCCAAGGAGTGACATATCATCTTAGTTTCAATAGAATGCAATGTGATCAATTAGACAACAAGGGGAAAAGTAACTTTCAGGTAGAAACAATGGCATGAGAAAAGTTGTAGAGCAGTAAAGAGCAAAGGAAATAAATTATTATTAATGCACAGAACATAAAATGAGGAACTTGAGAGATACATCATATCATATTGTGTCTATGTGTGCCATGCTAGAAGTTATTTAGCTTATTCAGATATGTTTATATTCTTCAACGAACTCAGAGCATAGACAAGTTCAGGCACACTTTCATTATAGTTTCAAGTTTCATCAGAAACTTTTTTTTAAAATTTTATTTAAAATATAAATTTCCAAAGTACAGCTTTTGGATTACAGTGGCTTATTCCTCCATGACCTCCCTACCACCTGCAGCCATCCCATCTCCTGCTCCCTCTCCTATCCCATTCACATCAAAATTCATTTTCAATTATCTTTATAAACAGAAGATCAATTTAGTATATACTAAGTAAAGATTTCAACAGTTAGCACCCACACAGAAACACAAAGTATAAAGTACGATTTGAGTACTAGTTATAGCATTAATTCACATAGTACAGCACATTAAGGACAGAGATCCTACATGGGGAGTAATTTCACAGTGACTCCTGTTGTTGGCTTAATAATTGACACTCTTGGTTATGGCGTCAGTAATCACCCGAGGCTCTTGTCATGAGTTGCCAAGGCTATAGGAAGCCTTTTGAGTTTGCCAACTCTGATCTTATTTAGACAAGGTCATAGTCAAAGTGGAAGATTTCTCCTCCCTTCAGAGAAAGGTACCTCCTTCTCTGATGGCCCGTTCTTCCTGCTGGGATCTCACTCACAGAGATCTTTCATTTAGGTCATTTTTTTTTTTTAACCACAGTGTCTTGGCTTTCCATGCCTGAAATACTCTCATGGGCTTTTTAGCCATATCCAAATGCCTTAAGGGCAGATTCTGAGGCCAGAGTGCTGTTTAGGACATCTGCCATTCTATGAGTCTGCTGTGTATCCCACTTCCCATGTTGGATCATTTTCTCCTTTTTAATTCTATCCGTTAGTATTAGCAGATACTAGTCTTGCTTATGTGATCCCTTTGACTCTTAATCCTATCATTAGGATTAAAGTGAAACTGATCACTTGGACTAGTGAGATGGGATTGGTACATGCCACCTTGATGGGATTGAATTGGAATCCCCTGGCACGTTTCTAACTCTACCAATTGGGGCAAGTCAGATTGAGCATGTGCCGAACTGTACATCTCCTCCCTCTCTTATTCCCACTCTTATATTTAACAGGGATCACTTTTAGGAGCTCCAAGATGGCTGAATAGGAGGGAGCGCACTGATCGTCCAGGAAAAGATAGTTTAATAAAAGTGGGGATACTATAGTTTCAGGGAAGAGTTAGGGAAAAAAACTGCAGAGGAAACTCTTCCAGAACTAGTGGGACACAGTGGACCTATGTGGAGGCCACGGGCACCCATGGCTCGGGACCCCAGCCGCTGAGTCTACACACCAGTGCTGGAAAGGAAAGTGAGGTGAAACCACAGTAGCCCGAAACACTGGCAGAAAAGGGGCAGGAAGAGTCTAGAGGGAACGAGTTTTGAAAAAATCTTATACTGTTATGATCTTATGAAATGAAATGTCCGAATGCTTCATGACACCAAACTCCTATGAGTCAAATATACTTTTTTTGTTAAAGATTTATTTATTTATTTGAAAGAATTACAGAGAGAGGAGAGGCAAAGAGAGAGACAGAGAGAGCGAGGTCTTCCATCCGATGGTTCTCTCCCCAGATGGCAGCAACAGCTGAAGCTCCAATCTAAAGCCAGGAGCCAGGAGCCTCCTCCAGGTCTCCCACATGAGTGCAGGGACCCAAGGACTTGGGCTGTCTTCTACTGCTTTCCCAGGCCACAGCAGAGAGCTGGATCAGAAGTGGAGCAGCTGGGACTAGAACCAGCACTCATATGGGATGCCAGCGCCTCAGGCCAGGGCATTTACCTGCTGCGCCACAGCACCGGCCCCTCAAATATACTTTTAAACCATCAACAATTATTCAGATAAAAGCTGAAAAATCTGAATGAAGTGAGCAGGCTTCCCATTGCAGCATGTGATGGAGGGCTTGTGGGTTAAAATATAATGTTCTACAACAAATACAAAGATGTGGTGCAACAGCAATTTTCACACTTTGCTGGTGAGAATACAAAACAGTACAGCCAATTCTGCGGTTTCATACTTAACTGATTAATAGTAAGTGAAACAAGTCAATTTGAAAAGACTGAGTGCCATGTGATTCTGACTTTATGACATTCTGGAAAATAAAAAGAAAACTATGAAGACATTGAAAAGATAATTTTTTTTTTTTTTTGCCTGAGGTGGAGGTGAACAAAAGGTAGAATAGGCAGAACTTAGAAACTTAGGGCAATGAAAATATTTAACTTAGCAATTAAGAGGACGGTTCATATGCCCACGTGACTTACCCACGTGTCTGCACATATCTGAGTTCTGTACCTGGCTCTGGCTCCTGACCTCAGCTTCTTGTTACTGCAGATCCTGAGAGGCAGCAGTGATGGCTCAAGGAATTAGATTTCTGCCAGTCACTTGCAGGCATAGATTTGTTCCCAGCTCCCAGAAATCAGCTCCAGCCCAGACTTGGCCATTGCTGGCTTTTGGGGAGTAAATCAATGAATGGGGGTGCCCCATTCACTGTCTTTCTGTCTTTCTTTCTGCCTCTCAAAAATTTTTTTTCAAAAAAGAAAATATTCTATGTGATTCTATAACAATGGATATGTGTCATTGCATATTTGTCCAAACCCAGAGAATGCTGAACCCCGAGAATGAAGCCTAGTGTAAACTATGGAGTTGGGATGATGCTGATTTGCTGACACAGGTTCATCAGTTTCATGAGTGTAACACTATGGTAGGAGCTGTCAATCATGGTGGAGGCTGTGCATGTGTGACACAACAGAAAGTCCTATATCTTCCTCATTTTTTTATATGACTCTATAATCACTTTAAAATATTTTTAAAAGCATAGTGTTCTCCCTATTCACCTTTCAATGTCTTTATATGTAAGAGTAATAATGGAGGGAAACACAATAAAGCTTTATATAGGGAATTCTGTATTTCACACATATATTTTTATACCTCCATAAGAAAGACTAAGCAAGTTTGTTAAATCAGTTTCCTTTAGCTCTGTTTTCTTAACTGAGTTAATAGTGATTTTTAAAATTTAGCCCTGAAATTAATACACAGAAAATCTAGTGAAATCAAATATAGTTTAACAAGTAAAAAATAAGTTCCTTAGGGGTGACTGTTGTGGTGTAGTGGATTAAGCCACTGCCTTCACCACCAGTACCCCATACCAGAGTGTGGGTTTGAATCCATGCTGCTCTTGTACCGAGCCAGCTCCCTGCTAATGCACCTAGGAAAGTAGTGGAAGATGGCATTGCAGGCAGTGGCTTTACCTGCTATGCCACAATGCTAGCTTCTCCACCATATTTTTTAAAAAAGATTTATTTTATTTTCTTAACCCACTATGCCACAGCTCTGGCCCCTAAGTTCCCTTCTTAAAATTTAATCTATTATATCAGCCAATTAAAAAGTTAACCTAGCAATTAGTTAACTTAGTGTTAACTAAGTGTCAAATTTCCAAAGAGAAGTTTTTGTTTTTTTTCTATTAGTGTAACAACAGATTCAAATTTGGATCCTTTTGGGATTCGAATGGACAGTCACTTATTCATGTTCTTTAGCCTGGTGGATGTGGGCAGGTTGTGACCTAGACTAGGGTGTCAAGAAGAGAAACTGCATGAGAGATGAAATCCTAACCACAATCTACTGATGAAGTCATACACTGGGCACAGAGCTTATCCACTCTGGAAAGGGACACCTCTTTCTAAATTGGCCTGACAGTAGCACTGATTTTTATGAGTGTCTTGTAGGAGAGACAGAGGGAGAAAGAGAGAGACAGACAGACAGAGAGACAGAGAGAGAAATCTCCTATCTACTGGTTAACTCTCCAAATGCCATAACAATCAGAGCAGAGCCAGGCCAAAGCCGGGAGCGAGGAACACCATCCAGATCTCCCACAGGGTTGGCAGGAACTCAGTGACTGCTGTTTTCCCAGGTGCATTAGCAGGAAGCTGGATCAGAAGTGGAGCAGCCAGGGTTTGAACCTGCACTCTGATACGGGATGCTAGTGTCAAAAGCAAGAGGGTTAATGGCTTAATCCATTGCCTGCAAAGACAGCCCAACGATCTAGTCACTGAGGTGAGTAAGGTTTGTCACTTGCAATGCATGTCACAGTAGGAGATAAAAGACAAGTAAAATTATCACATATTTGGAAACAACCTAATACATTTCTGAAGTTCAAGGCTTTTAAAGAATTGTGTTGTATAATATCGAGTGTTTCACAAATAGCCCAAAAATTGATCAAAGGTCGAACTAAAAATTTTGCTATTTTTAGTAAAATGAAAGTACTCACATTTTGGGAAGCAGGTAGTTTTTCTTATAAAGATTATTGTTTTTCTGGCATTAAACAATAAAACAAATTATGTTTTCAGGTGCAAATGAATCAGAATGAATAGTAACTGGCCTTTTCAGTTGTTAAAATTGTAAAATTATTTCCATATTTGTTATAGTACACCTACAAAAATTTAAAATAACAGAATTTTTGCTGGTATTTCAGTGTTTATAGATAAGCAGGTAGCTTTATAGAATTTGGACTCTCTTGGCTGATTTAGGGAGCATTGCAGGAATGGTGGTTTTGCTTTGGATTGAGTGTTTTCTGCAAATGAGGACAATTCTATGATGGAACATCTTTGTAGTTTTTATCCAAGAGGTAGAAAGAATGGCACAGTTAAAACGGTGGCTGGTATAGAAGCAACAGTCACTCAGACCAGGAAGAAAAAGAGGATGGCCCTTTTGTTTTTGTTCTACATGAAGAGAGAGTGGCCTTGTTTATGTCTTTTACTATCATGGTAAAAATGATCTTTTCTGAGGCAGGTATTTGGCTATGTCCCAAGTCAGTGCCTGGGCTTGAATCCAGGTTTCTAATGCAGACTCTGGGAGTTGGCATAATGGCTCAGTGGTTGTCTCCCTGCCACACATGTGAGAGATTCACATTGACTTCCCAGTTTCTGAATAAGTCCTGGCCCAAGCTCAACTGTTTGTAGGTATTTGTGTAGTGAATCAACAGATCGAAGCTTTCTCTCCCTCTCTCTCTCTCTCTCTCTCCCTGACTCTCATATGAATCTGTATGCAAGAAATTGGAGTTCTAAGACATTGCTAATGCATCAAAAAAGAACACCATGGCATAGCTGCTGTTGCCAGTGTAGTTCCCAGTTGTCAGTGACTGCTTTTCTTTTGTTTTATTTTTCAAGTATGAAAGAAAAATAAAGTATGTTAAAATGATCATACATGGTTAATGAATGAAAGTTATTCAAGGTGGGTATTGAGAAAATATTTTACTGTACATACATCATTCAAGAAGAAATCTAAATGATTTGAAGAGATAAACCATAAGAAGCCTTGGGAAATGATTACAATGGTTTTAAAAAACAATGGATATGATGATATACCAATAAGGCTAAAAAAGGCAGTGCCTTCCAGTAGTCATCAATACATTTGTATTTCAAGTCACAGTCATGTTTGGTTCAAACTGGTGAGGCAGCTTAGCTGTACAAGGTTGTCAGATGACCCAAGCTCTATCAATATATGTGCTATCCTCAAAAGAATGGCATTTGCTTGTGGTTATAAATAAGTTCACAGTCATGAAAAAAAATAAGGAACAAAATGTTCCAGGAGCAAGGTTTATCTTTAAAGTATAAAATCTACTGGTCGGACATCTCTAATTCATTCAAACTCCCACTGGTTCCAACTTAGCCATTCCTAGTGACAAGGGACACTGGAAACTTAGTCACTGATTGAGTATATTGCACCTTGTGTCTTTAGGAAAAAGCATTTTTTGACAGAAGAGCTTTCCAGAAAAGGAGTTTCAGCAACTACAAAGGTTCTGAAAAGGAAAAAAACCTGCTATGTTAACGCAAGAACAAGAAAGTTGGTGTGTGCGGAGAATGCATGAAAATAAATAAAATGTAGATCATTGCCAGAGCATTCAAGGCCTGCTAAGATGGAATTTGAATTTTATTCAAAGTGAAAAGAATTGAGGATGTGTTTTATGACGATTTATTTCCACAGCAAGTTTCAGGTTCACGGTAAAATCAAGAGGAAGGCACTGAGATTTCCCATATACCCCTTGCCCTCCCAGATGCACAGCATCAGCCACCATCAATATGCTCCTGAGAATTGTATATTTATTGCCACTGGTGAACCTAAATTGACACATCATTATCCAAAACCCATAGTTAACATTGGATTTCACTCTTTTTTTTTTTTTAAAGATATTTTATTTCTTTGAAAAGCAGAGTTACAGAGAGGCAGAGCCAGAGAAGAGAAAGAAGTCTTCCAGCCCCTGGTTCACTCCCCAAATGGCCACAATGGCCAGAACTGGGATGATTTGAAGCCGGGAGCTAGGAGCTTCCTCTAGGTCTCCCACATGGGTTCAGCGACCCAAGCACTTGGATCATCTTCTACTGGATCCCCAGGCTATAGCAGAGCTGGGTCGGAAGTGGAGCAACTGGGGCTTGAACTGGAGCCCATATGGGATGCTGACACTGCAGGCGGTGGCTTTACCTGCTATGCCACAGCGCCAGTCCCTGGATTTCACTCTTGAGGTCGTTCATTCTACATTTGAATAAACATGTAAGGAGATGTACCTACCGCTTCAGTACCATAGAAATTAACATCCCCTGTGCTTAGTCTATTCATTCTTTGCACCACAACTCCTTACAATCACTGATCTTTTTTACCTTTTCCAAATTATCATATACTTCATCTTTTTATTATAAAGCTTTACCTTTTACAAATTATCATATACTCAGAATCATACAGTGTATAACCTTTTCAGACTGACTTCTTTCACTTAGCAATGGGCATTTAAGTTTTTTTTTATGCCTTTTCATGATTCAGTAGCTCATTTCCTTTTTAATGCCACTGATATTCCATTGTCTGGATGTGGAGCAGCTTATTTACCTGTTTATCTAGTGAAGGATGTTATGTTTTCTTCAAAGTTTCAGTAATTGTGAATAAGTCTGTGATAAACAACTGGGTGCTAGTTTTGTGCATGTATATGGGAGGGCATATCTTCTCAAATTTTTTGGGTTAATCTTAATCTCCAAGTATTTAGGAGTTTTTCATCTATCTTCTCATCATTTATTTCTACTTTAATTATATTGTGGTCTATGATTTCCAGATTAAAAATGACTTGAGGGTAACGTATACTCTGCTGTTGTTTGATGAAGTATTCTACAAATATTTATATACAGTTAATTGATGATGGTGTTGAGTTCAATTATGTTCCTATTGCTTTTTTCCCTCCTCAATCTATCTCTGACAGACGGTTACCGAAGTTACAACTATAATAGTGGATTCATTCATTTCTCCTTGAAGGTCTATTAATTTTCTTCAAATTTTTTGACACTTTTGTTAGGTGCATATACGTTAAAAATTATCGTGTCTTCTAGGAGAGTTGAACCTTTTATCATTATGTAATGCCTTTCTTTATTCTGATAACTTTCCCTGTTGCAAAGTCTGCTCTGTCTGAAATTAGGATAACCACTCCCACCCTATTTTCATTAGTGTTAGCATATTATCATTCTCTAGCAATTTACTTTTGATCTATATATGCCTTTCTATTTAAAATGATTCCTGTAGATAGTTATCTTGTTTTTTTATTCACCCTAACAATATCTGTCTTTTAATTTTTACCTTTAGAACAAAGTGGTTACTGATAATGTTGGATTAATATTTATAATAATTGTTACTCTTTCTTATTTTTGTCCCTGTTCTTTGTTCTATTTTAGTTTTCTTTTTCTACTATTTTCATTTTTAATTGAGTACTTTACAGTATTGTGTTTGCTATTCTTTTTAACATATCAATTGTAGTTTTCTTTTGTTGTTAGACTTGTTTTGAATAGTTGCTTCTCCTAGATTTTGCTAAGTCCATTTTCAAATAACATTATACCACTTCATGAGTGATATGAGCACCTTATAATAATAAAATAATCTTATTTCTTCTTCCCACTCCTTGTATGATTGCTGTCATTCATTTCACTTATTTATAAACATACAAGTGCCAACACAAAAGGCATATGGAAATGTATATAATGAAAAAGCTTTTACAGGTATTTCCATTTATTCTCACCAAAAAAGCTTATATTTTTCCATGAACTTTTTTGAAGCATCTTTGTGTGTGTGGTTACACACACACACACACACACACACACATACACATTCATGCATTGCCTAACAATGGAGCTATGTTCTAAGAAATAAATCATTATATGATTTTCTCATTGTGTGACCATCATACAGGATGCCAACACAAACTAAACTAAATGACTAAACTAAAATGACTATGATATTACTAGATTGTATAATCTTATGGTAAAACTACTATGTATGCGATCCATTATTAACTAAAATGTCTTTATGGGATGCAATATATATTATATAATATTATATCATTATATATAATACACATACATGCACACTTGTATATATAATCAAACACATTGATACTGCTTTTACTTGAAACAAACTCATTTGATAGATCAATTAAGAATTAAGCAAATAGTTCTTGTTTTATTTGCATTTATTCATTTTCCCATTCTCTTCTTTTCTTGTGTACATCTTAGTTTCTGACTGCTATAATTTCTCCCACTGTCTAAAGTGCTACTTTTAATATCTCTTGCAGGGGAGGTCTAGTGGCAACAAATTTCCTTAATTTTTGTTTACATGAGAAAGTCTTTATTTATCCTTTAGTTAAGAAGGATAATTTTGCAGGGTATAATATTCTATATTGGTGAGTTTTATTTCCTCTCAGAACTTTTCACTCTCCCCTTGCTTGTATGATTTCTGAGTAGAAATCTGATTTAATTCTTATCTATGCTCCTCTACAGGTGAGGTTAGTTTTCCCCTTTGGCTTCTTTCCATATTCTTCCTTTGTGTCTGATTTTATGTAGTTTTAAAATGATAGCCCTATGTATAGTTTTCCTGACATTTGTCCTTATTATTTCCTGAGTTTCCTGAATTTGTAGTTTACTGTCTGATAATAGTTCATGGGAAATTTTCAGTCATTATGGTTTAAATATTTCTTTTGTTCCTTTCTTTCTCCCCTCCCTTTTGATATTTATGTTATGCATAGACCACACCTTCCATAGGTGTGTTACAGTACTTTGATATCCTAAGCTTTCTTTTTTTTAGTCTTTCTTCTGTTTTCCAGTTTTTTTTCATATTTCTGTTGATGGAGTAAATTGGGAAATGTAAATGTTTGATGGCCTATGCGATTGCAAGTATTATGTTAAAATAAATTTAGGAGGAGTTGCTTCAAGAATAGCTTTTTGCCACAAATGTACCCTCCTAATTTGGAAAAAAGAATTAGTCACATAATACCTCAGTGAAGTTAAAAACAAATCTTTCACTTACTAGATCAATGTGAAAAGAGGGTGAAACATTAATAAAAGTAACTCTTGTAATGGAAGCAAATCTTCAGAAAAATGTATGATTCTGATGGCTTGTTGTCTTTTTTATTAGCTATCAAGTTCATTTAACAGACAAAAAATTCAACTGAAGATCATTCATTACGATAGGCATAGTTAACAATAGTTCATTAATTGTTCTTTCAGATGGTTCTATCTTACACAACCACTTTTGCTACATCTGAGAGATGCATAAGTAAGTCTTGAAAAGAGCAAATTTCTACCAATCCAATAAAACATTCAGTCAAATACTAAAAGAGGTACTATTACTTTGTTTTTGGTTAATGATATGTAGCCCAGACTTTGCTGTAGCTCTTTGCTGTATCATTTATAATTTGATGTAAATTGTCAAATATTTTGACTATTTAAACAATTAATAATGTGCTTTGCAAAATTACAAAACATTATATGTATGACTCAACTAATAGCTACTCCAATTATACACGATACATCATGCTCAAGATCTAGATTTATTTGAAAACATTCAGTCCAATTTAAATTAATGCAGAAAAGTCACATTCAATAAACCACAATTTTAGAAGAGACAAAATTATTGTGCTCTGTCATATTGTCACACAAATATAATTTAATGTTTAAAGAATGATAAAACACAATCACATGTAAATGAAATACTGATCTTCTCAGTAGTAGTAAGAACCTCTTTTGAGGATATAGGGTCTTCTGGGCTTATTTTCATACAGCTGCCGCTTCAGAATGTAAGGAATTTTTCTCTTTATGACTTCTTCCTTTTCATTTTTGTCATTTCCATTATCAAGAATATCTTCCTGTATTAACTGTAATATAAAGATAACATAACTAAAAGTTACAGAAATGAAATATTTCATTGTAAGGATTTTCCTACATTAAATCACATTGCTATTTAGATGGCAAGGTATATATGGATAAGGTACATGAGGTTCAAAGAAATTGTTTTGCCAAGGAACAGTTCTTAAGTTTTACAAAGAACTTGATATCTGTGATAGGATCAGAACCTGGTCTTTCGGGTTCTCTATTCAGGGTTCTTCCTAGTTCACCAAGTTAACTCTTCTCAAGAAACTTACATATATTTGAGAACATAACACTAATCCCTCCAATTGAAAGGACACACCAAAAGACATCTCAGTATTTTTCATCCTTGAGTTTATGATGGAGAGAACAAAATGGTAAGAACTATATATTTATATATATATATGTGTGTGTGTGTGTGTGTGTGTGTATACATATCACAACACAGTTTTGAGTCTAGTAAATCAAGTTTGGCTGTAAAAGTAACAGGATTTTGCATACAAGTAAGTCAAATACTGACTTGACTTGGATTTATTTTCAATCTTAAAGAATTCTTGTCTTCTTAATCTATTCATTCGCTGTAGAAATCGACATATATGAAAGCTATGTTTAAATTATTAAAATCTCTTTGGAGTGTGATTGCCTTCTAAGCCTTGGGGTCACTACAACTAATACTGGCATTTAAATTATAATGCATGTGCATACAGTCCTGACAACAGTACTTTATTTTAGCCCACAGCTATTCAATTTCAGAGAAAGAAAAACAGCTACTGTCAGACAATCTCATTTCTTAATCTTTAGTTCCTCTGTGCATAGTCTGTAATTACTTGTACTATGCTCTATGCTCAGAATAATATTATCGTTTTATTTTTAAATCACTCAATAACATTTAGAATAGAAAAAGTTCCAATCTTATTTCACTTGATTCGTCTTCATAATAGTTTATTGAGAGTCTTTTTCTTTTGAATAAATCACACATAATTAACATTTCCCTATGTCAAAATTGGTATTATTTATGTTTTATTTGCCTAAACAATATTTTAAGATTAAGCCATCTAACTGGCATTGAAATTAAAGGATGACTAGCACAGCAAGTAAAATTAAAACTGGCCTTTTTGGTTTTTCATCTGGAAAACATCTTTTTGCTTGCCATCTAGAATAAACACTAGACGTTTTGCTTGCATTTCATCTTTTCCGCAGGATATCTTTGTGGTAGTCAGGAGTAAGTTCATTATACCAGCAAGAAAGTCACCCTCAAATCTTGTGTTGGTGTAAATTCAGAATACAAAAACATTAAGCAAATTTTTCTTTTAGGTTGATCTAAAAGAAATGCTTCCCCTTGGGGGACAATTTAAATTTCTATTTTCTGTTGAAGCATTTTTTTAGACTCATCTTTTTTTCATATTTTTCCAATAGTCTAGCTTATCTTTTACAGCAACATATATCAATTACCGCAATAAATTGTAGTGCTTTATTTTGAATAATCTTTAAGCTATTAATTTTGAAAATAATTTATTTTAAAGGTAAGCTATAGCATATTTAAAAGTATGCACTTAACAATGCCATGCTTAATTATGTCTTTAGTAGGAGAAAAGAGAATGAAATTAGAACTAGTATCTCTGGAATGGAACACATTTTGAGTGTATAAAGATGAAAACTGTTGAAACTGTCAGATACTTAATTGGAAATCACAAGATATAGATAACCAAGGTGAACTCTCTACTTGGTGTAGGACTAATCTTATGAGTATAAAAATAAACTGAAAATTGATCACTGTGAAAAATAAAAATGGAAAGGGAAGAAGGAGGAGGAAAAATGGTGGGGGTATGGGTGGGAGAAAGGTACAGGGGGCAGCATCATTTTCCCAAATCTGTATATATTAAATGCATGAAGTTGTATTCCTTAAACAAAATAAATTATTTTAAAAATCTAAACACTTACAAGGCAGAAAAAAAAAATATAGATAACCCTGATGGCTGGAGATTGAAAGCAAATTGCCCTTAAAATATCTATATGGTATTCAAGGGCAACACTTTCTGGAACCTGTCCTAGTGTCCAGAGAGATAAATCTTATCCGCCAGATCAGTTTAACTTGGGTGATGTGCACAATGGGTCTATTTTGTGTTAACAAAGTGGGGCAACCTTGCACAATCTTTTGTTCTTTATCTCTACATTCCTTATCTTGTCCCAGAAATGTCCTTTCAATTGATCAGTAGCCCTCTTTTCAATAGCCTCTTTTCTGAAATAGTACCCTTCTTGAAGATGTTTGTAACCACTCCTATTCAAAATCAAGAATTTACAACTTGAGAAATGTATCCCTGCTTACCAAAAAAACCTTTTTGGGGCAGTAAGTTTAATGTGTTGCAATAAAAGAAAATTTACTCTCATGAAATGCATAAATTCTCACTAGAATGCGACCAATTTGGAACACTTTCCAATACTCATTAAAAATCTTTGGTGTTGAGTCTCTGTGTAAGTCACTCTTATTCTGTAATGAATAAACATTTTATTTACTTTCTTACAGAACCTACTTTTTTTTTCACTAACAGCATATTCTTCAGGGTAGGCGTAGAATATTCTAGTTAATTTCTTATCACATTTACTCATATATTTGGTTCTGCACATTTACATTGTGTGAACCCATGGAAGAACTATTAATTGTTTTCAGGCCGGTGCCGTGGCTCAACAGGCTAATCCTCCGCCTTGCGGCACCGGCACACCGGGTTCTAGTCCAAGTTGGGGCGCTGGATTCTGTCCCGGTTGCCCCTCTTCCAGGCCAGCTCTCTGCTGTGGCCCAGGAGTGCAGCGGAGGATGGCCCAAGTGCTTGGGCCCTGCACCCCATGGGAGACCAGAGAAAAAGCACCTGGCACCTGGCTCCTGCCATCGGATGAGCGCAGCGCGCTGGCCGTGGCAGCCATTGGAGGGTGAACCAACGACAAAGGAAGATCTTTCTCTCTGTCTCTCTCTCTCTCACTGTCCACTCTGGCTATCAAAAATAAAAATAAAAAAATGTTTTCAGACAACCTAGTTTTAGATGACTGGCTCTGGACATACATCAACTAACTGCAAGTCAAATTTCACCAAAGATTCTTGAAATTTTCCAAACACACGTTCTCAAATAAAATGTGGTGAGTACCAGCATAGTACTTAATACAACTTATTCATCCAGTTTTTCATTGTAGTTCTGTATGATGAAACTTAACTGTCGTGGCTATAGTGGACCTAGTTTAGCTGCTAAGATTGCCTGAAATTCACAAACATTTAAAATAGGACTACAAACACATGCACAGAGTCATGTATTTTTCTTTATAAACAAACACAAATTAGAGTTCTGAATAAAAGTGGAATGATAAAAATATATATCATATATTTTACAAATTACAAAAAGATTTTATTTGCATAATGTATTTAAATACAAAATGTTCCAAATTAAAAAAAATGAAATGAAAGGGATATATCTCCCTATGTTATGTGTTTAATATAAATGAATGTATGCATATGTATATGTGTATTTTATTTGCATAATATATTCAAATGCAAATAAAATCTTTTGTGTTTATTCTGGTTTTATTTGGAACAATTTGCATCTTGCATTTGTTTGTAGATAAGTAAACATATGATTTTGTGTTTCTAAGAAAACGTTTTGAATTCCTTAAATTTCTTAGACATGCCACAACCACCACCAACAGCAAAAATTGCGAAAACATGGCATCCACTTAAGCATAATAAAGCACATGGATCAAATCTGCCTTAAAATCTATTCCTTTTTACGATTTAAGATAAAATATTTTTTCTAAACTCCAAATATTGTAAGAACTCTTTGAAGATCTGGAGGAATGTTGATCTCAGCACATGGTTTATTCTTTACTATTTGTGATTCTTCCTGTTATGATATGATTGGGATAAAAATCAATACAAATGAGAGCTAACTAGTTTACATATAATTATATTCATATTTGATTTTTGTTTTACCTCCCAGTGTTGAAAGGCTCTGCTGTGGCAGATTTTTTGGAGCTGGTATATTGTCAGCATTGCTTCCAAGCTGAAGCCATCTAGAGTGGTAGGGAATTTCCTTCTTGTAACAAGCTCCTCTTCACGAACCTCTCCTGTTTCTTCAGCTTGGCTGTTCAGGTTATTTACAAAACTGCAAACATTGAGCAGCGTCATTTTCCAAGAAGGAACACTTGCTTTAGTGATCTGAAATACAGAAGGCAAAACAACTATTTGAAATAAAACTTGTGGAATATGAGTAAGAAATAAATTTCTATTATGTTAATTCATGGCATTTTGGAGTTTGTTACTCTAGCCTAATAAATACAGTATTACTGATGTAATACATGTCATAAGTTAAACTCCTGGCATTCTCTGGATAATAGAATACAAAATAGAGTTAGACACACATACACACATGCATATACACAACAATTATGTATGAAAGTAAGATATTAGAGATAGTGGCCAGTAGACACATCTATGTCTACACTTGTCAGAGATGAAAAAACTAAAATTCAAAAAATATAATTTGCTTTTCATTATGTTCCAGCTTAGTGCCTAATGCAGCAAGAACTAAAATGATATTAACAGACTTGGACAATTACAATAGTGTGAGGCTGTTAACATATTCTTCACATTAGCACCTGTCATGCAAGCATCAGAGCTGACCAATTTAATTGTGAATTATAATATTTCATGGAATTTATTTTCTAATAAGGTCTTTTTTATTTATTTAATTTATTTGAAAGAGTTACAGAGAGACAGAGGCAGAAACAGAAAGAAAGTTCTTCCATCTGCTGGTTCACTCTGCAGATGGCTGCAATGGTCGGAGCTGTGCCTATCCGAAGGCAGGAGCTTCCTCTGGGTCTGTGGATGCAGGGGCCCAAGGACATGGCCATCTTCTACTGCTTTCCCAGGCCATAGCCCATAAGGGATGCCCATGCAGCAAACTGGGCTTTAACCTGCTGTCCACAGTGCTGGGCCCCTCTAATAAGTTCTTGTTAAAAACCATAAATAACCATGATCAACAATGTTCCTCCATATCAGCAATAACCAATCAGAAAACAAGGAGTAGGAAATCCTAGCAGTAAAATACTCAAAATGAGCAAAAAATTCAAAGGGCACAAATAAAGGGAATTATTATTTTTTCTCAAAGACTAAAAAAGAGATTTAAGTGAACACAAGGGCATTATGGACAGGCTTAATTATAATAATATCAAGCTATATTTTTTTCTGAACTACTCTCCAAATACAGTGCAATTGTAAATCAGTATTCCAGTGTGGAAAACACAGGGATACTGGAAGTTACAGAATGGGATTCGGCAGAATAATTATAAAGGTTAGATTGAGTGAGGACAACCAAGAAGATGTAGAAAAATAGTGTCAAGGAAAGGCTTATTCTACTAAATGTTAAAATGCATTTGAAAGCTACAGTAATCAAAGGGGTGAATTAATAGTGCAGGGATAAACACAAAATCTAAAGGAAGAGAATATAATGTTCCAGAACAGACCCAAGTGCATGTTTGTGTGTTGTGTACAGCAAAGGTTGCATCTCAAATATTTTGGGAAAGTTATCTGTGGAGATATTTACATGTAGATATGATTATAACCTTTTAAAAAGACTAATTATTTGTCTGTTTTTTTCAAAAGCAACATAACAGAGAGGGAGAGAGAGAGAGAGAGACAGAGCTTCCATCTGTTGGTTCACTCCTCGAATACCCAAAGACAAGGCTGGGAATGGCTGAAGCCAGGAGTCAGGAACTCCACCCAGATCTCTCATGTGCGTGGTAGGGCCCAAGTACTTGGGCCATTTTCTTCTGCCTTCCAAGGCACATTAGCACGTATCTGGATCAGAAATTGAGTAGCCAGCACTTTAATTGGCACTCCAAAATAGGACGTCAGTATCACCAGCAGTCGCTTAACCCACTGTAATGTAAAGCCAGTCCCTAGTTAGAACTTTTTTGGTGTGTTATGATCAAGAAATATCCAGATAGATTAATATGAATAAAATAAACTATTGTGAAAATGTAGGACAATTTATTTTACAAGCCAAGAGTGATAACCTTAGCAGATTCTAAATCAAGATCCATAAAGACAAAGATGATTTTAAATACAGAAATGTATAAATCACCAGTATCTCTATGGAAACATACAGCATCCTGAACTAAAATCAAAATCAATCTATGTAGAAAAAACACACAAAAATTTTAGTATCCTTAACACAACTATTAAGATTTCAAAAAGAGGGGCCAGTGCTGTGGTACAGCAGATTAAAGCCCAGACTTGCAGCACAGGCATCCCATATGGGTCCCAAGTTGAGTCCTGGCTGCTCTACTTCTGATCCAGCTCCCTGCCAATGCACCTGGGAAAGCAGCAGAGGATGGCCCAAGTCCTTGGGCCCCTGCACCCACGTGGGAGAATGGAGGAAGCTCCTGGCTCCTCGCTTCGGACTGGCGCAGCTCCGGATCTTGCGGCCAATTGGAGAGTGAACCAGCAATGGAAGACCTCTCTCTCTCTCTCTCTCTCTCTCTCTCTCTCTGTGTGTGTGTGTGTGTGTGTGTGTCTCCTCTTTGTAATTTTTTCAAATAAATACAAATAAATCTTTAAAAAAGATTTCAAAAAGAACAGAGTAACTACCCCAATTTAAAAAAAAAAACTTTGAAAATTGAAAATATTGCATTAGTAACAGAAGCAGAAAAATCATGGAATCACTCCTTCAAAGCAAACATGTAAGAGAAATATGTCGAATAATTTTCAGTCTGGTTACCATCAGATTGGAAGACTTTCAATGTACGACACTCAATTGTAACAATGACATGGGGAACAAGGCACTCCAATCCTAAACATCTGTGGTTCGGGGTTAGGTTTAACTTCTTGGAACCTGTTTTTGGGGCCTGCATTGTGACATAGCCTGTGGTGCTGGAATCCCATATTGACGCACTTTGTGTCCAGGCTGCTCCACTTCTGATCCAGCTCTCTGTTAATGGCCTGGGGAAAGCAGCAGAAGATAGACCAAGTGCTTGGGCCCTTGCCACCTCTGTGGGAAACTGAAGGAGGCCCTGGCTCCTGGCTTGCGCCTTGCCTAGCCCTGATGGTTACAGACAGGAGTGAACCAGAGGATGGACGATCTCTCTCTCTCTGTATCTATCCCTCTCTGTAGCTCTGACTCTCAAATCAATCAACTGATCAATCAATCTTAAAAAAGAAAAAAGAAGTTGTTTTTGGCAATACATGTAAAAATTGTAAATGTTCATAACCTTTGATGAATATGTCACCCTAAAGAAACTCTAAGCTGCTAATATAAAAATATTCACTATAATATTTTCAGTTGGCTCAGAAATCCTTTCTACTATACCCTTGAATATGGTTATCCAGCCATTGCTTAACTTTTTCTGTTATCGGAGTATATTTTAAAGACAATATGCTCCCATTTTGTGACAGCAACACCTTATAATGTTACACTTCAGAGGATACTATAAATTTACCTTTGGAAAACTCTTTACAGATAATGTCTTATGTTTTCCAAAATTTGTTCCTAGAACATTAGTTCTGCACTCACTGACAAAAAAAAAAAAAAAAAGGTAAACAAGAGTTCCACTGTTGAGTAAAGTGGAAAATGAGTTTGAAAAAATCAAAAGTTTTCCTGAATTTTAAGTGTCTCTGAGCTTTTTACAACCAGATATTCACTGTGATTTTTCTGTAGTGCCAGATAGAGTGTTCAATGTTCCCTAAACTAATTTGACCTTGAAAGCCCGGTTTAATTATCTGTGATGACAAGTATGAGACACTTGTTCATAGGTGAGAAAAATGAGCCAATCACCTCATTCCTTTTTTTGACAGGCAGAGTTAGACAGTGAGAAAGAGAGAGACACAAAGAGAAAGGTCTTCCTTCCATTGGTTCACCCCCCAAATGGCCGCTACAGCCAGTGCACTGGGCTAATCTGAAGCCAGGAGCCAGGTGCTTCTCCTAGTCTCCCATGTGGGTGCAGGGCCCAAAAACTTGGGCCACCCTCCACTGCCTTCCCTGGCCACAGCAGAGAGCTGGCCTGGAAGCAGGGCAACAGGGACAGAATCCGGCACCCCGACTGGGACTAGAACCCAGGGTGCCAGTGCTGCAGGCAGAGAATTAGCCTATATTTCAATAACAATATTTCACTCTCAAAACAGTTTTACTTTCAAAATGAAATCACTGAGATATTTTAGTTATAAAGTTAAAAGAAGAAAGTTGAAACTTGAATCTTTTAATCATGGAATTTTCCTCACACTAACATCAAATATCTCAATTAAAATTTTAAATGATATATAACACTTGTGCATGTTTATAGGCATTGTGTGATGTTTCAATACATTTATATCCCATATCATGTTCAAATCAGGGTAAACACATGTATCCCTTCAGTTTTGTATTATTACTTTGCAGGGAAAACACTTAAATTCTTTCCCTTAGCTGCCATTTTAAGAACAAGGTACAATATATTATTGTGAGTAAAATTTTAATGTAGTAAATTTGGCTAAAATAGTCCCAACTCTAGAGATTTCATTTGTGTAAGACTGTGAATATAGCAAAAACTATTGACTAACAAATAAATAAGAAAATGATTTTGTTTTAAAAATCAGGAAGGAAGTTTTTGTTTCATCCTTGTAACAAAATTGGAATAATAGTACTTCAGGACACCTGCTTATCAGACGTCACATCTTACTATCTCAAAGGTGACAGTGGAATTTAATTATTTTCCTTAATCTGCTTTAGAGACCAGATGAAGCCAAAAAAATTCTATTCTGCTAATACTCATACAGTGTATTTATTTACAGAGAAAAACAAAACCACTCTATATAGTAGAATCAATTTTCTTTCTGTGCAACATCTTGCTCATGGAAGAAATTAAAACCATCCATTTTCACATGTTTTCAAAATATCTAGCATTCTTCAATCTATATCCTATTTTCAAGATTATTTAGAACTTTTATATGCCAACGTACACTTATAATTTCAGAAATGGAGTCTATATCAAGACACCAAGGCATTCTATTCTCATCTATTTTCTAACCAAGACCATGAACTTGATTGTTTTCATTTTTTTGGACTGAAAAAGTCTAGCCATTGCTGTTCTGAGTGCAAAGCTAAGGATCTCTTATCATAAGTTAAAATATATTTGTACATTGAGTGAAAATGACAAATTAAATTTGATCACCCATGATATGAGATCTACCAAATTATGGTGGTATTTGGTTTCAATTGGATTGATTTTTTCTAAATATGGCCATGATGAAAATCTGTGTGTTCTTAAATTTTCCCAAGTGGCTTTTAAGGACCCTTGTAGAAACTGTCTCTGTTAGCTTTATGATAATAGTGCCATACACTGTTGCTTTTTACACACACAGAAAAGGTTCTTGTGCACAAAAATGGTTAGTTTTGCCTCCATATTTACTATTAAACAATATAAATATAAATAGTATATAAATACTATTGAAAAAATAAAATAAAACTCAACCTTACTGGTATGTCAAGGATTGTTGTGCCTAGAACAAGATGACCCCATTAGGGAAGAGAAACTGAGATTCTAACATTTAGATTGGAATATTGTTTCAGGATAAGGCAGGAGTTGTGAGCACATATGTTTCCACCACAGCATCTGCCCAGTCTTCACCCTTGGTACAGCAGTGCTGCAACAATGATTGCACCATTCAACTCCCACACTGCAAAATTGGTTTTTCCTTGAGAAACATCTTTTTGTTGAGAAGCTGTGCCCTGACCATACATTAAGATACACACTGACTCACTCCAAGTAAATCAATACTACATGGTATCATATTCCAAGGGAGCTTTTCTGCTAAGTATAGGTTGGGAACCAGGAAAGTCGGCTTCAAAATTCTTGGAGAGGATTCATCAGGCTCATGAGACAAAGTTGCATTTAGTTTCATAAATGTACTAAGTAGGTACGGATAACAATAGGAAGAATTTAAATACTGACATGCAATAATAAGTAAGTTAACATAGTTTAAAACCCTTATGGAACTGTAAATTTCTAGGATATCATGAACTACAACCATTGCATTTAAAAATAAGGAAACAAAAGAAGTAATGTTAACTAACCCAATTGCTTGAGGTCAAATAGTTGTCAGTTTGAGGATTAGAGCTCAATACTACTGTTCTCGTCTTTCGCCCTTTCCTCTCTACCACATTTGCTTCTCGCGTGGTCATGAGCTTTCATTGTTAATTTAGGAAACTCATTTTGTTTTTCCTAACATAATGAAAAAAGGCAAAACATTCACTTAGTTTCCATTTATGTATTTAGCTCAAGGTCAATATCCTTTTTATCATACACAATGTAATAGGAATGGAAACAAATATCTTTAAATACATTTATATGTCTATATAAATTATAAATGTCTACTTAACTAAAGTTGAAATATGATTATTAAAAGTTACTATAGCTTCTTTCCCTGTCACATCCACACCTTAACTTTTGAGAATTTAAAAAGTTGTCCAAAAAGGGAAATGCCCCCCAAGGAACTCTTCAGTCTTGATGGGAGATTATTACTGTAAGGAAAGGACACTATGTTTATAATGAAAATTCAAATGTTCTTCAACCCTAGGTTAGAAGAAAGAAAAAGTTACCTTTGATGTATGCATATTGGTCAATAAATCTGCTTCTAATGCTTTCATTTCCTCTTCAGAATCTGAGTAAAATCAAAACCATATGTTTACTACAAAGTCACAACATACAACTATATTGTAAGTTACAGATTTTAGATTCATGTCAAATAAAACTTAGTCTTAGCAGCTTAGTGTCCATTTCCTGTATTTATTTTCCTTCAAATAGTATTCAGAAGAAGTAGATTGTGATTTTACTTTAGGCTGGCAGGCTTGAAGAACAGAAGCACTTCTAAGAAAATAAGCACATATTATTTCCTAATAAAGATATTCATGATCTGGAGTTTTTAATCTCTGAACATGAGTAAAATTCTGATTATATTGTCTGACACTTGGTTAGATCAAATATGCTACAGTACCTTGTTATCAGCAATAGTCTTCATACATAAAAATATGCATGTTGGGAAATGTAAGTATAACAGAATTTTTCAAGACAAATTCAAAGAGAATTGCTTATTTATAATTTTAAGACACTGAGATTTATTTACTTTAAGATACTATTTTATAAAGCATTCTTTGAAATATTATTATGAATTTGGGATTATATGCACTAACCAATTTTGTCACATGCAATTAAAGAAATTATTTAAGCTATCAACATATGCACAATAATGTTGAAAATATATCTCAAATTTTTAAGATATTCTTTAAAAGTTTCCATTAATAAATATTTCAAAAATGAAAAAAATTATAAAATACTACGTGGTATTAGAAATAAGTTATCAAACACCATAGCGAAGTGAATTCATCCATATTCATTAACCTCTTTGTTATAGGACAAAATAGATGATACAAATGCTCCTCTCTTCCTTGTACTAGATATTGTTACTGAAAAGAAGCATCACATTTGGAGAAAGCATTTGTTAAATTGTCATTGTAATCTATAAGCTGTATTTTGGAAATTTATATTCTTTAAATAAAAGCATTATATAAAAAAAATTGTCTCTTAGGAACTAAATCACACTTGATGTCTTTTCCTCCTATTTGTTAGAAATGCAGTTGGTTTTTCAAAAGGAATGACAAATTCCACCAGTCACTGATGCACAATGTACACCAAAATCCCCATAAATTTTGACTTACTATAGCAAATAGTATGAAGATTAAGTAGACACAGTGTTTAACAATGTGCTCTAAATATACTTTTAATCTCATGTAACAATTAGGTAAAATAATAATTATAGAAAAATTAGTATCTTTCACATAGAAAGATTTGTAAAACTAACCCATCATTTTAATGATTATAGAAATGAAAACTTTTGGATAAATCATATTTATGTCTGGTGCTAGATTTTAATTTCATAGTTTTAAAAAAACCTTGAGTTTGAATTAAACATTTAAATATCATCATATCCATGTGCTATAAAAACATAAGCAACTTAAATGATTTTTATTGCCTTTAAATATTAAGGTTTTTTCCACTTTGCTGTGATCATTCAATTATTTTACACGGAGTAATTGAAGCATATTAAGATCATTATATTTCATATTACTCCTATATACTGATATCTTATTTTCAAAGTGAGTTATGGACAGATAGTTAACAATGTATAGCTTCTCATTAATGGAAAAAGCAATAAGGCTTAATCATTTCTATTAATATAAGATTACTAATTTTCCAATTACATTTTGAATCAACTTTGATATCATACAAATAATTCAAAAATTATATTAATACCATGATTTTTAATATACAGACTATATGTAATGTAGTCTCATAAAAGGCTTGCTCTCTTTTTTGTGTGTTTCAAGAAATAATTTTTCTACAAATAATGTTTCCTTCATTTTTTCATTAACTACCAATTTTCACTTTATCCTAACACACACACAAAGTTAAAAAATTAATTCTGGGACAAGAGTAAGAAATGTAGAGACCACTGCTTCTCAAGAAAATGTCTAAGGATGAGAGCAAAATATTGTGAATGGAATGAACTTTAATGATGAGTTTGAACACTGGCAGGCACCGCCTCCATACTTCTCATTAGATAATGACCAGCCTAATTTAAAGTTTGTATGTGTTTGTATGCATGCCTGCTTGTATTTCTGTAGTGACTGCATTCCAAAGGGGAGCATGCATTGTTTCCTTGAAATCCCTTTTATTACTTTGCATATTTAAAAAGGGGAAAAACACTCTTAGTTGTTGTAATCCTAAAGACAGAGCAAGACGACAATATACACAGTTTCCATCACCAAAAGCAAATTCTGAATAAGGAGGGTGGGGGGAGGATTCTTCTCCCTGGATACATTAACCTAAGTAGCAGCACACTGTAAGGGATGAAAAAGAAATCATTTCAGGGAGTTGTGAATTGCAGTCGGGCTTACCTGAGCACAGACTCCAGGAGCTAAAAGCCAGAAGCATCACACATACCAGCTGGATTTTCATTGCTGCCTTCATTGCTTTCTGCCTTCTAGCAAGCCAAGTCCTTGTAACTCAGAAACACGCTGAAGAGGGCTCTCTCTAGCACCGCCTGTTGCCTTCAGCTGGCTTCTAAAGCGAGTGAACTATGAGAGATGCTCTGACCATTCCCTATATATATATAAATATCTATGAAAGTAGGATGATGTCATGATTGCACAGGGATTATCTTTGCAGGATGTGCCCTTCCTTCATCCCTACCCCTGCCTCCTCTCCTCACTTCCTCTTCCCCCTTTGCTTGGCCCCCCCCTCCTCCCCCACTTAGAAAGCTTGAGTGAATGTGACGATCTTCCCTAATTGCTGCTGCTACTCAGGATTTCTGACGCACAGAACGAGTCATTCAAAAGCACTCTCATATACCACGTGCTAGCAAAGAACCCCCAGCACCATTCTTTCCCCATTTCCTCTCATTTCCCCACTCCAAGAAGTTGTCATTTTGATTTTGTGAAACACGAGATTTGTTATTTCTAATACTTAAACAAAATCTCTGTGATTGATGAATGCATCAAATTAGTGAGCCTTTTGGCTTGGAACTTCTTAAAGACTTAGAGTATATTTGTTAGTAACCCAATCTCCCAAGCAAATCTTTTTTTGATTTCATAACGAATACCATGTTAGATAATACAAAGTAGGAGAAGGAATATAAGCAGTGAATCAGTTAAAGTCTAGGGAGTTATCAAAAGAATTTGAGAACAGAAAGAACATCAACAAAAAAGAAAGAGGAATACTTACAATAGGATGAATTTCCTAACAAATTAAAGATTTTAATATAAGTAATTGGGAAAATAGCTGAATTATTTATCCTGACCTTTGGTTGATTGTCTTAGAAAAACACTTTTATATTTGTAAATCCCAGCTATCTGTTATTTAAGTGTTTGCAGGTGATAATGTGGATAGACTTACCACTGATTTTTTTAAAATATATTTTTTCCTGCCCACACTACTCTGCCCTTTTTGGATTCATTCTTGGTCATATCTCATTCTTCATAAAATTTCCTCCTCACTGATGTTCACGACTGCATCAACATTCTTTCCTGTTACAGTTCTCTATAATGAGACTGTACTTTGGGAGAGGAAACAAACCCAGGTAACCACCACCCACCAAAGTCCCATTTCTAAAGGAAAGTCTTCACGTATTCCATGAGTTGCCATGATACTCATTCTTTGTCTGTGTTCTCAGAGGAAAATTGCTCAAAATGCCTTTTGGAATGAAGCTATCTTCTTACATTAGCTATTTCAGGATACATGGAGTAATCTGAAAAAGCAGCACTCTTACAGGTGTGAATATTTAAAGATAAAGTTGTTTGAGAGATGTTTAATTTTTAAATATATAAATCAATCAAGTAGTGACAATTGAGAAAAATTGTATTTCTCCTTATAGAAAATTGATCTCCATTTTACAGTATATGTTTATGAGATTAACTTCCCTATTCTTCACTATAAATTTATGAAAAGGAATTAATTCCAGACAATAATTATTTAAGAGTTAGGAGTCATTTATGTAAGTTAATGCTCCAGAATTGAATAACAACTGATTATTTTATTACCTTTAGTTTTTAAATGTTTTTTGTGAACCTACATATAGCACAGTATTGAACACTACTCACCTGGGGGAAATTTTCATAAAAGGATAATTAATTAGGAAAGACGTGAAAATATATTTAAGTATGGATTTTTTGCTTTGCTACCATTAGGGGGCGCAATGACAGTATAAACGACTTCATTTAACTGATAAAGTTAGAATTTTTGAGTATTCATTCTGCTTTCCTTTTCCTCATTTTCAAAGCATCGTTGTGATAAAATCTTTTAAAAGCCACTTTCATGAATAAATAAATCATGTATTCTTTTATGTTTAAATCTTTTTCTCTGCTTTTGAATGGCAAGCACAATCAACTTAAAATGCTTGATAGTAGTTTAATAGTAAAAGGGAAGAATGTGTAAATTAGTTTAGATACGGCATGATAAATATGAAAAAATAGTTAGAATATGTTAATTCATGTCAAATGGCTCAAAATCAAGTACATACTATGTACTTTTTTTTGAAAATAAGGATGTGTAACGTTTTTCTGGTAAAATTATGATATAGATAAGCCTTGATCTCTCTAAATGTTTTATTCCTTTCCTTGTTAGCACTAATGCCTTCCAGCTATAGCAAAGTCGAATAATTTGTTTTAGAAACAGATTAAGTATGTATACTTACATTTAAAAATACCCTAGAAAGTAGCTAAATAATGCCTTGAATACAAGATTTTAGGTACCATTATATGGAGATGAATGTGCTGTCTTTGTTCTAAAGGATTTTTATGTGAATCCTCCCAACTTTCACCTATCTATTAGAGTAACTGTCAGAGTCAGAGCATTCCTCTTTGATCCTGTGTTGACCTTTTAGTTTAAATTCACTAACTTTAAGTGGATGTTATTTGTCTGGGTTAATTGTAACCTCTCCACAGTATGAGACTTCTGTCTTCTTCTGTGACCCAACTCAGATCTTTATTAGGTAATAAATAACCCAAAATAATTCACAGAGATACCTGAAAATTCGCAGTTAGAAAGCTCAATTAACTTGACAATGGACAAACTCTGGAACTACCTGATGAACAATAATGTTTTAGTTCTATAGGACTTCTGCCTCCCGTACCTTTGGAGGCTTCTTAGACTTGTCGGCCTCTCTATACCTGAATAGCCAAAGTATAGCCTGAGGTGTTTGTGCCACCTGGGATCTGTCCTCCATCTTCCTTTGACCATCTGGTCTCTCCCTTTCTTTTTTAATTTGTAACTTTTTTTTTTTCAAGATTTATTTATTTATTTGAAAGTCAGAGTTACACAGAGAGAGGAGATGGAGAGAGAGAGAGAAAGAGAGAGAGAGGTCTTCCATCTGATGGTTCACTCCCCAAATGGCCACAATGGCTAGAGCTGCATTGATCTGAAGCCAGGAGCCAGGAGCTTCTTTACTCATATACAACCTCTCCCCACCCCACCTCCACACACACTGGGTGGGGGCTGGAGGTGGAGCGAGAAAGAGAAAGAGGGAAAGAGGCAACTGGTTCACTCCCCAGTTGCCCACAACAGTCCCAGAAGTGGCCTGGAGCAAACCAGGAGCCAGGAATTCAGTCTAGGTCTTCCATATGTGTGGCTAAAACCCAAACATTCAAGTTATATCGTTATTGCCTCCCAGGGTCTGCATTAGCAGGAAGCTGGACTCAGTGGTGGAGCTGGTACTTGACCCAAGCATTCTGTCATGGCACATGGGTGTCCCAACAGACATTGTAACCTCTGCACCAAACATCCACTGCATTTCTTTCTTTCTGACTTTATCTCTCTTTTATTTAAAATGATTTTATTTATTTATTTGAGAGGTAGAGTTACAGACAGTGAGAGGGAGAGACAGAGAGAGAGGTCTTCTGTCCATTGGTTCGGAGCCGCGCCGATCAAAGCCAGGAGCCAGGAGCTTCTTCCGGGTCTCCCAAGAAGATGTAGGGGTCCTAGTGTCGCTCCTTCAGCCGCAAAAGGAACGACGCTGCTCGCAGTTGATCAGTCTTCAGTAGACTTTTACTTAGAACAAGTGGGAAAGAGAGTGGGGGACCAGGAGAAGGGGGAGAGATGGCGCGCACGTTCCTTAAGGGGGAAAGCTGGCGTGCGTATTCCTTCTCCCGGGGTCCACTTATATACAGAATTCAACCAATCACAGTCAACCATTCAAAGTCCATGCACAGAGTTCTCCAATCCGGCACTTGAGCACGCTCAGCTGTGGAGTCCTGCAGTGAGCAGGGCATTAACGCCATCTTGTTGTTTACCACGATCCTCAGCTAGATGTAAAGTTCAATCAGCTGCTACATCCTCATTACTGCTATAAGCCAAGCCCAGCATGGGGGGGGTCCCATGGCAGGCCTATCCATGGGTCCCCACACCCTAGGACTTGGGCCATCTTCTACTGCTTTCCCAGGCCACAGCAGAGATCTTGATTGGAAGAGGAGCTGCCAGGACTAGAACCAGTGCCCATATGAGATGGCTGGCGCCACAGGCAGAGGATTAACCTACTGTGCCATGGCACCGGCCCCAATATCTCTCATTTTGAAGACAGTGCATTATAACCTAATCAACATAAATGTTTTTAAGTTTGAATTCTGCGAGTAGTCTCATCTATCTCCTCTTCTCAGCATCTATTAAATGCTCATCAGTAGTTTGTACTATTCACATAAACTTGCAAGCAGCTCAAAGGATAGGACTCTTACTGACTGCAGTATGGTTTCTTATACTTACAAGGACTTGGCATTTGAAACATACTTACTGAATTAAACTATAATACTAATTATTTTAAGCTTCTTACACGTTGTTTCCATTTTTACTATTCTTTCACCCATGATCAAAGATCCTTTGTTAGCATTAATCTTCTTTATATTGAATGTGAACCTTTACAATAGTCAGTTTTCTCAGTCTTTCTCCAGTCATCCATTTCCCCCCTGACCAGGAAAAGTCAACTCTCAAAAATCGTTTAAGAACTTCACCCTGGCTGGGATCATGTGCACTCATCAGCTAAATGGTTAGGACACGTGTGGGTTTACTTCATTTATCTAAATGAGTCTCTGGTTTGGAGCTGTAACTCTGATTCATCTGAACAAACAATGATGTCAGACTCATGGTAAACCCTATTGATTTTTCTGTTCAATTAACGTCCATTTTCTAGGCATGGAAATAGAAATCTGCATGCACACAGGCACACCCACATGCCCTCATACACAAAATGCATAGAACGGAGACCTCAGAGATTTATGAAAATGTAAACCAAAATCTAGAGCTAACTATGCTCTGCCTATCATCTTTACAGATTCCCAGCTCATTTCCCTTTGGCTCTTCCTGCCTCTTCTCGCATGATTGTAGGTCATTACTTGGAAAAATTGATGGTGGATTTCTGAAGTGAAAGCCTATTCTGTAACTTAAACTCTAACTACAATGTGTGCTTTGCTGGGGCCCACATATTGGTAAGCTACCTCATTTCGTTAAAGGTGTTCCACACTGCAGTTATTGCTAACTTCACCTGTAATCTTTTTTCTGATATTTCTAAGAAAATATTGAAATACCAATAAAATCACTACCCACTGTGTTTAATGCTCAGGAAATTGTCCTGATAAGCCTCTTTTATTTTGGTCTTACTGGAAAAAAAAAAAGCTTTACAGGTAAAAAACAAAATTCTTGATGCTATCCTTTCATGTTTCTTAGTTTTACAAATGAGTGTAATTACCTATTTTATTGAAAGAAATATTGTACTTTTCTCTCCCTACCTACCCCCTATCTTTTCATGGTCTAAGACTATTTCTGTACCTGCTTCAGTACCCCAAGCAGAGTAGGTATCAGTGCCTCCAATTTGCAGAACAAAGTTGTGCCTGGAGAATAGAAGCAGAAGATTACAGTGAACAGGTGAGCAGTTTGAGTCTAAAAACAAGCACTGTAACTAATACCACAGGCCCAAAAGCAATCCAAAAATTCAATATGAAATTCATATATTAAAAACTTGTGCTATGACAGGCATTATGTCGGGTTAAATTGATTTCATGTAACGTAGCAGCCTGTGAATCAGAGTTCACAGGATGATGTTATTCCCATTGTGTTGGGTAAAAAAATAAAAAGAGCTGTAGAGGGTTTAAGTAAGGATAAGTCTTCTTAAACAGAGTGTGGATAGGACTGAACAAGGCTTCATTCCAAAGCAACAACTAATCTTCATTACATTAATACCAGATCCAAGTAGCAAGGAAATCTTGCATTAACTTGCTGTAGAAAAATGCCATGCCAAATAAGACAGGCTAAGACTTTTAACCTAAAATAACATTTAGTTTAAGAAAATCCAATAGAATTTTGAGTTTTGATTCTAGTTGCTCATGTTTTTCTCCCTTTCAGGCTTAGGTGTGGTCCATATTGTAAACAAATATACAAACTCTTTTTCTCAGAATCTTTCTTCTTTCTATAAAGATTATGTAGAACCTAAGAGGGTTCACGTGAACTGAATTCTTTAATTGGGGTGGAAGATTAGAATGTGTGAAAGGAAGAATTAGAGAGAAGTTGTAGCTCTAGGGAGTCAATGCTGCTGACCAGGGGAAGAGCATTTCTCACTTTGTACTCTAGGTGGAGGCACATGTATGTATAGAATGAAAATACCAGGCAAGAACTTCTGCAGTTCTAGGTCATGTTTTAATGTCAACATAATTCATTGACACAAAGAATGTGGAACTGAGAAGAATCATATAGAACAAGAATTAAACACTCAATGTGCTGAGAAAGAATGCAGGCTCAGGTCCTCTAAGTGGGTTCTCAATTCCTTTCACCTGCCAAGTCTTAAATGACTTCAGTCTGGACTACTCAGAGTCTGATCTCATTTCTTGTTCCAGGAGAAGGTCATTCTCAAACATCTGCCAAGCTATTTTGAGAAATCAATCCTTTGTGAGTTTCTCTACTATTAATATAGTGTTCCTACAAGTTGAAACATGTGCAAAGGGCATTAAACACTATAAAATGACTTCTTTATGATAGTCCTTTTTAATATTTATTCTAAATAATGTCATGCTTTTGATATAATCAGTTCTGTTGTTTTCTTCTTCTTCTTCTTTTTTTTTTTTTTTTTTGGACAGGCAGAGTTAGACAGTGAGAGAGACAGAGAGAATGGTCGTCCTTTTCCATTGGTTCACCCCCAAATGGCCGCTACAGCTGGCGCACTGCACCGATCCGAAGCCAGGAGCCAGGTGCTTCCTCCTGGTCTCCCATGCGGGTGCAGGGCCCAAGCACCTGGGCCATCCTCCACTGCCCTTCCAGGCCACAGCAGAGAGCTGGACTGGAAGAGGAGCGACCGGGACAGAATCCGGCGCCCCAACCGAAACTAGAACTCCGGATGCCAGTGCCACAGGCGGAGGATTAGCCAAGTGAGCCATGGCGCCAGCCTGTTGTTATCTTCTAATAAACAGAAGTCCTTTAGCTCCTGGACCTTTATTCTCTATTTAGATGATCTTTTATTTTTGTGAAATCACAACCATTTTTTCCAACATCTTTTCTGGTCCTTAAATAGGAGGACACTATCTTAATTTTTATGAGTTATGATAAACATGTTGATTTCAAACTTTTTCTCTTCCCTAATTAATCATTTAAATCTATAAATATCTACAATATTACCTTTATGACTTTCTTCCATTAATTTTGATTTACATTGTCATTTATCTAAAAATGTATTCTAGATTTAAATTTTATCAGGGATCTTTTCTGATCACAAAAGTATAAAGTGAGAAATTAATAACAGGATGAATTTGGGAAGATTCACAAATATGTGAATATTAAATGATATATTCATTAATAACTAATATGACAGAGAAATAGTTAAAAAGGAAACTAAAAGTATTTTGAGACAAACAATAATGAAAACACAGCATACAAAACAATAGCAATAGCAATAGCAATTCTAAGAAGGAAACTTATAACAATATATATCTAAATCAAAAAAGAAGAAATTATCCATGTAAACTTCCTAATATTACACCTAAAAAAGCTAGAAAAAGAACAAACTAAGATCTAAGTTAATAGAAGAAAAGAAAAATAAATACCAGAACAAAAATAAATAAAATAGAGACAAGAAAAAACAACAAAAAGAAAACCAAAAGTTGAGTTATTTAAAAGATAACCAAAATGAACATTTAACTACACTAATAAAAAAGAAAGAGAAGACTAAAAAAATGAAATGAAAGAAAAGAATTATAAATCATGTGACATAAACATAAAGGATCATAAAAGGAAAGAAGAAACACATGTCTAGATCTACATAATCTACCAAGAATAAATCATGAACTGAAAATTGTAACAGACTGATAATAACTAATGAGCTAGAATCCATAATAAAAATTCTTTGTATTAGTCATATTTTCATTACTACAGTGAAATACTTATGATTGAAAGAGGTTCATTTTGTCTCATTCTGGAGGCTCAAGCTTGGGTAGACCCATTGGTTGGGCACCTGTCTGGTGAGGCCGGAGGCAGCTATGGTAAAGTTCATGGGAAGCAAGAATCACATGGGAAGCCAGGAAGCAGAGAGGGTAGCTGGGCCCATCTCAGGCCTTTATTGCCAATCAACTCCCAAGAACTGCATTCTGATAGCACTGTTTCAATGACCTAAGGACCACCCACTCCTACTCACAAGAACTAAATTATTTCTACCCTCTTAATAGCATCAGCTTATGATTTAGGAATTTAAACATCTCTGTGAGTTCATGAACCAAATCTTCAAACCATAGTAATTAAGTGAAACACAGCAAATCCCGTGTTAAATACCACATGATCTCACTTGCCTTCGGAGTCTAAAAAAAAATTGAAGTCATAGAAATAGAGTAGAATGGTGATTACTGGAGCCTAGAGTAGTAAGAGGGAGTGTGGAGAGAGAATGGTTAAAGGCTATAAAGTTACGGTTAGATAGTGGGAGATCTATTTATTTTACAATGTGGTGACTGTGTTTAACAATAAACTGTACTCTTTAAAAAAAGGCTAACACATTAAATGTGGTGGTTCTCACACAAAAATGACAACAATGTGAGGTAATAACTGTTAGTTAGGTAGATGTAGTCACTCCACAAAGTATATGTGAGGCAAGTGCTGTGGCGTAGCAGCTTAGGCTGCAGTCTGCAGTGCCAGTATCCCATATGGGCACCGATTCGAGTCCCAGCTGCTCCACTTTCAATCCAGCTCCCTGATAAAAGTGCCTGAGAAGGCAGCAGAGCATGGCCCACGTGTTTGGCTCCTTCACCCACATAGAAGACCAGGATGACACTCCTGGCTCCTGGTTTCAGCCTGGCACAGGCCCAGCTCTTTGGGCCAGTTTTGGGGATGAAACAGTGGGTAGAAGATTCTCTCTCTGTCTCTCCCTCTCTCTCTGTAATTATGACTTTCAAATAAATAGATAAATCTTAATAAAAAACAATGTGTTCTTTGCGGCAAATACACACAGTTGTATCTATCAACTATAAATGAAGAAAATGAAAGAATAGCAATTTCTTAATTTATACTAAGATTTTTGCCACAGTGTCTGTTCTCACACTCCCATGCTGACACATTCTCCTATGGTACACAGAGCTATTATAATCAAGAACTGTTTTGGGACAGAGGAATCAATCCAAAGACTATTAAGTGATAAGAATGATTTCTGACACAAGCTCTGGTTATCTAACTCTTAATCTGCATAGTAATGATAGCTGATATTTATTGAGTCATTAGTTTCTCACAGTGTCTCCATCATATTAAATTATATGGTTGTTTTACAAATACAGACACAGAAACACAGGGAGTTTGTCTAACTAGTGAATGGCAGAGCTGGAATTCAAACACATGAAGCCTGACTCTAGTGTTCAAGTTCTGAACCATTCAGTTACAGGTATATGCAGAATCGAATATATTTTTAGTATTTGGTATATTGATTCTTGAGATGAGTGGTTCTTTAGCTGAGATTGCCTGGAAGCATAATTTTTTTTTTCTGTTCACTTTTGGATGCTTCAATGGCTGGCTAACGTCCTGTCTACTTCCTCAGATATGATGATGCAGTCAATTATATTTCAGTGAAGTTAGATGGCTTTGAATAATTCTCAATTATGATAAATTTATAGGAGTATCACACATAGGTATTCTACTAAAAATGTCATATTTGGTTTTGGCATGTTTAAAAATATAATTTGTTGCCATCCATTTAATATGGCAATATTTCATATTAGAAAATAACAGATTTTCAGATATTCTCTGGAAACGCCAGAAAGTTTAATGCATCCATGTTCTATATGGTGGCACTGTGCAAGAGCAGACTGGTCCCTAGATTCATTAGCATCACCTGCTTGATTAACCCTCAGGTATTTTAGCTAGCAATTCTTGTCAGTAGTTTCACTAAAAGGAGAATGATCATTGATTTTGTTTCATGGAATGAAATAGATCTGCCTTATCCTTTTAAATATTCATATCAAGTAGTCTATAACAAATATGTTATTTTAAAACATTCTTCTGTTTAAGTTCATTCAAATTATTTCTTTATATGAGAAGTAGCCTGTTGTAATTGAGCATGGCTTTAAATGTCTGTTTTGTAGCTTTGTGTCCTCAAGGAAACCATTTCACTTTTCTGTTTCCGTTTTCCCCTTATCTATAAAATTAAGATATAAAAATGAGTACTAAAGATCAGCCTATCATATAAGTGGTTGTTACACAATTCATTTTTTATTACTCCATACTTTGTTATAAAACTGCATCTTTTTGGACATTTAAAATACTACTACTTTAAGTCAGATTTTTACAAGTAGAACTGGTAAGTTAAAAATTTTCATAGATTGCATGCCAGAAAATTACTTCCCAAATAGGGAATGGCAATTAAATACACATCAATACTGTACACCCTAGTAGTTAGTGGGGATTATTATTATTAACATTTTGCCAATCTAATGTTTAAGATGTAGCTTGCCTTTGCTGTGTATTTTGCTTTTCTACTATAATTAGTAAGTCTAATTGTAATAGTTATTTAACTCTGTGTAGCAGCTGACCTGAAAACTTAGTAGCTTATATTTATTAGGTAAGGCAATTTGTACAAATCCAGAATCTGGGAGCAATTTTTCTGTCTCAAGAGCTCCATGGGACTACTGTTAAAGCTTTAGCTTGGAGCTACAAAATCCAAAGGAATCAGAACCTTTTCTAAACACTCTACATGGCCACAGGCATGTGAGTTTTGAGACTTCAGTTCCTATTTCCATAGGGCTGCTTACAAAATATGACTTCCCCCAGAGGAAATCAGAAGTCCCAATCTTTTTCCAACCTGATATTGATAAGGACATGTCACCATTTATGCCATTGTTTGTTAGAAGTAGGACACTAAGTCCAATCCACTTCTGTTCACTAGAAGTGTGTTCTAAGACTGGTCTACACTCACAGATAGTGGAATCAGCTTTTACCTAGTAAAGGGAGGAGCATCAAAAACTTGGTGTTTTTTTTTTTTTTTTTTTTTTTTTGGCAGGCAGAGTTAGACAGTGAGAGAGAGAGAGAGAGAGAGAGAAAGAGAGAGAGAGAAAGGTCTTCCTTTTTCCATTGGATCACCCCCCAAGTGGCTGTTACGGCTGGCACATTGCAGCCGCGCGCCATGCCAATTCGAAGCCAGGAGCCAGGTGCTTCTCCTGGTCTCCCATGCAGGTGCAGGGCCCAAACACTTGGGCCATCCTCCACTGCACTCTCGGGCCACAGCAGAGAGCTGGACTGGAAGAGGAGTAACTGGGACAGAATCCAGCACCCCGACCGAGTCTAGAACCCTGGGTGCCGGCACCGCAGGCGGAGGATTAGCCAAGTGAGCCATGGCACCGGCCTTGGTGGAGATATTTTTAACACCTCAAAACCAAAGATTGTTCTGTTAAGTCTGTTTATGAGATCAATCGGAAGGTGTAGAATTGGACTCCTGCACTTCCCAGGTGGCTACTGCCTCAGCTGCAAACTCAACCACCTCATCTTCAAGAGCAACAAAGAATGGTAAAAGAAGGTAATGTCTTTTCAAGGGAAAAAAAATTGGTTGATGTCCTTCCCCAAGGAAATAATCAAGTCAAGTTCACCTAATTCATGTTGTTGGTGTAAGTTTGTTTTGTTGGCTTAGGAAAATACCACAGAGTGGCTAAAGCAACAGAAATTCATATTCTCAGTTCTATAGGCTAGAAAATACTAAATTTTCTTACAGGTCTCTTCTTAGTTTGCAGGTGACCACTTCTGGTTGTATTCTTAATCACCTCTCTTATGCATATGCATATGCATGGTGAGAGAGAAATTCTGCTCTCTTTTTCTCTTCCTGTAAGGATTATGAGCTCCACTTTTAATGACCTCATTTAACCTTAATTACTGCCCTATCTCCAAATATAGTCACAGTGGGGATTAAGGCTTCCACATAAATTTCTGGAGGGTACACAAATCAATTCATAACTATTGGACTTAGCGGTTTGTTACATGTAAGACGAACATGTTCTCCAAATTATAAGAAAAGAAAACGTATACAGTGGTGAGTTCAATTCACTAAATATTTAACATATTTTAAAAAGGGAATAACCCCAAATCTACTTAATAAAAGGGAAAAATAATAAGGGAAAATTCCCAAATTGAGATGTTTAAACTATTATTGCTTTTAACACCTGTAAAATGACAATAACAACACATACTTCTCCAAGTTTTTCTGATTTTCCTCAAGTCTTAAATATATTTAATTCCTTTTTTCCCTCCCCTTATCATTAAGTTTTACAAATCTCAATTCAAAGACTGATATTTTATAATTGTGTTTCCCATTTGGCTCAAGATTTTAAAAGCTACAACTATGCCTTTTTCATTTCTGAATAGTAGGCATTTAATGCAATGGCTGATGCACCCTAGGTATCCAATAAACATTTATTGTATCAAATACCAAATTAGCTTCAAGTGAATTTGTCTTTTAAGCACAAAGCAAACATAAGTGGTAAGGAATAATAATAGCAAAGTCATTAACTGTGGTTTCTTTCTGTGTCTTTTTAACACAAATAATGTAGCTGTTTTCAACCTTAAAGTTTCCAGCATTTATAATTGCATGATATTTTCTTCAAATCCCACAGCTTCTTATTTCAAATTCCACTCACAGAATGCATTTCAAAGAGGAAAACAAGATTCGGGGTTTTATTTTTAGTGCTAATAATACTTGAAGCAAACCCCAGGGTTTTAAAAGAGCGAATTATTGTTCTTTGTACTATATTTTAGATGTTCTGAATTGAAGAATAATAACATCATTTCCCCTCTTTATAGCTATTGGCTTCTGGCATTCAGCTTAGTTTCTCGATTTTTTTCCACCACTCTTGTTACCAATTCCCTGAAGTAAAAATCTCTCCGTCCGTACTACCTAAGGTAGTGTCTAATATCCTGCATGTAAACATGAAGTATAACCTTTCATTTCCTTATCTATCCTTTTAAAAATATTTATGTATATATTTGAAAGAGAAAGAGAGAGAAAGAGACAGAGATAGAGATGGAGATAGATAGAGAAGAGGGGGGAGAGGTCTCCCATTTGCTGGTTCAACATCAGCTCTTCCAGTACAACAAGGGTTGGCTCAGGTTGACGTCAGCAGCTCTGGACACAATCTGGCTCTTTCATGTGGATGGCAGGAGTCCAGTATTCCAGCCATCACTTAGTGCCTTCCAGAGTGCTCATTGTCAGGCAGCTGGAGTCAGGAGCAGAGCCAGGGCTTGAACCCAGGCTCTCCAATATGAGAAGCTCTCATCCCAAGTAGCATCTACTCGTGGCATCAAATGCCTGCCGCATCCCATATTTATTAAAAGAGAGTTCTAAATTTTACAAATTACTAATCTTTGACACATTAAATTGTAAAGAAGTGGGATTCAATAGGCACATCCTGCATCTCTCTGTAAGCCTTTTTTCCCCAAGAAAACTTTTGAGACTAGTCTTGTGGCATAGCAGGTACTACCGCCTGCAAAGCTGGCATCCCATATGGACACCAGTTTGAGTTTCAGCTGCTCCATTTCCAATCCAGTTCCCTACTAATGGCCTGGGAAAAGCAGTGGAAGATGGCCCGAGTACATGGGACCTTGCCACCCACATGAGAGACCCTTGGTCTCACCCAGTGCTAGCCATAGCTGCCATCTGAGGAGTGAACCAGCAGATGGAAGATGTCTCTCTCTCCATCTCTCTCTAACTCTGATGTTCAAAATTAATACAGACATCTTTTAAAAAATGAAATAAAACTTTCACTAAAATTTCATCAGTTTATGAAATTTCTTTATAAATTCACATTATATTGAATTGAGAATCATAATTTTAAGATAACTAAAAAAATAAATTTCAAAAATTTTGCTACTAATAAAATAGGTACATGAACTGATGGATGTGTCCATCAGTTTGATTTAATCATTCAACATTGTATACATATATCAAAGTATCAAATCACCTGATAAATGAAATGTCTTAATAATGGATCAAAACAGTTTTGTTTCTTTATTACCATTGAAATAGATATGAGATATGAACCTTTGGCATTTAAATGCTTACAAATAGACTGAACATACAGAGTTGTATAATTAAAAAGAATACTGCATCAGGAAAGTTGTGCTTCTACCCTGTTACTGTAGATTGGAAATTAATTTACTTAGCAGTAAGGAGGAGTTGAATGGGCAACTTCTTTCTTTAAAAGATTTATTCATTTATTTATTTGAAAGGCAGAGTGACAGGGAGGTAGAGTGATAAGAGACAAGGTTACCATTGTTTTTAAAGATTTATTTATTTATTTGAAAGTTGGAGTTACACAGAGAGAGGAGGAGAGGCAGAGAGAGAGAGAGAGAGAGAGAGAGAGAGAGAGGTCTTCCATCTGCTGGTTTATTCCCCAATTGGCCACAAAGGCTGGAGCTACACCGATCTGAAGCCAGGAATCAAGAGCTCCCTCCGGATCTCCCACACAGGTGCAGGGGCCCAAGCACTTGGGCTATTTTCTACTGCTTTCCCAGGTCATAGCAGAGAGCTGGATCAGAAGTAGAGCAGCTGGGACTCAAACCAGTGCCCATATGGGATACTGGCACTGCAGGCGGCGGCTTTACCCACTACACCACAATGGCGGCCCCACAGGGATACCTTCCATCCACTGCTTTACTTCCCAAATGTCTACATCAGCTGGGTGTGGACCAGGTTGACGCTAGGACGCAGAAATTCCACACAAATTTCCCACATTAGTGGCAGGGACTCAAGTAGTTGATTCATCATCATCTGCCTTATCAGGCACATAAGCAAGAAGCTGAATCAGAAGTAGAGCAGTCGGACTTGAATCAGGCACAATTATATGGGATGTGGATGTTCAAGCAGTTGTTCAATCTGCTATGCCACAATACCAACTTCTTACATGGATGAATCCCAAGATCTGTCTTAGTCCTTAGAATTTTTTTTTTTCTATTTTACATGTCAATTGAAGATAGGCTATAACTGAGTATTAACACAGCCAACAAAAGCTGTTTCTGCTTATATTCCATGTGAATATATCTTTGAGCAACTGCTTTTATTTCTGAGTCTCATGTTCTTCCTTTATAATAAGAAATTTGAAATAAAGAGTATTTTCATTACCAAATATAAAATCAGCTTTGATTCTAGTTTGGCCTTGACTTTGCTTTGAGTAAAAATTCAGCTGTCACATGGTGGTAAACTTCTGTATTTCTCTATTTCTATACATTTGAGATGATATTTTCTTTCCTGCTGACCTTACAGGGATAAAAAATACCAAATGTAAAAATACATTGTGCAAAAAAAATAATATTATAATACTATTTTTAGTAGCAGGTGAATGCATATTCGTGAGTGTTTATATACTCATGTGCTTGTATTTAATTTTATGAAAGTATCTGTTGCACAGCTTTCGAAACTGTCTTTGAACTTGAGCCATCGCTAGTTGTAGCCAGCTTTGTATGGATTTGTCATTTTATCTCATTAGAGTTAATAACAGCCGTGGATACTAAGTGAAGATATTTAGCCTTTTATTTAGGACACAGGTCAACCTTTTATTTAGGATCTGGCCAACACCCAACGAGTCAGCTCCCCAAATACTGAGTTTAATTAGTTAAAGGCTATGGAACTGCCTATTGAAGCTGGATGACTAATTAGGTACCTGACTATGTATCCTACAAAGCTTAGGAGTGCCACTCTAAACTTTTATGGAGAATCAAAATATACTGCACCATAGAATACTAGCTGAAACAGAATTTCTGCTTCTGGGTTTTACCTAAACCATTCAATATAGTTATTTCTTCCATGCTTAAAATCTACTACAGAAGAAATTTCACAATCTGTGAAACCAGCATCCTTTCTTTAAAGGATTAGTTGGGAGAAGCCATCATTGTTGTAATAGTTACAAGTTCTAGAACTATGAGGAAATTTAAGACACAAACGAATTGCAGAGTATAGAAACTGATTGCAGGTAATACTGGCACCAGCTCTGGAACTGAGTTTAACCATTTATTCTCCACTAACTTTTGGGGATTTTCTACTTTCTGCTATAAACAGCATTGTTTTGCACTAAGCCTCTTTTACCACATCTTGATTGTCCAATGCTTCATTATTTCTGTTCCCATCTTTCTGGTCAACTCTTAATCATTTCTGAGTTCTTCTGAATCCAAACAAAACAGGTTAGATGTCTTGCTATTTTTCCTTAAACAATGATGGGGTTTTGAGTAAATCAGATAAACTGATCAATCTAACAAGCTATTTGGTATGTTGTTTCCTCACAGAATACCTTGCTTTTGGTGACAAACTGGCTCACAGTCAAGTGCCTTTGTATGATCCAAGACAGAATTTCTGATCTCCTGTTCTTCTTATGCAGCCCCTCAGAAAAAGTGGTCTTTACCAGCAAGAATACCCATGACAATTATACCAGTAGGCCAACTTATTCATTAAAATATGGAGATGACATTTCTAGTAATATGAACAAAACACATTTATGTAAAACAGTGTTTTTCAAAAGAAAAAATCCTGTTATATTTACATTTAATGAAAAAATGAGTATGCATTTTTGTTACTCCTTCATTTTTCAGATCAGAAAACCAAGATTCAGACAGGTTAAGTACTGAACTCAAGGTCTCTACTGGGCTGTTGCCTGCAGCCTGCAACTCCTGCCACCCACGTGGGAGACCTAGATGGATTTCCTGGTGCCTGGTTTCAGCTTGGCCCAGCCCTGCTGTTGTGGCCATTTGTGTGGTAAACCAGAGGATGTGAGATTTCTCCATCTCTCCCTCTCCCTCTCTCTGTAACTTTGCTCAAATGAATAAATATATAAGTAAATCTTTTTCTTTAAAGGAGCTGAGGCATGGATTCAAAACTCTGGCTCTTAATTCCTACATCATATCTGCCACCTTCAATGAAGTTATATATCTTACAACTAAAAGTCAGAGAAATTTGTAGCTGGGCCTACATTGTGACACAGCAGATTAAGCTGGTTACGTTGGCACTGGTTCATGTCCTGGCTGCTCCACTTCTAATCCAGCTGCGCACTAATGCCCCTGGAGAGCAGTGGAGGATCTAGGTACTGAGCCCCTACTACCAGTGCGGGAGACCCAGAAGAAGCTCCTGGCTCCTGGCTTCAGCTGGGTTAGCCCTGGTGGTTGTGGCCCTTTACAGGGTGAGCCAGTGAATGGAGGATCTTTCCCCCTCCCTTCTCTGATAACTCTGCCTTTAAAATAAATAAATAAATATTTTTAAAATATTAAATTTAAAAAAGAAAAGAAAAGCTTGTACAATAAGGAGCCATGAATGCCAAGCTACAGGGTTTCTATTTAATTTTCTAAGAGGTTAAAAATGCTTAACCCTGGGAATGAAGATAGTAAATACATTTTAGTCTGTGTATTTACGGTATATAACATGATATTAAAAGATAAAGAGCGAAATGCCTACTATACCTGAATGAACATATCTATCTGCTCCCTTAGTTACTCACTGTTCCCCTCCTGTGGCAACATCTGCTGTAATGTACTCAATAAAAATCCTGAGTACGGTATTAAGTATAGCCCTCATATTATATATTGATCAAATCTTTTGACTTGTATGACCTAAATATTTTCTATTGTGTGGGTTTTGCCTCACATTTCCCCCTTTCCTCCCTCCCACCTTGCCCTGACAACCAAGAGTTTTCACATATATTGGTAGAGGACGATAATTAAGATTGGTGTAAACAGTTAATAGGTTTTGCCAAGAATTTGCCCAAATAATTATGAAATGTAGTTGACAGAAAGGTGATCAAGACTTCTTAGTCTTAAAAAAAATAAAGAAAAAGTAAAAAAACAAAAAGACTTCTTAGCATGAGGAGAGGTTGGGTCTATGCTTCAAAAATGAACCAACGGAAAAAGGAAGACCTTTCTGTCTGTCTCTCTCTCACTGTCTAACTCTGCCTGTCCAAAAAACAAAAACAAAAACAAAAAAACTAGCCCCCAAAATCATACATTTATTTTCTTGGTTATATGTCCTTCAAAAGTAGCCTTTTCTATTAGAATATATGTTCTAACATGATTTTTACTTTTTTATATTAACTCAACCAAAGAGTAATTATTATCTAATTGAAATTAATGTTCATTCCTTGTTATCAAATATAATGCACCATCTTCCATTTTTATTTCATTAGCAATCTAAATATTTAAGGAATTTGATCTTTTCTATTCTTCCATTGCTTCATTCTTACAGATATGAAAGAGATTCTACTATCAATGACCATTTTACACATACCATGCTTCAAGAAAAGAAAGAATTATATAGGTAAGTAATCATCTTTCTTCTATGAAAACTTTCTATAGGTTCAGAAAAGGGCTGATGCATTCTCATAGCTTTTCAAAGTGTAATTATTAAAAAACAACAATTCATGAATTTTATATCAATATATAATGGGCAAAACTCAAAGAGTGACTCATTCCTGAAAATGCCAGTGGAATTGAAATGTTAATCCAAAAGAAGATAGGAAGGACTGTTATGTGTAATGATTTGAAGACTGCAAGCTGAGATAAAATTAAATTAGATACACAGTTGGCTGACATCCTACAAGGCAATAAAACTATAACCTTGGGGCTGGCTCTATGGTGTAGCACACAAAGCGACCTTCTGTGGTGCCAGCATCAAATATGGGCACCCAGCTGCTCCACTTCTGATTTAGAGCCCTGTTAATATGCCTGGGAAAGTAGCAGAAGGTGGTCCAAGTCCCTGAGCTGCTGCACCCATGTGAGAGACCCAAAAGAAGCACCTGGCTGCTGGCTTCACACAGGCCCAGCACCAGCCATTGAGGCTATTTGGGGAGTGAACCAGTGGGTGGAATATCTCTCTAAGTTTCTCTCTCTTTCACACTCGCTCTCTTTCTCTTTCTCTCCCTCATTCGTCCCTCCCTTCCTCCCTCTCTCTAACTCTGCCTTTCAAATACACAAACTATAATTTCTTGGATTATATATTCTATTAGACAAAAATCATCTGTACTGTTAGGCATTGTGGCACAATGGACTTGGAACACTGCATCCCATATTGGAGTGGCTTGTGTAGAGTCCTCTTTATTAATATAAAGAGAACAGATTTCATGTATTTCATAGCTATAGTCCTAAAAGATAACCATACTTCCCTCCCTCTCTCCATCAATCCCCCTCCTTCCTTCCTTTTGTTTTTCTTTTAAATTTTGCAATAACATACTTTCAACTCACTTTATAACCACAGGCTTAATACACCACTAACCACAATGTTCAACAAATAAAAAACTAGAGAGAGAGAGAGACCACTGCTTCATGGGAATACAGACACACTCTGGCTCTTGCTCTCATTCTTGCTCTTGTTCTCTCCTCTCTCCCTTTGCTCCCTCTTTCTTTCTCTGCCTCTCAAAAAATAAAAATAAATAAATGAAATGTAAAATAGCATTTGTGTTATTCCTGTACAAAAATCATTCACTACATATCCATTTTCTCTTTACAATCTAATGTGTACTCTAGAGTTTCCGTCTAACCAATAAATAAGTTTAAAAAGCATTTTTTGAGTAGTCTTTGAAAGAGACTATCAGATAATATTCCATTTTATCATTCAAAGGGCATGTGGTCATTCATTTGCCTTATTTGCAAGATTGAGATAATATTTCTTAACACCCTCCACCCCATAAAGAAAATAGTTAATGCTTAGACTAACAAGATGTCTTTGTACTTCGTTTGCTCCTCGTTTAGTTCTCAAAATCAGTATCAGCTAGCATAAAATATAAGCCTTTTTATGAAGCTGGGTATTTCCTTAGAAATATTCTGTGAGAAAAAACTTCAAAAAGCGTTTGAATATTTCGGAGGCTAATGCTGAACATACCCAGACACAGTTCTTAGAGATCACGTGTCAGTGAATACTGCTTAGGTAGAGTTATATACTGTGGCCATGATACTGTCAGAGTTTAACATCATCATCTTAAAATTCAGCCCATTTGTGAATGCAAAAGAGAATCTCCTTTCAGTTTCACCTTACAGCACTTGGTTACTAGAGATGGTGACTTTTTAAACACAGTTTTATGATTTTCTTTTAAACATGTTCTTTTGATTATTTTCATTTAGGTTTTAGCACCCACATTTTTTATTCCTTTCAGTTTTCAATATCTGAGGAACTTTAAACCATTTGTGTCTTTCTCCAGCTTTATTGAGGTATAATTGACAAATAAAAACTGCACATGTTTAATGTGGACAAACCTCTTTGTATTTAATTCTTGTACATCAGAGACCTTGACATGAAAACTATTAATAGGTTATTTTATATGGGTAATAACATCCTAAATGAAACTCATTTGTGATAACTTGAAACTCAACATAAGATTATGCTAGTAAAAAAAGACATAATATTGTTTCCTCTTTTTCCATTAAACTTTTTTATGGAAAAATGCAATACACAAAATATGTAGTATTATTAAGAAAATCAGAAGTATGGGAAACAGAGATATTTGTACATGTGAAATTTTCACAAACTGATTTTGATCATTGTAGAAAGTAAGTAGTGTAGCTTTAAGGGATTATAGTGAACAGGTTAGAATAACTGGGAAAACTTCCATAATATTTTAAATCTTATTTTTTGGTGATATGCTAGCAAAATAAAATCAAGAACTCTAACATAAATATTCACAAGTTTAGTTAATTTATGTTGCACTTAAAGTACATATTGTATATATAGTACATAAAGCATATATGTGTACTCTTACAGGTTTGTATATATGTTTATAAACATGAAACATGCTATTACTAACTTCGATGTTTTAAAGATTTTTCTGTTACCACTGACAACAAATCCATTTTAGTCTATGTATTTTTTTTCAACTTTGATTTAATAAATATAAATTTCCAAAGTACAACTTTTGGATTATAGCGGCTTTTGCCCCCATAACCTCCCTTCCACCCGCAACCATCCCATCTCCCTCTCCCATCCAATTATGCTGTCTTCCAGAATTATTAAAATGTCTTTAACTTAAAAAGATTCGGGAGAGTAAATATATATATATATATATATAATTTATAAAATTATCAAGACAAAATGACAGACTTTACATCCATCATAAAATAATATATAAAACACACAGACGAGGAAATAGCGAAGGGCTACAGTAAACAGAGAACATGATTCTTCTGAGTGCAGTCGTCCCGAACACAACAGTTCGTTAAGTGCGTGCACACACTTGCAAGGTCACACTTGTGGGCTGTTCCCAAGCAGAGCGTGAGCCTCACGTTCTGTGCCAAAGCCCAGCGCCCCGCCAGCCCGCAGCCTTGCGGTTGCTTTCCTGCCCCCTCGTCATCCACCACAGCAGGAGCACCACACTAGAAGCCTGGCGGGGTGTGGGGTGGGAATGCCTGAGAGGAAACAGTGCCCTGGGAAAAGTCCCTGAACCTCCCGCCCTGGACAGGGCTTCCCGCGGGGCCGCCTCCACCCGGAGCCCTCCCGGGAAGCCCACCCACCCCTGGACCCCCACGCACACTGGACTCCCACACTCGACTCCTCCAGGTGCCTCCTGCCTCGCTCTTTAGCTGAGGGGCGGGAGCAAATCCATCAGTTTTCGTCCGAAACTCCGGCAGTCCGGGCCCTGTAGGGAGCAGAGGAGCAGGGGTCTGGGTGTCCTGGCCAGGAGAGGGTCGGGCACAAAGCCGCGCTGGTCTTGGCGCGGGCTGCTGTGATCCGTCAGCCGCGGAGCCCTCTGGCCCCCTCCACTTCTGGAAGATGAACCTGGAAGTGTGGAGGAGGGGAGTGGACGGCCATTCTTAGAATCCTGAGCTCAGGGGCTTCCAATCTCCAGTGGTCTCTAACTTCACTTAGTCCGGGGCTGCAGCTTTGCGCCTCCCTAAACCAGTCGGAAAGCTCGGGCACCCAAGGCAGGGGATTTTTGTGTGAGTCGATAAGGCAAAGTGTTCTTGGCCCTCACTCATGCTTTGCCACGATCAGATTACTTTTCCCAGACTGGAGCTGGCTGGGAGGTTGAGAGGGGTATTTCTTTTCAATCCTTTTATGTGTGTTGAGTTCACCTTGTGTGGTTGGGTGTGGAAAGCGGGGGAAGGGGGGTGTTTCCAAATTGAGTGAAATTCTCATTCCATGGGTATTACCATGCCTGTGGGGTTGGCAGTTCTTAAAGTTTAGCTAGTCTGCAAATAACTCAACACAATAGAGTCCCCCTCCCTTCCTCTCTCTCCTCTTTTTTTTTTTTTTTTCTTTTCCTGCTTCCAAACGCCTTCTTGGAGGCTGAAGCTGGGCAGATCTCCAAAGGTGCAGCAGCCACAACAATCCCGCAGTTCAAAGTTAAGCAGCAGTTGCACAACTTCCAGCAACTCTCTCAGCCGGCTGCTAATGAGCTGAAACCCCTGAACATCTGAGGAGGTGAAGAGAAGCTCCAGTCCTTCTTCCTTCGCTCCAGAAATCCAGACAAACCCAGCTCCCACACCCCTGGCCACTTGGAGATTCTGTACCTGTTGCTGGCTCGCTTGGTAGACCATGGCTCCCTTTGGGAAAAACTTGCTAAAGACTCGGCATAAAAACAGGTAAAGTCGAGTGTGTGTGTGTGTGTGTGTGTGTGTGTGTGTTTACTCCGGTCTTTTGAGGGACAAAATCCTAGGGACATTAGGTCCAGTGTGACACTGTCCCAGTGTTGATGATGGCAAAGGACAGAAGACAATAAAGAATGATTGTTTTTGACTCTTGCCCACCACCCCACCTTTGGCTAGTCCTGTTTCCATAAGTAGCATGGCCAGTGATTTCTCTTTTTTGCTGCCCTGGGCAACTGAGGGAAATAGGATGACAAGGCTTCATGTTGCTTCAGACAAGACTTTAGAATGCAGTAGAAAGGTTTGACACTTCGATAAAGATGTAGCTAGAATTGAGAAGCACTCATTGGAATAAAGAAACGCAGATACTGATAGAATCTGCAAACAGTGCTTTGGTTCCCCTGAGACTGGGAGGTGGAACGTTCCCAAGTGAAAATACTCTGCAGAGAAACTTTATGTGAACTGGTTCTTTCGACGGTAGTTTTAGGCACTAAAGGAGCTGTCCTCCTTAATTCTCATTACTGCTAGTTCGCTCTGATTGGGTTTGATATGTCAAGTCTGCAAGGTGCATAAGACAAATATACTTATCTCTCTCTCTCTCTCTCTCTCTCTCTCTCTCTCTCACACACACACACACGCACACACACACAGATTTTCTTCAGCCTATGTGTGTGTCTTAGTTCCATTAAATATTTTATTTACACTTCAAGTGTTACATTTGTATGCCAAAAAATGTTAGGATAATTTTAGGCATGGGCTTTATTTTTTTGAATGTGTTTGTTTTGATATAGGGGCTTTTCCACTGCTCTTCTCTCAGTCTTGCCTGTTTGTACTTGTTATAATTTGCTTAGTGTAAATTTAAAAGGATACAATTACATGGTAGGAAATGATATAATTATTTTAAAGTGTTGGCATGACAATATAGAGTGATACAACTTTAAATTTCCATACCTTAGTATGTGCACAAATGTCTACTTCAAAAATTATACTTCATTCATGCCATATGCATCATGATTTAGTTAAGTTTCTATGAAAAAAACAGCCATGATAAATACTGTAAAACTTTATTTTATTTCCTAGTAACTTAATATTTTATCACAAATAGATATTTATAAATTTTAGTCATACTATGTATGTTAAAGTAATTTGGGTATGTAAAAACATTGTATGATGTTTATCAGAACTGGGTTTTTGTTTTAAATGTGTATTTTTCTGGAAGAGTCCCCCACCAACAAAAAATTCTGACTGTATTTTCAGTGCTGTTCTGTAGTACTATTTTTGTAGCATTATGTTGGCATTTGTATTTTGGAAAAGTACATGATTTTATAAAACAAGTGTGTTTCTGGCATACTACCTTGTAGTGGAAGCTATTTGGGGATTTTTGTTCCAATAGAAGAATTTGTCATCAGTATGCCAGATACAGCCCAATAAAACTTTGCAATCCCCTATGAGTTTCACTTGGGGAAGTACATTTCCCACTTTCTTTAGTTTTACCACTGCACCATCTACTCTATCCATTCAAGGAGGTGAGTCTACAAACATTTTAAATATGACACTTTCTGTGGAAAATTATGAAGGAGTTGAAAGAATAATTAAAAATAGAGTTTCATAGTATTCCCAATTACCCTGAAAAATGGAATAGTGTTTCCCAAGGTGATGTCTTATCAATAATGCAGGTGCTTAGGCAAAGATGTAAACAGTTGAGAAAGTGCTTAAGCCATTCTAATTGAGTGCTTCCCTTTAAAGATTTATATTTTTCTAATCCTTAAGAAAAAAATTAAACCATAGCAGTGGTTGAATAAGAGAAAAAAATGAGTACCATAAGTTAGGTAGTGAGTAAGTTACAGTCTATTGAAATAGAAGTACTGTATTGTTGGGAGTCATTTTGAATTACTATCTATGAAGCCTTTTGTTTTTCTACCATCTCACTGGTGAAACTACAAGTGAAAATTAATTACATGATTTAGTTTACCATTTTGTCTACTAGGTTCCATAATGATTTGAATAATCCTACTTCAACGTACAGAAACCAGATATCTTCCCTTAAACTGACTAGTGATCTATCCTTTTATAGAAAATGTGATTGAAATTAAAAAGTCATTTGATAAGAGCCAATGAATTCTTCAATATCCCTTGTGGAAGGTAAAGAAAGGATCTGAGTAATATATTGGTAGACCTTATGATAGGTAACTTAAACAATGGCAGAACTATTTAGGTCTAATTGCATGGTTATAAGCAGGAAGTTGATGAATTGCTAAAAGGAGTGTTGGCAAGTTGAGATCATAAAATTTTGAGCAAGGTTTTCTAGTAAATTTCTTGCATGTTTACATGTGTCTGCTCTTTCATTCTTGTTTACTCTTAGACTGATACTTATTCATCCCAGACTGAACTTCATGAGATAGTTCTCTCATTACTCACATAGCAAAAGTATATTTGAGAGTTTTAGAGACAAACAGGATGCAAATGATGCTTCAAAATAGGAGGCATAGAAACTTGGAGAAAAGACAAGCTATAAAGCTTGGAGAGGGAGGGGCCATGTCTGGTTAAACACTGTTATCTTTCCATGCTCAGCACAGTGCCTGGCATATGCTGGGCCTGCAATACAGTTGTTTATTTAATTTTGTGAACTAAAATTACAATTTTTATTCATACTAGAAACATAGTAGTTATTTTATTCTCTATTCCTCATGTGATGTCATCTGGTATATAATTGTGAGTATTTTATATGGGATTGGTTGATATTTGATATAATCCAATACTTATGGAGATAGTCAAATAATTATATGGCTATTGACACTAAATGAATCCTACTGTACTATAAATTTTTGTATTTTAAGAAGAAAAACTAAGAAATAAACAAAGTTTGAGACTAATACCTGGTCACAAAGCCATTATATTTAGCCATACAAATGCTTTAGGATTTTTATTTCAAACTTTTATATAAATTAAAGACATAATTTCAATCTAAAAATTGGTTATGTTTGTAGTTAGAATTAATTTAAAAAGTTTTTCTAATTGCAGTAACCTATAACTGTGAAAGTACACATTGCAGTGGATCTTTTGCTCTTAGGTGATGTATTATTTACTTTGGTTCCAGGATAACTGAATATTCCATGAATGAATCTCAAAGATTGATGCATGTCTCATTGATCACTCTTTTCTCCAGAATGAAGAATAAACATGTGGAGAGTCTAGATACTTTTTTGACAAACTTTTCAAGGTTGTAAATGTCATTAGCAGCCATTGTTTCTTACTTACAAGCCACAGAAGTAAATAATGAAGTACTGATCTATTAGATAGTCATATAGACATCTACTAATTGAATTTAGATTGTTAACCTATTTAAGTATTCACATGGATTCCATTTGTGACAATAATTATCATTATAATAAATTGTATTTTCAAAGTAATAGTTGTTTTAAACTGGAATATTAGCATAAAACTTTATGGAACACTTGGTTATGAAATATAATTCCTTAGGGTTTTATTTAATAAAATTGGGGATATAGAATCGATTGAAATTTCACAAAACCTTGCTAGAAGCAGAAGTCATTATAGGGAAGTAGTATCCCATATACTTGTCAGAAATAAAAAAATACAGATTGTTCATGATGGTGATGTGTAAGGTGGAAGGAAACTGATGAATATAAAAGATATAATCCAGTTAAAAAGTCCTCTATAATTATTTTCAGGTACTACTTTATACCTCTCTTCATCATCTCCAGGTTTTTCATATATACATGTAATATATATACATTACATTATACATGCATATACATGTAATTACACATATATGTGCAATCCCCATCACAGGCTACAGTATATATCAACCTAAAATTAGAGGTCTCAAAAATATACTTGTGATGGATAGCATGAAAAATATTAAAAGTAAGTATTATGGTCTATGATTTTATAATTAATATACAAAATTTGCATTAAATTTGCTTTTGGATGAATTACAGCATATGTGGACATTTTTGAAAAATCAGACATGTTATATTACTGCTGTAAATAAATCATGCAATGATTGCTACTTCAAAAGGAAGAATTAAGTTTTGTGGTTAGGATAAAAGTTGCTGTCAAGAATATCTCTTCTCTATAATTAGAAGAATGGTGATTTATCAGTTCTACAAGTGGGAAATTATTGCATAATGTATTGTGTACTGTTTAAATAAAGATTTAAGATGCTCCTGAAAGTGCATTTAGAAATGCTAGATATTTGAGTATGTAAATCTTCATAGTTCTCAGGAGTTCTTGAAAGTGATTTCCCCTAATGATACCTGTAACATAAGCAGTTTAGTTGACAGAATACAGCCCATTGGGAACAATGACTGGAATACTTTATCCCTGGCAAAAATATCACAGAAAGCATTGGCTGAAATTAAGCTCTAGGAAAAAGTTTGAATTATTACTCAAAAAAAAAAAAACCCACAAAACAAAACAAAACTAAGTCATCTTAAATCTGCTTGAATCTAATAAGATATTATGGATGTTAAACCCAATGTATAACACAAGGTGAATAGTTCTTAAAATAAATTCTTTTGAAAAACATTTCAAAAACTTTGAAGCTGGTTAACAGTTTTATTTAGATGATATTTTATTGCCAGACTGCATAACTCAGTAAATTTTTATGTTACTTAATTGGTATGTACTGTCAGAAGATCAGATTATAGCACTAAATAATTCTATGGACACAAAAATGTAGCCTTACTCTTTTTATCTTAGATCTGAAACTGGAAGAAAGGTAGGGTATGTGTTTATTTCTTCCAAGTGTATAAAAATTCCAGTTTTTAACAAGGAAACCCTGACAGATTATTTTTCTAAAATGAGGCCTCATGGTATCTGTACATCATATATAGAAGTTCAGCATACTTGTGTGTACTAATGTTCTTTGATGTCTGTTTGCTTAAGGAATTTTTAAAGACATCCAAGCACAGTATGGGAAAAACACAACTTTAATTTCCTTAAAGTTAATGATTTACAACTTTTTAAAATATATTGTTTCTATTCCTATATAGCCTGTTGTAATACTACACCTTTCTGAGAAATTTTGTACATTTGTTGGATAAAGCTGAAAATAATTATTAACATAAATGATCACCCAAGTACAAAGTAACTTATTTGTATGAAAGAAATAGAGCCTTGGAAAGATGCTTTGCCTTAAACAAGATACTTCAAGAGTAAGAAAGATCAATGGATGTAAGTGTGCTTACAAAGAAGAATTACCCTCAAAGGTTTATATCTGCAGGCTGTAATGCCCTCTGTTTTTATAAAGTGATTTAAGATTTCTATAAACATGTCTCATGGAATATGAGCCTGGTGAAAACAGAGAACTTATTTGTACAATTCCTTTCCAACTAATCAGTGAGTAGGGGTTCAATAAATGTTTGTTGATAGGATAAAGAAATTGAACACACTGTCAAAACATAGCTGATCCCTATATATTACCTGGATTGGAGTAGTGGATCAGTACATTTTTATTGGATGGGTGTGTGGTAACTTAAAAAAATGAATCTGTAAGTCCAAGGCTGAGCTGTCATCACCCTTGCTCAGACTCATCTTGTTTTCTGGTGGTAAAGGGCCGTATCTCACAAACAGGCAGCTTAGTCATTCTCCAGCAATGCTCTTACCTCCCCTAGAAGACCTGCAATGCAACCATGTATGTGCATGAGTGAGAACTGACTGTTCACTGGGGCTGGCTACCATAGACCCCATTGCTGAATATGGAGCATTTCCCCCTTCTTTTGAGATAAGAGAAATATTTGTTTTCTCATATGAAAGGAGGATGTATGCCCTTTGTGTCAGATAATTGGAGTTTATAAGACAAAAGCTAAGTGCTCAAAATAGCCAGAAAAATATTTTGCTTAAGGTTTCCGGCTCCCTAGGGGCAGGCATTTTTTGCAGCTGTTAAGACCCCCCCCCCTCCTTGGGACACCCGCACCCCATACCTGAAGGCCTGGTTCGAATCCCTCCTTCTCTGCTTCTGTTCTAGCTTCTTGCTAATGTGCACTCTGAGAGGCAGGACATGATGACTCAAGTACTTGGGCCCCTGCCACCCACGTAAAAGTCTCAGATTGAGTTCTGGGCTCCTGGCTTCAGTGTGGCCCAGCCCTGCAGCTGCCAGAAATTGGAGAGGAAAGCAGCAGGTGGAAAATCTTCTTTTCAAGTACAGTGAAAGTAAATTAAAAATAAAAAGAGTTCTTACTGTCTAGTCAACTAGACATAGTACATATCTCAGCTGTGATATTACCAGTTGTGTGTCCCAGGGAAAATATTTATAGATTTTACTGCAATGATAATATACAAGGGCAAATCTGCACTTTACAGTATTGGGGAAGGGGATGCTTTTTAAGTAGATTATGCAAATGTGAATTAAAGAAAAATTGCTGAAGTCATTCTGGGACTTTGGGAAGTGATGTGCAACTGAGGGAGATCTGATGCTTAGGCATCACTAATGTCAGTGTCAATACACCTCTGCTCCCACTCCTTATGGCCCTCCTTTTGCCTAGCAGTCTTTGAGTGATTAACACAAATCAACTAATGTAATAGTAAAAAGAATGCTGTGAACAAGGAACTGTTATTTTCTCTATTTCACATATGAGGCAAGTCAGACATAGAACAGTGAATAATAAGTGGCAAAGAGAATTCATCTCCATTCTGCAAGCCATTAATCTGATGGTCTATTGAAGACTTAACTTTCTCACCTTTCAAATAGAGTTGATCCTAATCCATCAAGTGTTTGCGTTAAATCAATTATATATAAAATATTTGTCACAATCCTAAGAAATAAATATTCACTCACTGTTCAGGTCTATTGAATTCAAGATGTTATAAATTATACTCAAGTTTTTAGTACCTAATTATGGTGGAATTTGGGGGCATTGGAATCCTAACCTTCACTCACTAGAATTTCTGGATTACCAATGATATCATTCTCACCCTATAAATAAAGAGATAGATTATGAATTATTAAACATAGCTACAAAAGAATCTACATGTTGAACAAAATTATACTTAGCTCTTGATGAAATATATGGATTTTCTACCCTCTTTGAGCCATTCATGATTTTTCAGTACATAGCACAGTGTAATCAAGGGATGTTTCCTTATGTGTCTTTTTATATTTTTATAAAAAGGACACATAATTAAAATGTTTTAATTTTATTTTTTGTTATAAAATGAGAGCTTGAATTAGATGTCTAGAGTTCCATTTGATTTTAAGCTTCTATGATTCTCAAATATTTTCTTCAGAGTAGAATTTAATTTTATCATACTGCTTATTTACCTCTTCAAGTTAACTTAAAAGACGAAATTGTAAACAGGAGCATTTTGTAATCTTATTTCACCTAAAACATTATGCATTGTCATGTAACCTCAACAAAGAAAGATGGCATCTTGGTAATTTCCATTTATAAAAAGATAAGTTTACAAATGACAATATCAATAGTTGTTGAATGTTTAGTATTTGCTAAACCAAATTCTAAGTCTAGCTGTACAGATGAATGTTACATGTAGCTGCATTTTAATTATCTCTCTTTAGGACTGATAAACTTGGTATTTTTACTGTGCCAGGCATGCAAAGACACAACCCCATTCTTTAGAGATTAAACTCCTAATTGGAGAAAACAGCATTATAGTTAAATAACTCATGCATGAACTTAAAAAAAATCCACTCTTCCATGGGAAACTGTATTTGACAGAGTAAATAAAATCATAATATTTATAATACAATTTAGAAAATGAGAGTATAATCTCTGGGAGCTGTGGAAGGTTATTTCTCTAGAGTAGCTGCTCAATAAATTGTGATGACTGACTAAGTAAGAGAGGAGTAAACGGAGGTAAAGGGAAATAAAAAGACCATCATCATAATTAGGTAGCATTTATTAAACTCCCACATGTGACAGGCTTGGACAAGAGAAGGGAACACAATCAGATGTACAAAAAGATGTAGGAGGGGGCTGAATCACACAAAGCAAGGACTGACTCAGGATAATCAAAAGAGAGGGGTCCAGAAGCATGCAGCACTATCGTCAGTTTGGCAAGAATCCATAATCCTGGTTGGATTGGTAGAAAGCAATACTTACAACTGAAGTTATAATGGAAACATTTTGGAAAATTTTATGGATGTATTTACATGTGTCAGACTCAAATTCAGCTCTAGCTGACTACCATTCATTCGAATAATCATGTTAACTTGGTCAGTTTATTGGATTATGGAGTGGAATTATTCTGCCTCTTTATAGGTCTTTTAAATTTTAATTCCATTCATGCAGATAGTGGCCCAACTTGGGCAAATTTTCCTGCTCACTAATTATGGTGTCTCATTGATAGAAGATTTTTGTCTGTGGCCTAATGATGTACCCCACAGTGTATGCTTGTTCTCAGTCAGTAACTGGCATATTTCATAACCACTTCAATACCTTAGTTACCTAATGCTCCTTATTTACTCTGATCACTTGCAATCCCACTGAAATTCTCTGTAGTTTTGGCTAGCTAAGGGAACAAAGCATCCAGTGGAAGAATGTTATTCTTAGGAGACCACAATATCCCACAGCAGAGCCTGAGGGTACTTCTTTTTATTTCTGTGCAGGAGGGTTCACATTTGCTTGGCAGCTCTGAGAGATGCTATTGAAAAACCATGGATATTTCCATGACATAAAACAATTACATTCTCATATAAATGAGTTTATCACAATTAGAAAAGGCACTTAAGATGCTATAATGGACTTTTTGTTTTTTACAAAAAGATGTATTTATTTATTTATTTGAAAGGCAGAGTTAGAGAGGTAGAGACACAAAGTGAGAGGTCTTTCATCTGGTAGTTCACTCCCCAAATAGCTGCAATGGCTGGAGCTGGGCTAATCCAAAGCCAGGAGCCTGGAGCTTTTTCCAGGTCTCCCATGTGGGTGCAGGGGTCCAAACACTTAGACCATTCTCTACTGCTTTCCCGGGCCAGAAGAGAGAGCTGTATCAGAAGTGGAACAGCCGGGACTCAAACCGGTGCATCTTTGGGATGCTGGCACTTCAAGTAGTGGCTTTACCAGCTACGCCACAGTACTGACCCCTATAGTGGACCTTTGAGGCTTCATCTTTATGAGTAGCACAGGAAGCCAGGCAGCTTAGAGCAGTAGACCACAAAATATTTGCTTTTGTTTCTTAACTGGCTGGTCTACTGAGGTAGTTAAGCTCAAGGATTCTTTTTCCTATAATTATTAACAATAGTCATGAGATATGAAAAGGTTACTTTTCTTAAAATATTCATCACTTTTAGTGTTTCTACTTTTAATCAGAAGAAATTATTATAATCGCAATGTAGAGGATTAAGTGAAATGGTGGCTTATATAATGTAATGCTTTACATGCTCTGCATGCACCACTTTCCATAGCACTGGTTTTTAAATTTATTTTAGCATTTAAAAGGAAAATGTGAAACAGGGCTTCCGTCAAGAAGTACACACCACTTGGGTCACCTGCATGTCATTTCAGACTGCCTGAGTTCAAGTCTGAACCCCACTTGTGCTTTTGGCCCTGGCTAACATATATCCTGGGACACAGCAGGTTGGGTCCCCACCACCCATGTGGGAGACACACATTGAGGGCCCTACTTCTGGTTATGACCCAGCCCAGCACCTCCTGGTGAAGGCATTTAGGGAATGAATCAGTAGATGGGAGATCTCTCTCAGTCTTTCTGTCTTTCCCTTTCTCTGTCTCTCTGCCTTTCAAGTAACATAAATACTTTAAAAAGATAGAAAGAAAAGGTATTCATTAGCTTGTCCACATTTTAATTGAAAGTGATGCTTGATGATTTAAGAAACATCCCCAAATATTAAATTTTTGCACATTATGAAGGATTAACGTCAGATATGGATCGCATTTTTAAGGATCTTACTAACCAACACACAGAAGACATAGATAAATAATTAACATCAAAAGATATTTTAAAGAGTTCTAATAAAAATCCACATATTCAACCATGAACACTTATTAACTGTGCAATGTGTGCCACATGCTATTCCAGGTGCTAGAGATAAAGTAGTAAGAATGAGAGTCAAAGTTTGTACTCTCATTAAGTATGTGGTACAGTGTTAGTGAATTACAAATTTCAGATACAGTTTTTGCTATAAAGAAAGAAACCAGAAGGCTGAATTGAAGCCTGCAAAGTGTTCTGTAAAGAAGAGGCTTTTGAATAAAGATTTGAATGAACAAAAGCAATCAGAGCTTGTAAAGCTCTTAAAGAAGACAGATGGGATAGAAAGTGTCAAGTCACTGAGGTGGAACTGGGCTTGGACTTGGGGAAGAAAGGAAGGAAAAGCAGTGCAAAAGGAGTCCATTAGTTCAGGATGTACCTGAGAACCGAGATAGGGATATGGTTATTTGGGTATCTGTGGACTTGAGATGCTTGTTGATTGCATTTAAATGTAAAGGAACTCTATTGACAGGTATTAATCAGGAGAGTTATCATATTTATGGGTTTAAATTGTCTTAAATTTTTTGTCTACTTTTATTCATTTGAAAAGGAGTGAGATAGAAAGAGACAGAGACAGAGAGGTCTCTTGCAGCTGCAGGTTCACTCCCCAAATACCTACAATAGCTAGAGGTAGGCCAGCCTGAAGCCTGGATCCCAGGACTCAATCTGGGTCTCCCATGTGGGTGGTAAGGACCAAAGGACTTGAACTATCACCTGCTACTTCCCATGGTGTTCATTAGCAGGAAAATGGATTCAAGATTGGAGCAAGGAATTGAATGCAGGCATTCTGATATGGAATGTGGACATCTTAGCTGCTATGATAAATGCTTGTCCCTTATTTACGTTTTTCAAAAGATCAACTTGGCTGCCGTATGAGGAGGTAACTGTGATAGGATGAAGCATGGAAGCAAGGAATCCAGTTGAGAAATCATTTCAATAGTATAAACAAAGGATGATGACTAGCATCATGATAGCAGAGGAGGAGAGAGAGAAAGTAGAGCTTATGAGATTTGTAATGGTTGGGGAGGAAAAGGAATAATGAAGGAAGTCTCTGAAGTTTCTGGCTGGAGCAACTGTGGGTAGAGGTACCAACTCCTGACACAGAGATATTCGTACAGGATTAGATTTTAGGGGAAAGTAATGATTCTGCCTTGGCCTTATTAAGTTTCATATTCCTATTAAATATCCATGGGAGATGGTTAGCAGGATAGTAGTGCCTTGGGCTCATGACTAGAGTTGAGGGATAAAGTGTGATTTAAGAGATAAGGAGAGAGTAGTATCCCTCTGTGGGTTTCAAGAACAGCAGATGGGTTGGAACCTAAATGAGAGGTAAGATTTGACTCTTTTCAGATGGACAGAACTGATGACTAGAGCCTAGGGAGATTACTGACGCCATAAACAAGAGTGTCAAATTGTTAAATCAACATCAGGAGTCACTGTGTACTTACGTCTCATGAGGAATCTGTCCTTAATGTGTTATCCAATGTGAAGTAATGCTATAACTAGTACTGAAACAGTATTTTTACACTTTGTGTTTCTGTGTGGGTGCAAACTGATGAAATCTTAGTATATACTGAATCAATCTTCTGTATATAAAGATAATTGCAAATGATTAAAAAATCCTTGGTGTTAAATTGGAAATTGCATAGATAATTAATCAATTCTTTTAAAAAAATCATGTAGGATCTCTGTCCTTAATGTGCTGTACATTGTGAATTAATACTATAACTAGTACTCCAACAGTATTTTCACTTTGTGTCTCTATGTGAGGGCAAACTGTTGAAATCTTTATGTAATATGTACTAAACTGGTCTTCTGTGTATAAAGAGAATTAAAAATGAATCTTGATGTGAATGCAGGGGGAAAGGGAGCGGGAAAGGGGAGGGTTGCAGGTGGGAGGGAAGTTATGGGGGGGGAGCCATTGTAATCCATAAGCTGTACTTTGGAAATTTATATTCTTTAAATAAAAGCTTTATAAAAAAAAAGAAAGAAGAAACAGGAAGAAGGGCAAAGTGTTTAATGTGATAATATCACTATAGTTGGTAGAAGGCCAAACACATGCTGCCACTTTCTTTGTTCTATGGTAGGGGCCAATGAAAGAGCTGTGAGCCAGAAAATGACTTGATTATTGTGTACCCTAAAGATCACCCAGAGAGAAATATAGAGAAAATATTGGAGAGAGTAGAGAAGGAATAGGAGTGGGGCAGCTGGGAGAGAGTTAGAGGAATCTCTTACATACAGAGAGAAGCTAGATATAATCACCATGGAGACAGAAATCACAGGAAATAAAAATTCGATGGGTCTGGATAATATTTACATGGAAAAAAGAATCAATGTCATTGCAATTTTGGCTATTAGTAACTGGGAATCTATACTTGTCATCATAAAGAACCAAAAGAATGGCAAGATAATTTGGGGGGGAGAACAAGATAAGGAGACAACTTTAAGGTGTCATTTCAATGTTTTCAAATATTCCACCTCCAAACACCTGGTGGTTGGCTATACTGCAGCTGAGACAGGACTGTGAAAGCAGCTTTTATCCAGCCTACTCTCACCCCTCCTGACGTCCATATGGGGCTGATTAATAGGGAGCACAGTGCACCTGGAGTGGCGCTTTGATGGCAAAACACACTGGTTTCCCACTCACAGCCTTCGTGCTGACTCATCCTGTGTTAATTCCATTTGGGCCTCACAAACCAGCTATCCTTTTAAGGATCACTTACTCCTAAACTTTGAAATTCCTCCCAAACATGCCCATTACTTCCATTAGATTGTAAATTTCTTCTGTATAAAAATCATGATATTTTCACAGTCACTTTTAATCTAGAGAATCTTGCACAGAATACTTGTATAGATACTGAAGTTGAAAGAATGTTTTACTACTGAAATAAATAAAGTCTAATTTTCGGATCAGATAAATTTTATAGATCAAATTTAGCAATGAATGTCCTGGCTTCACTGTTTCTGTGCACACCCTAGAAAGAAGATTTGAGTACTTAGGTCCCTGCCACCCACATGCGAGACACGAATGGCATTCCAGGCTCATGGCTTTGGCCTGGTCCAGCCCTGGCTACTGTGAATATTTGACAGTGAACCAAAAGATGGAAGATTTATCTGTCTGTCTCTGTGTTTCAGTTTCTCTGTGTCTGTATCTCTGTCTTTCAAACAAAATGAAAATAAATAAAAATTTAACAGTGGAATGGTCAATAATTTTTTGTAAAAGGCCAAATAGTAGGAGCTGGAATCGTTACACAGCGAGTTATGCTGCTGCTTGTAACTCCAGCATCCCATATCAGAGCACAATTTGAGTCCCAGCTACTCTACTTTCAATCCAGCTTCCTGCTCATGTGCCTGAAGACGCATCAGGAAATGCCTCAAGTACTTGGGCCCCTGCCATCCATGTGGGACATAGGGATGGAGTTCCTGGCTCCTGGCTTCTAGCTTCTGCACAGTCTAGTCCTGGGTGTTGCAGCGATTTGGGGAGCAAATCAATGGATAGAAGACATTCTCTCTCTCTCTCTCACTCTCTCTCTCTTTCAAATAAATTAGTAAATAAATATGTTAAAACAGGTCACATAGATTAGATTTTCCCAACCACAATGGAACTGTCTCAACAACTCTGTCAATGTAGTAAGAAAACAGTCATAGATAATATATAATGAAATGGGCCTGTTTTCTAGAAAATTGTATTTACAGAAACAGGTGATGGGATAGTTACAGCCACCAGACCATCATTTTCAGACTCCTGATCTTGATTACTGGCTGAGAAATTCATTTAACTTACCTCTCATAACCCCTCCCTATCATCCTCCCAAAAGGAAATTTTTAATACCTACCTTTAAATTTCAGAGGTAAAAGTTCTAGCCCAGATCCAGCTAGAAACCCAACAAGAAAGCAAGCATTACACAAGGTAGAAGAGCGTTACTAGGCGTACTCTGGGTTCTGTAAAAGCATCAAGAATGGCCATCTATTTCCATCCAGGTTGTGGAGGGGATTATTTAAGAAAGTCAGGGAATTTTCCTAAGGGAAAGAATACTTGAAGCAGAATAAGAGTCAGATGGAGAATGGGGTGGCACCGGGGTGGGGAGGCAATGGTGATTCAGAACAAGGAAACAGATTATAGAAAAACCATGAATCAAAATATAAGCATAGTAGATACATTTGGTGATTTATGTGACAGCAGGTTGTTTTCTTATTAGATCTGTCACAGATCAAAAAGAAGTTAGGAATGACTAGTGTGAAGTATGCATTTAAGAATGCTGCTTTCTGAGCCGGAGGGATGAGATCATGGAAGGAATTCTAGAAGGATGGAGGGAGAAGGAGAGACAGGGAGGGTGGGAGGAAAAGGGGGGAGCGATTTAAAATGAAGGACTTGGGAATCATTTAAAGACTTTAATCAAGGAAGGTTCAAAACTAGATTTGAAGTTTAAAAAATGGCAATGTGGTAATACTGTGGGATACAAACATGAAGGTGCAAGATTTCATAATAATATAGTAGCTTACTATGATAACAGAGTTAAACAGAAGGGTGGATATTTAGAACAGTTGTGTGAAAATACAGTTTTCAAGCTTGGGAGACAGAATGAGGGATGGTGATCACATTCAATAAGACGGGAAATCAGGAGAATGGAATAATTTGGGATATGAGATTAGAGGAAGACGTCAGTTTTAATGGGTCAAATTTGAGCTGTCTTTGGGTTATACAAATTCAGATGCCATGTAAACATAAAAGAAAGGAATTTGGAAATAGTGTAGAGCTTAAGGTCAAAAAAGTTATATTTGCATACATCATCATACAGTTGATGGACAGTGTTGTGGATATTGTCACAGCTGCTCAAAAGAATGTGTTTAGTGAGATAAGAAATGACTCACAGTCAGAAACCTGGGGGATGCCAGCTGTATCAGATGTAACTTGCTTAATAGAACATTCCCCCAAATTAAGGACTGAAACAACACTTCTTGTTGATGATTCTGCTGGTTGGCAGGTCTGTTGCTGCTGCTTGCCCCTGGGCTGTCTCGTAAGCAGCTGGCTGGCTGAGAGCTGTATCAGGTGCATCAGCTTCACTGGCCAGGGCGCTCTCTCTCCATGGGATCATTTATCTCAGGCCTTTCCTCAAACAGTTGCCTCTGAAAAGCATCCCAAAAGAAAGGAAGCAGACCACAAGGCTTCCTGAGCCTGGGCTCCAGAACTTCCACGGCATGGTTTTTGTAATCTTCCATCCATTACAGCACGTCCCAAGGTCTATTCCAGTGGTGAGGAAATAGACTCTTTGTTTTTATGGAACTACAAAGACTTTATCACCTTGGGAATCTTATCCGGTATGACAACTTCCTCTGCTAAAAAAGGGAAGAAGGAAGGTCCACGTGGCAACTGGGCAGGAGAAGTTAGGAAGTAAAGATAGAAGTAACAGAAGACTTGCACAAGAACAGCTTCATGGAGGTCAAGACTAAGCTTTACAAGACAGGGAGGCAGAGGTCACCATGTGTTCCATTACACAAGGTCAGGTCAAGTCAGTTAGGAGATTCCTGATAACCACAGAAGAAATCAGTCATTGAGGGTTAGCTGCAGCAAAAGTTACTTCGTGGTGGGTTGAAGAGTTCCTGGAAAGAGGTGCACTAGGGAGTGATTAGGACTGTCATTTGAGTTTGTGAAGGACAGGGATGTATGGTAACATGCAAGCCATTACAATAATGCACACACAGTGGGAAGGGCCAGAGGGAAAGATCAAAGATAAACAGTTTGAGAAGGGATAATTTGTGAAACAAAGACCTAGAGGAGTTACAGGCAGTGCAATTCAGAGTATATTAAAGAGTTCAAAACCTCGAGGAGAAAAGTGGACAAGAACTACTTTTGATTAGATGATTATTTTTTCTCACTGTTAATGCTTTCAAGTATTTTTCCTTTGCCTTAATGTATTAATAGGCCCCAATATGCCATCATTTTTACCAGGTATTATTGCTTCTAGGTAATTTTTTCATGATCAATTTGAAGAGCAAATCATTTTATATGAAGCTTCTCATTTAAAGTCACATTTTATTGTACTCAACTATAGAGTTTGTTCACTAAATAAAAGTTGGGAATAAAGGAGTTATCTGCTATTTTCAGCTATATTACTTGAAAATTTAAATTCTCACATATTTTAGTGCTATTCAAATATGGCAACATATCTCAGAGTACATTTAGAGGGACAAGCTAAAAACATAAATCATCACTAAGTAGGCAAAATCATTTATGGATTTGTCCTCCAAAGGAAAACTGATGCTAATAGTATTGAAATAACTACAGTGTCATTAAATAAAGTATTGAGGCTTAGGTAGCTGTCCTTTTAATAAGTGGCCTTTTGCTTTGTTACGAAATATTTCTCTACAAAATACAAATCAGTAAGGCAACTTAAGGTACTTGCCAGGCACAGGTAACACTGGGAAGTAAACCCTGGAATTCCCAATGAGATTAGATATTTTCTCAGCATTTCATCTGGTTAATACTACATGTTAAATATTTACATTTGGATTATAATCAATTTCCGGAATCTGAGCTAAGAGCTTAGTTTACTTAACCCCAAGTGGTCTCCAATGCACATTCTTTACACATTCCCTTCCCTTTGCTCTGTTTGTGGGAATTATGTACCAGAGCTTCCCTGCAGTTATGGAATGTCTGGGCTTTTGCTTATCCTGCATGACTGGTTTATGCCATTACTGCCTAGAAAATTAAACTGGCATCAGTAGAGGATGAAACACAGCAACTTTTCGTTTTCAGGATTCTGTGTTTGTTAATTTTTGGTTACCCTAAATTTTCAAAGAATAGTCTTTTGAAGAATTCCTATGTTCAAACTATTTTAAGAAAAATGTTAGTAGCTTGTATTTGGAGGAAAGTTTTTATAGAAGTCTTTTCATTCTTCATCTGTCAAAATAGTGATTAGAATTTTCTTAGTGACCTAAAAAAATCTGTATTATTTATGGTTGAAGGATCTGTGTTTATCTCTTCCTAGGAATGCAGTGCTATGAACCAAAAACTATTACCACTGAGGACATTTCCCACGCACTAGGTAAAATTGGCTATGGTAAAATTTTATGGAGCAGAGCATCAGTATCATTTGCCAGCTTCATTAATTTTAATTTTACTTAAACTTTGCTTTTTGCGTACCAGATTTCTTTTTTGAAGGAATGGTACAATTTAAAGTATGAAAGTGGATGTTTTGGTACAATGTCTAGAAAAGGTAAAGGTAGCCCCAACATGCATACGCTGCCTTGGTGCACAGCCGGGAAGTTAGTTAAACTTTATTTTTTATGTATGTATGTGTGTACGCATTTTAAAAAAGATTTGTTGATTTTTATTTATTTGAAAGGCAAGAATTACAGAGTGGGGTGTAGAGAGGGAGAGGGAGAGGGAGGTAGAAGAAAGAGGAGGGAAATGGAGAGGTGGTGAGGAGAGAGAAAGAAAAAGGAAAACTGGCAACAGCCGGGTCAGGCCAAAGCCAGGACCAGGACTTCCATCCTGGTCTCCCACATGGATTACAGGGGCCTTGTTCTGATGTCTTATGAGGGACATTAGCAGGAATGGAAGCAGAGCCACCAGTACTTGTCAGACTGACGCTCTGATGCGGGATGCTGGCTGACATCACATGTGGCAGTTAAACTTCTACACAGCGCCAATGAGCATAGCTTTCAAAAATCAAGAAGCAGGGACATCCCATGTTTCAGTACTTACTAAAAACAAACTGAACAATGCTCTCAATCTTCCAGAACACTAGCAACTGTCTCCTAGATTGTTTCAACATATGTTAATACATCACACATTCTTTAAAAACGTTGGGATTTTGAAATTGTTATTTATTCATTTTATTTAAGAGAGAGAGAAAGAGAGAAAGAGAATCTACTTTCCATTGGTTTACTCCTCGAACACAAAAGCTAGGGCCAGGTCAAATCTGGAAGCCAAGAACTCAATCCAGTTCTCCCTTGTGAGTTGTGGAGCCCCAGCCCCTGGAACCTTCGCCTGCTGCTTCTCGGGATGTGTCCCTTAGCAGGGAATTACAGTCAGGAGTGGACCCAGAACTCAAACCCCACCACTCCGATATGGGATGCAGTCATTTTAAGAGGCATGTCAACTGCTGTGCCAAATGCCTATCCATGATTTTTTTTTCCTTTTTTTTAAGATTTATTTTATTTATTTGAAAGACAGAGTTACAGAGAGAGATAGAGGCAGAGAGAGAGGTCTTCCATCCGATGGTTCACTCCCCAGATGGCTGCAGCAGCTGGAGCTGTGCCGATCCGAAGCCAGGAGCCAGAAGCTTCCTCCGGGTCTCCCATGTGGATGAAGGGGCCCAAGGACTTGGGCCATCTTCTACTGCTTTCCCAGGCCATAGCAGAGAGCTGGATTGGAAGAGGAGCAGCCGGGACTAGAACTGGTATCCATATGGGATGCTGGTGCTTCAGACCAGGGCTTTAACCTGCTGCACCACAGCACCAGCCCCTATCCATGTGTTTGTATAAGTGAACCCATTAGCATGTTTTATAGAATTATAGAGTCATGCTTAGTTTAATGGGAGAAATAGTTTTGTTAGTAGCATATATGATGACTTGTAAGGAAAAAAATGGCATGTTTGATTTCATATAGTAAAGGGAATAGCTGAATTTGTGTGTTGCAGATGTTCCATACAAATCATGTAATTTTATGAGTTGTTGTGCCAAGGTCAAATAGACTTAGGGGATTCTATCTTGTAGAGTTCCTTCTCTGGAGTTTTAATAGTATAACATTAGCAAATTAAATGCTTTCAGAATTTCTAAAGAAGCTTATTTTACTGTTTTTACAAGGGGATTGGCAATTTTTTTTGCAAATGATCAGATAGTAAGTGTATGGAGTTTGTGAGCTATAAAAGTCTCCCTCCCTCAGTAAATCACCTTTGCCATTGCAGGGTGAAAACAGCCGGGTATTATGTGTAAAAAATGAGCAGAGCTGTCTTCGATAAAACTCTGGACATTGAAATTTGAATCATATAATTTTCATGAGCCATAAAATAATTCTTATTACTTTTAAAACATTTAAAATATAAATAAATGTTCTTAATGCGTGGATCATACAAAAATAGACAGTGAGCTGAATGTAGTCAAAGGTCCATTTACTGCCTACCCTGTACTAGATAAATATTTGCCAAATATGTTTGACTATCCAAATATTGACCCATCACCTACTTGTTGCAGAGTTGATGCATTCAAATAAAACTAGAAAATTAACTGAATCATTTATTGCTTTCCATTTTTAGTTTCCAAAATTAGTGCTGACATGTGGCTCTGTTTGCTGAATATCTCGACAATATACTGATACTTACAAACATGAACTTGGTGTCATTGTATAAACACATTGCTGTCTTCTTTCTTGCTAAAGCAGAAAGGGAACTAGCAGTTACTAAATTCTAACAAAAAGAACTTCATATCTGTTGTCATATATTGTTTAATTATAACCTTGCGAGTTGGGTGTTATTTAGATGAAAACATCTAGCTTAGGTATATGAGGGGCCTCCAGAAATTTCATGGAAAAATAGAATAATGTACATTTTCCTGAAGTTTTTAAAGTGACATGATTTTAAGTAACTCCCTCAAGGAATCTTTAAACAAAGGATAATCAGGGATGGGCGTTCAGCACAGTGGTGAAGTCATACCTCAGAATGATTGTATCCCACACTGGAGTACCTGGTTCCAGTCATGGTTTCTCCACCTCCCATCTGACCTCCTACTAATGCACACCTTGGGAGGCAGCAGATGATGTTCAAGTACTTGGGTATTGCCACTCAACTGAGATGCCCTTATTGAATTCTAGGCTCTTGAATTTGGCCTTATCCAGCCCCAGTTATTATAGGCAATAGGAGAGTGAACCATCACTATCTCTGCTTCTCTCTGTCTCTCTCTGTCTTTTGAATTATAAAACAATAAATTTAAAATAAATTTTAAAATGACAGTCTATACAACAGAATATGGTGCTTTAAAGTGTAGGTAATATCATTGGGAAAAATTAATGAATAATTTTAAATAAAATTTAGTATGTGTAAAGTGTTCTATTATTCATTTATTTACTCAGTTATAAATTGATTATCATTGATGAAAACCCCTTATTGGTTCAGGGTGATGATTAAATGAACTAGCACATGTAAAGTACAAATTACAGGACATAGAATGAAGTAAACATTTATTAAATGTTGTTATTAATATTAACATTATATGTAAAATAAACATTTATAGAAAAAAGACTATAAGGAAATAGATATTAACAGTTTCTAGGTTCTGAGATGAATAGATCATTTGAAATTTTCTTATTTGAAATTTGTATTTTGCTGATTTTCCTGGTGTGTTATAATATAATCAATAATGATTAAAATGGTAAAAAAAAAATGGCTTGGTAAGTGAAAAAGCCAGTAACTTAACATATCTGATTCCTTCAACTTTATTACATATATTTAGACATGTGTCTATCTATATGTTTCACAATATAATAGAAATGAGAAAAATTTACTTCTTGTAAGTGTTAATCCTATTTTGAAAATGTATTTTATTTTATTTGTATTTGAAAGTCAGAGTTACACAGAGAGAGAAGGAGAGGAAGAGAGAAAGAGAGAGAGAGAGAAAAAGAGAGAGAGTCTTCCATTCGCTGGTTCATTCCTCAGATGGTTGCAATTGCTGGAGCTGGGCTGATCCAAAGCCAGGAGCCAGGAGCTTCTTCCAGATCCCCTACATGGGTGAAGGAGCCCAAGAACTTGGGTCATTTTCTACTGTTTTCCCAGACCATAGCAGAGCTGGATTGGAAGTGGAGCAGCCAGGTCTCAAATCTCCGCCCACATGGAATGCTGGCACCGTAGGCGGTGGCTTTACCCACTAAGCCACAGTACTGGCCCCGAAATATATTTTAAAATCTAGGGGCCAGCACTGTGGCTCAGCGGATTAAGCCCTACCTGTGACACCAGCATCCCAAATGACCACCACTTAAAGTCCCAGCCGCTCCACTTCCAATCCAGTTCTCTCTTAATTGCTGGAGAAAGCAGTGGAAGAAGGCCCAAGTACTTGGAACCCAGTCACTGATGTGGACCACTGTGATGAAGCTCCTGGATGCTGGCTTCTGGCTTCAGCCTGGTCCAGCCCGGGCTGTTGTGGCCAATTGGAGAGTGAACCAGTGGATGGAATAACTCTGCTTCACAAATAAATAAATAATCTTTTTAAGAAAACTGAATAGCATGGACAATTCAGTATTTTATCCACGGATCCACCAAATAAACTGTAAAATAATTTTATAGTTACTTCTTAGGCTAAAAAAAAATAGGAGTCTGTGCAGGATAAGCCCCTGATAGCCAAGAAAACCACTCATTGAATATTGAGTTGACATGATCTTTTATGTATTATTAACACATTGAAGTAAGTGGTAAGTATTCTGTTTTCTTATAATGACAAAAATTCTTTTTTCTTAGTGGTTTCATATGCTGACTCACTTCATATTTCGTTCTCAGAGAGAAAATTTGGTTGATTATCATATTAGACTTGATAGAGAGTTCATCAGTAGTTCAACTCAATTCTAAACCATTTATTCAAATTTATTGTTCCATACTTATTAACTGAGGCTAGCATTAAACAAATACCTCATGTCTTGTGCTTCAATTCGATAATTGGTAAATGGGCTGGAAATAGAACTTACTTGATAAGGTTGTGATGAAAATTAAGCAGTCAGTACAATGACTGGCACACACTCAGTGCACAATAAATGTGAGCTATTATGACCCAGTGTAGTCTTGGAGGGTGAGCCAGCGGCAAAGGAAGACCTTTCTCTCTGTTTCTCTCTCTCACTGACCACTCTGCCTATCAAAAAAAAAAAAAGTAAAAAAAATGTTTTTTATTTATTTGAAAGGCAGAATTACAAAAAGAGATAGAGACACACAGAGAAAGGAGTCTTCCATCTGCTGGTTCACTCCCCTAATGACTGCAACAGCTAGGGCTGGGCCAGGCCAAAGCTAGGAGCCTGGAACTCCATTCAGATCTCCATGTTTTTGGCAGGTGCCCCTGTACTTGGGCAATCTTTTGCTGCTTTCCTGGGTGTCTTATCAGGGAGCTGGATCGGCAATGGAGCAGCTGGAACTCAAATCCATGTTCCAATATGGGATAAAGGAATAACACTGGTACCTTAACTCACTGCAACACAGCACCAGCACTACTTTTTTTATCCCAGGGTATTCTTTCACACATCCTTCTTTGTTCTTTACTCTTGCTATTTTGCTATTTTGTTAAGTACCGGTTCCTCAACTACCAAGTTCACGATAGTCATGTTAAGCCTCAAGTTCGAGGACTCTTTCTGATAGGCGAGGTCTAAATTGATATACTAATTTTAAATTAAATGTCTTTAGACTCTTATTCCATCTAACTTTCTACAAATGGTTAGGGTTTTGAGAATGGCATTCTATGATACTATGCCTGTTTTAGCTAAAGGTTGATAAAATGTATGCTATTAGTAATCTTTTCTTTGTGCTCAGAAATCAGAAACCACAAATGGCCATTTTTAAATTTAGTTTCTTGCTGCCAATTCTAGTGCAGTGGTGTTATTCATAGTGTCAGATTCCAGAATGTATTCTTAACGAAAATGAGATACTGTCATATTCAGTGTAGCTGTTTGCTAAGGTAGTTTTAAAGATTGTCTCTGATTTATGTAGGCCTTTCCTCCATGCCTACAACTTCCCTGAAGTAAGTGATAGCAGAGAAATTTTTCTCTGTCATTTCCCACGGTTGTCTCTGGGGATTGCTTCTTCACCCTGTACAGATTACAGATATTGTCTTACATTCCACCTGTGCTGAACTTTGGGAGCCTAAACGCCTCTCTTCCTAATTCTAATCTGTGGTTGTCCGATAGTTCCAGGGCAGGATCCACTTCAAGGCAGGAGTGAAAGAAGAATGATAGTGATACCCTACTTGCTGACTCCCGATCCCTCCATTGTCCTGGCGCTCACTGCTCTCTGAATTCATTCCTAGCACACCATACCATCCAAATATCTTCTTTACACCCCCAGCCCACTCCCCATATTTTGTAGCCAGATGTCCAAATATTGTTTCTGCATTACAAAGGATGATCTACCAGACTGTCAATGTAAGATGCTTTTTGAACTAAATTTAACCCTATTCTAAATATTTGTGCTTTCACAGCATCTAAATGCAAACCATAATATTGCTAAGAATCAGTTCTGGGACTAGCAGAGGGAGATCCAGGTGGTCGGGATTAGTAAAACCAAGCACAGCCATTGAGCACAGGATGAAAGAAACAGCAAAAAAAAAGTTCCACTTACATTTCATTGAACAGAATGCCAAGTAGCATGGAGATGTAAAGTCTTCCTTGTTCCCTATCTTTGCTTTTATACATGTTACTGTAAGAGTCACTAAAAGATGTAAGAAAGGGGTGAAGGTCAGGCTGTTTTAAATCTAGAGCAGAGTTCTTCAGTTGCATCACCCTTGGCATTTTAGACTCGACAGTCCTTTGCAGTGAGGGGCTGTTCAATGCATTGTGGGATGTTTGTGATCCTGACTTCTACCCTAGTAGATACGAATGCACCTCCAGACCTGATGTGAAAACCAAAACAGGTATTCTCATGCGTCAAATATGAAAAGCATAATCATCCCTAGTAGAAAATAAGCCTAAAATTTGCTGTTTAAAGAAAAAGCAATTGTAGTGAAAAGGATAGAGAATTGTCTTTGGGCCATTGGCTAGGACTCAGAAAGGATTCCAAAGCTTTATATTTCTTTATTTGCAACAGGAGGAGGCCTTCACAATCTCCTGGCACAGATGCCACCAGTAGCTTGGAACTAACTCTGCCTTCCAAGCGTGAAGTCTTGTTCTACAGACTCAAGCAATAAAAGCATTTCACTTAAATCACTCTGATGCATGGTAATTAGATTGTGTTAGTACTTACTGCGTTTTCCAGCCTGGCCTTGGAAATAAGGAATTATTGCAAGTTTCTAGGGAAAAATACGTTGAGTTCCAAACATTTTCCATAAATATCTGTGGCTTGCATCCTAATTTTCCGGTACAATATTGGGTTTTAGAAGCATAACTTACAATGTAATTATTGTAAATAATCTGACATTTTAATGATTTTTTATTGTTTTGAAAGAAGGCTCAATTTGAAACATTTATCTCACTAAATTTCATATATTGCATTTGAGCTGAAGTTTGTCTTCAATATACAGGAAGAAATGCTGGTCTTTGATTCTCCTGCATGCCAACTACAATGGCTCTTTCCCTTGGAGAACTGAATAAAAATGACCAAATATTATCCATTTATGTTCATGTTGTCTGCCTTCAAACTTAATCCCTGTTTTGTAGATGTATATTTTGTTGGATCTTAACTTTGACACAGAAAACATAATTGTACGTTAATCTTAAGACTTCAAGATTTTAGTTGTTAATTTATTCTCTGATGCTGTGTGCATTATAGTTTCTTAGTGGAAGATCATTGAAGGGATATTTGATTGATTATGTTCTATTTTAAATTATAAACCAACCCATTTTAATTCTTCATAATTTTTATGATGTTAAAATAGAGTATCAGTGGAAAAATAATTTAAGATCCTAATTGAAAGTAGAGTCAATGTAAAAATTCCCATTTTCAAGCAACAAAACAGCATATATGGAAGAACTTAAGATAATATTTAATATTACTAAATTTAATAAAGTATTAAAGCTCATATAACTATAGAATATGCATGTGGAATGTCAGTATTTATTACATAGTTATAGCTGTGGTAAATATATTTAGACTGTGCCATGAAAGCTATTGAATGTTTTCTATTGTGTTTCAAATTACTTTTAGTTCAGTTTCCAGTCCCTAATATACAGGACAGATACCTGGGAAAAAGAGTTTTGTACTGGTGGGATTTATAGTTTAAATATTGAGCATTTTTTCCTCTTTTATTACATGATATTCTTGAAATAGACAAACAGCTTTAAGTCAAGTCAAAGCACTACTATAATCTTATTCAAGTTTTAAATGTGTGTTCCACTGTAAAATTCTTTAAGTTTTATTAGTTCTTGTATATTTTAATGAGAACCAAAATGTAAGATTACCTACTTAGTACTATGTAAGGCAGTATTATAAATTTTCATCCTTTCATTGTTTCTGCCTGCTTCACGTGGCCATCTGGTAAATTGCTTTGCTATAAATGGTGATGTAGATACTGAAATCTTTCTGATCATATAATTTATTCAAGGACTTAATGGGTAATAAGATATTAGGAATGCTAAGTCTGATACATTGAAGCCATGATGCAACTAAAAATTCCAGTTTACAAAATTTCATATCTGCTTGCCAATTGAAGGAGTGAACAGTTACCAAACTAGCATAAAATTCCAGTCTTAAAGTGGCATGAATGAAATGTATGTAGTATTACTTTGCTCTGATACTGTAACTATATAATTTTTGAGTGAACACTTTTAGTCTTAAATACAACATAAAAGTAGCGCATTTTGAATCCTATAATCCAGATAAGCTCCAGTTATTTTAAAACTAGATTAACTTTGGCCAGCGCCCCGGCTCACTAGGCTAATCCTCCACCTGTGGCGCTGGTACCCTGGATTCTAGTCCCGGTTGGGGCACCAGATTCTGTCCCGGTTGCTCCTCTTCCAGTCCAGCTCTCTGCTGTGGCCCAGGAAGGCAGTGGAGGATGGCCCAAGTGCTTGGGCCCTGCACCCGCATGGGAGACCAGGAGGAAGCACCTGACTCTTGGTTTCGGATCGGTGCAGAGTGCTGGCTGTAGCTGCCATTTGGTGGCTGAACAAACAGAAGGAAGACCTTTGTCTCTGTCTCTCTCTCTCTCTATCTCACTAATTCTTCCTGTCAAAAAAAAAAAAAAGAAGAAGAAGAAGTAGAAAACTAGCTTAAACTTGCAAACAAATTCCTATTCCGCCTCCTATCAGGATGTTTACCTTTTGATTCCTCCATCCCAGAGTGTCCAGAGAGCCCATTCTTGGAACCACCATGCATATTAACCTCACCATATGCTCTCAATTTTTGTGGCCTTGTTCCTTTAATATTACAGCTTACTTTCAAGAATTAGTTGTGGGTTAACATCTAAAGGCACAGTTGAAAAAACACTCTCTAGCTTTGTGACTGTAAGCAACTTGCTTTCCCTCTCTCTTGTCTCAGTTTTGTCATTTCTAGAATGGTGATAATATTAGTAATTATCAAAAATGTCTAAAAGAGAAGCATCTTCAGTGGATTGAAAATAGGAACTATCACATTAACAGTGAGATTGTTATACATGGAAGTAAAACACTGGGATATAAACAAAAAAATTAGAATATGAGATTTTTATAAATTAAAAAGTAAAGATAAGTGAGTTTTCAATTTTTATATGTCTATATGTTATCTGGGCAGTTTAAGAATTATAAAATGTTTATGTATTCACCTCCAACAAACACACACAAAAGCTAAGCAAATCAAAACAAACTACATTTGTATGTATATTTATATGTCGTAATGGCAGTCTGGCATTAGAGTAGCAGGTTTTGTGTCTCAACCACTGGATTGGAATCCATTAGATAAGAAAGGTTAGCTTTACAGTATTATGTAACAATTCAAGTTACCTAGTATGAGTTTGTATTTTTAACCTTTTGTTGTGTATGTGTTTGTAGATATCACTTCTATTGAATAGTAAAACTACAAAAGTTGGGAAAGGAACATTTTAGTTTTCTCCAATTTTGGTGTTAAATTCTTTATTTGTATGAGATTTGCAGGGAGACAATTATTTCCATAAAGTTATGGTTATTTAAGATTTCTAAATCAGTTTCAGTCTGAATATTTTTGTCTCTTTCCTGTATTTCTGATTTAAGTGTTTATTTTACCTTATGAAAATATGCTGAAGATTGTTTAAGTCAGTGCAGCCTCGGGCAGCACGTTGTCACAAGGACCCTAGCGTTAACACCGACACTAACTCAAATGTTCCCTTTCCAGCCCTGGCACTAGTTCCCTCGACACACCAGAGATGCCGCATGTAAGTCGTGTGTGTCTTTGCATCACTCACACTTCTCATGAGAGTGCCAGCTATAGAGGAGCTGCTCAGCAAATTTTATTGAATAAATAAAAAGAAACTTGCTTGGAACCATATTATAAAATAAGTACAGTTTTAATCAACATCCTAAGCCTTCTGTAAAGTAGACTGCAGATATGACAAAGCACATACTAGTTGTGGGAGATTTATTGGTCATTACTTTTAAGTATGTTCAGTCCAGTGGCAAAAGTTTTGAAAATTACTTTGTTTGAATGATGGTTTCGAATTTCCCTTGAATATTTAGAACTAGTTGACCCAAGAAAATACAAAGGCATTTAGAAAAGATTTTTTTTTTTTTTAAAAAGTGAAGAGGTTTGTAGCCAGACTGTGAGTTTAGTAATAAAGGCATTCATTTTCTCAGGTGTAACATGGAATTAATAGCTTTTTTCTTGATTGTGTATAAGGTATATTAGTACTACTTATCCACATGAGATGAAAATGAGCAAAGTTCTATAAGAGACCACAATATACAAAATTTGAGCTCTCCAGAGCAAGAATAATCCCAGGTCAATTGGGGATCATGAAACCGTTGGAGAAGTATTGTCATGAATACCATTACTATTCTGGTATTCAAAAGAATTCTCTGCTCCTTTTTTCTCAGTCTTCCTCATAGCTCTAGGCCTGAAGAATTTATAGGTTGTGTGTCTTCCTCAGCTATAGACCCAGAACTGGTGATTCGCAATTAGATATTAGATTGGATAGTTTCTCAGATAGGACAGAGGGACTACTGCAAAGAGACAACAGTAAGGGCTTTTGAGGTCATGACAGTTTTGTCAGCAAAAGGTGTCACTCAGTCCATTCCAAAACCCTTTGTAACTGCATTAGTTCAAGAACGAGATTAATATTAATTTTAAAAGACAATAGGAAGCCACACATTCTTGCCCGCTTTTCTCCATGGCTCGTAGTGAGAAGTTTTTTCTGACCAGTTCAATGTTCTATTGATATCCTATGGTTCCACTGCCATAAAATTTCCTTTTATAAAAAAAACATTGTTTATTTGAAATTCAGAGTTACAGTGAGAGTGGGAAATACAGAGAGAAAGAGAAGAAAGATACCTTCCATCCACTGGTTCACTCCCCAAATGGCCACAATGACCAGGGATGGGCCAAGCCAAAGCCAGAAGCCAAAGATTCCATTTGAGTCTCCCATGTGGATGCAGGGACCCAAACACTTGGACTATCCTTCACTCCCCTTCTGGGCACATCAATAGGGAGCTGGATGGGAAGTGGAACAGATGGGACTTGAACCAGTGCCTGTATGGGATGCCAGTACTGCAGACAGTGGCTGAACCTGTACTTAGGTCTCTGATGATCTTCTTTTGATAATTTATACATTTTCCTCATAAAGAAAGTGACTTGTAATTATTCTAAATAGACTTCCCCTTCTTTCAAATCATCTTCTCTCCCTTCACTCAGTTTATTTTTCTCATTGCATTCACAACTATCTTAAATTGGTTACATAATCCTGTCTGCATTCTTGCATTTGTATTCTTAGTCTCTTCTGATAGGTTTGGCACACAGCTGGCATGCAATAAACATGCGTTGAATGAAATGGTCACTATTTCTAATATTGAACTTTTTTTTAAAAAAAGATTTATTTATTTACTTGAGAGGCAGAGTTACAGAGAGAGAGAGAGAGAGAGAGAGAGAGAAAGGTCTTCCATCTGCTGGTTCATTCCCCAAATGGCCTCAATGGCCAGAGCTGGGCTGATCCAAAGCCAAGATCCAGGAGCTTTTTCCAGGTCTTCAACGTAGGCACAGGGGCCCAAGCACTTGGGCCATCCTCTGCTGCTTTTCTAGGCCATCAGCAGGGAGTTGATTTGGAAGTGGAGCAGCCAGAATTCGACCAGCACCATTTGGGATGCTGACACCACAGGCAGATGCTTAACCTACTACGCCACAGCATCGGCCCCCTGAAGAGTTTTTGACTCCTTGACTCCAGTAACTGTCCCAATGTTGCCACTTATGCTTTCATGGTCCTCCTCCAGGCTTAACGCTGCAAAAAAGGAGTCTTATTCCATCTCCTGCTATTCATTTCCCTCTTGATTGGTGTCTCAACTGGAGCAGCTCTAACTGTGTTTATATTGTAACTAACTTCTGAAGAAAAGTAAAAGTATCATTACATTGCTGATGATTTGAACTTTACATAGTAAATAAAAAAGGAATTAAGGTATTCTGTATAGTTTAAATTGTTATTTCATTATATCTTCTGATTTTTAATAAAGAAAAAAATTAACTGGCACATAAAAATTGTACATATTTATGTGGTACCAGTTGTGAAGTTTTCATACATGTATGCATTGTACAATGTGTAGTGAGAGTAGACATAATTGTCTCCTCAACACTTACTATTTCAATGTGGTAAAATAGTCAGAATCCTTTCTTCTGGATCTTTCTTTCTTTCTTTCTTTCTTTCTTTCTTTCTTTCTTTCTTTTTGAATGTCACCTCAACCTCAAAATGCAGCTCCCTTTAGGGTTAAATCTAGACTTTCGAAAAGGATAGTCATGAAACACTACCTTGTAACTTTACACTAGCGATGCTTGACATATAATGTGTGTTTTGTGTGTGTGTGTCTTTTTGTTGTTGTTGCTCCAGGTCTCCCACTAAAGACATGGATTCCGAAGAGAGGGAAATTGTGGTTTGGGTTTGCCAAGAGGAGAAGATTGTCTGCGGCTTAACCAAACGCACCACCTCCGCTGATGTCATCCACGCCCTGCTTGAGGAACACCAGACAACGTTTGGAGAAAAACGATTTCTTCTGGGGAGCCCCAGCGATTACTGCATCCTGGAGAAGTGGAGGGGCTCAGAACGGGTGCTTCCTCCCCTCACTCGAATCCTGAAGCTCTGGAAGGCTTGGGGAGATGAGCAGCCCAACATGCAGTTTGTCTTGGTGAAAACAGACGCCTTTCTTCCGGTTCCCCTATGGCGGACAGCGGAGACCAAATTAGTGCAAAACACAGAAAACCTGTGGGAGCTCAGCCCAGCCCACTACATGAAGACATTGCCACCAGATAAACAAAAAAGAATCGTCAGAAAAACGTTCCGCAAACTGGCTAAAATTAAACAGGATACAGTGTCGCATGATCGAGATAACATGGAGACACTCGTTCATCTGATTATTTCCCAGGACCATACCATTCATCAGCAAGTCCGAAGGATGAAAGAGCTGGATCTGGAAATTGAGAAGTGTGAGGCTAGGTTTCACCTAGATCGGGTAGAGCACGATGGAGAAAACTATGTTCAGAATGCATATTTAATGCCCAGTTTCAGTGAAGCAGAGCACAAGCTAGACTTGCAGTGTGAGGAAAACCAGTTTCTGGAGGACCTGAGTGAAAGTGATGGAATGGTACAGCTGGAAGAGCGGCTGAAATATTACAGGTTGCTCATTGATAAGCTCTCCATCGAGATAGAAAAGGAGGTGAGAAGTGTCTGCATCGACACGGGTGAAGATGCAGAAGGGGCAACTGCGAGTGACCCGGAAAGCTCCAGTTTGGAAAGCGTGAAGTGTGATTTGGAGAAAAGCATGAGAGCTGGTTTGAAAATCCACTCTCATCTGAGTGGCATCCAGAGAGAGATTAAATATAGTGACTCACTGCTTCACATGAAGGCAAAAGAATATGAACTGCTGGCCAAGGAGCTCGATTCGATTCACATTAGCAACAAGGAGGATGGATGTCAGTTAAAGGAAAACAGAGGGAAGGAATCAAAAGCTCCCAACAGCGACGGGGCAGTTCCTCCCTGCACTCAAAGAGTATTTAACACTTACACCAATGACACAGACTCAGACACTGGTATCAGCTCTAACCACAGTCAGGACTCTGAAAACACTGCAGGGGACCTGGTGTTGCTGTCAACCTAAGTTCAACGGACTTTTCCGATCTGCTTTAATGTTGTCTGTGTTTGCGTAATTTAATACGGAACTTTATTTGAAATACACTTTCTGAAAAATTGTGAATCAAGTATTTGGTAGTTAGTAAAAATTGGTGAACGCTGTTTTTTTTTTTTTTTTTTGTTATAAGATTTTCAGTATGACCTTGAGTATTACAATTTCAAGAATGAGCTACCAGGAAAGTAGCAGAATGAGCCTGTAGGTATAGAACACAGACATAATTAAATGAGAATCATAGATAATTTATCACAGCTTCAATGAGAAATGATTTAGATAAGCTGACAGTTCTTAATAGTGTATAGTCAAAATACTGAAACTTCAAACATGACAGAAGTAAAATTGAAACATACTGAAACATCTTTTTCCCAATTGAAATTTGTAAAAGAAAATGGCACCTACTATGTTGTAACTATATTAATCCAAATCTTTGTTCATTTAATATATAGTTTGTGTAACTTACTAAGTCTGTCACTTCCTGAACCCTTTACCTTTTAGGTTTAGGTGACAAGCTGCACTGGAGACACGAATAACAACTGGCAGTGTATTAGACAAGGTGGAGGGAACAGATGAGACAAGGCCAAGTGCTACACACACACAGTGTATTTTCTAAAGAATACAATTATTAATAGATATGCATGAACTTTTATTATCTAGCAATGCAGATCCTTTGATCAGACCAGTCTCGCTGCAGGCTCATTTTTGAATGAAGTATGATGTGGGTTACAGAGGAAATCAGTCGTAGTTTTGTTTGTTTATACCCTGTCTACACACATTATAGTAATGAAATTTTACCTCTTTGTGTGGGTAAAATAGAGTTCTATATGCATACTTGTTAGCATTTTGTTTCTGAATGTACAAAAACCCATATGGAGAAAACACTTATTTTACACTACAATTCTTTTTGTTTTCTTAGCACTTCATCTAAAAAGCTTTTAAAGGATCTACAATATCTCCAGAGTGCTACCAAAAACCCAAGAAACTTAGTGGACTATTTGGTTTCCATCTTGAACACTGTCATATGGCAAACTACACTTGGTTTTGATTACGAATGGTTATGAATTTGCTTTCTCCCTCCCTTTTTTCTTTCTTCTCTGCCAGCCTGGCTGTCTTTCTCTTTTCCCGCTTCCGTTCCTCTCTTTCCCTCTCCCTTGTTTCTTCCTTTCCTTCCTGCCCGTCAGTGAACACATGGTAAAATCATACTGAAAAGTTTTTATCATTTTATTATGTGAACTGACTACTGATGCAGTTAGTTTTTTCTTTAGCTGGCATCTTCTTTCCTGAGCCAGTGCGTATGTAACTAAAATATTTGACTTAGTTTTAATATGTGGATAATACTGAAATTCATGTGTCTTTTCATCTATATTTACATATAGTGTATTGTAGGTTTTGATTCAATTTTACTTTTTCATTTTTAAAATTTCACGAGTTTTCAACTTTTCAACTTCGTTAACAGTTTTCTTTGACTTTCTTAAATTTTCTTCATATATCCTTGTATTTTTCCCTCTCCTAATTTTTTCACTCATATTTGGGAAGGTATGTAGACCATGTAGCATCTGTGTTGTCATTTTTTGCACTAAGATATTTGTAGGTCATATTTGAAGTTGGCTGGTAGGAAATGTAGAAATTTCCGTTCAATAAAAGATACAGTGATAAACAATAAGTACAATGCAACATGGGATGTATGTACACACACAAATGGACTTGAATAAAAATCATTTGTGAGATGAAAGTTTACCTGCCTAATAGGCCATTAAATTATTAAACAATGTGGTAAGCTGTTGACAAGTTCACTGTTCACTAGGAGGGATTAAATGTGAAAGGTTTTCATAAGTGATAAAACAATTTTAAATGTTGCTTTCCTAAAGTGAAAATAATCTCTTTGGATTACTCTACATGAGAAAAATCATGAAAAAACATACATTGCTTATCTTCTTATGTAACTTTACTGAGTTCAAAAGAGATTGTAAAGAAAGAATGTGAGAGAGAATTTGATTGTATAAATCAATTAACTTCTACTTTTATATATGTAAAGACAATGATGCAATCCAAAAGCCAATTCTAAATTTTATAGGAAATAATGTTTACAACCCTTGGTAGAGAGGAAAACTATTGGTTTTTAAATTCATTTTAGGATTTCTATTTGATCTTTAATTATGCAAAGGTATTTGTGCTTCTAATCTATATAGTACATAATCATTCATCAATTTCCATAGTGAGTCTCTAATTTAGAGCTATTTTTAATATACTCATGAAAATAGAAAAACTAAAATATCATGTTCTTATTTGTGAATACTAAGATATTCATATTAATTTAAGAGAAAATTTAAGTTGCAATTATAGGACTTGATAGAAAGTTTAGTGTTTTTCATTACTTATAAGAAACCTTAAAATACAGTATTTATGGATTTTTCAAAAACTTTTCAGTAACCTGAGAGGTTAACTATGAAATTGCTGTATGCAGCTAGAAGTAAACCAAAGCTGACAACTCTTTATTTTTATCAAAAGACTTAGATTCTCACAGGCAATAACTAGTGCATTCTTCCCCATAGAATGCCTGTTTTTCTGTCCATCTGCTACCCTCTGGAATCCTATCCATTTTCCCAGTCTTTGTAATGTGCTATCTCTTTTATGAAACATTTTTGTTATATTCAACCAATTGTACTCTCTTATGTATAAGCTCACAAATATTTCAGATGTATTTCTTGTTTATTTCATCATTTATATTCTGGCTTAGGTTATATTCATTTATGTTCTTAACCAATTCCCCTTCCATAAAGGATTCTTAACATATTACTTTATCGTCAGTCTTGTCAACTTAACTCCCTCCTATCAACTTCTGTACCCCTTACTCAGTTTTTAAATTGAATACCTACATTTTAGGGAATTGAAATTTTGTATTTGTATCTTTATTTGTGGTAATTGATACTTGTTTATTTGTACATAAATATCCAAATACCCATTTTCACAGACTTAAAACATTAAAAGTAATTCTACTTTAAAAAATTTTAGAGGAACACTGAGTCTCTATAATACTATGAGGTTTTTTTAATGTTACATTTTTTTTGCCCTCCTCCCCTCGCCCTGGTGTTACATTAATTTTTAATCTTATTTGTATTTCACAGAATTACTGATTTAAAGCAATACAATATTATCTTTTTAGCCAATTTTATGGTTAATTATTGAATTTATCTTTCCATTTTATGTTTATAAGAAAAACATATTTTATAGAGTTGAGTTTGAAATAGTAGACATACAAAATAATTTTAACATATTCTAAATGAAATATCTATTACATTTTTCTTCTTACTTGTAATAATGAATGATCCTTCATTAGTATGTAGAATATATTTTAATTCATTAAAAATTTATTTTTATATTTATTTAAGCATCTATTGACAAAACAAAATATATTTCTGTTGCTGCATTTTATAATTTTTCTAAGTAGGATTCTTGTTCTACTTAAAAATATTTTTCTACTGACAAAGGAATACCTTTTAGTCCTGATATACACTTTTTAAATATTAGGCTGTTTCTTTTTGTACTACCTGATTGGTTTAATAAACCTGATGTGACAAATATAAGTATATACAACTTCTGTAACTGACAGAGCAATAAAAGCACCATTGAACACTTCAGTGTAATATTGTCTTTCTGGGTGGGTTGACTGTGTTGAGAACAAGTTTTATATAGATATGAATGATATTATTGATTTATTTTATAATATATTTCAAAATCAGTTATTTGTTGACTATATAAATACATAAATAAAATCAAACAAATATTTTTATTAGGTTTTATATATTTTTGTTCTGGTTTGTTAGTAAATTCAATAAGTGATTTTATAGCAAGCTACCTTGCTTCCCAGAATGAAATAGTTCTAACTTAAAACCACTCAACAAAGTGTAAATCTTTTACAATGAATTATAATTTGTCACTACAGTGCCTCTTCGAAGTGTAACAGAATAGATTTTAATTTTGAGTTTTTTAAGAAGTGTTCATTTAAACCATAAGGAAATTCACTTGTTCTTTCTACAGATTACCTTGCAATTAGTTTCTTTTCTTTTTCATTTCTTTTCTTTTCTTTTTTTTTATTTGAGAAGTATAGTTATAGACAGTGAGAAAGAGAGTCAGAAAGAAAGCTCTTCCTTCCATTGGTTCACCCCCCAAAGGGCCGCTACGGCCGGCGCAGCACCGATCCGAAGCCAGGACCCAGGTGCTTCTTCCCAAACACTTGGGCCATCCTCCACTGCCCTCCTGGGCCACAGCAGAGAGCTGGACTGGAAAAGGAGCAATCAGGACTAGTACCCGGCACCATAACTGGGACTAGAATCCAGTGCCCATATGGGATGCAGGCGCCACAAGTGGAGGATTAATCAAGTGAGCCACGACATTGGCCCCAGTGAGTTTGTTTATTTATTTATTTATTTTTAATTTTTTTTGCAATGCGTTTCTTAGAGACTGTATATAGTATCCAGTAAAATAGAAATAAATTAACACTATTGTATTACTAATTCCTCTCAACAGTGAGAGAAAACAGAATAGTTATTTTGTTAGTCTAGATATAATTTGTTTTCAACAAATTTTGGGCCTAAGAATAACATTTGTTTTTTAAATTTTGTAGCTACTAGGTATATATCAGAAATAATTATTTTGAGAATTATTTTGAGAATTCAAATGAAGCAATGAAAACATGCTTTTCTTATGTGGAACTATTAGACATAATTTAACAGGAGGCTGGTAAGTCACCACATTTTATGCATACAGTACCATTCAGCTATTTATTTTTATTTTTAAACAAAGACAGAGAGCTCTCACTCAGTGAATGACTCTCCAAATAGCTAAAACAGCTGGAGCTGGGCAAAGGGTAAATCCAGGAGTCTTGATCTTAATTTAGGTCTCCCGTGAGAGAGTTGGGAATTCACTCACTTGAAATACCACTGCTGCCTCCCAGGGTCTTCCTTGGTGGGAAGATGAAGTCAAACAGCCAGAGCTGGGAATTGAAAGGAAGTACCTCGATGTGGGATGTGTGCTTCTTAACTAAGCTAAACATCTGTCCTAGTTCTCTCTTTATTTCATTTTTTTCTAAAGATTTTATTTGATTTATTTGAAAGGCAGAGTTAGAGGGAAAGAAAGACAGAGAGTGAGGTCTTCCGTCTCTAGTTCACTCCCCAGGTGGCTGCAATGGCTAGGGCTGGGCCAAGCTGAAGCCAGAAGCCAGGAGCTTCATCCAGGTCTCCAACATAGAGGGTGGTCCTCCACTCCATTCCCAGGCACATTAGTAGTGAGCTGGATTGGAAGTGGAGCAGCCAGGACTTGAATCGGCACCTATATGGGATGCTGGTGCTGCAGGTGGCAGCTTAACCCACTATGCCACAATGGTGTCCCCTTTCCTACTTGTTTCTAAATCAAATAGATAGATGATTTCAAACTTGAATTATTCAAACATAATTATTCAAACATAATTGGCCCATCAATTATTATGTTGATATAATTATTTTTTTTTCCTAAAAATATTGCTTACTGTAAAGACTGGGACTCCCTTTGCTCACACAACACGTTCCTTATTCTGACACATGGCTATTCTGGAGATGGCCCTCTATGGGACATACAGAGATTCTATACTCAGAGCAGCAGAGAATCCATCCTGTCAATTATCATAATTTATTCCATTTATCTTCTCATGGGCATTTTAGGTGATTCTCAGTCATTTACAATACTTTTTATAAATCTTATCAGTGTGTTTCTGTGAGACTAGATTGCTAGATGTAGAAATATTGGTTCAATGGTGATAAATGCAATTTTTAATTTTAATAAATACTGACAGTTAATCTCTATAAAAACTAATCCTTTATGACCTGATTTTTGTTTAATTCAAATCTATAGGATGTTTAATAATAAATTAAACTTAAAATTATTATTTTGAGATAAGTGAATATTGCTTACAAAATTTATCAATTAAGAAATAAGATGGGCTGGCGCCATGGCTCACTAGGCTAATCCTCTGCCTGAGGCACCGGCACCCTGGGTTCTAGTCCTGGTTGGGGCACCGGATTCTGTCCCGATTGTTCCTCTTCCAGTCCAGCTCTTTGCTGTGGCCTGGGAGTGCAGTGGAGGATGGCCCAGGTCCTTGGACCCTGCACCCCATGGGAGACCAGGAGGAAGCACCTGGTTCCTGGCATTGGATCAGTGCAACGTGCCAGCAGAAACTCGCCTGCCATAGTGGCCACTTGGGGGGTGAACCAACGGAAAAAGGAAGACCTTTCTCTCTGTCTCTCTCTCACTGTCTAACTCTGCCTGTAAAAAAAAAAAAAAAAAAAAAAAGAAAGAAAAAAGAAAAAGAAAAAAGACAATGGGGGAGGGTATTGTGGTACAGTGAGTTAAACCACAGCTTGGAAGCCTACATTCCACAGCAGCTGAATGGAGTCCAGCTTTTGCTAATATTCCCTTGGGAAGGAACAGATAATGGCAAAAATACATTTATTCCCACCATGTGCCCACCCTGGCTGTTGTAAGTATTTGAGGAGTGAACCAGAGAATGGAAGACATTCTCTCTCTCCTCTCTCTCTCCCCCTCTCTGTCTCTCTCTCTCTCCCTCCTTCCTTCATTCTCACTCAGAGGTTCAACTAAATAAATGAATAACTAAAAATAATTCAGACTGTGGCCAATAATTAATCAACTAGCTGTCAAAGCTATTAAAGATATCCATAATGAATCTGATTTAAAAGCAACAAAGATCCAGGTCTTATTGTTCTAACTCTTATGTTCTCAACATTATTAGAATGTGTGTTTTTTTAACAAGTACCAGCTCAATTATGCATATTATTAAGAACCTTCTATTTTGAAAATAAAATGAATCAAATATGGGGATTTACTTATTGCAGATGGCAAATACCCTGAGAAGTGATTTGGAAATAATATATAGGCCCACAACCCACAATGATTCATAGCTTTCAATCTATACTCTTACAGTTCATAATAGATAGCAAGGAAATATTTCAAATTTTGTGAAATCATATATACATGAAGATATTAATAGCATTCAATAGTAGAAGAATTTTGGGCAAGTTCTGAGATATTTGGCTTTTTTCAAATTATTATTTATAAATTTTAATTCTCATGGATATGAAATGATACAAAATGGACTCTAGTTTAAAAGAAATGAATTTTAAAATATAGATAGGTCAAATATGTTAAGAATAATTTTTAAACTTCTGCATACCAATAAACAAATCCATTTGAAAATAGAAATACATCAATTTTGCTAATAATTTTTATAAGAAAGTGATGGCTTAGGCATGACACCCTTATTTTCACCATAAATATATTTCAAAATATGGAAGCTTTATAATTTAAAAACATTAGAAATATTTTCTTTTTACAGTATTTTTAGGACTCCTATTTCTTTGCCAAGGTGCATTAGGGACTTTCAAGAATTGATAAAATGGCAGGAGAATAATAAATAATGGCAAGATCAACTCTCTGGGAACTAGAAGACTCAATAATCTAAACAAACTTTTTGAATTCCGGAATGGCAGATTCCTAGTCACAAAATAATTGTGAAAAAAGAAAAGGAAAGGTTCAATTAGACATTTCTTTAGGTCTTTTCCAGTTTGATTAAATTATGTGAAGTAAGGCATTCTGTGGATTTGATACATTCTCAACAAATCTTAGGTATTTATTGTTTGTGGTTCTCTTCTTGTTATTTTGTCCTTGATAGAGCATGTTCTAGCTTACAACTGAGTAGCTCATTTATTGAGAAAGGAGAGAGTTAAAATTCAAAACTCTGTCTTTACCAACATTTTCACTCTTATCTCCCATTTCTTTCAAAATTAGTTAGGGAAGGCCTGTAGGGTTGTTAGTAACACCTTTTATAGACCAGGATCATTGTTATGTTACCTAGATAATATATAGCCAGGAAAAAAAAAAAACATCATTTGTGTTTCCAGAACAGAAAAAAAATAGACTGGAAATAGAGGTGGAGGGGAAATTATCCCATATTATTTATTTTTATCTCTCTCATGCCTAACAGAGATTAGTACTGAATATTTGCCAATAAATGTAATAAAACTAGATAAGTAACTGAAGGGCTGGCATAGTTCCTGGAAAATGAGCTATTCTACAAATGCTAATTTTATTATTATAAGAGTATAATAACTTATTGTAAGGGTGCAATATTCCTTATATGCTATATTTAGTATGAGTGCTACTTCTTTCCCTTTGTTTTGGCACAAATACACTAGTGTTCATGTAGATATGTGTTCAGACTAAGGTTATCCATTTCGAATCCTATTTATAAAGATTTTTTTCCCACTGTAACCAGCATTTGTCATACTTCAAACAAGAAACTAGAGAAAGTTTTACAATTTCTAAGAATTAAAACTAAAATTTTAGATGTCTGTTAGCATCAACTTTTTGCATATGTGAAATGTGTACAAGTTACTCTTCTGTAGCAAGTGCAAGTTTATGACATGGTGATTGTTAGGATTTTTTTTTTTTTTTTTGCATTTCAAATATAGAAATTTGACCAAAATCTAAATTACCTTTAGGGGAAAGAGGCTAAATGTGGATTTATACATCACTTTTTCAGCATCTACAGCCCAACTCCTGAGGTCATATCCTGGAGGATTATAAATGCATAAATGTCAGATTGTATGAGGAACAGAGGTTCTACTTGAGATGAGGGTGGTAATGCTAACTGGTATGTCATTCAAATGCAGGAAGCCCAAGGAGGAAAATGTCCTGGGTTGGAGATTTGATTTTTAGGTCAGCCTGAGTCATGAGTCTTTCTGAGGTAGTTCCCAAACTTGTCTCCACAACAGAATCACAAAGAGTGCCTGTTAAAAACAAAGATTCCTGAACTTCACCCTGGAGAACTTGACTGGGGAGATCTGGGCTTCATCCCCAACTTTTGTGTTTTTAAACAGCTACCCAAGTGTTTCTAAATAGATGGCTTTAGAATGAGAGCACGGATTATTAATTCTAACAGAACTGGTGACTAAAGACCAAGCTAGAATGCAGGGATGTGAAAAGCAAGTGCTCCCAAAGTGAAGAAGAGAGCCCTTCGGTTGGAACAGACATGCAAGTCTCCAGAGACCTAAGTCAAAGAGAGCTTGGAACAAAAACCTAACAAATGACTGCACCAAGATAGCAGGAACTCAAGCAGAGAAGGCTTTCTGTTTCTTTTCTAAATAATTCTTAATCTAAGGTGAGCAGGATGGAAGAAATTAGGCCACTTTTTGAATTTCTGGTGTCATGTGAGTCCTGCAGATGCTGTTGATGTGTCTTACATACTTTTCCTCAACTATGTCACATTGGGGGCTCACATATTAAGAATAACAAACTATCCATATTGTGATTTTTCTTATCTCAAATTAAACGTAATTTATTTTACAGAATAGCTAAGATAGACGCCCTTCAAGAATCCTGAGATTCAGCTCATATTTGGAATCCAGCCCTTGCTACCCACATGATTTTAGTCAAGTTATTCAAACAATCTCTTCTTGAATTTGCTCAACTGCAAAACTGAGATGAATAATACCTGACTTTCTGGAATGTTTAAGATGAGATAAGTGGCATGGGAAACGCCCAGCATCCCTCCTGGCTTAGAGAAGACTTTAATTACTATGGCAGCTCTATTTAGTATAGCATATTCTTGGTTTTTATGATTTTTACTATGTTAATGATAATAAAAAAATGAAGCAGAATTGTATTTGTATGAAATGAAGTACAAATGCTTAACAGGTTGTATAGAAGAGTATGTTTTTGGTGTTACTTTTATCCCTTAGAGATTACTTATAGGGATCTGTCTGTTCTTTTGGTCATCATTTCAACTGAGGACTTACATAGCGTGCTCTACATCACCAGATTCACTTAACATATTTTACTGCAGTCCAGCATTGGAATAAAAAGCTTGTGTATAAACACAGGATGGAAATAGAGGTACAAGATGAAATAAAACAGTTTTACAAGTAATATTTATGTTATTCCTTAGAGGATGGCAATATTTTTATACTTAATTTGGAACAACAATAAAAAATTGTATAGTTTCTAATAAGATAAGGTATAGTTGCCTTGTATTTGGTTCTTGAAATGTTTTTCTACTTATAGGACTGAAACATAATCAAAAACAGTAGAAATTGACAACTATCTCAGAATTTTCAGGGAAGACAAGTTGGTGTGAAGTTGGCTACATGTCACAAAGACTGTTAGGCAGAAAATGATAGTTTGTCAAAAAATCATCTGACACATTTAAAAAAAATTAATTCCCAGTAACATTTAATTATGTTAAGGGATTAAATTTTATTAAAAAGCACAACTATAGATTGTTTATATTCTACTTTTCCTCAAAGAAATCACTTTCATAAATATTTGCTATGACAACCAGTATTTTACACACATAGAAACTGACAATGTTCAAAAGCAACCAAGAGCAACTTAGGACTTCTTAATGGAAAGCCTTAGATCTGAGTTTCTACTACATAAAGAAAAACAAATTCATATAAATGCTGGTTAAAAACATTAGGTGGCATGTAAGATGATTTGTTTTATTCTTCAAAAACTGGAGTGAGGGCACACATTGTGGCCCTGAGTGTTAAGCTGCCACTTGGAATGCCAACATCTCACCCAGGAGCACCAATGAAAGTCCTGGCTGCTCCACTTCTGGTCCAGCTCCCTGCTAATGCACCCGGGAAAGCAGCAGAAGATGGCTCAAGTACTTGGTTCCCTGCAGTGTGTTAAACCACCCCTGGGGACCCATCTCCAATCAGAAAAGCTTAGTTTGAATTCCAGCTCCTCCACTTTGGATCCAGCTACTGTGTCTGGGAGGCAGCACATGACGTCCCAAGTACTTGGTTCACTGCCACCTACATGGGAGCCCTGGATGGAGTTCTGGGCTTCTGGCTTTGGCCTGGATCAGTATCAGTGTTTTTTTGGCCATTTGGGGAATGAACCAGCGCATGGAAGATCTCTCTCTCTCTCTCTCTCTGATTCTCAAATAAAATGAAAATAAATACACAAAAATTTAAATGGAAAAACAGTGTTATCAGAGATGAAAAATAAATCAGAGATGTAGAGTTTTTAAGCTTAGGAAGTGTTGGTAACCCAGTGATGCCTTATGCGGAATTAGCAGTGCATTTTGAGGTCTTATATTTGAATTGGAGTTTTGCTGTGCTAAGCTTCATTTACATATCATCTTCAAATTTCAGTAATAGTCTGGTTACACAAAAATGATGTTTTTAAAAATTTTTTTAGACTAAAGAAGATTCTATGCCTACCTACTAGCAAAGTGGAGATGACAGAAGAGAGATGCTGGAGAAATACAGGACAAGAAATTTGGTGGGAATGGGGCCGGCACTGTGGCATAGCAGGTAAAACTGCTGCCTGCAGTGCTGGCATCCCATATGGGCACTAGTTTGGATCCCAGCTGTTCCACTTCTGATCCAGCTCTCTGCAGTGGCCTGGGAAAATAGTAGACGATGGCTCAAGTCCTTGAGCCCCTACACCCAAGTGGGAGACTCAGAAGAAGCTCCTGGCTTCTGGCTTCTGATAGTCCCAACTCTGTTCTTTGCAGCCATTCGGGGAGTGAACCAGTGGGTGGAAGACTTCTCTCTGCCTCTGCCTCTGCCTTTAAAATAAATAAATAAATCTTTAAAAACAAAAGAAATTTGGAGGAAAGAGAGACAGGAGCAGTAAGTTTCCCTGCCCTTTGGTAATTCTAGGAAAACTTGGGAGAGAATCTATCCCCTGTACTGAAGTATATTAGAAAAGTGCTTCAAGTGGTTTTCTTTGGATATCAAAAGGAACAATAACTCCAAAGTCCCAGATAAAATTACACAAAATTAGGCAAGGCAATTGTAAAAAAAAAAAAAAATCAGTGACAGATTGCATGGGGGTAAACACTGTGGCCATGAGGGTTGAGCTGCGGCTTGTGACACTGGCTCCCACAAAGGAGAGTTAGTTTCAGTCCTTGGCTCCTCCACTGTGATCCAGTTTCCTGCTAATGTGACAGAGAAAGAAGATGATGATGGCCCCAGAACACAGGTCCCTGCCACACACGCAGGTGATCCTCCAGATGGAATGCCTGGTTCTGGGCTTTGGCCTGGCCTAGCCCTAGGTATCGCTGACATTTAAGGAGTTAACTAGTGGATTGAAGATCTCTCTATCTCTCCTTCTTTCTCTACAACTCTGCCTTTTGAATAAACAAATAAATTTTTTAAAAGGTAAATCAAGATGCATCTTATCTTTTTTAGAAGATTTATTTGAAAGACAGAATTACAAAGAGAGGTAGAGACAGAGACAGAGGTATTCCATTTGCAGTTTTACTTCCCAAATGACAGAAATAGCTGGAGCTAAGCCGATTTGAAGCCAGGAACCAGGAACCAAGAGCTTCTTCCAGATCTTCCACAATGGTGCAGGGGCCCAAGTACTTGGGCCAACCTTTGCTGCTTTTCCAGGCACATTATCAGGGAAATTAATTGGAAGTGGAGCAGCCGGTACTTGAACTAGCACCCATATGGAATGCTGGTGCTGCAGGCTTGGGTTTTAACCCACTGTGCCACAGCACCAGCCCTCAGGATGCATCTTAGAAATTGGTTTTGACCTATTATATGAGTTGAATTCACTACAATCTTTGGAACATTTATTACATTTTTTCAAATTACCTGTGATTATTTACCATTCAAATATTCATTTGACCATGGTCCTCTAATATTATTCATATTGAGTGAGATAAAGAGAAGGCAATTTGTAACTGAAATGTGGCTGGTGCTGTGGCACAGTGGGTAAAGCCTCCACCTGCAGTGCTGGCATCCCATATGGGCATTGGTTCGAGTCTGGGCTGCTCCACTTCCGATCCAACTCTCTGCTACGGTCTGGGAAGGCAATAGAGAATGATCCAGTCCTTGGCTCCCTACACCCACATGGGAGACCTGGAGGAGGCTACTGGCTACATGCTTCTGATTGAATCAGCTCTAGGCTTTGTGGCCAGTTGGGGAGTGAACCAGCAGTTGGAGGAACCCTCTCTCTTTCTCTCTCTCTCTCTCTCTCTCTCTCTCTCTCTCTGTCTCTTTGTAACTCTGCCTTTCAAGTGAATGAATAAATCTTAAAAAAAGTGTTACATTTTGTATATGGTACAGCTGAAAAGAGACAGATCTAACTTTATTTTAATGTTGGGATTTTTAAAAGATTACTTTATCAATCAACATGTTGGAGATACTGGTGTAAAAGCATATGTGCTTTTTGTAGTGTGAAAGGAAAACACTTTGGACAAATTAAACTTAGCAGAATTTATATTTAAGCAAAGAAATCATTCATGAATGATTTCTTAAAGAGAAAACGTTCATGAGGTTTCCCCAACTACAGGGTCAGACAGGGTTTATAGGCAGAACAAGGAAGTGACATCTGGAAAGAGTCTGGTATCAGCTCAGCATTTGCCTGATTTGAACTTGTCCAAAAAGTTTGCAGCCTCTGATTGGCTGGAAGTTATACTGCCACATTTGGTTGAAGATTGTTACTATTTTTTTTTAAAAATAGATTTATATTATTTTATTTGAAAGACACAGTTACACACAGAGAGAGGGAGAGACAATGATCAGGGATCTGCCAGAACAAAGCCAGGAACCAGGAGCTTCTTCCAGGTCTCCCACAGGGTTCAGGGGCCCAAGCACTTGGGCCATCCTCCGCTGCTTTTCCAAGCCATTAACAAGGAGATGGATCAGAACTGGAGCAGCCGGCAAAGGAACTGGAGCCCATATGGGATGGCAGCCTTCTAGGTGGCAGTTTTACTTGCTATGCTACAATGTCAGCCCGGAAGCTTGGTCATTTTTTTTAAGATTTTTTTTTTATTTGAAAGAGTTACAGAGAAAGCCAGAGAGAGAGTAGTCTTCCATCCACTGGTTCACTCCCCAAATCACCGCAACAGTCAGAGCTGAGCGGATCTGAAGCCAGGAGCTTCCTCCAGGTCTCCCTCGTGGGTGCCGGGGCCCAAGGACTTGGGCCATCTTCTACCGTTTTCCCAGGCCATAGCAGAGAGCTGGATCGGAAGTGGAGCAGCCAGGACATGAACCAGCACCCATAGGGGATGCCAGCACTGCAGGCCAAGGCTTTAACCCACAGCCCCACAGTGCCAGCCCCTTGGTTATTTTTTAAAAGACTATATTCTCAGGTTGTAGTTTGCACATTAAATCTAGTTACAGTTCACTATGTACACAGGTGGGTTAAGACCAAATTTAACGATAGGAAGAACAGTTCATGGCTGTTAAATGACAGGCATATATGAATTTTTAATGATTGATAATGAAGAATTCCCAAATTACTATAAAAGATAAAATGATCTGCCTACTTTAAACTTAAATTCATTCAATTTTTTAATATACACACAAGGAAATAAGCAACTTGCCATATTTCATGGAATGAGAGTATGTGACATGCATTAAATACTCACAGACCTGATGAAGAGTTGCCATTGCAAACAGACTTCTAGCAGTATTTTGTGAAAACTTCCATCATCGCAGAGGCTCAGCTGTAGCTGACAGTCTCTTTCTTCACCCTGTTGCACTCTATACCACCATTAACTAGGCTCACGGGTTGTCACTACTTTAAGTTTTACCTCACTATCTTAGAATCATAATTAGAGACCATGCTTAGTATTCCTCATTGCTTGTAGATACAAATTAAATGAGGCTTGAAGGGTATATGCTTTCTCCATGCTAAGTGAGTAATGAGTTTTTATGCATAATGCCAGGGGAATTTTTCTAGATTGTTAGGACAAGAATACACAAGTCAGGGAAATGAAAAAAAAAAATTGGTTGTAGCTTTCCCAGGCAATCAGTGCTCAATTGTTAGATCATAAATAATCTTGGCTGCTGCTTTCTCTCACTTTACCTGCATTTTTGGGGTTAACAGATAACCCCTCCAGAATGGTTAATCTGACATCAGTTATCCAAGTTGAATTCTTCAGAATCTTTTTAGGCTCCTCACTTAATCAACTCCCATATCCAATGTCTCCAAGGCCTATAAATATTTGCTACTGAGGTCTTTTCAAACATCCCATCTTTCTTTTATCATAGTATTTTTTTTTTTTTTTGACAGGCAGAGTGGACAGTGAGAGAGAGAGACAGAGAGAAAGGTCTTCCTTTGCCATTGGTTCACCCTTCAATGGCTGCTGCGGATGGTGCGCTGCGGCCGGCGCACCGCGCTCATCCGATGGCAGGAGCCAGGTGCTAGGTGCTTTTTCCTGGTCTCCCATAGGGTGTAGGGCCCAAGCACCTGGGCCATCCTCCACTGCACTCCCGGGCCACAGCAGAGGGCTGGCCTGGAAGAGGGGCAACCGGGACAGAATCCGGCGCCCCAACCGGGACTAGAACCCGGTGTGCCGGCGCCACAAGACGGAGGATTAGCCTGTTGAGCCACAGCGCCGGCCCTATCATAGTATTTTTTCAATTGAATCTAGAAAGAATTTACAATTTCATGTAGTCCGAATCCCTCAGATTACAAAAAGAGCAAAAAGAATCTCAGATAACTAAAGTTTTATAGATAGTTAATGGTGACATTATTATTGAAATGTACACTTTTGGACACTCAATATAGTGATTCCAGGAAAGTGAAGTCCTCATAGTTGACTGCATTAATGTAACACTTCTTGTCCTGATTTGAAAAACAAAATTCTATCCATCTGCAGCTTGCTTTCAATATTTCCTCCGTGTCCTTTACATTTTTGTGGGGAAAGATGGTAGAACTGATAGAAAGTATAGCACACAGTGGCTCCAGTGGTGTAATCAGTTAGCGTGGTACTTATAACACAGCCCTGAAGGAGCTCGATTCTGGGATTGAATCCTGTAACTCACAATATCTATAGAAACAATAAATTATGGACAGGAACCATGTCTTGTTTAACTACCTTTTGTTCCTCTGCCACCAGAAAAATCTCTATGATTGACATGAATATTGACTGAACTCAAATCATATCATTGACAACTAATTGCAAAATGAGAAGAGAGCTGCCTCCTCACCCATCCCAATCAGTGGTTGACGTTTTCTGTGTATCTGCTAGAGAAAAATCACCAGCTTTTTCCATAAATTTTTTTCATAAATTTTATAAATATTGGGCAAACATGATGGAAGCATTATTTCATATATAGCCTAGATTGTAAAATGTTTTCTTGTCAACTAGTTTAGTGCAGTGAACACATTTTATAGTATAAGTTGCCCATGATTTAAGAACATCTGACAGGACTGTCTCACACCTAAGTATAGCTTCCTTAGGGAAGAGCTTGTACTGCCACAGTGTGTCAATGATTGCATTTACTCCCTGTAACTCTGTGATAGAAGTGGAAGAAAAGCTCTCGCATCTTCTGGAACCACACCAGGAAAGCCTCTCATTCATGCATTTACTCCACAAATGTTGTGGCTAAAGGATCTCCGTTTTGTCAGTCCTTTCACCCTCAAGAAGGGGTGGGGGAGTGACAGGTGGACATCCCCGAAATCGTCTGTGAAACTGCCTACTGGAGCGTGAGTCACTGTGAGCACTCAGCCCGCCTATTTCCTTCACCCTACTCTTTCTGCCACACCCAGGGGACAGCACAGGAAAGTTCACACAAGGTGACAAGTTTCCAAACGCATGTATTTATCCAGGCTCTCCCAGGGACCCATTATCATAGATAATTGAGAGTTGGTTTTGCTTTAATTATAATAAAGACATCTTGGGCTTCAGTCACAACTCTAGGGGTGGGTGAGGAAGCTGCACCTGGGTAGGTCTGAACATCACATGGCACATTCAGCAAACGGTGGAAGAGAGGAGAGCAGATAATAGCATGTATAATAAATGATGTGAAAACAAAAAATCCATGACTAAGAAGAAGAAGAAATTACGGGTGGCTGTGGTGAGTCTCTGCTGGGCCTCTGCTCTCCGCCAGGGGCTACTTTTCCTCTCAAAGAGGAGCACCCGCTCCTGCAGTGAAAGTTACTAAACCTTACCCAATAGGACAAAGTGCCCAAGCAGTTGTTTGGGTACCAGAGAGTGCACGGCAGGACCAATCGCTCTTCTGCCCATGGGAAACCCTTCATTCTGACTGTAGATTGAAAGCTTCTGCTACATGTGTTGATCAAGATTTCATATCTCAAAGTAACTTCCTCATCAACATGACTTGTCGATTTTGCTGGCAGCTTCAAAAACAGATTGAAGTGTTTCAGTTCCATGGACTGCAAGCTGTGGGGCCACAGGCAATGCTTGACTACTGTTCCCAGAATGCTCTATTGCATGAGGCCTAGAGGCTATAAGAGGGTTGTTGTGTGTTGCTGAGCATAATTCTTGATGGGTTTGGAAGTGTCCATTTCTACTGCTGTTTCTGCTAGGCCGGTGGCGAGTTTTCAGCAAGCTCTTTAGGTTCGGTGGCTTCAGAATGTGAACATTAGTAGAAGTCTTGTGAGTTGAACTTGGCCATGTTGAATCAGTAGACAGCTCTTTGTACATTCAGCTGTGAGAATTTGCTTCAAAGAGGAGTAATACTATGAAAATTGCTTTTGCCGGTATGAATTGACATGGTAGGGGTATACATTTACATGCTCTTAATGTACAACATTTCACTTTGTTTGCCTTGATAAAGGTAAAATAAACAAATGAGACACTGAAATGAAAGAAATTATAAGCAACTGAATGCACTAAATCTGAAGAAACATACTTACCCAGCATATACAAAGCATATACAGCATATACATAGCATATACAAAGATGACGTCACTTTAAATATAGTAGCTCTTTGAAGCTTTACCAAAAAAAAAAAAAGCTCAAAATATTCTCATACAAGATACCAGCCTGTTATCATAACTCACATAGAAGTAGTTAAAAGCAAATTCACATACATTTTAGATGCTGAAACTAAAGCACAGTAGCGTATTTTCTCCCTGAATTTCCTTACTGTAGGACAAAATTATTTCTCTGGTTCTCTCATACCAGTTTGATATTAAGTTGTTTATGCATTTTGATTTTCAAAAATTATTTTAGTGGCTCTCTCCCTCCCTTCTCTCTCTCTCTCTCTCTCTCTCTCTCTTTCTCTCTCTCTTTTGCCTTTGCTTTGTGTTTTCTATTTAAATACCAAAGTTATATGGATTTGTTTTTTCAGTCACAAATGAAGAGCTCTTATGAAGTCTTTCACAATTTGGGCTTGCATGACTTGGTTTGTACTTCCAGAAGATTTCATAATTTATTTAGCAAACTCATTCAACAAATATTTGATGAGTCCTACAGTGAATATAATACATGTTAAGCACTGCACTGGTCACAAAAGAAGCATGAGTCAAGACAAGGATGCATTCTCTAAGATCTTGTTCAGGAGGCAAGATACCACCGTAAGAGTCAAATGATGATGATAAAAAATACCAATAGAGATTTAAAGGTCTATTTAGAAGGAAAATCAAAAAAGGAGGCTAACATTTTTGAGGTTTGATTTTAGCTAGGAACTTTGTAGTTATTATTTCAATTTCACAACTCTAGGTAATAGATAATATCATGTCAGCCCTACATATTAAAAGAAAAATAACAAACAAACCTGAGGCCAAAGGAGGATAAGCAAATTTCACATGATGATACAGTCAGATCTGAGACCAAAGGCCTTATGTCAAAGGTACTGTTTTGGAAACTGGAGGTTTGCAAAGTTGTACATAGACACAGAGATAAAAAGACCAACATAAATAATGGGAGGAAAAAATGAATACATGAGCAAAAAAAATCTGAAGTTTGTGAATGGGCTTTTAGCCTGGTAATTAAAACACTCACTTCCCACAACAGAGTGCCTGGGACCGATCCCCAGCTCTGGCTCCTGGCTCCAGCTTCTCACCAGTGCAGAACCTGGAAGGCAGCAGTGTTAGCTCAAGTTATTGGGCTCCTGCCACCCTTGTGGGAGAATTGGATTGTGTTTCAGGCTCCTGGCTTCATCCTCAGCTCTGTCCTGACTGTTGTGAGCACTTGGGAATGAACCAACAGTTGAGAGCCCTCTGTCTGTTTTTCTCTCTCTCTGCCTCTCAAAAAGTGAAAAATAAATGTTACGTACGTGTGTATTTAATTTGAGTGAACAGTTGATTGGCAATAACATAAGTATGATCACACTGTTAAGGAGAATAGCATTCTGGAAGCACACATTGAGTATACGCTATTGCAAAAGTCTAGGCAGGAGACTATGAAGCACTAAAGAATGACTGCAAATGGGATTGTAGAGGGAAGAATAAGAGGAATGCCTGGCAATAATATCTGCAGAAAAGCACTTGAAATTCTTGGTTATACTGAAGGAAGGAAACAAACAAAAAGAATATACAATTTTAAATTTACTGGGGCTTAGCACAATCAAGAGCAGACAAAAATTACGATCTCCTGATTTCTTAAGTTATTGTTAGAGCTAAAAAATTAGTCACTACAGCTAAGAGAAAATTCACAGTGCAATACCCTTGGGCCTTGGTTGTTCATTATAATGACTTTAAGAAGGTTATAAAGATCCCAACATTCAAGCCAGCGCCGCAGCTCAATAGGCTAATCTTCCGCCTGCAGTGCCGGCACACGGGGTTCTAGCCCAGGTCGGGCACTGGATTCTGTCCCGGTTGCCTCTCTTCCAGTCCAGCTCTCTGCTGTGACCCGGGAGTGCAGTGGAGGATGGCCCAAGTCTCCTGGCTTCGGATCAGTGTGGTGCGGTGGTGCGCCAGCCGCAGTGGCCACATGGGGGATGAACCAATGGAAAAGGAAGACCTTTCTTTCTGTCGCTTTCTAGTTATCAGATCTTTCCACTGTGAAGCACTTTCACAGAAGATATGATTTGAAATTATGGATGTGCATTAAGTCACAACATGATATAGTAAATAAATAGATTATAGAATGACAAATCAGCAAAGTACACAGAGAAGAGGCCACAGATAAGTAGGAGAAACTGGATACTGAAAGATCATAAAGGCCAAAAAGGAAGTCATATAAGAAGAGATACTGAATATGTCACCTGTAAAGATACAATTAGGCCAAGCACTGAATGAAAGCTTCAGGTTTGCTGATCAGTAAGGTATTTGGGAAGTACAGAATCACTTTCAGGAATGTATGAAGGTCATAATACAACTGATTCAGAGAGTGGACGCTGAAGTGGAGTTAGTTCATGTGAACAAGGCTTTGGAAAGGAAATAGATTGAATGCTGAGGAAAAAGAAAACAAATTGAAAGAATTTTATATTTTTTTATTCTGATAGAACTATGGACATTGTAAGCTGAAGGAAAGAAATTAGATTCTTGAGAAAGGTTAAAGGTGTACATAACAGACTGATGAAACAGAGTCTTGGTGGATGAAAAGACAAAGAACGTGCAAAAATGCATTCAAAAGACCAGTCCAGGTAAATAGGGAAGTTTGGTTTTTGGAAAATGAAACAGAATAGGAAGAATGACAGGGTTCTCTGACAGCAACATCAACATGAACATCATTTTCTTAAGGTTTCTTTCTTTCTTTTTTTCTTTTTGACAGGCAGAGTGGACAGTGAGAGAGAGAGAGAGAGAGAGAGAGAGAGAGAAAGGTCTTCCTTTTTGCCGTTAGTTCACCCTCCAATGGTCGCTGTGGCTGGCGCACTGTGCTGATCCGATGGCAGGAGCCAGGTGCTTCTCCTGAACTCCCATGTGGGTGCAGGGCCCAAGGACTTGGGCCATCCTCCACTGCACTCCCTTGCCACAGCAGAGAGCTGGCCTGGAAGAGGGGCAACCGGGACAGAATCTGGCACCCCAACCGGGACTAGAACCTGGTGTGCTGGCGCCGCAAGGTGGAGGATTAGCCTATCGAGCAGCGGCACCAGCCTTAAGGTTTCAAAGTAGGATAGGCATCGTTAAGAGATTCGAAAAAGCTTGGGAAAGTTTATGTGCAAAGTTTTTTTTGGTAATGTTTTCAATAAGACACACACACACACACATACACACACACACACACAAAGGTTTCACAGTAGCAGTAGGAGCTCCTGAGGACACATAACAGGAATTTATTGTAAACCTTATTAGCATAGTTTTGAAACATCTTTCAATAACACTGCATGGAGGGAAGCTGGGTGTAGACATATTGTGAAATAAGTTTGCTATTTATATGACTCATGTTTGAAAATTGATAAGGAGGAAAGAGTGAAAGGTCTACAGATTTTGTGAAATTTTATAGGAGTAGTAAGTACATTATAATACAATCAAGCCTTATTTAGTTACCTTGATATGCAAACCCAAGATGGACAAAAGAAGACACAGATATGTTGAAATATTGATGGTGAGGCCCAATTTTGGGGAATTTTTTCAATTTAGTGAAGACATGGAATAAGTAAGATACGGGATGTGATAAAAGAGAAATATTTCAGAATTTATTCTCAAGCAATAGAAATTGATATAAAAATGCCTTGGGAAGAGTAGCAAGATCGAAGGATACTGAATTTAAAATGTTAAAGACGTTTGTGGTTATGACGTTAGAATATCTGCATAAGGCTTACATTGCAATCTAGTGTATATAAACCACTAAATAGAATCTACAACAAGAAAAAACATGGTTAGCATGCAAGGAATATATTTTCTGATATTTCTACATAAGCATTTGCCAGAGATTGTTCATTGTTAATACTAGTAAGATAATTCAAATGAAGGGATCTCCATAATCAAAAATTTGGGGCAATATTGTATTTCTGATTTGGATATTATTTATAATGCACATTAACACACTGAAATAGTGGAGAAGGTCAGAGTGGTCATTTAGCCTCAAGATTACATCAGACTACTGAGTTTGATTCCTGACTCAGCTTCCCTTCAGTGTAGACCGTGGGACAACAGTGATTGAGGTTTTGCCACCTACATGGGAGAGACAGATTGAGTTCCCAGCTCCTACTTGTGGCTCTGGCCCTGACCCAACCCTTCCCATTGTGGGCATTTGGGGAGTGAACCAGCTCTCTTTACCTGTATCTACCTCTCAAATAAACAAATAAAAATTTAAAGGTGAAGATATGAGAAGATCAGATATAAGAACATTTAGAAAAACAATATATAGTAACAACAGCAACAACAGAACTTATTTAAGCTAATATAACTGTGTCCAGAATTATTTGGTTAATGAACTTAACTTTTTTTCCTATTATATACCTAAGAGGGATCCCCTGTAGCAGTGGCTTAATTAAATTGTAGTTTCAACAATTACTTTATAATATTAATTAAGAGGTAATTAAGTTATTCAGGGATCTTTTATGTTTTCCCCTGGCTATATTTATTTATTGAATTGAGTAACCAGCTAATTTCTATTTTGCTTCCACTCAGTAGACAAAGTTTAACTTTCATTACATTTTATTTACATGAGTTGAAACGTATATTTTGTGTACTGGCATTTAAATTATATGGGAATACTTAACACATTTCAAAAAATGAGAACTTCATTGACAGAAGTGTTTTCCTTAAAGTGTTCAAAGGAATAGCTATAGTAACAAGTATTCAGAAAAACAAAATGTTAACAAGGCCAATCAACCATCCATTTTTCTATGCAACTACACACACATAAGCACACACATATATACACACACATGATTTATGATGCATGTGCCTATGTTGAATTATGCAATTATAATACAGGAGAAAATCTTGGAAGAATATATATATATTTTCAGAATGTTAACCATGTGTCCTGTATAGACATTTGTTGCATTTGGTTTAAATCTAAATTCTAAGTTTTCTGCTATTAAAATAATTCAATGGGAGGCTGCCAGACTCAGGTGGCTCTAACACTCTGGGTTCCTTTGCTGTGCACACAAATAAGCTCTGTAAAATTTTTATGTGTCAGACTTTGTCTTTTAAGACTCAATTCCATAGTTACTGTGTCTGTCATGATTTTAAATGGAAATCGATTTGACTGTATGTTTAACTGATAAAAGTAGTCCAGGCCTGACTTTAAAACGGTAACTCATGTTTTCATAGGTAATTATAGACCACTAAAACAAAATGTAAGCCCTCCCAGTCATGGGTTCACACCTGGTCAAGAGGTAGTCTTGTTGGTGTTATACATAAAATATTGCTGTGTCAATGCTAGAGATAAGCTGAAATATATGATTATAACTGAGTCTGGAAGAAGCAAAAGCTTCTCATAGCCAAAACTGTTCAATGAATTTTAAAACAATGTGGAAGCCAAATATTAATTTCAAGTGAATAATAACCCAAATGTAGGCTTAAGTTTTTTAAAAAAATATTTGTAAATCAGGTTTTTTGCTAGGTTGAGCAATACAAAATTACTGTTATTAAGCCATTTTTCACTTTAAAAATAGAAAATTGCTTTTAACTCAACTACCACTTGAGCATTCAGGAAATCAGGAAGTTAATTATTTACAGTAGAATGCATTTGCTGAATTGAAAACTAGCTCCTATCTAGAAAATAACTTAAAACAAGAAAATAAGTGTTTTTATTGTTCAGGATGGCATGAATCATTCTGTTGTTTTCCCTTTCTCATTTCCTTATGTCTGATGGTAAATAGCTCCAAAGACAGATAATTAATAGTTTAAATTTCATTGTATTGAAGGCAAGCAATTAAGCTCTAGTTGTAGTTACACACAGAGACATATAGGTATATTATTAAACAATAGAGGAGAAATAAATTCCTTGGTTTTCTCTCACAAACTTAATCAGATGAAGGATTTGGACCATATTACAGTAAATGGTTAATTACATAGATAGTTAATGCAGTTAACCAGTAGCAGAAAAGGACACTTTGTTTCTAAGATGAAAAGCATTTTCAGAATAGTAAGACTGTCTATTTTCCCTTTTAAAACTATTTTTTGTTTGCTATTTATTTATTTATTGAAGGCAGGGTGGCAGAGCGAGGGACAGAGAGTGAGATCTCACAACCACCCACTTGAACACTCCCCAATGCCTGCATCATCCAGGACTGGGCCAGGAGGAAGCCGGAAGCCAGGAACTCCTTGCGGGTCGCCCATGTGGGTGGCAGGGGTCCAAGTACTTGGTACATCATATGCTGCCTCCCAGACACAGTAGTTGGAAGCTGGAGTTGAAGTGGAGGAGCTGGGGCTCAATGCAAGTTCTCTGATATGGGGATGGATCCACAGGGGAGGTTTAACCAGCTGTACAGTCATAGACTATCAGTTTTTAATCCTCATCTGCTGAAAACTGAACATTGCTTCCTTGACCACCTGATTTTTTTCTAATCCAAATGTTGACCACCTACTTCTTTCTTTACACAGAGGCTTAGCATCAGAAATTCTGATTTTATGGCTTTTAATTTCTATTAGTTTTGGTTACAGTCAACTCATTTTCTATAACTAAAGCTCCTTTTGAGTTTCTTGTTTTACTAACTACTGTTATGTTGGAACATAAGTAAAGAAACGGAAGAAAAGTTAAAATATCACTGTAATAAAAAAGGTTACATTACATCAAAGACAAACAAAAGTGAATCACACAGAGGGGGAAAGTGGGCATACAATTAGGTGAGATATTCTGTAGACAAGAATAAATTCAGTGATGTGCCAAAGCCAAAAATGAAGAGAACAGACTCTCAAAAAGACTACAAAAGGAAGGAAATGGAAAGTTCCACAGATAAACAACTTATTTTAGAAATAATAAAATGGGATATATGAGAAACTAATTGAGAACAGGAAACAAATCCAAGTATATTTAAGTTTTACATGTGATAGAATAATCTTGTGGTATTTTGTAGCTTTAAAAAATGAAAAATCTGTAAGAGGTTTTGATGGCTCTTAGATATGAATGGTGATGCCTTTGAGGACAAAAAATGTATTTTGCAAGCAACTATATTTTATTAATAAATCTTTGCAGTGCCATAAATAACTAAATCTGTAAATACATACATAGATATCTTTCAGAATTATAATAAAAATGTACTTTTCAAGTTCCATGGGCAGATAAACGTATGCAACAAAATCTGTAGCATTTATCTATTGCTCCAGAACGAATTATCCATCCCCAAATTTAGTAGCCTAAAATTAGTTTTTTATTGAAGGAAAGAATATTTTTTACTAAAGAGAAGAAAAATAAATATTGACTTTATAGAAATAGAAAGATAGTAGATGTATTTATTTAATTGAAAGTCAGAGTTACAGTGAGAGAGAGAGAGAGAGAGAGAGAGAGAGAGAGAGAGAGAGAGCCTCCATCCACTGGCTCACTCCCCAGATGGTTGTAATGGCCAGGATGAGCTAGGTGAAATCCAGGAGCCAGGAGCTCCATGTGGGTCTGCCATGTGGGTGCAGGGGCCTAAACATTTGGCTCATCTTCTGCTGCTTTTCCTAGGCCATTAGCAGGAAGTTGGACTAGGAGTGGAGCGGTCGGAGTATAAACCAGTCCCATATGGGACGCTGGCATTGTGTGGCAGCTTCACTGTTAAGCCACAATGCTGGTGCCAATATTGGTTTTGTAAATGTCACAAGCTCTTTTATCTGATTCAGAATGCTTTACAACTTTAGGACACATACATAGCATATTTCTGAAAGAGTTTATTTCTAATAAAGAGGCCTATATTTGAAAAAATCTTTTAAGGTTAGTCACATCAATTATTGCTGCTTATTTCTAATACAGGAAAAATTTTTAAGAAGATTTGCTGTATGATGATCATGGTATACTCTTAGGGCAAACATCAAAAACTTAATGGTCAACTATGCGTCCTGGAGTTTCTGTGCTCATTACTATTGGTCTACTCTCTGATAGACAAATATATATATATATATATATATATACATATACATATATATATAATTTATATATAAAAGTATATATGTATAATGAAAAGAAATCAATTTTATAGTAGAGTTCTAATTCCTGGGACATTCATTGTTAAATGCAAAAGCAATAAAACTTGAACAAAAGAACTATAATTAAGTGACAGCAATGCCATTAATAGACTAAATAATTAACTTGAATTAGTTTTGCTTGTTCCTTTCTTTTGTGCTTTTTTTTGTATACATAATGAAAGTTTGCATTTACACTAAATATAAAATTGAGATTATCACATACCAATTGTATGATTTTGGTGAAGTTTATCTTGTTGAGAATGATATATTTTCATGTAAAAAATGATAATGTTGAACTATGTGGCCACTGAGGCCAACTATTATAAGTAATATTGATAAATAAGACATTAATTTAGGGACAGGTTTTGTGGCATAGTGAGTTAAACTGCCACCAACAACAATGACATTCCATATGAGCACCAGATCCACTTCCAATCCAGCTCCCTGCTAATGCAGTTGGGAAAAGGAGTAGAGGATGAACCAAGTGCTTTGGGGGCCTAGATGGAGTTCCAGGCTCCTGGCTTCAGGCTGTACCAGATCTGGCAGTTGCAACCATTTGGGGAGCGACCCTGCAGATGGAATATTTCTCTTCTTCTGCCTCTGCCTCTCTCTCTTTAACTCCGCATTTCAAATAAATATTTAAAAGCAATTTATAAAAATGAAGTATTTCAAAATTAATAATTGTGTATAATAAAGCTTAGGGACAAGGGTCTAGCAGTTAAGACATTCTTAATCCATATTGGAGTACCCGAGTTTGATACCTGCCTCATGCTCTTGACTCCAGCTTTCTGCTAATGCAGACCCTGGGAAGAGCAATGATAACTCAAGTGATGGGGCTCCCCCATCAACGTGATAGACCCAGATTGAGTTCCCAGTTCTGGCTTTGGCCTCAGCCCAACCCAGCCACTTTGGGCATTTTGGAAGTAAATCAGTGGATAAATTTTTTTCTCTTCTCTGTCTCTGTTTCTCAAATAAATAAATAAAAATTTTCAAAGAAAATCTTAAAATTTCTTTATTTTCAAAGCTTTGCTAGATTACTCATCTGTTAAAATATTTATTAAATAATCATGTATTTTTATTGTATAGAATCAAGTAGTTATTTGGTTCTTATTTTAATATGTCCTCAAAATGTATTTACTTCTATTCATGGAATATGAAAGAAAGAGAACACAATACCATAGAGTATGAGAACATTCTGATAACTCGTGAGGAAGGATGGTCTAGTTATAAGTGACGGAAACCAAACTAACATGTTTATGCAAAAAATAGAACTATAATGGGAGCATTATAAAGAAGCTTTCATAATTGAAGGATGCACTATAGCACGCTGGTTTCTCTGAGGACCTGGGGATTCTAAAAGAAATTCAGCTCTGCCAGTTGTATTGTTCTGCCTCTCCTCTGTATATATTGTTCTTTTTCACATTGGTAGACTTTTTCAAGTGATAGAGAGTAGGGCCAATAGCTGACCCAGATTCACGTGTTCTCTATTATGCGTGCCAGGAAGAACAGAGACAGAGAAAATCTCAGAAAAGAGCTCTGAATGGATGGGCTGAATCAGTACTAGACTAATAATTGTTGCCAGAAGAGAAGGCATACTGGGATGGGTCCAGGTCGGGCCATTTGTCCTCCTATTTCTTGTGAGAGGTTAGGAAAGAGTCTGATCAGAAAACAATAGTAACAAACCAAGAACTACCCCAGTAGGTAACTCAGATTATGGGGATTTTGAAGAGGAAATATTTGAATATAATCTTAAGAAATAAAGATGAGGAAGAAAAGAGCATGTTAGGTCAAAGGAGTAGCATGCAAAAAGGCATGGAAGGACAAGCACATGGAGAGAGATAGTCTGGAGTACAGGAAAATATCTATGGAGGCTGCAAGAGGATGTGAGGTGCTGGGAGAGGGTTGAAAGGAACAAGGTTGGAAACAAGGGCTGGGTCATATTTCACAGGGCATTTGTTTCATGCTAAGATGTTGATGGACAATGACTGGCCAAGGAAACCTGGAGAGAATCTAATCAACACTGGGGAGAGATTGACTAAAACAGAGAATATGGAAAGAGAGGAGCTAGAGAGGAGCTAAAGACGGACTTTGAAGTTACTAATTTGACAACAATACAGGGGCAAGAGAGGGCGAAGTGTAGGATGAATCCCCAGGCAGTCATTCATACTCAGAACAGGATAGAACTGGGGAGAGTGAGAATGTCAGGGATATGATTGACTTCAAAAAATACTTCTTTAATGACTTCAGAATATGACATTTTCTTAGGCATTTAGATTATAAATCATGCTTATGTCTTCAACTCATACAGTATAGTCAGTTCTAGTACTAATACCTTTCAATTTTCTGCTATTCACATATGCTATTATTTCTCACTGAATTATGTTTATTTTGGTTTTATACAGTGAAAGCAATTAGAGAAACAAGTAGAATTGTTTCTATCTATTAGTTTAAAATACTTAAAATAAAGGAATGGATATGAAATAGAAGCCTGACCAGTTAGAATTTATTATGGGATTAACTGACATGATTAGCTGTGTGTGTGACCAAGGAAAGATAAACCAGTCATTATAAAATTGAATTAACGGCCGGCGCTGAAGCTCACTAGGCTAATCCTCCACCTGCAGCACTGGCACTCCAGGTTCTAGTCCCGGTTGGGGCACCGGTCCTGTTCCAGTTGCTCCTCTTCCAGTCCAGCTCTCTGCTGTGGCCCAGGAAGGCAGTGGAGGATGGTCCAAGTGCTTGGGCCCTGTACCCACATGGGAGACCAGGAGAAGCACCTGGCTCTTGGTTTCAGAGCGGTGCAATACGTTGGCTGTAGCGGCCATTTGGGGTGGGAGGTGAACCAACAGAAGGAAGACCTTTCTCTCTGTCTCTTTCTCTCACTGTCTAACTCTGCCTGTCAAAAAAATTGAATTAGCAATATGTATTACTCAGTTTTTGATAACAAATACAAAATACCTGGAACAAGAAAACTTTTGAAAGAGGTTTATTTTTTAGCACAGCTTTAAAGGTTCACAGTCCAAACTTGGTTGATCCCAGTGATTTGGTTCTTGCTGGTTGGATTCCAATATGCACAGAGCATCAGATGGCAAGAAAAAACACACCTGTCTATCTATGTCTCTTCTTAAAGTCATTATGATCTGATCATGGGGGCTGTGCCCTAACAACCTAATACAATCTAATTACTTCCCAGAATGCTACCTTTAAACACCATAATTGGATTAAGTTTCTACCCTTAATGCTATTAACATAGGACTTTTGGGACGAAGTCTTTAATCAATGGACATATAGGCACACCCAGACTAATACCCAAACCATACCACTGAAAAATGATAACTAAAATTAATCTTTGAAATTCAGTTATTGCCTGAGTATTTGCTTGGAGTTGGACTGAGAATTGAGACAATAAGCCAAAACTACATCAAAAGAAGCCTCATAGAGGGATCTTCACAGTGGTGTAGTGGGTTGAACCACTGCTTGTGATACTAGCATACATATTGAACTGCCTGGGCCAGTCCTCACCATTACAAGCATTTGCGGAGTAGAACAGTGAAGGGAAGATTCATTCTCTCTCTCTCTCTCTCTCTTTCATTCCCCCTGTGTCTGTCTCTTCCCCCACCTTATATTTGTATGTGTGTGTATGTCTCCCTCCATTTCTATCATATGCCTATCAGATAAATACATAATTTTTTAAAAAAAGAAATCTTGTAGAAGTATATTCTGAGAATGGCCTGTCAAAAGGGAAGAAGAAACAGAACATAAGAGACTGACTCTCAGTTGTTGCCTGCTTGCTTGCTTCTGGAAGCTTGAATTTTGATGGAATTCTTCCTTGAGATGTTCAAATGAGTCATCAGTAACCCCAGTTCTGTATCTCTGCTCCAGACTATGCCTTAAACTTTATGTAAAGATTTTGCTCCATAGAAAGCTGCCCTAAGTAGCTAGAACTGAAAGAAACAATAATATGGATTCACATGAACAGAGTTCACACTATGAACCAGGCACTGTGTTGAGTGCTTTTGCACATACCCATCATTTAGCCATCACAGCAAAGCTATGAGGTAGATTTTTAGTTCTAATTTCCATCATTTGAAAGGTAAGTACAGCAGCCTGGACACTGCAAGTGATTTGTCCAAAATCTGAAAGGCAGTAAGTGAGGATAGAGTCAAAGTTTTAGCCTTAGTGTCTCCAGAACCTGTACAAAGGAACTTCAGAAAGTTCATGAAAAATTCATATTATGAAAATACCATGCACGGCTTTCAAAGGTTTTTTGCACCAAAAGAAACAACTTTGAATTTCATGGTTCCACAAAATATCTGAAATCCCTTGTATGAGTAATCATTATGAAATTCTTCTGCTTGACAAACAAGGCACTTTAAAGTCACTGGGTGGCAGGTGCCGTGTCTCAATAGGCTAATCCTCCACCTGTGGCACCGGCACACGGGGTTCTAGTCCCGGTCGGGGCGCCGGATTCTGTTCCGGTTGCTCCTCTTCCAGGCCAGCTCTCTGCTGTGTTTCAGGAAGGCAGTGGAGGATGGCCCAAGTGCTTGGGCCCTGCACCCGCATGGGAGACCAGGAGAAGCACCTGGCTCCTAGATTCGGAACAGCGCGGTGCACTGGCCGCAGCAGCCATTGAGGGGTGAACCAACAGAAAAGGAAGACTTTTCTCTCTGTCTCTCTCTCTCTCTGTCTAACTCTGTCTTTCAAAAAATAAATAAATAAATAAATAAAGTCACTGGGTTTCTGTAGGAGTAGGGAAGACATTGGACTAAGGTATCCAGTGGCTTTGATGGTATGATTTAAATTTTTCGCCTAAACTTATGTATTGCTGCATTTATTTCTGGGAAGCTTTCAGCCAGAAGAGAAAATAGTTTCAAATTTTCTGTTATTAGGAGTTGACTGCTCACAGGCTTTCTACTTCAAATAATATTTACTATATTTTAAAAATTTAATCCACTGGTAACCAATTATGTTTGAGCAAATCTTAATTATTAGAATGATGGAAATAAAAACAATGGCTCTATGGATTATATTAATGCTTGTTTAAAAGTTGTATTGACTATGACATGAAAAGTGGGATATCTATGCTTCCTAGATTACTCTGGTCTTTTGGAAGTAAGGAAAAAAGTAAAACATTTCAATTTTTATATTATTGTAATATGGATATTCTCTGTCTTGAGGATATGTATATATTATTTATACAAACACTCTGTTTTCAAAACCAGTTTGATCAAAAACTTAGTGGGCGTACTGAACAGTATGTGTATAAACAGGTGCCTCTTGATTTCTTTGCATTTCCTCCCATGTTTTATGGTGATGACTATGAACCTTTGAATGCTGGCTAAGCATGTTTTATCACCATCTAAATACACTTAAATACCCAACAGATCAGACACATTTTAATTACATTGTTCAAGAAAGCAATTAATTAATTCAAATTAGGCTGATACATTGAATTATTATCTTTCATTGCTTTGATAAGTATTATACAAGATGATAAATCAGTTCAGCATATTGTGTAATGAACAAAACTGCATTGATCCTTTATTAGAATATGAGTTTCTCAAATGAATATTGTTCAGCTCTCATAGATTTGTAGGATCCCTTTGGTTTCCTGAGTGAAACAGAATTAGTAATATTTTCCAAGCAACGTATTTTAAAAATAACAAAGATTTCAAATGAGTTAAAATCAAATTAGGATATCTATTGATCCTTCTAACTTTTGTATTATATTACATATTACATCATTTATTAAGGAAGTCCTACATATTAATTATTACTCAAATATAAATGATATTCAGAACAAAGCTCTCAGGGGAACTCTCTTAAGATTTTTTTTAAATTGATATATGTAGATGATTCTGTGCCTGGTTGGAGGATTGCCTGCCTAGCCCATGCAGGAGGTCAGGGGGGCATGGCACACCATGCCTCCCTGGATGGCCTGACTGCTGGCAGGTGGCAGGAGCCCCAGACACTCCCCCCACCTCCTTATTGAAGGGTCTTGTAATTACCAATCCTGTAAACAGCTCCTGGATGTGGCCCAGGCCCATCCTAGGACCTCCTGGAAAGCTCCCCTGGCCTATGTGACCTTCAAGCTGATTGGAGGAGCATGGTGGCCCCAATATCAGTCTAATCCACTAGAATTAGTGTTGCCCTGAGTTAGCTACACCCCCTCTGTCTGCCCTTTAAAGGGTGTGCTTGATCGTTAATAAACAGACACGTTCACTGAAACTTGTCTCCCATGCTTCTTGTCTAAGAACACTGTCGCCCCCCATCCTGGCAGTGTGTGGGCCTCGCTGGACAAGCCCACAGATTAAGCATGAAAGAGTAGTGTTATTTGTTTGGGGCTGTTGATTAGTACTAACAGCTTATTACAAGTAGAATCTTTCTGTAAGTGAATAAGGAGATGAATCCATGACCCATATGGATTAGAATATTAAGAATCTATTAAGAATCTGTAAGACTGGATTTTCTATTGTGGCTTTGGCATATCTTGTCTCCCATAATGGTTCCTTCCCATTCCACTTACACCCCTTCTACCTCATCCTTCTTGAAGAGGCTCAACTTATCAATGAGGAAAAACTAATCCATCAAATAATTTCACCCTCTTCCCAGAGCTGATTTTCAGTATTACCAAAATTATCTGACTTTTGTATAATACCACTTGTTAAAGCTGTATGAAATCTCTCTTGCTTGTTCTCAGCATTTTGACGTCTTAAGCTAATGGTCCTCTGATTTTCTTCCACAAAATAGGCAGAAAGCGTAGCAATGCATTCATCTAGCAGTGTTTAAGGCCAGGATGACTTGTGACAATTAGATTCTTTTTGACAGGCAGAGTGGACAGTGAGAGAGAGACAGAGAGAAAGGTCTTCCTTTGCCGTTGGTTCACCCTCCAATGGCTGCAACGGCCGGCGCACCGCGCTAATCCGAAGCCAGGAGCCAGGTGCTTCTCCTGGTCTCCCATGGGGTGCAGGGCCCAAGCACTTGGGCCATCCTCCACTGCACTCCCGGGCCACAGCAGAGAGCTGGCCTGGAAGAGGAGCAACCGGGACAGAATCCGGTGCCCCAACCGGGACTAGAACCCAGTGTGCCGGCACTGCAGGCAGAGGATTAGCCTACTGAACTGCGGCTCCAGCCACAATTAAATTCTTTTTTAAAAAGATGTATTTATTTATTTGAAGGCAGGGTGAAAAGGAGAGGAGAGAGAGTGAATGAGAAAGAGAGAGGGAGAGAGCATGAGAGAGACCAAGAGACGCAGAGATGCTCATTGACTCCCCCAGTGGTCTCAACAGCCAGAGCTAGTCCAGGCCAAAGCCTGGAAACCAGAACTCCAGCCAGGTCTCCAACCTAAATGATACTTTAACTATGTTTTGCTGCTTTTCCAGGTATATCATCAAGTGGTTGTATCAGAAGTGGAAGAGCCAGGACTAGAACCGCCACTTCGATATGAGATGATTGCCTTGTAAATAGTGGCTTAACCCATTGCATCACAACAGTAGCCCCCAACATTTGAATTTTTCTTTTTTTTTTTTTAAGGAATTTTTTTATTATTTGGAAGATTGACAGGATGAAAGAGAGAGGGAGGGAGAGAAATCTTCTATTTGCTTATTCACCTAAAGAGGTCAGGGCTGGGCCAGACCAAATACAGGAGCCTAAACTCCACCTGGGTCTTCAAGGTGGGTGTCCGCAGCCCAAATACTTGGGCCGTCTTCTGCTGCTTTCCTAGGAGCATTAGCAGGAAGCTAGATGGGAAGCAGAGAAGCCAGCACTCAAGCTGGTGCTCTGTGATGGGATGCTGGTGTCACAAGAGGCAGTTTAACCTGTTGCACCACAATGCTGGCCCCTAGGATATTCTTTATTTGGTCAGAGGGTTAAATGTCATACTGTTGCTTTGGTGTTCCCAGAGCAGGAAGGATCCTAACTAAGGGCTGTCATTGCCCATTTCCCCCACCACACAGAGCAAGTGTGTGACTAGTAACAGAATATGTTCAGAACAGAGAAGGAAGCAGAACAAGCAGATATAAAGAGCTCTGAGCATACCAAGTAAGCCCTAGATACACTCTTAAGCCTATGTTGCCTCCACATCTGTCCTTCTCAATTGTAAATCATCCATGTGTTTTTATTTCTCTGAGTGACTTAGTGTTGAGTGAATATTAAAGAATCTAATACAAATGAGATTAGGAGAATTTAATTATCTACTGCTGATTCAGATGTCCAGTATATAATTCTTAAGAAGCACACTTGATGATATTAACAATAATATCAATACCAATATAAAAGATGTCTTGCATTCTGTGCATGGATGAAAGTAAATGGAACTAGATATATACTGAGACAAATTTACATAGAAATTAAAGTCAGGGGTCAGCATTGTGGCACAGTGGATAAAGTCACCACCTGCGATATGGGGGTTGATTTGTGTCTCAGCTGTTCCATTTCTAATCCAGCTCCCTGCTAATGGCCTGGGAAAACAGCAGAAGATGGCCAAAGTGCTTGGGGTTCCTGCTACCCACATGGGAGTGATGGAGTTCCTGGCTCCTGGATTCTGCCTGTCCCAATCTTGGTTATTACAGCCATCTGGAAGATCTCTATCTTCCTCTCTTTCTGTCCCTCTTGCTCTCTCTGTGTAGCTATGGTTTTCAAGTAAATAAATATATCTTTTTATAAAAAGAAACTAAAATCAAAGTAAGATAATTTAATTTGTGTATGTTCATAAATTATCCAGCTCAATCTGTTTGTTATTTTCAATTGACATGTTTTCCAATTAATCCATTTTGACAATCTAACCTTGAATGATGATATTTTGGAATTTATATTTCCTTATAATGTCTTTTACATTACACAAAATTCAAGTCCTTAGTTTAAATATTTTAAAAATGTTATTATATGATGTGCCATACTTATTTAATGTACTTAACAAAAGTTAAAATTTTAACAAGAGTATATGTGTTTGTGCTACATTAGTGGTTCATCCCATCCTACCTTTAGGATTCCATAGGACTTTCACAAACAAAAGCAATTACAAATGTATTTCTTCACTATTAACATGCCGTTGATGTAAGGATAGCTGACTCTATGCATCAATCAAGGGCATCTTGCAAAACCAGGTTTTGCGGAGGCTGATTAACAATACAGCTTGTCTTTGTTGGATTTTATAGGGCATCATTCTGTAGTGTTCACTGAGTGTTGACTCAGTTCTGACTTTATACTTTCTTATAGGTATATCAATATTATCTATTGTGATGATCTCAGAAACCCATGATCTGTATCCTACAGAACATAGTAAATCATTTATGTGAGTCACTTTGCTCTACAGCTATTCCACACTTTCTTCCTATAGCTCATCCTGTACAAAAATGTCTGAATTCTTCGTTCAGAGAATGGGCAAAGTAACTTTGATTAATCCAAGAACTTTTTACTAGAAACTATTTACTACATTGAAAAAATTATTTTATTAATGAGGACTCTATTTCAGATCTTCAGGTTCTAATTCATGTTTCCTTTGTTTATGTTTAGATTTTTTTGAAGATTTATTTATTTATTTATTTAAAGTCAGAGTTACACAGAGAGGGAAGGAGAGGCAGAGAGAAAGAAATCTTCCACCTGCTTATTCACTACCCAAATGGCCACAACATACAGGGCTGGGCCAGGACAAAATCAAGGATCAGAAACTCCATCACACACAGGTTGTAGGGGTCCAAGTGTCTGAGCCATCTTCTGCTCCCTTCCCAGGTACATTTTCAGGAGACTGGATCAGAAGCAGAAAAGCCAGGACTTTAACTTGCACTCTAATATAGGATATTGACACTGCAAGCCACAGCTTAACCCTCTCTGCCACAATATTGATCACAAAAGTCCAATTTCTCAGGGACTAGTTACAAACAGTTAGGATTAAGATACCCAGGTCTTATATCAGAGTACCTGACTGCCATGACTGGCTCAAACTCCTGACTGCATCTTCCTACTGATGCAGACCCTGGAAGTCAGCAGTGATGGTGTCAGTGGTTGGGTTCTTGGCACTCATGAGGGAGACCTGGATTTAGTTCCCAGCTCTCAGCTCCTGACTTCAGCTTTGCCCAGTCTAAATCATTATTAGTATTTGGGGAGTGAACCAGCTGATGGCATATACTCTGTCTCTTTGTATCTCAGCTATAATATGAGCAATGATAATAATAAATTCCTGAGGTGTGGTAGATGAGGAAAGTTGGGAAATTTGATTTTTATAGCCATCTACTTACATATCTACAAAATTAGGTAAAACAATATAAGTAATGATGTAAAAATGAAAAGAGAGAGAGCAAAAATGAAGGTTAAAAAATTGATGAAAAACAAAAGTCTTATTGTAGCATCTCCTTAATTCCGTAATGTATAAAATGCACACGATGGCTTATTTATAACTGCCAATCCGATGTCACTGAATACAGAGCAGGGAATAGATGCTGAATGTTGGAGCTAACTAGGCAGTATGAGCCTTCCTCAGCATATTACTGAATATGTGCCATGAGGGAAGAAACTCCTATGCACTATTTCCTTTTTAACGGACCACATTTTATGCAATGGGAAAACAGAATATATCTAAAATATCTTCCCGTATCCCAGGGAAAAGATAAAGGGCCTTCCTTTACAAGAACCCTAAAGACCTGATGCATGCATATTCTAGAACTTGAAAAATACAGAGTAGGGACCTGGCTTAATTGTTTAAGACACCAATTAAGACGTCTGTATCCCTCATCAGACGACTTAGGTTCAATTCCTGGTTCTAGCTCCTTACTCCAGCTTTGTGCTAACTCAGACCCTGGGAGGTAATCAGTGAGTGTATAAATAATCAGGGTTCTGTTTCACACGTGAGAGACCTGGATTGCATTCCTAGCTCCTGCCTTTGGCACTGGCCTGGGCATGGATGTTGTGGGATGTTTTGCGCATTTGGAGAGTAAACAAGGAGGTGGGTGCTTTCTCTTTCTGTCTCTCTTGCTATCTCACTCTCTCTCTGCCTTTCAAATAAATAAAAGTAAGAGAAAAAATATTAGAAGAAATTCAAAGGATAAGAACACATAAATTTGTAGCACAAAGATAAAATAAATTAAAACACCAATTGCCTTTGAATTACATTTATCAAATTGGATGGTATCTTCAATGAAGTTAGAAGAGTTGAGCAGCATATCTCAAAGAATGTCCCATGAACCATGTGCACCAGAATTACCCATGATGATAGATTAAATGACAAAATTCTGGACCATTCTCTTCTCTACTAACTAACCTTTTTTCCATTTGAGTTCTTGAAATTTGCCATTTTGTTTAACTTCCTAGACAAATCTTATGTATTTTGAATTTTGCAAACATAAGCAATAACCATAAATCTTTACAACTATAATTTTTCTGTAGAAAAGAATGCAATGGCACATGTATTATTTTCTTACTAAAAGAATCTTGCTTTTATTTCCTTAAAACACATATTTGAAAATAATTGCACTAGGACTTGTTGTATTCTAGCCAAATATAGAAATGGAGACTCCAAATAAAACAGACAGCTTCCATGACCTTAGTCCTTGTTTGACTTTGAAATATGGGCAAATTCCTGACGGTAGAGAAATGGCCAAAATCATGTGCTAATGATGGTAGATCAAGAAGTGAATATCCAGGGCTGGCGCTGTGGCTCAGTGGGTTAAAGCCCTGGCCTGAGGTGCTGGCATCCCATATGGGCGCCGGTTCTAGTCCCGGCTGCTCCTCTTCTCATCTAGCTCTCTGTTGTGGCCTGAGAAAGCAGTAGAAGATGGCCTGAGTCCTTGGGCCCCTGCACCCATGTGAGAGACCAGGAAGAAGCACCTGGCTCCTGGCTTTGGATCGGCACAGCTCCAGCCGTTGTGGCCATCTGGGGAGTGAACCAGCAGATGGAAGACCTCTCTCTCTGTCTCTACCTCTTTCTGTAACTGTCTTTCAAATAAATAAAATAAATCTTTTTTTTAAAAAAATGAAGTGAATATCCATCCAAGCCCTTGGTGATTTCCTTAACCAGTGGCACCAACCTTAATTGCCTGTATCCTGACTCCTACAATTTGAAAAACATAAATGCTGTTTCAGCCACTGTAGGAAGGTCTAATGCAAAACCAAAATTCTAACTGTGGAGGCCTCCAAACAGTGGAGGCAATCATAGCAAAGGACTGAGTTTGATAATAAGTACATGAACATCGCTTAATATCAACATTTGTATGCAGAATAAAAGTATCTAGACAATTGAGCTTTATACACATTTATTTGGCTTCATTTAACTCTTTACAAGTTAGCATTTTGCTATACATTTTAGTTTTATTTTCTTCTTTGTAGAACTCACATTCCACGGTATAAAAAAGGTAAATGTCTAATAATCTTTTCCATTTAACTATGAACCTTTTTAACAACTTAAAATAAAACCTGTGTAATTTTTACTTCTTGCTTAAATCTGATACTTCTGATTGGTATCATGCCATTCCAAAACACAACATATAAATTATATTTTAAAAAATAAATTAAAAAAATCTAACTTAAGGAAGTCAACTTCATAAACAGTAATTTTCAAAAGTCTGGTGAAACAATAATATGTATGAATTATGAAGCAGTTAAAAGACTGACTATAGCAGAAGTGGCAGGAGAAAATTTCCCAAGTGTCTGATATAACCTCTTGAATAGTTATCAGCCTATGTAATTCATCAGAAACTTATAAATATAACAGCATATGTGGAAACAAAAAGCAATTCAGTACAGAGTATTGAGGTAAAATCCAATAAGTTCATTTTAAAAATCACTTCACAATTGTGTTTTGTACTTGAAAGATAATATCTTTGATTTTCCCAATATAACCTGAAACGGACACAGTGCTGACAGAACTGCTGAAAGAATTCAAAGAAACAGATGTGATAAATATTTCCAGCATGGAGTGGAATGAGCCCACCCAAAGTTCCAGTTAGGAAGAGACATGTGCCAGCAGAAAGGTTACAGAGGTGTCTCAATGAAGAATTCAAACCTGAGAACCATTATTATTGGGCAGAGACTAGACTTGACATTTTTTCCAGTGAAAAAGTATTTTGTGGAGGTGAATAAAAAACAGGATAATTCTCCCCTGGGAGTTTGGAAAGACAGGAAATCCTCAATCAATTTTTCTGCTCTGAGGCAGGTCCTTTTTTAGTCTGGTTACACCATATTTCCCCTCTATTAGGTTAAGAAAAAGTCTATCACTTCTTTCAGATTTTATGTGCAGAAAGTAGCCATGAAGGAAAGGGACACATCCCATTCTGCTGTGCTCATGGAACAACTAGAAGGGGCACAATTCAATTGACGATGCTAATGTCTTCTTGGGATACCTTGGTGACTCATTCAGGTACAGAGATGTTTCCTCTTCTAACCAAGATCTTACCTGCTTTGGTCTTTTCCTTAGTTTTAGTATGGAAGATAGCAAGCACCCCATGCTAGAGCAGCACCCAAAATGGAGGAATCCTTATTCCATCACACAGACTTGCTCTTTCCGGAAAAATAAATAAATGAATGAATGAAGAAAAAGAATATTTTAAAGGAGGAGCACAGAAAAATGATAGAACTTTCTCTTTATGTTTAGCAATAACATCTTTTGGAAGAAGAACAAGGAAACCAGAAGAGTAAACGATTCCATCGTAGGAAAACTTTATATGTCCAAACCCCATGTTTCTGTGTGTGGGGACTACCCCAGGATTGGACGTTTGCCTTTCACTCCTGTCTTGGAAGAAGAGTGATGAAACTGATTGGACAATGTGAAATGGGCTTGATGCCCCATGCCTCATTCATGGGTCCAACTGCCTAATCTGCCCTTCTCCCTTTGGGAGGCCTTCAACTCCCCAGAAACCTGTGTCTTGAGTGGGTAAGCATGGCTTTCATGTCCACAGGGCTGGCAGCCAAACAGATAAACTACCCTCACCTCTGCCTGAAATGAGAGTCCCACTCTACACATTGGGGAAAGGTTGGGCATGTACAGGAGTCACAGGAGACACTCCTTTACATAGGAGACACTTGCTTTACTCTGCCAGTAGCGTTTCTTACTAGCTGAGGCCTTTGCTGAATTTCAATTCCTCTGACAATTTATTTTAATACTTTTTTGCTGTTAAACTTCATTTCTGACTGAGTTTGCTGTCTCTTACACAAGCCTGTTTCTTAGTCGCTGTGCTTGAATCTTGAATTCAAATTTCCCATTGCAAACTGTAGCAAGAGGAGTTTTCTGTTTCCAGTGGCCTCTCAAAAGTTCTGTGAATTGCTTTTCTTGTATTTTTAGATAGAAACCTTGAGTCTCAGACTCTGTTCACAAATTATAAATTATATTTATAAACTGCTCTTTCTTTTGTTCACGATTTAAACTCCTTATTTTGTTCCCTCCTTTAGACGTATTCCTATATCCAGTCTTCAAAATAAATAACTGCCCCTCGTTTCAGTCTTATAGTCAACCTCTTGATGATTCTCTGTTCTGTTCTTCCTCCTTCTACTTCTTCCCCCTTCCTTTTCTACCTTTTATCCCTCTCCTTCTCTCCCTCCCCCTCCTCTTCTTCTCCCCAACTTCTTTAACATTGTCCCAATGGACAGCTCATGTACTAGGTCTGACCAAACCTATTTCATCACCCTCCCTCTTACTGCCACACCTATATTTCCTACTATCACTCATTACTACCGAAAATTATGTGGGCACCTGGAGTGTAACAATTGAAATGCACTCTCATTATTGTCAGCTGTAAATCTATTGCTTCTCTTACTCATGTTTCTCTCAATGCACCTACTTTTACCTCTTGCCAACCTTGGAACATAAAGGGCTTAGTTACCAAACGTTATTACTGTTTGGTGAAAGAATCTGGTAAACATAGTTACCAAAGGTGTAAAAACAATCATCCTTATTTAAAGATTTATTTATTATTTATTTAAAAGGCAGAGCAATGGAGAGAAAGGGAAAAACAAAGAGATCTTCCTTCTGCTGGTTCACTCCTCAAATGGCCCAAACTACCAGGGCTAGGCCAGCCTGAATCCAGGAACTTGGATCCCACCTGGTCTTCCATGTGGGTGGCAAGGTTATCTGGTGCTTTCCCAGATGCATCAGCGGGGAGCTGGATGGGAAGAGGAGCAGCAGTGACTTGAATGAGCGCTCCAAAGTGAGATGCAAGTGTCACAAGCCACCTGAACCATTGTGCCAGAGTCGCAGACCACATAGTCATTCTTGAGTTATTGTTCTGCTCCTATCCATAATTCCATGTTCTGCCCAAGATGTTATTAAATACAGAATCAAATGAAAAATACTTTAAGTTGTTAATTTATAAGTGCACTTATAAGTACGTTATAGAAGCACTGTGCTAAGGTAGATCTCAAACAACAGTATTGCTATTGAATTTAGATGTATCTAAAAAGTAAGAAGACATCAAATAATTTTACCTATTTTGAGAAACAGTACATGAAATCATAAAAATATATAAGGAATGTGAAGCATTGTGCAATGAAAATGCATGGAGAGCAGAACAGAGTGGAGAATGGCAGAAAAGGCAATGTGATGCACCTATTAATAAAGTTACAAAACCCTAGTGAGTTTTTCTAAACAAAATTCTTTATGTCCCAAATGAATATTTTTTCTATAATAGAAATAAGTATATACCTTATCACTCTTGATATATAGAGATGTTTAAAATATTTTGGATGAAAAATGAATTGCTTATCCTTTGCTTCATTTCCATAAACTTCGCATACCAATTTGATATTCTTTTAACTAGAAATTTACTCTTCATAAATTTTAGTAATTTAACTGCCATGTTGTTTACGTTTTTCTTACAAAACAGTTTCATGTAGATTACAATATTTATGAGACAAAGTATCTGACATACTTTAGCATAGTTTTACATAATATTACCTTTTATTTTAAGATTTTTATTTATTTATTTATTTGCAGGTAGAGTTATAGACAGTGAGAGAAAGAGACAGAGAGAAAGGTCTTCCATCTGCTGGTTCACTCCCCAAATGGCCGCAATGGCCGGAGCTAAGCCTATCCGAAGTCAGGAGCCAGGAGCTTCTTCCTGGTCTTCTGTGCGGATGCAGGGGGCCAAGCACTTTGGTCATCCTCCTTGGCTTTCCTGGGGCCATAGCAAAGAGCTGGCCTGGAAGAGAAGCAACTGGGACTAGAACCTGGTGCCCATATGGGATGCCAGCTCCACAGGCAGAGGATTAACCTAGCGCGCCATGGCACTGACCCCATAATATTACCTTTATAATAAAACATTCTGTTTTGTAACGGGCATACATGATGATTGCTTTCTTAATAATTTTCACAACTTTAGATAGGACTGGGAATCATTAGAAATAATCATTTATGACATTTGAAAAACAAATAAGCTGGTTTATAGTAAAAGAAATAGTGATCTGAGAGTTAATGTGTCAGAGAACACAAAGGCAGCTATAGGAGGGTTAGGCAGGCAACATGTTGCAACAAAGCAATAATAAAATGAGGAGTGGGTGACAGTGACAGAGACAGAAGAAATATAGGGCGTTGTGAAATAATGAGTGTAAGGTTTTCTCCAATCCTTTGAATAAAAGTGAGAAGAATATAGGTCAAATAAGGATATAGTTTTTGTTATATGAATATGTTTAGCAAAGGCCACAGTACACTGCTTCATTTGCTTTAAATCATCATAAATTGAAGCATCAATTTATGGTGTAAGGGAGTACAAACACAGAATTTTTAATTTTAAACTTAAAAGAAATCCATTAAGAGAGATGAAAGTAGTTTAGAATAAACAGCTTATGTTTGATTCTAATCATATCAAGCAAATTAAATTCTATTGGGAATGGCTTGTACTCATCACTAATTAGATGTCTACAGACAATGTTGAATATCCCTTCATTATTGAGATTTATTATTGTTTTAATTTTTTAGAGTGTTATATATCCAAGTTGCTTTGTACTGTTACACTGTCAGATAATTTAAGTTTGCTTGTTTGGTTGGTTGGTTTGGTATATATTTCAAGGTTAAGTAACAAATCCAAACCAAAAAAGAGTTAAGAATACCTGAAATAATTACCTACCAATTTTTGATTGCTTAAACATCAAAAACAAAACAAAAAATTTTTTTTTGTTTCCTTTAAAGCATATGAGGAGATAGAAGATGTGTAACTAATGGAGTAATCAGCCAACTCCTTTCTTTTATGCAACAGTATAGGAAAATACTCTAGTTTTGGTTCATGGAAAGTAGAGTAAAATTCCCTCTCTGCAAAAAAAAAAAAAAAAAATTGTGATTTTAACCAAATACATTAATACTTCTTAATTGTTGCTAAATTTCCTTAATATTCCTAGTGCGTAAGCCAAGTGCATAATGAGTCAAAATTCCAATCTCTAGTCATGAAAGGAAGCTGATTCTCCACTAGTTCTGTCTTTGAGAAGCCAAAAGAGAGGGTTGTCAGTGCATCTGCACATGCATTCGAGCCACTAAGACAGATTTTATGCACACCCAGTATGAATGTTGGAGAAGTTCTAGGAAGTATAGGGAGTCAGGATCATGTATTTTCACCTTTTATCGTTAATGTCTAATGCAGCATGAAACATTAGAAGTATTTGTAGGATGAATGAAATGAGTGAATAGACTAAATAAATTGAATGATTTATGATATTCTTCCTTCTTGTTTGTCCTTATTCCATGATTAACATGACTCCACCAATTCCACTTGGAATCCCATCAGTTTCCATAGTTTGAAGTGAAAATGAGGGAAAAGATGTTGAGTCCTTGTGATAAAAAGAAGAAGAGATTTTGGTGCCTCCATGATAAGTGGGAAAATTAAATGTTTGCCAAAAACGTCTTGTTGATTTTTTAATAAAAGGAATTTTTAGTAAAATAAGCAGATTAAAATTTCAACAGTGATTCACTTTTTAGAAGTAACTCTATTAGCAATAGAGGGGACTTTGTTTTAAAATTTGACTTTCAAATCTGTAATCGAGATACTTGTTTTTGCATTCTTAGTTACAATTACCTGTTGAGAGACTTATGATACTTTTAATAAAATAAACATAATAAAATGTCTAAGTAGAGGTGGATATTAACAGTTATCATTGTCTGAGAAGGAGCATAAAAGTTTGGGATTTTATTTTTATTCTGCAAAGAATGAAAGTACCACTTTAAGTCAGTCAAGAATTCTAGACAGCATCATTATCATAATATATGTAACAATGATGTGTGATAGCTCTTTTATGATCTTGGTGATGAGAAAGTGATTCATTTTTATTGTGAAAGCAATTATGTAATTTAACATTTTAAGTGCTCTTGACAATAAACAATAGGATAAAATTAATTTTCATTCACTGCAAGAAAAATGCACTACACTAATTTGATAAATTTAAAGATCTCTAATAAAATACTTCATAATGCAAGTGTCTTTTCCAAGTTAGCATTTGTTGAATGCTTTCAGAAAAAATATAAGGAGCAAATGTGTTAATAACATTTTTTGGCGTCAGCATTGTGGTATAGAGGTGGAGCTTGGCCCACCTATGTGGGCTGGTGTCCACTTCCAATCCAGCTCATTGCTGATGGCTTGGGAAGAGCAGCATAGGATGGCCCAGGTTCTTGAGTCCCTGTACCCACATGGAGACCCAGATGGAGCTCCTGACTCCTGACTTCAGCGTGGCTCAGCCCTGGCCATTGTGGCCACTTGAGGAATGAATGAGCAGATGGAGGATTCTCTCTCTCTCTCTCTGTCTCTCTCTGTCTCCCTCTCTGCCTTTCAAATAAAAAAAAAAAAAAAACTTTTGCTTTACAGGAACCCAATTACTTGAGACATCACTTGGTACCTTCCTTGGTGCCCACTAAGAAACTGGATTTGGAAGCAGAGTGAGGACTGGAACACAAGCACTATTATATGGGATACAGGCTTTCCAAAGGGCATGTTAATCTCGGTGCCTAACACCAACCCCATGACAGATATTATTTATTTTGTTATTGATGTTTTTCAGGGAGGAAACCAGGAAGCACAATAAAGAGACTATGTGTGGTGTCCTGTGATGATCTTTTTGTGACCATCTGAGGACTCTTTACGTACAGGATTTCCTATGGGAAGTAAATAAAACCTCTCAAGTATATGAAGTCTGAAGCCGAAGTAATTGTCTAGCTCTAGGAAATGAAGGTAGTGCAAATATGGCTGAACAGAACAATAGAAAGCTATTTGTAGTGGGAAAAAAACAGCAATGAAAATAGTGGGGAATGGAAAGCTCAATCAACATCAAATTGTGCATATAGGAAAGGCAAAGAGCAATAATGAATTTGAAGATTAGGACCATGTAAGTGAGCAGCGAATTCAAGTTGTAAGATAAATGGTTATTGATTAAGTTGCAAAGGTGTCCATGAGACTTTTGCAACTTACATAGGAAAACTGCAAGGGGCCAGTGATATGGCATAGTGGGTTAAGCCAACGCCTGCAGTGCTGGCATCCTGTTTGGGTGCCAAGTCAAGTCCTGGGAGCTCCACTTCTGATCCAGCTCCTTACTGATGTGCCTGGGAAACCAGTGGAAGATGGTCCAAGTGTTTGGGAGACCCAGAAGAAGCTCCTGGCTCTTGGCTTAGGATTGGCCCAGCTCCACCATTGCAGTCATTTGGGGAATGAACCAGGGCATTCTCTTTCTATCTCTGCATCTCTCTCTCTCTTTCTCTAGCTCTGCTTTTCAAATAAAAATAAATAAATGAAAACAAAACAAACAAAAAAACAAGAAACACATAGTCTTCTCTGATTAATCAACTTTTATCACTGAGATATAATCAAGCAGTCTAAGTAAACTCATTCCTAACATTTATACATAGAATTACTTCTATTTAGTTTATTTGAAAAATCTAGTTTTTTCAACATATTTATTTTATACTTTTTAAGAGATCTTTTTGAAAACAAGATAATTTTGTAGAATAGCAGTTTCTAAATCTAGATGGGATTATCTTAATACCTTTGTATTGGGGTGAATCTCCCCATAGCATACTACATGTTCATTAGAAAAAGAGAAACTACATCTGGATGCAGATGTCTACACCCAAAGAGTGCACATTTTACAAAGACAAGTTCGGGTTCGGACACAAAAAATGTGAGAGCACATTGTTTTACCACTTTGTTCCCCTTAACCTTTTACTCATATTTTAGTCATGACAGTAGTGATCTAGCTACTCTATTTGATAGAGATGCTTTATAATTCAAAATTAATCAGCTCTAAGTAGGTATTAAAACTCTCCTGCTCAAAAACTCACTGTACTGCACTGATGGCCCTTAATTACTCTAATTGCACACTGTAACTTTCATAGAGCTTTTGTAAAACTATCATCTTATGATATTCACAAAGCAAAAAAAAGCTCTTTAAATGCAAAGATATAAATTACATAGGCAAAATAGTTCAAGAATATTGATAGTATTATACTATATAAAACTCTGAATAAATATAAATATTTAAAGAAGTTTTGTATGGTTTAGTTAAAAAATCTAAAAGTTTTAACATATTTTATATGCCTTAACATGTTTGAAGAGACTTAGTGATAACATCAACCTGTAAACCTGAAATGGGTAGATACAACTTACCAAGTGAACAGAGAGCTATACATAGAATTTTCACTATGTATGCAGGATACAGTGTAAGTAAATGGAAGTCGTGAGATCCCACAAGGACTCATTGTCCAAGACTGCCCCAGCAGAGATGCTATGCACCAGCCCCAGACCTCTGTACCTGTGATAGGCTGGTTATAAATTAGGGAGTCCCAGAGCACAACCCTAATATTTGAAAATTTACTAAAATAGTTTATACAGCCCAAAAAGCTACTTTGCTTACATTCACTGCTTTATTACAAGGCATACAAATGAGTAACCAGATGAGGAAATATTTAGAGCAAGACTTAATTTCTCTGACATTGGTGACTGCTGATACTTTGCTTGGAGCTTCTTGCAGTTCTATCAAGATCTGATGCCTAAACCTTAGCAGATATTTAAATCTCAGAGTATTTTGTTAAAGGTAAAATGATAAATGGTTGATGGATTAAGGGTAGAGACTTGACCCAATTGTCATATCTGCAGGTGGGGCTTTTGAAAAATGATTGGATTGGGTTAGTTTGCTAGGGTGGAGCCCTGGATTGAATCGTGATGGCTTTATAAGGGAAGACCACACAGAAGGAGGATGGAAACATGTTTCCTGTCTCTGCTTCCTGACTCTGCATGTGGGCGCGTTCTGCTCTTGTCAGATGCAGGACTAATGAGAATGCCAGATACTGGTTTATGAGCCCCAAAACCAAAAGCCAAAATAAATGTCAGGTATTTTACTTAACGTAATGGAAGTTTCACTAATATAGAGCAATTCTAGAACTCCTTTGGGTGAATTTCATTTATTTAGCTTCAGCTTCAGATTCTTCTGTTTGATTTCAAGACATATCCAATAATTTCAACTATGTTGTTGGACTATTTAAAAAATTTTGTTCTTTCTAGTCTCCAGTCTTACAGTAGCCTCAAACATTGTTGAAGGAAACTTTTAAATTAATCCTTCTGCAAAAATTGGTCCACATTAAAAATTACTTTATTAGTTGAGACAGAGACAGAGAGAGATACCATCCCACATGGCACGGGATGGGGCAGTGCCAGGGATGGAGTTAGGAACTCAATCCAGGTCTCCCACAGGAGTGGCAGGAACACAATGACTTGAGTCGTCACTGCTGTCTCCCAGGATCCTCATTATTAAGGAGCCAACTACTGAACCTTGTTACTTGATAAAGGATATAGAATTTTAACTGGTGCATGTCTTAAATGGTGAAATGTTCACCCCTAATTTACTATTTTAACCTCTTCAGTGAATGTCTGATAAATAAAGTTAATCAGTAAATCTTTCTCCCAGAGTGAACATAAAATTTTGAAATGTGTGGAAAGAATTTTCGTAAAGCTCTCCAAAGCAAATGCTTCATGCTTTCCTCTTATCCTCTTATCTCTCAAAAGATTCATATAAGGAATACACTCTAGCAAGCAACTTATATTAAGGAGATCACTACCAGAGATAACTAACCCTTCTATGGTCTTTATTTTAAACAAACAAGCAAAAAAGAACCTCACATTTCTGTGAAAATGATTAAGAACTGTATGGTTCTAAGGATCTCATTGGTAAGGCAGAAGTAAACAAGAAACAGCCAGCATTTTCTAAGATGGTAATATGGCAGACTATTTTTTTTAAAGATTTATTTATTTATTTGAAAGTCAGAGTTACACAGAGAGAAGGAGAGGCAGAGAGAGAGAGAGAGAGAGAGAGAGAGAGAGAGAGATCTTCCATTTGCTGGTTCACTCCCCAATTGGCCTCAACAGCTGGAGATGCACCATTCTGAAGCCAGGAGCCAGGAGTTTCTTCTGGGTCTCCCACATGGGTGCAGGGACCCAAGGACTTGGGCTATCTTCTACTGCTTTCCCAGGCCATAGCAGAGAGCTGGATGAGAAGTGGAGCAGCCAGGACTTGAACCAGCACCCATAGGGGATGCTGGCACTGTAGGCTGCAGCTTTACCCATTATGCCACAGTGCCGGCCCTGTGGCAGACTATTGGTATGTTCCATCCTCACAGTCTAAAATGTTGATTTTTTATCCTTTTTTTTTTTTTTTTTTTACAGGCAGAGTGGACAGTGAGAGAGAGAGACAGAGAGAAAGGTCTTCCTTTTGCCGTTGGTTCACCTTCCAATGGCCGCCGCGGTCGGCGCACCGCACTCGTCCGATGGCAGGAGCCAGGAGCCAGGTGCTTTTCCTGGTCTCCCCATGGGGTGCAGGGCCCAAGCACCTGGGCCATCCTCCACTGCACTCCTGGGCCACAGCAGAGGGCTGGCCTGGAAGAGGGGCAACCGGGACAGAATCCGGCGCCCCGACCGGGACTAGAACCCGGTGTGCCGGCGCCGCAAGGCGGAGGATTAGCCTGTTGAGCCACGGCGCCGGCTAAAATGTTGATTTTTTAAAATAAGATTATTGATCATGGGGCTCTGAAATTCCAAAACATTGTTCTGCTTTTTTTTTTTTTTTGCAAGTTTTGGGAATTGACGTAACAGAAAGTCTATGGAAAGGTCTTTGCAGCCAATAGGAAGTATCAACTTACCTATGATGTGATTGCTCCCCAAATCTATGTATCTTGGGATCTAGGAAGTAAAGCAAAATTTAGTAATCAAATGTATTTTGCCTGCTTCATTAGGTCACAGTAATATTTTATTGCATCTAAGGAGTTAGAGCTTTTTTTCCTTCTGTGTCGCATGGGATTTTCTGTATTCTTTGCAAAAATTATCTTCATCCTTTACAGTTGACTTTAACACAATAGAGATTCAAGTGTTCTGTCAGTTTAACAGATCCTCTGATTATTTCTACTAGCTGCCTTTCAATTTGCTATGCTTATTCAAAATTTTCAATCTGTTTTTCATCCATTTCAATGTTAATATGCACTCCTGTAGTTCCTACTTTGAAGTCAAGGGAAAAACCTTTGTGTGGAAGAATGCCTTTGAGGGATAATTCAAGTCCCTTCTCAATGGAATGTATAAAAACTGGGCATGGCTCAGAAATTCAAGATAGACTCTTCCCTTTTTCTTCTTTTATGAAAAGGAAGAAAAACTTTCAAATATGAATCTTAATATTTCTACTCAATGTCGGAACCCTCGTCAGCGAAGGTCCAACCCACGGAGTCACAACACGACCGCTGTTGATCGGTTCTCGAGGAACTTTTACTCTTAGGGATAGAAGGAAAGGAGGGAGCGGGAAGCAGCCGGGAGAAAGATGGAGACTGAAGTGGCTGCTCCCGTTCCCGCCCCTAACATGGTCTTTTATCCATTCCCAGTCCCCCAGGGCTAGGGCGAGTAGTCCATCAATCAGATCAAAGGGCATGCATAGTCTCAGGTCAGGGTGTATCTCATCCCATCAGGTCGTTTGCAAGTCTTTTGTTCAGCACTTCTTTGACCTTGTTCTGCTCTGCAGGATGAGGCAGTGCAATGAGGAGGTCCCCACAGGTGGCCAGCCTGTGGTTCCCCACAGCTCCCCCTTTTTAGTTTTATATGACATGGAATCGTGCCTGTCTTAGGTTCCCAGCGACGTGCCACCTGCTTACCCGTCATCGAGTCACTGGGAAGCATGTCCCATGCTCTGTCTTAGGTTGCTAGGTGTACTCGCCAGTGATTACCCGTCATTGACTACCGTTCCATCATGCTAAGCCATATCTGTTGTTGAGGGTCGGAGCGAAACATAGCATGCAAGCCTGCTGAGCAATCAGGTTGGTGCGCTGTTGCCTTCTGACAATGCTTGAGATGATCTTACTGACCAAGAGACAGTGGCATAGGCCAATCTTTTGGGATCATTGTAGGAACGGGCAGCCCTGGTTGCAATGCCCCCATGGGTTGCAACTGCCTGTTTATGGCTCTCAAATCCTGCAATAATCGATACTTGCCCGATTTCTTTTTTATTACAAAAATTGGGGTGTTCCAGGGTGAAGTGGATGGTTGAATATGTCCTGCCTCTAACTGCTGCTGAACTATTTCTTTTACTGCAGCCAATTTCTCCTGTGTAAGGGGCCACTGGGGTATCCACACCGGTTTGTTATCTAACCAGGTTAGTGGCAGTGGTGATGGCTGCTGCACAGTGGCTCCTACGAAAAACCCAAACCCTGCTTGCCTCTATGCCCTCGAGGCTCAGTGGGGTCCCTTATGCCCTGCTTGTCTTTTCCTAGTCCTCCGCCTGCATATCCCATTTTTTTCATCATTTTCCACCCCGGGGATGACTCAGTCTCATGTTCACTAGTCAATTGGATTCGGAGTTGTGTCAAAACATCCCTTCCCCATAAGGTGATAGGAATAGTACATACATAAGGTTGCACTTTACCAGTATTGCCCTCCTGATCTTGCCAGTCTAGCACTTGCGCGCTTCTAGACGGGGCGACAGCCGTACCTAAGCCTACCAGGTTGTTATCCCCTTCTTGAAGTGGCCAAGAGGGAGGCCAGTCCTGCTCAGAGATGATACTAACATCTGCGCCCGTATCCAACAGCCCCTTAATCGGTTTCCCTTTGATGTTAAGAGTCCATAATGGACGATTATCAAGAGTCATGGAAAGGGCTGCAAAATGTTCTCCCTGGGTTCCTCTGGCATCTAGCACAGGGCTCATCACTAGTAATTGAGCAACCGGCTGTGACGGTAGTAACTGTATGATTCCTTTAGTGGACTGCAACATTACTTTAAATTTCTTACAAGGCATTTGGATAATTCCGGTTATGACTACCAGTCCTTTTAAAGAGTTTGCAGCCTTTCCTATGGTAATGCCCAAGCCTTCCATATGGTCCATAGCCTCCTGGGGTTCTACATCTATGGCTTGGATCCCCATTTGCGGTGTTAATACTGTATAGTCGGTGGCTCTCAGCTCTGTGCAGTAAATGCCTGTTGTTCTCCCTGAAACTGTCCTGTTCTTCCCATGGCCTGTCCTCTCACCCATTGAGTTTTCGGGCCCCTGGGTGCGGGGGCCCGCCACTCGTTTTTTGGAAACTGCTGCCCTGAATTTTTTGGATTGAAAGGTTGCCCTAGTGGGTGGCCGGCTTTATCTAGCTTGGAATAACATTCATTTGCCCAGTGATTGCCTTTACCACATCGTGGGCAGAGCCCTGGCCGACGCCCTGGAGGCTTGGAATTCGTGCATTCTCTTTTTAGGTGACCTTCCTCTCCACATCTAAAACACTTTCTCCCCGGCCCATTGTTATGCAGCATTCTTGCCATGGCGACTGCTGCATGCGCCCCTGAGGCCACATCATCCATAACATCCCTACAGATTTTTAAAAAGGTAGGAATGTCTTTGTGTTGCCAGGGCCTTAGGGCCTCACGGCAGGTTTTGTTTGCTTGTTCATATGCTAATCTTCGTACTAGCGGCATCGCCTCCTCCATGGTCTCAAAGATATTGCCAGCCGCCTCCATTAACCTATTTACAAAATCAGCATAGGGCTCCGTTGGGCCTTGTGTAATTTTGGACAAACTGTGCCTAATTTCTCCCTTCTTAGGTACGATCTTCCAGGCCCTACGAGCTATTTCTCTTACTTGCATTAGGACTGCATTAGGGCATTGAGCCTGGGTACTCTCATCACGAAAATCTCCCTCCCCATTCAGCATGTCCTCATTCCAGTCTGGCCGACCGTTTTTCTCATTTTTTGCTGCTTGAGTCTTAGCAAGCTCTCTATAGGCCACAGCCCAAAGCAGGAAGTCCCCACCACCAAGCACAGCTTTCACTAGGTTTCTCCAGTCCTCTGGGACCAGTCCCTGGGTTCCTATATTGTCTAAAACTGCCTTTGTGAAGTTGGCATGTGGTCCGTAAAGCTGCACCGCTTGTTGCAGTTCTTTTAACAACTTGTGGTCTAAAGGGGTCCATCCTCTGTTACCTTGCGCATCCACTACCACTGGGAACACCTGATCTGCTTTTTGGTACTCTTCCCACCTGGGGGGAGTTCCGCGTGTTCTCTCTGCCCTTCCTCTGGATCTTACTGAGGAGGGTTCCTTGCTCTCCACTCCCTCCATGAGGGAAGGATTCCCTTTCGTGAGGGGGGCCTTAGTTAGTGTGAGCGGTCGCCAATGTGGAGGGTCATGTAAGGTTAAGTTTGCCATTCTACAGTGGCACGGGTGGTCCCCCGGAGAAAATAGGTCTTCTGGGTACGGAGGTGCGGAAGGAAGGGGTCTCTCTTGCTCCACACTCATCTGCGCCTTATCCTCCCTGTCCCCGTCCTGACTTCCACATTGGGACTCACTCTGAGCTTCCTCCAATATCTCTGATCCCTCATCTACTATCTCTTCTGAATCATTTTGAAGAGCCTGTTCAATCCACACCCTATAAATCTCCGGTGATTTTCCCGCCACTCTTAACTCTTTACCTACCCTTTTCCACTTTCGTTCTTCCCGCTCACCATCGTCCACTAACCAGGACGACATGCTACCAACTGTTTTGGTGAGTAACCAAATAATGGCCGCTATCACGGGCGTCCCCGTTGCTCTTAATAAGCGGCTTAACAATAATTTGGTCGTCGACGGAGCGTTTCCCATTTACACTTTTACTTTTATGATTTTACCCGCGGTTACAATCCTAGGCCTTTTACTTTACCTGCCTAGATTCCCGTATATGTACGTTTATTCTTACTTACCTGCTTCCAGCGATCGGTCCGACGATCCAAGATCCGAGTCACGGCACCACTTGTCGGAACCCTCGTCAGCGAAGGTCCAACCCACGGAGTCACAACACGACCGCTGTTGATCGGTTCTCGAGGAACTTTTACTCTTAGGGATAGAAGGAAAGGAGGGAGCGGGAAGCAGCCGGGAGAAAGATGGAGACTGAAGTGGCTGCTCCCGTTCCCGCCCCTAACATGGTCTTTTATCCATTCCCAGTCCCCCAGGGCTAGGGCGAGTAGTCCATCAATCAGATCAAAGGGCATGCATAGTCTCAGGTCAGGGTGTATCTCATCCCATCAGGTCGTTTGCAAGTCTTTTGTTCAGCACTTCTTTGACCTTGTTCTGCTCTGCAGGATGAGGCAGTGCAATGAGGAGGTCCCCACAGGTGGCCAGCCTGTGGTTCCCCACACTCAATACTATCAGCACGGTATAGGTGTTCTTGGGGTTAACATCATTTTGCTCTACAAAATAGTAAATTGAAACTATTATCTGTCTCCTAACTACATGTAAGATTTATGTTTTCCTCCATTTCCTTCCTCAATTACCATCATTTTTATTTGGGTTACAGACTTAAACACACCATCAACACAACCATGAATAGGAGAAAATAGACTGTTTTATTCTGTAGCAGGTCTAATTTATTGAAATTATCATAAATATGGAAATACTACTGCAGCAAGTT